>CM055117.1:712752660-714065570 GCA_029206835.1 Rana muscosa | reverse complement strand
CATTAAAGTTAGAAGAAAAGAGGTTTAACCTTAAAATACATAGAGGGTTCTTTACTGTAAGAGCGGCAAGGATGTGGAATTTCCTTCCACAGGCGGTGGTCTCAGTGGGGAGCATCGATAGTTTAAAAAAACTATTCGATAAGCACCTGAACGACCGCAACATACAGGGATATACAATGTAATACTGACAAATAATCACACACATAGGTTGGACTTGATGGACTTGTGTCTTTTTTCAACCTCACCTATTACGTACCTATGTTAAAGAAGACTGTAAAGGAGGGAATTCTGCAGATAATCAGGTACAATTTATTTAGAAGTATTTGTTTTATCTCTATGTATCATCTAAGGCTAGTCACTTTACTTGGTAAATGTAAGGATTTACAACATCTAGGGGGACTGACACATTTTAAAACATAATTCTGGCAATTTGTAAAGCAAATAGTAAACTGTTGTCAAAGGGCATTGACATGGGGGATTATTCAACACAGCTATTTTTTTGAAACAACATACAATTGGAAGATGACAATGTCTGAAAAACACAGAGGTTTATTTTTTATGACTGGAAGATGTCTATAAACTGTATGTGATCTTAAAGAAATCATGGACTGACACCATATTTTAGCATCACAAATTTTGAATATGTAATTTTTCTTTTCGTCCATGGATGGACACAGCTTCTTAATTCTTGACAGTTGGGTTATGTTCCTGTTCATAGGAGAGGACTAGGCAGAACATGTTAGTTATCTTAAAACATGCAACTTTAACAGAGTTGAACAGCCCCCCGCCCAGGGGGGCTGTTCCTCTGTACATAACCATACATAACGCCTGCGACTTTAGTTTCTTCCACAGGTGATTTTGGCTTTTCACCTGAAAGAGGACATTGTACTTCCATCCTTGGGTCCTCGGTCATCGCATCCCAGAGAGTCTGCGCTCCACACGTTGGACGTGGTACGGGCCTTGCGGGTGTACCTGTCTGTTACGGCTCCGTTTCGGAGGTCTGACTCACTGTTTGTGTCGGTGTCCGGTCCACAAAAGGGGCCTGTCGGTCTCGTCGGCCACCATTTCTCGGTGGATCAGGAGGACCTTCATCCAGGCCTATGCCCTTAGGGGCGGGCGCCTATCTTTCACGTTACGGAGTGTTCGACCAGGGCTTTTGGTGCCTCTTGGGCTTTCCGACTTCAATTACCTGTATCACAAGTGTGTAAGGCGGCGACCTGGTCGTCCGTTTATGCTTTTTACAAATTTTTCAAGATTGATGTGAGTGCATCTTCGGATGCTAGCTTCGGCCGCAAAGTTTTGCAGGCGGCTGTTTTGAGGTTGCAACTCCTCCATTGAGGAGCTCTGCTTGTTTCGGGTGAAAATGTTTTTTTGATGCTGTGCCCACCCCTCGTTTTTTTGACACTGCTTTGGGACGTCCCAACTGTGAAGAATCAAGGAGCTGTGTCCGTCCATGGACGAAAAGAGAAAATAGGATTTTTATACTCACCGTAAAATCCTTTTCTCTGTCGTCCATGGATGGACACACCACCCACCCCTCCTTTTTTAGTTTGTACTGCTTTACTACGAACTGAGGCTGCTGACTGCAGGTGGGAGGGTTATGTACAGAGGGACCGCCCCCTGGGCGGGGCTGTTCAACTCTGTTAAAGTTACATGTTTTACGATAACGAACATGTTCTGCCTAGTCCTCTCCTATGAACAGAAACATAACCCAACTGTCAAGAATTAAGGAGCTGTGTCCATCCATGGACAACAGAGAAAAGGATTTTCCGGTGAGTACAAAAATCCTATTTTGTTTTTATTTTTGTGCAGACTGAATGACTCCCTGTTGCAAGACCCTAAGGTGATGGAGAAAAAAGGGTCAGAAATAGATATGTTCTTCTCTCTTAACTTCCCTGGCGGTATGATTCTGTCTGGAATTATGTACCAAAAGCGGTACAATTATTTTGCATGGAAATTTGGTGTTATGTATTGTAGGCCTGCGATTCTTAGTAATTACTTACTTAAACCTGACCAAACAAGAGTCTAGTAGACATCCCGGGTATGATAAAGTTTGAAACACAAAATCATAAAAATCATAAATTATAATATAATAAATAACTATAAATAATTATAACAAATAGTAATGTAATTATAATAAAAATTATTCAATAATGTAATCAAATCAAAAACACTGACACTGCGGGAGGACATCGCAGGATCCAGGGAACAAGGTAAGTTTCTTCCCCTGGATACTGCGATGCAGCCCGAGTCTGGCTCGGGGTTACCGCTCTTAGCATAAAAAAATCACCCCGAGCCAGACTCGGGATTACCGCTAGGGAGGTTAATGAACCATGAGATAATTCATTTATGATGGTTTGGGTAGCTCATAAAGCGTACATCGGAGGCATTTTAATAGCTATAGGAACTCAGAAGAAGGTAGAGTGGAAGGGAATGATCTATTAGGAGAGATAGGTGAATTAGAACAAAATCATGAAGTGAACAAAAAGACACAAATTTATTGTGGTCTCTGATGGGGAAGGGAGAGAAATTAAAAAACGTATGGCACAAGAAAAAGAAACAAAGAACAACAAAATTTATGTTTTTTTTCCCCACAAATAGAGCTTTCTTTTGGTGGTATTTGATCACCTCTGCGTTTTTTATTTTATGCGCTATAAACAAAAAAGTGTGACAATTGACAAAAAATACTTTTTTTTTTTTACTTTCTGCTATAATACATATCCAAAAAACAAAAAAACAAAAAAAATGTATTCATCAGTTTAGGCCACTATGGATTCTTCTACATATTTTCGGTAAAATAAAATCGCAATAGGCATATGATTGGTTTTAGTTATTGCGTCTACAAACTATGGGATAGATTTAAGGACTTTTTTTATGGTTTTTACTGGTAATGGTGGCGATCTGCGATTTTTAGCGGGGCTGCGACATTGCGGAGGACAAATCTGATCCCAAATTACACTTTTTGGGGACCAGTGACATTATTACATTGATCAGTGCTATAAAAATGCACTGATCAATGTATAAATGACACTGGCAGGGAAGGGGGTAACACTAGGGGGCGATTAAATGTGTTCCCTCAGTGTGTTCTAACTGTAGAAGGGATGGGCTGCCTGGGACATGACAGAGATAGCTGTTCATGTTCACTGGGAACAGCAGATCTCTGAGATGTCCCTGATCGTTGTACACAGAGGCAGAACAGGGATCTGCTATTGTAAACAAGGAAGATCCCCGTTCTGCCTCTGTGTACAACGATCGTGGGTGGCCAGCAGACAGAGTGGGCACGCTCCTGCGGCGGGCAGCGGGCACGCGCCTGCAATATTACATGCACAGACAGACATACGGGTACGTTGGTTCGCGCAGGAGAGCCTACCTGCAGCAGTATAAGTGTGGCGGCTTGTTAGCAAGTGGTTAAGTGGTAGGAAAAGGAACTCAGATATTTGGGTAATAGACTTCCCTAGAAGGTTTATATAAAGAGAATTACAGTATATTCCACTGCTCAATTCTGTGAGGAGGGAACTGAATTCTTTAAGATAGAGGACTTTCCCAGTAATCTCACATGCACAGATGTTTTACCACAAATGTTTTTAACATATTAAGATTAGTTGTCCTGAAATTCATATGGCTTCATAGACGTCCTAGGTGTGTTTACGTAGTCTTGGCAAAGGCTAAAGAGGAAGGTAGACTGGCACAGTCTGATTTAAAAAACAAAACCTATTCATTCTCCAATTTCCATGACGGAGAGAAGTTGCTTCTGGGACTTATATTGCAGCATCCCTTCCCTGGCAATCACTCAGGGGCTACCAAGCGTTCCACACCTATGAGCCAGATAACTCTAGTCTGGCACAAGAGCAAGCCTAAATGCTTCAAGGGCTCAAGGTCACCCTGATTTGCAAAGGTTGCTTGGGAAACCTCTTTCATCGACTGACATGTTCCAATTTTGAGGGCTTCCTTCTCTGTTGGTGGGCCTTAGTCCCACCTTAAAGGGACTAAACATTGAATCTTTGGTTAGCAACAGTTTAAGTTTGGACTAGTTTTGTTTAACTTTATACCCTTACTTGTGTAGATTTCTCTGCTAGTGGACACACGGCCATCTTGCAGTATGGTCCCTGTTCCTCAAGGCCTGGCCTGAAGAAAAGGGACCTTCTATAGTTCCAGACTGTTAGCCCAGTCCAAAGGTTTGTTATCTGGATGCCTTATGATGCTACAGTCTATCTTCATATCCCTGCACCCCTCTCTTTCCCCTCTCCCTTACCCTTCCCCATTGCCTTACCCAATTTCCCCACCTGCTTTTCCCAGGTCTGTCTTTATTTCCCTTTTCTTATTGATTTTGTTTTTCAAGTTTGGTTCTGTTCATTAGTATGCATATCATCTATATGGTTATAAGATCTCGGGGGGCACTGTGGCTGTAGCGGCCTCCATGCACCTCATCCTGCCTTGTGGATATGTTGTTTTCTGATCCACAGCATAGGACAGCCTCCCCACTAGTAGACATGTGCACACTGAAATATTTCATTTCGGAATTTATTTTTTGTCTGAAAAATAAAATTATTTAGTTACTTACGAAAATCGTTTTTATTTATTTTGTATAGTTAAAAAATGCATTTGTCCGAAAATCCAAATTAATTAAGGTTGAATCTGTCATTGAAGGCTTATGGTGTCTGTCGAATGTTCTAAGAAGATGCGACGAAGCAGCTAAACTGTACGACGCCGCAATCGTACATTTCCGGTTGAATGCTCCGCCCACAAGCTATAGTACAATTCTAATGTTGTATGACTAGTAATAATTATATTTATTAATTATTATTACTAGTCAACCAACATTAGAATTCTTCTATAGCCTATGGGCGGAGCATTTGACCATAAATGTCCACTCGCGGTGATCATATGTATTTAGCTGCTTCGTCTAATCTTCATGTCTCTATAATGTCGAATCTTTGCTCTCTATGTCGAATAATCTTGGACTAATAGAGTTATGTTAGGCACATTCAACCGCAGGTTCGATAGACATGGATCACTATTATCACCGTCATGTCGAATCCTCTATCTATATCAAACTGTTGTCGCAACTAAACAAAAATAAAGCATTTTTTATGTTGGATCTTTCGGATTTCGGATTCTGTATGTTCGTTATTGTTTGTTAAAAACTAACGAGAAAATCCTCGAAATTCGGACGAAAATGCGTTTGGACAAAAATGAATGCACATGTCTACCCGCTAGTAGAGGATGATACTACATTTGGTCACGCTGGTGGTAAGGGATGGCTCCCTCCTGCCCTTCGGAGCCTCTTAAGGGCTCCCTTTTCCCTCTCCTTTTCTATTTTCTAATTTTTCATGCTAACTCTCTCTCTTTTCTAGCCAACCTCCTGAAGTCTTCCATCCTCTTCATTGCGTTTCAAGGGACTGGTGGCTCCGGGACCCAGCTTTGCAAATTGCTGAGCATCCTCCCCTGCATGTTGCTTCCCACAGTATGCAGGGTTTAAACGCCCCATTGAAGCATCGCAAAATATTCCAATATTATCATTCCCAGAAAAAAAATATGTCATACTCCTGCAAGAGACGCCCTTCCCATATTGGTACAATTCCTCATTTATACACTCCAAATACCCAACTTTATCCCTAGCCAATGCAGATGATAAAACAAGGGGGTAGACATTTTTTTTCCAAACAGTGCAGATTTGCACCCCTACTGGAGTTTAAGGACCCAGAGGGCAGGTTCCTACACCTGAAAGTGGTCCTAGATAATCATCTGTATATGTTTGTCTCATATTATGCACCCAATCAGGTCCAGGACCAATTTTTCCAGGCGATGTTCCAGACCTTGGGCCCGCTAGTGGAGGGTAGTGTAATTTATGGGGGACGGCGACTCTAATATAGCCTTTAATCAGGGGCTGGACAAATCTCAACCCTTAGGTTCACAGCTTACCCACCCCCTTAAACAGAGCCTCCACATTGCCAGGCAGATTTTCCAGCAGTGACTGGCTGATATTTGGATGGAAATTAACCCCAATGAGCGGGATTACACTTACTTTTCTTGCCCACACTAATCATACGCTAGGATTAACCACATTCTTTTATCGCTAGTCCAAATCTCATGGTAGTCAAGTCTGTTATTAAAGACATGGCCTAGTCGGACCACCCTTTGGATCTCCTCGCACTACGCAAACCCCATGGTTTTCTCTCACACTGGAGACTCACTGAATCCATCTTGAGTGATCCAGTGCAGGTAATGGAAATTGAGGGAGCGATAAAGGAATATTTTCTCCTTAACAACGTAGACTGGGTTTTAAGCGGAAACCCTCTGGTGTCGATCAGGGGAAGGCTCATTCAGTTAGCATCTCAGATCAAATGCTCCTACTCCCTCCTGAAAATCTGTGTGTCGGGGGGGAGGTATCAACACTCAACCCTTAACACATTGGACACAGTCCACAAGTTTTATGCTAACCTATACAGAACAAGTAAGGCAGTTAAGCAGTCTCACTTAGACCTGTTCCTGGATTCCCTCCCTATACCTGTTCTAGAAGGCCACCACTAAGACAGTCTGGAAGCTACCACCTCGGCTGAGGAAGTCCTGCAGGTTATCCATCACCTAAAGAGGGGCTCCGCTCCAGGTCCTGATGGATTCTCCATTCCTTATTATAAAACTTTCTCCCACATCCTGCCCCCACATTTGGCTCGTTTATTTAATTCTAAAAGGAAAGGAGACCCATTTGATAGGACCCTAAATTTTGCCCCTATCTCCGTGATTACTAAACCAAACAAGGACCCAGGGGAAGTTGGCAACTATAGACCTATCTCACGAATAAACAATGAAATTAGGATTTTGACAAAGATTCTTGCGAATCGCATTTCATCTTTTATTAGCCTCAATATTCACAAAGACCAAGTAGGATTTATTCCAGGCAGACAAGAACCTGACCAAATCAGGAGGGCTTTAGATGTGATTTCACTTCTGCAATCAGGCTGGGGTGGGGGTTAATGCCAGAAAGGTCTACTCCTATCGACCTCCAGAAAGCATTTGACTCTATTTCCTGACTGTACTTATTCTCTATCATGCAGCGCTGGGCTTTAGGCCAGAACTTTGTAGGTCTGTTGAGAGCCCTGTACTCTTCCCCAGAGGCAAGAGTGAGACTCCCAGGTTACTACTCAAAATCCATTAGGATCTACAGAGGAACTAGGCAGGGCTGTCCCCTCTCACCCCTGATATTTGCAATAGCGATAGAAACTCTATCAATAGCAATCCGAAATAACCCAGATATGGCCCACAAATGCACACTCTTTGCAGATGATTTGCTTTAATTTGTAACCTCACCTGTAATCTCCCTGCCCAACATTTGCAGGCTATTAGAAGACTCCCCAAGTGTAACATTTGCAAAAGTCATGTTGAATTTGCATGAAGTGATGCGACAATCCGATACCTAGGGATTAATCTAACCTCTAAGATAGATCAAATGTATACTAGTAACTTCCCACCCAATGTATAAGAAATTGGAATCTGACCTGCAGATCTGGCTGGGCAGGGTTAACTCAATTAAAAGGACTTTGCTCCCCCGTTTACTTTACCTATTCCGCTCCCTCCCAATCCCAAATCAGAAAATACCACCTGTGGCATTTTCAGGGGAAAATATTTAGCTTTATTTGAGGCTCCAAGGGACACCATTTGGCGAAACTAGTGCTGTTTTGCCCACACACTAGGGGGGCTTAGGCCTTCCAAATTTGGTATGGTATTACCAAGCAGCCCACCTAGCCCAACTCTCAATCATATGCTCTCGTCTTGAAAAACCTGATTGAGTGCATTTGGAACGAGAAGCAGTCCCAACAATTTACACTAGATTTCCTCCTTTGGTGCCCCACTAAGCACCGTCCACCAATACTATCCCCCACTCTTTCTCCCTCCTTGACCCTCTGGGACAGTCTGAAAGGCCTCCCGGAGTTAATGTCTTATATTCACCCCCTAGCCCATATTTTTTGCAATTCCCAATTTCCACTGAGATTGAATATTATGGCCTTCAGATGGTGGCTAGGCAAGGGGCCATACCGAATCGGTTACTTTTTTACCTCATCTGGACCAATTACTATTGGCTACTGCACCAGCAAACTTGAAATGCCAGCATTGGAGAAATGTAGATTCTTCCAAATCTCCCATTTTCTACACACACTCTGGAAGAACAAACCAGACCCTTCGTGATTCACAACTTATGAACAATGGTGTGGCCAGGCCACGGAGCAGAGAGGGGGCATCTTGGCAATCTACCTGTCACTGGCCTCTGACACTTCCAAACCCCCATATATGACTGCCTGGGAAAATTACCTTTCAGAAGTCTGGGACTTGGAAATTTGGCATAGGTCCTTCTTTTGCTCCTTTCAGGGTATACACAACATTTCCCTGATAGAGGAAAACCTTAAGGTTATGACGAGATGGTATTTAGTCCAGATTAGCTAGAATGTTCCCATCCTCTTCTCCTATGTGATTTAGAGGATGCGGTTTATTAGGGTCAATGATACACATATGGTGGGGGGGAGTACCCTAGGATCAGGGGGTTCTGGAACAAGAGCTTCTATTTGATACGCAAAGTTTTAGGTTGCCAATGCCATGTTTCCAAATCACCCTCCATTGCTTTACTCAATCGCTCTGCAACTAAAGTGCCCAAGAATATACAATGACTATTTTCTTTCATTGTCCTCAGAGCCAAATTGACTATAGCTCGAGCCGTGGTTTCTCTAATGTTAGCCAAGAGGAAAATCTCTTGGATACTGGCACAGGAGAGTATGGTTAGCATCCTCTTAGACACAGTAAAGAAATTTGAAGTGATTTGGGAACCAAGGGCTGAACACATAAAGACTTCCCTGATAAATGAATGCCTCTGCTCTTGGTGGGACATGGTAGGCTTTTGGAGAGGTTGGCAAATCCTGACATTCTTCCTTTCCCTTTTCTATTTTTCTCTCCTGCTCTCATTTCTTCTCTTTCTGGATCTGTCAAGGGCACTGACCCCCACAACTCTGCAGAAGGTTTCCTGGGGGGCCGTTGATGTTCCTAGGAAAACATTCTTTCAAAGCCTTGTGGGCCTGGTTTCAGTCAAATTACGCACTCAAGACCCAATCAAACCCTTTATGGTCAAGGAATTCTCTCTACTTTCTATTAAAAAGCCCTTTGTAGATGGTCTTTGTTATGCTTTTCACTTTCCCTAAGAGATGTATTTAATGTTCTAATAGAGGGTCATTTTATATACTTCCCTGATGATGAGTCGAGACACATGGTATTCACCTGTTTCTCTCTTGACTGTCTGTCCCGTCACTTAGAAGGGTCGGCTGTTCTGTGATATGTTTGTATCTACCTATGTGAATTAACAAGTTATATGTTGTTCCTCATGTGTACTTAAAGTGGTTGTATTCCCACAATGCGGAAGTTGTATCTATAGGTAAGCCTACAATAGGGATTACCTATAGGTACTGTAAATATCTCCTAAACGTGCGTCGTTTAGGAGATATTTACCTTGAAGTGCCTTAAAGTGCGTTGATGATGTAATCGGTACATTTGCTGTAAAGAAACGGCCCACCGTGCCGTGACTGATGGCTCCCACGTGCATGCGACCTCGGCCAGTCACAGAGTCTGAGTCCGCGGCCCCAAAAGTAAGAGGGGTGAAGATAGATGCAACCACCAGTGGGGACAGCGTGGGCTTTGATTGCAGGTAAGTGGCACAAAATGGGCTAGTACGCGATACAGATCAATCTTAGAGTTTGCAAAAGACTTGAGACTGGTACTGTAACGGCACCCCAAGTATGAAAGGGATTAACGCCGTTTAGGATTTTCCATCTGGACACACATCCACTGCCGATCCTCCACAGTCAGGTGACCGCTTCCCATAGGATTAATCCTTCCAAACATACGAGACAAACACTCTGTGTGAAGTTTCCAACTGGACTGACAATCTTTAATGACAAACTCCCAGTTTTATACACACAGAGAGGAGATTCTTACATTCTCCTCAGACAATACACCTTTTACCAGACCTAATTTACATGAGCTAGATAACTACAGTGATGACTAACCTGTTGAGTTCATAATCAAACAGCAAATAGTTCTTTACAGATATCCTGGGGAATATTGTGGAAAAATATCACTGTCCCATTTTAAAGCAATCCAAGACATATTCTTAATGTCCATTATTTTCTTGCTCACCTTGTGCCCAAAGGACCCCTGTCACAGGTACCCATGGTAACACTGGAAGAGCTGCAGAGATCCACAGCTCAGGTGGGAGAATCTGTTCGCAGGACAACTATTAGTCCTGCACATAAATCTGGCCTTTATGGAAGAAGAAAGCCATTGTTAAAAAAAAGCAATAAGAAGTCCCATTTGCAGTTTGCAAGAAGCCACGTGGGATACACAGCAAATATGTGGATGTAGGTGCTCTGGTCAGATGAGACCAAAATTTTACTTTTTGGCCTAAAAGCAAAACGCTATGTGTGGCGGAAAACTAACAATGGAATGGTTTAGATCAAAGTTCAGACCTAAATCTAATTGAGAATCTGTTGCAAGACTTGGAAAATGCTGTTCACAGAGGCTCTCCATCCAATCTGACAGAGCTTAAGCTATTTTGCAAGAAAGAATTGGCAAAAATGTCACTCTCTAGATGTGCAAAGCTGGTAGAGACCTACCCAAAAAGACTTGCAGCTGCAATTGCAGTGAAAGGTGATTCTACAAAATATTGACCCAGGGGGGCTGAGTACAAATGCACGCCACACTTTTCACATATTTATTTTGAAAACCATTTATCATTTTTCTTCCACTTCACAATTATTTGCCACTTTGTGTTGGTCCATCAACTTAAATACCAATAAAAAACATTTACATTTTTGGTTGTAACATAACAAAATGTGGAAAATGTCAAGGGGTATGAATTCTTTTTCAAGGCACTTTCTTCCTTCTAGCATTACTTCCCCTCTAGCTAGGATTATATTTCTCAATTGCAACAGAAATAGTTCCAACTGGATTTTTTTTATGCTGTTCTGTGTAGTGTTTCAACACGCTATGACCTTTGTAACCTTTCCTGATATTAGCAATATGTTCATTCAAACAGACCTTCAGTGCCCGTGTGGTGCGCCCCATATACTGCAAACCACATGGACACTGCAGCAAATATATCACAGTCTTTGAGGTGCAAGAAATGAACAAACATATACCATATGTTTAAAAGGCTGTACGGACTTAAAGCTAATCAGCTTCCGCCCTTTGAAATTGTTTATCTTACAGATGCTACACTTCCTATATAAAATGGTACCCATCCATATTACCAAAAAATGTAGGTCTAACAGGTCGATCCAATACATTAGGAGCCAGTTTGTTCCTCAAAGTGGCAGCATGTCTAAAAATAACAGAGGGATTCTTGGGCAGCACAGGACCTAATATTCGGTCACTCTTCCACATTGACCGGTGCTTTTTCATAATATTTCTTATCAGGTAATGCTTGGATGAAAAAATTGTAAAAACAAAACAAACCAAAATCATCTGAATTCCTTAAAGGGTGCTCATTAACAGTGACTAGCTCTTAATGATCGTGAAAGCCCACATCATACAGAATATTACCTGATCAAGATTACCATCACTGTAACCTTTTTCCAAGAATCTAGACTTAAGGACCTGCACTTGTAAATAATTCTCCTTATATGTGCAATTGCGTCTGAGATGTAAAATCTGGCTTTTGGGTACTGAAGACAACCAAGATGAATGATGACAGGAATCTAACGGTATGTACCCATTCCTGTCAGTTGCCTTGAAATAGGTAGTCATTTTCTTGACCTCATCAACAATATAAATTGATTTCTTTAAAAAAAGAAGGGGTTCCCATCATCAGTGGTTGCAAGTAATGATCAATGTACTTGCCTGCTCTTGCTGTAATTCAGTCTGTTCCACTGATGATGGGACGTCCTGTAAGGTCAACCAAACTTTTGTGAATTTTTGGCAGACAATACATTACTGGCACTCTTGGAGCCAATGGTACTTGTGTTCCTAAACCCATTATCTACAAAAAATGTTAAGCTCCTTTTTGTAACCAAGGGTTGGATTACTCCATAATGGGGCATAGGTTTCTGCATCGGATAGAATCCTTACCACCTCTCAATTATAGTCACCCTTATTGTCAGGGATCCAGCAGGGGTGATCAGATCAGTTGGCTGCACTTAAAGGAATCAGGACCAGATGAGTGAGTGAAAATATATATTTAGTAAAGATAATGACACACTTGAAAACCAACACCAGTAAACCATAAACAAGTAAGTGAAAATTACATGAACACCGCACACCCTATATAACACCTTACGAACTATCTAACTAACTATATACAAGTGAAGGGAACATAGGCAGAATAAGACAGGGACAAGAGATAAGGGGAACAGGAAGCCAGGTACTGGGAGCGAGAGGCAAGTAAAGGGAGCTGGAAGCAGATTCAGAGATACAGGTCTCTGGATAAGGGTACAGAATAAATGACAGGAACAGGTCAGGCTCAGGCAGGGACAAGGCTTGCAGAGAAAATACTAAAGCCCTGAGCCTCAGTGAAGGACGGGCTTATATACTCCCAGCAGTCCATATCAGGTGCAGCCTGATTACCTGTATGTACCTCTGCTGGGAGACACCCACTGGTGGCCACCAGAACTATACCCTTTGGTGCTAAAAACAACAGTGCCACCAGTAGGTGACCCAAGCAATAACACAGGTCCTGACACTTATCCAGGATAATTAAACCTCCCCCTATCAGCGGGCCAAATTACAACGTCCTTTCTTGCACATAGCTGCTCCATACCCACGTTAATATCCTTCTTGGTTTTTACATTTCAAATCTTTAGGGAATCTAGATCTTTCAAGACTAGATCCTGAAATAGTAGGCAGGAAATTTGTAGGTGGGTTGCAAAGTGAGGTCTCAGTCAAATTTGAATGAACTATTTCAGAAGAGACTTCCTTCTTATTCTTTATTAGGTTAGTCATAAGATACTTTTTTAGCATTAAGTCTCCACCACATAATTTTGTACATCTATAAATGTCTGAAATATGTTTAAATTTTGAGGGGGGGGGGGTGCGTATTTAAGTCCTTTTTCCAGAATAGTCACCTCTTCTCTAGTCAAAACCTTCTCACTTAGGGTAAAAATTCCTCTCTCTTTCAAACACATCTTCTTTTCCTAATTTTCTGTCCTGTTCTTATTCCCATATGAAAACCCAGTTGGTTGTTGCAGTCTCCATAGTTTGGAAGCCTCCTTTACCATTGATTATAAGGGGGAGCAAAAGGATGATCCCTAATGGCCTTTTCTTCATACCCTCTTAGAAGGGACAAAGTCCATTGTTTGTGAATCCCCTTAAGGTGGTAGACGAAGTATGCATTGGGCTTACAACCTTCTCTATGATCCGGACTTTCCTGTTCACATGTGATCCCATTCAAAAGCTCTCTTTCCGAGCCTAGCCTTATATAAATAAAATATATCCATCGACCAGGAAGAAAGGCAGGACCCCAAAAGCCTGGAAAACCACCAACCAAAAGCTTAACCCTTTCCTAACCTGGACAGTCTAATCTTGCTTGCTAGCAACAATATTCCCTTAGTAGGTACTTGCCTACACCCTTCTTCAATTGGCCTAGAAGTCAGGCAAGGTCCTTAAAGAAGGGGTTACACCAGTACCAAGCTATAAAGTTTGAACAGTACTTTTTTTGTACCCAGTAGGCATAAGAACAGCTTTTAGAAAAATATCCACGCCTACAATAGGCCGAGCAATCATGGCTGAAGGGTCTACACCACAAAAGACTTGTTAAAGTGCAAACATTCAATGTTTTGTGAACAGTCCTCATTATGGTATGCCAAGTACACATAACAAGCTTTCTTGAAGTATCACCTTCTTCAATTGGCTGAGCATTCATGCCAGGCCAAACAAACAAGGGAATACACAATAAAAGGGATACACAGTCATTTGCCTCTGGGGTCAGAATCACTCAAATCACATAAGGCGCAACACAAAAAAACATTCACAAATGATACATCGATGCACAGATAAATACATCCAGGAACAAATCCCAAACACAATTCATACATATGTTTCACTTACTTTTTTATCTTTATCCCCCTGTGAAAGGAATGCCCAATTGGGGGCCATAATCCAGAACTCCTTCCACTTAGGGCCCTTTTTTATGCATTATGAGTAGCCAGGAGTCAGACATTCATTGTCCCATATCTCTGGCCTGTCCTTCACAAGGGCTATCATAACCTCATGGCTGAGGTCTCTAGCAGCCATACTGCCCCACTAGATATGTGTACATTATCAGTGATCATCCAAAATGGATAGAAGCACACTTCCGGTTTGCTTTTCTCACAATCCCAGCCCTTTTCTTTGCTTTTTATACATATGTAGGAAAAATCACGCATTATCGCACAGAGCGCCATTACAGGTCTGCAATTTCCACTGCTCATGCCCAAAAATTTGGGCCTGAACACAGCTCAATCCTATCGATCTGAAATGCAAATAATTGCATAGCAAGAAATTGCAGCTAATCACACAGTGTGAATAGACTCATAAAAATACACTCAGTGTGTCTAGCTGTGGGTAAAAAATCATTAAATAACAGCTAATTATTAAGAGAAGGAGGGGAGGGAAAAAGGGAAGAAAAAGAAAGGAAAGGGGAAGTAAGGGGAGGTCTTTTTTTTTCTTTAATAAGGATCAAATTGTCAAACACAGGATAAATATGAGAAACACAAAGGAAAAGAAGAAAGGGGAAAGGAAAAGGGGTAGGAAAAGGGAAAGAAAGGAGAGGAAAGGAAGGGAAGTGAGAAGAGAAAAAAAAAAGAAAAAAGGGGTACGGGGGAATAATAATACACGTATAGGGTTGAGCACATTGTGAGAACATGACAAGAACATTTAATGAGGAACACAATGGGGGGAATAAACTAAAAGGGAGGGGAAAGGGGGGAGGGTTTTTTTTTTCGTCAAAGGATAAATAGCAGAACACCAAAAGAAAAAAAAGAAGAAAAAAAGAGAAAGAAAAAGAAAATGTATGGAGAAAATAATAATACACGGAGAGGGTTGAGCACAGTGTAAGAACAGGACAAGAACAATTAATGAGGGAAATACATTATACATTGAACACAAAGTAAATAGAATGGTATACACATAAGAAGAATGGGTAACACACTAAATCCACAGGAGGGGTTTTTTTTTTTCCTTCCTGGAAGTATAGCGTTGGTAAAGAGTGGTGAGGCAAAATGGCAGCGGGAGAGTGACCTCCCCCCCAAATGGAAAGTGAATGTATGGATTATGATAAGGAATGTTAAATGTTGTGAATTTTTATGTAAACAAAATCTTTAATAAAAGTTGAATTATAAAAAAATAAATAACAGCTAATTACACAAATACAATTGCAGGTGTGAATGTGGTCTAAGGGGTAAATAGTAGGGGAAACTGAAATTCATACAGTGGCAAGCTCTCATTTGTGAGCTGTGGTAGTGGTAGGTACAGTAAGTTTTTTTATTGTGTAAATGATTTGAAAGGCTATACACTCTTATGTTATAAAAGTAATACAATAAAAGAAGATATGTATTTTAAAATAGAAGTGTTGTGCCTCAAAAATCCCATGGAAACGGAAATGTTCTCTACCGTTTAGCAGTGGTAGTGGCCAAGTATGGCCATTTCTAGGGATGAGCTCGGTGTTCGAGTCGAACATAGGTTCGACTCGAACATCGGCTGTTCGCGCGTTCGGCGAACAACGAACGATTTGGGCCGTTCGCGCCAAATTCGAGTGACGCGAACGCCCCACAATACACTGCGCCATCGCAGTGTAATCCTGGCGCTGTGATTGGCCAAGCATGCACTGTGACCCTGCATGCTTGGCCAATCACAGCGCCGGCAGCGAGGAGAGCAATGATTGGCCACAGGCAGGATGCCTGTGGCCAATTATAGCTGAGGGGGTTTAGTACATGCCCCACACTATAAAAGGCCGCCAGCGCGGCGGCCTTGTGTAGTGTGTTCCGGAGCAGGGAAAGTGAAGGATAGGCAGGGACAGTGTCAAATCTTGTCAAATCTATTCTTTGCTAAACCTTGTGTGTAGGGACAGAGAAGGATAGGCAGGGAGAGTGTCAGTGTCATATTCTTTGCTAAACCTTGTGTGTAGGGAGAGAGAAGGATAGGCAGGGAGAGTGTCAGTGTCATATACTTTGATAAACCTTGTGTGCAGGGAGAGAGAAGGATAGGCAGGGGACAGCGTCAGTGTCATTGTTGCTAAGCCTCCTGCACATTATACACCTTAACTTAGCCTGTATTGCTGCTTTTTCCTGGTGTGTTACACCAACAGGATTTTGCGGCACTTACAGCGGGCGGAGTGTACCTCCTGACCATATTACACCTTAACTTAGCCTGTATTGCTGCTTTTTCCTGGTGTGTTACACCAACAGGATTTTGCGGCACTTACAGCGGGCGGAGTATGCCTCCTGACCATATTACACCTTAACTTAGCCTGTATTGCTGCTTTTCCCATTTCCCTGCAGGCCATTAGAATGTCTGGAAGGCAAACAAGGAGAGGCAGACAGTCAGGAGCCAATAAAAGAGGGCAAGCAGGCTCTGTGTCTAGAGACAACAGTGCTGGTCATGGACGCGGTGCATCGCCATCAGCACGTGGCCATGGGACACGCTTGTCCTTCTTTTCGGCAGCTGGACGTGTTGAGCCGCATCATGCCGAAGACTTGGTAGAGTGGATGACCAAGCCCTCCTCATCCTCCTCATCCTCTCTCACCCAGGCTCAGGGTACTGGCAAAGCAGCTGCCAAAGCGTCCTCTTCCCTGGTATCAATGTCATCATCAGTCACTCCTTCCCTAGACCAACCATGTCCTCCTGAGGAGTCCCCCGAGCTGTTTGAGCACAGTGTTGGGTACATGCTCCAGGAGGATGCCCAGCGTTTCAAAGGGTCTGATGATGATACCCAGCTAGAGGAAGGCAGTAGCGTGAGAGCAGAGAGAGGGGATGCTCAAGAAGGACACCAATCTGGCAGTCATGTTCCAGCAGCTGCAGCATACTGCCAGATTGGCTCCAGTGATGAGGAGGGAGGGGATGATGAGGTCACTGACTCCACGTGGGTGCCTAATAGGAGAGAGGAGGAGGAGGAGGAGGAGGATAAGGAGGAGGAGGCACATCTCCAACGAGGCAGGATGCCCTCGGGGGGCCAGCGTAAGGGCAGCACACCGACGGAATCACACCGCAGAGCTCCGCCTGTGCAGGGCGCTGCCTCTGCCCGTTATTCAAAAAGTTATTTGGTGTGGGCCTTTTTTGAGTCGAGTGCATCAGATCGCACAGCTGCTGTTTGCAACATATGTCTCAAGCGTATATTGCGTGGCCAAAACATCACCCGCTTGGGCACCACATGCTTGACCAGACATATGTTGACCTGCCATGCAGCTCGTTGGCAAGCCTACCTTAAAGACCGACACCAAAGAACAAAGCTGACCTCTTCTTGCACTGCATCAGCTGGGATCTCCAACCCCACTATACCTTCAGTCCTCTCTGAAACCTGCTCTGAGAGCAATGAAGGTGTAGATTTAGGTGTATCACAGCCAAGTTCTTGCGGACACTCTGCTAGCAGTACACCGACGTCCGATTCTAGCAGGCAAATTTCCCTGCCCCAGCTGCTGGACTGTCGAAAGAAGTTCACTCCCAGCCATCCACATGCCCAGCGGTTGAATGCTAGCTTGGCTAAATTGCTAGCGCTTCAACTGCTGCCTTTTCAGTTGGTAGACTCGGCCCCCTTCCGTGAGTTTGTGCAATGTGTGGTTCCTCAGTGGCAGGTTCCCAAACGCCACTTTTTCTCACGGAAGGCAATTCCGGCTCTCTACCGGCATGTGGAAGGCAATGTCTTGGCCTCGCTGGACAGGGCGGTCAGCGGTAAGGTGCATATTACCGCTGACTCATGGTCCAGCAGGCATGGACAGGGACGTTACCTTTCTTTCATAGCCCATTGGGTCACTCTTTTGGCAGCTGGGAAGGATGCAGGACAAGGTGCAGTAGTGTTGGAGGTTGTTCCACCGCCACGCCTCCAAAATGCTACTACTGGTTGTGACACACCTCTGTCCTCCACCCCCTCCTCTTCTTCTTCCTCCGTGGCCTCTTCCTGTGCTTTGCCCTCGGAACCAGCGGTGCTCCGTAGGCGTTCAAGGGGCTACGCAAGTACACAGGCAAAAAGATGCCATGCCATGCGCTGGTGTGTTTGGGGGACAGGAGCCACACTGGGGCAGAGGTTCTGTCTGCTCTGCAGGGGCAGGCCGAGAGGTGGTTGACGCCACGCCAGCTTAAGCCAGGAATGGTAGTTTGCGACAATGGCACCAACCTCCTCTCCGCTCTCCGACAGGGACAACTGACCCATGTGCCCTGTGTGGCTCACGTCCTTAACCTGGTGGTGCAGCGGTTCTTCGGCAGGTACCCGGGCTTACAGGATGTCCTGAGGCAGGCCAGGAAAGTCTGTGTGCATTTCCGCAGATCTTATAATGCCAGTGCTCGC
The DNA here is from genome assembly GCA_029206835.1 of Rana muscosa. Taxonomy (NCBI): domain Eukaryota; kingdom Metazoa; phylum Chordata; class Amphibia; order Anura; family Ranidae; genus Rana; species Rana muscosa. The sequence continues at coordinate 714,047,062 of CM055117.1, read as the reverse complement.
CTGGCTGAGCTGCAAAAGGAGTTGAACCTGCCCAAGAACCGCCTTATATGTGACATGCCCACCAGGTGGAACTCAACGTTGGCCATGCTGCAGTGGCTGCACATGCAGCAGAGGGCCATCAATGAGTACCTGTGCGACTACGGCACCAGGACAGGGTCAGGGGAGCTCGGGTTTTTTTCACCACGCCAGTGGGGCATGATCAGGGATGCATGCACTGTCCTGGCACCATTTGAGGAGGCCACGAGGATGGTGAGCAGTGACAGTGCATGCATCAGTGACACTGTACCTCTTGTCCACCTGTTGGAACATACGCTGCGTGGAATAACGGACAGGGCACTTGAGGCAGAACAGAGGCAGGAAAGCCCCCTTTACCCAGACATTGTTCCTTCTGTCCCATCCATCGCACAGGAAAAAGAGGAGGAGGAGGAGGATTGTATCAGCATGGAGGTGGAGCCTGGCACTCAGCATCATCAGCAGCAGTCTTTTAGGGATGATTTACAGTCTCAAGAAACCAGTGGACTTGTACGTGGCTGGGAGGAGGTGGCTGCGGATCATGTCGTCCTTAGTGACCCATAGGACTCCGGACCGAATGCCTCAGCTAACCTACGCTGCATGGCCTCCCTGATCCTGCAAAGTCTGCGGAAGGATCCTCGTACTCTTCGGATCAAGGAGAGGGACCATTACTGGCTGGCCACTCTCCTTGATCCACGGTACAAGGGTAAGGTTGCGGACCTTATCTTACCGTCGCAGAGGGAGCAGAGGATGAGACAACTACGGGAGGCCTTGCAGAAAGGTCTGTGCAACGCGTTCCCAGAGACTGGGAGGTTACAAACTCCTGGTCCTGGACAACGAGTTGCTGAGGCTTCGTGCAGCGTGAAGACAATTCTTTAGTCCGCAGCCCCAAGGTATGATCGGTTCCAGCAACCATCGCCAGCGTCTGATATACATGGTGCAGGAATACCTAGGGGCAAGGTCAGACTTGGACACCTTCCCCACCGAAAATCCTCTGGCTTACTGGGTCTTGAGGATGGATCACTGGCCAGAGCTTGCACAGTATGCAATTGAGCTACTGGCCTGTCCTGCATCCAGCATTCTTTCAGAACGCACATTCAGTGCTGCTGGAGGATTTGTCACGGATCACAGGGTGCGCCTGTCCACCGACTCTGTTGATCGACTGACCTTCATAAAGATGAACCAGTCTTGGATCACCACCAGCTACCAAACACCTGAAGCTGATATAACAGACTAATTTATTTTCAAATGTCACATCCCTTCAAGACTGATGCTGATGCTGAGAGACTGTCCTGTTATGTTGACTGACTATCTTCCTCCTCCTCAATGATCCGATTGACGATGATAGCTTGGAAGAACATTTTTGTTTCTGGGTGCCGCCACCAGTGGCTAAGGCCCAATTTTTCAGCCCCTGTTTAACAGGGGTGTGTTATTACAATTTTTATGCAATGCTTTGCAGCAGGGCTCATTCCTGCACTCCAACTAGAGTATCTGGGAGAGGTTGCAGTGTCGTGGCACCAGCACCAGTGGCTAAGGCCCAATTTTTCAGCCCCTGTTTAACAGGGGCGTGTAATTACAATTTTTGATGCAATACTTTGCAACAGGGCTCATTGCTGTGCTCCAAGTACAGTATCTGTGAGGGGTTGCAGTGTTGTGGCACCAGTGGCTAAGGCCCAATTTTTCAGCCCCTGTTTAACAGGGGCGTGTAATTTCAATTTTTGATGCAATACTTTGCAACAGGGCTCATTGCTGTGCTCCAAGTACAGTATCTGTGAGGGGTTGCAGTGTTGTGGCATTAGTGGCTAAGGCCCAATTTTTCAGCCCCTGTTTAACAGGGGCATGTAATTACAATTTTTTATGCAATGCTTTGCAGCAGGGCTCATTCCTGCACTCCAACTAGAGTATCTGGGAGAGGTTGCAGTGTCGTGGCATCAGCACCAGTGGCTAAGGCCCAATTTTTCAGCCCCTGTTTAACAGGGGCGTGTAATTAAAATTTTTGATGCAATACTTTGCAACAGGGCTCATTGCTGTGCTCCAAGTACAGTATCTGTGAGGGGTTGCAGTGTTGTGGCACCAGTGCCTAAGGCCCAATTTTTCTGCCCCTGTTTAACAGGGGCATGTAATTACAATTCTTGATCTAATAATTCACAGCAGGGCCCATTCCTGCGCCCACCAAGACTAACTGTGAGGCCTTACAGTGTTGTGTCAACACCACCACCACCACCACCACCAAAGGCCCAATTTTTCAGCCCCTGTTCAACAGGGGCATGCAATTACAATTCTTGATCTAATAATTCACAGCAGGGCCCATTCATGCGCCCACCAAGAGTAACTGTGAGGGCTCACAGTGTTGTGGCAACACCAACATGTAAGGGGCAAATTTCAGCTGAGTATATACGGCAGGCCCCTACTTTCAAACATCCAACTTACAAACGACTCCTCCTTGCAAACGGAAGGATACAACAGGAAGTGAGAGGAAATCTACCCCTAGGAAGGCAAATTCTCTCCTGTAAGAGTTAATATGGGAAAAAAAGTGTCTCCTCTCCACTGATGCTTTATCACCAATTCTTGTTTCAATAAAAACCCCAAATTTTCAAAAAACATTTGTCATTAGGACGGAAAGTGAGGTGAACTGTTCTGAACAGGTGCACACTGCACAGACAGCAAAACAAATGTTACAGGGGTGATAACCCTTCCCTATGTTTTCCAAAAAGCTTAAAAATAGATTTTTCGCCTGGAGCTACACTTAAACAATGTACCTGTTCAAAATTACAAACAGATTCTACATAAGAACAAACCTACAGTCCCTGTCTTGTATGCACCGCCTGTATACGGCTGTTTAGAGCATATAGGGCCTTTTTTATTTTGTGTGCGGGGTTCCCCTTAATATCCATACAAGACCCAAAAGGGCTGGTAATGGGCTGGGGTGGGGGGGGGGTGTGTGATGGGGTAGCTATGCCATTTTTCTTAAAGATTTTCATCCATATTACCGGGACCAGACATTACATTAAAGCCGCAAGCAGTTTTAAATGGCTTTTTTTCCTTTAGAAATGTAATTTTGTTCAGGGACAGTTCTAAACACGGGAAACACGTGGCACTTCACAGGCATACTTTAGACACCCCCCAGGTACGATATTTAAAGGAATATTTGACTTTTTTTTTTCACTTTATGCATCATTAAAATGACTGCTCCAGAAAAACTGCTGTTTTTAAAACTTATTTTTGCATTGATACATGTCCCCTGGTGCAGAACCCGGGTTCCCAAACCCTTTTTAGGACAATAACATGCATAATAGTCGTTATAATTAGCACTTTAGATTTCGAACGTTCGCATCTATTGTATTTAATAGGGTTCTAAAGTTCGTGCGAACTTTCGGTCCGTTCGCGGGTTCTGGTGCGGACCGAACCCGGGGGTGTTCGGCTCATCACTAGCCATTTCGTTCATTCAGTCACCAAACAAAGAACAAGTAGGGGTTCATGTCAAACTCATAGTAGACCAAATTAAAATTTCATCCTTGGTTTAAAGTTTAGGTGGAAGATTATGGTTTAGGATAAATGTGACCATTTTTTAACCCCTTGCAGCCCTCCCTGGCATCCCCTGTAAAAGTTCCTAATGCCCAGGGGGACAGGAAGGATTAGCAAGCATGTGATCACTGTTATTGGTCCTGCCAGCTACCGATGTTCTCTCTGGACCGGGAACAGTTTTTGGCAGCTTGGGCTTTGTGCTGGGAGCAAGCAATGAGCATGCTTCCAGCACATAAACATTGCCAGCAATGCATATGTGTGGACATTAAAGCCCAGCTTTTTGCTGCCACACATACCTGTATGGGTTACTGAGGCATAAAGGGGCTAAAAGGTCCCAACCATAGCCAATCTCTCTTTTTCTCTTTAGTTAAAAAAAGTCTATCTTGATGTTGCATACCTCTTTTTTCATATACAGGAATGTTGGCTTGTAATGCCGCGTACACACGACCATTTTTCTCGTCGGAAATTTTTTTATTTTTTCTCTCTGATGAGAAAAACGCCCGTGTGTGGGCTTTCCAGCATTTTTCCAGACGAGAAAAACGGCAAGAATCACGACGAGAAAAATTAGAACATGCTCTAATTTTTCTCGTCGTGATTCACGGCATTTTTTTCCGCTGCAGTTTTCCCATAGGGAAACACTGCCAGGGAGCCTACACACGGTCATTTTTCTCGACCAGAAGAAAAAATGTCATGAAAACCGGCCGTGTGTAGGGGACCAAGCCGGTCCTCGTTTTTCATGTCGATTTTCTCGGCAGTGTTTTCACCGTCGAGAAAATCGATCGTGTGTACACGGCATCACAGTATAATCCTTTATTACTGTTCACTGTAGGTTCTATGTTATTTTTGTTCTTTGGTTTTGTAAGTTTTTAGACTGCTGGGTATGGGGTCCTCAAACAGTACCTTTCATGTTAATGTACTGTGCTGACGTCTGGGAGGTAGATCCCTTACGGGGCGGTGGGGGGTGCTCCTGTTCACCATCGCCTCCACATATAATAGGGAGTAGGTGAGTGATACTCCCTGTCATACCTCAGGGCCCACTCACTATGTAGATTCTAATACCCTAGGTTGTCTTCCAAGAGACTGTTGTTTGAATCCTGGACTATTTTTATTCTCCCTCTTGGTGGATTTTTTCTCCTGTTTTCCTTTGGTCTCATTTCTATTAGCTCCAGCTTTCTGTTTGTGCACCTAGTTGTTCTGATTCTTGGGATCGGTCTGTTTAGTGCTTAATGACCTGTTGTGATCTACAAAACCAGGCTTCAATTATCCGGCTGTTATATGTACTTTTTGTCTGTATGTTTATGCGTTTCTCATCAGCGTTTTGTATACTGTAACATGTCTACCTTTTTCAAAAATAATAACAATTATTGAAAGTTAAAAATAGGATTTATTAATTTGAAACCAAGTATGCTTGTATTTTCAAAAAGAATGTCTGTTCAAGAATACAATTGAATTTTAATGAGCACATATATGAATTTTAATTGTACAATTATATTATTCATTTTGGAATTAAATTATAGTTGCTTCATAACGTTATCAGGGCAAAATAGCTGTACAACTTTTGTAAAATATATATTTTGTCTGTTAAAAAAAAGTATTCTACCTAGGCATTTTATGTTTAAAATTATAATATAGTTAGTTACTATAAAACAAAATCTGTAGAGATTATTGGAAACCTGTCAGAGCCTGTTCAAGGTCTATAAAGGCTGCAGCAAATAGCTTTTCTCTTCGCCATGGCGACCGGGTCTGTTTTTACAGTTACTCTGGAAACCAAAGGCTTTCTGTTGCTTGTTCCTTTTCAGTTACTTTTTGCTATTTAACCTTCTGGTTGAGACAAAGGAGGGGGCTAGGCAACACTTTCCAGTGGCAAGTTTGAATGGCAAACTGAAATTTTAAATTGTAAAATAATAATAAAAAAACCTACTCATTTGAAATTTTATTTTGTATTACAGATTAGAGTAATTAATTGTATGGTAGTAGACACTAAAACATATTCTGCAATTAGTGTTTGCTTACGATTACATAATTAAAAAGAGCTGCTGGTGCCTATTTTATAGATACATTAAAAATGTATTTGTTTTTGGGGCGCATGCGCGGCTCTCGGACATGGCGGACGTGTAGAGGCAGAGCTCCGGATCCCACCCGCTCTTCGGACCCTCGTACCGCTTCAAATCAACAATAATCGCCACGGGGGTAAGCACATCCACATCCTGTATGACTACAGCACCCCATGGGTAAAATCGGCCAGCAAAAACAATACTATAAGCCTCTATCAGACCCGCGCACCCAGACCGCGATGGACAAATTCGTTACTAGGCCGTAATCCCCGGCCTTGCCTATGCTCGCGGACCTGCTCGCGGCCATGGATCCCTCGCTGGGGATGGATGATTTGGGAGTCGGTGCTACACAGGCTCAGGACACTCAGGTCTCCCCTGCAATGTCCCCCCCCCATGTCACACAGAACGTTTTAACCCCCGAGCTAATGGATGAAAAGCTTCAGGCTCTCCTCCTGCAAATGACTCGCAACATGGCAGCTGAGGTGGGCAAGTTATCCCAGTAATTGAGGGGTGAAATAGCCCAAATAGGGGACAGAACAGATGCTTTAGAGACAAAATTTGATGATCTTGTTAACTATGTCCAAGAATTAGAGGAGGAAATGTCCTCACTGAAAAATTCTCTTTCACAACTCCAATTGCAACAGGGAGGACCAGGAAAATAGGGAGAGACATCAGAACTTAAGATTCCGAGGTATACCGGAATCGGTGGGTGACAACAATCTGTGCCAATATCTGCTGGGTCTGTTTAACATCTTAGCCCCCAGAATTGGCGCCAGGCCAAGGGATATCATAGTAAGCTTTCATTACTTTGATAGCAAAGAGGCTTTAACCCTTGCTACACGTAACAAATCTGCTATAGAGTATAAAGGGGCGAAAATACAGATCTACAATGACCTATCTCCGATAACCCTGGCAAAACGCAGAAACCTATGTCCAATCACCTCCCACCTGCAGAATCTACGCATCCCATACTTTTGGGGTTTTCCTTTTCATCTGATTGTGCCTCGAGATGGAACCCAACATTGTCTTCATGATGTGCATGAAGGTGAAGCATTTATTAAAAGCCTGGGCCTTCCTCCCATGCCTGATGATTATATGCCACTACCTGCAGCCCAGCAAAACCGTAATGCACCAACTACACCTTCCTGGGTGTGGACCCCGGTCCAAAGCAAGCAGAAAAGATCCTTCTCCACTCCTCAACGTACTTCCAGACTGCCTCCTTGAGTGGTTGACAAATCGCAGTTGGCCTTATCCTTTTTGGCTGGAATGCCTGTATCCTGGTGACAGATATCTTTGAGCTTTTTTTTATTTTTATTTTTTCAGTTTTTTTCCCTTTTGTTTAGCGGTTATTGATCTGGACAACCAGTGGATCTGTTCCCGACATCTGTAGAACCAAACCTGCATACCCATGGGGTAAAGTTTTGAAAGTTTTTTTCTTTTTTTTTTTGAGACTAAAGTTTACACTTTTAATTACTAAAGTTTGCTTTTTATAAACTGACTATAATCTTTCCTGTATTATATGTAGACTTTTTGTTTATAGCAAACTCAGGGAAAGAAGACGATATTATTATTATCATTATTATTAAGCTTTATTGCTCTGTTTTACTTTCATAAAAGCTTCCTTTTGCTGGAGAGCGGTGGGATCTCCCCTCTTCACGTCTCCATCTGATGGGAGTTGCCAAGTGGCCCCAATTGGTCCCAGACTTCGGTCTGGGACTCCTGAGTGGTATTTATTACTCAGGTGTAATGGCTTTGTTTTTTTTTTGTTTTTTTGTTTTGGATCCCCCTTGGGTCCTACCAATGCTGTTTTTTTTCAGTATTTTTCACTACATCCCAAAGACTATACAACAGTGATGTATATTTGTTCTGGTATAGGGCAACTTCATTGTCAAGAGATATACAGGTGACATGTTTTTGAGTTCTCAAAAGCAGTTGTTCTGCTGATTTAGTATGGCTTTGAGAATAGTATCTCACAACGTCAAGGGCCTGAACTCAATTTCAAAGCGTTGGATTGCCCTTAAAGACTTCAGACGGTCTGGTGCAGATGTAGTACTAATACAGGAGACTCGTGAAATGGGTGTCTTTCGTGCTACTAAAGAGTAAAAGAAATGGAACTGAGGTATATCATCAATGCCTGCTAAACCTGTCTGTGTTCACCTTACACATAAATATATCAATTAAAACATGGGGAGGGGGTTTTGCACTAAAGAAATACTACCAGGTAAACACTAGTGTAACAATGGTCATACAATAACAGATCAATAAATATAGTGCAAACTCAAATAAGTGAATATAATACTGCTGGGTGATAGGTTAATCTGAAATCATATCGAAATGTTGAATAAATGTGAATGATAAAACCAAAATGCTAATAAATGGTGCTAACAATATAAAGTGCAATCAATGAAGTGCTGACAATATAAAGTGCAAAAGAATAAAGTGCAAACAATAAAGTGCAGATGTGCACAAATATGGCCTCAACCAAGTTCAATATTCCAATTGGTAATGATGATGAAATAATTAATCTCCAAAAAGTCCCATACAGGTGCCTCCGGTGGGAAAAAGTCCTAAATTGGGTCAGATGTATATACACTGTGTGATAACCTCCACAGTGGGTAGACAATTGAAGTATTGAACCAGCATATGTGTCCTCCACCAGTCTCCCAGAACTCTCACCTCTGTAATATAATGTCTGGCATTAAGGGTGGTCTTATCTCTCTTTGATATCTTCTCCACTGTGCTCTCTATCAAGCTAAATCCTCCACCACTCACGCTGATAATAAATGGTCAGCTGTCCTAAAAAAGAAGGGGGGGTGGGAGGGAAGGAGAGGGGGAGAGGAGCTCCAGCCAGGAACCAAGGATAGGGTGGGAAAGAAGTCTCTGATGGTGTAGTATGTTATAATGAAGGACTTTATTAAAAGATAGTGAAATGGACTCTTACATCACAATAAAATAAATAATGCAGTTCGAGTGAATTGCGGCGTGTAAAGCGCCATCTTACTTGTTCCTCCGCTGCTTCCGATCTGTGGTATGATGCCTCAATCCTTCCCTACGGCGTTACGTCACATACCTCGTGACTTCTTCAGGGGAAGAAATAAATGAATACACCCGCCCCTCCTAAAGTTCCCCATCAGGTCCGCTCAGCCAATGACGTAGGTGTAAGGCTGAGGACCTGATGTGGAACGTGAGAAGGGTCGGGTCTATTCATGTATTACACTGTGGAGGAAGTTCCTCATCAGGTCCGCCCCCTCGTATGTCAGACCCCGCCTACGTCATTGGATGAGTGGACCTGATGGGGAACTTCCTCCAGTATAATAAATTAATAGACCCGCCCCTTCTCACGTTCCGCATCAGGTCCTCAGCCTTACACCTACGTCATTGGCTGAGCGGACCTGATGGGGAACTTTAGAAGGGGCGGGTATATTCATTTATTACACTGCGGAGGAAGTTCCTCATCAGGTCCGCTCAGGCTCAGCCAATGACGTTTCGTGTGGACAGCGCTGGACATCGGATCGCCGTGGGACACTGGATTTCATCGCTGGAATTTTTTTTAAATTTTTTTTAATAAAGGACTTTCCCAATGGTGTCTGTGTATTTTTTTTACAATTTTTTAGACTTTCTTTGTGAAATTGTAGGGGTACAATGTACCCCATTACCAATTCACATGGGGGGGCCGGGATCTGAGGGTCCCCTTTGTTAAAGGGGTCTTCCATATTCCGATAAGCCCCCTGCCCGCAGACCCCCACAACCACCGGGCAAGGGTTGTGGGGATGAGGCCCTTGTCCCTATCAACATGGGGACATCCTCCACATGTTGAGGGCATGTGGCGTGGTACGGTTCAGGAGGGGGGCGCTCTCTCGTCCCCCTCTCTTTTCCTGCAGCCTGCCAGGTTGCGTGCTCAGATAAAGGGTCTGGTCTGGATTTTTGGGGGTACTCCACGCCATTTTTTTTTTAATTTGGGGTGGAGTTCCCCTTAAAACCCATACCAGACCTGAAGGGCCTGGTATGGATATTTGGGGGGAACCGCACGCATTTTTTAAAAATTTGCAGCAGGGTTCCCCTTAATATCCATACCAGACCTGAGCGGCCTGGTAAATAAATTTGGGGGAACCCCCACGCTTTTTTTATCAATGACTTTTCTATGTATTGCCGGGAGCCGACAATTCATTATAGCCGCGAGTGAGTTTTAAATGACTTTTTTTCCTTCAGAAATGACACTTTGTGCAGGCACAGTTCTAAGCACGGGAAACAAGCGCAAATTGTCCTCAGAAGTTCGGGTCACCTTTGACTTCAATGGGGTTTGGGTTCGGGGTCAAGTTCAGGAACTTTTTTCCAAAGTTCGGCCGAAACGTCGAACCCGAACATCCAGGTGTCCGCTCAACTCTAATGATGTGTAAAGGGGTGTGTCAGCATGTAAACACTAAAGCTTCTGAACTAACCCTATGCTCAATGCTAAACACCCTTAGATTAAAAAAATAAATAAAAAAAAACATGAAATATGCATAAACCTTTTCCAAAGAGATATAAAAATAAGGGGAGACATATTATTTATGTTTAGGTATGCTGTGTGAATGGGAACACATACAGTTGTTCTCAAATGTTGGCATACCCTGGAAAAAATTGTGAAATTTTGGCATTAATATTGAAAATATGACTGATCAGGTCTTTTATTTAAGGATAGCACTCACATGAAGCCACTTATTATCAAATAGTTTTTTTGGATCCTTTTTAAATCATAATGATAACAGAAATCGCTCAAATGGCCCTGATAAAAAGTTTACATACCCTGGAATGTTTGGCCTTGGTACAGACACAGAAGGTGGCACACACAGGTTAAAATGGCAATTAAAAGGTTAAATTCCCACATTTGTGGCTTTTTAACCACTTAAGCCCCGGACCATTTGGCAGGCCAAAGACCAGGCCACTTTTTGCGATTCGGCACTGCGTCGCTTTAACTGACAATTGCGCAGTCCTGCAACGTGGCTCCCAAACAAAATTGACGTCCTTTTTTTCCCACAAATAGAGCTTTCTTTTGGTGGTATTTGATCACCTCTGCGGTTTTTATTTTTTGCGCTATAAACGAAAAATAGAGCGACAATTTTGAAATAAAAGCAATATTTTGTACTTTTTGCTAAAAAAGATAATTTTTTTTTTCAGTTTAGGCCGATATGTATTCTTCTACATATTTTTGGTTAAAAAAATCACAATAAGCGTATATTGATTGGTTTGCACAAAAGTTATAGTGTCTGCAAAATAGGGGATAGTTGTATGGCATTTTTATTATTATTTTTTTTTTATTACTAGTAATGGCGGCTATCTACGATTTTTTTATCATGGCTGCGACTTTATGGCGGACACAGTTGACACATTTTTGGGACCATTGCCATTTTTACAGCGATCAGTGCTATATAAATGCACTGATTACTATGAAAATGACACTGGCAGTGAAGGGGTTAACCACTAGGTGGTGCTGAAGGGGTTAAGTGTGTCCTAGGAAGTGCTTCTAACTGTTAGGGGGAGGAGCTACCAGTTACACATCACTGATCACTGTTCCCGATCACAGGGAACAGTAGATCAGTCACATGTCACTAGGCAGAACAGGGGAATGCCTTGTTTACAAAGGCATTCCCCTGTTCTGCCTTTGCCGACCGCAATCGCGGGCCGCCCGGGAACATCGAGTTCCTGGGACCCGCGAACACACTCACGAGGCACACGGTGGGCGCACGCCCCCAGCAGCGTGTGCACGCCAATTGGGCGGCAAATTTAAAGGGACGTACAGGTACGCCCATTTGCCTGCCGTGCCATTGTGTCGACGTATATGTGTGTGCGGCGGTCGGCAAGTGGTTAAATCACAATTAGTGTCTGTGTATAAATAGTCAATGGGTTTGTTAGCTCTCACATGGATGCACTAAGCAGGCCCGACACTGAGCCATGAGGAGGTAAAAAAGAACCGTCAAAAGACCTGCGTAACAAGGTAATGAAACTTTACAAAGATGTAAAAGGATATAAAACGATATCCAAAGCCTTGAATATGCCAGTCAGTACTGTTCAATCACTTAATAAAAAGTGGAAAATTTGGGGATCTCTTGATACCAAGTCAAGGTCAGGTGTATCAAGAAAGATTTCAGCCACAACTGCCACAGAAACTGTTCGGGATACAAAGAAAAACCCACAAGTAACCTCAGGAGAAATATAGGCTGCTCTGGAAAAAGATGGTTTGGTTGTTTTTAAGGAGCACAATACGATTATACTTGAACAAAAAAGAACTGCATGGTCAAGTTGCCAGAAAGAAGCCTTTACTGTACAAGTTCCACAAAAAAGCCTGGTTACAATATGTCCAACAACACCTTGACATGCCTCATTGGCTTTTTTTGTGGCATTGGCACAGTAAATGCTTCCTTCTGGCAGCTCAACCATGCAGCTCTTTTTTGTTCAAGTATTGTTGAATTGTGCTCCTTAAAAACAACCAAATCGTCTTTTTGGAGAGCAGCCTGTATTTCTCCTGCGGTTACCTGTGAGTTTTTCTTTTTATCCTGAGCAATTCTTCTGCCAGTTGTGGCTGCTATCTTTCTTGGTCTACCTGATGTTGGCTTGGTATCAAAAGAGCCCCTAATTTTCCACTTCTTAATAAGTGATTAAAAAGTACTGAATGGCATATTCAAGGCTTTGGATATCTTGTCTGCTTAGTGCATCCATGTGAGAGCTAACAAACTCATTGACTATTTATACACAGACAGAGCCGTCTTAATAGCATCATGGGCCCCTGGGCAAACGAATGCACTGGGCCTCTACCAGCCAGCACCAACCCTCAAGAGTTAGACATATTTATTAGTACTTTCAATAAAAGAAAACATTCCATACATAAGAAGGCCACAGTACAGGGGTTCAGGGGGTCAGGAGGGCACAGTACAGGTTCTAGGACACGCTTGGGACCATCTGGGACATCCTGGGTCAGCTTAGTAAAAAAGCGTGACTGCCCTGGCAAATCTGAGACAGTTGACAAGTATGATTTAATGTAAGACTATTATGGGGCCTCCATGCACCTGGGGCCCCTGTGCAGTGCCCAGGGGTGCCCATGCATTAAGACACAGACACTAATTGTGATTTAAAAAGCCACAAATGTGGGAAACTAACCTTTAATTGCCATTTTAACCTGTGTGCCACCTTCTGTGTCTGTACCAAGGCCAAACATTCCAGTAAAATTAATTTTTTTATCAGGGCTGTGACGGATCTCAGATACCCCAGGTGGGCACATCCGCCAGAGTTGTGTCTCCTGTCCTCCAAACGCACCCGCAGCCTGCAGATTCGCCATAACCAGCCCTTAACCCCTCAATCACGAGACAATCAACACAGGTGTTGAGGGTTAAACATGCAGAGCATCAACAGTTTATTAAATCCAAAACATACACTTTTACACACAGTTAGGGACACTCCCCTTAGCCTTGTCGTAGGGGACAAGGAAGAACCAATGGGAACTGAACACTTGTACATTGAAACAGAGACTACAGATAAACATAAAGGGATTATGGTAAGCAGGCAACCCCTCAATACACATCCCCTGCGGAGAGATGTCTGCAGTCCAGACCATTGTCTATGTGCCATGACTCAACACAGCTAAACACAGCAACAAGAGGGGGGGAATGGGGGAGAAGGGAAGTAGCATTACATTACATTATCTCAATGCCAGCTTCTCCCTGAGTCTCAGTCTCTTCTGGGCCATAATCTGTGGGTAGGAGGCCCACCCTCAGTCCCTTCCCTTTATGCTTCTGCTGGGGAACCGGATTCGATACTCTGGACTTGCTGCTGATCACCATTTACCAGCCTTCCAGCGCCCATCTCAACTTCCCCTTCTGAGATCTTTATGCTTTTATCTTGTCTCTCTGCCTGGGAAACATCTGGTGCATTCTGGCATTCTAGCACTCGCAGTGCCCTCTGTATCATTGCCGCTTCTTCCATTGCGGTTAGGACGGGAAAACGTAGGGGCACTCCTGGCCCCATTTGCTCTGCATCTTCGCGACTGTCCGCTATTTCTCCAGGACAGTCCCAGGCAACGGGAGCCTTGCCAGGCTGCTGATCACCGTCAAACAGCCGCTTGTAGGCAATCTCGAGCTCCCACTCCTGCTCAACCAGGAACTCCAATTCCTCCAGGCCACACGCCTCTTCGGGAAGGTCCAGCACCTCATCTCGGAAGTCCAGGATGTCTTCCAGCCGCCACTCTTCGTCGCTCCCAAAGTCTGGGTCTCCATACATTTTTTGATGGAGCAGCCCCACGCTGCCGTAGCCAACGCCTTCTGTCGGGCTGCCATCTGCTGTACTTGGCCACAGTTGAGCCGTGAACCACCGGAGGGCTCTGTAGCTGGCGTCCAGCCTCATCTCCTCCTGGACCAATCTTCCGAGCTCCATCTTACACTCATCTCGCGGTCATTCCCTCAGGAACACCTCTCGCGCATGGTACTGCGTCCAGTACATCTCTGTGGAGGAGGGAAGGATCTTCCCCTGATGGTGCCGCTCGTGGCTTAGTGTCTCATGCCAGAGTTGCCAGCGGATCACATCCTCCCAGCCGAGCATGGTGCGCTCTGTCACTGGTCCCCGATGTTGCTTCCGCATGCCTTGCAGCCTCCTCCCGAACTCCGCTCTCATGCTGGCTGGTCCCTGTATTGCTCCTTGGTGGCTGCCCGGATCTTGAATCCTGGTGGTGGTTTGGATGCCCCGGACTGCAGGAGACACCCCACTGCTGCCACCACTGTGATGGATCTCAGATACCCCAGGTGGGCACATCCGCCAGACTTGTGTCTCCTGTCCTCCAAACGCACCCGCAGCCTGCAGATTCGCCATAACCAGCCCTTAACCCCTCAATCACGAGACAATCAACACAGGTGTTGAGGGTTAAACATGCAGAGCATCAACAGTTTATTAAATCCAAAACATACACTTTTACACACAGTTAGGGACACTCCCCTTAGCCTTGTCATAGAGGGGGGGTAGGGGACAAGGAAGAACCAATGGGAACTGAACACTTGTACATTGAAACAGAGACTACAGATAAACATAAAGGGATTATGGTAAGCAGGCAACCCCTCAATACACATTCCCTGCGGAGAGATGTCTGCAGTCCAGACCATTGTCTATGTGCCATGACTCAACACAGCTAAACACAGCAACAAGAGGGGGGAGAATGGGGGAGAAGGGATGTAGCATTACATTACATTATCTCAATGCCAGCTTCTCCCCGAGTCTCAGTCTCTTCTGGGCCATAATCTGTGGGTAGGAGGCCCGCCCTCAGTCCCTTCCAAAGCACACAGTGACAGTGGGTTCTGTCACAAGGGCCATTTGGGTTATTTCTGTTATCACTATGATTTAAAAAGGATCCAAAAAACTATGTGATAATAAATGGCTTCATGTGATTGCTATCCTTAAATAAAAGACAGTTTTTTTCAGTATTAATGCCAAAATTTCACAATTTCTGCCAGGGTATGTAAACTTTTGAGCACTACTTTACCTAACATATTGTGGGGATTTATCTAGTTTGACTGCAAAAAGGTAAATTAACTTTAAAGGAGAAAATATGGAGAATGCCATTTCTGAGCTCTTCCTTTGAAAATGCTTGTTGTCTAGCTGTTAGGCCACTCCACTGACTTCAATGCTTTCTGAGATAATGACCTGGAACAATAATGGAAAAAGGAAGTTTCAAATTCACTTTCTGAAATACTGCTTGTACTACAAACCATACCAGAGAGGGAACTGGGAACGGTCTGAGAAGCTGGTGTAAGAAAGTCAATGAAAAACACAGCATGTGCCAGTGCTCTGTTTCCTCTAACATACCGATGCGTCTTATGTTAGAAATATAAATAACTGGACAATAAAACACTTATATTTGTTTTGATTCATTTTAAGGAAAGCACTTTGTGCCAACATGACCCTTACTCTATTCTGCTGGTCTCTAGCCAGTTACGGACCGCCCACCGCCGTTATACGTCGCTACTTTGAAGAGGAATACCGTTGTTATGGTAGCAGCAGCTAGCTATCATAACCCTGGTACCCTCTTCAAGAGAGGGCGGTCCTCTTTTAGATAAAAGTGGTCTGCCCTCTTCAAGAGAGGGCGGTCCTCTTTCAGATAAAAGTGGTCTCTGCGGCAGGTACGCCGCAGGATCACTTTTATAGGCGGCAGGAGAGGGCCCCCCCTCCCGCCACTCGCCGGTGCCCTCCACCGCTTACCGGAGGCGATCGCGTCCTCTTGCCGGCTGAGTAAGGAGCCGAGTGAGGGGAAGATGGCCCCCACGCGACTCCATACCACTGCAGGGCGGAAGCGACGTCAAAACATCACTTCCGCCCAATGCTCTTTTTTATTTGTTTTATTGCATTTTAGTCTAAATATGTTATCTGAGGTCTTTTTGACCCCAGATCTCATATTTAAGAGGACCTGTCATGCTTTTTCCTAATACAAGGGATGTTTACATTTCTTGTAATAGGAATAAAAGTGACCCAATTTTTTTTTTTAAAAACAGTGTCAGAATAAAAAAATAACGTAAAATAAATAAGAAAAAAATTATATATTTTTTTAACCACTTAAGCCCCGGACCATTTGGTAGCTAGAGGACCAGAGGTGAATTCAGAATTTTGCACTGCGCTGCTTTAACTGTAAATTGTGCGGACATGCAATGTTGTACCCAAACAAAATTTGCGTCCTTTTCTTCCCACAAATAGAGATTTCTTTTAATGGTATTTGATTGCCTCTGCGATTTTTATTTTTTGCGATATAAACGGAAAAAGACCGAAAATTTTGAAAAAAAATGATATTTTCTACTTTTTGTTATAAGAAAAATCGAATAAACTCAATTTTAGTCATACATTTAGGCCAAAATGTATTCAGCCACATGTCTTTAGTAAAAAAAACGTCAATAAGTGTATATTTATCGGTTTGCGCAAAAGTTATAGCGTTTACAAACTAGGGTACATTTTCTGGAATTTACACAGCTTTAAATTTATGACTGCCTATCTCATTTCTTGAGGTGCTAAAATGGCAGGGCAGTACAAAACCCCCCCAAATGACCCCATTTTGGAAAGTAGACACCCCAAGGAAATTGCTGAGAGGCATGTTGAGCCCATTGAATATTTTTTTTTTTTGTCCCAAGTGATTGAATAATGACAAAAAAAATAAAAATACAAAAAGTTGTCACTAAATGATATATTGCTCACACATGCCATGGTTATATGTGGAATTGCACCCCAAAATACATTCTGCTGCTTCTCCTGAGTACGGGGATACCACATGTGTGGGACTTTTTAGGAGCCTAGCCGCGTACGGGACCCCGGAAACCAAGCACCGCCTTCAGGATTTCTAAGGGCGCAAATTTTTGATTTCACTCCTCACTACCTATCACAGTTTTGAAGGCCATAAAATGCCAAAATAGCACAAAACCCCCCAAATGACCCCATTTTAGAAAGTAGACACCCCAAGGAAATTGCTGAGAGGCCTGTTGAGCCCATTGAATATTTTTTTTTTGTCCCAAGTGATTGAATAATGACAAAAAAAAAAAAAAAATTACAAAAAGTTGTCACTAAATGATATATTGCTCACACATGCCATGGTTATATGTGGAATTGCACCCCAAAATACATTTTGCTGCTTCTCCTGAGTACGGGGATACCACATGTGTGGGACTTTTTAGGAGCCTAGCCGCGTACGGGACCCCGAAAACCAATCACCGCCTTCAGGATTTCTAGGCACAAATTTTTGATTTCACTCCTCACTACCTATCACAGTTTCGAAGGCCATAAAATGCCAAAATAGCACAAAACCCCCCCAAATGACCTCATTTTGGAAAGTAGACACCCCAAGCTGTTTGCTGAGAGGCATGGTGAGTATTTTACAGCTCTCATTTGTTTTTGAAAATGAAGAAAGTATTTTTTTTTTTTTTCTTTTTTTTTTTTCAATTTTCAAAACTTTGTGACAAAAAGCGAGATCTGCAAAATACTCACAATACCTCTCAGCAAATAGCTTGGGGTGTCTACTTTCCAAAATGGGGTCATTTGGGGGGGTTTGTGCCATCTGGGCATTCCATGGCCTCCGAAACTGTGATAGGCAGTGAGAAGTGAAATCAAAAAACCCTTAGAAAGCCTGAAGGCGGTGCTTGGTTTTTGGGGTCCCGTACGCGGCTAGGCTCCCAAAAAGTCTCACACATGTGGTATCCCCGTACTCAGGAGAAGCAACAGAATGTATTTTGGGGTGTAATTCCACATATGCCCATGGCATGTTTGAGCAATATATCATTTAGTGACAACTTTGTGCAAAAAAAAAAAAAATTGTCTTTTTTCCGCAACTTGTGTCAACATATAAAATATTCCATGGACTCGACATGCCTCTCAGTATATAGCTTGGGGTGTCTACTTTCCAAAATGGGGTCATTTGGGGGGGTTTTGAACTGTTCTGGCATTTTATACACAACATTAGGAAGCTTACATCCACTCTTCTAACCACTTGAAGACAAAGCCCTTTCTGACACTTTTTGTTTACATGAAAACATATTTTTTTTTGCAGGAAAATTATGTTGAACCCCCAAACATTATATATATTTTTAAAGCAAAGGCCCTACAGAATAAAATGGTGGGTGTTGCATTTTTTTTTTCTACACAGTATTTGCGCAGCGATTTTTCAAACGCATTTTTTGGGGAAAAAATACACATTTTTTTTTTATTTTAATGCACTAAAACACACTATATTGCCCAGATGCTTGATGAAATAAAAAAGATGATCTTAGGCCGAGTACATAGATACCAAACACGACATGCTTTAAAATTTCGCACAAACGCGCATTGGCGACAAACTACATACATTTTTAAAAGCATTTAAAAGCCTTTACAGGTTACCCCGTTAGATTTACAGAGGAGGTCTACTGCTAAAATTACTGCCCTCGATCTGACCTTCGCGGTGATACCTCACATGCATGGTGCAATTGCTGTTTACATATGACGCCAGACCGACGCTTGCGTTCGCCATTGGGCAAGAGCAGGGCAGGACAGGGGTGCTTTTTTTTTTTTTTTTTTTTATTATTAATTTTGCTTTTTTATTTTATTTTTAAATTGTTCCTTCCATGTTTTTTTTATCATTTTTATTGTTATCTCAGGGAATGTAAATATCCCCTATGATAGTAATAGGTAGTGACAGGTACTCTTTTTTTGAAAAAACTGGGGTCTAGACCCTAGATCTTTCCTCTGCCCTCAAAGCATCTGACCACACCAAGATCGGTGTGATAAAATGCTTTCCCAATTTCCCAATGGCGCTTTTTATATCCGGGGGGGACATTCCCTCCCACTGCTTGTAAAAGCAGTCCAGAGGCTAATTAGCCACTAGGGTTGCTTTTACATTAAAGCCGGCCGCTGGCTGAAAAGAATGATACCAAGATGATACCTAAACCCGCAGGCATCAATCTGGTATAACCATTCAAAGTCCAGCAACATACCAGTACGTTGCTGGTCCTTGTTGGACATGTATTGTAATCTTTTTTTTTTCATGCAGCCAGGTGGCTGAACGAAAAAAGAGATTGATCGGTGGGTATGCCCACCATTAGAATACCGCCCTTCATCCACCCACTTCTAATGATGGGCATACATGCACCATTTATATATGCCGAAGCATGTGGGCATCCTCCCGCAAAAAAGTTATGCCGCACACACATGGTCGGACTTTTCCACGGGCAAGCCTCCGTCGGAATTTCGACCGTATGTACGCGGCATTAGGAGCAAAATCGCTCCTCCGCCCCTGCTGCCCCAATGCTTCGGCATATTTGCTTCTTTTTTTTTTTAACTGTGGTGGTGAAATCACCTCCTACAGCACTGGAGTCGCAGGGATCAGGCCTGTCTCTGCGAACGCTGCAGTTATGTGTGTTGTGTTTTGTAAGTGACAGTGATCGATCGATACTGCACTTGGGTGGCCTGGGCTGGACGGAGGGGCAAAACACAGGTGCTAGCAGGTATCTGGGCTGATCCCGCTAACACTGCGTTTTTGGGAACCCTAAACTGCTGGGGACGCTAGTATAGATCTGATCAGATCAGATATTGATCTGATCAGATACTATACCACTAAGGGGGGTGTATGCTTCACGCGTGGGTGTTAGCGTTACTGGCACTAACCTGACGCTGCCTGGGGTGTGACGCAGACCCTCTCTGACGCTAAAACCTAATTGATATCACCCGCCGGGCGATCAGGGGGTTAAACCTTTATTGGGTTATATACGGCGGGTGCCCTGACACTATAAAAAGCAAACTAACTAACCAGTGTCACCCGTAACACTTATATGATGATTACTGGTGAAAGGGTTAACTAGGGGCAATTAGGGGGTTAAAACCTTTATTAGATAATATATGGGGGTACCTGACGCTATAAAAACCTGCGGCGAACCTAAAAAATATTACTGGCTACCGATCTGCATCACCGACGCTAAGACATCGATCAGGAAAATGATCGCTTAGCGACAGTGGTGATAGGGGGTGAAAGGGTTACCTGGGGGGCGATCAAGGGGGTTAAACCTTTATTAGATAATTTATGGGGGGTACCCGACGCTATAAAAACCTGCGGCGAACCTAAAAAAATTACTGGGTACCGATCTGCATCACCGACGCCAAGACAGCGATCAGAAAAACAATTGCTTAGTGACAGTGGTGATAGGGGTGAAAGGGTTACCTGGGGGGCGATCAAGGGGGTTAAACCTTTATTAGATAATTTATGGGGGTACCCGACGCTATAAAAACCTGCGGCAAACCTAAAAAAAAAATACTGGCTACCGATCAGCATCACCGACGCTAAGACATCGATCAGAAAAACGATCGCTTAGTGACAGTGGTGATAGGGGGTGAAAGGGTTACCTGGGGGGCGATCAAGGGGGTTAAACCTTTATTAGATAATTTATGGGGGTACCCGACGCTATAAAAACCTGCGGCGAACCTAAAAAAATTACTGGGTACCGATCTGCATCACCGACGCCAAGACAGCGATCAGAAAAACAATTGCTTAGTGACAGTGGTGATAGGGGGTGAAAGGGTTACCTGGGGGGCGATCAAGGGGGTTAAACCTTTATTAGATCATTTATGGGGGTACCCGACGCTATAAAAACCTGCGGCGAACCTAAAAAAAAAATACTGGCCACCGATCAGCATCACCGACGCTAAGACATCGATCAGAAAAACGATCGCTTAGTGACAGTGGTGATAGGGGGTGAAAGGGTTACCTGGGGGGCGATCAAGGGGGTTAAACCTTTATTAGATAATTTATGGGGGTACCCGACGCTATAAAAACCTGCGGCGAACCTAAAAAAAATTACTGGGTACCGATCTGCATCACCGACGCCAAGACAGCGATCAGAAAAATGATTGCCAAGCGACGGCGGTGCTAGGGGGTGAAAGGGTTATCTGGGGGGTGATCAAGGGGTTAAACCTTTATTAGGGGGGTTAGGGGGCTACACTGGACCTAAAACTAAATGTAGTGACACTTTTACAGTCACAAATGTCACTGATTGCAGTGATCAGTAAATAAATGGTCACTGCAATCAGTGACACTGTGACTGGGGGCTGGGGGGTGATCTGGGGGGGCTGGGGGGTGATCTGGGGGGACCTGGGGGGGCGATTTATGTGCCTATGTGTTCTGGTGTTAGTGTAGTGTTAGTGCACTGACCTGTGTGTCTTCTCTTGTACGACGCTCGGTATATGTGAGCGCCGCACAGGAGATGACATCACTTCCTCCTGCTTTCTCTATCTGTGTAAACATTACACAGACAGAGGGGGCATTTCTATTCGCCGGGAGCGATCGCGGGGGGGTGGTCGGAATCGAACGGCCGCCCCCCCATCTCGGAACGCTCCCAGACGAATTCCGACCGCTCACTGTACAGAAGGGGGTCCGATCGGACCCCCCAACTGTACAAAGGCAATCACGTATGCTCTACGTGATTGTGCCTGTCGGTGCCATTGTGCCGACGTATATATACAGTGAGCGGTCGTTAAGTGGTTAAAGCGCCCCGTCCCGATGAGCTCGCACGCAGAAGCGAATGCATATGTGAGCAGCGCCCGCATATAAAAACGGTGTTCAAACCACACATGTGAGGTATCGCCACGATCATTAGAGCGAGAGCAATAATTATAGCCCTAGACCTCCTCTGTAACTCGAAACATGCAACCTGTAGAATTTTTTAAACGTTGCCTATGGAGATTTTTAAGGGTAAAATTTGGTCGCCATTCCACGAGCGGGCACAACTTTGAAGCATGACATGTTGGGTATCAATTTACTCGGCGTAACATTATCTTTCACAATATAAAAAAATGGGCTAACTTTACTGTTGTCTTATCTTTTAATTCAAAAAAGTGTTTTTTGAAGACAGCTGCGCAAATACTGTGTGACAAAAAAGTATTGAAACGACCACTATTTTATTCTCTAGGGTGTTAGAAAAATATATATATAATGTTTGGGGTTCTAAGTAATTTTCTAGCAAAAAAAAACAGTTTTTAACTTGAAAAACACCAAATCTCAGAAAGAGGCTCGGTCCTTAAGTGGCTAGAGAGGTCATCTGTGACACTGAATACCCTCTCTGCAAAGGCTTGAGAAGCTGGCATAGCCAGCAGGTCTAATGCCGCGTACACGCGATCGGTTTTCCC
The DNA here is from genome assembly GCA_029206835.1 of Rana muscosa. Taxonomy (NCBI): domain Eukaryota; kingdom Metazoa; phylum Chordata; class Amphibia; order Anura; family Ranidae; genus Rana; species Rana muscosa. Next base: position 714,024,830 of record CM055117.1, on the reverse strand, counting down.
ATCAGAAAAAGTCAGATGTGAGCTTTTTGGATGGGAATTCCGACTGTGTGTATGCTCCATCTGACTTTTTCTGTCGTAATTCCCGCCAGCAAAAGTTTGAGAGCAGGTTCTCTATTTTTCCGACAGGAAAAATTCCTATTGGAAAAAACGTTCGTCTGTATGCAATTCCGACGGGAAAAAAACATGCATGCTCGGAAACAATTCAACGCATGCTCTGAAGCAGTGAACTTCTTTTTTTCGGCTCGTTGTAGTGTTGTATGTCACCGCGTTCTTGACGGTCGAAAGTTCAGAGAACTTTTGTGTGACCGTGTGTATGCAAGACAAAAATAAAGAAAATCTTCTGGACAGCCACACTCCGAATAAAATTGCCTTTATTGTAAATCCAACAGAGCACTACAAGTCACAGCACACTTGGTCAAGCTGACGCGTTTCACACTATACTAGTGTTTAGTCATAGCAAGACAAGCTTGAGCGGAATTCCGTCGGAAAAACCATCCAAGGTTTTTCCGATGGGAAAACCAATTGTGTGTAGAGGAATACCATTGTTATGGTAGCAGAACGCAAAAGGTTTTAGCTGGTGATATAAAGTGTTGCAGTGTCCTTACTAATGGTGACAACTTAGTGCAAAAGCTCTTTCTTATATTTTCTGATCTGCTGCTCAATGCTGTTTGGGGAAATCCTCTGCCTGGGTCTTCTGCGGCATTTAGAAGGAAACCAAAAGACTGGCTGCTTAGACGTGGATGCTGGTGGTGGTGCTTCTTCCACTTCCTGCGATAGTTCCATATCATCTTCTTCAGACAATTAATCATATTGTTGTGTATGTGGCAATGTGGATTTTCTTATAGCATACTCCTCTGCCTTTTTAAGCAGTTCCTGAATATTCTCATCCACCACATCAACAAGGGTTTCACAGACAGTAGGGTTGACCAAACAAGCAGCTGCTGCAAGTGGCGAGAACATTTTATCAGTTTGATCTAACAGTGAAGCAAAACGCTGGTTCACACCCCCTTTCATTTTCTGTGCAATTGTGGCAAGGTTTTGGTAGCTAGTGTTCTGTTTAAAGTCCTCAAGGTGGCTGAGCATATCAAAAAGGGCAGGGACAGCCAGGGACATGGTGTCACTCTGGAGGGTTTTAGTATGTTATTCAAAAGGTAGTAGGTCATGCAATCATTTGAGCTTTTGTCATTCACTAGGGAGCAAGCTGTCCCATCCCATGTAGTTTGTGATTTGGCAGACCGACTCTTTCAATTTGAGGAGTCTTGCGATCATGTTAAATGTACTTGAACAGCGTGTGGGGCAGTCATTTAAAAGAGTAAGGCCACAATGCTCCAATAGCTTCTGCGTTGCAATTGAAGACTTGCAGAAGAGGTTCACTATGGATCCTGCTTTAACCAGTATTCTCTTCACACTTGCCTCCTCCGGCACCATGTGGACCACAAGTTGTAAGGTATGCACCACACATGGTGTCCAGGCCATGTCGATCTGTTGGTACCTAACAAGTGGAACACAGCCAAATAAGCATAAAGTATAGAAAAGGTTACTGTTCCATTCTATTATTTTAACACTTAACATCTTATGGGAATACTTTTATACAAGACTACAAATAAAGTGGAAAAATAACAAAGATGCACCCGTAGAGTAGAGCAGATAGCACCCCCATATCGATCATCTCATATTCATGTGATAATTGACTGGTGTCAACCGTATCATCATGTAAAAGAATAATAAAAATGTCTCACCGCAGATCATCAATTTTGGACACTGCTGCAGTTTGTTTAAATGCTGCCACCATATTGCTCCCGTTGTCTGTTATCACTGTAAGGATCTTCCGCTTTGGTATGTCCGACTCTTGCAAGCATTTGTTCACACATGATTTGATTAAATGTGCAGTGTGTGGGTGGACTACTTGTTCAAGGGCCAACAATATGTGTTCAGGTCTATGTTGTTCAACACAAAGCATGAACTTATAGCAAGGAATGAAGCTGAGAGCCCTTTCTTGGTCCACAAATCAGTGCAAATATATCCTTATATCCTCTCCGGGCAGCAGCCAGTCTCTTTTTAAATTTTTGTTTTTCTACTTCATACTGTTTGTCAATCAGATTGCTTATTTTAGTTTTCTTTGGAACAGTCAGCTTCCTATCTACTGTCTCCATCATGCTAACAAAGTCCTCATCTTCAGTTGATCAGACTGGTAATCCAGTGCGCCCAATCCATCTTGCTATGGCCTCCTCCCTGGCCTGTTGTTCTTTAGAGTCAATTTTGTATTTTGAAACACCTAAAATAGCAGTGCAAATAGTTTGCTGTGGTGCACTGGCTTGACTTGGCCCATCATTTGAGGTTTTCTGTATCTGTGGGGTTGAATTGGGGGGAAAAATTCAAGTTATTCAAGTTGTCTCTCTATAATATACTATAATATACTATATGTATGGCCCTTCCCAGGGCCGGCCTTAGGCCTTTAGGCAATAGGAAAAGAAAGTGCACCTCCAGGTGAGTAATGGCACCATGTAAGATGGGGAATGGACTCCTCCCAGGGGTGCTAGCCTCGGCTGGCCGGCCGTGCAATTTGGATAAAAAAGAATGAATGGCTGCACACCGAGGTAGTAATAAATCTCTTTATTGTAAAATTTGTAACATGAATAACACCACAGGACAGGCAAACAGGTACAAGTAGACGCGTTTCACACAGCGACGCTGCACTTATTCATTATCCTTTAGGCACCCTGTGCCGTGGGAAAATTGACAATGTCCCAGCCCCTCCAAGTGACATCCTTTTACATATAATTTTGATGAGATACTTCAATTCGGGGAAAGCAGCAGCTGATCGATATTTTGAGTGCACAACATAGAGAGACAAACAGCTGTTACTTCAGAATAACAAAGGGTATGAAATCTGACTGAAAGAAAATCTAATTTTATTTACCTTCATCGTTTTCCAAAAAATAGTGGCAAAATTTGACAACTTCAAAAAACTCACTATGCTACTTACTAAATACCTTTTTGTGTCTTCCTTTCAAAAAAGGGTAATTTTGGGGAGTCTCAAAAAAAGATAGTTTGCATACCACTTCATTTTCACCAAATAGTATACACTTATTTATTTATTTTACCCAAGAAATGTGTCTGAATATATTTTGGCATAAATAAAATATATATATATATATATTTTTATCTCAAAACAAATGTTTTATTGAAAAACAAAGTACGTTACATCCATTATTGGCATCAGAACACCATAATATATAAAACCTGTACCATGCTTAGTTTCAGAATATACTGCACATTTCAAACAAACATGTACATTATATGCATCTTCCCATTCAAGACAGTGAACAATACCTTGAGACAATAGTGCCGCCAATTAACTGGGTCCCTGCTACCGATGCAAGAGCACTAGGAAACTTATAACAATCTATCCATTACTAATTCCACCGGAGCCAACCCAGGCACACTCAACCATGGATCCCATAATTTGGAAAAAATTTCTGTACTGCCTCTATGTTGGTAAATAAGTTTTTCTAACTTCAAGGTGTTACCCATTTGTTTTATCCACTCCTTCACAGTAGGGGGTTCCGTTGACTTCCAGTGCCGTAGAATCAGCATTCGGGCCTGAAAGAGGGCCCTAGCTATTGCCTGTCTGGGCATCTACTCAAGCGTGTCACCCTCATTAATACCTAACAAGCAGGGTTTGGGCTCTTTAGCAACTTGAACCTGAAAGGTTCGGTTAAGGACCTCCATCATCCCCATCCAGTAAGCATGAAGTTTGGGGCAGCGCCACAGCAAGTGTATCAAGTCGACGTGATCCCGCATGCAACGTGTGCAGGAGGGATCATCACGAACCCCCATTCTAGCCAGTCTGGCTGGCGTATAGTGAACTCTGAGAAGTATGTACAACTGAGACAGATGTTGGGCTACATTCAGCGAACACTGAGAGACTGCCAAAAGTGCTTCCTCCCACTGTTCCTCCTCAAAAGGTCGAACATCTCCCTCCCACTGGGCTATCACCTTACGGGTCATATCAGGCAGAAACAAGTTAAGGAGCATAGCATAACTACAAGATATGAAGCCTTTATACGATGCCACCTCCGCCATGTAGTTAAAGATAGGAGCTTTAGTCTGAACCCAGATATCAACGTCATTTTCGGCCCTTACCGCATGCTGGAGCTGGACATAGTAAAATAGCATGAAACCAGGAAGTCCAAATTCCTCCTGAAGAGCGGCAAATGAACGCAGCTCTCCATTTCGGAATATTTGATACAGGTAGTTAACACCGTACTGCTGCCACCGTTTACAGTATTGTAGTTTTCCTATCTCCATGTAGCGGTCATTGTGCCATATAGGGCTGAATTTAGTAAACTCCGTGACCTGCTGTAATGTCCTGACTTTATTCCAGATTTTTTGCATTAGGCTATATGTGGGGTACTGTTTATTAGATTTACCCATCCGCAAAGCTTTCAACCCCTCCGCTGCACCCTGTTTAATCATAAATTTAATGAGTGAGGTGGTGGAGTCCACCAAGTTCAACTCTGGGTCGGGGGCCGGGTTCAGTGATCTAGCTATGTGTTGCAACTGGACGGCCAAGTAGTACAGCCAGGGATTTGGCAGTGCTAATCCCCCTGCCTCCTTAGGATGTTGAAGCTGTTCCAATCTCACCCTAGCCGAAGAAGAATGCCAGATAAGGGAGCGGAACATCGAGTTAATGATTCAGAACTGTTTTAGTGGGATTACAAGAGGCGAGTTGTGCAACACGTAAAGAAGTTGTGGCATAAGAATCATTTTTATTAGGTTGATCCTACCTACTGGTGACATTTTTAGCCTGGACCACACCTTGATTCTATCACGCCTACGATTCAGCAAAGGGGTAAGATTGAGCCTAAAATACTCCAAAGGGTCAGGGGTGATGTTTATTCCTAGGTATTTAATCTGCCTGGACACCGGGATATCAAGAATCGTTGGCAGTCGCTGGTCCGAACCCACGTCAAGAAACATGAGCGAGGATTTAGTCCAGTTCACCACCAACCCTGAATAAAATCCGAAGGTCTTCACCACCCTCATAGCTTCACTCAGTGACCCCCCGGTATCTCCCAGCAGCAGCATAGTGTCATCCGCATACATCATTAACTTTTCCTGTAGGTCCCCGTATTGAAAGCCTTGGATATCTTTGTTAGAGCGAATGAGAGCCGCCAGGGGCTCAATGGCCAGGGCAAATAGAAGTGGCGACAGGGGGCATCCCTGTCTAGTGCCCCTGTACAACCGAAAGTCTGGTGACACTCTGCCTGCCTCCCTGATGGCCGCTCTTGGGGTGTGGTATAACAACTGAACCCAGGAGATAAATTCTTCCCCAAACCCAAACTTCCTCAAAGTGGCCCACCAGAACGTCCATTCAATACTGTCGAACGCCTTGTGAGCGTCCAGAGACAGTAGCGCCCTGTCCCCCCCATTATCCGCTTCCGACTGCATATTAAGAAAAAGCCTACGTAAATTTATTGCCGTGGATTTCTGGGGCATGAACCCTGCCTGATCAGAGTGTATAACAGTGGATATTACCCCATTTAAGCGCACCGCCAGAACTTTAGCTAGAACTTTCACATCATTCTGTAGGAGGGAAATCGGTCTATAGGAGCCCGGATCCAACGGATCCTTGCCCGGTTTCAAAAGCAGTACGATAATAGCTTTGGTCATTGACAATGGAAGGCACCCTGTTGCTTTGGCAGCCTTGAACACATTAAGTAGTTTAGGTAGCATACCCCCTGCATATTGTTTGTACACTTCAATTGGGATACCATCCTCCCCCGGAGCTTTAGAGTTAGGGAACATCCCAACCACCGACTGGAGCTCCTCCAAAGTAAGAGGGGCATCCAATTGCTGCCTAGCAGCCTCAGATAATTTGGGCAGGTCTACCGATTCTAGGTATGTCAGTAGGGAAATCTCAGAGTAGGTCTGTTTAGACTGATACAGGGTAGAGTAGTACGAGACCAATTCAGACATAATGACATCTGGGGCATTGGTTACTATACCAGCCTGAGTTCTAAGCGCACCAATGGAGGGTGACCTCTGTTGCGCATGGGCTATTTTGGCTAGCAGGTGACCGGTTTGCTCCCCCTCCTCATAATATGCCAGTTTATTCAAAAAAACATTTCCTTTATGCTGCTGAGGTAGTACACCGACTGAGTGCCTCACTGGCAGCTAACCATGAGTCTTTGCACTCCTCAGTGGGGTCCGATATAAACCTCGCCTCCAGATCACTCACCAGCCACTCCAATCCCTCCCTCTGTGCACTAGTAGTTTGTTTAATCCTGTGGATTTCCCTGATAAATGTACCGCAAAGGAAGGCCTTAAAGGCCTCCCAAGCAGTCCCCGGTCCAGTATGGTTCCCCTGGTCTTGCCAGAATTCCCCAATCTGAGCCACTATCTGAGCATGTGATGAGAACAAATTCAGCCAGAAGGCATTCAATTTCCAGGGGGCCTTGGTCATAAGTGATAGGGGCATCACCTGTAATTTAGTAATCACCGGCGAGTGATCAGATATGCTGCGAACGGCATATATGATCTCCGATATGAACCGGGTGGCTTCTGTAGAACAAATAGTCAGATCTATGCGGGATAGGGACATATAGGATTTAGAAAAGCAAGAGAAACTTTTGTTCCCAGGGTTTCTATCATGCCAGGGATCAGTCCACCCCACCTCTTCAATGAACTTTTTCAAAGGTGTGCAATACGAACCCCGCGGTGTAGTCACCGCTGGGTGCTTATCGAGTACCGGGTCCAAAAAACTGTTGAAATCTCCCATGATGTATAAAGGGACATCCTGCTGACACAACTGATATTCTAACACTATTCGGAGCACCTGGTGATTGTACGGAGGCGGAATGTACACAAATGCAAGAATACATTTCAAAGTAAAAATGCGACACAACAGAATTACATATCTCCCCTCTGCATCTATGACACTTTCCATCTCCTGATAGTCTAAGGAGCTATGAATCAGTGCACTCACACCCCTTGAATAGGAGGTGTGAGTGGAGTGATATGACCACCCCACCCAAGAGAACTTCAAACATGAGACCGAATCAACTGTAAGGTGAGTCTCCTGTAGTGAACAAATGGCAGGCATATACTTGCGAAGGGAGGTAAATACCATGGTACGCTTCAGGGAATCGTGTATCCCCCTAACATTCCATGAGACTACGGGGACCGCAGCTATTTTAGATTCATAAGTCTATACATTACAGTGTAAACAAGAAGCACATTGTCCCACATCAAATTAACTAGGTTTAGAAGATGCACATATATAACTGCCAGTACTGTAGAAATGGTCGTGAAAAAAGTGATGTTCTGAAAAAATATAAACCCACCAAAAAAAATTAATAAATTGAATAGTGGTGTATCACCACCACCCCACAGGAAGGAGTCCGAGGCACACGACCAGCAAGCTGAGCATGCACCCCCGACCGCCAGTCACTATCCCCCGATGTACACCGAGGGATCTCACATACAGTACCTGTGGCAGTGCATAGCACCACCGACTCAGTGGTAGGACAACAGGTCTTCCCTGTCCTGAACAAGGTGGGGTCCAACAGGGACCAAAGTACGATCTTGCAGAAAAATACAAAATGGGAATAACACATTCCACTGGGAAAAGAAAAACTGCTTGTTGACAGAAAACGCTCTTGTAGAACAAAAAGGTAAGCATGTTCCCGTCTCCTCACTTAAGCACTCTGGTAACACTGTGTATTAAGGCCCCACCGGACTTTATGGAAAACTGCAGTGTAGCTAAAGCTGTCTCATCCTTCTTCCTCAGCCTGCCTGCCGACACGGGGAAATGCGTTTTCATTAGCATCCAGCCAGTCAGAAGCATTGGCTGCGATTTCAAAGAAGTGCGCTTGCCCTCGAGCTATGAAACCGGAGCCTGGCAGGGTATAGCATAGCATATGGTGCCTGCAGCTTTTGCAACCGCCTTTTGACTTCGGTGAATCGTGCCCTGCGTTTTTGCACATCCGACGAAAAGTCAGGGTAGAATGAAATCCGCACGCCGTTAAACTGAATATTCTGCTTTTCCCTGGCCAGCCGCAGAATTATCTCCCTGTCCCGATAATGTAACAGCCGGGCCAGCATGGGTCTTGGTGGGTGACCCGGTGGGAGGGGCCGCAATGCGACTCTGTGCGCCCTTTCAACAGCATACAGGGTGGTGAAGGCCTTCTTCCCAAAAATGTCCACGAGCCACTGCTCCACAAATTGCGTAGGGTCTCTCCCCTCCACCTTCTCAGGAAGACCGATGATGCGCACATTATTGCTTCTCATTCTATTTTCGAGGTCGTCAGCCCGCATATCGACCGATTTGATCAGTCTGGCATTAGTCTGCGTTTCCCTGATCAGGGGAGGGAGCTTGTCCTCCAGGTCACTGATCCTGCTCTCCGCTGCAGTTGTTCTCTCCCTGATTTTTTGCATATCTTGTCTGATCAGGATCACTGCTTCTTCAAGCCCACCAAACCTAAATATATATTTTTTTAAATGTTTTAAAGCAGAAACAAATTTTTCAAATGTTTTGTCTTTTTTCCTTTATATAGTTACATTTAAAACCCTTGATAATAAATGCTACCAAAAGAAAACTCTATCTGTCTCATGATATATCCAGGCACTCATGAAGGTCATTATTGCATATATCCTCAAAAATACTCCATATTCAATACTTGTCCTCGCTGACCTCAAGATGTAATATCACAATGATGTATGAAAGGTATTTTATTGGGCCACCTGCTACACAGCAGCATCTCAAAATGTGGTCCCAAGAGGCAATTATGGCTGCAGGATCCCAACGTTTAATCTGTCAATTACAAACATCATTATAAAGTGTTAGCCCTTAACCATAGTATGTCCACAGATCTATCCACCACAAAACAGGGACCTACATACTGTATGTGCCCACCAAAGTTGCTGAGTGACTTGTATGGCCCAATGATTTATACTTTTTGCCTTGCCCATGATGCCCCACTGTCTAGTTCACACCTCATATGGCACAATGCCAGAATGTCAGGTGCCCTGGCTATGGCACGTCTAGGACCGTTGGCAAGTTGCCTGTGACATTCTAAGTGTGAGACAGGAACCACCCAGAAAGTCCCTTCCCAGTGTGGACCCAGGGGCAGGGTACCTTCAGGGATCTCCATATCCCCCAGGCCTAACAAATAGGCCAGTAACAGTCCCCATAACAAAGTAATGGGGACCAAATGTGAAACTATATACTGTACAATAAAGGTAGCAATAATTCAAGAGATTGCCTTTCCAGCAAACAAAGGTTTTGTCTAATTTAGCCACTGAGAGTGCCAGTTATAGAGATGTAAGATCACTCAGTGTAAGAAGATGCATTTTAGGGCTCATTCAGGAGCATCGGCTGCATATAGAGTAAATATCTCCTAAACGTGCACTGTTATATTTACAGTTAGGGTTGAGCGAACCCGAACTGTAAAGTTCGGGTCCGTACCGAACTTTAGCTTTTTCCCGAACCCGAACCCGAAACCGGACTTTGCGCGAAAGTCCAGGTTCGGGTTCGGCAATCTAATGGCGCAGTTAGAAATGCTTCAGGGGCCAGCCAATCACCTTTTGATTAGCTGGTTGGCCCTTAGAAGCCATCATAGCCATGCCTACTAATGGCATGGCTGTGATTGGTCAGTGCAACATGTGACCCAGCTTCTATATAAGCTAGAGGCACACAGCACAGCATGTCACTCTGCTTCAGAATAGATAGGGAGAGGATCTTGTCTGCTGCTGCTGCTTTTAGGGAGAGATTGAAAAATACATGAGTTAGTCCTGATTCTGGAATCTGAGGGAAAAGATAGAGAGACAGTGTAGTGTAGGGCCAGGTTCCTGTTGGTGCTTTCAGGGAGAGAGATATATTATATAGGAATAGGAGTCCAGATTCACAGATATAACTCAGCGATCTGCATAGGTTTACCTGTTTGTGTTGCAGTGCAGTCTTTTTACACTGCCATGAGCCCAGTGTCAGAGAAAATCTACCTTTTATCTGCAAGCTCAGTGCACCAGCACTGCATATATTACGTTGAGAGATACACCGTTTCCATACTGTGGGTGTATTCTGCTCTTGGAAAAAGATCCATTTAGGGCAAAAAAAAAGGCACTTTATTGTGCTCTTTTCCAAAAGACCCATTAAGGGCAAAAAAAAAATAAAAAATTAGCATTTTACTTTGCTTGTGCAAAAAAAGACCCGTTTAGGGCAAAAAAAAAAAATGCACTTTAACCACTTCCCGCCCAGTCAATAGCGAATTGACGTCCGGGAAGTGGTTGCAATATCGATACTGGACGTCATATGACGTCCTGCAGGATATTGCCTTGCGCGCGCCCGCGGGGGCGCGCAGCGCGGTGATCGGGGACGGCATGTGTCCCTCGGATTTCATTGGCTGTTTACCATGTGATCGGCTGTGTCAAAGTCACAGCCGATCACCTGACAAAACAAACTCGGCGGCGCGCTCCGTGCGCGCCGCCACAGGCTTGCAGAGCGGGGATCGGGGAAGGCGAGTGTCCCTTGGACACAGCGCGTCCCCGATCAGAGTAAACAGCCAATGAATTGGCTGTTTACCACATGACCGGCTGTGTCCAATCACAGCCGGTCACAAATGTAAACAAACTCCACAGGAGTTACTACCTGATCCCTGCTCTCTCCTCACACACCGATCTGTGAGGAGAGAGAAGAGATCAGTAAGTTAGCTCAGTGTAGTTTGTCTACATAAGTTTACAGTGCACAACACGCCCCCCCCCCCCCATAAAGAGGACCTGTCACACAGCCCAGCACATCAATCAGCCCAGCCAATCAGCCCATCTGTCAATCAGCCCATCTGTCAATCAGCCCATCTGTCAATCAATCAGCCCATCTGTCAAGTAATCAGCCCATCTGTCAATCAATCAGCCCATCTGTCAATCAATCAGCCCATCTGTCAATCAATCACCCCACCTGTCAATCAATCACCCCATCTGTCAATCAATCAACCCATCTGTCAATCAATCAATCAGCCCATCTGTCAATCAATCAGCCCATCTGTCAATCATCTGTCACAGGCCCACCTCCATCGGTACCGCCATTGGCACCGCCACACAGGCTACCAGTACCGCCATCGGTACCAGTACCACCACCAGTACCGCCACCAGGCCCAGCATCTATACTGCCACACAGGCCCGCTACCAGTATCACCACTAGTGCCGCCATCGGTACCACCACCAGTACCACCACCCGTACCACCGTCGGTAGTGCCACCACCACCTGTACCACCACCTGTACCGCCATCGGTACCATCACCACCCGTACCACCACCACCTGTACCGCCATCGGTACCACCACCACCTGTACCGCCATCGGTACCACCACCACCCATACCGCCATCGCTACCACCACCACCCGTACCGCCACCTGTACCGCCATCGGTACCGCCGCCACCACCACCACCCGTACCGCCATCGGTACCACCGCCACCTGTACCGCCATTGGTACCACCACCACCCATACCGCCATCGGTACCACCACACAGGCCCACCACTAATACCTCCATCGGTACTACCACACAGACCGCCACCACTACCACCAGCAGTACCATTACACAGGCCCACCAATAAGCACTGCCATAATGTCCCAAAGGGTTTACACACCTGAGGAGGCATATGCCATTCTTGCCATGTCGGATGATGAGAGCAGCGGGGAGCTCCCATTATCCGATTCTGGTTCGGAATACGAGCCAGTGGAGGATAGTGGCTCAGAGTCCGAGTTCCCGGAGGAAACCGTCCCTCCCAAAAGAATGCGATCGGCACCAAGATCAGCACCAAGATCAGCACCAAGATCAAGAGAACTGCCCACCACCAGCAGCGCCATACCCCAGGAAGAGGAGCCCAGTACAAGCAATGGAAATGCACGCCCAACCCGAAGAATCCAGCCCCAATCCTACCTTCCCGATGCCCTGGCAAACCCCTTATGGTTGCCTGCCAACTCAGGATCCGCTATCATCCCCCCTTTCACCGCACAGCCAGGTGTGCAGCCCGACACTACAAATTTTTCTAAATTTGATTCTTTTTGTTTATTTTTCCCACAAGATTTGCTGCAGAATATAGTGGATCAAACGAATCTGTATGCATCCCAATTTATTGCTGCCAACCCCGATTCTTCCTACGCCCGCATGTTCCAGTGGCGGCGTCTAACATTGGAGGAATTTAAATTATTTTTGGGCCTTATGTTCAATATGGGGCTTACAAAAAAGAAGGAAGTCCATTCATATTGGTCCAAACGCCCCATCCAACACATGCCCATATATTCCGCTGTCATGTCCAGGAAAAGATACGACATGATTATGCGCTTTCTCCACTTCAATGACAATTCACAGTGCCCTCCCCGAGATCATCCCAACTACGACAAATTGTACAAGATACGCCCCCTAATCAATGCCTTTTCCCAGCGATTTGAAGAAGTTTTCATCCCAGACCAAAAAATTTGTGTGGACGAGTCCCTCATACATTTCACCGGCCGACTGCAGTTCAAGCAGTACATACCAAGCAAGAGAGCCAGGTATGGGTTAAAATTAAATAAATTATGTGATCGAGCCACTGGATACGTCTGCAAATTCAGGATCTACGAAGACAAAGACTCCCAGCTCCAGCCCCGTGATTGCCCGACATATATTGGAACCAGTGGGAAAATTGTCTGGGAGTTGGCATACCCCCTGTTCGGAAAAGGTTACCATTTATATGTTGATAATTATTATACCAGCCTGCCCCTTTTTCGCCACCTTTACAGTAAACAAACCCCGGCCTGCGGTACCTTAAAAAAAAAACGGAAGGGATTCCCACAAAATTTATTGACAAAAAAATTGCGACCTGGAGAATCGGCATCCATGAGGAACGAGGAGGTGTTGGCCATGAAGTGGAGGGACAAGAAAGATGTCCACATCCTCTCTACGATCCACAATGACACCATGGTGGAGATCCCAAGAAGACGCGGCTCCATTGTAAAGCCTGAATGTGTCCACGACTACAATTTGTACATGGGGGGGGGGGGTGGATTTAAACGACCAGATGCTACAGCCCTACTTATCAACCAGAAAGTCCCATTATTGGCACAAAAAAGTTGCATTTCACCTGTTTCACATGGCCCTTTTTAATTCGTTTGTCTGCTACCAAAAAGCAACTCAAAATCACCGACTCCACTACCTCCAATATATCAAAGATATCATCGATGCCCTCATTTACCAACAAGATCCCGCCCCAGGAAGCATTCGCTCTGATAGTGTGAGTCGGCTTCACGAGCGACACTATCCCTTTAGCATCCCCCCCACAGAATCTGGAAGAAGACGCCAAAAGAAATGCCGTGTATGCAGCAGAGGAGGAGTAAGAAGAGACACCAGCTATTATTGTCCCGATTGTCCCTCCCAACCTGGCCTGTGCATCGGAAATTGCTTCAAAAATTATCATACATCCATTAGTTCCCCTTATTATTAACAGACTGCCACTTCCCTATTTGCCTGCTACCATGTTACTAACTACCTTCCATGTTAATTAACTGACCCTGGCCTGTTTACCGACGATGCCTCTGCCTGCCGATTTAAACCACGTTTCTGACTTCCACGTGTACCGACCTTGGCCTGTTAATCGACCATGTTTTTGCCTGCCACTTGGACTGATCTTTTGGCCATCTACTTTTAGTACACAGGGGTCTCACATATGTGAGGGGCTTCAGAATAGCGTTCTGAGTAGAGAAAACCAGTTTTTCGTTTTCTGTGCTCCAAGAACAGGGTCTGGTTGCCTGGAGGCTTCAAAGCGATTTGGGTGGGAGAAGCCTCTACCCCTGTCCCCCTGGCCCTAAGCTTGATGGTCCTTCCTGCTGCCTGGACCAATAATTTGGCTGTGCTGACCATATTACTGCCTGTAATGACCCATGACATTATGGACCATGTTTCTTCCTGCTGCTTGGACCAATACTTTGGCTGTGTTGACCATATATCTGCCTGCTGCCTCTACTGACTTTGGACAGCATTTCTGCCGGGACACCTCTGCCTGCTACCTGGACCTGTGCTTTGGCTGTGCTCTGGCTGTGCTGACAGTATCTCTGCCTGTGCGAACTATGGACAGTATTCCTGCCTGCTGCCTGGATGATTGCTTTTGCTGTCGCTGACCTCATCCCTGCCTGCTGCCTGGACCGATGCTCTCCTCTGTGGACCACTGCACTTCTAAAACCACAGGTAATCTTTTGTTATTTGGTATGTACCTGCTATGTGTTAGATATATGAAGGGCCTTCAAAAATGTGATCGGTAGTCAGAAAATGATATGTGCAATTAATGCTGCTAGAATGCCTGGAGGTGCTACTTGGATGTTGGGCCTCTGTATGTGGCCAGGCTGTGTAAAAGTCTCAAACATGTGGTATCGCTATACTCAGGAGGAGTAGCAGAATGCATTTTGGGGTGTTATTTTTGCTATGTATATGCTATGCGTTAGAAATATCTTATAAATGGACAACTTTGTGTAAAAAAAATGCATTTTCATTTTTTCTCCACATTTTCCAAAACCTTCTGGAAAAAAATGAACCGTTCAAAAGACTCATAATGCTTCATAGATTATACGTTGGGGTGTGTGCTTTCCAAAATGGGGTCATTTTGTGGAAAATTCCATTGTCCTGGTGCTCCAGGGCCTTCAAAATTGTAATAGGTGGTTGAGAAAGGATATGTGCGATTTATGCTTGTAGAACGCCTGAAAGTGCTACTTCAATGTTGGGCCTCTGTATATGGCCAGGCTGTGTAAAAGTCTCACACATGTGGTATCGCTATACTCAGGAGGAGTAGCAGAATGCATTTTGGGGTGTCATTTTTGCTATGTATATGCTATGCGTTAGAAATATCTTATAAATGGACAACTTTGTGTAAAAAAAATGCATTTTCATTTTTTCTCCACATTTTCCAAAACCTTCTGGAAAAAAATGAACCGTTCAAAAGACTCATAATGCTTCATAGATTATACGTTGGGGTGTGTGCTTTCCAAAATGGGGTCATTTTGTGGAAAATTCCATTGTCCTGGTGCTCCAGGGCCTTCAAAAGTGTAATAGGTGGTTGAGAAAGGATATGTGCGATTTATGCTTGTAGAACGCCTGAAAGTGCTACTTCAATGTTGGGCCTCTGTATATGGCCAGGCTGTGTAAAAGTCTCACACATGTGGTATCCCTATACTCAGGAGGAGTAGCAGAATGCATTTTGGGGTGTCATTTTTGCTATGTATATGCTATGCGTTAGAAATATCTTATAAATGGACAACTTTGTGTAAAAAAAATGCATTTTCATTTTTTCTCCACATTTTCCAAAACATTCTGGAAAAAAATGAACTGTTCAAAAGACTCATAATGCTTCATAGATTATACGTTGGGGTGTGTGCTTTCCAAAATGGGGTCATTTTGTGGAAAATTCCATTGTCCTGGTGCTCCAGGGCCTTCAAAAGTGTAATAGGTGGTTGAGAAAGGATATGTGCGATTTATGCTTGTAGAACGCCTGAAAGTGCTACTTCAATGTTGGGCCTCTGTATATGGCCAGGCTGTGTAAAAGTCTCACACATGTGGTATCGCTATACTCAGGAGGAGTAGCAGAATGCATTTTGGGGTGTCATTTTTGCTATGTATATGCTATGCGTTAGAAATATCTTATAAATGGACAACTTTGTGTAAAAAAAATGCATTTTCATTTTTTCTCCACATTTTCCAAAACATTCTGGAAAAAAATGAACTGTTCAAAAGACTCATAATGCTTCATAGATTATACGTTGGGGTGTGTGCTTTCCAAAATGGGGTCATTTTGTGGAAAATTCCATTGTCCTGGTGCTCCAGGGCCTTCAAAATTGTAATAGGTGGTTGAGAAAGGATATGTGCGATTTATGCTTGTAGAACGCCTGAAAGTGCTACTTCAATGTTGGGCCTCTGTATGTGGCCAGGCTGTGTAAAAGTCTCACACATGTGGTATCGCTACACTCAGGAGGAGTAGCAGAATGTATTTTGGGGTGTAGTTGCAATTATGCATATGCTGTGTGAGAGAAAAAAACTGTTAATATGACCAGTTTGTGTAAAAAAAAAAAAAAATTCCCAAGAATTGTGGGAAAAAAATACAACTTCAAAAAACTCACCACGCCTCTTAGTAAATACCTTGGACTGTCTACTTTCCAAAAAGGGGTAATTTTGGGGTATTTGTACTTTCCTCGCTTGTTAGTGTCTCAAGAAATATCCCTTCAGTACATCAGGCGTGATCAGATGTGATAAATTTTCAGTGATTGTCACCATAGTTTGTAGACTCTATAACTTTCACAAAGACCAAATAATATACACTAATTTGGGTTCATTTTACCAAAGATATGTAGCAGTATACATTTTGGCACAAATTTATGAAGAAAAATTACTTATTTGCAAAATTTTACAATAGAAACTAAAAAAAAGTGTTTTTTTTTTAAAAAAATTGCTGTTTTTTTGCTTATATCGCAAAAAATAAAAGTAGGATTTTTAAAACAGCTTACCTGTAAAATCCTTTTCTTGGAGTACATCACGGGACACAGAGCAGCATAGTCATTACTATGTGGGTTATATAGAATTACCTTCAGGTGCTGGCACTGGCAACTTCCAAAACAGGAAGTACCCTCCCCTATATAAGCCCCTCCCATCCGGGAGTACCTCAGTTTTGTAGCAAAGCAATACGTGTCCCCAAAAGAGGGGTGGGAGCTCTGTGTCCCGTGATGTACTCCAAGAAAAGGATTTTACAGGTAAGCTGTTTTAAAAATCCTACTTTCTTGTTCATACATCACGGGACACAGAGCAGCATAGTCATTACTATGTGGGACGTCCCAAAGCAATGCCAAATGAGGGGGGGATACACCATACATAAGCTGGGCGCCATCAGGCATGGGGATCTTTTGCGGCCTGCAACACACTGCGCCCAAAGGCGACATCCTCCTGACTTCTAACGTCCACCTGGTAGAACCTAGTAAACGTGTGTACTGAAGACCATGTTGCGGCCTTACAAATTTGAGCCAGGGAGGCCTGGTGATGCACTGCCCATGAAGTTCCAACTGCTCTCGTGGAGTGCGCCCTAACTTTGAACGGAGGCGGTCTACTTCTCAAGCCATAGGCTTGTATTATGACCTGTCGAATCCACTTGGCTAAAGTAGATTTTGATGCTGCCTGACCCTTTCTGGGGCCTTCCGGCAGAACAAACAAAGAATCCGTTCTACGAATCTGATCAGTGGCTTTTAGATAAGCTTTAACGGCTCTTACTACATCCAAAGAATGCAATAACTTTTCCTCTACCGAGCTTGGTTTGGGGAAAAAAGAAGGAAGAACCACATCCTGGTTCAAGTGAAACCTCGATACCACCTTAGGAAGAAAGGCTGGGTGAGGGCGTAATACTACTCTGTCCTTATGAATAACCAGATATGGCTCCTTACAGGACATAGCGGCTAATTCCGACACTCTTCTAGCCGAGCATATGGCTACTAAAAATATCAATTTTCTGGTGAGTAGAACCAAGGAAATGTGCTGCAAAGGTTCAAATGGCTGCTTCTGCAGAACCGAGAGAACCAAATTTAGATCCCATGGGCATATGGGAGCTTTAATCGGTGGAATAATACGAGTCACCCCTTGCATAAAGGATTTGACAAGTGAATGCATAGCCAGGGGCCTTTGAAATAGTATTGATAAGGCCGAAACCTGGCCCTTGATAGTACTTAAGGCAAACTTCCTGTCTACAGCCCACTGCAGGAAGTCCAGAATTCTGCCTATAACGTACTTACGTGGATGCCATTTTCTGGCCTCGCACCAAGTGATGTACGCCTTCCAAACTCTATAGTAGATCTGCCTGGATACAGGCTTCCTGGCATTGATTATAGTTGATACCACAGAGTTAGAGAGACCTCTCTTCTTTAGGATGTGGGATTCAATAGCCAGGCCGTTAAACTTAGAGTTAGTAAGGAAGGGTGGTATATCGGTCCTTGCGAAAGCAGGTCCGGACGACGTGGAAGGGTCCAAGGACTCCCCACAGACATTTTGATGATCTCCGCGTACCAGGCCCTTCGGGGCCACGCTGGAGCCACCAGGATCACCGGCTTCTTTTCCAACCTGACTCTGCGAAGGAGTCGAGGCAACAATTGTAGCGGAGGGAATGCATATATCAGTCTGAACTGATCCCAAGGGAACACCAGAGCATCCGAGCCGCAAGCGAGGGGATCCCTTGTCCGGGAGACAAATCTGTCCACCTTTGCGTTGAATCTGGATGCTAGCAGATCTACATCCGGTGTTCCCCACCGCTGACATATTGCTCGGAAGACCTCGGGATGAAGGGACCATTCCCCTGGGCATAACTGTTGGCGACTCAGAAAGTCCGCCTTCCAATTCTCCACCCCTGGAATGAAGACAGCTGATATACATGGGACATGCTTTTCTGCCCATTCCAGGATGTGACTTACTTCCCTCTGGGCTGCACGACTCCTGGTGCCTCCCTGATGATTGATATATGCCACTGCTGTGGCATTGTCTGATTGAATTCTGACAGGGGACCCTTGGAGTCTGGATGTCCAGGCTACTAGGGCATACCGGGCTGCTCGTATCTCTAAGAGATTGATGGGCAGGGTTTTTACTACATTTGACCATCTGCCCTGGAGAGACCATTGCTCCAGTACTGCCCCCCAGCCTATAAGGCTGGCATCTGTAGTGACCACCTTCCAAGATAACGGACTGAAGGGTTTTCCCTTCTGGAGATTCTGGGGGATCAACCACCAGCAGAGACTCTTCCGAACGGAAGGGGACAAAGCCATCGGGAAGTCTAGAGCCTGAATTTTTCCGTTCCAGGCTGACAATATGGCCCTCTGTAAATTCCTTGAGTGGAATTGGGCGTATGGCACAGCTTCGAATGATGCTACCATCTTTCCTAGCAGCCTCATGCACAGGCGTATGGACGGCTGTCTTTTTGCACAAAGCAGACGGACCAAGCCCCTCAAAGAGGATACCTTGTCTAGAGGTAAGAAAATCTTCCTCTGGTCTGAATCCAGCCGTAGCCCTAGATATACCAGGTTTTTCACTGGCTGTAGGGCTGACTTGTCCAGGTTGATGACCCAACCGTGAGATTCTAGATACTTGATTGTATCGACAATTACCACTTCTAGCTTGGCAACTGAGTGGTCCATCAACAACAGGTCGTCTAGGTATGCCATTATCGTTACACCTCGTGTTCTTAGATCGGCCAACAGTGAACTGAAAATGGCGCCCTTCTACTGCAAAGCGTAGAAATTTTTGATGACCTGGAAAGATGGGAACATGCAAGTAAGCATCTTTGATGTCGATCGAGGCTAACCATTCCTCCCCCTGTAGGGCAGCGGTGACCGATCGGATCGACTCCATCCGGAAAGACCGGACGTTTAGAAATTTGTTTAGACTCTTTAGGTCCAATATGGGTCTTATGTCCCCGTTTGGCTTCGGGACTGTGAAAAGGTTTGAGTAGAAACCCAACCCCCACTCTTCCATAGGAACCTCCATAATTACTCCTTGGAGCAATAGTTGTTCTAACGCCAATAGGAGAGACCCTCTTTTCAGAGGGTCTCTTGGCATGCCTGACCACATAAAATGGGAAGGAGGAGACTCTTTTAACTCCAACTTGTATCCCAGAGTTACTGCGGAGAGCACCCATCTGTCTTTGATCGTCTCCCGCCAGGTCTCTGCGAACAACTGAAGTCTTCCCCCCACCCGTTTGAGTGGGGGCAGCCCTTCATAGGCTTGACTTGGAGGCTGGTTTAGTACCCCTTCGGATCCAGGGTTTCTTATTACCCTGTGACTGTCCCTGATTTTTACCCCCTGAGTTTGACCGAGGAGGCCGTCGGAACTGCTTAGTAGCAGACGTCGCAGGGATAGGAGAGGTAGTCCTCTTAAAAGATGGACCCCTAGACCTCTTCTTACTTGGTAAGAGAGTACTTTTACCACTGGAAATCTTCTGGATATACTTATCCAGGTCCTCGCCAAAAAGGCGTTCCCCATGAAATGGGAAGCTAACTAAGAGCTTCTTACAGGGAGCTTCAGCAGACCAGTTTTTGAGCCACAGAAGCCTACGCATATGTACCAAAGACAGCGTGAGGCGGGAGGCCTGATGGATAGAATCCTTGATGGCGTCAACCGCAAAGCATAATGCTCTAGGCAGATCAGCCAGAGCCTGGGCCTGCTGGTCTGGCAAATCCCTCAGGACCATTTTCATCTGATCCTTTAAAGCTTGGCAGACCCCAATAGCTGCCACTGCTGGCTGTGTAACAGCCCCTGCTGTGGAAAAAGCAGATTTTAATAAAGATTCCAATTTTTTATCTACTGGATCTTTGAACATTTGAACATTATCTACTGGACATGTCAGTGATTTGTTCACAGAAGAGATGGCTGCATCTACCGTAGGAACATTCCATCTCTGGGTGAACTTTTCCTCCATGGGATAGATCACCGGAAATTTCTTAGGCGGAACAAATAGTTTATCAGGATGTTCCCAGTCCTGGTATATAAGTCCTTCCAATAATGGATGTATTGGAAAGGAGCAATTAACCTGGGGAGCTTTTAGCGACCCCAATGAGGAGACAGCAGTAGTTGATGGTTCAACAAGAGGCATTTTAAATGCAGATCGAACCATGTCAGTTAGGGTCTGGACCCACAATCTTTCAGTCTGTGATGCTGAAAATGGTTCATCTACTGTCGATTCCTCAAAAACAGAGTTAACCTCCTCCTGATCCCCTTCAGGTAGGTCGGTCCCTTCCTGGGACTGTTGCTCTGCCAACAGGCACTCTAATGGAGGTGATGGAGATCTGGCGCGCTTTCTTTCCTGCAGAGAAGAAGCGATCAATGCTGCCAATCTCTGCTCCAATCCCTCCAGAGTTGAGGCAAAAACCTCCTCTGTTATATATGCAGGAGCAGGTGGACTGAGGACAGCCGCAGTACCTGGCACTCCCGGGGGTTCCTTATGGGTAGTAACCTCTGATTTCTCAGGGGAGGAGGGTGCAGATGACTGCTCCAGATCCTCAGAGCCCGATGGAGACCCCCTACACTTCCTGAGAGGTATATCTCAGAGTTTTTTAGGCGGCATATTCCTTAGTTCAAAGCTGAGGTATTCCAGCCGCAATACACCCCTTTACTGAAATAGTCTAATGCAATTTGCTGCTATGTACATCAGTGGGTGTCTACTAATGCGTCTTTCTGGGGATGCCTGTATCAACCGCCCGCTGTAAGCCCCTATACCATGCTACCAGCTCCTTTTCATGCTCTGTGTCCATAGCAAGCAGCGTGGACTGAGTCCTTTTATCTTGCTGGGACGCCCGCACATGCGCAGAAGCGCTGGGCGCACAGAGCGCGTCATCCGCCAGGCTCCGCCCACTTTTTTGAAGCTAAATCTATAAAAAGAAAGCGTGTGTGCGCGCGCGCGTGCACGTGTGCGCTCTTGGCGCCCTGTAGGGAGAGGAGCCAGGGTCCCTGTTTCACCAGGACTCGGGGATGGAAGGAAACTACTTGGCAGCATGACAGAGGAATGCAGCTTCCCTAATAGAGAGCTCACTCATCTGCCTGGACTTTCACCATGGAAGGAATAGTCCCAAGAAAAAAAGACGTTCCACAGCGGCCTCTAGTGGACAAACACAGGTACCGCACTTTTGTCTTTTTTTTTTTTTTTAAAACCTCCTTTATGAAAAACATTTCCAGGTTTACAGTTTTTAAAACTTCCTTTATGAAAAGACATTTCTAGGATTTCTTAGGCATATACAGCTATTAGCGGGAATACCTTTAGGTAACAGGAAGAAAGACATATTAGGCTTGGGGGTCCCCTCAATAGAACCAAGTTCCTGAGGGGCCCCCACTTACCTTTTCCCCGCCGCAGGACTTTGTTTGGTCCACAGAAGCCCAAACTTCACCTCTCACGGCAGGCATTGTACTAGACCTTCAGGGACCGGGTTCCCAAGGATTCCACTCCCCTGGACCTGTATAGCACCCTGCACAGATAGCCTCTTGGTTTTGGGTATGACCAGAGCTCTGGATCCCAGGGTCCAGCCCTCCTAAGAGAGGCATTACAGGCAAAACCCTGCTCTTCTCTGCAAGGCCCGGGTACCGACCGTTTAGCTATGAAGCTTTTTTGGTCGGATCCGGAATAGCTTGCTAAGGCCCAGAGAACCTGTACACAAGCCCAGATGAATACATGTTAACCTTGGCCAACACCTTAGACACTGGCAAAAAACTGAGGTACTCCCGGATGGGAGGGGCTTATATAGGGGAGGGTACTTCCTGTTTTGGAAGTTGCCAGTGCCAGCACCTGAAGGTAATTCTATATAACCCACATAGTAATGACTATGCTGCTCTGTGTCCCGTGATGTATGAAAAATTGCTGTTTTTTTGCTTATATCGCAAAAAATAAAAAACCCAGTGGCGATTAAATACCACCAAAAGAAAGCTCTATTTGTGAGAAGAAAATGATAAAAAATTTGTTTGGATACAGTGTAGCATGACTAAGTAATTGTCATTCAAAGTGTGAGAGTACTGAAAGCTGAAAATTGGTCTGGGCGGGAAGGTGCATAAGTGCATGGTATTGAAGTGGTTAATGTACGCTTGCAAAAAGACCCATTTAGGGCCACAAAAAATATTTTGCAGTGTGTTATACATATGTGGAGGCGTGTGAAATAAACCATTTCTATATATTTGTCTTCTACTGTGCTATACTAAAAAAACAAAATTTTTTTTGAATAGCATTTTCTGCAGTTCTGTAGCTGTGCGATTCAGCGGTTACGTACTGTGGGTGTGTTGTGGTCTTCCAAAAAACGCCATTTAGGGCCACAAAAAATATTTTGCAGTGTGTTATACATATGTGGAGGTGTGTGAAATAAACAATTTCTATATAGTTTTCTTCTACTGTGCTATGCTAAAAAAAAACATTTTTTTTTAATAGCATTTTTTGCAGTTCTGTAGCTGTGCGATTCAGCGGTTACGTACTGTGGGTGTGTTGTGGTCTTCCAAAAAACGCCATTTAGGGCCACAAAAAATATTTTGCAGTGTGTTATACATATGTGGAGGTGTGTGAAATAAACAATTTCTATATAGTTTTCTTCTACTGTGCTATACTAAAAAAACAACATGGTTGAGCAGTACGTGTCCACAGGCCTACACGTACTGGATGACGGGTCTGCCCCCTTTAACTTCTGGGTCTCCAAATTGGGCACATGGCCTGAGCTTGCCCTTTATGCCTTGGAGGTGCTGGCCTGCCCTGCAGCCAGTGTATTATCTGAACGTGTATTTAGCACGGCAGGGGGCGTTATCACAGACAAGCGCAGCCGCCTGTCCAGAGCCAATGTGGACAAGCTCACGTTCATTAAAATTAACCAGGCATGGATCCCACAGGACTTGTCCGTACCTTCTGCAGAATAGACATGTATACCGGTGTTGTGACAAAAACTGTCCGGCCATCGGATTGTGTCCGGCCCATACTGCGAAGGCGCAGCACTTGCGCAATACAGAGGACAAGGAGATTCACAAAATCTCTGAAGATGAACGGCGCCTGCGCAGTGAGTGCAGGTTCAAGCCCCACCATCCAAGTGGACATACGGTAGCACATAGTAACAGGGCCCCTCACGGGCTCGGTTCGATCGCCACGCTTCGGGCACTGCCTCACTTGGCTCGGCTTGAACCACAGATGGTGTGGCCTTCACCTGAACTCACCACGCAGGCGCCGTTCGTCTTGGGAGATTTTTGAAATCCCCTTGTCCTACATACTGAGCAAGCGCAGTACAGGGTGGACACTATTTGACGGGGGACAGAATTCGACACATCACCGGCCTTACCCAGCCATTGTTGTATTTTTGAACCAGTGTTGGCTACCTCGTCCTCCTCCACTGCCACTTCCACCTACACAGCCACATCCACCGCCACCTCAACCTCCTACTCCATATGGACCTCGTCCTCCTAGGTCAAGATTATAATTTTTATTTTATTTTTTTGTAGCGCACAGATCCTTTCCCCCTTACCTGCCTTTATGTTGTTGGCTCCTCGCAGGAGGGAGAAAGGCACACTGCACTACCAGCCCGTACCCTCCTATATAAAGAGGTTGAGCGGTGTACTTGACGGGCCGTGTCCACAGCCGGAATCAAAACTCCTCCAGAGGATGATTCTCACCTCTACTGTAGGTAGAGGCAAGTCCTTTAATTCCCAGTAAAGTCAATGTCCACACCAGCTGAAATTACAACTCTTATTCTCTCATGGCAAAATAAACTCTACTCGGATAGAAAAGGTTAGAGCAAAGAAACAGGACAGCTTAAGGTGTGGAGGAGGTCCAGGCACAAACATAGCACATTCACTTCACTGCTTAGGTTTCTCAAACAGTTTTAGGTGCACGGTCTCTGCCACAGACCTTGAGGTTGGTCTCTGCCACAGACAGGGTGTACAAGGCCCCTGCCACGGACCTGGAGAACTTTGGTCTCTGCCACAGACCAGGGTGTATAAGGCCCCTGCCACGGGCCGGGTGAATAAGGCCTCTGATACAGTCAAGATGACCTTGAGCTTCTCCTTCTACGAACCTAGCCCATATCAAGGGGAAGACATCTCTCCAGGGAGTCAACAGACCCTTCCTTCACCGTGACTCCCGCATCGGTCCATCAGAATGATCCTCCCTTCCCTGGAACATGGTCCCCTACACGAGGCGGCACCCTAAGACTCCTCGACCCTTAGCGGACTCCAGACAAAGGCTCTGGACTCCAGGCTTTACTCCCGCACCTAGGCCTCCATACCCAGGGCAGCAGGAATTCCAGGATAGTACCTCACCCTGGGCTAAAGGTACCCGAGATGGAACAGGAACACATGCACCCAGGCCGAAGGCACCTGGGCGTGGACCCCACTGGACATCAGCCCCCAGGCTAAAGGTCTGCCCCTTTTATATGCTCTCCCGGCATGCACAGCAGGTTCCCCGCCCCGCTGTACTACTGCCAAGAGGGGACACAAAAGGCACAGCACTGTATCGGCGGTTCAACCCTAGCCTACCATGGCAGCGCCACCTGTAGGCCGCAGGGAACTGCACACCAATACTGTCCCCCGAGGACAAAATGGTCCATGAATCCTACAGAATTAGGGTGTTTGAGCCTATTTACCACTCAAACACTTCCCTTAAATTTAGCACCCCGCTACATTTTTATTTCAAAGTATTTTATTTTCCCACTAGCTTATCCATTAAATTGAATCATTTATTCCAGAAAGGGCGTATTCTGGGGCATTCCCACCATATGTGTGGCATCGTGCCGTTGAGTTTCTGAGGTTCTTAATGACTTCCCGTACCTCTTCTGCTGAAAAGGGGGCCTCCAGCATATATATTTTTTTTATGTTATTTTAAGTTATTTCCCTATCCACATTTGTTTGCAGAGCACTTGCCATGCTCTTAACAACATTTTGCTGCCATTTGCAGCCCTCTAGCCCTTGCCATTACTTTTTTAGAGCCTTTTTAGTCCTTAGAAGTCCGGGTCCCCATTGACTTCAATGGGGTTCGGGTTCGGGTTCGGGTTAAAGTTCGGTCCCGAACCCGAACTTTTTTCCGAAGTTCGGCCGAACCCGTTGAACCCGAACATCCAGGTGTCCGCTCAACTCTATTTACAGTATCTATTGGTAAGACTTATTATAGGCTTACCTATAGCTACAAGTCAGAGATGGAAGTTTACTCCCACTTTAATAAAAATTTTATGTGACTGTATTTTTTTTAGATGTTATGTGCAACACTTCCTATGTTAATCACTTCAGCCCCGGAAGATTATGCTGCTCAATGACCAGAGCACTTTTTACAGTTTGGCACTGTGCTGCTTTAACTAGTAATTGCGTGGTCATGCAATGTTGTACCCAAACAAAATTTGGGTAATTTTTTCCCCACAAATAGAGCTTTCTTTTGATGGTATTTGATTGCCTCTGCGATTTTTTTTTTTTGCGATATAGATGGGAAAAAAACGAAAAGTTTGAAAAAAAACTATATTTTCTACTTTTTGTTATAAGAAAAAATCAATAAACTCAATTTTAGTCATACATTTAGGCCAAAATGTATTCAGTCACATGTCTTTGGTAAAAAAAATAATTCAATAAGTGTATATTTATTGGTCTGCGCAAAAGTTATAGCGTCTACAAAACTAGGGTACATTTTCTGGAATTTACGCAGCTTTTAGTTCACCTCATTTCTTGAGGTGCTAAAATGGCAGGGCAGTACAAACCCCCCCCCCCAAATGACCCCATTTTGGAAAGTAGACACGCCAAGGAAGTTGCTGAGAGGCATGTTGAGCCCATTGAATATTAAATTTTTTGTCCCAAGTGATTGAAAAATGACAAAAAAAAATTAAAAAATTAAAACAAAGTTGTCACTAAATTATATTTTGCTCACACATGCCATGGTTATATGTGGAATTACACCCCACAATACATTCTTCTGCTTCTCCCGAGTATGGGGATACCACATGTGTGGGACTTTTTGGGAGCCTAGCCGCATACAGGACCCCAAAAACCAAGCACCGCCTTTAGGATTTCTTTCCTGATAGACTCCATGGCAAACTACGTGTGGGTTAACCCCGCCTCCTCTCCACTGCTATAGGACTCTCTACCCATAAATTTGAGCTCACCTCTACAGACAGTGTTCCGTAACTAGCCGACTCATAGTCCAACTCTCATATTCTTATTCATGGGTGGGAACTCCGTCTGCCATGGAGTCTATCAGGAAAGGAATATTACGGTAAGTATTTGGTAATAAATTTTCAGTTTTACGCCCTTAGAAATCCTGAAGGCTGTGCTTGGTTTTTG
The DNA here is from genome assembly GCA_029206835.1 of Rana muscosa. NCBI lineage: Eukaryota > Metazoa > Chordata > Amphibia > Anura > Ranidae > Rana > Rana muscosa. Next base: position 713,998,014 of record CM055117.1, on the reverse strand, counting down.
GGGTCCTGTATGCGGCTAGGCTCCCAAAAAGTCCCACACATGTGGTATCCCCATACTCGGGAGAAGCAGAAGAATGTATTTTGGGGTGTAATTCCACATATAACCATGGCATGTGTGAGCAAAATATCATTTAGTGACAACTTTGTTTTAATTTTTTTTTTATTTTGTCATTTTTCAATCACTTGGGACAAAAAATGTAATATTCAATGGGCTCAACATGCCTCTCAGCACCTTCCTTGGCGTGTCTACTTTCCAAAATTACGGTAAGTATTTGGTAATAAATTTTCAGTTTTCCTGACAGACTCCATGGCAGACTACGTGTGGGAAATAACTAGCCAATCCACACGGGAGGGTATGCTGAACAAAAAATATATTTTAATCTTTCCCGTCAACTGACAAGATTCTCAGATCAAAATTAACAGAGGAAAGGGAAGCAGGCTCAATACAGTAATGAGTCATAAAGGTGTTGATCGAAGACCACGAAGCTGCCTTGCATATCACATCAGGAGCCACGTGTCGAGCTGCTGCCCATGAGGCTGCCATGCCTCTGGTGGAATGAGCCGTCACCGCCTCTGGAGGAGCCAAGCCCTTCGCTCTGTAAGCTTGTTGGACAATCCAGGTCGCTATCGTTCTGGAGGAAGCCCGTTTTCCTCTGTTGCTGCCAGTGTGTAACAAGAACAGATGGTTAGAGCTTCTAAATGATGAAGTGACTCGTAAATATTCTTTCAGAGTTTCACCAACATCCAAGGGATGAGCATCTGCTGACTCCGGTGATTTGAAAATAGGAAGAACTATCTCCTGGTTTTCGTGGAAAACAGAAGTAACTTTTGGTTTAGACCCAAGCATGGGAATAAGCCCTGATGAAGTCACGTGGTTGACGATACGTGTAGGGACGCAAGGGACACAAACAAGCTCTGGAAGCGACGCGGACGAGCTCGGCGCTCGTATCTCTATATGCACGCCTTTTTTTTGCTAAATGTGAGTACCAACGTTTTGTATCAAATAAAGTTATACCTATTTTAAAAAACGATACTACACTATTGGGATTCCTCTATCTTTCCCTGGCAATTCATACTTCATAAACCGGAGACCCCATACACCCCTTGGATAGACGGTTAATACACCGAGAACCCACACCCCCAGGTTTCAAGGCTCCATTCAAGCAAAAACATCAGGATCTATACAGGATTAACATATATGCTGTAACCTCACAGCAGTGAGGTAAGGGGCCACCCAATCACTTTAATAGCGGGATATACACAGCACAGGAAGTCACAAAGGAACCATCACTCAAACCAGCACTTAATATATTTCTGTCTGGACTGTAAAAAATGCACTATAAACTTTGCACGTTCACCATACCCCCAAGATACCTACCCTTTCTTTTCCTGGATTTTGCATGTTAGCACAATATTATGGTTCTAATAATTTGATTATATTTGCGTTTGTCACATATCTGCATGATTTGCATTTTTTGTCGTTTTATTGCCTCAGCAGTTGCTGACAAAGAATCCCCCCATTTATTTTCCATTTATTGTATGTCACAATTTCTTGCACAGTTGCACTTTATTATCACTTCAGCATTTGCTGACACCGTAAGCCAATTCATAGGCTTTTTGTTGGATTGTTTTATATTTTTTTGCAGTTAGCACTTTTTTTAATATCATCGTGCAATACTTTTTTAGTACTGTTAGTACACTAAAGTTTATCTATGTTTCATATTTATTGATTGCTATATATCCTGCACCTTGCACTTTCATTTAGGACAACATTGTGCAATACTTTTTTAGTACTGTCAGTACACTAAAGTGTGCTCTCTATTTATTCTTTCTCTTGATTACGAATTCACATCCAACCACTCAGCACTACCCTTTATACACATTGATACTACCAGGCTATGGTTTTTGCCTTTTCAGTGCTTTGTAGCAGTTGACACCCAAATTGGCATAGTAGCGCGGCAATACTTTTCATACAAAGACTCGTAAATATTCTTTCAGAGTTTCACCAACATCCAAGGAATGAGCATCTGCTGACTCCGGTAATTTGAAAGTAGGAAGAACTATCTCCTGGTTTTCGTGGAAATCAGAAGTAACTTTTGGTTTAGACCCAAGCATGGGAATAAGGACCACTCGGTCCGGGAAGAAAGTCAAAAAGGGTTCCTGACAACCCAGGAAGCTTATCTCTGAAACTCTTTTGGCTGAAGTAATAGCCACAAGAAAAGCCAGTTTAATTGATAAGTCCTTAATGGAAAGATCCTTATTGTTGAGTGCTGAGAGAGCATCAAGGACAAGCGGCAGATCCCATTTGGGGAACCTGGGTTTCCTCTGAGGCCTGATTCTCGATGCCCCCCGAAAGAACTGTCGTACCAGGGGATGAGTTGCCCATGACGTTCCCGAAAATGCTGATAAGGCTGAAACTTGCACCCTAAGGGAACTGATCGACAAAGGAAGATCCAAGCCTGATTGGAGAAAACTCAGAATGTCTTGAACTCCAGGATCTCTACATGATTTTCCTGCAGAAGTAGTGAAGCTGACAAACCTGGCCCAAATTCTACTGTAAATTCTGTTTGTATTAGGCTTTCTGGAGCTCATAAGGGTAGAGATTATCTCTGAAGCACACCCAAGAGACTCTACCCTCTCCCTCTCAAGAACCAGACCATCAGTCTCAGTATCGCTGGACAGGGGTGCAGGGTCACCCCCTGAGAAAGAAGGTCCGGCCTGAGAGGGAGAGGCAACGGGTCTTGGACGCTCATCTGGTTCAGGAGGGGAAACCACGGCCTGCCGGCCAGTATGGTGCTATTGTCACCACTTTGACCGTTTCTAACTGAAGCCGCTGTAGGAATTTGAGCATGATCGGAGGTGGAGGGAAGGCATACGCCCTTTTGAAAATCCACTTGCTCGTTAACGCATCCACTCCGAAAGCTTGACTGCACCGACCTCGAGTGTAGTATCTGCCGATTTTGTAGTTGCAGGGGGATGCAAACAGATCCACCTCGGGATCGATTCCCAATGATAGGATCCACTTGAATGTTTGTGGGCGCAGTGACCATTCATTGTTGTCTAGATTGCTGCATGACAGGAAGTCCGCTTGAATGTTCTGCTCCCCTGGAATGAAGACTGCTGTCAAGTTGAGTAGATTCCTCTGAGCCCAGGTCATGATGGGCTCGACCTCTTGGAGAAGGGCGGAGCTCCGAGTGCCCCCTTGCCTCTTTACATATGCCACAGGGGTGGTGTTCTCCATCTTGAGTAGGACCGACTTCCCTTTCAGGAGGTGGGAAAAGGCTTGAAGGGCACACCATGCCGCACGTAGTTCCAGAATGTTTGACCCTGGAAGGTGGAGACGGGCATCCCATTTGCCCTGACCCAGTTCTGCCCCACAATGGGCCCCCCAGCCCGCATTGCTGGCATCGGATGTAACAGTCACCCAATGGATGGGAGCAAGGGAATGGCATGTTAACAGGTTCTTGTGATGAAGCCACCAGAGGAGACTGTTCCTCATTGACTGCGTTATCCATAGGAAACCTGATTGAAAAAGACGAAGCCTCCACATTGCCCATTTGACCATAGGGGATGTGGCCACCATCGTGCCGATTATCTTAAGACACTGTGACGCCCTTAGGTGTGATGTGTCTAGGGCTAAGGAGATTCTTTCCTGAATGACCGGGATTTTTTCTTCCGGAAGGGAGATAGTATTCTTTATGGTGTCGAATTGAGCTCCTAGGTAGATTAAGCGCTGGGTCAGCTCTAGCTGACTTTTCTCCCAGTTTAGGAGCCATCCGAACTTTATTAGTGTAGAGATCACCTGTTCTTTGTGGATCAGAAGCTGCTGTTTGTCCTAAGACAGTACTAGCAAATCGTCCAGGTAATGGTACAGACGCACACCCTGTACTCTGATAAGAGACACTATCGCCAACAGCACCTTTGAGAAAACTCTTGGAGAAGTCGTTAATCTGAATGGAAGACATATAAACTGTAAGTGCTCTCGTTCGACCTGAAACCGAAGATATTTGTGGAATTATTCTGCCACAGGAACATGAAAATATGCGTCCTTTAAATCTATTGAGATCAACCAGTCTCCTGGTTGAACAACTTTTTGGATGGTTGAAAGTGACTCCATCTTGAATTTTTCGTGCTTTATATACCTGTTCAGAAAGGTGAGGTCTATAACTGGATGCCAAGAGCCGTTCTTCTTTTGTACTAGAAAGAGGGGGGAGTATACCCCCTGGAATTCCTCGCTCTTTGGCACGGGTACTACTGCTCCTTGATCTTTCAGGGCATTCACATAAGATACTGTAGAAGAACTTGTTGTTTTTCTTCTGACCGAGGTAGTGAGATCTGCATTGGTCTGCAGGGAGGAATCTTGGTGAAGGACCATGTGTGGCCTGTTGATACCGTCTTGATGGTCCAATAATCTGAGATCGAGGCCACCCAGACATGCTGGAAGAGACGTAGGCGAGCCCCTACCCGACCCGCCTGGGTGGGCCCAATCTCAAAAGGATTTAGTTGGCTCGCGCCCACCGGGTGTCTGTTTCTTAGTAGACTTTTGAAAGGATGCTTGTCCTCTATTCCAATTCCAATTTCTCCTAAAATCCCGTCCGGGTCTATAGGAGCGTGCCTCACTCGAACGCTCTGTACTGCGTCTCCGCTGAGGTCTTCTTTGGTTAAACGGGCGCCTGTCCTGGGGAAGGAACCCCGACTTCCCGCCAGTAGCTTTTGAAATGGCGTTATCCAGTTTGTTCCCAAACAAGGAAGTCCCTTCAAAAAGAATTTTGCACCATGCCTGCTTGGAGGCTGGATCAGAAAGCCAGGGGCGCAACCATAATGCTCGTTTGGCCGTGACCGAAGATAACATTGATCTAGCCAGTAAACGGATAAGGTCAATTGATGCTTCCCCCAAAAAGGCGACTGCCAGTTTAAGTTCTTGCACTGCTGAACTTTGTGCTAATTCGTCCGAGACACCTTTCAGAACGGAGTCTACATTTTCCACCCAGGCCTCCATTGCTTTGGAGGTGACTGCAAGGACTAAGGCTGGTTTGCAGGCAGTTCCGGTCAAGCTATAGATTCTTTTGAGGTCTTGGTCAATCTTACGTTCCAGACCATCTTTAAAAGATACCATATCTTCTAGCGGAAGGGTGACATGCTTCGCTAGGCGCATTACTGCTGCATTTACGAGGGGAGCATTTTCCAAATGCTTGACATCCTCGGCTTTAAAGGGATACAATCTGGAAGTTTTGTTTAGCATCGAAACCTTCTATTCCCCTTTGCTCCATTCTTCCTCAAACACGTCTTTCAACTCAGAGGGAAGTGGGAAATTGGAGCGTTCTTTCCCCAGTTGTTTAAAAAGTTTTCTTTGTTTTTCTGGGGGGGCAGTAGTATCCTCCAACTTTATGGTCTCCTTAACTGCCTTAATCAGTGGGGAGACTAAAGCATAGTCGAAGCCCACAGTAGACTCATCTCCCTCCATCTCATCTTACGAGGAATTATGGGAGGCATCATGAGGCTGGAATTGGCCGGGATCCTCCTGGGCCTTGTCAGCCATGGAGCCAGACAGGGTGGTGGACTGGCTCCTCATGTGGGGGATGTTCATTTCCTTCATAGATTGTTGCACCACACGTTTAACAAGAGACTCAAGATTTTGTTTTTCGGTCTCTTTCACACCGACCGCTCGGGCATAACATGGGTTTGCATAGCGATTTGCCCTCCGGGACTCTGGTCTTACATCCCCAGCAGGCTCTGTGATCAGAGCGACTATCGCGGTGGTCGTGGTGGTGACTAGAGGAGGAATGGGAATGTCTCCTATGCCTAGAGGGGGAACGTGAACGTCCCCTATGATGATGGGTCCTAGACGTAGTGCCGCGTCTGGACCTGGAGGATGAATGATGACGATGCTGTGGCCTGGCAAGGTCCCTGTCTTGTGACGGATGATCTGATCTAGCCGGGCTGCAATAAAATAATACATACAGAGGGAGGGGGAGGAGGGTGGGCAGGGTAAGCATTTAGCAACCACCCGGAATAAAAAAACACAATGACACTATCCCCCTACCCACTCCACACATACCTTGTGCGAGAGGGCTGGCCACACGGCGGTGATGAAGAGTCCATGATAAGGAAGAGACAATACGATCCAAGGCTACAGACTACTTAGGCTAAGAAGGCATAACAAACAAAAAGTTTTAAAATACACTCTTTTTTTTTTTTAAACTGTCCCTTTAAGAGACATGCAATGTACAGCTGCCAATGTGTAATGCCTACCTTGCCCAAGGAGTGCCGAGGCAATGACATCACGGCCGGTCCCAATGCGCGCATTCACAGGAGACCGGCCTTACTGCGCCTGTGCGGCCCCTGACCCCTCCGCCACACCGCGCATGCGCGAAAACCAAGCCTCGGTTTCACCACGGCTCTGCGCATGCGCAAACGTACGGCGAACCGGGGACCAGGAAGAGAAATGGCGTCCTGGAATGCAGAAGCGTTCCACACATGCCGGAGCAACACACGAATACACAGGGAATAAGACAGCACAAAACCAACATACAAAAACTTGTCTGCAATGAAAGGAAGAGATATTAGAGACTTCAGACCTTGCCAGCCGGAGATTCCTGTGACATCCGATCCGGTACTCTGGGCCACATCCCTTCCACCATAGGGGTATTTCCAGCCCTGAAACCACTCGCCCGCTCATAGCTGGGCCCTGGGTGCACCGCAGATAACAGTACCAAGTATCCAACACATCCTGGACATCGCACAGAATCGCATGATGAAGGTCCGTGTGAGGAGGACAAAACAGGAACACTGTCTGTAGAGGTGAGCTCAAATTTATGGGTAGGGGGTCCTATAGCAGTGGAGAGGAGGCGGGGTTAACCCACATGGAGTCTGTCAGGAAATCTTTTATTTCACTCTTCGCTACCTATCCCAGTTTTGAAGGCCATAAAATGCCAAGATAGCACAAACCCCCCCAAATGACCCCATTTTGTAAAGTAGACACCCCAAGGTATTTGCTGAGAGGCATGTTGATGACATTTTTTTTTTGCTAAAAGTTGTCACTAAATGATATATTGCTCAAACATGCCATGGGCATATGTTAAATTACACCCCAAAATTAGTGATGAGCCGAACACCCCCGGGTTCGGTTCGCACCAGAACCCGCGAACGGACCGAAAGTTCGAACGAACATTAGAACCCTATTAAATACAATGGATGCGAACGTTCGAATTCTAAAGTGCTAATTATAACAACTATTATGCATGTTATTGTCCTAAAAAGTGTTTGGGAACCCGGGTTCTGCACCAGGGGACATGTATCAATGCAAAAAGAAGTTTTAAAAACGGTCGTTTTTCGGGAGCAGTCATTTTAATGATGCATAAAGTGAAAAAAAAAAAGTCAAATATTCCTTTAAATATCGTACCTGGGGGGTGTCTAAAGTATGCCTGTGAAGTGCCACGTGTTTCCCGTGTTTAGAACTGTCCCTGCACAAAATGACACTTCTAAAGGAAAAAAAAGCCATTTAAAACTGCTTGCGGCTTTAATGTAATGTCTGGTCCCGGTAATATGGATGAAATTCTTTAAGAAAAATGGCATAGCTACCCCATGACCCCCCCCCTACCCCAGCCCATTACCAGCCCCTTTGGGTCTTGTATGGATATTAAGGGGAACCCCGCACATAAAATAAAAAAGGCCCTATATACTCTGAACAGCCCTATACAGGCGGTGCATACAAGACAGGGACTGTAGGTTTGTTCTTATGTAGAGTCTGTTTGTAATTTTGAACAGGTACATTGTTGAAGTGTAGCTCCAGACCAAAAATCTATTTTTAAACTTTTTGGAAAACATAGGTAAGGGTTATCACCCCTGTAACATTTGTTTTGCTGTCTGTGCCCCTGTTCAGAACATTTCACCTCACTTTCCGTCCCAATGACAACTGTTTTTGAAATGTGGTGTTTTTCTTGAAACAAGGATTGCTGATAAAGCATCAGTACAGAGGAGACACCTTTCTCCCATATTTATTCTTACAGGAGAGAATTTTCCTTCCTAGTGGTAGATTTCCTCTCACTTCCTGTTGTCTTCTTGCGTTTGCAAGTAGGAGTCGTTTGTAAGTTGGATGTTTGAAAGTAGGGACCTGCCGTATATACTCTGCAGAAATAGGCCCCTTAGTTGTTGGTGTTGGCACAACACTGTAAGCACTCACAGTTACTCTTGGTTGGTGCTGGAACGCCCTGCTGTCAACTATTATATCAGGAATTTTAATTACATATAATTGTTGAACAGTGGTAGTAAAAATTGGGCCTTTGATGGTGGTGCTGGTGCCACAACACTGTAAGCCCTGACAGTTACTCTTGGTGGGTGCAGCAATGGGCCCTGCTGTGAATTATTAGATCAAGAATTGTAATTACATGCCCCTGTTGAACAGGGGCTGAAAAATTGGGCCTTAGGCACTGGTGGCACAACACTGCAACCCCTCACAGATACTGTACTTGGAGCACAGCAATGAGCCCTGTTGCAAAGTATTGCTTCAAATATTGTAATGACACGCCCCTGTTAAACAGGGGCTGAAAAATTGGGCCTTAGGCACTGGTGGCACAACACTGCAACTCCTCACAGATACTGTACTTGGAGCACACCAATGAGCCCTGTTGCAGAGTATTGCTTCAAAAATTGTAATGACACGCCCCTGTTAAACAGGGGCTGAAAAATTGGGCCTTAGGCACTGGTGGCACAACACTGCAACTCCTCACAGATACTGTACTTGGAGCACAGCAATGAGCCCTGTTGCAAAGTATTGCTTCAAAAATTGTAATTACACGCCCCTGTTAAACAGGGGCTGAAAAATTGGGCGTTAGGCACTGGTGGCACAACACTGCAACTCCTCACAGATACTGTACTTGGAGCACAGCAATGAGCCCTGTTGCAAAGTATTGCTTCAAAAATTGTAATTACACGCCCCTGTTAAACAGGGGCTGAAAAATTGGGCGTTAGGCACTGGTGGCGGCACCCATAAACAAAAATGATCTTACAAGCTATCATCATCAATCGTATCATTGAGGACTCGGAGGAGGAGGATAGCCAGTCAACATAACAGCACAGGCACTCAGCATCAGCATCAGTCTTGAAGGGATGTGACATGTTAAAATCAATTAGTCTGTTATATCAGCATCAGGTGTGTGGTAGCTGGTGGTGATCCAAGACTGGTTCATCTTGATGAAAGTCAGTCGATCAACCGAGTCGGTGGACAGGCGCACCCTGTGATCCGTGACAAATCCTCCAGCAGCACTGAATGTGCGTTCCGAAAGAACGCTGGATGCAGGACAGGCCAGTAGCTCAATTGCATACTGTGCAAGCTCTGGCCAGTGATCCATCCTCAAGACCCAGTAAGCCAGAGGATTTTCGGTGGGGAAGGTGTCCAAGTCTGACCTTGCCCCTAGATATTCCTGCACCATGTTTATCAGACGCTGGCGATGGTTGCTGGAACCGATCATACTTTGGGGCTGCGGACTAAAGAATTGTCTGAACGCATCGGTCAGACGGCCACCTTCCCCACCGCTCCTTCTTTGACTGGCCGAAGCCTCAGCAACTCGTTGTCCAGGACCAGGAGTTTGCAACCTCCCAGTCTCTGGGAACGCGTTGCACAGACCTTTCTGCAAGGCCTCCCGGAGTTGTCTCATCCTCTGCTCCCTCTGCGACGGTAACATAAGGTCCGCAACCTTACCCTTGTACCGTGGATCAAGGAGAGTGGCCAGCCAGTAATGGTCCCTCTCCTTGATCCGAAGAATACGAGGATCCTTCCGCAGACTTTGCAGGATCAGGGAGGCCATGCAGCGTAGGTTTGCTGAGGCATTCGCTCCGGAGTCCTCTGGGTCACTAAGGACGACATGATCCGCAGCCACCTCCTCCCAGCCACGTACAAGTCCACTGGTTTCTTGGGACTGTAAATCATCCCTAAAAGACTGCTGCTGATGATGCTGAGTGCCAGCCTCCACCTCCATGCTGACACAATCCTCCTCCTCCTCCTCCTCCTCCTCCTCCTCTTCCTGTGCGATGGGTGGGACAGAAGGAACACTGTCTGGGTAAAGGGGGCCTTGAGAGGCAAGGAAGTCCTCCTCTTCCTGCCTCTGTTCTGCCTCAAGTGCCCTGTCCATTATTCCACGCAGCGTGTGCTCCAACAGGTGGACAAGAGGTACAGTGTCACTGATGCATGCACTGTCACTGCTCACCATCCTCGTGGCCTCCTCAAATGGTGCCAGGACAGTGCATGCATCCCTGATCATGCCCCACTGGCGTGGAGAAAAAAAACCAAGCTCCCCTGACCCTGTCCTGGTGCCGTAGTCGCACAGGTACTCATTGATGGCCCTCTGCTGCGTGTGCAGCCGCTGCAGCATGGCCAACGTTGAGTTCCACCTGGTGGGCATGTCACATATAAGGCGGTTCTTGGGCAGGTTCAACTCCTTTTGCAGCTCAGCCAGGCGAGCACTGGCATTATAAGATCTGCGGAAATGCACACAGACTTTCCTGGCCTGCCTCAGGACATCCTGTAAGCCCGGGTACCTGCCCAAGAAGCGCTGCACCACCAGGTTAAGGACGTGAGCCACACAGGGCACATGGGTCAGTTGTCCCTGTCGGAGGGCGGAGAGGAGGTTGGTGCCATTGTCGCAAACCACCATTCCTGGCTTAAGCTGGCGTGGCGTCAACCACCTCTCGGCCTGGCCCTGCAGAGCAGACAGGACCTCTGCCCCAGTGTGGCTTCTGTCCCCCAAACACACCAGCGCAAGCACGGCATGGCATCTTTTTGCCTGCGTACTTGCGTAGCCCCGTGAACGGCTACGGAGCACCGCTGGTTCATAGGACAAACCACAGGAAGAGGCCATGGAGGAAGAAGAAGAGGAGGGGGTGGAGGAGAGAGGTGTGTCACAACCAGTAGTAGCATTTTGGAGGCGTGGCGGTGGGACAACCTCCAACACTACTGCACCTTGTCCTGAATCCTTCCCAGCTGCCAAAAGAGTGACCCAATGGGCCGTGAAAGAAAGGTAACGTCCCTGTCCATGCCTGCTGGACCATGAGTCAGCGGTAATATGCACCTTACCGCTGACCGCCCTGTCCAGCGAGGCCAAGACATTGCCTTCCACATGCCGGTAGAGAGCCGGAATAGCCTTCCGTGAGAAAAAGTGGCGTTTGGGAACCTGCCACTGAGGAACTGCACATTGCACAAACTCACGGAAGGGGGCCGAGTCTACCAACTGAAAAGGCAGCAGTTGAAGCGCTAGCAATTTAGCCAAGCTAGCATTCAACCGCTGGGCATGTGGATGGCTGGGAGTGAACTTCTTTCGACGGTCCAGCAGCTGGGGCAGGGAAATTTGCCTGCTAGAATCGGACGTCGGTGTACTGCTAGCAGAGTGGGCGCAAGTACTTGGCTGTGACACACCTAATTCTACACCTTCATTCCTCTCAGTGCATGTTTCAGAGAGGACTGAAGTTATAGTGGGGTTGGAGATCCCAGCTAATGCGGTGCAAGGAGAGGTCCGCTTTGTTCTTTGGTGTGGGTCTTTGAGGTAGGCTTGCCAACGAGCTGCATGGCAGGTCAACATATGTCTGGTCAGGCATGTGGTACCCAAGCGGCTGATGTTTTGGCCACGCGATATACGCTTGAGACATATGTTGCAAACAGCAGCTGTGCGATCTGATGCACTAGCCTCAAAAAAGGCCCACACCAAAGAACTTTTTGAATGACGGGCAGAGGCAGCGCCCTGCACAGGCGGAGCTCTGCGGTGTGATTCCGTCGGTGTACTGCCCTTACGCTGGCCACCAAAGGGCATCCTGCCTCGTTGGAGATGTGCCTCCTCCTCATCCTCCTCCTCCTCCTCTCTCCTATTAGGCACCCACGTGGAGTCAGTGACCTCATCATCCCCTCCCTCCTCATCACTGGAGCCAATCTGGCAGTATGCTGCAGCTGCTGGAACATGACTGCCAGATTGGTGTCCTTCTTGAGCATCCCCTCTGTCTGCTCTCACGCTACTGCCTTCCTCTAGCTGGGTTTCATCATCAGACCCTTCGAAACGCTGGGCATCCTCCTGGAGCATGTACCCAACACTGTGCTGAAACAGTTCGGGGGACTCCTCAGGAGGAGGACATGGTGGGTCTAGGGAAGGAGTGACTGATGATTTGTCTGACATTGATACCAGGGAAGACGACGCTTTGGCAGCTGCTTTTCCAGTACCCTGAGCCTGGGTGAGAGAGGATGAGGAGGAGGAGGAGGGCTTGGTCATCCACTCTACCAAGTCTTCGGCATGATGTGGCTCAACATGTCCAGCTGCCGAAAAGAAGGACAAGCGTGTCCCATGGCCATGTGCTGATGACAATGCACCGCGTCCACGACCAGCACTGTTGCCCCCAGACACAGAGCCTGCTTGCCCTCTTTTATTGCCTCCTGACTGTCTGCCTCTCCTTGTTTGCCTTCCAGACATTCTAATAGATGGCCTGCAGGGAGATGGGAAAAAAGCAATAAGGGCTACCTTCAGGTGTCCTTCTCTGTCCCTTGAAACAAGGACTTGCAGAGTGAAATAAACTGACACTCTCCCTACCTACAGTTTTCTGTCCCTAGAATAAATGTTTTTTTTAAGCACAATATAGCACAAGGACAATTCACTCACTGTCCTTACAGGTCCCTGGAAACAAGGACTTGCAGAGTGAAAGAAAAAAAACACTCTCCCTACCTACAGTTTTCTGTCCCTAGAAAAAATGTTTTTTTTAATCACAATATAACACAAGGACAATTCACTCACTGTCCTTCCAGGTCCCTGGAAACAAGGACTTGCAGAGTGAAATAAACTGACACTCTCCCTACCTACAGTTTTCTGTCCCTAGAATAAATGTTTTTTTTAAGCACAATATAGCACAAGGACAATTCAGTCACTGTCCTTCCAGGTCCCTGGAAACAAGGACTTGCAGAGTGAAATAAACTGACACTCTCCCTACCTACAGTTTTCTGTCCCTAGAATAAATGTTTTTTTTAAGCACAATATAGCACAAGGACAATTCACTTACTGTCCTTACAGGTCCCTGGAAACAAGGACTTGCAGAGTGAAAGAAAAAAAACACTCTCCCTACCTACAGTTTTCTGTCCCTAGAAAAAATGTTTTTTTTAATCACAATATAACACAAGGACAATTCACTCACTGTCCTTCCAGGTCCCTGGAAACAAGGACTTGCAGAGTGAAATAAACTGACACTCTCCCTACCTACAGTTTTCTGTCCCTAGAATAAATGTTTTTTTTAAGCACAATATAGCACAAGGACAATTCACTCACTGTCCTTACAGGTCCCTGGAAACAAGGACTTGCAGAGTGAAATAAACTGACACTCTCCCTACCTACAGTTTTCTGTCCCTAGAATAAATGTTTTTTTTAAGCACAATATAGCACAAGGACAATTCACTCACTGTCCTTACAGGTCCCTGGAAACAAGGACTTGCAGAGTGAAAGAAAAAAAACACTCTCCCTACCTACAGTTTTCTGTCCCTAGAAAAAATGTTTTTTTTAATCACAATATAACACAAGGACAATTCACTCACTGTCCTTCCAGGTCCCTGGAAACAAGGACTTGCAGAGTGAAATAAACTGACACTCTCCCTACCTACAGTTTTCTGTCCCTAGAATAAATGTTTTTTTTAAGCACAATATAGCACAAGGACAATTCACTCACTGTCCTTACAGGTCCCTGGAAACAAGGACTTGCAGAGTGAAATAAACTGACACTCTCCCTACCTACAGTTTTCTGTCCCTAGAATAAATGTTTTTTTTAAGCACAATATAGCACAAGGACAATTCACTCACTGTCCTTACAGGTCCCTGGAAACAAGGACTTGCAGAGTGAAAGAAAAAAAACACTCTCCCTACCTACAGTTTTCTGTCCCTAGAAAAAATGTTTTTTTTAATCACAATATAACACAAGGACAATTCACTCACTGTCCTTCCAGGTCCCTGGAAACAAGGACTTGCAGAGTGAAATAAACTGACACTCTCCCTACCTACAGTTTTCTGTCCCTAGAATAAATGTTTTTTTTAATCACAATATAGCACAAGGACAATTCAGTCACTGTCCTTCCAGGTCCCTGGAAACAAGGACTTGCAGAGTGAAATAAACTGACACTCTCCCTACCTACAGTTTTCTGTCCCTAGAATAAATGTTTTTTTTAAGCACAATATAGCACAAGGACAATTCACTCACTGTCCTTACAGGTCCCTGGAAACAAGGACTTGCAGAGTGAAAGAAAAAAAACACTCTCCCTACCTACAGTTTTCTGTCCCTAGAAAAAATGTTTTTTTTAATCACAATATAACACAAGGACAATTCACTCACTGTCCTTCCAGGTCCCTGGAAACAAGGACTTGCAGAGTGAAATAAACTGACACTCTCCCTACCTACAGTTTTCTGTCCCTAGAATAAATGTTTTTTTTAATCACAATATAGCACAAGGACAATTCAGTCACTGTCCTTCCAGGTCCCTGGAAACAAGGACTTGCAGAGTGAAATAAACTGACACTCTCCCTACCTACAGTTTTCTGTCCCTAGAATAAATGTTTTTTTTAATCACAATATAGCACAAGGACAATTCACTCACTGTCCTTACAGGTTCCTGGAAACAAGGACTTGCAGAGTGAAATAAACTGACACTCTCCCTACCTACAGTTTTCTGTCCCTAGAATAAATGTTTTTTTTAAGCACAATATAGCACAAGGAGAATTCACTCACTGTCCTTCCAGGTCCCTGGAAACAAGGACTTGCAGAGTGAAAGAAAAAAAACACTCTCCCTACCTACAGTTTTCTGTCCCTAGAAAAAATGTTTTTTTTAATCACAATATAACACAAGGACAATTCACTCACTGTCCTTCCAGGTCCCTGGAAACAAGGACTTGCAGAGTGAAATAAACTGACACTCTCCCTACCTACAGTTTTCTGTCCCTAGAATAAATGTTTTTTTTAATCACAATATAGCACAAGGACAATTCAGTCACTGTCCTTCCAGGTCCCTGGAAACAAGGACTTGCAGAGTGAAATAAACTGACACTCTCCCTACCTACAGTTTTCTGTCCCTAGAATAAATGTTTTTTTTAAGCACAATATAGCACAAGGACAATTCACTCACTGTCCTTACAGGTCCCTGGAAACAAGGACTTGCAGAGTGAAAGAAACTGACACTCTCCCTACCTACAGTTTTCTGTCCCTAGAATAAATGTTTTTTTAAGCACAATATAGCACAAGGACAATTCACTCACTGTCCTTCCAGGTCCCTGGAAACAAGGACTTGCAGAGTGAAAGAAACTGACACTGTCCCTACCTACAGTTTTCTGTCCCTAGAATAAATGTTTTTTTTAAGCACACTATAGCACAAGCACAAAACACACTGACACTCTCCCTACCTATCCTTCTCTTTCCCTAAACTAAAGGAATCCAGGTTAAGCAAGAAAGAAATAACAGTCACTGTCCCTGCCTATGCTGCTCTATCCCTGCTCCGGAACACACTACACTAGGCCGCCGTGCTGGCGGCCTTTTATAGTGTGGGGCGTGTACTAAACACCCTCAGCAATAATTGGCCACAGGCATCCTGCCTGTGGCCAATCATTGCTCTCCTCGCTGCCGGCGCTGTGATTGGCCAAGCATGCGGGGTCACAGTGCATGCTTGGCCAATCACAGCGCCTGGATGACACTGCGATGGCGTAGTGCATTGTGGGCCGTTCGCGTCACTCGAATTTGGCGCGAACGGCCCAAATCGTTCGATCTTCGTCGAACGATCGAACAGCCGATGTTCGAGTCGAACGTATGTTCGACTCGAACACGAAGCTCATCCCTACCCAAAATACATTAAGCTGCTTAATTGGAGGGGGGGGTTGTGCTATCTTGACATTTCATGGCCTCCGAAACTGTGATAGGTAGTAATGAAGTGAAATCACCATTTTACTCCCTTAGAAAGCCTGAAGGCGGTGATTGGTTTTTGGGGTCCCGTACGTGGCTAGGCTCCCAAAAAGTCTCACACATGTGGTATCCCCGTACTCAGGAGAAGCAGCAGAATGTATTTTGGGGTGTAATTCCACATATGCCCATGGCATGTTTGAGCAATATATCATTTAGTGACAACTTTGTGCAAAAAAATTATAATGTAATTTTCCCGCAACTTGTGGCAAAATATAAAATATTTAATGGACTCAGCATGCCTCTCAGCAAATACCGTATTTATTGGCGTATAACACTCACTTTTTCCCCCTGAAAACAGAGGACAAAGAGTGTCATGTTATACGCCGATACTATGTTTTACCAACAGGGGACGGGGATCGGGCGGTCCGCCCCTGGGAGCCACCCATTGGGCGAGTGTCAGGCTGGCCGTCCCGCCTCTCCTGGCCCTGGGACAGTGCTGCCTGCATAGTCTAAAGTTGATAAAAAAAATCGCTTGCCAGCCCCTTCTCCTACACCACTCCTCCTGTGTCAGAGTTGTTGTTAAAACGAAGCTTGTAAATATCTCAAATAGCTCAATTTTTTCTGGCTGCTCTCCTCCTCCTGCTCCTCCTCCTACTCCGAGTGTAGCTTTAGATTTAAGGAGGAGAGCGGTCACATGACCATCTGTGTAACGTCAGAGGAGAGCAGTCTTCTGACCAGGTCAGTGAAAAAACTGAGCTATTGAGGTATATGGAAGCTTCATTTTACAATAGGAGTGACACAGGAGGCACAGTGTGAAAGGGGCTGGCAGTGATTTTTTCTAAACTGTAGAGAATTCTGGCAGTGCTGTCCCAGGAGACTGGGGGTCTCCTGGGATTGCAGGGGGCTGTTCACTTTGCAGGGGGAGGGGGCTGTATACTGGATGGGGGCTGTGTACTGTGCAGGGGAAGGGGGGCTGTATACTGGATGGGCGAGGGGGGTGTATACTGGATGGGGGGCTGTATACTGGATGGGGGCTGTGTACTGTGCAGGGGAAGGGGGGCTGTATACTGGATGGGGGCTGTGTACTGTGCAGGGAGAGGGGGGGTTGTGTACTGGAAGGGGGCTGTGAAAAAATGTTTTCCTTAAACTCCCCTCTTAAAATTGGGGTGCGTGTTATATGCATGTACATGTTATACTCTGATACATACGGTAGCTTGGGGTGTCTACTTTCCAAAATGGGGTAACTTGGGGGGGTGGTTTGAACTGTCCTGGCATTTTATGCACAACATTTAGAAGCTTATGTCACACATCACCCACTCTTCTAACCACTTGAAGACAAAGGCCTTTCTGACACTTTTTGTTTACATGAAAAAAAAAAATTTTTTGCAAGAAAATTACTTTGAACCCCCAAAAATTATATATTTTTTTAAAGCAAAGGCCCTACAGATTAAAATGGTGGGTGTTGCATTTTTTTTTCACACAGTATTTGCGCAGACTTTAGATTTACAGAGGGGGTCTACTGCTAAAATGACTGCCCTCGATCTGACCTTCGTGGTGATACTTCACATGCATGGTGCAATTGCTGTTTATATATGATGCCAGACTGACGCTTGTGTTCGCCTTTGCGCGTGAGCACGGGGGACAGGGTGCTTTTTTTTATTATTTATCTTGCTTTTTTTTTTTTTTTTTTAAACTGTTCCTTTCATTTTTTTTTTTTTTAATCATTTTTATTGTTATCTCAGGGAATGTAAATAACCCCTATGATAGCAATAGGTAGTGACAGGTACTATTTAAAAAAAAAATTGGGGTCCATTAGACCCTAGATCTCTCCTCTGCCCTCAAAGCATCTGACCACACCAAGATCGGTGCGATAAAATTCTTTCCCAATTTCCCAATGGCACTGTTTATATCCAGGGAAATCTAAGTCATTAAATGCTCGTAGCTTCCGGTTACTTAGGCCATAGAGAGGATTGGAGCCCTTCTGGTCTCTGATCAGCTCTATGGTCAGCTGGCGGAACCATCGGCTGCCTTCTCAGGTTCCCTGTTGGGACAGGAGAGCCAGAGAAAACCATGGAAGACGCTGGGAGGGGGGGAGTTCCCTCTTACTGCTTGTAAAAGCAGTCTAGATGCTAATTAGCCGCTAGGATTGCTTTTACATGAAAGCCAACCACTGGCTTAAAAGAATGATACCAAGATGATACCTAAACCGGCAGGCATCATTCGGGTATAACCACTCAAAGTCCAGCAACATACCAATACGTTGCTGGTCCTTGTTGGGCATATATTGTAATCTTCTTTTTTTCATGCTGCCTGTAGGCTGAACAAAAAAAAGAGATTGATTGGTGGGTATGCCCATCATTAGAATACCGCCCTTCATCCACCCACTTCTAATGATGGGCATACGGGCACCATTTTTTTTTAACTGTGGTGGTGAAATCACCTCCTACAGCGATGGAGTCGCTGTTTACGTATCGTGGGAGCAAACGCTGTTGCTGTCAAGATAAATAAATCAGTGCTGCAGCTGAATGGCGTACCTGCTAAGCAAATGATGGTTAACAAGAAAACAAAGTAACATTACAGTATAACAGTAAGACATACCATACCTGTGTAGCGGGGTATCGCTTTAAATGAGTACAAAGACTACTATACCCAGTGTGCAGCGGGGCACCCACAGTGCATTGCCCGTCACAAGGTCTGCTGGGGAAGGACTATTTAAGGAGGGAGGAGCAACACGCGGGTCTCTTCGGACACCGCCCTCCTAGAAAGTGGAGCCTATGTTGGGGCCTGTTGTTTTGGACTAGGCCGGAGAGCCTGGGCCTAGGGGATCCGGAGAGCTTGACGATCATCACTGGAGAGCCCAGAG
Organism: Rana muscosa; assembly: GCA_029206835.1. Lineage (NCBI taxonomy): Eukaryota > Metazoa > Chordata > Amphibia > Anura > Ranidae > Rana > Rana muscosa. Next base: position 713,979,255 of record CM055117.1, on the reverse strand, counting down.
TCATCTCATCCATCAATCTCCCTCGGATGGTCGAGAGGATTGAAGACTACGGGTATCGTGAGATTGTGTTCCCGGGACACCAGCTACTGAAGTCGGTTGTACAGACTGGTCCGGTTGGGTGAGAGAGCACTTGCTCAGTATACTTTGACTACCTTTTAGGCCCAGTATCCTTTGGTCAGGGCCCACCGTTACTGGGGTGTTATACTGCACCCCAGAGAAACAGTGTGTTGTGCAGCCGGAGTTAAGTTGTCTTATTGCTTGCTGAGTAACCAACAGTTAAATACCATTGGATTACAAATAACCTACAAAGTGCACCACCATTGCTAGCGAAGAACCTTTTCAACAAACTAACTGTGTGTGAATTAGTCAGGCCTGACTGCTCAGCAGGGAAACATTGTTTGGCCGCCATATTGGCCACGAGGGGAAGGCTCGTGAGCGTAGTTTATTAAGAGACATTGAGTGCGCATAAGACTGTTAGAACATAATACTTGTTATTTGCTTGACTTTTGATATTGCAGGGCCCTGCATAGATAAATGTACCATTGTCTAACCTTATATTTCTATTCAGTAAAATTATTTGTGGTTAAGCAAACAAGTGTGTGGCATACTGTTTATCCCAGCTGAAGCAGTCAGCTCAGGTAATTTGATATTAACTATTGTGTATGCTTTATTGCGGAGTGGTGATTCCTATAGCCTAGTCGGTTTCACACTTCCATTTGTGCTAGCTGTGCCAAGGGAGGTTAGAGCCAGTTCCTGGGGGTTGACAGCAGTGTGTTACAGGCCCAAAACTATACCTGCAGCCCTCTTAACTGGGGATATTGCTACATGTGGGTCTCGAGTCCGGGATCCTGTACGCTGCAATCAAGCCTGCCAGAAGTACCGGCATGGATCCTCTAACAGTGACCCAGTGGTACGCATCAGTTGGCGCTGTTCCAGACATGGCTGTAGTCGTTGAGCTCCCCGTAGAAGATTGGTCGGGGAGCGAAGTAGACCGACTCATGGAATTACTGTCCCCGTGCCAGAAGGCATGGTTAATTGACCTCAGGCCAGACGAGGGGGCCTCCCGTACCTACGCATTGGTAGAATGGAAGGATGAGATACCTGAGAGTTTCAGAGGCCAGAGTGTAAAGTCCATAGACAAGAAGACATACCGCCTAGCACATGCAAAGTCTATTAAGAAAGAACTCCTCGAACCGGGCCCTAGGAAAAAGCAGCCAAAAGAGACTACGATCTCCGTGGCGCCTCTGACCACTATAGGCCCCGAACTCCTCAAAGCTTTAGGGGACATTGTCACAAAGTGCCAGAAGAGTAACACGGTGTGTGTGGAGACTGGGTGCCGGAAGCTGAGATTTTTTTGGGGTAAACAGCCTGTACCACTCGGGGAAGAGGACTTTGATACGTGGATGGAACAAGCAATGCAGGCTGTGGAAGGATGGGAAGTGACGGAAGCCCAAAAGAAACAGCGCATAAACGAAAGCTTAAAGGGGGCCGCTGCAGAAGCTGTGAAGAATCTCAGATTCAGCAATACCTCTTGCACTGCCTATGACTACTTAACTATGCTGCAGGAGGAGTTTGGCCAGTTGGAGAAAGTTACTGACTTAATCTACCAGTTTGAGCATACTCTTCAACAGCCAGGAGAACGTTTTTCTGAATATGTCTGAAGGTTGAATAAGATGCTCTGCCAGATAGTCCTGAAGATTGGGATGGTACCACAGGCCATAGATGCAGCCAGGATGCGGCAGGTCATGAGGGGAGCACTGCGCTCTGATCCATTTTGGCTCCATCTAAAGACTACCAGAGGAGTTATGCCCTTAAGCTATCCAGACCTTGTGCGTGTAGTGAGAGATGAAGAGGCTTTACTCAATGACCAACAGGCAACTGAGAAACCCACTCCCCCTCCCTCGGCAGGGGTTGGATCCGTTATGGCCACAGAACGGGACTCTGAGGTGGCTGTCTTAAAGTCACAGATGGGCCAAGTGTTGGAAATGCTGACTTCTCTAATGGCTAAAAGTTCAGGAGCTACAAAAAAAGAAGACCAAAAGAAGGAGGTGTTTCAGAATGCCCCAACACCAGTCTTCCAACAGGACAGAGAAGAGGAAGTTTGCTTTAACTGTGGAGGGGTTGGACATTACGGACGGGTGTGTCCCAGCCCGAAGAAATCCCAAAGCACATATTGCAAGCCGCTGGAAAACTCCAGAGGGCCCCGGTGAAGGAGTCAACTGGGTGCCCATCAGTTCCAGCAAGCTCCAAAGGAATCAGAGAACAGGAGAAGCTAAGAAGGGGGGACAATTCCCCACCCCACCAACTTAATACTTCTCACTTTAAGTCCAAACCTAAACCTTGGCAGGAAATTAATGCATACCAGGCCCAACAAGGCTTAAGGTCCAGGAAGATATTAAGGAAGAAGAAATCACAGAAGGCCAAACCCATGGAACCAAGGAAGGAGACCTCCACGAGAAAATTTCCTGTTAAACTGGTGGGACCCTCTCCAGTGGTCCCCATTCAAGTGGAAGGGATCTACACGAAGGCCATTCTCGACACGGGAGCTCAAGTGACCCTTCTGTACCGGGACTTCTACCAGAAACATCTGAGGCATTTGCCCTTGCAGAAGCTAGAAGACTTGGAAATATGGGGACTTGGAACCCAAAACTTCCCGTATGATGGATACCTCCCAATTAGACTGGCCTTTGACCCCTCAGTAGCTGGAGACTCACAGATCTTCGACACATTGGCGGTAGTTTGTCGCCGCCCGCCAGGAGCCAATAAAAGTTCCCTCATAATAGGGACTAATACTGACCTGGTCAGTCACCGTTTATCACAGCTGAAGCAGTCAGCTCAGGTAATTTGATATTAACTATTGTGTATGCTTTATTGCGGAGTGGTGATTCCTATAGCCTAGTGGGTTTCACACTTCCATTTGTGCTAGCTGTGCCAAGGGAGGTTAGAGCCAGTTCCTGGGGGTTGACAGCAGTGTGTTACAGGCCCAAAACTATACCTGCAGCCCTCTTAACTGGGGGGTATTGCTACACCTGCAAAGCAAATATTTTTTTTTGTTTGTATTTGCTTTGCAGGTATGGTATGTATTACTGTTATACTGTAATGTTACTTTGTTTTATTGTTCACCATCATTTGCTTAGCAGGTATGCCATTCAGCTGCAGCACGAGTTTATTTATTCTGACAGCAACAGCGTTTGCTCCAACGATACGTAAAGCCGTGACTCCAGTGCTGTAGGAGGTGATTTCACTACTACAGTTAAAAAAAAAAGAGCATATATGCCGGACCATGGGGGCAGGGGTGGAGGAGCGATTTGCTCCTAACATTAGGGGCAGATTTCCCCAATGCTTCGGCATATATTTTTATAGGCACAGATTGCGTTAAAAAATGCTTTATTTTTATTATGTTTTATTGTAACGCAATCTGTGCCTAAAAAATATATGCCGAAGCATGGGGGCAATCCGCCTCTAATGTTAGGAGCAAATCCTCCACCCCTGCCCCCATGCTTTGGCATATATGCTCTTTTTTTCAACTGTGGTGGTGAAATCACCTTCTACAGCGCTGGAGTATCTGTATCTGTCGTATCTGCGTGAAGGGAGGACAGAACGAAAACATTCTGTGAATCCCTCCACTTCACTGCTAACAAATTATTACACTTCAAGCAGGCTCTCTCCCCGCATCTGTCAGGATTCTACAAGCCGTTGGGGGAAGCCCTGGTGATTAGATCGCACAGTGCCACGTGCGTCAATTCCACAATCAAAAAGGTGACTAAAAAGTGGCACGCTCGTGTAATAATTGTCCACGTACTACTGGTACCCCTTTCCGAATAAGGATGACACCAAGTCCCACACAATCTTACCAGCGCTCCCTATGAAGTCTGGGCAGTTCTCCAGCTCTACGTGACTATCTCTTCCCTGGTAAACCATAAAACTACATGTATAGCCTGTTGCCCTGTCACAGAGCTTATACATCTTGACCCCATATCTGGCACGTTTGCTGGGAAGATACTGTTTGATAGACAAGCGGCCAGAAAACTTAATCGGGAACTTATCAACGCAGACAACTTGATCGGGAGTAAACAAGGCAGCAAAACGTTGGTTAAAGTGGTTTACGAGGGGCCGAGTTTTGTAGAGCCGATCAAATCCAGGGTCACCCCGAGGACGGCAGAGTTCATTATCATTGAATTGCATGAACCGCAAGATCTGCTCGTATCATGTCCTGGTCATGGAGGCAGAGAACACGGGCATATGATGAATTTGGTCAGTGGACCAATATGGCCGCAACTCGTTCTTTTTAAATTATGGCCATTAGGAGGGATAGGCCCAGGAAGGTCTTTAATTCGGAGACCGTGATAGGTCACCAATCTCTGGCAAGGAATCAACTGGGGATTAGCAGCAATGAATTGTCCAGCATACAAATGGCTTTGGTCCACAATAGATCTATAGAAATCTTCAGTGAAAAACAGCGAATAAAAATCAAGTGATGTAAAATCAACTGTTTCCACCTGAATTCCGGGTTGGCCAGTGAATGGGGAAAGTACGGGTGCTGCAGAAGTGGTGTGCTCCCAATTCGGATTGGCAAATGCAACAGGAAGGGCACTATGGGCACTATGTGTTTGTTTTCTCCTTGGTGGCTGCGGGACTCTACTCGTGCTAGCCACCTCACCAGCTTGAACTGCATTTATGGTTCTCGCCACGTCACCAAGTGATACTGCAGTGCTGGATGTACGATCAGGATGTACTAGTCCGCTGTTGCTTGCCAGTTCACCAGAAGGATGAGTGGCACTAGTACTGGCTCTCTGCTCCATACGAGAGCCCTGCAGTTCTTGCACCTCAACGATAGCAGAAGAACGGGTCTGGGTACGCCTGACCTTGGCAGGGACCACTAATCTGTCATCAGAGCTATCTGTCAGGGTGCAGCTGCTGTCTACGGGTTCGTATTTTGAGTCTGAATCTGACAGATGGGTGACTTCCTCTTCATTATCTGTCTTTCTCAGAAACGTGTAGGCCTCTTCACTACTGTACCTTCGATTTGACATTTTGGTCTCTAAATTTACTGGTACAGTAGTGAGACTCACAGGAAAAAAAGCTCCTGACTGTCAGCGACTGATTCAAACTCTACCAAAAAAACTGTTAAGCCCTGTACACACGATCGGATTTCCTATGGATTTTAAACCGATGGATTTTTCCATCGGAAATCCGATAAAGCTGACTTCCATCAGTCTTGCCTACACACCATCAGTCAAAAAACCGATCATCCCAAACGCTGTGACGTAAAACACTCCGACGAGCCAAGAAAAATGAAGTTCTATGCTTCTGAGCATGCGTCGACTTGATTCTGAGCATGCGTGGGTTTTATATCCGATGGAGTTCCCCACAGACGATAGTAATTTGCTATCGTTTTTTTTCCCATCGGATAAATTTAAAACATGTTCTATTTTTTAACACTGATGAAAAAAAGACCGATGGGGCCCATACAAGATCGGTTTGTCCGATTAAAAAAGTCCATCGGACTGTTTTCATTGGTAAAACCGATCGTGTGTACAGGTCTATAGCGTTCGCAGGGATCAGGCCTGGCTCTGCGAACGCTGCTAGCAGGTATCTGGGCTGATCCCGCTAATACTGCATTTTTGGGAACCCTAAACTTCTGGGGATGCTAGTATAGATCTGATCAGATATTGATCCATTCAGACACTATACTACTAAGGGAGGTGTATGGTGCGTGCGTGTTAGCACTACTGGCACTAATCTGATGCTGCCTGGGGCGATGCAGACCCTAACTGACGATAAAACCTAACTGATATCACCCGCCGGTGATCAAGGGGTTAAACCTTTATTAGGTAATATATGGCGGGTACCCTGATGCTAAAAAAAAATAACTAGCTAACCAGCGTCACCCGTGACACTAATACGGTGATCACTGGTGATGGGGGGTGATCAAGGGGTTAAACCTTTATTAGGGGGGGTCCCTAGACCTATCTGAATCTACCACTAATTACCCTAACACTGATTTTTGTCACTGACACCAGTACAGTGATCGAAAAAAAATATGAACACTGCACTGGGTGACACAGTGACAGAGGGTGAAGGGGTTAACTGGGGGGGGTGATTAGGGGTGAAAAGTGTACCTACGTGTACTGGTGTCAGTGTAGTGTTGGTGCACTTGTCTTCTCTCCTCTCTCTGGAACGGAAAGGAGTTCCACAAGGAAAGATGACATCACTTTCCCTACCTTTGTTTACACTTACACAGGCAGGGGAAGCACTCCATTCGCCAGGACCGATCACCAGGTCCAGTCCATAAATCATTGGCCTGGGCCTGGAAACTGATTGGTTCTAAAGTGAATCCGAACATCGTCGTCGCAGCCTAGGGGGGCGGCACGCCTGATGTACAGCTACGACGCTTCGCCCAGCCAGACCAACCTGCCGCAGTATAACTGCGGCGGCTGGTCCAGAACTGGTGAAGTAAGTAATATAAAAATGAAGAGGTACCTAAAAATCATCATGTTATCTGGCATTGGCATCATTTTTCGGAAGACATATGAAAAAATTTATTTAATAATATAGGCAACATTTACAACACATACAATTACTACACAAACTATTTTGTAAATTTTAAATTAAGGTGTCACTTTGTTGCATTATGGTATCCTAGATCCACTCTGCACAGCCACCCCTCCTGAAATCTAATTTCCTGTTTGTGTTATTAGCTTGCAGCTTTTCTCAGGAGTTTGTACTGAGATAGAAGTCACATTTCAGTCAACACTTGCAATAGGCTTTCCATTTTTGGTGAAGTACTCTCTCTAAAGCCTCGTCACATTCGATGCCGTCGCCGCCATCTTGGTTCACCCTACCTATGCCTAGGAAGCTACCGCCCATGCGTCAAAGTCATTTCGAGCATGCGCGGGCTTCCCGGCGAACAGGTAAGTGTACACACACACAATTTTCTCGTCGAGAAACAGGCTGACGAGAATCTCGACGAGAAAATAGAGAGCAGGTTCTCTATTTTCTCGTCGAGATTCTTGTCGCTTTTCTTGACGAGAAACCATACACACGAACGAATTTCTCGGCAAGAAATCTCTGCCAGCAAGTTTCTTGCCGAGAAACTCGGCTCATCCACCTTTAAGGGGATGCATACAATTCAGTCTTTCACATTACAGCACCAAGAATACATCAGGTGGTTTTATTAGAAGTTAACCCTTATGTTCAGAAATCAGTTGAAGAAAGGACTTTGTGAAACAAACAACAATTTACTCATAGCAGAAAAAAAATTAAGAATCTGCAGATAATAAAGTCTTGCCATTTACCTAGAGGGAATATTTTTTTTTCTCAGCAATATTAAAGAAAACCTTTAAAATTTACATTTTGTTATGTCCTCTAGAATTATACACCATTTCCTAAATTATAATTTTTTTCAGATTGCTTTATCATATTTCTTTTTCTTAACGGTTACATGCGGTACTTGCAAAACATTTTGAACTTATATGCAATACCATTAGCAATCTATTTTTTATTTTCAGTCGTGACAAATTTATTTTGTACAATTGTTATTACATTCTTTATTTTTCATACATACAATACTGTTACCAGTAAACTTTTGTTTATTGATTAGACTATACTTATCTTCAATTAACATAATTTGGTTACATTTCCTATTCAGTTTCAGTGTCTTTATTTAACTCTGATTTGTATAAACTTTGCTTTCTACATTTTTTTGCATCCCCTTGTTCAATATGTTATTAAATATTAGCAGGAACGTAAAGCTTTATTTTTGGTAACTGTTGCCTAAATGTTTCTGGCCATGAACATCTGAAATAGTATCTGATCTTTTAAAAGTGATTGTAAACCCTTACATATACCCAGTGAAGTGACTGGCTTCAGGTGATGCACAGAGATGAAAACAAATCTTCCTGCATAAAGTGTACTTGTTTATCTGCGGTCTTCTCTTTTCTACATCTGTTCAAAGTGCAGAATTTGTAAAGCTTGTCTGAGCTGTTGGGAAAGGGGGGGGGGCAGAGAGCTGAAGTTACATTCTGCAGAGGTCATTGAGGAGAGCTCTGAGAGCTTTTTGGAGGGAAGGGACACACTCCCATTCACACAGCACACAGGGACAGAGCTGAGGCTGTCAATCAGCTGGAGCTCCCTCCCCTTTCACTTTTTTTCTCTTGGTGTCAGGAAAACTTGTTGGAAGGGATCCATCCTAGGTGTTCATGGAGGGAGGAGTCTGAGTAGGGTGCCCGTGAGGAGCTCATGCTAGGAGCTCCAGGAAAATTCCCATCCAGCAAATGGAGTAAAATAATCCCTCTACATCATACCCTTGCTGTTGATCCCCGAGCCAAGTGTTGGGCATTGGTGGAGGCACATGGGGCAGTACTCAGTGGAGGAGACTGGACAGAGCAGCATTGCTACGAGTCCTCGCCGGCACATGGGTGCGAGAGACACCGAACACAGCAGGAGCGCGGGACTCGGAGGCAGGAGAGACATTTGATATAAAATAGTGCAGCGCTAAAATATACACAAATGCATGCATATAACAACTTACTGTTATTAAACATAGAAAAAGTCCCAAGTTGTAAAGGGTGAAAGCCATAGGTGATGCAAACGAAGGCACCAACAGAATAAGTAAACTCCTCAATGGTGATCAGGGTGCTCAGGACGATTGTAATCAGTGTACATCCTTTTCTGTGCTTCCTCCACCATAGATACAAGCTGCTCACCGTAATCTGTGGACCTCTGATTCAACAGAAAGGTCATTCAAGCAGTCACCCCTAGGGTAATTATAAGATGGGAAGCAGTCCCTTAACCGATCCACCAATCAAACTCCAGCATCAATTTTGTAGCATCAGTGTAATACTCTTTTATGCAGTCATGGTCCATGTAAAATCAATGAGACATATATAGTGCTCTCCGTTTTAACTAAAAAACAACTTTTATTAAATTTAAGTGCTACTTACAAACATAGCACTGAGATCCCAGTGCTAGGATGTGAGGCATGTAATGTAACAACTGTGAAACCAGGACGGTGGCTGTAGTGACGTCACGGAGCCCTCCCACACGCGTATCATCCCTGTAGGTGGGACTTCTTCAGCGAATTACAGGGGCTCGTGAGTCTGCTTGTCTTTATACCATCCACCTTGCTTAACTAATATGAGTAGACCCGCCCACACAGCGTGCATTGCCGAGACGTCACACACGTACGTGGGGTGTGATTGACATCCAGAGATCCACCCTACACACCGTACATTGCCATAGCAATGCTCCAGAGGTGTGGAATCCCTCAGGAGTTCTCCCCTACACAATGCCAAGCCGGCCCGTCATAGACGCTCACAGGGCGTGTCCATCATCCGGAGGTTCGTCCTGTGCAGCCAACGCAGCCTCTACAACATACGAGAGATGTGGCTGACATCAGGAGCCCTCCCCTTGAGGGACATAACAACTACCCGGAACTCCTCCCCTTCCATGTACATCGCCATAGCAGCAAGGATGCATAATGGGAATAGTTAACCACTGGGTTTGTCCTCTCAATAATTTACAAGGCTAGACCACATGCTCCATAAGCTCGACCAGCTCTGTAACAAGGGCAACAGAGCTAGACCAAATGTAACGGAATACACATAGCCTCTCCCAGACCCTGCATGTAGCCATAGGGAACAGAACCTAAAAATTATTATCTCAAAAATCAATTATAACCACCTCCAAACTCATGGAGGCAGGAATATATAAAAAACTAAAATGAACATCAGAACAGCCACTTTTCCCGTATATACAGTATATGCACATTAATAAAAACACACATTTAAAATAACATATAATGTAAAAATTACACAAAAATTACATAAAATTTACATAAAAAATAAATAATTTAGTAATTCCTATACTCCCTATAGGGAACCTCAGAATTTAACCCTTACCGATCTGAGATGAAGCAATTAAGATCAAACTCTACATTCAGCCCTGTGGGTACCTCCACCTTCGTTTCATATACCCAAAACGATTTGCGGCAACTAAGTTGGCGAATAAAATTGCCTCCCCTCCAGTGATTGGTCACTTTCTCTACCCCCCCAGAATTTAAACCCTGTGGGGCTGCGATTGTGAAACAAATGAAAATGTTTGGAAACAATATACGTTTTAAGACCCTTTTTAATGTTGTTCACATGCTCTCCAATCCTCACATGTAGGGGTCTGGAGGTCCTGCCCACAGGAGAGACATTTAGCTGGAGGTTCGATGGAGCTCGGCAGCCTTCGGGAGCTCTCAGGAGAGCGTTGTGGAGCTTGGTGCGTCTCGGCAGAAGAAGTTGACAGAGCAGTGCCACAATAAATTCCTGCCACTACCTGAGCTACTATAAACACCCCAAGTACCAGAAAAGAACCAGGTGGCCTCAGACCAAGAATATAAGTCAGGACCAGCGATGGAATATGATGTGCAGGAGACTCCAGTGGAGAGACGTGTATACAGAAGGCATAGGAGAGTTGGGAAGACCAAGAGCCTAGACAAAATAGACAGCCACACATGGAAAACTGGGAAAAACATTTATTCCTCCACTTCTCGCTCCTTCTCCCCTTACTGCTTTTGAAAAGAGCCTCAGTACCGGAGTGCTGGGGCACTACAAGGCCCAGAAAACCCCAGAGGAGGGAAAGGAAGGTATGAAATCTTGAAAATTTATGGGCATTGGGCACAGAAGGAAGGAAAGCCCCTGCCCCCCCCTAAAACCAGGAGCGGTGAGTGAACTAGTTTCTTTCTTACTATTTGCCATGAAAATATTTACAAACTACGGACTGTTTATTTTTTTACAGTACCTCTAACTAACCTTGCCTAGAAATATCCTTGCTTATACCAACATGGAAGGTCAGAAAGTCTAGCCTGCGCAGTGTAAAGGGAGTTTGTAAAGTGTGAACTTGCACAAAGTTAATACATGAAGTAAACAGATGAAAGATAAAAAAGGCTATAAAGTACTAAAAGGAACAGCTGCAAATTAGGGAAAGTAGGGGGGAAAAGAACAAATAACAAAGAGAGGGGATAAGGATAGGAGAGAGGAAGAGAAAGGTGTGTGGCTGGAGAAAAACAGATAATGAAATGGCGGACTACCCACCCAAGGTTGTAAACGCGAAGAGGAAAGAGGCTAAAACCAAGAGAAATGAAAGGAGAAACCAGCTAAAGGGAATGGAGTGGTAAAATCGCCTAAAACAAGCCCAAGTTCAGGAACAATAAAAAAATATATGTCACAAGAAGGGAGTAATGAGAAGCCGACAATGGAAAAACAGCTGGGACCTTGTGTGAAACAGGTGACGAGAAACAATAAAAGCAATCAGACTAGGCTATCAGTGGGCACAAGTATAGCTAGCCAGTCGAGAACAGATATAGAGATCGAAAGTGACACTGAATTTGGACATATGCAAGAACAAAGTCTGAATGCCCAACTGCCCACAAAATCAGAAATGGCGGCCATGTTTGCAAAATTGGAAAATTCCTTAAAAACTGACATAGCAATGCTACATGGAGATTTAGGGCAGATATTGGAAAGAGTGGAAAACACAGAAAGGAAACTGGACACACAAACGCGAGAAATTATGTAATTAAAAGAAGAAATTAAAAACTTACGAATTGAATAAAGGAATACAGTATATAAATTAGAAGATCGGGAGAATCGAAATGGAAGGAAAAATCTGAGAATATGCAGCCTACCTGAAGTAATGCAGGGAAAATATTTAACAGAAATAATGAAAAAAATATTCAACCTCTTATTAGGTAGAGCAAATACAGAATACAGATTTAATCTTGTCAATTGATGCCAAAAGGGCATTTGATAGAGTAGACTGGGGACTTACGATGGATACAATAGAGGAACTGGGCATAGGTCCCAAGATGGTTCAATGGATAAAAGCACTGTATAAGCATCCCACAGCATTGGTGAAGGTAAATGGGAGACTTTCACCCCACTTTGAAATGCTAAATGAAACAAGACAGGGCTGTTCGCCCCTCTTATTCGTGTTGTCGTTGGAGCCATTATTTGCAAACATACAGAACAGCGCAGACATAAGAGAAGTAAAGATCGGAGACAAGGAATATAAAGTAGCGACATATGCCGATGACGTTCTGTTTTATGTTTTATGTATCCAATCCTAAAACAACTCTCCCAAAGGTAATAAAAGAACTAAAAGAATATGGAGAACTTTCAAACTCTTAAATATAGGCTTGGATAAGAAAAAAGAATTAGCCCTTGTGACATGGGGGGATGTCTAGCTCAGTGATAGATGTGTTTTAAGTGAGTTCATCGCCAACAGGAACTAAGGTTTAAGGGCATGGTAGCCCACTTTTCTTGAATGAAACAAAAAGAAAAGTTCACACATGTATTTGGTTGCCCACACAGGGGTTCTTCTCCCAAAATTACAACAACTAAAAAATGCCAATCCACCTGGCTCTTAAGGCTCACTCAAGCTTGGGCGCAGTTCCTTGCTGCACAGTCCCACTCCTGACCTCTAGGAAGGGGCTCTCCTGACACTCCAGGCTTCCACACTCCTCCAAGACTCACAGTTCCCTCTGGGCCCCAAGACTCTCTCTTCCAGTTGTCTCAGCTATAGTCTCCCTGACTCTCTCAGCTGGCCCAACTCTCTCAGTCCACTGACCTGGAACCTCTCCCACATGGAGTACCGTCTCAAGGATGTTGCCTGAGTTCTTTATCAGTAGCACACCTCTCTCCTGTCTGCAACAACTGCTCCAACACCAACTCCTTTCCCACACACACTGAGCTATGCTCAGCTCTGCCTTATAACGGGTGTGTGCACCTGGACACACACACAACCTGCTGAGCTTCTGGAAAACTCAGACACAAGACTGAAGACTCCATCCCTCCCAATGCTCTTTGAAGTCTTCAAGTTTCCAGCCCCAATCCAGACTTACAAAATCCAGAGAAAACTTAAAGCATAGTTTTCTCTGCTCACCAATCTTTTGCTGGAACTTCTCAAATTTCTTCTTTGAGAGTCCTGTGTCCATTTTAAATACGTTTCCACTAAGACAGGGGCTCTCACTCTCACACCCTACAGAAGGAGTTCCCATTTACCTGGGGGAAAGCAGAATTAAAATATCTTGAGATAAAATTAACACCTTCACTAAGAAATATATATCAAGTAAACTATATCCCAATACTTAATGAGATAAAATCAGAAATTAAAAAAATATCACTACGAACTCTCATGGGTAGGTCAAATAAATATGGTAAAGATGGCAATATTGCCCAAAATCTTGTACACTTACAAATGTTACCAATAGCTATAGCACAGACATATTTTAAAACTTTAAAAACAATAAATCTAAAGTTTATATGGCAAAACAAGAGGCCAAGAATACAGTTCTCGGGACTTAGTAAAGGAAAAGCTCAGGGGCATTAGCAGCACTGCGGTTATATTAGCACAAATGAAAGAATGGACTAAAATAATGTTTTTTAAGCCCTGGTTCACACAGGTGCGTTTTGACATGCGATATGACATGTCAAATCACATGTTAAATCGGCGGCATTTGCCGGTAATGGCACCGTCCTAATCGGTGCGATGCTACACCAATTTGAAAAAGTAGTTTCTGTACTACTTTTTACGATTTTGGCCTGCGATTTACATTGACATCTGTGCAGAAACTGTCTCTGTAATCGCGGCCAAAATCGGGGCTGACAAGCGGGAGTGAAATCGTGCAAGTTCAGCTGAACTCGCACGGCTTCATTCCCACAGCCCAGTGTGAACCTGTGCTAAAAGGGAGTTGATTTGAGTGTATATATTGTGAGGGGGTTAGCTCGGTAGCGGGTGTGTGTGACCCCCTGGATGGGCTCCCCACACAAAACAGGCCCAGCAGACGGAGGTTGTGGTTTTCAAGATCAAAAGGTGCGGTTTATTTCTCTATTTACAGTGACAAAAACACAGCAAAGCAAAAAGAAACATAAACAAAATAAATCCTGGTCAGCTTGACCTCTGACTAAACATGCAGGTTTCCCTAACTAACAACTGGGATCAGCCTGGTGCTGTCCTAGTCCCTAAGTCCCTGGTTTAGTAAATGTCCAAACAAATAGCCACACAGGCTTTGTCTCACCGCACAGGGGTTCACTCTCCCTAGACAGTCCACACAGGTCTGGGTCCAGGCATGAGCAAAACACCTAATGAAGCTGGGAGTTTTTATAGAGGCCTTAAACGAGCTGACAAGCTTCAGCTGGTCTCATCAACTCCCTGCCTGCACGACGCCCAGCACTCTCCCTAGAGGTATGAATCATCCATGAGCCCACTAGCCTCAGCTGGGCTTCATCAACTCTCTCCCTAGTTGTATAAGTCGGCATAAAGCCTGAATCTGGGAGAAATATACCTACCCCCCTGGATGCAACCAGGTGACTTTACCTTCCTGCTGTCACAATATATATGTGATAAATGTGACTCGTATTTATTAATTTTATATTAAAACCAAATAAAGTTGGGGAAAAAAAGAAGCGATTCATCCTGATAGCAGAGGAAAGAAGCAGCAGCCAGAAATTACACTTAGTGCTCTTAATTGAGACAAGTACACGCTATAAAGGGATATGCTTTGTTCATATTTTATGTCCAAGGTTTACAACCACTTTAAGAATGGCCAAATCTTTCTTGCGATTACCCTCTAATTGGTTTAACTACTAAATAGGTAATGTGGAAAAAATAAATATTTTTATTTTTTATTCCTATTTTCTACACTAGGTCTACTTTGCTTTGAAGTCTGAGTCGATATCTGGATAGTTTTACACAAGTAATATGTACTACAATTTTATAAGGCACATTTTTAATTTGTAGTGGCTTTAGAACTTTAGTCATGCATACAAGTATGGGGGCCTCTAATAACCCCCATAAGTTCATCTTGATCAGCTATAGCCGATGGTTCTAATGAAGGTATTCTGATGGCAGGGAAATCTCCCTGCTGTCAGAATATAATATCTCAGTGGGATGGATTCCCCCATTCACATTGAGTGTGTGGATGGGGGAATTGAGTAATTTTCTTTTGTTCAACCCACTGGTTTAATGAAAAAAATAACTGGTGTATGGCCAACCTTAGCCTTTAGCACTGCATAGTCCTGAGACAATTGTCTGAGACAAAGAGGGATAATTATATGTATGCCTTAAGCCTAATACACATGATCGGATTTTCCACAGATAAAGCGTAGGACTTTTGTCCAAAGGGCGTTGGCCAGGAATATGTCTTGCATACAAACGGCACACAATTGTCGGCCAACAAACAGGAAACTATGTGTTTTTTCAACTCTTTAGCGCCACCCTTTGGGCACCTTCTGCTAATATCGTGTTTGGTGAGCATTGATTCCGAGCATGCGTGTTTGTACTTTGGACTTTTGTCCGATGGACTTGTATACACACGCTTGGAAAATAGACAATTGTCCACAGAAAAGTTTAAAGCATGCCATCCAACATTTGTCCGCAGAAAATACGACAACAATTGTCCGATTTTCCACCAACAGCCTGAAAAAATGAGGGGTGTAGTGGTGGCGCTGCTCTTACATAAAACCAATCTGCTGGGAGCCAGATATTGGTAATAATAGGTCTACAAATGAGAAACACAAAGGGGGTTCTCTCTGATATAATCAGAACCTAAGTTGAGTGGGACCACACATAGAATGTAAAAATCAAATAAATAAATGAAATAGGTAAATAAATTGGGGTGTCTCTGCCAGGTGTTTACTTAGCCTTAGCAATAGCCTTCAGACGGTGATAGTGATGATGGACTAAAGTGAGTGAAGGATTTAGTTGGAATACATTAATTAGTTGAAATAAATAAGTAATATGAATTTTCCAATTCCGGCTCGGCCGGGTGTTTGCTAGCAGAGGATTAGCTAGGATTAGCAGGGCGGAGTCACGTCGCTTCATCACTTCCTGAACCTTGGATCGCTCTTCACTGGCCAAGCGCCATTTTAATGCTTTTTATTGTCTAATACTATGTGAGTACCCTTTTTCCCGATATATCAATAAACCAAATTTTTTTACGGGTTCACACTATGGGTATCCTTTTTTCCTTTCCATAACCCTCACCTTCTCGGAGAACCACAAGGGACCAAAGGAGCCACCCTGGATTCCTGAGATTGCTACACAGTGGCATATACTGTGACTGCACCATACCCCCTGAGGGTATGAAGAATCTGGTGCAACATCTTAAACAATCACGGATAATCACATTCACGGCACAGGCTACTAGAACAAGCACTGCAGCAAAGTCACCAATTTATTTGTCACTATTTTCTGGATTGTCACCATTGATCTTCACTTCATTTTATCAACTTCAATTTTTATGCTGAACATTTGATGTACATTGTCAGAGTGTATTACGGATCACGTAAACACTTTTTGCTAACTGTTTGGGACCGAGTATAATTCCTTTTTTTTTTTTTGTTTACAAACGATTTTTATTATAGAAAAGGTCAAGGTATAAACACAAATCACAATGATGGTACAGGTATATATATAAACATTGTACATATTGAGCATTGTACAGAGGAAGGAGAAAAGGTTCTTCTTTTTTTTTTTTTTTCTCAATTCATCTACTTTTCTTATTTCTTAAGACTGGTATAGGAATGTATATTGTTCAAATAAAGTCAATCAAGGGCATTGTATTGGAGAGAGGGCTAAATGACAATTGTATATATTTTAAGACCGAGTATAATTCCAGTTGGGTTTAGTAAACACCCGGCCGAGACAACATCCCAATCCATTGTAATTCATTGTTTTTTATTTTGTTTACACTGCATCTCTTACAGCACCACATTGGTAGCATCAATTTACTTCACAGCACTTCCAATAGGTAATCCTCTGCTAGCAAACACCCGGCCGAGCCGGAATTGGAAAATTCATATTACTTATTTATTTCAACTAATTAATGTATTCCAACTAAATCCTTCACTCACTTTAGTCCATCATCACTATCACCTTCTGAAGGCTATTGCTAAGGCTAAGTAAACACCTGGCAGAGACACCCCAATTTATTTACCTATTTCATTTATTTATTTGATTTTTACATTCTATGTGTGGTCCCACTCAACTTAGGTTCTGATTATATCAGAGAGAACCCCCTTTGTGTTTCTCATTTGTAGACCTATTATTACCAATATCTGGCTCCCAGCAGATTGGTTTTACGTAAGAGCAGCGCCACCACTACACCCCTCATTTTTTCATATCCTTGCTCCACCTAATTAGGAGGCAGCAATAAGTAGAGGCAGCAGCTCTGACTACTACGTTGTGTTTGAAGTCCTTTTGCGTGGAGTCACCTACCTTCCTCCACCAACAGCCTGTCATCACACAATTCCCTTCGGAAAATCCAATTGTGTGTACGAGGCTTTAGCGTTGGAGCATCACTCCAACTCTGCATGCAACAGAACCTAATGCTACTTTCCTTTGCTGACACTCCATTATGGTCTCTTCAACATTTGGAAACTCACTCCATGGACCTATCTCACTACTGTACATACTCGCAGCTAATTATATATAATTTTTAGAGACTGCTAAAGTGTGTAAACTGTTTTTTGTTTCTTTGATCATTCACGTTTTAACTTATTCTCCATATGCATCACTTGAGCATGGTCTGCAGCTCTCTGTGTTATTGCACTTGCTCTGGATTGATACATTTTACAATCTTTTTTATAGTCAGGGGCGTACTTAGAGCATTTGGCCCTTGGGGTGGATCCTATATCTGGCCCCCGGCTCAGTGTCAGCACGTCGACATCAAGTGATGTCGCGTGCATCGACTCTGCGCACTGCGGCCCAAAACCTAGAAGAATCGTCCTCCCTCTGCTCCCCCGGGTGGCCAGGTCCCTCCTCCTCCTCCTCTGCAAAAACTAGGCTGACCGACTCGAGCATTGTCATCGGGCAGCCGGCGCCAGACAGAAATACATGTAACTGGCAGTAGCACACTTACTTTGTGCTACTGCCAGTGGTATCACTAGGGTTGGTGCCACCTGGTGCAGTAAAACCTCCCCCAAAAAAATATTTTCCTGTTTTCTGAAAGTGTGCCAAAGATGCAGCATGCAGGACTTTTGGTGTACTTTCAGAAAATACAGAAAAAACCCTGCAACCTAATAGAAATATAAGACTGCAGCTATAACTGCAGGTAAAATGTAGGAAGACCCCCTTTACATTACACAGCCCCGTATCTCTGGATGCCTTTACATTACACAGCCCCCATACCTCTGAACCCCTTTACATTACACATCCCCCACACCTCTGGACCCCTTTACATTACACATCCCCCAAACCTCTGGATCCCTTTACATTACACAGCCCGCCACACCTCTGGACCCTTTTACGAATCACAGCACCCCCCACACCTCTGGACCCCTTTACATTACACAGCCCCCCCCACACCTCTGGACCCCTTTACATTACACAGAAACAAAGATAAAAGGTCTGCAGTCATCAGTGATGCACCTCCATCCCTATATACATATACAGAAAAAGAGTCACTCTTTGGGACTTTGAATGAGGTGGTCACAGTTTGCCACTGAGTAACAAAAGTAGTAGCAGTATAAATGTTTATTAAAATTGATGTAAATACATGAATAATATAGCATAATAGCTCAGCCAATGGATTTGCACATAATAAAGGGAATAATTAAAATTGATACAAATGTTATACAATGCAGTATATACAAATTCACGCAACAGAAAACCCGGTATCGCCATGACGCGCCTTTCGCAAGATCATTGCTCGCTCATCAGGGGTGGATGCGGATGGGATGTATCAATGAATGAAACCAGAGTCTCCATCGCTGAACCCCCAAGTGGACGGCAGCAGCCAGAGTATGGCACGGGAGCTGAGGGGGAGAAAGCAGACACGGATACCTCCAGGGGGGATGCCAGGCGGCAGACATGGCATGGGTGAAGGTGAATGCTCCTAATTGTCTCAGTATGTGACTTGATAGATATCAGCTGATCCAATAATGGAGAAGACATAGAGACCATGGATAAGAAAGTAAATCCTGAAAAAAAAATTTGTCTGGGAAATCAACCCCTTGATGTACCAGCAGCTGAACAGCAGTGGAAATCTCTGTGGTGTGCATAGAGTCCCGGCAATACAGATAAAAGTCATTGAAAAAAATGGCAGGGTCCCCCCCCCCCCAGTCCATTACCAGGCCCTTTGGGTCTGGTATGCCGTTTTCTTCAATGACTTTTATCTGTACTGCCGGGACCCGACAATTCATTAATAGCCGTGAGTAGTTTTAAATTACCTTTTTTCCTTCAAAAATGACATTTTGTGCAGGGAAACAAAATAAAATAAAAAAAATGCGTGAGGTCCCCCCAAAATTCCATTACCAGGCCCTTCAGGTCTGGTATGGATATTAAGACAAGGGCCTCATCCCCACAATCCTTGCTCAGTGGTTGTGGGGCTTATCGGAATCTGGAAGCCCCCTTTAACAAAGGGGACCCGCAGATCCCGGCCCCCCCTATGTGAATTGATAACGGGGTACATTATAACCCTACCATTTCACAAAAAAAAGAGTCAAAATTGTTAACAAAAACACACAGACACAGCTTGGGACAAGTCCTTTATTAAAAAAAAAAAAAAAAAAAAAAAAGTTTCCAGCGATGTAATCCACTCTCGATCTCAACTCCAGCAATGTAATCTATTCTCGGTATCCAGCGATGGATGATCTCCACTCTCCAGTGATGATATCCAGGGAGGAACACACACACGATCCTGGGAATGACGTGGCGCTAGCCTGACAGCTCTTATGTAGCTGAGGGCGGGGCCACCCGTCACGTGACCCCGCCCCCTCTGATGCAACGGGAAACCCGGGGTTACCCAATGACGTGACAGGTGACCCCGCCCCTTCTGATGCAACGGGAAACCCACGGGTTTCCCGTTGCATCAGAGGAGGGCGGGGTTTCCCTCTGATGCGTGGGTTTCCCGTTGCATCAGAGGGGGGCGGGGTCAACCGTCACGTCATTGGGTAACCCCAGGCTGGTGGGGTGTCATTTGTGGGGTTCCTGCGGTGGAGCCAGCATCATGTGTGTGTATCATCGCTGGACACATCATCGATGGAGAGTGGAGATCATCCATCGCTGGATACCGAGAATGGATTACAATGCTGTAGATCGAGTGGATTACATCGCTGCCGCTGGAATCTTTTTTATTTTTTATTTTTTTTATTTTTAATAAAGGACTTACCCCAACTGTGTCTGTGTGTTTTTTTAACATTTTTTTTTTGTGAAATGGTAGGGGTACAATGTACCCCTTTACCAATTCACATGGGGGGGCAGAATCTGGGGGTCCCCTTTATTAAAGGGGGCTTCCAGTTTCCGATAAGCCCCCCTGCCCGCAGACCCCCACAACCACCGGGCAAGGGTTGTGGGGATAAGGCCCTTGTCCCCATCAACATGGTGACAAGGTGCTTTGGGGGTCACAGACCCCCAAAGCATCCTCCCCATGTTGAGGGCATGTGGCCTGGTACAGTTCAGGAGGGGGGAGCTCTCTCGCCCCTCCC
The DNA here is from genome assembly GCA_029206835.1 of Rana muscosa. Classification (NCBI taxonomy): domain Eukaryota; kingdom Metazoa; phylum Chordata; class Amphibia; order Anura; family Ranidae; genus Rana; species Rana muscosa. The sequence continues at coordinate 713,958,781 of CM055117.1, read as the reverse complement.
TCTTTTCCTGTGGCCTGCCAGGTTGCTGCTCAGATAAGGGTCTGGTATGGATTTTTGGGGGGACCCCACGCCATTTTTTTTTTATTTGGTGCGGGGTTCCCCTTAAAATCCATACCAGACCTGAAGGGTCTGGTGTGGATTTTGAGGGGGACCCCCACACCATTTTTTTTATTTGGTGCAGGGTTCCCCTTAATATCCATACCAGACCTGAAGGTTCCCTGCACAAAATGTCATTTTTGAAGGAAAAAAAGTCATTTAAAACTACTTTTAATGAATTGTCGGTTCCTGGCAATACAAATAAAAGTCATTGAAAAAAATGGCAGAAAACCCAAAGGGCCTGGTAATGGACTGGGGGGGAACCCCTGCCATTTTTTTCAATGACTTTGATCTGTATTGCCGGGACTGACAATTCATTAATAGCCGCGAGTAGTTTTAAATGACTTTTTTTCCTTTAGAAATGACATTTTGTGCAGAGACGGCTCTAAACACGGGAAACATGCGCTGCTTTACAGGCATACTATACACACCCCCAGGTACGAAATATAAAGGAATATTACATTTTAATTTTTTCACTTTAAGCATTATTAAAATCACTGCTCCCGGAAAAACTTCCATTTTTAAAACTTTTTTTGCATTGACACATGTTCCCTGGGGCAGGACCCAGGTCCCCAAACACTTTTTATGACAATAATTTGCATATAAACCTTTAAAATTAACACTTTTGATTTCTCCCATAGACTTTTAAAGGGTGTTCCTGCGGCTTTTCGAATTTGCCGCGAACACCCCAAATTGTTCGCGGTTCGGCGAAAAGCCAATGTTCGAGTCAAACTCATGTTCGACTCGAACATAAAGCTCATCCCTAATCACAGCTCCCATCAATTCTCCTGTCACATAGCACCCACTACATACTGTCTATGATAGACTATGCTTTCATTTCTTACGCCCTTTTGCCCCTTTTTTACAAAGCTGTTTTCCTTCCCAAGCTGCATGCTGATCACTTCCTACTTCTTATCTCTCTGCAGTGGGTTTGTTATCCCCCTCAACATTGTTGGACTTTAACCAATTCTGGTTTTCTCTTACTCTCACTTGGTTTGTTTATTTTCAATTACATGCTACTACTGTTCATAACTGTAACGGCACCCAAGTATGAAAGGGGTTAACGCCGTTTAAGATATTCCCTCTCTGGACACACATCCACTGCCGATCCTCCACAGTCAGGCGACCGCTTCCCATAGGATTAATCCTTCCAAACATACAAGACAAACGCTCTGTGTTGAAGTCCCAAAAACAGGGAATGAATTTATTACAAGCACATGGTAACACACTTCTCTTCAAAAACCCTTCCCTCCCATCCTTGGGAACAGGGCGGGTTAAACTGTCCAATGACAATGGTCATACAGGTCAGGTGTGTTCAAACTTCTCTTTCAGTAACCAGTCTTAGCAGGAGGTGTGATCCCCCCCCTCCTAACAGAAAGACACTTAAACATCCCATAATAGGCAGCCAGACGGTCTACCAAGCTCCAATCCACATCACCACAGTAGCAGACTTAATTACCACAAGCCACAATAGACAAAAGAATGCAATCACACCCCATCACAGCAAATATTACACAACAGCCAACACACAATATACACCCAATATATACCATGTATATACAGCATTGCATATGACTATCCCAGATCATGGTGGGGTTCTCATTCCCCCTGTGACCCAAGTGACTCCTGTCACAATAACCTTTAGGGCATACGTTTGTAACATATTTAATAATACTGTACTGGTTTTTAAGTGTAATTTCAGGAAGGATAAGTGTTGGCTGTTTTGACCCTCTCTGCAGAAGCAGAATATGTTATACAGTGCCTTGAAAAAGTGTTCATTCCCCTTGAAATTTTCCACATTTTGTCATGTTACAACCAAAAAAGTAAATGTATTTTATTGGGATTTTATGTGATAGGCCAACACAAAGTGGCACATAATTGTGAAGTGGAAGGATACTAAAATCTAACCAATTGCCTTCAGAAGTCACCTCATTAGTAAATAGAATCCACCTGTGTGTATTTTAATCTCAGTATAAATACAGCTGTTTGTGAGGCCGGGTTCACACTGGGGCGACAAACGCTCCGACATTGGGAGCTCATGTCGCATGACGTGTGAAAATCAATGTTTCCCTATGGGAGCCGTCTTAACTGGTCCGACACATGTCGGTCTGACTTTGAAAATACTCCCTGTACTACTTTGGTCCGACTTTGATCCGACTTCAGCCCATTGACTATCATTGAAGTCGGACCGCAGTCTTGCATGATCCGACTTTGGAATGCGACTTGTGCTCTGCTGCACTTCAGGGGGAACTCCAGGCCAAATTTTAAATAAAAAACAGGAATGGGTTCCCCCTCCAAGAGCATACCAGGCCCTTGGGTCTGGTATGGATTTTAAGGGGAACCCCTACGCCGAAAAAACGGCGTGGGGGTTCCCCCAAAATCCAAACCAGACCCTTATCCGAGCACGCAACCTGGCAGGCCGCAGTGGAAGAGGGGGGGATGAGAGAGCGGCCCCCCTCCCTCCTGAACCGTACCAGGCCGCATGCCCTCAACATGGGGGGTTTGGTGCTTTGGGGCAGGGGGGCGACCTGCGGCCCCCCCACCCCAAAGCACGCTGCCCCCATGTTGCTGAGGACAGGGCCTCTTCCCGACAACCCTGGCCGTTGGTTGTCGGGGTCTGCGGGCGGGGGGCTTATCGGAATCTGGGAGCCCCCCCTTTAATAAGGGGGCCCCCAGATCCTGGCCCCCCCACCCTATGTGAATGAGTATGGGGTACATCGTAACCCTACCCATTCACCTGGTTGAAAAAAATGTCAATAAAAAAAACACACACAGGTTTTTAAAGTAATTTATTACACAGCTCCGGAGGTCTTCTTCCGACTCCGGGGGTCTCTTCCCCTGCGGCCTGCCAGGTTGCGTGCTCGGATAAGGGTCTGGTTTGGATTTTGGGGGAACCCCCACGCCGTTTTTTCGGCGTAGGGGTTCCCCTTAAAATCCATACCAGACCCAAGGGCCTGGTATGCTCTTGAAGGGGGAACCCATGCCGGTTTTTTATTTAAAATTTGGCCTGGAGTTCCCGCTCAAGATTCATACCAAACACACTGTCTGCTATTCGCGGGGATCCAAGTCGGATCCCCGTTCATTGAAAGTCGGACATATGTCGGCTTCATGACGCAGGGCAAAGTCGGATCCAAAAAAGAACGGCTGTCGTGTCGCACAAGTGTGAACCCGGCCTTAGAGTATCTTAGTGTACAAACCGCATAATGAAGGCCAAGGAACACACCACACAGGTCAGGGATAATGTTTTAGAGATGTTTAAAGCAGGGTTACGTTATACAATAATATCCCAATATTTGAACATCTCACGGAGCACCGTAGCCAAAACAGGGGGTAAGAGGAAATCCCTCCAAAATGAGGGAATCCCAGGGAGTCGTTGGCATCACCAGAACTAGTTTTCCCATTGGATGAAATCCACTCAATTACTGTTTGGGTGTCAGCCCAAAATGTGGGATTTTCTTTTGCGTTCCCTTTCTTCATAGATAACAGTAAACAGGACAAATGATGAGGGTGAAGAGAAGGGAACAGACTACAATAAAAACTGTCAGGTGTTCTAATCTCTCTCCACGCTCCAAAACTAAAAAAAATATATATATATTTTAGTTACACTTTAAGGGCCCTCAAAAAAAACCTTATTAGAGACACTGCTCTTACTCAAAGCCTTAACCATTGTGTCTAAATTTCTACATGCTTGCCAATTAGATATCCACATGCTAGATACAGAGGAATTGTAAGAAAACCTGGAAGCCTTCAAATCATTCTTTCCATGAAAAGCCCAAGAGAATAGCTACATTTCACCCCACCTGCTCCCAGTCTTTCCCTAAGTGTGGTTCCTTAAATTCCACCTTTTATCATTTATTCTGAAACTTGCCAGCTATATATGCTTATCACTAATATTTTCCATGACCATATGGGTTGTCCTCTTGACTGCAAGCTTTGTTTGTTAAGAAAATCCATAGCACTGTGCTGGTTATCTACCTCTCCTCCACAGCATTCCAGAAATGGCTTGCCCTTGTTACTAACTCCTTACATTATAAAAAACTAGTATACTCTCATAGAGGGTGCTCCACTAAATATGCTAAGGTCTGGCCTCTTGTATGCCCAGCCCAGGCCCCACTGGAAGTGGAACAGGGGGTACTGAGGGACAGGAGGAACATGAGTGCCAGCAGATGTTGATAGGTGAACTTGCAGCGGGAGATGCAGTCCCAAGAAAACTGGTGGGCCAACGCGCCAGGAATATTAACTGTGTTCGGTAGTCTAGCTCAGGTAAATAAGGCACTTCCCTTGTAATGCAGGTTCAGGGTGTGTGGCTTGTCACAGGAATTGTGCATGTGAGTGTACGTGTGCGCCTGCCAGTGGGCATGAGCAAGTGTGCATTTTTTGCGCATGCTCACTCCTAGTCACCTTTCTGTGGGGCATATCTTTGCACCAGACATCTCAAGGGATTCCCTGACATTAACATTTCGTTAAGTGGTCCCTCCCTATTCTTCTGTATATATTTTCAGAAATTTTATTTACAGACCCATATTTTCTTTTCCATTCAAAATTGCAAATGGGGCTGACTATGATTACTTGGTGCGAGAGGTAAGCTTCATTCAAACCACAGAGAGGCTTACAGCGCCTGTAACTATTCACAGCAATCCACATGCAATCAGACATGCAGCGATTATCTGTGGATGATCGGTCCTAGAGGCAGACAGTCAATCCAGGGCTGATCCTCTGCTGGTAATGCATACTTTTTATGCAATGGTACTCATTATAGCTGGAAAAAAAAAAGTATCGACAGTGTGCACAAAAGGACAAAAGGCACATGAAGATTACATATGACAGAACTGTCCTAACAAGCTGATGGTTAACATTTTTACCTATGTCAATTTGTAATATATAGCCCACACCTAAAACAGTAAAATAAAAATGTTATTCCTTTCTAACTCCTTATTAGGGATGAGCCGAACACCCCCCGGTTTGGTTCGCACCAGAACCTGCGAACGGACCGAAAGTTTGCGCAAACGTTAGAACCCTATTAAATACAATGGACGCGAACGTTCGAAATCTAAAGTGCTAATTATAACGGCTAATATGCATGTTAATGTCCTAAAAAGGGTTTGGGTACCCCGGGTTCTGCCCCAGGGGACATGTATCAATGCAAAAAGACGTTTTAAAAACGTCCGTTTTTTCGGGAGCAGTGATTTTAATGATGCATAAAGTGAAAAAAAAAAGTTAAATATTCCTTTAAATATCGTACCTGGGGGGTGTCTAAAGTATGCCTGTGAAGTGGCATGTGTTTCCCGTGTTTAGAACTGTCCCTGCACAAAATGACATTTCTAAAGGAAAAAAAGCCATTTAAAACTGCTTGCGGCTTTAATGTCATGTCTCTTCCTGGCAATATGGATGAAAATCTTTGAGAAAACTGGCATGGGTACCCCATCACCCCCCCCCCCCACCCCAGCCCATTACCAGCCCCTTTGGGTCTTGTATGGATATTAAGGGGAACCCCGCACCCAAAATAAAAAAAGGCCCTATATACTCTGAACAGCAGTATACAGGCGGTGCAAACAAGACAGGGACTGTAGGTTTGTTCTTAAGTAGAATCTGTTTGTAATTTTGAACAGATACATTGTTTAAGTGTAGCTCCAGCCAAAAAATATATTTTTAAGCTTTTTGGAAAACGTAGGGAAGGGTTATCACCCCTGTAACATTTGTTTTGCTGTCTGTGCACCTGTTCAGAACATTTCACCTCACTTTCCGTCCCAATGACAAATGTTTTTGGAAAAGTGGGGTTTTTATTGAAACAAGGATTGCTGATAAAGCATCAGTGGAGAGGAGACACCTTTTTCCCATATTAACTCTTACAGGAGAGAATTTCCCTTCCTAGGGGTAGATTACCTCTCACTTCCTGTTGTCTCCTTCCGTTTACAAGTAGGAGTCGTTTGTAAGTTGGATGTTTGAAAGTAGGGGCCTGCCGTATATACTCTGCTGAAATTTGCCCCTTAGATGTTGGTGTTGCCACAACACTGTGATCCCTCACAGTTACTCTTGGTGGGCACTGGAACGCCCTGCTGTGAACTATTATATCAGGAATTGTAATTACATGCCATTGTTGAACAGTGGTAGGAAAAATTGGGCCTTTGGTGGTGGTGCTGGTGCTACAACACTGTCAGCCCTCACAGTTACTCTTGGTGGGCGCAGGAATGGGCCCTGCTGTGAATTATTAGATCAAGAATTGTAATTACATGCCCCTGTTGAACAGGGGCAGAAAAATTGGGCCTTAGGCACTGGTGGTGGTGGTGGTGGTGGTGTTGCCACAACACTGTAAGCCCTCACAGTTACTCTTGGTGGGTGCAGGAATGGGCCCCGCTGTGAATTATTAGATCAAGAATTGTAATTACATGCCCCTGTTGAACAGGGGCAGAAAAATTGGGCCTTAGGCACTGGTGCCGCAACACTGCAACCCCTCACAGATACTGTACTTGGAGCACAGCAATGAGCCCTGTTGCAAAGTATTGCATCAAAAATTGTAATTACACGCCCCTGTTAAACAGGGGCTGAAAAATTGGGCCTTAGGCACTGGTGCTGGTGCCACGACACTGCAACCTCTCCCAGATACTCTAGTTGGAGTGCAGGAATGAGCCCTGCTGCAAAGCATTGCATAATTTTTTTTAATTACATGCCCCTGTTAAACAGGGTTGAAAAATTGGGCCTTAGCCACTGGTGGCGGCACCCGGAAACAAAAATGTTCTTCCAAGCTATCATCAGGAATCGGATCATTGAGGAGGAAGAGGATAGTCAGCCAACATAACAGGACAGTCACTCAGCATCAGCATAGGCAGTCTTGAAGGGATGTGACATTTCAAAATAAATTATTCTGTTATATCAGCTTCAGGTGCTTGCTAGCTGGTGGTGATCCAAGACTGGTTCATCTTTATGAAGGTCAGTCGATCAACCGAGTCGGTGGACAGGCGCACCCTGTGATCCGTGACAAAGCTTCCAGTAGCACTGAATGTGCGTTCCGAAAGAACGCTGGATGCAGGACAGGCCAGTAGCTCAATTGCATACTGTGCAAGCTCTGGCCAGTGATCCATCCTCAAGACCCAGTAAGCCAGAGGATTTTTGGTGGGAAAGGTGTCCAAGTCTGACCTTGCCCCTAGGTATTCCTGCACCATGTATATCAGACGCTGGCGATGGTTGCTGGAACCGATCATACCTTGGGGCTGTGGACTAAAAAATTGTCTGAACGCATCGGTCAGACGGTCACCTTCTCCACCGCTCCTTCTGCTACTGACCGAAGCCTCAGCAACTCGTTGTCCAGGACCAGGAGTTTGTAACCTCCCAGTCTCTGGGAACGCGTTGCACAGACCTTTATGCAAGGCCTCCCAGAGATGTCTCATCCTCTGCTCCCTCTGTGACGGCAAGATAAGGTCTGCAACCTTACCCTTGTACCGTGGATCAAGGAGAGTGGCCAGCCAGTAATGGTCCCTCTCCTTGATCCGAAGAATATGAGGATCCTTCCACAGACTTTGAAGGATCAGGGAGGCCATGCAGCGTAGGTTAGCTGAGGCAGTCGGTCCCGAGTCCTCTGGGTACCTAAGGACGACATGATCCGCAGCCACCTCCTCCCAGCCACGTACAAGTCCACGGGTTTCTTGGGACTTGTGAGGGGGTTAACTCGGTAGCGGGTGTGTGTGACCCCCTGGTTGGGCTCCCCACACAAAAACAGGGCCAGCAGACGGAGGTTGTGGTTTTCAAAATCAAAAGGTGCGGTTTATTTCTCTGTGTACAGTGACAAAAACACAGCAAAGCCAAAAAGAAACAAACAAAATAAATCCTGGTCAGTTTGACCTCTGACTAAACATGCAGGTTTCCTAAACTAACAACTGGGATCAGCCTAGTGCTGTCCTAGTCCCTGGTTTAGTAAAAGTCCAAACAAATAGCCACACAGGCTTTGCCTCACCGCACAGGGGTTCACTCTCCCTAGACAGTCCACACAGGTCTGGTTCCAGGCATGAGCTAACATCTAATGAATCTGGGAGTTTCTTATAGAGGCCTAAATGAGCTGACAAGGTTCAGCTGGTCTCATCAACTCCCTGTCTGCACGACGCCCAGCCCTCTCCCTAGAGGTATGAGTCATCCATGAGCACACTAGCCTTATACAACTCTCCACCTAGTTGTACAAATCGGCGTAAAGCCTGAATCTGGGAGAAATATATCTACCCCCCTGGATGCAACCAGGTGACTTTACCTTCCTGCTGTCACATACCCCCCCTCTTGTTTTAACCTCGGGGTTGGAACACCAGCAATCAGGCATTCATGTACTCGAGACAAAGCATCCACATTCCCCATTTGAACGCCAGGGCGATGCTTTACTGTGAAGTTGAATTCCTGGAGGGCCAGGAACCACCTATTCACTCTTCTATTTGTTTCCTTGTTTTGAGCCATCCACTTTAACGGAGCGTGATCCGTAACCATGTCAAAGTGCCTACCTAGCAGATAGTACCGAAGGGAATCTAGAGCCCACTTCACCGCTAAACACTCCTTTTCAACCGTGGCGTAATTTACCTCATGGGACTTCAACTTCCTGCTGAGGTAAATGACTGGGTGCTCTTCCCCGTTCCAGACCTGGGACAATACTGCTCCTAACCCCACATCTGACGCATCACTTTGTACGACAAAGTCTTTAGAGAAGTCGGGTGAGTACAACACTGGCTGGCTACATAAGGCTTGTTTCAAGAATTGGAATGCTGCCTCAGCCTCGGGGGTCCATTTAATCATGACCGACCCTTTCCCTTTCGTCAGGTTGGTTAGGGGCACAGCCTTAGAAGCAAAGTGGGGAATGAAGCGCCGATAATAACCCGCGATTCCCAGAAAGGCTCGTACCTGCTTCTTGCTGTTGGGACGTGGCCAACTCTGGATGGCCTCGACTTTGTTGAGTTGGGGTTTTATTACTCCCCTGCCAATGGTGTACCCAAGATATTTGGCCTCCTCCTGCCCAATGGTACACTTCTTGGGGTTAGCCGTAAACCCCGCTTCCCGAACAGAGTCCAGGACTGCTTGCACTTTTGGCAGATGTGAGGCCCAATCTGTGCTATGGACAATTACGTCATCCAGGTAAGCCGCAGCATACTTCCGATGGGGCCTCAGCATCTGGTCCATTTTCCGCTGGAATGTGGCCGGCGCATTCTGTAACCCGAACGGCATTCTCTTATATTGGAACGCCCCGTCTGGGGTTACAAATGCGGTTTTCTCTTTGGCCGACTTGGCCAGGGGAATTTGCCAATACCCTTTTGTGAGGTCAAGAGTCGTCATGTATCGGGCTGTTCCCAGCCGGTCGATCAACTCATCTATACGTGGCATGGGGTAGGTGTCAAATTTTGTAACTTTGTTCAACTGACGAAAATCGTTACAAAATCGCCAGCTCCCATCCGGTTTAGGCACCAACACAATGGGACTAGACCAATCACTTTGGGACTCCTCTATCACCCCTAAGTTCAGCATTTTCTGTACTTCCTCCCGTATTGCCTCCCGTCGGGCCTCTGGGATCCGATAGGGTTTTAACTTCACCCTTTCACCGGGCGGGGTAATAATATCATGCTCTACCCCAGATGTTTGTCCCGGCAGCTCAGAGAACACCTCCTTGTTGCGAAGCACAAACTCCTTAACCTCCTGTTGTTGGGGTTGTGACAAGGTGGCTGCTATTCCAACCTCCGGAATCACGCAACCAGTTTGAGCTGGTGACCAAGTTTCTGCGACTAGGGACTCTCTATCCCTCCAGGCTTTCAACAGATTAACGTGATATATCTGTTCGGGCTTTCGCCTTCCTGGTTGTCTGACCTTGTAATTCACTTCGCTCACTTTTTCCATTATCTCGTAGGGGCCTTGCCATTTGGCAAGGAATTTACTTTCAACCGTAGGGACAAGTACCAATATCCTATCCCCCGGGGAAAAGGTACGGGTCTTTGCTCCACGGTTGTACACTCTCTGCTGTGCCAACTGCGCTTGGGCCAAATGTTCCTTCACGATGGGCATTACCTGTGCAATTCGATCTTGCATCAGGGCGACATGCTCAATCACACTCCTGTGGGGAGAACTCTCACTTTCCCAAGTTTCCTTGGCAATATCCAACAGCCCTCTTGGGTGTCTCCCATACAGTAACTCAAAGGGGGAGAATCCCGTAGAGGATTGGGGCACCTCCCTAATAGCAAACATCAAATAAGGAAGTAGACAGTCCCAATCCTTTCCATCTCTATCCACCACTTTCTTCAACATTTGTTTTAGGGTTTTGTTGAATCTTTCAACCAGCCCATCGGTTTGGGGGTGATACACAGATGTACGCAATTGCGTCACTTTGAACAATTTACACAGCTCTTTCATAACCCGGGACATAAAGGGTGTACCTTGGTCCGTAAGCAGTTCTTTACAAATACCCACCCGGCTAAAAACAAGAGATAGCTCTTTGGCTATGGTTTTGGCCGAGGTATTTCTGAGAGGGATCGCTTCTGGATAACGGGTGGCATAGTCCATTATAACCAATATGTACTGGTGCCCCCTAGCGGACTTGATTATAGGACCTACCAAATCCATTGCGATTCTCTCAAACGGGACCTCAATGATGGGTAGAGGGACCAGCGGGCTACGGAAATGTGGCATCGGGGCCGACCTCTGACACACAGGGCAGGAGGAACAATAATTTTCTATGTCCTTCATCACCCCAGGCCAATAGAATCTCTGTAATACCCTCTCTCGGGTTTTCTCTGTCCCCAGATGACCTCCAAGAATGTGCCCATGGGCCAACTCCAACACCAACTTCCTGTAAGGTTTGGGCACCACCAGCTGCTCAACGGTTTCTTCTGCCCTTTTTGCCACCCGATACAGTAGGTCCTTCTCTACGCTGAAGTATGGGTAAGTGCAGGTATTATCTGGGTTCACTAACTCGCCATCTATTTCCACTACGTTTTCCCGTGCCTTTATTAGGGCGGGGTCTTTTAACTGTTCTGTGGCAAAATTTTCCCTGTGAACCTCCAGATCAGAAAACTCCACAGACGGTAGGTTTTCGTCTGAGGAGGTGGGCTCCTCTCCAGTTTCTTGAGTCTCCCCTGCCAATACTGACAAGGGAAATTCTGGAGAGTCCTCACCACTCTCAGAGGAGTTCTGGCTATCACATTCCTGGTACATAGGGGCACCAGTGGGGGGCTCAGGATCATCCCACAGTTCCCAGAACTTCGGAAAATCCCTTCCCACAATGGCGTCATGCGGTAACTGAGATACTAAGCCCACTGGATGAGAGAGGGTACCTTTGGGGGTCTCGAAACACACTGTAGTCACTGGATACTCTCGGGTGTCCCCATGCACACAAATAACAGCTACCTTGCTATTCCCAGAGACCTCTGTTTTAACTAACTCAGCCTTTATCAGGGTCACAAGGCTACCTGAATCCAACAATACCACAACATTTCTACCATTAACACACATTTTGCATAAATGTTTCTCAGTTCCTCGAATGGCAGTGCATGCGACTGTCGCACACAGCGACTGACGTCTGCCCGTCAGAAAGTCACACTGCATGGGTTCCTCCACAACCGGGCAATTGGCTGCAATATGTCCCGCTTGCCGGCAGCGGTAGCAAACGATCCTTCTTGCCGCCTCTTGAGCCGCTGATTTCCCAGGCTGTTCTCGCCAAACTTGGGGTAGAGCTCCCACCCTCTCACTCTCTCCACCCTTACCCCTTGGAATCCTCTTATCCGCCCCTGGGGATGGTCTGGTCTTAGGGTGGAAAGTCCGAGAGTCTCTGGAAGAGGCCGTCAGGTTCTCTGTAGCCAAGTATCCCTCTACACGATCCACAAGTTTACCGGCCGTTTCTGGGTCTCCGTGGCTTACCCACTTTTGAATGGCGGTAGGAAGAGCTCTCAAGAAACGATCCATCACAACACGTTCCACAATCTCCGGTGCGGACAAAGTCTCTGGCTGTAGCCACTTCCTGCTCAGGTGAATGAGATCATACATTTGAGACCTGGGGGGTTTTCCAAGCTGGAAAGTCCAGTTATGCACACGCTGAGCCCGGACAGCCAGGGTGACACCCAGCCTTGCCAATATTTCAGCTTTTAGCATCACATAGTCTTTTGCTTGGTCAGGCTCTAGGTCATAGTAAGCCTTCTGCGATTCACCAGTTAACAGAGGAGCCACCAGTCCAGCCCACTGCTCCTCAGGCCACTTTTCTCTTTCAGCAGTCCTTTCAAATGTGGTCAAAAATACCTCTGGATCATCCTCTCCAGTCATTTTTGTCAATAAACGACTCACCCCAAAGGACGCGGTATTAGTGGGACGGCTTTCCTCACTGGTCTGCGGACGTTGCTGCATTACTGCTTCCATTTGTTGTAGTCTCTGCTCTTGCTTCTGTAACAGGTCTATGAAGCGGGCCTCAGATTGCTGCTGGGCTTGTTGATGAGCTTGCTGCTGGGCTGCAAGGCTCCTTTGCAAACCTGCATTTGTCTGCTGTTGATTGGCATTTGCTAGAGCCAGCTGTTTCAGTATCTCCTCCATGCTGGCTTAAAAAAAACTGCCACTGGTTCTCCACCAACTGTGAGGGGGTTAACTCGGTAGCGGGTGTGTGTGACCCCCTGGTTGGGCTCCCCACACAAAAACAGGGCCAGCAGACGGAGGTTGTGGTTTTCAAAATCAAAAGGTGCGGTTTATTTCTCTGTGTACAGTGACAAAAACACAGCAAAGCCAAAAAGAAACAAACAAAATAAATCCTGGTCAGTTTGACCTCTGACTAAACATGCAGGTTTCCTAAACTAACAACTGGGATCAGCCTAGTGCTGTCCTAGTCCCTGGTTTAGTAAAAGTCCAAACAAATAGCCACACAGGCTTTGCCTCACCGCACAGGGGTTCACTCTCCCTAGACAGTCCACACAGGTCTGGTTCCAGGCATGAGCTAACATCTAATGAATCTGGGAGTTTCTTATAGAGGCCTAAATGAGCTGACAAGGTTCAGCTGGTCTCATCAACTCCCTGTCTGCACGACGCCCAGCCCTCTCCCTAGAGGTATGAGTCATCCATGAGCACACTAGCCTTATACAACTCTCCACCTAGTTGTACAAATCGGCGTAAAGCCTGAATCTGGGAGAAATATATCTACCCCCCTGGATGCAACCAGGTGACTTTACCTTCCTGCTGTCACAGACTGTAAATCATCCCTAAAAGACTGCTGCTTTTGATGCTGAGTGCCATGCTCCACCTCCATGCTGACACAATCCTCCTCCTCCTCCTCTTCCTGTGTGATGGGTGGGACAGAAGGAACACTGTCTGGGTAAAGGGGGCCTTGAGAGGCAAGGAAGTCCTCCTCTTTCTGCCTCTGTTCTGCCTCAAGTGCCCTGTCCATTATTCCACGCAGCGTATGTTCCAACAGGTGGACAAGAGGTACAGTGTCACTGATGCATGCACTGTCACTGCTCACCATCCTCGTGGCCTCCTCAAATAGTGCCAGGACAGTGCATGCATCCCTGATCATGCCCCAAGGGCGTGGTGAAAAAAACCTGAGCTCCCCTGACCCTGTCCTGGTGCCGTAGTCGCACAGGTACTCATTGATGGCCCTCTGCTGTGTGTGCAGCCGCTGCAGCATGGCCAACGTTGAGTTCCACCTGGTGGGCTTGTCACATATAAGGCGGTTCTTGGGCAGGTTCAACTCCTTTTGCAGCTCAGCCAGCCAAGCACTGGCATTATATGATCTGCGGAAATGCACACAGACTTTCCTGGCCTGCCTCAGGACATCCTGTAAGCCGGGGTACCTGCCCAAGAACCGCTGCACCACCAGGTTAAGGACGTGAGCCACACAGGGCACATGGGTCAGTTGTCCCTGTCGGAGGGCAGAGAGGAGGTTGGTGCCATTGTCGCAAACCACCATTCCTGGCTTAAGCTGGCGTGGCGTCAACCACCTCTCGGCCTGCCCCTGCAGAGCTGACAGAACCTCTGCCCCAGTGTGGCTCCTGTCCCCCAAACACACCAGCGCAAGCACGGCATGGCATCTTTTTGCCTGCGTACTTGCGTAGCCCCTTGAACACCTATGGAGCACCGCTGGTTCCGAGGACAAAGCACAGGAAGAGGCCATGGAGGAAGAAGAAGAGGAGGGGGTGGAGGAGAGAGGTGTGTCACAACCAGTAGTAGCATTTTGGAGGCGTGGCGGCGGAACAACCTCCAACACTACTGCACCTTGTCCTGCATCCTTCCCAGCTGCCAAAAGAGTGACCCAATGGGCCGTGAAAGAAAGGTAACGTCCCTGTCCATGCCTGCTGGACCATGAGTCAGCGGTAATATGCACCTTACCGCTGACCGCCCTGTCCAGCGAGGCATGGACATTGCCTTCCACATGCCGGTAGAGAGCCGGAATCGCCTTCCGTGAGAAAAAGTGGCGTTTGGGAACCTGCCACTGAGGAACCGTACATTGCACAAACTCACGGAAGGGGGCCGAGTCTACCAACTGAAAAGGCAGCAGTTGAAGTGCTAGCAATTTAGCCAAGCTAGCATTCAACCGCTGGGCATGTGGTTGGCTGTGAGTGAACTTCTTTCGACGGTCCAGCAGCTGTGGCAGGGAAATTTGCCTGCTACAATCGGACGTCGGTGTACTGCTAGCAGAGTGCCCGCAAGTACTTGGCTGTGACACACCTAATTCTACACCTTCATTCCTCTAAGTGCAGGTTTCAGAGAGGACTGAAGGTATAGTGGGGTTGGAGATCCCAGCTGATGAGGAGCAAGGAGAGGTCCGCTTTGTTCTTTGGTGTGGGTCTTTAAGGTAGGCTTGCCAACGAGCTGCATGGCAGGTCAACATATGTCTGGTCAAGCATGTGGTGCCCAAGCGGCTGATTTTTTGGCCACGCAAGATACGCTTGAAACATATGTTGCAAATAGCAGCGGTGCGTTCTGATGCACTCGACTCAAAAAAGGCCCACACCAAAGAACTTTTGGAATAACGAGCAGAGGCAGCGCCCTGCACAGGCGGAGCTCTGCAGTGTGATTCAGTCGGTGTGCTGCCCTTATGCTGGCCCCCGGAGGGCATCCTGCCTCGTTGGAGATGTGCCTCCTCCTTATCCTCCTCCTCCTCCTCTCTCCTATCAGGCACCCACGTGGAGTCAGTGACCTTATCACCCCCTCCCTCCTCATCACTGGAGCCAATCTGGCAGTATGCTGCAGCTGCTGGAACATGACTGCCAGATTGCTGTCCTTCTTGAGCTAGCTGGGTATCATCATCAGCATGTACCCAACACTGTGCTCAAACGGTTCGGGGGACTCCTCAGGAGGACATGGTGGGTCTAGGGAAGGAGTGACTGATGATGACATTGATACGAGGGAAGAGGACGCTTTGGCAGCTGCTTTGCCAGTACCCTGAGCCTGGGTGAGAGAGGATGAGGAGAATGAGGAGGGCTTGGTCATCCACTCTACCAAGTCTTCGGCATGGCCACGTGCTGATGACGATGCACCGCGTCCACGACCAGCACTGTTGTCTCTAGACACAGAGCCTGCTTGCCCTCTTTTATTGGCTCCTGACTGTCTGCCTCTCCTTGTTGGCCTTCCAGACATAGTAATGGCCTGCAGGGAGATGGGAAAGCCAGCAATTGGGTAGTGTATATTGTGCTGGAGGCACACAACACCCACTAACTCCTGCAGATGCCTGTATTAGAGAACACCAGCAATAAAGGGTAGATACAGGTGTATACTGTGCTGTGCTGGAGGCACACAACACCCATCAACTCCTGCAGATGCCTTTATTAGAGAACACCAGCAAAAAAGGGTAGATACAGGTGTATACTGTGCTGTGCTGGAGGCACACAACACCCACTAACTCCTGCAGATGACTTTATTAGAGAACACCAGCAAAAAAGGGTAGATACAGGTGTATACTGTGCTGTGCTGGAGGCACACAACACCCACTAACTCCTGCAGATGCCTTTATTAGAGAACACCAGCAAAAAAGGGTAGATACAGGTGTATACTGTGCTGGGGCACACAACACCCACTAACTCCTGCAGATGCCTTTATTAGAGAACACCAGAAAAAAATGGGTAGATACAGGTGTATACTGTGCTGTGCTGGAGGCACACAACACCCACTAACTCCTGCAGATGCCTTTATTAGAGAACACCAGCAAAAAAAGATAGATACAGGTGTATACTGTGCTGTGCTGGAGGCACACAACACCCACTAACTCCTGCAGATGCCTTTATTAGAGAACACCAGCAAAAAAGGGTAGATACAGGTGTATACTGTGCTGGGGCACACAACACCCACTAACTCCTGCAGATGCTTGTATTAGAGAACAGCAATAAAGTGTAGATACAGGTGTATACTGTGCTGGGGCACACAACACCCACTAACTCCTGCAGATGCCTGTATTAGAGAACAGCAATAAAGTGTAGATACAGGTGTATACTGTGCTGGGGCACACAACACCCACTAACTCCTGCAGATGCCTGTATTAGAGAACAGCAATAAAGTGTAGATAAAGGTGTATACTGTGCTGGGGCACACAACACCCACTAACTCCTGCAGATGCCTGTATTAGAGAACACCAGCAAAAAAGGGTAGATACAGGTGTATACTGTGCTGGGCCACACAACATCCACTAACTCCTGCAGATGCCTGTATTAGAGAACAGCAATAAAGTATAGATACAGGTGTATACTGTGCTGGGGCACACAACACCCACTAACTCCTGCAGATGCCTGTATTAGAGAACAGCAATAACGGGTATATACAGGTGTATACTGTGCTGGGGCACACAACACCCACTAACTCCTGCAGATGCCTGTTTTAGAGAACAGCAATAATGGGTATATACAGGTGTATACTGTGCTGGGGCACACAACACCCACTAACTCCTGCAGATGCCTGAGAAAAGAACACACTGTCCCTGCCTATCTAGCTTAGAGAACAGAAATAAAGGGTAGATACAGGTGTATACTGTGCTGGAGGCACACAACACCCACTAAGTCCTGCAGATGCCTGAGAAAAGAACACACTGTCCCTGCCTATCTAGCTTAGAGAACAGCAATAAAGGGTAGATACAGGTGTATACTGTGCTGGAGGCACACACAACACCCACTAACTCCTGCAGATGCCTGAGAAAAGAACACACTGTAGAACACACTGTCCCTGCCTATCTAGCTGTTTCCCTGCACGCCGGAACACACTACACAAGGCCGCCGCGCTGGCGGGCTTATATAGTGTGGGGCGTGTACTAAACCCCCTGAGCTATAATTGGCCACAGGCATCCTGCCTGTGGCCAATTATGGCTCTCATCACTGCCGGCTCTGTGATTGGCCAAGCATGCAGGGTCACAGTGCATGCTTGGCCAATCACAGTGCCGGCAATGCAGTGCGATGGCGCAGTGTATTGTGGGCCGTTCGCGACACACGAATTTGGCGCGAACAGCCCACAAAGTTCTGGTTTCGCCGAACAGGCGATGTTCGAGTCGAACATGCGTTCGTCTCGAACACCGAGCTCATCCCTACTCCTTATTAACCCATACCAACCCTAACCTGACCTAATTAATTCCTTGCTCCCTTTTTTCCATTAGCTTCTATTGTTTACAGATTATTTTACATTTCTACTTTTCATTATTATTATCAATTTTTTGTCTTTATTGTTTCAGTGTTTGATATTTTTTCAGTGTCAAAATATCAAAAATCAAAGCAAAGGCTTTATTTAGAAATAACGTTGCCATTCTTTTAACAATAAACCACATTTTAGTGTCAGAAATGGAGCACTATGAGTGGCATGAAGATACACAGGGCTTGATCTCCATTGTAGGCAATGTTATATTATTTGATATAGAAATACGTGGTTACAAATAAAAGAAAAACATATCATAATACATTAAGTTATGATCATTGAACATTAATAGCTATAACATTTATAAATTGCTCCCTAGAATATTAATCTTTACCTATTTTATATATATGTATACAGTGAGGCAAAGAAGTATTTAGTTAGCCACCAATTCTCCCACGTGAAAAGATGAGAGGCCTGTAATTGTCATCATGGGTAAACCTCAACTATGAGAGACAAAATGTGGAAACAAATCCAGACAATCACATTGTCTGATTTGGAAAAAATGTATTTGCTTATTATGGTGGAAAATAAGTATTTGGTCACCTACAAACAAGCAAGATTTCTGTCTCTCACAGACCTGTATCTTCTTCTTTAAGAGGCTCCTCTGTCCTCCACTCATTACCTGTATTAATGACACCTGTTTGAACTTGTTAGTGCAGGGTGCCTTTGGCCAATCAGGGTGCCTTTGGTGTGCCTCCGCTAATTCACGCAGTACGCATTACTTCCTTACAGGACTTCGTCAGCGTAGGGCGGGATGAAGTCCCGTATGGACGTAACGCGCACGGGGGGAGGAGCTATTGAGCAGATGTCACCCGCAGCCATCTCTTACACGCTGCTGTGTTTATACTGTGGCTTTTTAGTGTCAGTCGGTTCGGCCCTTACATCGAAATTTTTGCTTTTATGTACGGCCAACTATAGTTTTACTATTTGTGGAATATTTTTAATAAAATGATCGTAACGGAGAACACTTAGATCATCTTTAGTTCTTTTCTTTTCGTTGTCTTGGATTATCTGGTTCCACTGTTGCATTCTGCTGTCGGATTGACTGACCACCCTTATCCTATGTGTGGATACAAGCGTATTAGACCTTCTGTTCATTCAGAGGTCCACCATATCCGGTAAGAACATAAGTTTGTTGGTGGAGGAACAGTCACTTTAGATATTCAGTGCCTTCTGAATCGTTTTACGTCACAAGGTGTCTTCGCCCTGCACTGTTGGAAACCCATTCATCTTTCCATACATATTTATGGACTTATTTGTACATTGTGCTGCACTATTTTACTTTTTCTACATATATTTGAGGTGTCGTGAATAGCCTTTTGGTGTACAGCTTGCAATTCTTTTTCTATATTTGATTTTTGTGTGCGCTGATTGTTTTTTCTATTCCTATCGCATAAAATCCCAATAAAATACATTTAAGTTTTTAGTTGTAACATGAAAAAATTTGGAAAATTTCAAGGGATATGAATACTTTTTCAAGGCACTGTATTGTATATTCATTAAAGGCTTTCTGCTGCTGGTGCATCCCTTGATGTGTGGCCATAATTGATTTTCAGTGGCCTTCATGCATGAAGCACCCCATCCTGCCATGATTCTCACTCCCTTTCCCCCTCTATATTCTCTGGAATCCATGAACGGCATGTCACCTCATTGTCTCACCCTCCTCATTGTTCAAACATACTTAACAGTAAGATTCTGACAAAAATCCATTGAAAAATTAGTTTGAAGTCCGACCGTGTGTACGAGGCTTTACAGGAAACAGACAACAACAAAAAATTAATTTACAGAGGTTCTAGTATTTATCTACCTAATGAAAAAAAAACCCTATGTATGCATTGCTGTTAGAGAGATTCCACCCTACTTGTTGTCTTAAGGAAAACCTTTTACCAGACAGGAAGTAAGGAAAATGTGGATATGGGCTGGGTAAACTTGTTGTATTGCTGCTTTTAATGTAATACAATTTTTAGTTCTGGGAGTAGATAAGAAATACTGTTTGTATGACATCCAGTTCTGGCCTCCTATCACTTTAACATTGTGTATTACAAATACCATTTGTTGTTTTTATATGTGCGTCTGGTAAATTACTAGTTGGGTGGTACCCCTGCTGGACACTCATACTTGCATTATGTTGGTCTATTTATTATTTACTTGACATGTCTTGTAACATGAAAAATAGTTTGAGATGTTTTCATCTGAGCTTCTTACCAGGTACATCTGTTCTGCATTGACCCTCTTCTGATCTGCAGTTGACCAGCTAAGCTGCTTCAAGATACTTTTGGATTCCCATTGACATGTGTGGAGAGAAAAGCAGTCCTGACATGAACAAAAGTCCAAGTACACATGACTAACTATACCTGAGCCTTATTTAAAATGGCTGATGATGAAACATCTTTAACCGGTTCCCGACTGGCTCACGCAGATTTACTGCGGAAAAATGGCTCTCCTGGATGAAATCCTGTACATATACGGCTTCGCCCAGGAGAGCCACCAGGGGGCGCATGCCCGCTGCACAGCAGGGAACCCGATGCACGTGGTCGGCAGGTGCGATCACCGCTGGCCACGCACAATCTCGTAAACACACAAATCCTTGTGCTGTCAGAGGAGAGAAAACAGATCGTGTGTTTCTACAAAGTCGAAACCAAGATCTGATCTAGTTAGTCCCATCCCCCCCACAGTTAGAACACACAATAGGGAACACAGTTGTACAAAAAATATTAGACTCCCAAAGATTGTCATGTGCATTGCCACCATCCCCATGAATAGACAAAGGAAAATATCTCAAGAAAAATGGGATTTTAAAGGGCAATGAAATTATATATAAACCATATATAGAAATATAGAAAAAATATAAATTTATTACAATGAATAGAAAAAATAGAAAAACGAGGGGCATGCTGGGAGCTCACTGTGACAGACATGTCCTGCTGAGGCTCCCCTTTTCTCTGGACTTCACGGCCAGCATACACACCCGAATGGAAGGGTAATTATTTCAAAAGCTTACCCTGGTCTTCCTCAGTGCCCTGGGAACGTTTTAAGATGGTTAAAGGAGCTGTCCAGGGAAAAAATAAGGTGAAACCCCTCAGAGATAATTCATCTAGAGGCCTCAGTAAAATGGAACAGGCTAAATCACCTCACACAATCTCACCTCATGCTGCCAGGCAGCAGCAGCAGTTACCTCATGAACTATATGATACAGACTGTGAGGACAGCGCCATCAGCCAGCCACAACAGACAGGCTCTTTACACCCAAATGTTTTAATTCAAATAGAAAAAATGCTACAGAAGGCATTAAAGCAGACCTCCGACCATATTACTGAGAAATTAACAAAAGAAATCCGTGACTTAGGTCAGCGCACGGCTGAATTAGGAAACAGAGTGGATGACATAGAAACTAATGTAATGACTCATGAAACTGAATTGGACACACTTAAAGATGAAAATTTCTCGCTGCAAACTCGTTTAGAAGATTTTGAAAATCGCGCACGTCGTTCAAACCTCCGCATTAGAGGTATACCGGAGTCTATTATTGATCTACAATCGACAATTACTGCCCTATTTCAAGAGTTATCACTGTCAATTCCAATTGAGAGACTGGAAATAGACAGAATACATCGAGCATTAGCACCACGCAAATCTGAAGGTCCCCCCGCGACATAATTGCGAAATTCCATTTCTTTCGCACCAAAGAGCAGCTCATGGTCGCTGCAAGGAACAAAGAATCCCTCATCTTCCAAGGCCACCCATATCAGATCTTTGCTGACCTTTCCCCAATAACAGTCGCTAAACTGCGCTCGATGAAACCCTTATTACAAAACCTACAATAACATCAGATCCCATACCAATGGGGGTTCCCTTTTTCACTTCGCTTCACATATCAAGGCACCAAGTACTCATGCAAAACCCCTGATGAACTACAGAACACCCTACAAAAACTTCATCTCTGCGAAAGTCCTTCAGCTGGCCCTCGCCGATGAACAGCATCCAGTTCTCCACAAAATGTATCCAAAATCAAAAATGACAGAACCAGACAAAGCCCATCGAAGAGGGGTCGATTCAACTCTCCAAACCAAGTTACTCCAGACTCAATGGACTGAATGCATTTTGCATATCAAATTGAAATTCACTCAATATTTTTGATCTTTCATCCACTTTTTGGATGCTAAACACTTAATGTCATTTAACCATCCTGAATTTACTTCCCTTAAGCAGGTTATGGTCTAATTTTATATATTTTTTATTTTAATTTTTTATTATTATTATTTTTTATTATTATTTTTATTTTTTTATTTTTTTAATACTTTATTTTTATTTATTTATTTATTTATTTATTATTTTCCAATTTTTATCCCCTTTTTGGTCTAGGATAATTGACGTTTTAAATTATCCCCCAAAAAATTATATTCTCATAACACCCTTCCCTCCTCATCCTATCCTTCCTCACCTCACCCCCCTCTATCCCCTCTATCCCTTCTTCTTCCCACATTTTACCCCCTCCTACCCGCCCCTTTCCCCTAATCCTTTCCTACCCACAACAAGGGTTCTATATTATTTTTGTACAAAATTGTTTACTAAATAGAAGTAAATATTACTAATATATTAGTAATAATTGATATTTTATTTATTTTTCATCCTAATTAATAAGGACATTACTGCCTCTCCTACAACTGGCAACCCAGAGGTAACCTGTATAATTCAACAACATTTATAATCTAACATGCTCCCCGTGAAACCATAAAACACAATTGTTAGATTAAAATTTGACATGTACTAATGTTGAACATATAATATTTTCTTATATTTGATTCATTTTTGCTTACTTCCGCCCAGTTTGGGTGTCATAATATATTTTTCTTCTCTAGATATATTTTTGGTCGTGAGGGACCCGAGAAACTGTCACTGCTCCCTCCATTTTTCTGTCTTTGGACTCTCCCCACACCTTTTTGTGTGAGGAGCCTCCCTGGTCAGACTCTGTGCCTCCGAGCTTGCACTTTTGCATGCTCGGAACGCCAACGTTTTACCTTCTTGCATTCTAAACATTTTTTGTTAATTATTTGTTTAATAATGACTCTCATTTTCTCTTTCTTTCTCAACATTCTGTCTCCACTCTCCCTTTTCTCTTTGCTCCTCCCCGGGGTAAGTATGGATTTTCAATTGTTTTTAGATATGTCTTATAATATTTTCTATAAAATTTCATGATGGCTCCTTTAAATATTCTTACCTTAAATGTCCAAGGTCTAAATGTTCCACAAAAACGAACCAAAGTTTTTAGATCATTATCTTCTTCAAAGGCGCATATAATTTGCCTCCAAGAAACCCATTTCACTGAAACCTTGACACCTAAATATTTTGGTACAGCTTATCCCCAAGTTTTTACTGCTTCAGCTAAAACTAAACAAAGGGGAGTGCTAATTGCATTTCATAGAGCTACACCCTTCTCTCTTCTGACAGAAACCAAAGACCCAGAAGGTCGCTATCTCATTATTACAGGGCATCTATGTGATACGCTAATCACAGTAGTATCCTATTATGCTCCTAATAAAAATCCGACAGCATTCCTCTCCCATTTGTTCCAGGTAATAGAGACTCATAAAATGGGCACACTTTTGATCTGTGGAGATTCGAACCAAGTTCTATACCCTTATTTAGATAAGTCCCCAATTCCTATCACTTCCAATTCTCAATCTCGTAGGTTCCAAAGACTTCTACAACAACATTCCTTGCTAGATTCCTGGCGAGAAATCAATCCCACGAAACGTCAATATTCCTTCTATTCCCATCCACATAAGTCTTTTTCCCGTATCGACCATATACTAATCTCTATTAGTATGTCCCCGGAAATGCTCACATCATCTGTAATACCCTTTACATGGACTGATCATTGTGCAATACTTTCTACTTTCACTTCCCTCATACCCAAACATCAAGACCCCACATGGTACATAAATGATTCAGCCCTATCCCATCCATCACACTCTACTGACTTAGAAATAGCCATAAAAGACTATCTGAAAAATAATAAAACCCCTGATATTTCTCCATTAACATTATGGGAGGCACACAAACCCGTCCTTCGAGGAATCTGCTTACGCCAAGCATCATATCTTAAAAAAGAAAAAAAGAAGCTACAACTAATATTAGAAACAAAATTTAACACTTGCCACACAAATTTTCAAGCGAATCCTACCCCTGTGACAAAAAATCAACTAGATGAAGCTAGCCTAAATCTTGATCTTTTCCTATCTGAATCCGCAGATAAAACCATACGCAAATCCAAACATAAATTTTATATTAAAGCTAACAAGCCTGGCACTCTTCTCGCTCGAGCACTTAAAAAATTAAACAACCCATACAAACCGATTCGATTAAAATTACCTCATAATACTTACACCAGTAATCCAGAAAAAATCCTACAAACCTTCCACAAACACCTTACATCTTTATACAACAATCAGGGATTTTTTGACCGATCCGCTGCAGAATAATTTTTTTCACAAACCAAACTTCCAAAGATTCCTTTAACTCAACATGAACATCTTGAAAGTCCCATTACAACTGCAGAGGTTGAATTAGCCATTAAATCCCTTAAACCAAATAAACGCCCGGGTCCTGATGGCTTCTCTGCCCTATATTATAAAAAATTTACTCATCTTCTTGCGCCATTGCTGACAGATGCTTTCAATTCACTTCTGAACAACCAATCCTTTCGTCCTGAAACCTTAACAGCAATAATCACAATGATCCCCAAACCTCATTCAGATGATTCATCTTGTGCTAATTACAGGCCCATATCCCTGCTTAATCTTGATATCAAACTACTAGCGAAAATTCTAGCAACTCGTTTGAACAATATTATTGGTTCATTAATAAATAAAGACCAAGTTGGTTTTATTCCTTTTCGCCAAGCAGCTGATAACGTACGCAGGGCAACTTTATTAATCCAAGCAGCTAAAACACGGCGAATACCTATGTGTCTTCTGTCGTTAGATATTAAAAAAGCATTCGACACAGTATCATGGCCCTATCTACATTTTGCTTTACAAAAATGGGGGTTCGGTCCTCACTTTCTTAACTGGGTTTCATCACTATATAATAATCCCAAAGCCTATATTAAATGTGCTGGATATAAATCTGGTTGCTTTAACATAAATAGAGGTACACGTCAGGGTTGTCCACTCTCCCCACTTTTATTTGCCCTACTTATTGAACCCCTAGCTCAGGCTATACGATCTGACCCTTCAATCAAAGGGATAGACTTAGCTGGTCATCAGCACAAATTATGTTTGTTTGCTGACGATATACTAATATTTATGTCTTCCCCTCATATTTCTGCTCCCAACCTTATAAGTAAGCTAGATCATTTTGCACAGATATCTGGACTAATTATCAACTCTCAAAAATCTACAGCCTTAAATATCTCCTTACCTCCCCATACTTTACAACAAGCACAAACTTCCCTCCCATTCTCCTGGTCTACATCGCACCTGACCTACCTAGGAATTACTCTTACTCCCAATTTAACTGAATTCTTCTCAGCTAACTTTCCGCCATTACTAAAGCAAATTACCAATCTCCTTAAACAATGGTCTTCTTTACCAATCTCATGGATTGGTAAAATAAACGTAATAAAGATGACTATTTTACCCAAAGATACTATATCTATTTCGGGTTTTGCCCATTCCAGTTCCAGCATACTTTCTTAGAAATCTTCAACGCAAAACACTAGCGTTCATCTGGGGCTCTTTAAAACATCGTTTATCTAAACACACACTCTACCTTCCCAAACTTAAAGGTGGACTAGGATTCCCCAATTTCGCCTCTTACTACCATGCAGCTCAAATAGCATGCATCCCCAAATATCACGCAAAATACGAAACCCCACTCTGGGTTGCAATTGAAGCAATTGACTGTAAACCATTTTCTATAACAAATTTAATTTGGTCCAAACCCTCAGATCATAAAAATATAAAAAATAAGATTACCAAACACACAGTTACTATCTGGGATAAATTTTAACTTATCAAAGGAGTACAATCTCCTCATGTTCCCCTTCTATCATTTATTAGAAACCCACTATTCTACCCAGCCTGCACATTCCCTAATTCATTTAAAAAATGGATCTCCTCTGACATAACGCAACTCTGTGATTTATCGACATCTACCTCACTTATAACATTTCCTGAACTATGTGATAGGCATCAACTCCCCCAATCAGAACTTTTCCGATATCTGCAGATCAAAAAAAATTTCATGCCATATATACAAAATATGAGTAAGCTCAACGAACTCACACAATTTGAACGTATATGTAAACGCGAACCTCACTCTAAGGGTCTCATATCAATAATATATAAACACCTTATTACTTTGCCTACTGCAGACCCACCATCATACGTGGCAAAATGGGAGAGAGACCTTGGACTTCAGTTGGAACCATCCGATTGGGATAAAATTTGGACCACAACAAAATCATCTTCACAAAATATAATAGCTCTAGAGACAAATTATAAAGTACTTTTGCGCTGGTATTTGGTTCCTGTCAGAATCGCGAAATATATTCCGCAATACTCCCCACTCTGCTTCCGTGGCTGTGGTGAACTAGGATCACACATATACATATTTTGGGATTGTCCCGTTACAAAATGTTTTTGGAAAGAGGTTTTTCTTATCCTCTCTACCTTATTCAAAAAAACAATCAAACCTGACCCTTCAATTGCACTACTAAATCTAAAACCGACTTCTATTTCCCACACTCAATTCAAACTCCTTCTACAAATCACTACTGCAGCAAAGCAGACAATCGCCAAAGCGTGGAAAACCCCAACATTAATGATCTCAGAAACCAAAACCAGAATAAACCAAGCCATGACCCACTCAAAAACGGAAGCCATTACCAATGATAATATTGGAAAATTTTAAAAAATCTGGAATCCTTGGGTGACTAATTTTTTCCCTCCCAACTTTGACATCACATTATTAAGACCTTGGTAATAACTACTAATAGCTATTTAATATACTAATATTATCAGACCAACATTATAAGATACCCCGGGGACCTTTTCGTCCTTTTCTATCTTTTCTACCTACTATCTTTATTTTTTTTCTCTTCTTCTTCTTACCCTTCCCTCTCTTCTATCTTCGCTCTTTAGCTCTTTTTTTGTTGTTTTTTCTTTCCTAGCATATATTGTTATTATATGCAAAAATGGTAGCAACATTTTTATTTTTTTTAATGTTTTTTATTTATCAGTATATTTCAGCTTTAGAGCTCCTTTGAAACAATACAAACCTTATATAATACAATAACATTATATGAGGTCGAGAAATTATGACCCTTCATTTTTTCTTTATAAATCCTTATATTACCTTACATGTTATATATTATTACTAAATCTGGTTTGTAATTACTAAATTCAACACTAAGCATATATTTTAGCAAGTCTCCAGATAATGGTCAACATATGTTAAACTTAAATTACTGTTTTTTTTTCTCCTCTTCTGTTGTTGTTGCCTTCAAAAATCACTGGAGCTTGACATAAATATCTAATTTGTGTTCTCCTTAACTGCTACTATTTATAGTGACTATGTTTATTGACAATATATGCTTGTAATTTTGAAAATTTAATAAACAAATTTGACAAGAAAAAATAGAAAAACATGGGGGCAACCAAGTGGCACACAATAAAAACAACAACAGTTGTACATAGAAAATGCATGATGGTAGGAATCACAATGAAATGACTGTATGGAGAACCCCAGGATACTGGAGGTTACCCAGCTGCTGCATCCTTTGAATGTATGAGTTTACAGAATTATCTTCTTCAGGGATAGCAGCATTTCTGGAATTGCAAAATACATCATCAATAAGGCTTGCATTGAGTATACATATTACAGTGCCAAGAAGGCACCAATTTAAACAACATAAAACTTACATGTGTGTGCATTTTCAAGAGGAAGCCAGCCCCCTATATTCCAGACCCCCGTCGGTGGTCCATAAATCCTATCACAGCATGAGGAAGTCCCAAAACCAATAGGTTAACTTAAATTGCCAAAAAGGATGAATCCACAGAATCTTCCCAACCAATAAAGTAGGGAAGAAACGGAACAAAACCTGGGGGAGGAGAGAGCAAAAAGATAAACACAGGCCATACTAACAACAGATACCCCCCATTATTGGGCTTAGCTGGGGAAGTTCAAGGGTAGAGGACCATATACTCACAGAGTTATACAATCTTCCGGACCAACCCAGTAAAAGGAGAAACAGAACAAAGCCTAAGGAGAACAAAAACCCCCAGAAGTCAAGGATAGAGGGCCATGTACTCAGAAGGATCTTAAATAAGTAGTTGAAAGGATCCGGCAGCTGAAGGAGACAAATCCCAACCACCTTCCACCACGGTGTCCAGAGGGAACTGGCAAAATAGGACTCCCAGCATCATCCTTTTATATCCAAAAAGCGCGCCAAAATGACGCTAATGGGCGGAGCCAAAGCGCCAAGGGGCTGCACCAAAGAACTGCCTATAGATAATCAGCTAGGGCGCAGGAAGCGCCCAATGTATAACAAACCTGTCTGAAGGTCCTCCCCAACAGGAAATGATGCAAACTTGTATAGAAAAGCCGGTCACAGAGCGGCATAGGGATATCTAAACCGGAAATGGCAAAAGGCATAGAACCAGATATGATGTCATCCAGCCATTGAAAGGGAACGCAGCTGAGAAATGCTGCCTCCATAATCCATCCATTACTCTCCGGGCGCAATAGGGCAACAATATCTGGTAAGAGGCAATCTTCTATATGGACCAACCCCACCTGCAAGTGATGTAATCACACAACAGGCCCACCCCAAACAAAAAAGATGCAAACTTGCATCTAAAAAGCAGCCATAAAAAGGACAAGATGATATCTGTTAATGGCAAGGCATAAAACCGGAAGTGATGTCATCGAGCCCCTAAAAGGAAATACAGCTAAATAAAGCTGCATAAAGGACTCGCCCATTGGCTGCATAATATGGGACGCAGTGCGCTAAATGAGGAGCGATCTTTTCTGTAACCCAGCCTCACCTGGAGAAAACATCTCCAGGGGACTGCCATAAGCTAAACAAAACTGAACAAAACCTGGTAAAGGAATGACACAGAACCAATTATGGTCCGGTGTCCATGAAGACATCTGACAGGGGATACAAGATATATCCAATGCCATGTCCGCCAACGCGCGAACATAACATGATTGGAGGGTTCTACCGAAATGGCAGTAGAAAGGCAAATTGGATATGATTCCCAGAGGGAACCAAACAAGTGAACGGGACTAGAGGAAGCCACTCACATCTCTGTGAAATAACAGAGCTAGCCCTCAGCACCTAATGAGTCCACTCAAAAAAGGAATGACCCAAAAACCCCTGACACGAAAAATTACATGAAACCCCGGTCGAACGATGCCGACAGGGGATCATGCAGAGCCCCTCAATGGAGGGCCCCCCCGTGCCAGGCATTCTGTAATGAAAATGGACCCAACCAGAAGGAAAGGGAGAAGGGGAACAGGCTAAACCCCAATGAAAAGCACACATGATGGAAACAAAATTAGAAATACCCCTATGTGAGGCAAGAAATATAAAATGCCCCTGTGTGAGGTGGAACACACCCCTAACTCTGAAAGGGAAAAAAAAGAGAGAAAGGGGGTATATCCACCACAACACAGGGACACTTAAAGAAGAACAGTATAACAAAATAAACAAAATTACATAAATATACCTCCTATACCATTCTTCCACACAAAGTCCAAGTGCACACAACGAACATATAGAGTGAGACAGGGAGAGAAAATATCTCAAGCATCTCATAGCAGAATAAAAATATATAAATGATCAAGATATGTGGGGGTTCAGTCAGTTTTACCAGAACTGTAACCCTCCAAAAAAGGTCTGAAGCTTTCTGCCTCGTTTAGACCTGGAGGTATGGTAGCCTAATCCATCTAATTTCCCATTGTAACAACGTCTTATTCCAATCACCCCCCCGTAGGGGGATGTGTACCCGGTCTAGAACAGTAAAATTGACTGATGGCATATGATAGCCATGACATTTGGCCACATGTCTCCCCAAGGGGAGATAGAGGTTGCACATCCTCATGCTTGCCAAATGTTTACCCACACGTTGACCCAACTCCTGACTTGCTTTTCCCACATAGTCTGTCAATGTGGGGCGTTCTAACAAATACACTATGCCCTGCGTCTTGCAGTTAGCGAAATGTTTGAGATGGAAGTGCTCTCCATTAGGTAGTGTCAAAGATGTTCTTTTTCCAATTACTGGACAGAAAGAACAAGAACCACAAGGGTAAGTGCCCCAGATTGTACAGGGGTCCTTCCTCTGATCTCCCCTATACTCACTTTGAGTGAGTAGTTTGCCAAGTGATCCCACCCTTCTATAGGTAATTTGAGGATTTGAGGTCACCAATCCCGACAGGGAAGGTTCCTCAGTCAGAATGGCCCAGTGTTTGGACAAAATCTTGCAAATTTGCTGATGTTCATTTTGAGAAACGTAGAATGATTCTAGTACTATCATCACTTTTTTTGTATTTTTTCTTAAAAATCAAATCATGTCTATCCAGAACTTTTACCCTGTTAAAGGCTTTTTTTAAAGAAGATTTAAGCCCTGTACACACGATCGGATTTCCTATGGTTTTTAAACCGATGGATTTTTCTATCGGAAAACCGATGAAGTTGACTTCCATCAGTCTTGCCTACACAACATCAGTCCAAAAACCGACCGTTCCAAACGCGGTGACGTAAAACACTCAGATGAGCCGAGAAAAACGAAGTTTAATGCTTCTGAGCATGCGTCGACTTGATTCTGAGCATGCGTGGGTTTTTTATCCGATGAAGTTCCCCACAGACGATAGTAATTTGCTATCAGTTTTTTAACCATCGGATAAATTTAAAACATGTTATTATTTTTAAACACCGATGGAAAAAAGACTGATGGAGCCCATACACGATCGGTTTGTCCGATGAAAAAAGTCCATCAGACTGTTTTCATCGGTAAAACCTATCGTGTGTACACGGCTTTAGTGTACCCCCTCACAAGCAATCTGCGAGTAAGTTCATCAGCTTCCAGCTGAAAGTCTTCAGCTGTCATGCAATTCCGTTTAAGTCGAAGTAGCTGGCTATACGGTATCAATTTCTTGAGGGGTACCGGATGGAAGCTGCTGGCATGTAGAATGGTGTTGCCAGCAGTTTCCTTTCTGTATAATTTACTACCATGTTTGCCAAATTCATCCTTGGTAATGTAAATATCCAGAAAGTTAATTTTATTAAGATTGTATGACATGGTGAAGAAAAGATTAAAATCGTTCTTGTTCAAGATTTTTAAACATTCTTTGAGAGTTTGTTCTGGGCCATTCCATATTACAAGCACATCGCCAATGTAGCGTTGCCACAGTACAATGTGCTGTGTAAAAGCTGTAAAGTCCTCATTGGACAAAAAGGACTTTTCCCACTCCCCCAGGTATAGGTTGGCATATGTGGTTGCGCAGCATGTCCTGGAGGTAGTGGGAGTCCTTAAAAAGAAAAACATTATGCTTCAGAATGAATTCAAGCATACATATTATGAAATTGTTAAATTTCCATTCAGTAGTAGCTTTCTGTCTAAGGACACGTCTGATGACAGCAATCCCTAGGTCATGAGGTATACTATATAAAGATTCAACATCAATCGTGACCAAGAGTCCTTTATGTAAGAGGCAAGTTCTAACACATGTGGTCTTAGATGGCCATCAATGACCTGGCTGATCCCCTCGGAGATACTCCCATTGCCCGAAATGATCGGCCTCTTTATGCACTTTTGGAAGTGTGTACATAGTGGGAATGCGTGGATAACGGGTACGTATGAAATTCAACATGTCAAAATCCATCGCGCCAATTTTGTGGGCTTCATCAACTAGCTCATAAAACTCTTGGTTGAATTTCTCAACCAAAGAGACAGAAATAGGGCGGTAGCACTTGGAATTATTGAGTATTTTAAAGCACATTGATTCATACATGAGATTATCCATAAGTACAATATTCCCACCCTTATCCGAACACTTGATGGTGATGTTTACATTTTCTTTTAGAGATTTAAGAGCCAACTGTTATTCCTGATTTAAATTCTTCACTATTTTCTCTTTATTAATGGCTTTGATTTCTCTCGTTGTTTGTCTGACAAATAACGCAGGATTTTGTAGCAAGGGAGGAAATTTGTTAGATTTCCTCTTGAACGTATTCTGCGTTTTTTTGGATAAAGGTTCCTCTTCTTCCTCTTCACTATCGAATTCTTCCTCCCATGCATCCAGGCAGGACGTATTTTCCTGCAGCAGTAAATTTAAGTCTCGTAGGGCCCTAAAATCTGCAGCTTTGAGACCTGGAGCTACAGACTCCTCTTTTTTGGTTTGCTTGGAAAACATGCTTTTGAAGAGCAGCTTTCTGGCAAAAAGATGAACATCCTTAATTGTCTCGAAATCATCAAACATTTTATTGGGACAGAAGGATAGCCCCAAAGAGAGGACCCTACTCTCCACAGATGTCAAAGTGTGAGAGGATAAATTAATGATTTTTAATTGATCCCCACTGGCGGGATGGTGGTTTCTTGTATTTTTAGAGGAGTCTGGGGTTGTGTCAGAATTCGCTTGTCTAAAAAATCGTCAAGCTGTGTCTGCATTTTGGGTGTAGCCCCAAGATCTTTAAACATCTTGGTGTTGCTGTTTTTACCAACATTGACATTTTTATTAGGGTCGACATTGCTTCTAGAAGTTCGAGGGGCACTATCAATCTTACCACCCCGAGCCACGTGTGTTTGATGTACTTCTGTGGTCATTTTCTTGGTGGTCTGGTGAATATCACCATTAGTTCCTTGTTGTTTAGAAAAGGGTCCTTTCCTTTTCCTAAAGTGCCGATCCACATGTGAGGAAGCTGAGGAGGAAGCATCAGAGAGAGTGTCAGAATTAGAGTTACTTTTATCATCGGTTTTAGAGGGTTTTTTCTTAGTAAAGCTTTTCTTGCTTTGCTGCCATTTATATGCCCTATTTTCTGTAAAGGCGTTTTTGTCCCTCCAGTATTTCTTCGACTTTTTTTGGAGAATATTTTTACCAAATTCTTTAAGATGGTCTTTTAATTTTGTTTCAAAAGTATTATACTCCTTATGTGTTTTTAAGGGAGTTAATCGGGCATATAAAGTATCAATCTCTCCTTCTAGAGTATTGAGTTGTAATTTATATTCATTTTGTAAGAGCATCATAAGATTTTTGGAACATTCATTCAAGTGTAATTCCCAATTTTTCTTAAGATCAGTAATTGGAAAAATTTGAATTCTAAGTCCAATGGGGTTAATATTTTCCCTGATGTATCGTTCTAGGGATTGTATATGCCAATGAAGTGCCGATTTTTTCTCAAAGACACGGGTAAGACTGGAAAATAAGGAACTAAGGTCAGATACAACCTGTTCAGTGGTTTGATAGCTAATTTGAATACTTGACATTAGCTCCTCCCAATTGCCCCCCAATAAATCACCCATAGTGCCCAGCTATGTACACCACCAGACAACGAATAGAAAGAAACAACAGAAAAAAATAATTTTAAAATCCCAAAAACACAGATTGTGTATGGGAATCAGAGACCCGGAAGTTCCCAGCAAAGAAACAGAGCTGGGGAGCTCAGCGCCCCTATATAACAAAAAATTCAGTTATTGATTAAAAAAAGAGGTCCATGACAACAAATGGGAGTCTGAGGAGGATTTGGGTGTATCATCCACCCAGTAGAATTGTACAAAAAATATTAGACTCCCAAAGATTGTCATGTGCATTGCCACCATCCCCATGAATAGACAAAGGAAAATATCTGAAGAAAAATGTGATTTTAAGGGCAATGAAATTATATATAAACCATATATAGAAATATAGAAAAAATATACATTTATTACAATGAATAGAAAAAAATTGAAAAACATGGGGGCCACCAAGTGGCACACAATAAAAACAACAACAGTTGTACATAGAAAATGCATGATGGTAGGAATCACAATGAAACGACTGTGTGGAGAACCCCAGGATACTGGAGGTTACCCAGCTGCTGATCGCCCCCTAGTGTTAACTCCTTCCCTGCCAGGGACATTTACATAGTAATCAGTGCATATTTATAGCACTGATAACTCTGTAAATGTCAATGGTCCCAAAAATGTGTCAAAAGTGTCCGACCTGTCCAGGGCAATGTCGCAAAAAAAAAAACGCAGATCACCGCCGTTACTAGTAAAATAAATAAAAAATAAATAAAAACGCCATATAAATGCCATAAATCTTTCCCATAGTTTGTAGACGCTATAACTTTTGCACAAACCAATCAATATACTGTACTCCTATTGCGATTTTTTTTACCAAAAATATGTAGAAGAACACATATCGGCTTAAACTGAGGATTTTTTTTTCTTTTAAATCAGGATATTTACTATAGCAAAAAGTAGAAAAGATAGTGTTTTTTTTCAAAATTGTCGCTATTTTTTTTTTCGTTTAAAAAAAATAAAAACCGCAGAGGTGATAAAATACCACCAAAAGAAAGCTCTATTTGTGGGAAAAAAAGGACGTCAATTTTGTTTGGGTACAACATTGCACGACCGCACAATTGTCAGTTAAAGCGACGCAGTGCCAAATTGCAAAAAATGACCTGGTCATTGAGCAGCCAAATCTTCCGGGGCTGAAGTGGTTAAAGTCTCCAACACATCCACATCTTGCTTCCCTGTGTGAGCCGGCCAGTCATAAAGCTGTGCTTGCAAGTTTACCTTTCCTTTTTTTCAAAGAAAAGGGAAGGAAGGGCATTACACAGCAATTTTTCCAAAAGGTTGAGAACCGTCTATGTGTGATAATACATTTTTGCAATATCTGAAGAACTTTCTATTACCCCCGATAGAAGCCATGCACATCCTCCATATTGCAGATTATGCTCAAATTGGAAAGCAATCATTCTGTGTTTGATCACCAAATCCTCCATTATTTTAGCAAAAAAGTACCTGTGGGAAATTTGTAAAAATTAGGGTTGAAATAGATATAGTTCTCTCTTCTAAAATAATAATACAGCAAGTTTTTTTATACTATCAGCATACAGACAAAACATTCTACTGCTTGTTTGTTTGTTTTTTTCATGTTGGAAAGCTCTTCAGGTTTTTTTTCTACATGCAGCACAGCTTTGTCAGACAGAATAATCAACAAGCACACTTTGGAGAGATCACTGTAGCTGTTTCAGCTTTCTTTCATCATCTGTTATACTATAGGTTTATTTTAGTGGAGATATTCACTTGCATCTATTACACATAAAAAGACAGAAAGTCATTGCATTTTACACAAATCAGCCGCTTTATGTAAACGGAGACATGCAGAATTTACAAATGGAATGAGTGATTTCATGTGAATAAAAAGGTGGGATGTTGTAAATCAGTAGTGACAGCCAAATGGGAAAATTGACATTGCACTGTAATCACTCCCAACATCCTCTGAAGTTATTGATCCAGAACCTCTATAATCCCCTTCACATAACACAAGCAATTTCATGTAATACCTGTAATAACAGCACATTCAAACTCAAGTAGCCATCAGAGGCTTTGTATCTAATGGTGAAACAGGCCTCTGCTGCGTGAGTAACAACCAGAGTACAAAAATGCCAGAGGCTCTTTCCTTTATAGGTAACACTATAGAGTAAGAGCCAGTTTAGAAGATAAACATTTGTTGGAGCTGAGAAGAATGAGCAATTAATTGCATGCTTTCAAAATTCCTTGTAAAATGAGCACCAGGAAACACAAGTGAGAAAGTGCAAACTGGATTTGGGAACTGATACACTCTGGGTGTTATCCACAGTGCAGCTATCTGATGTTAATTACAAAAGGAAATGACAGCTGAGAAGTATTTAAGCACTGGGTCATTACATCCTTCCCTGGTGTTGTTTCCATAAAATATTCCACCAGTTTTACAGGCCCCTTCCCAGGCTGATGGATCATTCCAAGTCCTTATCAAAGCTTTGCCAGCTCCTCATTAATATATACAGCAGGATACACTGTTCTATATATCATTGTCTTCTTCTTGGGGAGGGCTAATCAGTCAGCCATTATCAGTCAGTCAGCAGAAGGCAGGTAATCAGACCTGACAGCAAAGAATCATGGGAGATCAGGGAAGGTTAAATGAGGCTGACAGTTGTGATAATGATGATTATACTATAAATTAAGATGTGATGATAAAGGGGAATAAAAGGAACAATCTGAGGCAATATTTGGTTTAACATATCTCTTTTTTGTACTGCTAAATGGCCATAACATTTATCACAGTAAACAAGAATGGGCATTTAACTACCATGATAAAATAGGGCACATCAGATTGAAAATCCTGACCAAGTTGTGATTACTGTCAGGTACTATTTTACAGACAGAATGAAATACTTTGGGAACAGACTGCGTGACAAAAAAACTAGCATTATTTTCAGATTGAAGAGAAAATACATCTATTCAATGAATGCCATTCGGTTTTATTTTGTAGATAATTGTTCAAGAACATGTACATTTCTTACTGTTAAACTTTAGCAAAGTTGTGTTCCTTTACTTTTAGGTTTCGCTGAGATGTATTGATTCACCTTTCAGTTTTTGTGCAGCATATCCTTTGGTAATAACGATGTACAATATTCATTGTTTCTACTGTTTGGACTTTTAAATTTAAAGATACTCTGTAAGTTAATAATAATACTGTTACAGGCTTAAAGTGCAGCCACCTAGAGGTGTC
Source organism: Rana muscosa (assembly GCA_029206835.1). Classification (NCBI taxonomy): domain Eukaryota; kingdom Metazoa; phylum Chordata; class Amphibia; order Anura; family Ranidae; genus Rana; species Rana muscosa. Next base: position 713,922,322 of record CM055117.1, on the reverse strand, counting down.
TGTACTAGTGTTGGGTGAACGGTTCAGCCTGAGCATGAGTTTGGGCTGAACATTGGCTGTTCGCCTCGTTTGGGGAACACCTGAATTTGCAGGGTGTTCAGTGGGTGTTTGCCCTGCTGAACGCCCTGAAATGCACTGTGTGTTGCACAGTGCCTTCTGAGCCCAGATTGGGCAAAGTTTTGCCCAATCAGGGCACAGTAAAAGCTGGTTGTTAAGGAGCAAGACCGGAAAGTTGGCCACAGTGTCCTTAACAACCGATGAGTCATCAGAAGTCAATGGGCTTCCCCGCTGACAGCTGAATAAAAAAAAAAAATTGCCGGTAAAAAATTGTAAAAAAATGGCTTGGGCCCCCCTACTCAGACTCCATACCAGACCCTTATCCGAACATGCCACCTGGCAGGTCAAGAAAGGGGGGACGGACAAGCAAGTGCCCCTCCTCCTGAACCATACCAGGCCACATGGGGGGTGGCTACATTGGGGAGTGCTCTGCCCCCCACCTCAAACACCTTGTCCCTATGTTGATGGGGACAAGGTTCTCTACCCTACTACCCTGGGCTGTGGTTGTGGGGGTCTGCGGGGGGTCTCAGAATCTGGAAGCCCCCTTTAACAAGTGGGCCTCCAGATCCCAGCCCCCTTATGAGTATGGGATCCATTATTAATCATGTTGCTGCCGCACCTCTGGACCCAAAAAGGAACAAAAAAATTGCTCAGCCCACCATGAAGGAAAAAAAACAAATGGCTGAGTTGCCGTTTGACAGTTCTTATATGCCTATGTCCCCTTGTGGCACTGCCCCCTTGTGAAATCACAGACCAGTGCATGCTGGGTCAGTGATGTCACAAGGGGGCGGTGCTACCAGGTGAAGTCACCAGTTACCTATATAAGAACTGAATTTTTTTTGCATTGATACACCCATACCCCGTTTATGACTTTTTATTTTTCCTGTTTGGCTCCCATAGACTTCAGGTCAGAACTTTTCCCCTGTTCGGGAGTTCTGCTGCGAACCAAACAGGGGGGTGTTCGGCCCATCTCTAGTCTGTACATACCAACAGTAGCCTGCAAAATGTGAGGTGTTCTGATTACAAAGTTCTGACACTGGCCTTTTGCAAGTCCCTGGGCTGTACTAAAAAGTAAAGCTCTACCATTTCTGCCTTCTGCACATTTCTATTGGCCAGTGAGGTCGCCTATCTTATTGATGGACCAACAGGAATGTGCAGAAGGCAGAAAGGGTAGAACTTTACTTTTTAGTCCAGCCCAGAGACTTGTCTGTACTTGCAGAACTTTGGAGACTGCTGCAAGTATGATGTCTGCGTTTTGTAGCTGCAGCAGTCTTTTTAATTTGATAAAGATGCTTATAAACGCTCTACCTGCCAAAGCACTGCTCAGCGCTTAAGGATAAGCAGTTCAGGTTTAAGAGCAAAGAATATATATAAATATAAATTATATATAAAGATGTCCAAAATTCTTAATCATATACAATATTGACTTGCAAAATGATAACATAGCAGCTATTAAAAAAGATAAATATGTAAACAGACAATTATAAAAACACTCAAAATTAAAGAGTCCTTGGTAATTTTGTTGCAGCGCTTTTTTAGTCAAACTAGGTTTGACATAACGTCCATATATAGTTCATACAGGGAAATGAGATGATGTAGAGGAGGACAGTAGTGTTGGAAATGGTAAGCAGTTTCAATCCTTGCACCTTCCACCAAAACTTCACCACGTGCGGGGGTCTCACCTCTACGGGATGCACTCACCAGAATTCTGAATAAAATGCGCTGAGCATCCACCGCTGTACATTCCACTCAATAATAGTCTCACTTATGCAGAAGATTCGGTAAGCATATGTGGAAAAAATAAATTGCCCACATAGTGTTATATTGCTTTTTTTTAAAGTTTATTCACAATCCCCAAAACCCCTTACATAATATGCGTACCAAAAACACAATTTCTCAAGCAAAAATTAAGTTTAGAGTGTAATCGCTCGGTTACCGCGGTCAGCAGGAGCAAACGTTTGTGTATATCAGCTGCTGATGTTTTGTTTCCTGGTTCCCTTGTGGTCCATGGAGCGCACGCGTCACTTCCTGGTAGAGCCACCGAGATCACTGACGCATTTCGTCACTTCCTGACTTTATTTTTAGAGTTATTTTAATGCATTTTGCAGCAATTACTCATCAGAGTCTTCTTTCATACCCTTTAACCCCGGTTGAAAACCTGGGTTACCCTTGGCAGCTTTCCGCGAGCTGAGTAACCAGTCTCCTCTATGAATACTTGGCGTTTATGTTCAGGTGTTCAGTGCTGATGTGCTGGAGCTAACACTGGCTGAGTTAGGGTGGATGAAAATGTCTAGAGCCAGAGTGTTCCCACTCAGTTCCACCACCGTTGACATTTTTCTCAGATGCTTAGTTGAGTTGAGTTGAGTTGAGAGGTATCTTAATATAGCGCGGTCTTACCCCGAAGGGTCCCGACGCGCATAGCAGAGTTCCTTGGAAAAGAGGACCCAGGAACCAGAAGCAGCACAGAGCGGCAGAAAGGGTGGAAGAGAGAGGCTACGCAGGGAAGGCTTGCGTGAAAAGCCAAGTCTTTAGTAACCCGCGGAAGACCGGAATAGTAGGGGCCTCCTGGAGCTCGACAGGGAGGCTATTCCACAAAAACAGCACCCTGGTGGGAGAAGGCCCGACCACCACGCCGGATCTTCTTGGGCACCGAGATGTGGAGGAGAACTCTGCCGGTAGATCTGAGTGATCTAACAATAGCTTATTTATGAAAACGAGAACAGAGATAGCTTGGGGCCAGGCCTCTCATTATCTTAAACATAATACATCCAGCCTTAAATAAGGTGCGATAGTGGACCGGCAGCCAGTGCAAGGTGCAGAGGACAGGGGTGATATGATCCCTCAGCGGGACATCCATGAGTAACCTAGCCGCAGCATTTTGAATAAATTGAAGCTTCTGCACTAACATCTTTGGCAATCCCAGATAAAGAGAGTTGCAGTAGTCTAGGCAGCTACCTATTGTGGCGCAGATGACAGTTTTTCTGTCCGAGATATCCAAATATTTAAACAGCCCCCTCAGGAGTTTTAGCTGCCAGTGACATGCACTGACGACCCTCTTTATCTGAGGATCCAAAGTTAAACCTGAATCTAGGACAAATCTAAGATCATGGACCTGGGGGGCCACATCCGGAGCAGGACCAAATGAGGGAGGCCAAGGTGGGATATTTGGAGGGGTGGCCAGATCGCTGAAGATGATCACCTCAGTTTTTCCCCCATTAAGTTTCAGGAAGTTGGCAGACATCCATGTGTTGATGGCCTCCAAACAGCTTGCAAGGGTGGCATCAGCTGTCTGGTTCCTAGGAATCTTTAGATAAACCTGGGTGTCGTCCGCATAAACATGGTAATGGACGGCGTGGGACTTTAGCAGGTCGGCAAGGGGCCTCATATAGATATTAAACAGCAGGGGAGACAAGGCAGAGCCCTGTGGCACTCTGCAATCCAGGGCAGTGTACTTAGAGTAAAAGGGGCCAGTCTTGACTCCCTGAACTCTGCCCTCTAAGAAAGAGGCCACCCATGCCAAAGCCGACCCACTCATACCCAAAGCAGATCTCATCCGCTCCAGTAAGATTCCATGATTAATGGTATCAAATGCGGCCGACAGATCCAAAAGAACCAGAGCTACTGAGTCACCCCTGTCCAAGCTGTGAAGGACATCATCATAGACACAGGTGAGGCTCGTCTTTGTTCCATGTCCAGGTCGAAATCCGGACTGGAATTCGTCCAAGAGATGGAAAGACTCAAGGTAAGCCTGTAGCTGGATAACCACCAGGCGCTCAATCACCTTTGCCAAAAAAGGCAAGATGGAAATCGGCCTGTAGTTGCCCAGTATGTCGGGGTCCAAGGTCGGTTTCTTCAGCAGGGCCAAGACCATGGCCTGCTTCAGAGCACCCGGGACAGTACCTGTCCTGAAGCAGCAGTTGATTATCTCCCCAATAAAGGGGGCCAATCGGGCAATCCAGGGGCCATCACTGTGTGGCCGATGTCCTCTTGCACAGTCTCTGGCCTGGGAATGTTGTCTCTAATGGTCTTAACCTTAGAGACAAAGAAGTCAGCGAGCTACTGGCACCAGTCCTGTGACTCCTTGGGAGCAGAGCTGGTAGCTTCGGGATGGGTTAACTGGGGAGATCTTGAAAAATTTGGCCGTGCTGTTGGCTGCCTTCCTGATTCGCTCTTGGAAGTAGGTCTTTTTAGCCTCTCTAATAGCCCTCTTATAAAGATAGAGGGCCACCAGATGCAGCTTTTTGTCAGCTTCCAGAAGGAACTTCCGCCAACGTCTCTCCCTGGACCGAACCCGCTTTTTGAGGTGCCAAAGCTCCTCGGTAAACCATTGCAGGCTCTTGCCCAGGGAACGGGGATTAGATCTCATCCTACGGGGTGCTAACACATCAAGGGCCACTTCACACGACTCCTGAAAAATACTCAGTTTCTCTACCGGGTCGCCAAGCTCAAAAAAGATTGGCTGGTTAGTACCCGTAGCCACAAGGTTTCCAAATCTGTCTGGGCAGACTTTTGAAAGGTTTCTTGAGAAAACCTTGGGGCCAGAGCGATCTGGGATATGTGGAGGTTTCCCTTCCGGTAGGGCCAGGCTAAAGGAAATAAACCTGTGATCCGACCATCCATTGCTCCACATACCATACACATGCCTGGCCACACACTTGGTTAAACGTTTATTAAAGTGCTATGTAGAAGGCCTTTACACATCATGTGTTAGACAATTGGTTGCAAAGTGAAGAGTATGTGCTAGACGTGAGATGATTTTATTGTTGTATTCATAAGATACCTTAACCACTTGCTTTCTGGGCACTTAAACCCCCTTCCTGTCACTAATGGGTGGGACTGAAGGGCACTGATAGGTGGCACTGATAAGCGGCACTGATGGGTGCCACAGATGGGCACTGATGATCACTAATGGGTGGCACTGAGAGGCACTGGTAGGTGACAGTGATAGGCAGCACTGATCTGTGGCACTAATTATGAGACACTGATGGGCATTGTTTGGCATCACTGGTGGGCATTGATGGGTGGCACTGGTAGGTGGCACTGTGGGCACTGGTAGGTGGCACTAATGGGTACTGATAGGTGGCACTGGTAGGTGGCACAGTGGGCACTGGCAACTGGCACTAGTGGGCACAAAAAATGCACCCGTGGCTTTCTGTGTGAGGAACCAATGTCCCTCTGACAGCAGCTGGTGATCAGCTCTTTTTCCCCTCACGCTAATAGCGTGAGGGAAAAAAAATACCATTTGCTGATCTTCTGTTTACATCATGTGATCAGCCGTCATTGACTGACAGCCGATCATGTGGTAAGGGGGCGGGATCGACCCCTTACTCTGATCTGTGCTCAGCCAAGTCTCATAGACTTGGCTGCGTGACACGCAGACAGCGTTTGCTCGGGAGGACGTCCATGGACGCCCTCCCAGCAATTAAGGCCCACGCTGTAGCCGTCTTTCGGCTATAGCGCGGGTGGCAAGTAGTTAAGTCTAATGCCCCGTATGCACTATAAGAAAATTTGGTGAACATTTTCATCCTAGGAGCAATCGTACTATTTTCTGATAGTGTATACTCAACTTCTGACAAACGATTCCGAGCTTCTGAACGAAAATGTTCGAAGGGACACACTCCAAAATGTTTCTCATACGGGAACAGAATAAACTATTTTCATTTAATGTGTACCATTTTCGTATGAGAGATATCAGATATGAAAGACTGCACATGATCAGAAACAACAAATAATAAAAAAAAAAAAGCCTTTGTCGTACAAGATCTTTCTATACATTATTTCTATCTTCGGTTCTGACTTGCTGTGAAACATAGAGGAAAACTGGCCAATCGTTTGCCCGATTTTCTCATAGAGGTTTAATCCAGAAGCTGAAATAACTGTTGGCAAGTTTTGGACAGATCTGGTTTACTAGCCTCATCATTAGTTGTACAATGGTTCAAGTCTTATGCCCCGTACACACGATCGTTTTTAATGTCATTTTTTAAACCGACGTTTTTCTCCTCGTTTTTTTTTCATGTTTCCTCTCAAGCCTGCCGTGCGTACACACCATCATTTAAAAAAACGATCAAGCAAAGCGCAGTGACGTTCAACACGTACGACGGCACTATAAAGGGGAAGTTCCGTTCGAATGGCGCCACCCTTCATGTTAGTAAAGTTTTTTGGGCGACGATTCGCGCTTTTCAGTCCGTTACTGTGCAATGAATGTGCTATCTCCATTACGAACGCTAGTTTTACCAGAACGAGCGTTCCCGTCTCATACTTGATTCTGAGCATGCGCGTTTTTTTTCACGTCGTTAAAGCATACACACTATCGTTTTTCACGTCGTTAAAAAAACGACATGAAAAACGACGTGAAAAAAGAGAGCATGTCCGGAATTTTTAATGGCCGTTTTTCACGTCGTTAAAAATGCTCTGGAGCATACACACGATCATTTTTCAGGGCCATTTTTTAAAATGGCAGTTTTAACGGCATGAAAAACGATCGTGTGTACGGGGCATAAGTCAGTATTTTTTATTAAATAAAAATGCTAATTGTCATGAGTGGTTTTTTTTTCAGCCTAGTGCCATTAGAGATAAAGACTCCTGGGGGAAACATTTGAGTGCTTTTTATTTGATATTGAGAGGGGTACCATTGGAAGTATGGTCCAGTAGAAAATTGGAAATACCTTATCTGATATCAACAATACAAAGGAAGTCTCAGAGTAAATTATCATTTGGGGGGAGGGTGGCAAGGGAAAAAAAGTGGAATATGGGGTGAGAGGATATAATACTGGGGAAAAGTAGGCCAATAGAGGTAAGAGAAAGGTGCATAAATGTAGGGGGTGTTTAGGTTATGCAGAAAATCATAAGATGGGCAAGAGAGTAGGAGTTGCCACATAGAGGTCCCAAATGGATTCTTGCAGCTAGTCCTGCAGTACTAAAGTGTATTATGACCACTACATCCCACACTTATTGTGTGGATCCTTGTGTACGTGTAAGGTAGCTACATACAGCAGAAAAAACTTTTTTCTTCAAAGCAGAATCACTGGAGTAGTTATTTTATGTAGGTAAGGATAACTAGGTTTGACATAACGTCCATATATAGTTCATACAGGGAAATGAGATGATGTAGAGGAGGACAGTAGTGTTGGAAATGGTAAGCAGTTTCAATCCTTGCACCTTCCACCAAAACTTCACCACGTGCGGGGGTCTCACCTCTACGGGATGCACTCACCAGAATTCTGAATAAAATGCGCTGAGCATCCACCGCTGTACATTCCACTCAATAATAGTCTCACTTATGCAGAAGATTCGGTAAGCATATGTGGAAAAAATAAATTGCCCACATAGTGTTATATTGCTTTTTTTTTAAAGTTTATTCACAATCCCCAAAACCCCTTACATAATATGCGTACCAAAAACACAATTTCTCAAGCAAAAATTAAGTTTAGAGTGTAATCGCTCGGTTACCGCGGTCAGCAGGAGCAAACGTTTGTGTATATCAGCTGCTGATGTTTTGTTTCCTGGTTCCCTTGTGGTCCATGGAGCGCACGCGTCACTTCCTGGTAGAGCCACCGAGATCACTGACGCATTTCGTCACTTCCTGACTTTATTTTTAGAGTTATTTTAATGCATTTTGCAGCAATTACTCATCAGAGTCTTCTTTCATACCCTTTAACCCCGGTTGAAAACCTGGGTTACCCATGGCAGCTTTCCACGAGCTGAGTAACCAGTCTCCTCTATGAATACTTGGCGTTTATGTTCAGGTGTTCAGTGCTGATGTGCTGGAGCTAACACTGGCTGAGTTAGGGTGGATGAAAATGTCTAGAGCCAGAGTGTTCCCACTCAGTTCCACCACCGTTGACATTTTTCTCAGATGCTTAGTTGAGTTGAGTTGAGTTGAGAGGTATCTTAATATAGCGCGGTCTTACCCCGAAGGGTCCCGACGCGCATAGCAGAGTTCCTTGGAAAAGAGGACCCAGGAACCAGAAGCAGCACAGAGCGGCAGAAAGGGTGGAAGAGAGAGGCTACGCAGGGAAGGCTTGCGTGAAAAGCCAAGTCTTCAGTAACCCGCGGAAGACCGGAATAGTAGGGGCCTCCTGGAGCTCGACAGGGAGGCTATTCCACAAAAACAGCACCCTGGTGGGAGAAGGCCCGACCACCACGCCGGATCTTCTTGAGCACCGAGATGTGGAGGAGAACTCTGCCGGTAGATCTGAGTGATCTAACAAAAGCTTGTTTATGAAAACGAGAACAGAGATAGCTTGGGGCCAGGCCTCTCATTATCTTAAACATAATACATCCAGCCTTAAATAAGGTGCGATAGTGGACCGGCAGCCAGTGCAAGGTGCAGAGGACAGGGGTGATATGATCCCTCAGCGGGACATCCATGAGTAACCTAGCCGCAGCATTTTGAATAAATTGAAGCTTCTGCACTAACATCTTTGGCAATCCCAGATAAAGAGAGTTGCAGTAGTCTAGGCAGCTACCTATTGTGGCGCAGATGACAGTTTTTCTGTCCGAGATATCCAAATATTTAAACAGCCCCCTCAGGAGTTTTAGCTGCCAGTGACATGCACTGACGACCCTCTTTATCTGAGGATCCAAAGTTAAACCTGAATCTAGGACAAATCTAAGATCATGGACCTGGGGGGCCACATCCGGAGCAGGACCAAATGAGGGAGGCCAAGGTGGGATATTTGGAGGGGTGGCCAGATCGCTGAAGATGATCACCTCAGTTTTTCCCCCATTAAGTTTCAGGAAGTTGGCAGACATCCATGTGTTGATGGCCTCCAAACAGCTTGCAAGGGTGGCATCAGCTGTCTGGTTCCTAGGAATCTTTAGATAAACCTGGGTGTCGTCCGCATAAACATGGTAATGGACGGCGTGGGACTTTAGCAGGTCGGCAAGGGGCCTCATATAGATATTAAACAGCAGGGGAGACAAGGCAGAGCCCTGTGGCACTCTGCAATCCAGGGCAGTGTACTTAGAGAAAAAGGGGCCAGTCTTGACTCCCTGAACTCTGCCCTCTAAGAAAGAGGCCACCCATGCCAAAGCCGACCCACTCATACCCAAAGCAGATCTCATCCGCTCCAGTAAGATTCCATGATTAATGGTATCAAATGCGGCCGACAGATCCAAAAGAACCAGAGCTACTGAGTCACCCCTGTCCAAGCTGTGAAGGACATCATCATAGACACAGGTGAGGCTCGTCTTTGTTCCATGTCCAGGTCGAAATCCGGACTGGAATTCGTCCAAGAGATGGAAAGACTCAAGGTAAGCCTGTAGCTGGATAACCACCAGGCGCTCAATCACCTTTGCCAAAAAAGGCAAGATGGAAATCGGCCTGTAGTTGCCCAGTATGTCGGGGTCCAAGGTCGGTTTCTTCAGCAGGGCCAAGACCATGGCCTGCTTCAGAGCACCCGGGACAGTACCTGTCCTGAAGCAGCAGTTGATTATCTCCCCAATAAAGGGGGCCAATCGGGCAATCCAGGGGCCATCACTGTGTGGCCGATGTCCTCTTGCACAGTCTCTGGCCTGGGAATGTTGTCTCTAATGGTCTTAACCTTAGAGACAAAGAAGTCAGCGAGCTACTGGCACCAGTCCTGTGACTCCTTGGGAGCAGAGCTGGTAGCTTCGGGATGGGTTAACTGAGGAGATCTTGAAAAATTTGGCCGTGCTGTTGGCTGCCTTCCTGATTCGCTCTTGGAAGTAGGTCTTTTTAGCCTCTCTAATAGCCCTCTTATAAAGATAGAGGGCCACCAGATGCAGCTTTTTGTCAGCTTCCAGAAGGAACTTCCGCCAACGTCTCTCCCTGGACCGAACCCGCTTTTTGAGGTGCCAAAGCTCCTCGGTAAACCATTGCAGGCTCTTGCCCAGGGAACGGGGATTAGATCTCATCCTACGGGGTGCTAACACATCAAGGGCCACTTCACACGACTCCTGAAAAATACTCAGTTTCTCTACCGGGTCGCCAAGCTCAAAAAAGATTGGCTGGTTAGTACCCGTAGCCACAAGGTTTCCAAATCTGTCTGGGCAGACTTTTGAAAGGTTTCTTGAGAAAACCTTGGGGCCAGAGCGATCTGGGATATGTGGAGGTTTCCCTTCCAGTAGGGCCAGGCTAAAGGAAATAAACCTGTGATCCGACCATCCATTGCTCCACATACCATACACATGCCTGGCCACACACTTGGTTAAGCGTTTATTAAAGTGCTATGTAGAAGGCCTTTACACATCATGTGTTAGACAATTGGTTGCAAAGTGAAGAGTATGTGCTAGACGTGAGATGATTTTATTGTTGTATTCATAAGATACCTTAACCACTTGCTTTCTGGGCACTTAAACCCCCTTCCTGTCACTAATGGGTGAGACTGAAGGGCACTGATAGGTGGCACTGATAAGCGGCACTGATGGGTGCCACAGATGGGCACTGATGATCACTAATGGGTGGCACTGAGAGGCACTGGTAGGTGACAGTGATAGGCAGCACTGATCTGTGGCACTAATTATGAGACACTGATGGGCATTGTTTGGCATCACTGGTGGGCATTGATGGGTGGCACTGGTAGGTGGCACTGTGGGCACTGGTAGGTGGCACTAATGGGTACTGATAGGTGGCACTGGTAGGTGGCACAGTGGGCACTGGCAACTGGCACTAGTGGGCACAAATAATGCACCCGTGGCTTTCTGTGTGAGGAACCAATGTCCCTCTGACAGCAGCTGGTGATCAGCTCTTTTTCCCCTCACGCTAATAGCGTGAGGGAAAAAAAATACCATTTGCTGATCTTCTGTTTACATCATGTGATCAGCCGTCATTGACTGACAGCCGATCACGTGGTAAGGGGGCGGGATCGACCCCTTACTCTGATCTGTGCTCAGCCAAGTCTCATAGACTTGGCTGCGTGACACGCAGACAGCGTTTGCTCGGGAGGACGTCCATGGACGCCCTCCCAGCAATTAAAGCCCACTCTGTAGCCGTCTTTCGGCTATAGCGCGGGTGGCAAGTAGTTAAGTCTAATGCCCCGTATGCACTATAAGAAAATTTGGTGAACATTTTCATCCTAGGAGCAATCGTACTATTTTCTGATAGTGTATACTCAACTTCTGACAAACGATTCCGAGCTTCTGAACGAAAATGTTCGAAGGGACACACTCCAAAATGTTTCTCATACGGGAACAGAATAAACTATTTTCATTTAATGTGTACCATTTTCGTATGAGAGATATCAGATATGAAAGACTGCACATGATCAGAAACAACAAATAATAAAAAAAAAGCCTTTGTCGTACAAGATCTTTCTATACATTATTTCTATCTTCGGTTCCGACTTGCTGTGAAACATAGAGGAAAACTGGCCAATCGTTTGCCCGATTTTCTCATAGAGGTTTAATCCAGAAGCTGAAATAACTTTTGGCAAGTTTTGGACAGATCTGGTTTACTAGCCTCATCATTAGTTGTACAATGGTTCAAGTCTTATGCCCCGTACACACGATCGTTTTTAATGTCATTTTTTAAACCAACGTTTTTCTCCTCGTTTTTTTTCATGTTTCCTCTCAAGCCTGCCTTGCGTACACACCATCATTTAAAAAAACGATCAAGCAAAGCGCAGTGACGTTCAACACGTACGACGGCACTATAAAGGGGAAGTTCCGTTCGAATGGCGCCACCCTTCATGTTAGTAAAGTTTTTGGGCGACGATTCGCGCTTTTCAGTCCGTTACTGTGTAATGAATGTGCTATCTCCATTACGAACGCTAGTTTTACCAGAACGAGCGTTCCCGTCTCATACTTGATTCTGAGCATGCGCATTTTTTTTCACGTCGTTAAAGCATACACACTATCGTTTTTCACGTCGTTAAAAAAAACGACATGAAAAACGACGTGAAAAAAGAGAGCATGTCCGGAATTTTTAATGGCCGTTTTTCACGTCGTTAAAAATGCTCTGGAGCATACACACGATCATTTTTCAGGGCCATTTTTTAAAATGGCAGTTTTAACGGCATGAAAAACGATCGTGTGTACGGGGCATAAGTCAGTATTTTTTATTAAATAAAAATGCTAATTGTCATGAGTTTTTTTTTTTTTTTCAGCCTAGTGCCATTAGAGATAAAGACTCCTGGGGGAAACATTTGAGTGCTTTTTATTTGATATTGAGAGGGGTACCATTGGAAGTATGGTCCAGTAGAAAATTGGAAATACCTTATCTGATATCAACAATACAAAGGAAGTCTCAGAGTAAATTATCATTTGGGGGGAGGGTGGCAAGGGAAAAAAAGTGGAATATGGGGTGAGAGGATATAATACTGGGGAAAAGTAGGCCAATAGAGGTAAGAGAAATGTGCATAAATGTAGGGGGTGTTTAGGTTATGCAGAAAATCATAAGATGGGCAAGAGAGTAGGAGTTGCCACATAGAGGTCCCAAATGGATTCTTGCAGCTAGTCCTGCAGTACTAAAGTGTATTATGACCACTACATCCCACACTTATTGTGTGGATCCTTGTGTACGTGTAAGGTAGCTACATACAGCAGAAAAAACTTTTTTCTTCAAAGCAGAATCACTGGAGTAGTTATTTTATGTAGGTAAGGATAACATCAATGGCTAAATGTGATAGAATGGAAAATGTGGCTTTAGAGAAGACACATTTTTCTAAATGTCAGCTTCCCTATGTACCAATATACCATTAATTTACTGTACTTCTTTTGCAGAAACAAAAAAGCTTTCTATTTGTCCTACACCAGGACTGTTGAATAAAAACTTCAACATTACTTCCTGGATGGCCTTTAGGTTGTGGAAACTGTTATGACATAGGAAGGAGTTCACCAGCTGACCTCATTAAAGTGGAGTTCCACCCAAAAGTGGAACTTCTGCGGATACCTGTTTTTTACAGGGGGCCTGTCCCCACTTCTGGGAGACCGGGCCGCAGCGAATTACATCAGCAGCTCGGTTCTCCTCCTCTCTCCCCTTCAGCCGGGCCAGTGAGAGAGCACAGAGCACTTTGCGCATGCGCTACACTGCCGGCTTCACTTACCCGCAATGGCGGCAGCAGCACCCGACCAGCAGATGGAAACATCAGCTGCGGTGCCGACATCGCCGGACTCCAGGACAGGTAAGTGTCCTAATGTTAAAAGTCAGCAGCTACAGTATGTGTAGCTGCTGACTTTTAATTGTAAAGAGGCGGGCGGAAATCGCTCCCACCCACCTCTGCAGGTGCATGCTTTTCCAATGCAATCAGCAATCACCGTTCTCACTAAATACACAGCCATCCATTTTTTTCCACCTTTCCTTCAGCTTGCATAGATTATTCATTTGGCAGAGTGTACAGGAGCTGAGCATTCAGATAACAGCCTATGTGGAGCAGAGCTTTAGTATTGAAAACAGGAAAAGCGTGTTCTGGAGGCATGTGAACCTCACCGTACATTATACAATCAGATTGAATAATCTTCTTTAGGTCTGCCATCAACTATGTAGTTCAAGAGAATACAGAGTGCTTGGATAGATGGTGTGTCCTCCTATTATATAGTTTGGGTAAATTTAAAGGCGATTGTACAATTAGATTGTATAGTGTATGGCCACCTTTACACACCTAAAATGAACCGTTTCACTTTCAGTACCATTAATTGTTATCAGCACCCCAAATACAGAAGCAAACACACATTTTGCCATGTAAAAAAAACGAGCGGCAAATGCAGCAAAAATCACAGTAAAAAACGTGCAAACTGCAACATGCCAAAATGTACCATGAGCTACTTTGCCACGTGTAGAACAACCTATTGAAATCAATGGGCTGCCTGTTAAGAGGAAAAATTATTGATTCCCCCACTTGTACTCCCCCTAGTATGTATGATGCGTGCATATTCTTAGTCCCAAGTGCATAACTTTACATTTATCAACTTTAAACCTCATTTGCCACTTGGTTGCCCAATTAAGCAGTGCATTGAGGTCGGCTTGGTGTCATCCCCAAAAACTGAAATTGTATTTTTTTTTTTTTATCTCAGACCCTGGGATACACCACTAACAACCCTAGACCATTCAGAGTAAGAATCATTGACCACTACTCTCTGAATATGGTCTTTTAGACAGTTTTCTATCCATATACAAACTCATTTTTCTAGGCCTTTAGATTTAACTTTACACATTAGTCGTGTGTGGGGAACTGTGTCAAACACTTTTGCCAAATCCAAGTATACTATGTCCCCAGCCACTCCTTTGTCTAAGATTTTACTTACCTCATTATCTATGTATGTCCAATTCTTGGCATGGTTTTGTCTTGTACTTATTTTGCTCTGGAATTTCTGGAAAATCTTTATTGAAAAAAAGAATTGTCTGACAACTTCTGTCTTTCATGAATCCATGCTGTCGGTTGCTTAAAATATTTTTTTTCCAGCAACAATCTCCTTTAGATCTATCATCAATTATGTAATACAAGGACCTCTCTGATTGGATACAGGGTAATTGGATAGATCGTTTTGGTAAATCTAAAGACAATTGTACAGATATTTTTCTATCATATTGTAAAGTGTATGGACACCTTTATACACCTAAAATGAAGTATTCTGAATTTTGGTACCCCAAACATAGAAGCAAACACACATTTTGCCATATGGAAAAAAAAGAGCAACAAGCACAGCAAAACATGCAGTAGAAAATGTGAAATCAATGGGCTGCCCCATGGGTGTAGCACAGGGGTCTCCAAACTGTGGCCCGAGGGCCAGATGTGGCCCTTTGCTAGCCTTTATCCGGCCGTTGGGGCTCTATTCTTCCCACTGACAGCCAACCAGGACACTATTTCTTCCTCTGGTACCAATGATGGGATTCTATTCCTCCTACTAATAGGGGCACAACTCCTCCTCCTACTGACCACCAACCCTGAGGCCATTATTATTCTAACTAATATCGGGCCCAGGACATTTTCTGCCCCCGGCTGGGCACAATACGGCCCTCCTAAAGTGTAAAGCACAATAAACTGGCCCTTTGTTTGAAAGGTTTGGAGACCCCTGATGTAGCATAAGGGGTTGCAGGGGCCACAATCGCAACCCCGCCCCTAGCTCCAGGGGGCCCCTGAACCCTCCCTATCATATAATCATATCCTCCACAAAGTTTAGCTCCAATCTGCCCTAGGGCCCCACAGCCAGGCTCCAGTACTGGGCTTCAACAGTCCACACCCCTCCATTCTCATTGGCTGGGGAGAAGCTGTGAGACATATCCTGAATGGAGAGGAGCATGGGGTGAGAACAGCCCAGGATGGGGAAGTGTCTGTGCTGTGTGCATGGAATGGTAACCGAGCTCAGCGAGTTAAGAGGAGGAGAGTGCTGTCCTGTAGCCACGATGGGAATGATGTCACTGGTGAGGTAAGACACTGCTCAATGTCTCCTAGTCATTAAGTAAAATAAAATAAAACTGCGCTAGAACCCACAATCAACAAGTGTCAAAGCTGTCAGCACACAAACAAGCAAAGTAGATGAAAATGAAAAATGGGAAGTGCAGCGCTAAACTAGTGAAGGATATCACTATGTGTAGGAGTGATATTCTGATATATAATAAATTAAATGCAGTATACAGTGCATAAATCACTTAACCCACAAACTATGGTGTGGATGCTTCCACGGAAGGAATCCACACAGTGTCAGCGCATGAATCAAAATAAACCACAAATGGAATAGTATGGTGTGGGTGGTTCCACTGAAGGAATCCACACACTATATGTGCTATCGTGAAGGAACACAAGTGCATATAAACAGTCCAAAAACAACCTATGAATAAAAGTCCGTAAGTGAAAAATATGCAATGGAGTCTCTGTGTGTGTGTGGCGGGTGCACTCGTTGGAAGTGAACTCAACACCACTGAGGATAAAAATAAATTAAAATGGAACTAATAAGTGTAACAAGTCCAAGCACCTCAGACCCATTTCAAGGACAGCTTCCCACGGAATGACCACATGTGAAGAACCAAAATGTTGTCTGATGAATTCAAATCAAAAACACTTGAGACAATGAATAGGTGGGGTACTCTTACCACAAATGTTGGACTCAGCTACCATACGACAGTGAGTCAGATAGACTTGAGGTCTAACAGACCATGGATAATGGAACAGGATGCCGTGGATGTCTCGAACTGTCCAGGAGAGGGTGATCCCATACGCTGAAAAGCTAGTAGAAACTCCTCAAGCATGCGAGCTCCAAGGATAAAGAGATGGAAAGAATGGAGACACAAGGGAAGTCTCCCAATGGTGCAGGTCAATAAAACCGTATCAGGTTTATTTTCATAAAATTGTCATACAGGTAGTTGACAAATGATAAAAGTGATCACGATCTAAAAAGCAATGTGGGGTACAGCAAGACAAAACCGACACGTTTCGACTGCAAAGTCTTCAACAGGGGCATATTGCTGCACCCTCCACATTGCCAACATTTATAGATTATGAGAAAGGTTGATCCACCCCTCAAATGCGGAGACAAAACAGGAAATGACATCAAAATCCCTGCCCTCAACTCAAATGAATACCATAAAACAAATATACATGTTTACATATAAATGTCCACTAACAAATAATATTCGATCAAATAATAATACAAATAAAATTAAGTAAATGGAGTGACCCACTATACAAGTTTCTCTAGCAGCAGTGCTCTGGACCAATCACGGGTCAGTATTCCAATATATAGTAGTGTCCCCGTAGGAGTAGTCACAGGAAGCTAGTCCATCGCCAACACGGGGTGAATCGCAGGCCAACTTACAAATGGGGATTGCACATCCCCCTCATTATCAGAATTATATAGATCCCAATCAGTCTGACTAGATTGCGTCAACGCATCCCACTCACTGGCAGATGCACTCTCTGCACAATGTAATCGGGCTGCCTTAGGGAACACTGCCCAAGCCAATAGGAGACTCCATATCGGCGTGACGTCACGATGCACGCTCCGCTCCACTGGGTACCAATCCCAGGCGAGCGTGACTCCGCAACGTAGATCACGCCAAAATGACGCTCCACCCACCAGTATTCATGACTAGCGTGGTCTCAGACTGCCCTAAAGAACGCTGCCCAGGCCAATGGGAGACTCCATAGGTGATTATTGGCGGCCGTGATCTCTAGGACGGAGGCTAGTCCATCCTCCATACACTTCCTTGATCTAGAGATCCTGGCCGCCAATAATCACCTGCAGTTTAAGACATTTTGTAAACCTACCGACAGGAATGGGTACATCCCTGTCGATAGTTGCCATTACCATCAATGGTTAAGGTCGGTCCCCCGGGGACAGTTCCTTCGTCTTAGGAGGAACTGTACTCATGAAAGAGATTTTTTCCTTCAGTCCAATATTCTAAAACAACGGTTTGTGGACAAAGGATATAGTTCCATTGAATTAGACGGAGACATCGCTGTGGTGTCTAGGATATATAGGGCTTCTCTCCTGGTGGATAAACCAACTACCACCAGAGATGAGAAATTTAAATGGTCCTTTTTCACCTCTTATTCCATACAACATGGTGAAATAAAAAAAATCCTAAATAGACACTGGAAGGTACTTCAGAGCGATAGAATCCTTGGACCCTCACTTCCAGAACGAGCAGGAGTTATCTTTAGGGGCGCACGTTCCATTCAGAGTGATTTGGCCCCCAACACGATTGATTCCCCTAAAAAGGTTTCCTTCTTTCCAGAAGCTAATGGTTACTATCCATGCAGGAAATTTAATGTATGTATGGTTAAAGTTTTTGGCAGACGTAGGACCGATACATTTACATCCAGCACCACAGGACGTAGTTACACTATGAGGCACTTTACCACCTATGTGACGAGGTTCATAGTGTATCTTATTACTTGTCCGTGCAAACTCCAGTATGTGGGACGTACCATTAGAAATTTTGCAGTTAGGGTCAACGAACATCTGGCCAAAATACGCAAAGGTTGTGACAAACATACTGTCTCTCGTCACTACTTGGAACATCATGCCAAAGATCCAAAAGGCACCCAGTTCCAGGTGATAGACAGGTTTGTTCCCCACTGGAGGGGTGATTCCTGCCTATGGGGTGTCTCTAGACTTGAGACTTTTTGTATACAAGAGCTCAGGTATTACTCGCCCCATGGTATGAACGTTGAATGGGACATCAATTGTTTCATTAATCGGGCGTGAGTAACCTGGGCTCGTGGTGTCCTTGTGGCACTAAGATCTGGATCCATTCAGTTAAATCGAATTGGGTATTATCTATTCTATTTCTCGCAGCTGGCACGCACCTTTTCAGGTGGTGCTAAGCTGTGTTTGTGTGGAATTACTTGTACCTATACTTGTGAGTACTGTTTCAAATAAGCTTTCTTGTTCCTTTACATCTTTTTATAATTTTATAGGGTTTTTTACATATGTCATTTTTGGTTCATGATCATTCACACATTCTTTCTGGGTGATTGAATGTGTGTATGTATCATGTAGGTACTTTTTATCAGCCAATTAATTTTTTGTCCACTAGATGGCGATCTACGATCTCCATCTATGGTGTCGTGATGCGGATTCTTCCCCTATTCATTTGGGGGGCGTCTCTGCGTCCTGACAACAGTTTGTGACTCCTTTTTCTATCAAGTGTATCTGATACATATATATATTTTCAACAGTCAACTGTTTCTCTGTTCAAGAGATGGAGCAGCGCTGTTCGCTGTATTCCCCACCTTTGTTGCTATGGCGCAGCCTCCTCCTCTATCTGTTCAGGGGGCGCCTCTGTGCTTTTGCATCATCACGTGACCGTGTGAGTCATGTGTACTGGTGGGTGGAGCGTCGCTATGGAGTCTCCCATTGGCCTGGGCAGCATTCTTTAAGGCAGCCCGAGACCACGCAAGTCATGTATACTGGTGGGTGGAGCGTCATTTCAGCGTGATCTACGTTGCGGCGTCACGCTCGCCTGGGATTGGTACCCAGTGGAGCGGAGCGTGCGTCGTGACGTCACGCCGATATGGAGTCTCCTATTGGCTTGGGCAGTGTTCCCTAAGGCAGCGCGATTACATTGTGCAGAGAGTACATCTGCCAGTAAATGGGATGCATTGACGCAATCTAGTCAGTCTGATTGGGATCTATATAATTCTGATAATGAGGGGGATGTGCAATCCCCATTTGTGAGTTGGCCTGCGATTCACCCGTGTTGGCGATGGACTAGCTTCCTGTGACTACTCCTACGTGGACACTACTATATATTGGAAGTAACCACCCACACCATGTGATATGGTGTAGACTTGCCTCCCATTGGCCTTTGCTTTTGGCGGGATTTAGCTAGTTCTGTCGGGACCCGTGATTGGTCCAGAGCACTGCTGCTAGAGAAACTTATATAGTAGGTCACTCCATTTACTTAATTTTATTTGTATTATTATTTGATCGAATATTATATGTTAGTGGACATTTATATGTAAACATGTATATTTGTTTTGTGGTATTCATTTAGGGCGGGGATTTTATGTCATTTCCTGTTTTGACTCCGCCTTTGAGGGGTGGATCAACCTTTCTAATAATCTATAAATGTTGGCAATGTGGAGGGTGCAGCAATATGCCCCTGTTGAAGACTTTGCAGTCGAAACGCATCGGTTTTGTCTTGCTGTACCCCACATTGCTTTTTAGATCGTGATCACTTTTATCATTTGTCAACTACCTGTATGACAATTTTATGAAAATAAACCTGATACGGTTTTATTGACCTGCACCATTGGGAGCCTTCCCTCGTGTCTCCATTCTTTCCATTTCTTTATCCTTGGAGTTTGCATGCTGGAGGAGTTTCTACTAGCTTTTCAGCGTATGGGATCACCCTCTCCTGGATGGTTCGAGACATCCACGGCATCCTGTTCCATTATCCATGGTCTGTTAGACCTCAAGTCTATCTGACTCACTGTCGTATGGTATCTGAGTCCAACATTTGTGGTAAGAGTACCCCACCTATTCATTGTCTCAAGTGTTTTTGATTTGAATTCATCAGACAACATTCTGGTTCTTCACATGTGGTCATTCCGTGGGAAGCTGTCCTTGAAATGGGTCTGAGGTGCTTGGACTTGTTACACTTATTAGTTCCATTTTAATTTATTTTTATCCTCAGTGGTGTTGAGTTCACTTCCAACGAGTGCACCCGCCACACACACACAGAGACTCCATTACATATTTTTCACTTACGGACTTTTATTCATAAGTTGTTTTTGGACTGTTTATATGCACTTGTGTTCCTTCACGATAGCACATATAGTGTGTGGATTCCTTCAGTGGAACCACCCACACCATACTATTCCATTTGTGGTTTGTTTTGATTCATGCACTGACACTGTGTGGATTCCTCCCGTAGAAGCATCCACACCATAGTTTGTGGTTTAATTGATTTATGCACTGTATACTGCATTTAAAATTATTATATGTCAGAATATCACTCCTACACATAGTGATATCCTTCACTAGTTTAGCACCGCACTTCCCATTTTTCGTCTCCTAGTCATTAGCTGGGATTCTCTGTACCCCCCCCCCCTCCCGGGGATGTCCGCTTACCCCACTTCCCTGACAACTGGGGAAAAGACAAGAAGAAAGAGAACAGCGTCCTCTAAGTGCAGCATATTTAAGACATCTTTAATATAAAAGGATTAAAAACACTCACATTTGAGTAGAAATAATCACATGTGAGTGTTTTTAATCCCTTTATATTAAAGATGTCTTAAATATGCTGCACTTAGAGGGTGCCGTTCTCTTTCTTCTTGTTTGTTCTCAGAGGCTCTTCTAGCTTTTTGGACTGGCTGCCATCCACAAGCTCAGCAATGTTTCCTCTATTACACCTCCTTACATGGACTATACACCATATATGGACTTATAATGACTAGTGATGAGCCGAACACCCCCGGGTTCGGTTCGCACCAGAACCCGCGAACGGACCGAAAGTTCGCACGAACTTTAGAACCCTATTAAATACAATGGATGCGAACGTTCAAAATCTAAAGTGCTATTTATAACGACTAATATGCATGTTATTGTCCTAAAAAGGGTTTGGGAACCCGGGTTCTGCACCAGGGGACATGTATCAATCCCAAAAAAAGTTTTAAAAACGGCCGTTTTTCGGGAGCAGTCATTTTAATGATGCATAAAGTGAAAAAAAAAGTCAAATATTCCTTTAAATATCGTACCTGGGGGGTGTCTAAAGTATGCCTGTGAAGTGCAACGTGTTTCCGTGTTTAGAACTGTCCCTGCACAAAATTACATTTCTAAAGGAAAAAAAGCCATTTAAAACTGCTTGCGGCTTTAATGTAATGTCTGGTCCCGGTAATATGGATGAAAATCTTTAAGAAAAATGGCATAGCTACCCCATCACAGCCCCCCCTACCCCAGCCCATTACCAGCCCCTTTGGGTCTTGTATGGATATTAAGGGGAACCCCGCACACAAAATAAAAAAGGCCCTATATACTCTGTACAGCCGTATACAGGCGGTGCATACAAGACAGGGACTGTAGGTTTGTTCTTATGTAGAATCTGTTTGTAATTTTGAACAGGTACATTGTTTAAGTGTAGCTCCAGCCAAAAAATCTATTTTTAAGCTTTTTGGAAAACATAGGGAAGGGTTATCACTCCTGTAACATTTGTTTTGCTGTCTGTGCAGTGTGCACCTGTTCAGAACAGTTCACCTCACTTTCTGTCCTAATGACAAATGTGTTTTGAAAATTTGGGGTTTTTATTGAAACAAGAATTGGTGATAAAGCATCAGTGGAGAGGAGACACTTTTTTTTCCCACATTAACTCTTACAGGAGAGAATTTCCCTTCCTAGGGGTAGATTTCCTCTCACTTCCTGTTGTATCCTTCCGTTTGCAAGGAGGAGTCGTTTGTAAGTTGGATGTTTGAAAGTAGAGGCCTGCCGTATATACTCAGCTGAAATTTGCCCCTTACATGTTGGTGTTGCCACAACACTGTGAGCCCTCACAGTTACTCTTGGTGGGCGCATGAATGGGCCCTGCTGTGAATTATTAGATCAAGAATTGTATTTGCATGCCCCTGTTGAACAGGGGCTGAAAAATTGGGCCTTTGGTGGTGGTGGTGGTGGTGTTGACACAACACTGTAAGGCCTCACAGTTAGTCTTGGTGGGCGCAGGAATGGGCCCTGCTGTGAATTATTAGATCAAGAATTGTAATTACATGCCCCTGTTAAACAGGGGCAGAAAAATTGGGCCTTAGGCACTGGTGCCACAACACTGCAACCCCTCACAGATACTGTACTTGGAGCACAGCAATGAGCCCTGTTGCAAAGTATTGCATCAAAAATTGTAATTACACGCCCCTGTTAAACAGGGGCTGAAAAATTGGGCCTTAGCCACTGGTGCTGGTGCCACGACACTGCAACCTCTCCCAGATACTCTAGTTGGAGTGCAGGAATGAGCCCTGCTGCAAAGCATTGCATAAAAAAATTGTAATAACACGCCCCTGTTAAACAGGGGCTGAAAAATTGGGCCTTAGCCACTGGTGGCGGCACCCAGAAACAAAAATGTTCTTCCAAGCTATCATCATCAATCGGATCATTGAGGAGGAGGAGGATAGTCAGTCAACATAACAGGACAGTCTCTCAGCATCAGCTTCAGTCTTGAAGGGATGTGACATTTGAAAATAAATTAGTCTGTTATATCAGCTTCAGGTGTTTGGTAGCTGGTGGTGATCCAAGACTGGTTCATCTTTATGAAGGTCAGTCGATCAACAGAGTCGGTGGACAGGCGCACCCTGTGATATGTGACAAATCCTCCAGCAGCACTGAATGTGCGTTCTGAAAGAACGCTGGATGCAGGACAGGCCAGTAGCTCAATTGCATACTGTGCAAGCTCTGGCCAGTGATCCATCCTCAAGACCCAGTAAGCCAGAGGATTTTCGGTGGGGAAGGTGTCCAAGTCTAACCTTGCCCCTAGGTATTCCTGCACCATATATATCAGACGCTGGCGATGGTTGCTGGAACCGATCATACCTTGGGGCTGCGGACTAAAGAATTGTCTGAACGCATCGGTCAGATGGCCACCTTCCCCACCGCTCCTTCTTTGACTGACCGAAGCCTCAGCAACTCGTTGTCCAGGACCAGGAGTTTGTAACCTCCCAGTCTCTGGGAACACGTTGCACAGACCTTTCTGCAAGGCCTCCCGGAGTTGTCTCATCCTCTGCTCCCTCTGCGACGGTAAGATAAGGTCCACAACCTTACCCTTGTACCGTGGATCAAGGAGAGTGGCCAGCCAGTAATGGTCCCTCTCCTTGATCCGAAGAATACGAGGATCCTTCCGCAGACTTTGCAGGATCAGGGAGGCCATGCAGCGTAGGTTAGCTGAGGCATTCGGTCAGGAGTCCTCTGGGTCACTAAGGACGACATGATCCGCAGCCACCTCCTCCCAGCCACGTACAAGTCCACTGGTTTCTTGGGACTGTAAATCCTCCCTAAAAGACTGCTGCTGATGATGCTGAGTGCCAGGCTCCACCTCCATGCTGACACAATCCTCCTCCTCCTCCTCCTCCTCTTCTTCTTGTGCGATGGGTGGGACAGAAGGAACACTGTCTGGGTAAAGGGGGCCTTGAGAGGCAAGGAAGTCCTCCTCTTCCTGCCTCTGTTCTGCCTCAAGTGCCCTGTCCATTTTTCCATGCAGCGTATGTTCCAACAGGTGGACAAGAGATACAGTGTCACTGATGCATGCACTGTCACTGCTCACCATCCTCGTGGCCTCCTCAAATGGTGCCAGGACAGTGCATGCATCCCTGATCATGCCCCACTGGCGTGGTGAAAAAATCCCGAGCTCCCCTGACCCTGTCCTGGTGCCGTAGTCGCACAGGTACTCATTGATGGCCCTCTGCTGTGTGTGCAGCCACTGCAGCATGGCCAACGTTGAGTTCCACCTGGTGGGCATGTCACATATAAGGCGGTTCTTGGGCAGGTTCAACTCCTTTTGCAGCTCAGCCAGGCGAGCACTGGCATTATAAGATCTGCGGAAATGCACACAGACTTTCCTGGCCTGCTTCAGGACATCCTGTAAGCCTGGGTACCTGCCCAAGAACCGCTGCACCACCAGGTTAATGACGTGAGCCACACAGGGCACATGGGTCAGTTGTCCCTGTCGGAGAGCGGAGAGGAGGTTGGTGCCATTGTCGCAAACTACCATTTCTGGCTTAAGCTGGCGTGGCGTCAACCACCTCTCGGCCTGCCCCTGCAGAGCAGACAGAACCTCTGCCCCAGTGTGGCTCCTGTCCCCCAAACACACCAGCGCAAGCACGGCATGCCATCTTTTTGCCTGCGTACTTGCGTAGCCCTTGAACGCCTACGGAGCACCGCTGGTTCCGAGGACAAAGCACAGGAAGAGGCCATGGAGGAAGAAGAAGAGGAGGGGGTGGAGGACAGAGGTGTGTCACAACCAGTAGTAGCATTTTGGAGGTGTGGTGGTGGAACAACCTCCAACACTACTGCACCTTGTCCTGCATCCTTCCCAGCTGCCAAAAGAGTGACCCAATGGGCCGTGAAAGAAAGGTAACGTCCCTGTCCATGCCTGCTGGACCATGAGTCAGCGGTAATATGCACCTTACCGCTGGCCGCCCTGTCCAGCGAGACCAAGACATTGCCTTCCACATGCCGGTAGAGAGCTGGAATCGCCTTCCGTGAGAAAAAGTGGCGTTTGGGAACCTGCCACTGAGGAACTGCACATTGCACAAACTCACGGAACGGGGCCGAGTCTACCAACTGAAAAGGCAGCAGTTGAAGCGCTAGCAATTTAGCCAAGCTAGCATTCAACCGCTGGGCATGTGGATGGCTGGGAGTGAACTTCTTTCGACGGTCCAGCAGCTGGGGCAGGGAAATTTGCCTGCTAGAATCGGACGTCGGTGTACTGCTAGCAGAGTGCCCGCAAGTACTTGGCTGTGACACACCTAATTCTACACCTTCATTCCTCTCAGAGCAGGTTTCAGAGAGGACTGAAGGTATAGTGGGGTTGGAGATCCCAGCTGATGCGGTGCAAGAAGAGGTCCGCTTTGTTCTTTGGTGTGGGTCTTTAAGGTAGGCTTGCCAACGAGCTGCATGGCAGGTCAACATATGTCTGGTCAAGCATGTGGTGCCCAAGCGGGTGATGTTTTGGCCACGCGATATACGCTTGAGACATATGTTGCAAACAGCAGCTGTGCGATCTGATGCACTCGACTCAAAAAAGGCCCACACCAAAGAACTTTTTGAATAACGGGCAGAGGCAGCGCCCTGCACAGGTGGAGCTCTGTGGTGTGATTCCGTCGGTGTGCTGCCCTTACGCTGGCCCCCCAAGGGCATCCTGCCTCGTTGGAGATGTGCCTCCTCCTCATCCTCCTCCTCCTCCTCCTCTCTCCTATTAGGCACCCACGTGGAGTCAGTGACCTCATCATCCCCTCCCTCCTCATCACTGGAGCCAATCTGGCAGTATGCTGCAGCTGCTGGAACATGACTGCCAGATTGGTGTCCTTCTTGAGCATCCCCTCTCTCTGCTCTCACGCTACTGCCTTCCTCTAGCTGGGTATCATCATCAGACCCTTCGAAACGCTGGGCATCCTCCTGGAGCATGTACCCAACACTGTGCTCAAACAGTTCGGGGGACTCCTCAGGAGGACATGGTTGGTCTAGGGAAGGAGTGACTGATGATGACATTGATACCAGGGAAGAGGACGCTTTGGCAGCTGCTTTGCCAGTACCCTGGGCCTGGGTGAGAGAGGATGAGGAGGATGAGGAGGGCTTGGTCATCCACTCTACCAAGTCTTCGGCATGATGCGGCTCAACACGTCCAGCTGCCGAAAAGAAGGACAAGCGTGTCCCATGGCCACGTGCTGATGGTGATGCACTGCGTCCACGACCAGCACTGTTGTCTCTAGACACAGAGCCTGATTGCCCTCTTTTATTGGCTCCTGACTGTCTGCCTCTCCTTGTTTGCCTTCCAGACATTCTAATGGCCTGCAGGGAAATGGGAAAACCAGAAATAAGGCCTAGCTTCAGGAGTATATTTTGCAGAAATCACACTACGCCTGCTGTAGGTGCTGCAAATGCCTGTTGGTGTAACACACCAGGAAAAAGCAGCAATACAGGCTAAGTTCAGGTGTAATATGATCAGGAGACACACTCCGCCCACTGTAAGTGCCGCAAAATCCTGTTGGTGTAACACACCAGGAAAAAGCAGCAATACAGGCTAAGTTCAGGTGTAATATGATCAGGAGGCACACTCTGCCCGCTGTAAGTGCCGCAAAATCCTGTTGGTGTAACACACCAGGAAAAAGCAGCAATACAGGCTAAGTTCAGGTGTAATATGATCAGGAGGCACACTCCGCCCGCTGTAAGTGCCGCAAAATCCTGTTGGTGTTACACACCAGGAAAAATCAGCAATACAGGCTAAGTTCAGGTGTAATATGATCAGGAGGCACACTCCGCCCGCTGTAAGTGCCGCAAAATCCTGTTGGTGTAACACACCAGGAAAAAGCAGCAATACAGGCTAAGTTCAGGTGTAATATGATCAGGAGGCACACTCCACCCGCTGTAAGTGCCGCAAAATCCTGTTGGTGTAACACACCAGGAAAAAGCAGCAATACAGGCTAAATTCAGGTGTAATATGATCAGGAGGCACACTCCGCCCGCTGTAAGTGCCGCAAAATCCTGTTGGTGTAACACACCAGGAAAAAGCAGCAATACAGGCTAACTTCAGGTGTAATATGATCAGGAGGCACACTCCGCCCGCTGTAAGTGCCGCAAATGCCTGTTGGTGTAACACACCAGGAAAAAGCAGCAATACGGGCTAACTTCAGGTGTATAATGTGCAGGAGGCTTAGCAACAATGACACTGACACTGTCCCCTGCCTATCCTTCTCTCTCCCTGCACACAAGGTTTATCAAAGTATATGACACTGACACTCTCCCTGCCTATCCTTCTCTCTCCCTGCATACAAGGTTTAGCAAAGAATATGACACTGACACTGTCACCTGCCTATCCTTCTCTCTCCCTGCACACAAGGTTTATCAAAGTATATGACACTGACACTCTCCCTGCCTATCCTTCTCTCTCCCTGCACACAAGGTTTATCAAAGTATATGACACTGACACTCTCCCTGCCTATCCTTCTCTCTCCCTACACACAAGGTTTAGCAAAGAATATGACACTGACACTCTCCCTGCCTATCCTTCTCTGTCCCTACACACAAGGTTTAGCAAAGAATAGATTTGACACTGTCCCTGCCTATCCTTCACTTTCCCTGCTCCGGAACACACTACACGAGGCCGCCGCGCTGGCGGCCTTTTATAGTGTGGGGCGTGTACTAAACCCCCTCAGCTATAATTGGCCACAGGCATCCTGCCTGTGGCCAATCATTGCTCTCCTCGCTGCCGGCGCTGTGATTGGCCAAGCATGCAGGGTCACAGTGCATGCTTGGCCAATCACAGCGCCGGGATTACACTGCGATGGCGCAGTGTATTGTGGGCCGTTCGCGTCACTTGAATTTGGCGCGAACGGCCCAAATCGTTCGTTGTTCGCCCAACGCGTGAACAGCCGATGTTCGAGTCGAACCTATGTTCGACTCGAACACCGAGCTCATCCCTAATAATGACTATTACTCCCCCCCTGCCCGCTCATTCTCCACTTATAAATTTATATTTTTATTGTTCTTATTAGACAGCTATATCCAGAGTGTTGGGTTGGACACAGCGGCTGCCAGTAAAGTGACGTCACCGCGCTGACTGCAACTAGCGTATGCTAGTGAATCGGGCAGAGCGAGAAGAAGGAACAGAGCCAGGTAGGAGACGCCGCTCTCGTATCTCATCACTCCCGAATGTGGATTGGTATCAAATGTGATGTATTGCCTGTATTTTCGTTTTACATTGTAAGCGCAATTTTAATAGAAGGATAGAATTTTATAATAAAAGGTAAATGGAATTACACTATTGTGGTTATTATTCCTTCCCCTGCATGTGAGCATCAGCCAGAGATCCTATCATCCCCAGCGTCTGAGAGATGAGAGTTCCAGCTTGTCCATTATCACCTGTGATCATTAGAGGCTATTATCTTAACTTTGTTTGGTAAGAGCATTTTCAACAGGGGTGGTCTCATATACCCCCGCTATTTTTCACGAGTGGTGGTGTTGGTGGCAGATTACCGCATAACATGAACAGGACTTGGTTCTAAAACAACTGGGATCTCCTTTCTTGTGTTGTGATCCAGGGACTGTTTGAGGATTTCTCACATACATTATTGGACTTTTAACAGAATTGCACTTATATATTGTTGAACATGTGTTTGTAGCGCTACCTATTATATTGTGTGTTTTTTTATATCCAGAGTGCGCCATATTAATCCACTGTTTTTTTGTTTTAACTGGGGAAAAGACAAAAACCTGTGACTTTCTCCCAACATCTGCCAACACTGACAGATAAACCTTTATAAATTGCTAAAACAAATCCCTAAACACCTCCTGATGGGCCCATGAGGGGCTGCAGGCTTCAGATTTTGTGTCACAAGGCTTTGCCTCCCCAGATCTAAGTTGCACCCCTCCCCCACAAAGTCCCCTGACTACCCCCTCTGCCCTGGATGCTATGCCCAGCTGATGAGCTCATTTCCCATTACAGCACTCTATACTGCTCCTCCCCCGCAGTGCTGAAATCACATTCCTTTACAACAAAGCCAATTAGCCACAATCTGTACAAGGTGTATCTGCCTACTGCAACTACACTGTTGTTCCGACCAGAGAACTTTACAGGTCAAAAACAGCAACATAAAAGCCAGATACACCCTGTAAAGCCTGGCAGACTGTGTGTAAAGAAATGTGATTTCAGCCCTGTATAGTGTGGGGGGGGGGAGGAGCTGTATACATTGCATCCTCCACCCCTCTCTGCCAATCCCTCCACTGGCTCCCACTTACCCAATGAATAAAATTCAAAGTACTAACAATAATTTACAAAGCCACCCACAACTTGGCCCCCAGCTACATCACTAACCTAGTCCCAAAATACCAACCAAGCCGTTCTCTTCGGTCCTCCCAAGACCTTCTGCTCTCTAGCTCCCTTGTCACCTTCTCCCATGCTCACCTCCAGGATTTCTCCAGAGCTTCTCCCATCCTTTGGAACTCCCTACCTCAATCTGTCCGACTGTCCCCTAATCTATCCATATTTAGACGATCCCTGAAAACACTACTCTTTAAAGAAGCCTATCCTGCATCTAACTAACTTGTACTTCCTGCATCAGCTCATCCCCCCACAGCTATTACCTTTTGTATCAATTGACCCTCCCTTTTTAGATTGTAAGCTCTAATGAGCAGGGCCCTCTGATTCCTCTTGTACCAAATTGTAATGTAACTGTAATGTCTGCCTTTATTTTGTAAAGTGCTGCGCAAACTGTTGGCGCTATATAAACCCTGTATAATAATAATAATAATTGCTGGGATGGGAAAGGAGCTCTGCCAAGTGACCTGCCAGAGGTCCCTGTCCTCTGATTCTCCAGGGGTGATCCCTGTCCTCTGATGTAAGGAGGAACTCTGGGAACTCAAACTCTTAAGCCACTTTGAGTATCTGGGCGTGCGGTGGGTGTATCTGCATGTGCGGTGAAAGTGGTGGGAGGTAGTGGGGGGGCCCAGGTCAACTTTTGTATCAGGGCCCACAAGCTTCAAGCTACGCCTCTGGGCTGCCCTATGCATGTTGCAGGAACAACAAGCTAAAAAAGGTGTGCTCCCACACCATGAGGCCTAAGTGTAAAACTGTTGTGTTTACACAGGAACAACAAGGCTCCATTTACATCTGCGACTGCACAGAAAACATGCATTGCTCTTGCATGGTCATTCAATGTTAATGGCACCCCAACTGCGGGGTAGCAGGATCGTGTCTGCCATGCGAATTTGGAATTTGTATTAAATCAGACAGTCCCTTGCACTACATAACTGATGGTAGATCTAAATGAGATTGTACAATCAGATTGTAATGTGTATGTCACCTTTAAGGAAGAAGTAGAAAAGTAGGTGGAAATAAATCAAGAGAGAGTATAGTAATGAGGGAGGTTTGGTTCAGAGTGGTAATCCATGCCCTTTTTTGTAGAGCATAATGCCTTGTACACACGAGCGGAATTTCCGTCGGAATAAACTCCGCCCGGTTTGTCTTGCATACACACGGTCACACTAAAATCCGACCGTCAACAGCGCAGTGACGTAAAACACTACGACGAGCCGAGAAAATGAAGTTCTATGCTTCTGAGCATGCGTCAAATTGTTTCCGAGCATGCATGGTTTTTAGTCTGTCGGAATTGCATCCAGACGGACGGAAATTCCGATAGAATTTTTTTTCATCTGAATAATTGAGAACATGTTCGCTATCTAATTCCGTCGGAAAAAGTCAGATGGGGCATACAAACGGTCGGAATGTCCGATGAAAAAATTCCGTCTGACTTTTTCCATCGGAAATTCTGAGCATGTGTACGTGGCATAAGACATGATGGGTTATGATCTACAGGAAGTGATAGAATCAGAATGCATATTTTTTGGAGTTTCAAACAGGTGAAAATGCAAAGCTGACATAGACAATGTGAGAGAGACAAAGTGAGAGATAAGCACATTGGGATAGCAGAAAAGACACTAGAAAAGTCTTCTATTTATTGTGAAAAGTGAAATTCTGCCTGAAAAGTGCTTGAGTGTAACCACAGTAGTTTTGGGAACGTGACACCTGAAACTAGAAGTGATTTTATACACTTCACTTCCTGGGTTTTCTTTTTCGTACATCACGGGACACAGAGCGACTTAGTCATTACTAATGGGTTATATAGATTACCTTCAGGTGCTGGCACTGGCCACTTCCAAACCGGAAGTACCCTCCCCTATATAAGCCCCTCCCATCCGGGAGCACCTCAGTTTTTTGCCAGTGTCTAAGGTGTTGGCCAAAGAGTAACATGTGTTTTCACTGGGCTTGCGTACAGGTTCTTTTGGGCCTTAGTAAGCTGTTCCGGATCCCACCAAAAAAGCTTCATAGCTAAACGGTCGGTACCCGGGCCTTGCAGCAGAAGAGCAAGGTTTTGCCTGTAATGCCTCTCTTAGGAGGGCTGGACCCTGGGATCCAGAGCTCTGGTCATACCCACGACCAAGATGTTGTCTGTGCAGGGTGCTATACAGGTCCAGGGGAGTGGAATCCTTGGGAACCCGGTCCCTGAAGGTTTAATTACAATGCCTGCCGTGATAGGTGAAGTTTGGGCTTCTGTGGACCAAACAAAGTCCTGCGGCGGGGATCAGGTAAGTGGGGGCCCCCAGAAACTTGGTTCTATTGGGGGACCCCCAAGCCTAATTTGTCTTTCTGTCTGTTACCTAACGGTATTCCCGCTAATATCTGTGTATGCCTGTAACTACTGAAAATGTAAAATTTTAATAGTAGTCAAGAAAAAAAAAGGACCGCGGTACCTGTGTTAAACCACTAGAGGCCGCTGTGGTCCATTTTTCTTGTCATGTGGATCTTTGGTTTTCTCAAGTCAAAAGATCCAGGCAGTTGGTAAGTTTCTCTGTGGGAATCCACTTCCTCTGCCCTGTTGCTGCGCTCATCCACCGCACAGGCCCTCCGGCAAAAAGGGCCCTGGCTCCTAGTCCCTGTTTGTTTTTCGAAAAGGGCGCCAATGGCGCACGGGCGCGGGCGCGTGCACGCGCCTCCTATGAAAAAAAAAGGGGCGGGCGGGTGGATGACGCTCGATGCGCGCCACGGCGCTTCTGCGCATGTGCAGGCATCCCAGCTTGTATAAAGACACAGTACAAGTGTCAGCTGGATGCAAACAGAGCTAGCAACAAACAGTGGCACACAGAGGCGGTTGATGCAGGCATCCCCATAGAAAGGCACTTTAGTGGACACCAGCTGGTATATAGCAGCAACTGTGTTAGACTATTACCAGCAAAATTGGTGTATGACGACGGGAATACCTCAGCTTTGTGCTTATAGGATATGTCGTCCAGACGCTCTGGAAATAGATCTTCCAAGAAGCGAAAGGGGTCTCCGTCGGGCTCTGAGGATTTTGGGCATGCTGTACTGCGCCAATCTCCCCTGAAATTTCAGAGGTCAGTAGCCGTAGGAACCCCGCAGGAGTACCTGGTACTGCGGCTGTCCCCAGTCCACCTGCTCCTGTATATATAACAGAGGAGGTTTTATCCTCAACTCTGGGAGGATTGGAAGAGAGATTAACAGCATTGATCGCTGCTTCCCTGTCACAGGAAAAGCGCGTCCGATCTCCGTCTCCTCCTACAGAGTGCCTGTTAGTGGAGGAACAGTCCCAGAGATCGACCTACCTGAAGGGGATCAGGTGAGGTTGATAAAGTTATAGAGGAATCAACAGTGGAAGAACCTTTCTCAGCATCTCAGGCTGAAAGATTATGGGTTCAGTCTCTGACTAACATGGTCCGAGCAGCATTTTAAATGCCTCTGGCGGAACCATCAACCACTACTGTCTCCTCGCTGGGGTTGCTGAAAGCTCCCCAGACTGTCTGTTCCTTCCCAATCCACCCTTTATTGGAAGGGTTTATTTACCAGGATTGGGAACATCCTGTAAAATATTTACTCCCCCCAAGAGATTTCCAGTGATCTATCCCATGGAGGATAAGTTCATAAAAAAAAAAAAATGGAGGGTCCCTACAGTGGACACAGCCATCTCTTGTGTAAATAAATCACTGACATGTCCAGTAGATAATGTTCCAATATTCAAGGACCCAATAGATAAAAAATTGGAGTCTTTACTAAAATCTGCTTTCTCTACAGCAAGCATGGTGACGCAACCTGCAGTAGCAGCGATTGGAGTCTGCCAAGCAATGAAAGATCAGTTGAAACAAGTCTTAAGGGACTTACCAGATCAGCAGGCTCTTGCCCTAGCTGACCTACCTAGAGCCTTGTGTTGCGGTGGACGCCATAAAGGATACAATCCAACAGGCATCCCGCTTTAAGCTGTCTGTAGACATATGCGTAGGCTTCTATGGCTCAAAAACTGGTCTGCTGAAGCTCCCTGTAAGAAATTGCTGATTAGCTTCCCATTTCATGGAGAACGCTTATCTGGAGATGATCTGGACAAATATATCCAGAAAACTTCTGCCGGTAAAAGTACACTCTTGCCGGTTAAGAACAAGGGTAGAAGTCCTTCTTTTAAGAGGCCTACTTCTCCAGTCCCTGGCACATCGGCTGTGAAACAGTTCCGACGGCCTCCGCGGTCAAATCCAGGGGGCAGAAATCAGGGACAATCACAGGGTAACAAGAAACCCTGGGTCAAGAGAGGTACAAAACCTCCCCCTAAGTCATGAAGGGTTGCCCCCACTCAATCGGGTGAGGGGAAGACTTCAGTTGTTCACAGAGACCTGGCGGGACACCATCAGAGATGGGTGATCTCCGCAGTAAGTCTGGGATACAGGCTGGAGTTAAAAGACATTCCTCCTGCCCATTTTATAAGGTCAAACGTGCCAAGCGATCCCCAGAAGAGTGGATCCCTCCTTCTGGCACTAGAGCAACTATTGCCCCAAGGGTAATCATGAAGGTTCCCTTGGAAGAAAACGGGTTCGGGTTTTACTCGAACCTTGTCACAGTCCCCAAACCAAATGGGGACATGAGGCCCATATTAAATATAAAAGGGCTAAACAAGTTCCTACATATCAGGACTTTTTCGGATGGAGTCGATCTGATCGGTGGCCACCGCCCTACAAGGGCAGGAATGGTTAGCCTCGATCGACATAAGGGATGCTTATTTGCATATTCCCATCTGTCCGGCCCACCAGAAATTTCTACGCCTTGCAGTAGAAGGGCGCCATTTTCAGTTCAGAGCCTTACCTTTCGGTCTGGCCACAGCACCACGAGTGTACACAAAAATCCTGGCCCTACGATTGGCCAAACTAGGAACACAAGGTGTAACGATAATGGCATATCTAGACGACTTGTTGCTGATAGACCACTCAGTGAAAAAAACTAGAAGTGGTCGTTCACAAGATAATCAAGTATCTGGAATCTCACGGTTGCATTATCAACCGAGACAAGTCAGCCCTAAAACCAGTCAAAAGCCTGGAATACTTGGGGACTAAGACTGGATTCAAATCAGAGAAAGATTTTCTTACCTCCAGAGAAGGCGTCGTCTTTGAAAGATTTGACCCACTTAGTGGGTACAAAAAAGAAAAACCATCCATACGCCTGTGTATAAGGCTGCTGGGAAAAATGGTGGCTTCATTCGAAGCAGTACCCTACGGCCAATTCCATTCAAGGAACTTGCAGAGGGCCATACTGTCAGCCTGGAACAAAAAAGTTCAGGCTTTAGACTTACCAATGTCCCTGTCCCCTTCCGTTCGCAAGAGCCTCCATTGGTGGTTGGTACCAGAATCTGGAAAAAGGGAAACCCTTTAGTCCGGTTTCTTGGAAGGTGGTCACTACAGATGCCAGCCTCATAGGCTGGGGGGCAGTACTGGAGCAATGGTCTCTCCAGGGCAAGTGGTCAGGAGCAGAGAAGGCCCTGCCCACCAATCTCTTAGAGATACGAGCAGCCCGGTATGCCCTAGTAGCATGGACATCCAAACTCCAAGGGTCACCTGTCAGAATTCAATCAGACAATGCCACAGCAGTGGCATATATCAATCACCAGGGTGGCACCAGGAGTCGTGCAGCCCAGAGGGAAGCGAATTGCATCCTGGAATGGGCAGAAAGGTATGTCACAGCCATATCCGCGGTTTTCATCCCAGGAGTGGAAAATTGGAGAGCGGACTTTTTAAGTCGCCAGCAATTATGCCCGGGGAATGGTCTCTTCACCCCGAGGTTTTACAGGCAATATGCCAGCGGTGGGGAACACCGGATGTAGATCTGCTAGCATCCAGATTCAACGCAAAGGTGGACAGATTTGTGTCTCGCACAAAGGATCCCCTAGCTTGCGGTTCGGATGCCCTAGTGTTCCCTTGGGATCAGTTCAAGCTGATATATGCATTCCCACCGCGATTAATCCGCAGAATCAGGGTAGAAAAGAAACCAGTGATTCTGGTGGCTCCAGCGTGGCCCCGAAGGGCATGGTACGCGGAGATTGTAAAAATGTCAGTGGGAAGTCCTTGGACCCTCCCACATCGTCCGGACCTGCTTTCGCAAGGACCGATATACTACCCTTCCTTACCAGCCCTAGGTTTGACGGCCTGGCTATTGAAGCCCACATTCTAAAAAAGAGAGGGCTCTCTAATCCTGTGGTATCTACCATGATCAATGCCAGGAAGCCGGTATCCAGGCAGATCTATTATAGGATCTAGAAGGCGTACATCACGTGGTGTGAGGCCAGGAAATGGCATCCGCGTAAGTACGTAATAGGTAGGATTCTGGACTTCCTACAGTGGGCTGTACATAGGAAGCTTGCCTTGAGTACTATCAAGGGTCAGACGGCCTTGTCAATATTTTTTTCAAAGGCCCTTGGCTTTGCATTCATTAGTCAAAGCTTTCATACAAGGAGTGATGCGTATTAGCCCTCCGGTTAGTATTCCCATATGTCCATGGGACTTAAACCTGGTTCTGTCGGTTCTACAGAAACAACCATTTGAACCATTGCGGCACATTTCCTTGGTTCTTTTCACCAGGAAATTGATTTTCTTAGTAGCCATTTGTTCGGCTAAAAGAGTATCGGAATTAGCCGCCTTGTCCTGTAAGGAGCCATATCTGGTTATCCATAAGGACAGAGTAGTATTACGTCCTCATCCAGCCTTCTTCCTAAGGTGGTATCGAGGTTCCATTTGAACCAAGATGTGGTTCTTCCTTCCTTTTTCCCCAAACCTAGTTCGGTAGAGGAAAAGTTATTGCATTCTTTGGATGTAGTAAGAGCAGTTAAAGCTTATCTTAAAGCCACTGCTCAGATTCGTAGAACGGATACTTTGTTTGTTCTGCCGGAAGGCCCCAGAAAGGGTCAGGCAGCATCAAAAATCTACTTTAGCCAAGTGGATTCGACAGGTCATAATACAAGCCTATGGCTTGAAAAGGAGACCGCCTCCGTTCAAAGTTAGGGCGCACTCCACAAGAGCAGTTGGAACTTCATGGGCAGTGCATCACCAAGCCTCCCTGGCTCAAATCTGTAAGGCCACAACATGGTCCTTAGTACACACGTTTACTAGATTCTACCAGGTAGACGTCAGAAGTCAGGAGGATGTCGCCTTTGGGCGCAGTGTGTTGCAGGCCGCAAAAGAGCCTCATGCCTGATGGCGCCCAGCTTATGTATCCCTCCCCTCATTTGGCATTGCTTTGGGACGTCCCATTAGTAATGACTAAGTCGCTCTGTGTCCCGTGATGTACGAAAAAGAAAAAGGGATTTTTATAACAGCTTACCTGTAAAATCCTTTTCTTGGAGTACATCACGGGACACAGAGCTCCCACCCCTCTTTTTGGGACACTTATTGCTTTGCTACAAAACTGAGGTGCTCCCGGATGGGAGGGGCTTATATAGGGGAGGGTACTTCCGGTTTGGAAGTGGCCAGTGCCAGCACCTGAAGGTAATCTATATAACCCATTAGTAATGACTAAGTCGCTCTGTGTCCCGTGATGTACTCCAAGAAAAGGATTTTACAGGTAAGCTGTTATAAAAATCCCTTTATTTGCAGCTAGGGGAGATTAGTTTATAGACATTTGCTAGTCTCCCTCCTCTCCACCCAAGTCACCAGTGGTCAAAGAAAGCAATTAGGCAACTTTACAGCCACCTGATCACTTTCATCAGATCCTTATGTCAGTGGCAGGGTTGAATATCGCTGGAATGGAAAATGGAATATGGGACACAAGAGGGGTAAAAGAGTGGCAACAATCTCCTGTTGGAATACCAAAAAATAATATTAAAACTTACAATTGCAAAAAAGTTACAGCAAAATAGTTTTGTTAATATAAACACATACTAGACAACAAAAGCAACACACTTTGATCATTGGAAATGCTTATTTTTTAAGCATTAACATTGTTACAAAATGTTAGGTTTATAGCAAGTAGTTTTCCTGGTGTGAACATCTCCTTCAACAGAGAAGGGAGGTCTATGGATCATATTTGGCTACATATAAATACTATCTATACATTGTTTTATACAGAGGTTCTTAATACTCAGTGAAATTTGATATTCTATATTGTAAAAATCTCCTAATTGTTCTTTTTTTTATTGTAAAATTAATATCCGATTTTGCCATATTTGTAATTGTTTGAGTATATTGATCATGTATTTTGTGCAGCAACTACATCAGCCAGTAGATGACTGGTTTTACAAGTTTGTAGCTGCAGTTAAGCAGAAAAACCCATGTGGACTGTGCCCTGTCTGTCTGTTCTGTAGGGCAATATACAGTATTTCTAACAAGTTATGGGCCCAGGCATAGCCCAGACACCCACCCAGACACCCAGAGAAAAGCTGAGAACCAAATCATAGTCCAGTCATAGCCAGCTACAGCAAACAAGTGCAAAATACAGCAACTGAAAGAAGACTGCAACAGAATAACAGAAAATGGCCAGTAACACAGCTGCAACAAAGCTTTCATTTGCAAACCTGACAAACCAGAACCACCAGTCTTGGAGATTCAAGATGAAAATGCTGCTAATAAGAGAAGGTATGTGGAAATGTACAAATTAAATGAACTCAGGCCGGAACACCCTTCAGATAAATGGATAGAGAAAGACCAAAAAGCTCAGAGCACAATCTCTCTTAGCATAGAAGATGATCAAATCATACATATACGTAAGTGTGAAACTGCTAAAGAAATGTGGGAAGGATTACAAAAGGTGCACGAAAGAGCTAATCTCATCAAAAACTGTATTTGATTAGAAAGCTACACCAAACCAAGATGATGAAAGGCCAGGATATTCAGGATTACATAAGGCCCACCATGGAAATGGTTGACCGCCTAAGAGGCATAGGAAAAGAAATAAAATAATTTCTAACAGATTTTCATGTCAAAGCACTATTACTCAGCGACTTACCAGAAAGTTCTAAAACGCTTGTCACAGCACTTTATACATGCCCATATGATGAACTGACATTGGAATATGTTAAGAACAAGTTTGTGGATAAATATAAGCATAAAACAGAAAGCTTTAATAGTGACAGTGCTTCTGTCACAGAGTCTGCTTTCTAACAATAGTAACATGCAACAAGAAACACGTGAATGTTTTGTGTTCAAGAAACAAGGTAATTTAACCACTTAAGGACCAGCGTACGACTATATACGTCCTCTTTTTGAAGAGGGATATATCGGTAACGGCCGCAGCTGCTGCCACAACCGAGATATCCATCTCTTCAGACGCCAGTCCTGTAAACGATAATGGTGGTCTCTGTGGCGGATTCGCCGCGAGATCACCGTTATCGGGGGTGGGAGAGGGCCCCCCCTCCCGCCGCTCTCCCGCACCCTTCGCCGCTTACCAGAACCGTCGATAGCGGCAGAGGCGATCGGGTCCTCTTCCTAGCTGGGTATGGAGACGAGTGAGGGGAAGATGGCCCCCACCTGTCTCCATACCATAGCAGGGCGGATGCGACGTCAAAACACATTCTTAAAGTCACATTTTTTTTGTTGTCATTTTTTTCAAATTACTATTTTTTATTTTTTATTTTTATTGCATTTTAGTCTAAATATGAGATCTGAGGTCTTTTTGACCCCAGATCTCATATTTAAGGGGACCTGTCATGCTTTTTTCTATTACAAGGGATGTTTAATTTTTTTTAAAAAACATTGTAAAAATAAATGAAATCAAGTAAAATAAATAAGAAAACAAACAAAAACATTTTTTAAAGCGCCCCGTCCCGACGAGCTCGCGCGCAGAAGCGAACGCATACGTGAGTAGCGCCCGCATATGAAAACTGTGTTCAAACCACACAAGTGAGGTATCACCGCAATCGTTAGAGTGAGAGCAATAATTCTAGCCCTAGACTTCCTCTGTAACTCAAAAGATGCAATCTATAGAATTTTTTAAACGTCGCCTATGGCGATTTTTAAGGGTAAAAGTTTGACGCCATTCCACGAGCTCGTGCAATTTTGAAGCATGACATGTTGGGTATCAATTTACTCGGCTTAACATTAACGTTCACAATATAAAAAAACAGTTTACTGTTGTTTTCTTTTTTAATTCAAAAAAGTACATTTTTTCCAAAAAAAGTGCGCTTGTAAGACCGCTGCACAAATACGGTGTGACAAAAAGTATTGAAATTACCGCCATTTTATTCTCTAGGGTGTTAGAAAAAAAACAATATATAATGTTTTGGGGTTCTAAGTAATTTTCTTGCAAAAAATAATGTTTTAAACTTGTAAACACCAAATCTTAAAACGAGGCTCAGTCCTTAAGTGGTTAAAAGCAGATTGTAGAATCTCGAAAGCTAGAATGCAAACATAAACTAAACTACAAAAGGCTAAACATTTGAAGGAAAAAAAATGCTTCAGATAATGAATATGTTTTTCAATCCAAAAGTTGCACCTCATCTCTGTAGGCATGGTGTGTTGATTCAGGAGCTATGAATCACATAACATAAGAATTTTTTTTTCACTTTGACCAGAGTAAAACAGAAAATATCACCAAAACTAATGGGCAAATAATAGAATCAGAAGGAATAGGAGAAGGTTTTTTTTTTCCTGTCCAATTTCCCAGAGTGTCACCAGAAAGATACCTGTGAAAAATGTCCTCTATATACCTGCTCTTGAAACAAATCTTTTGTCAGTGAAGAAACTCACAAAACAACAGTCAATGTAGTGAACTTCCAAGATGATAGTTGTGCTATCACAAAAGCGAATATCTTACTTGCAAAGGCTAAAATTACAGATGAAAATTCAGTGTGTTCAAAATGTTATGACCTAACACCAACACTTCAAACTGAGGGAAATTCCACACTAGTGTCACATGAAGATAAGCAACAAAGTAACACAGAAATAGAAATGAATGCAGATAATCCATTGTAAAATAAGAAACCAGGCCACAAGAGGTTTAATCAGGAAATCAACCAGGAGCAATAAAGGCATTCCAGACAAACGTCCGTCCTATGTTGTTTGCATAGCATTAAAACCAGAGCCAGATTAATGGGATGAGATGCAAAGACTTCCAACTCATGAGAATTGAGAAAAAAAAGTGCATCACAGCATTTGAAAATCTGCTTACAAGAAACAAATTTACAGAGCTGAGATCCGAAATGGGACTAACACAAGGAGTAGTTGTTGAGTGGGGGTGTTGGAATACATTGTTCATGTATTTTGTGCAACTACATCAGCCAGTAGTATTTACAAATTTGTAGCTGCATCTATGGTTAAACTCAATGTCTTTTCTCTGATAATAGAAGTTCCTGTTTCCTGTCTGCAATTAAGCAGAAAAGCCCATGTGGACTGTGCACTGCCTATCTGTCCTGTAGGGCTATATACAGAATTTCTAACAGTAATTGCAATTTGTTGTAAGCGTATATTATACATTTTTGATTACATTTTGTTAGAGTTGGGCATGCATATTTATTTATTTAAATTCTGTAAATTCTAAAGTGTCTTAAGAGATTTCTTCAATTTCATCTTTCAATATTGTAACGGGAAGGCCCGGGGAACCCAGAATCCCTTAGAAAGTATGAGATACCCTTGCTTCAGCTTCCCCAATGCCTCTTATGTGGAAACCCCCCTGTGTCCCTCAAATATTCTAATAATGTTAGGATTGTCAAAAATAATATATTCTGAAAGATGTGGTGCTCAAATCCGTTGTTTCAGGGATACTCAAGAGTAAAAAGGGGTTTTGCACAAGTTAATATCATGTGTTTGTCAGCAACCTGCTTTCATTTGTTGTTTGTAAAAGAAAGTGTTTACTATAATCTTTGGCGATAAGGTTCTAAAGGTGGCCATATGGGCTGAATGAAAAAAGCTAAATCAAGTAGGGGTTGGAGAGGCCCCAGCCTCTCCAATCATTTTGACATATAGTTAGAAGACCCTGATATTGTGTTTGGAGGGTTACATCACCGTTAATGACTTTTGCCAAAAACATGCCTTTGCATTATAGAGTCCCCAATAATTAATATGCAATGCTGTTTTTATTTTTTAATTTTTTTTTTAAATGCTTACTTTTTAAGCTGCTTATTACATTGCCCTTCCCTTTCTGTCCTGTGGGTGGCAGGACATACAGTACTGAGCATTGGATGCATGTCCCTGGAAACTCATGAGTGAGCACCAGCCTAGGTTCCCTACCCACACAAGCGTGAAAGATAATTGACTGAACATGTGTGGGTAGGGAACAAAACAAAGTGAATATGGAGACAGGAGGGTTTGGGACTTTATATGAGGCACAGTGCATGTGCCTACATCCCTAATTGCTGAGATACATGGGAGAGGGGTTTATATGAAACATGCAGCCAGGGAGGCATCACGACATGAATGTGTCTGGTGGGTAATTATAAGTTGTGACCATATATATTGCATAGTAACATTATACATACAAAAATGTAAAATAGGTAGAATTTATTCCATACATAATACATAATAGCATGGTAGTATAAGGGCATAGCAACATATTGGTTCACAATGATATCATCATATAAAACTCCAAACTCATTATTGCGTGTCTCCACAATAAAAAAAAACATGATTTGAATTGGTAAGATCCAGTAGAACATAATATTGGTAACAATCTTGAAATGTAAACAAAGGGGCATCTATTAGCTTGACGTGTTTGTGGCTAACTTCCACTCTTCAGGAGCAGATGCAGGATAGGTGTCTATAAAAATGTAAAAAAATCAAATATTCAATTGGGTATGTCTATAAGAGGGGGGAAAGGAAGATGCAAAGGTGGAACCCCCACTCATACTTACAGACAAACTATGAGTCTGGCACAGGCATGGAAAGTTGGTGGCCAGCTGAGAAGGTCATCAGCCTCGGGAGCTGAGGCGGTGACTCCCATGGCACTGATAGAAAACCAACAGAAAAAGACTCATAGTTGGTCTTTTAGTTTTAATGGGGGATCCTCCTTTGCATATTCCTTTTCCTCCTCCACTTATAGACATACCCAATTGAATATTTGATTTTTAACATTTTTATAGACACCTATCCTGCATCTGCTCTTGAAGAGTGGAAGTTAGTTATGAAATGCGTCAAGCTATTAGATGCCCCTTTGTTTAGATCTCAAGATCGTTACCAATATTATGTTCTACTTGACCTTACCAATTCAAATCATGTTTTTTTACTGTGAAATGTGTCAGAAGTGCTGTATCACTAGAGCCTGTTGCATGAGCCCTTTTTATTGAGGGTAATTAGGAAACTTTTCAGTGCAGGTTACTTTAAACTAAATTAAGCTTTCACTTTTTGACTCATCATTTTTACCAGGTAATCATGAACCACACAAATTGCTTCCTGATCTTTTATATAGTACCTCCAACTGATAGAAGCCACCTGACCCTGCAGCAGAGCCCAACTACTGGATATCTCAGCTGCAAATTATGAAATGCGGGCTCAGGTAACTTACTAAAGGGGTACTCATTTTTAATAGGAAAGGAATGAGTTAACAAGATTTGATTTTCAATGTACAGAAAAGAGATGGCTGTAAATGGTACATAGTTTTACAAATTGATCTGTTGTAAAGAGGCCAGAGCTCCCCGCAAAGTAGGAGCAACACACTCATTTTTTCTTCTTCTGTGCAGCACTATGTGATGGGCTGTTATTCTTTTTGTTTAAACAAAAGACATCCCAGGAAGATACACAGTGTGATTATGTAGTTAACTTTGGCATATGTAAATGAGACCAAGAGTAGTCACAACCTAACCCTTCACTTTAGGCATCATAGGGCTTCATATTGTTAACATAGGCACATTATCTTTCTTTCAGAACGTATGTGATTTCTGATTATTTAATGGGGTTATTTATTTTGAGCGAGGAGAAAAATATTTACCGCAAAAATGTAAAATGTCATTTTGTGGCTTTTCTCTACTATTCCGTACTAGAAACCTAAGCCTGTTATTTAAAATCATTCAGGGTCTCTCCAATAATTGTATAGAAGTAGGCATTATGCTATATTATTAAAGCTGTAATTTCCTGCTGAATCTGGCTGGATGTTTCTTTTTATCACTTGGCAATTTCTATCTAGTTATGGCATAATTAAGTTTCCTGACCCTTGCTCGCTCTCTTAACAGGACGCTTAGAAATATACTAGAATTGCAGATCTTCAACCTGATGTCCTCTCTCCCTGCACAGTAATGGAATAAAATTATTAATCCAGTAATTGTACAGAACACATTACTTTGCATTGAATGTTCCTATTTCTCATTTTCTGTTAGTGACAATCAGCCAGAGGTGCAAATCATTTCTGCAGGGAGCAGAGCCCTTGAAAAAAGCCTCTCATTCACTCTGCTGGAGCTACCTGCACCACTGTGATTATTCAAAGTCTAACACAGTACTAGGCTCAAGTGAACAAAACACAGTGAATAAAATGGGCTAAGGAAAAATATATATATTTTTTTTGCTCTTGCCTGTAGCTTCAGTCACCCAAATTAGGAATTTTATTCCAAAAGCTAAACTCCACATCTTATTGCATGCCTAATAATGGACTAATGAGCAGACTATTCAGTGCTCAGTCTAACTGGGACTCATGTTTTCACATTTTTTGTCAGAGCTGAAACTTGCAAGTGAAGTTTCACAACTTTCCGTTCAATGAATTCTTTAAGGATGCTGCATTGACCAAAACACAATGACTCAC
Organism: Rana muscosa; assembly: GCA_029206835.1. Classification (NCBI taxonomy): domain Eukaryota; kingdom Metazoa; phylum Chordata; class Amphibia; order Anura; family Ranidae; genus Rana; species Rana muscosa. The sequence continues at coordinate 713,878,686 of CM055117.1, read as the reverse complement.
CCTAGAGATTTTTTGTCATACCATATTGAATTGTTCTTTGATTGAAATAGGGAGTGTTACTTTACTTCACTCTGCATTTTTTTATGATTGATTATTGTGTATATCAAAAGCGCAAACCATCAGTGTATTAGGTCTGTGGGCAATTTTGGATTTTGAAATGTATACTATATTTTAATGCTGACATGAAAGGATGATACTGTGAAAAGATAAATGTATAAATTTGTAGATATTTTGCTATTGCAATCAAATGTGAGATTTTAAAGTTTTTGAAAAGTTAAAGTTCATTAAACGTTTTTTTGTTTCTGCTGTATAAAAAAAACAGCTTACTGATATATTTTGGTATGTTGTTATTTTTTTTGGTATGTGCCTACATTTGAATGCTTTAAATTCTTTAAATAAATAATAGATCATAAAAATTAAAGACTATATATAGCTCCAAAAACTTTAAAGAATTATGTTTAAATCATTATAGTTATGTTAGTAATTAAAGTATATGTCAAGGCAAAATAAAAAATAAAACATATTTAGAACATTTTCTAAGATTTTATCCCTTTAAACACACTAAAGTCAGCTCTGCATTACTAAGCATGCAGTGTTATCTCTGCCTACTTTCTTTCTGAAAACAAATCACTCCTCATCTCCATACCCTATTCTTATGCACAAGAAAATAGCACAGGAATTTATCAGCTGAAAATATTTCTGGCACAGTCAGCAGAGATTTTTCACACTTAACATGCAGGCATAAACAACACCTTTTTAAAGATACATTTTGCTGACCAAAAAGGAGCGAATATGAAACGTTTATCGTTAGGATTATACACTTTAACAAAAAACTAATTTAAAGGGGTTGTAAAGGTTCATTTTTTATTTTCTAAATAGGTTCCTTTAAGCTAGTGCAGTGTTGGTTCACTTACCTTTTCCTTAGATTTCCCTTCTAAACTTTTTTTTTTTCTTCTTTGTTTTCTTTGTCTGAATTTCTCACTTCCTGTTCCTCCTCAGTAAGCTGTTCAGTAAGCTGTTCTGGGTGACTCAACACCACTCGGACGATGGTGTGAAGTTTAGTGAGGAGAAACAGGAAGTGAGAAATTCAGACAAAGAAAATGTTTTCATTTAGAAGGTAAATCAAAGGAAAAGATAAGTGAACCAACAATGCACTAGCTTAAAAGGAACCTATTTAGAAAATAAAAAACAAACCTTTACAACCCCTTTAAAGTATATCTAAACCCAAGAACAAAAATGTAATATATTACAGTTTGCCAGTTTTTAGATGTGGTGGCTGCATTAGTTTTCTATTTTCCAATTTGTTTTTCTTTATTTTCACCTGCTGATCCTGCCGGTAATTTTTTTTGTCATAGGATGTCTAAGCTCACTTACTGGGGTTGATTTATTAAAAATAAATAAGTTGTTCACTTTTAAAGGGAAGTTGCACTTTTCAAGAACATTTACCCCAGAGCTTAGTGAATGAGGTGAAGCTGATTTCGAACATAAACAAATAAATACTGGCTTGATAAATTGCTCTACTATTGTCTACTGGCTTGTGGGGAATTACATTAGATGACATTTTAAGCAGGGAAACACTAAACCCACGCATCAGACCCACCATGCCTAAAACATAACTTTTATTAAACAAAAAATCTAATCCAATCCAATTGTGTGCAAGCAAAAATGCTGTTTTTATTATTATTATTTTTCTTGCATGCAAATTGGTATTCTTTGCAAAGTGAAACTTTACCACATTCACTAATCTCTGAGACAAATTTCCTTAGAAACTTCCCATGCAAAGTAAATAGCCTATTTTATTTTATTATATTTATTATATTTTATTTATTTTATTATTTAGGATTTATATAGAGCCAACAGTTTGCGCAGCACTTTACAACATTTTAGTAAATCAATCCCACTGTATCTGTGGAGGAGCAGTGTCGTCACCTTAAAACAGGTCTAAAATATCTCTTCCTCTATGTTTTCAGAAATAGCTGGTAACAATGTAACTGATAAGGTACTGTACTTGCAACACTAGCTGAGAGTACAGGAATTTTTAAATTGACAAGAATAATTACAGGATCAAAATGTAATATTTACACTTATCTAACAGATATAAAATACATTTTTAATTGTATATTTACCAGAGCAAAGGGTAGAAAAGATAAGAAATGTTTAATTAGAGATTAAATACTCTCTAATTTATTATAAAAATGTATAAGCTATTTTTCACTTTGTTGAAAAAAATTGAATTTCATGTTTTCAAAAAGCCAACAAATTGTCCTTTATAAATGACTTTACTTAATTTAATTTTTTTTTTGTAGCTATTATTAGTAGCACTTCCAAAAAATTTGTAACACTTAACAAAAATGGCCTCTTGGACTGGAATAGAGGATTTACTATGTCAGAGCATGAAATGTGACTACATGGTTGTTACCATACTCAGATTTATTAATGAGTTCACCAACTAATTTGAATTTAATCTACTCAAAGGTCATTGAGTTAAAGGGGTTGTAAAGCTTTGTGTTTTTTCACCTTAATGCATCCTGTGGCCGCTGAGTGTATCACACAGGAGCGCAGCCGCAAGCTAACCCCCTTGGGAGAGCGCTTCCCAAAGGGGGGTTAGCTCTTGTGGGGAGGAGCCGAGACAGCCGGCGAGGGACCCCAGAAGATGAGGATAGGGGCCACTCTGTGCAAAACTAACTGCACAGTGGAGGTATGTATGGTATGTTTATTTAAAAAAAATAAACCTTTATAACCCCTTTAAGGTAATTTAAAATCTATTTTTATTATTATTATTATAATTATTTTGTATATATGAAAAAGCGAACTCCCGCACTGTCTAAAGCCTCGTACACACGGTCGGACTTCCATCGGACTTTTCCGTGGTTTTTTGTCCGAACGGAGTTGGTCGGGAACACCCATAGCATACACACGCTCTGACTTTTCTGCAAACTTTCCAAAAACTTTTTGCAATATCACGTGGTTTTTCTGCTCTTTTCTGCTCTTTACCGCCACCCTTTGGTCAACTTCTGCTATTGTTGGTTGATTTTAACATTAGTTGTTTTGTCCATCGGACAAAAGTCTGATGGTTTTCTGTACACACGGTCGGACTTTGCTCCATCAGACTTTTGTTGGGCAAAAGTTTGTCCGTTTGCAGACCCAACTTTTGTCCGATGAAAACAAAAAAAAAGCAAAAAAAGTTTGTCCGATGGAGCGTACACACGGTCGGATTGTTGGTCCAACTTGCTCAAAATGAAGTTTGTTGGCCAAAAGTCCGACCGTGTGTACGGGGCTTAAAGCTAACTAAAATACTGAAGTGTAAACTAGGGGAAACACTGCTGCAAAACACCTGTGAATCTGATTCAGAAAACAAAAAGAGTGAAAATAAAGTGATGGTGTCTGCGTTGTGAGGGGCAAGGAGGTAAAAAGCTGAAAATCAGCTAAGTGAAAAATATAAACAGTGATGAAACATAAATGACAGAGTGATAGTACAAAAATCACTTTTCACAATATGTGGGTAAAATAAAATAACACCTAGGTCAGATGAGTAAATAAAAACAAGTGCATGGAAAACCAATATACACAATCCAAAATAAAAATATATAATTGAATAAAGTCCAACAAGGAAGTCCAAGCAACTATATAGCTAAAGTGCAACAGTACATATAGTGTCACCCACCACCGATATAAATGAAGTGCACACACAATACTTGGACAATGCTTCAGTGATACACCTCTGTGTCTGCAAGCAGCTCACCTTACTGCTGTTAAATAGACAGCATATGCAGACCACAGGGTGTAGATACAGATGGTATGTGAAGCACAACGTGGAGGTCTCTTCTCTGCTATTGCAGTCCTCTCAAAGATTAGTGAAGGCCATGCATGGAGATGTAAAAACAAAAACAGCAATCATAGCGTACTCTGGAACCAGAATAGGGATACACGCCAGTCTCATCTAGTAACACTCACTTGATATAAATGAGCGTAGGCACAACTCCACGAACCCCGAGTTCGTACGCCTCCAATGATGTACTGTATGAGTCAGGTCTCCCACTGTTTCCAGGTCACTCAGTGATAAGTTTTTATAGGGATGAAACCGGAGGAGACATATATAGCATAATACCGCTAGGCAAACATTTATTGTGATATAATTTTTTTTTATAAAACTCACATTTGAGCAGATGAAAACAAGGCAATGTAAAATACGAGCGCCGCGCTCGTCTTCCTGTAGTCAGCAAGTGATGTACCTAATGCTCCAATCCTTTCATCCCTATAAAAACTTATCACTGAGTGACCTGGAAACAGTGGGAGACCTGACTCATACATCATTGGAGGCGTACGAACTCGGGGTTCGTGGAGTTGTGCCTACGCTCATTTATATCAAGTGAGTGTTACTATATGAGACTGGCGTGTATCCCTATATATGTACTGTTGCACTTTAGCTATATAGTAGCTTGGACTTCCTTGTTGGACTTTATTCAATTATATATTTTTATTTTGGATTGTGTATATTGGTTTTCCATGCACTTCTTTATATTTACTCACCTGACCTAGGTGTTATTTTATTTTACCCACATATTGTGAAAAGTTTCATCACTGTTTATATTCTTCACTTAGCTGATCTTCAGCTTTTTACCTCCTTGCCCCTAACAGCACAGACACCATCACTTTATTTTCACTTTTTTTCTCTATAATTATTTTGTACCATTGAGCTGACAAGAAGATATAGAACCATGCTGTAAACCCACCATCTTCAGGGTCTTTTTTTTACTGATTTTTTAATCAATGGTTTTGAATGTAAACACATAATTTACACTGCCTCCCAGTTTAAGGTCATGACCTGAAGCCTGAAAACGTTCTTTTTACCATACATTCTCTCTTTACCAGCAATTATTATTATTATTATTGTTCAGGATTGATATAGCATCATCAGTTAATGCGACATTCTAAATTTTAAAAGGAAACAACACAATTACAAAATTATTTAGGACGAGAAAATTGGGAGGACCCTGCATGTGAGAGCTTACAATTGAAAAAGAAGGGGCAAGTGATACAAAAAGTAATAACCGTGTGAGAATGAGCTGCTGAGGAAATTAGGATTAATAGGTTTTATTCAGTTGTTGAGTAGTGTCTGGATAGGCTTGTCTGACGGGATGAGTTTTCAGGTGGACAGAGAAGAAAATAGCCAAACAGACTAAGGCAGAGAGTTCAAGAGGAGAGGCTCTGGAGAAATCCTGAAGGTGAGTATGAAAGGAGGTGGTGAGGAAGAGAGAGTGCACAAGTTCTTGGGAGGAGCGAAGAAGATAGTTTGGGTAGTATTTTGAGACAAGGTTGGTGATGTAGTTTGAGGCAGAGTTGTGAATGGCTTTTGTTTGTTGTTTTAGTACTAGAATCACCCTACTGCCTCATTCCAAGCCAGGTAAAATCTATAAAGGCAGGGTTACATGGTTATATTTGAGCTTAGTTTTCTAAATTTGCACTGATCAGGTTAAATCCAACCCATTTGGCCCAGAACCAAACATCCCTTTAACAGTCTGTTTATAAAACGTTTGCACAGGTTGATTTTCCTTCATGCCACCTCACAGTAGTTATAAAAAGAAAAATTTGCGCTAGGTGCGAAAAAACTAATATGACAATAGTAAATGAATAAATCCTGAACGGAAATCCTGCTGCTAAACACCATAACCCTGATATAAGGTGCAACAAAGAATACAAACAAAAGTGTAGCGCTGGATGAATAAGCTATATGTAACCATATAGCTCAGAATAAAATGTCAGCAAAAAAAGCACAAAAAAAATTGGTAATAAGTGCTAAATAAGTCACATAAATATTCTCAAAATTCATATGAATCCATGTGAAAAAAACTCCTGTCCGGAGGTATGGTGAAAGTTCAGTCAAACTGTGCAGATATCCAGTGACAAACATATAAGTGGCATTAAGTGCATGGAGAGACCCGCCACCAGGAGGAGAAATAAAGGCTTACCAGACAGCCTGCGACCGCCCTTCTCAGGGGGCTCAAAACAGGCTCAGCAGAGTAGTGGTCCTCACTAGAGCGTTGGAGAATTCACCAGGGACGCCTCATCCACGCTATCCAGAGACCGGAAGTAATCCGCACACTCTTTCCGGGTCAGAGTGGGTGCATATCCAATGACAAGATGTAAGTGGTATCTGTTTTTTGTGTGTATCCAGTTAATGGGCTGTGTGTGCTACCTCCCTGGTGTAAAACAATATGTGAAACTCCTGAAGAGAAAGAACCTGACAAAAGAAGTATAGTATTAATTAGTGATGAGCTAAACATTGTGGGGTATATTTACTAAATCTGGAGGGTGCAAAATCAGGCTCACTTCTCCAGAGAAACCAATCAGCTTCTAACCTCAGATTGTTCAATTAAGCATTGGCAATAAAACCTGAAAGCTGATTAGTCTGCAGAAGTGAATCAGATTTCTCACTCTCCAGTTTTAGTAAATAAACCCCACTGTGTCTATGGTAAGGGTGGGTTCATGGGCGTCCGCTCCATAGGGCAAGGGGGGTCAATTGCCCCCCCTGGAAGTCAGAGTGAAGACACACACTTGCCCCCTGTGTTGCAATGGCCGCCTCCGCGGCAGCCATGGACTTTTTTTTCTAAGTCTGCAGACTGCTGCTGGCCTGGGTGCTGGGGCTGCTCTCAGTCTTTTCCGACTATCCATCCCTCCCTCCTCACCCCTGGCCCGAGCATCGGATTGGCTCCGCCTCTGCTTTACATCACCGTGACCCTGACCCAGCTGTTCCGTGATTGGCTGCTGCCTCAGCCTGCCTCTGCCTGTGTAAATGTGCCTATGCCGATCCGGCCGGCGCAGCGCCGGTTCTCCCACAGGTGCGTGGCGTGCAGTGGCTGAGACAAGAGACTGAATATGCTGCCAGGGCCTGCCCTATCGCTGAAGAACTACAGGTAACAGCAGTGCCTGTGCCACGACACCACTGTGTACATCTTTTTGTATTGCAATGTATTGGCCCCCCCCCTGAAAAAAGTTTAGCGGACACCCATGGGTGGGTTCATTGAACATTAGTGAAGTATTAAGAAACATATTATTAGTAGGCAAGGAATAAAATTGGGGGCTGGCCACTGCCCTGTGGAATATGTACCAATGCAAGTTTTTATTTTAAATTCCTTTTGACAGGAAGTATAAATTATATGAAACATTAAAAATGCACAATTCCTTTAAATAAGATGCCTGGGGGATGCCATTAACCTGCCTGTGAGTAGCACAGCTGTATGATGTATTCAACCTAAAGCAGCAAAGCTGACCTTTACAAAGAAACAAATAACCATTTAAATTGCCAGTAAATGATAGGTGCTTCATTTAATTTGTAAACAGTCAGCCGGGGGTTCCATTCATCAATATCAGACCCTTATCCTAGATGAGAGTCTGATATAGATGTTCATGGATTTCCAGTGGTAACCCCACTCAAAAAGAAAAGAAAATCCATACCAGATCCTTATTTAAACATGCAGCCTGGTAGGAAAGAGGGAGGGGGCGAGTGTTCCCTAGTCAAAAAAGGAAGGGTCCTTTTCCAGGGGTACTTGCCTGACAAAGTATTTTTTCCTCATGTTTAGGAGAACAGGAGTTTTTTCATCAAAACCCTGGCCTGATGGTTGTGGGGGGGGGGGTCTGCTGGCAGGGTGCTTCTTGGAATTTGGAAGCCCCCTTTAAAATTAGGGAGCCTTCAGATACTGCCCCCACATGGATGAGTAAGGGGTACATAGTATTCTACTCATAAAAATATTGAGGTAGTAAATAAACATTTTTTAGACAGTGCTTTATTTAAAAAAAAAATTAAATATATATTCAGGGTATATATGTATTTTATGATGTAGATCCGTCATCAATTAAGTCATCCAGCGATGCAGATTTTTATTGATCACAAAAAACAATGCCCACCAACCTGCGGAAAGAAAAATAACAAATCTGATCCCATTGCTCACTTGTTGCGAATGATATCTCACAGTTCCTGCAGTAGAATGTAAATAAAGGAGAAGGGTCACCCAATTGCTGTCATTGACCAAATATGGCGGGGATCTCTTGTTGCATCACTGATCAAATATTGTCATGTCCACATTCGGCCAATGCCTGTCACCTGCAGACTCCCAATACCACTGTGCTAGGGCCATTGTCCACACCAACATTGGAACAAGGTTCTTTGCCAGGGCATCCCCTTTTTTCAAATGTTTGGAACTGGATACTGTATGCAGTATTGTATTTTTCACCTTACTTCAGAATTGTTTGGAAATTAGAAAACACACTGAATACTTGTAATGTTACAGACTTTTTAAAATTTGTAACCTAACAGTCTGAAAATACAGTTTAGATGCTTCAGCTTTATAAATGTATAATTTAATCTTTAGGCAACTATTTTTTAATGTATTACAATTTATTTATTTATAAATTCTTAAAAGATAGCAAAATAATTGGGCATAACCTGCTTTTTACAGATTTAAAGACCTGGCTACATGTCCAAGTTAGATTTACTTTAGTCATACGCAAATATAAAGAAATTTGCAGTCATTTTCTACATGAGCCCCAGAGAGCCTTATGCTTCATTTTGTATTCTGTTGAAGCAGATTAATCAACCTGACTATGTTACCCAGGGCTCGCCATTCCGCCTGGAAATATGCATATCTGCATATTACTCCTCTTCCCTGAATTTAATTTCCTACTGCAGCTGATATTAATCACCCTGCTTAAACAGAGGGGATTTGGGGTCTATAAAATGTAATTTTATTTTCTGTTACCTATTTGGCTTATATTTAAAAAATAATGTTTATTTGTTTGTTTATATATTTATGCTAATGGTTGCAAACCATTTATTTTTGCTATTTAATCTCGAATTTCTCATAGCATAGCATAGCATAATGAATAAAACATTTGATTTAAAACCATGTCTTTTTGAAGGTAAAAATATCAAATAAGCTTTTCAGGGAATGTCTAAAATAATTATACAAGCTTGTTAAGTAAAATAGTGCAAGTAGTGAGAATGTGCAAGGTGACATGTATGCATGTAAGTATTTTCTCTAAAACCAGCCTGTTGTGGTTTAGGACCATGTGAATTATTTGGGCTACTAGCACATGAGAATCTCCTGCTGAAGCAGTATTACTACCACCAATAATTGCCAACTTCCCACTGTGTGATCCACTAGCATCATTGCTTGCTATGACTTTAGCGGTTGCACAGCATCATTCATTGTTAGGAGGCAGGAAGCTGCTGACATCCATGCAACCACTATCCCACTGCCAGATGGCTTGTTGTAAATTGTAAACAAGTCAGAAAGCATGCCAGGTTATGTAATAACCAAATAGGGTTATGTCCATATTTGGTCAATGATGTCAGCAAGCTTTTGGCCCTGTTGCTTACATTTAGCTACATGGCTGGGAGCTGTCATTCAGGAGAACATCGTAATGTGCAGTCAACATTTTTTTCTTTCAAAAGGTCAATAGGTGTTGTTTATCAAAAGGGACAGTGGATCAGCATTGCTAGATTAAATTATAGATTTTTCTTAACAAAGGACTCTTTTAAAGGTCTGTGTTTGTGTCCCCGGGCCAGGAATGTGTGGGAAGAGTCCCTTGTCCTCAACAACATCGGGACAATGTGCTTTGCCAGGGGGGCCTTCTGGCAAGGTACATTTCCTATGTTGAGGATATCTGGCCTAGTATAATTCTGGAGTGTAGCCACATGCTCACTTTTCCTTTTCCAGGCCAGCCAGGCTGCAGGTTCAGATAAGGGTCTGGTATGGATTTTTCACGGGGTACCCACATCAGGTCTGGTATTTATTTAGTAAGGGACCACATGCAGTTACTTTTTGGATGGGGTTCCTGCTTAAAATCCACTCCAAAGACTAATAAAAAAAAGCAGTAAGCATTCTCTGCCACCTTGATGAGGTTCTAGTATGGATTTAAAAAAATGGAGTCTCCTCAAAAGCAATACCAGACCCTTATCCTTATGTTGCCATTAATGGCAACATATGGGAATATACCTTTTCATTTTCATTAGAGAAATACAATATATCTATTACTTATCATACCTTTTGGAAGGTTTTATTCTGGGTTTAGCTTGCGATGGTGTCCCACTGGTTCTGGTGCTCTCATTTTACTTTGGGGCAAATATGTTATTTATATGCTAACTGGCTGCTGCCTAACAACTCTGGGTAATAAGTTTTATATAATTTTTACATTTATATATATATATATATATATATATATATATATATATATATATTGTGACAGCAGGAAGGTAAAGTCACCTGGTTGCATCCAGGGGGGTAGATATATTTCGCCCAGATTCAGGCTTTACGCTGACTTATACAACTAGGTGGAGAGTTGTATAAGCCCAGCTAAGGCTAGTGGGCTCATGGATGACTCATACCTCTAGGGAGAGTGTGGGGCGTCGTGCAGACAGAGATGAGGAGACCAGCTGAACCTTGTCAGCTCATTTAGGCCTCTATAAGAACTCCCAGCTTCATTAGATGTTAGCTCATGCCTGGAACCAGACCTGTGTGGACTGTCTAGGGAGAGTGAACCCCTGTGCGGTGAGGCAAAGCCTGTGTGGCTATTTGTTTGGACTTTTACTAAACCAGGGACTAGGACAGCACTAGGCTGATCCCAGTTGTTAGTTAGGAAACCTGTATGTTTAGTCAGAGGTCAACTTGACCAGGATTTATTTTGGTTATGTTTCTTTTGCTTTGCTGTGTTTTGTCACTGTAAATAGAAAATAAACCGCACCTTTTTGATTTTGAAAACCACAACCTCCGTTTGCTGGGCCTGTTTTGTGTGGGGAGCCCATCCCGGGGGTCACACACACCCGCTGCCGAGCTAACCCCCTCACAGTTGGTGGAGAACCAGTGGCAGTTTTTTTTTAAGCCAGCATGGAGGAGATACTGAAGCAGCTGGCTCTAGCAAATGCCAATCAACAGCAGACAAATGCAGGTTTGCAAAAGAGCCTTGCAGCTCAACAACAGAGCCTTGCAGCCCAGCAGCAGACAAACGCAACTTTGCAACAGAGTCTGGAGGCTCAGCAACGAGCCCAGCAGCAATCTGAGGCCCGCTTCATAGACCTGTTGCAGAAGCAAGAGCAGAGACTACAACAACAGATGGAAGCAGTAATGCAGCAACGTCCGCAGACCAGTGAGGAAAGCCGTCCCACTAATACCGCGTCCTTTGGGGTGAGTCGTTTATTGACAAAAATGACTGGAGAGGATGATCCAGAGGTATTTTTGACCACATTTGAAAGGACCGCTGAAAGGGAAAAGTGGCCTGAGGAGCAGTGGGCTGGACTGGTGGCTCCTCTGTTAACTGGTGAATCGCAGAAAGCTTACTATGACCTAGAGCCTAACCAAGCAAAAAACTATGTGATGCTAAAAGCTGAAATATTGGCAAGGCTGGGTGTCACCCAGGCTGTCCGGGCTCAGCGTGTGCATAACTGGACTTTCCAGCTTGGAAAACCCCCCAGGTCTCAAATGTATGATCTCATTCACCTGAGCAGAAAGTGGCTACAGCCAGAGACTTTGTCCGCACCAAAGATTGTGGAACGTGTTGTAATGGATCGGTTTTTGAGAGCTCTTCCTACTGCCATCCAAAAGTGGGTAAGCCATGGAGACCCAGAGACGGCCGATGGTCTTGTGGATCGTGTGGAGAAATACTTGGCTACAGAGAACCTGACGGCCTCTTCCAGAGACACTCGGACTTTCCACCCTAAGACCAGACCATCCCCAGGGGCGGATAAGAGGATTCCAAGGGGTGAGGGTGGAGAGAGTGAGAGGGTGGGAGCTCTACCCCAAGTTTGGCGAGAACAGCCTGGGAAATCAGCGGCTCAAGAGGCGGCAAGAAGGATCGTTTGCTACCGCTGCCGGCAAGCGGGACATATTGCAGCCAATTGCCCGGTTGTGGAGGAACCCATGCAGTGTGACTTTCTGACGGGCAGACGTCAGTCGCTGTGTGCGACAGTCGCATGCACTGCCATTCGAGGAACTGAGAAACATTTATGCAAAATGTGTGTTAATGGTAGAAATGTTGTGGTATTGCTGGATTCAGGTAGCCTTGTGACCCTGATAAAGGCTGAGTTAGTTAAAACAGAGGTCTCTGGGAATAGCAAGGTAGCTGTTATTTGTGTGCATGGGGACACCCGAGAGTATCCAGTGACTACAGTGTGTTTCGAGACCCCCAAAGGTACCCTCTCTCATCCAGTGGGCTTAGTATCTCAGTTACCGCATGACGCCATTGTGGGAAGGGATTTTCCGAAGTTCTGGGAACTGTGGGATGATCCTGAGCCCCTCACTGGTGCCCCTATGTACCAGGAATGTGATAGCCAGAACTCCCCTGAGAGTGGTGAGGACTCTCCGGAATTTCCCTTATCAGTATTGGCAGGGGAGACTCAAGAAACTGGAGAGGAGCCCACCTCCTCAGACGAAAACCTACCGTCTGTGGAGTTTTCTGATCTTGAGGTTCACAGGGAAAACTTTGCCACAGAACAGTTGAAAGACCCCGCCCTAATAAAGGCACGGGAAAACGTAGTGAAAATAGATGGCGAGTTAGTGAACCCAGATAATACCTGCACTTACCCATACTTCAGCGTAGAGAAGGACCTACTGTATCGGGTGGCAAAAAGGGCAGAAGAAACCGTTGAGCAGCTTGTGGTGCCCAAACCTTACAGGAAGTTGGTGTTGGAGTTGGCCCATGGGCACATTCTTGGAGGTCATCTGGGGACAGAGAAAACCCGAGAGAGGGTATTACAGAGATTCTATTGGCCGGGGGTGATGAAGGACGTAGAAAATTATTGTTCCTCCTGCCCTGTGTGTCAGAGGTTGGCCCCGATGCCACATTTCCGTAGCCCGCTGGTCCCTCTACCCATCATTGAGGTCCCGTTTGAGAGGATCGCCATGGATTTGGTAGGTCCTTTAATCAAGTCCGCTAGGGGGCACCAGTACATGTTAGTTATAATGGACTATGCCACCCGTTATCCAGAAGCGATCCCTCTCCGAAATACCTCGGCCAAAACCATAGCCAAAGAGCTATCTCTTGTTTTTAGCCGGGTGGGTATTTGTAAAGAACTGCTTACGGACCAAGGTACACCCTTTATGTCCCGGGTTATGAAAGAGCTGTGTAAATTGTTCAAAGTGACGCAATTGCGTACGTCTGTGTATCACCCCCAAACCGATGGGCTGGTTGAAAGATTCAACAAAACCCTAAAACAAATGTTGAAGAAAGTGGTGGATAGAGATGGAAAGGATTGGGACTGTTTACTTCCTTATTTGATGTTTGCTATTAGGGAGGTGCCCCAATCCTCTACGGGATTCTCCCCCTTTGAGTTACTGTATGGGAGACACCCAAGAGGGCTGTTGGATATTGCCAAGGAAACTTGGGAAAGTGAGAGTTCTCCCCACAGGAGTGTGATTGAGCATGTCGCCCTGATGCAAGATCGAATTGCACAGGTAATGCCCATCGTGAAGGAACATTTGGCCCAAGCGCAGTTGGCACAGCAGAGAGTGTACAACCGTGGAGCCAAGACCCGTACCTTTTCCCCGGGGGATAGGATATTGGTACTTGTCCCTACGGTTGAAAGTAAATTCCTTGCCAAATGGCAAGGCCCCTACGAGATAATGGAAAAAGTGAGCGAAGTGAATTACAAGGTCAGACAACCAGGAAGGCGAAAGCCCGAACAGATCTATCACGTTAATCTGTTGAAAGCCTGGAGGGATAGAGAGTCCCTAGTCGCAGACACTTGGTCACCAGCTCAAACTGGTTGCGTGATTCCTGAGGTTGGAATAGCAGCCACCTTGTCACAACCCCAACAACAGGAGGTTAAGGAGTTTGTGCTTCGCAACAAGGAGGTATTCTCTGAGCTGCCGGGACAAACATCTGGGGTAGAGCATGACATCATTACCCCGCCCGGTGAAAGGGTGAAGTTAAAACCCTATCGGATCCCAGAGGCTCAACGGGAGGCAATACGGGAGGAAGTACAGAAAATGCTGAACTTAGGGGTGATAGAGGAGTCCCAAAGTGATTGGTCTAGTCCCATCGTGTTGGTGCCTAAACCGGATGGGAGCTGGCGATTTTGTAACGATTTTCCTCAGTTGAACAAAGTTACAAAATTTGACACCTACCACATGCCACGTATAGATGAGTTGATCGACCGGCTGGGAACAGCCCGATACATGACGACTCTTGACCTCACAAAAGGGTATTGGCAAATCCCCCTGGCCAAGTCGGCCAAAGAGAAAACCGCATTTGTAACCCCAGACGGGGCGTTCCAATATAAAAGAATGCCGTTCGGGTTACAGAATGCGCCGGCCACATTCCAGCGGAAAATGGACCAGATGCTGAGGCCCCATCGGAAGTATGCTGCGGCTTACCTGGATGACGTAATTGTCCATAGCACAGATTGGGCCTCACATCTGCCAAAAGTGCAAGCAGTCCTGGACTCTGTTCGGGAAGCGGGGTTTACGGCTAACCCCAAGAAGTGTACCATTGGGCAGGAGGAGGCCAAATATCTTGGGTACACCATTGGGAGGGGAGTAATAAAACCCCAACTCAACAAAGTCGAGGCCATCCAGAGTTGGCCACGTCCCAACAGCAAGAAGCAGGTACGAGCCTTTCTGGGAATCGCTGGGTATTATCGGCGATTCATTCCCCACTTTGCTTCTAAGGCTGTGCCCCTAACCAACCTGACGAAGGGGAAAGGGTCGGTCATGATTAAATGGACCCCCGAGGCTGAGGCAGCATTCCAATTCTTGAAACAAGCCTTATGTAGCCAGCCAGTGTTGTACTCACCCGACTTCTCTAAAGACTTTGTCGTACAAAGTGATGCGTCAGATGTGGGGTTAGGAGCAGTATTGTCCCAGGTCTGGAACGGGGAAGAGCACCCAGTCATTTACCTCAGCAGGAAATTGAAGTCCCATGAGGTAAATTACGCCACCGTTGAAAAGGAGTGTTTAGCGGTGAAGTGGGCTCTAGATTCCCTTCGGTACTACCTGCTAGGTAGGCACTTTGACATGGTTACGGATCACGCTCCGTTAAAGTGGATGGCTCAAAACAAGGAAACAAATAGAAGAGTGAATAGGTGGTTCCTGGCCCTCCAGGAATTCAACTTCACAGTAAAGCATCGCCCTGGCGTTCAAATGGGGAATGTGGATGCTTTGTCTCGAGTACATGAATGCCTGATTGCTGGTGTTCCAACCCCGAGGTTAAAACAAGAGGGGGGGGTATGTGACAGCAGGAAGGTAAAGTCACCTGGTTGCATCCAGGGGGGTAGATATATTTCGCCCAGATTCAGGCTTTACGCTGACTTATACAACTAGGTGGAGAGTTGTATAAGCCCAGCTAAGGCTAGTGGGCTCATGGATGACTCATACCTCTAGGGAGAGTGTGGGGCGTCGTGCAGACAGAGATGAGGAGACCAGCTGAACCTTGTCAGCTCATTTAGGCCTCTATAAGAACTCCCAGCTTCATTAGATGTTAGCTCATGCCTGGAACCAGACCTGTGTGGACTGTCTAGGGAGAGTGAACCCCTGTGCGGTGAGGCAAAGCCTGTGTGGCTATTTGTTTGGACTTTTACTAAACCAGGGACTAGGACAGCACTAGGCTGATCCCAGTTGTTAGTTAGGAAACCTGTATGTTTAGTCAGAGGTCAACTTGACCAGGATTTATTTTGGTTATGTTTCTTTTGCTTTGATGTGTTTTGTCACTGTAAATAGAAAATAAACCGCACCTTTTTGATTTTGAAAACCACAACCTCCGTTTGCTGGGCCTGTTTTGTGTGGGGAGCCCATCCCGGGGGTCACACACACCCGCTGCCGAGCTAACCCCCTCACAATATATATATATATATATATATTTGTGATTATTTTCCTTACAGTACCCCACTCCTGAAGAAGCAACTAACTAACTTTTCAACTTGTATGCAACTTATATCTGCACAAAGTGTGACACCTGATGTTTTAGATGGTTATAGCATACTGAGCCCTTTGGGCATAGATTTTTGAGTAATGGATGGGCCATTAGGGGGGTGCTTTTTAGGAATGGTTGTAAGATGTGATTACTGTATGTTGATTGAAACAATAAGACATGTGATTTTAAATGTGCTTGTATACAAAATTTGTTTAAAGCTTAATTGAACAAGCTGAAGTTAGAAGCTTATTGGCTACCGTGCACAGGCATGCCAGATTTTGTACGCCCCAGTTTTAGTAAATCAACCCCATAGTTTGTTATTGGAAGTCAGGATGTGGTGGTAGATCTATTCTGTAATACCTATTGTGCTCTTTCATTTGAGTTATTATTAAAGATCACAATTTGTGGATTTTTGGAGGTGTTTGCTTAACCTGCTCTTGAATCAAATCCAACACTTATCACTAGTCTGTAAGTCCCAATAATGTCTTTATATTATTACTTAAAAATAATAATTCTGTATTAGATAGGTTTATGGTGCTCTAATTTATTTAATAGAAAAATTCCTTGTTGTAAAGAAATATATAAATCTTTGATAACGTAAGCCTGACTTCTTTCTTAGGTGACTATCAAAAGAAATACTGTAGTATTGAAAAAAGAACAATAACATTCAATGTTACATATGGGTTTTGAGTCATCAGTGGGTAGTATGAATCTAATCTGATTGGCCTTGATAAGTCTATAATTTAAACATTTTCACTGAACATTTTCACCGGGTTTGTGTGTGTCAAGTGTTTTCATAAAAAGCTTAAAGGATAAGTTGACCTTAAAAAAAATAATAATAATAATAGTGCATGCACATGTTTTTGCAGGTAAAAAAAATGTGCATTTATTGTTTTTTTACAATTGAGCCTGCAGAACTACTAATCTCGGGTGCAATGTCAGGCTCCTGTAGAGGGAGACAGTCCAGATGCAAGAACTGTCAGTGAACTATCAGGATGCTGATCAGTGGCAGGGGCTAGAACGCATAACATTTTCCACCCTAAATGTTCCAAAGTGAGCTTATCAGGTAATTTTAATTATTTGTGACAATGCTATTCAAACTAACTTATTCTTTTAATAGCTGCAAAAAAGTATAAAAATCCCTAAGTCCTAATCCATATATGACTGTGCATATCAACAAATGTGGAGGAGTAACCGGTGCCGCAAAGTTTCACACAAAACATTATTTTGGATAAAAGACCTGGCTGAGACTTAATACCACCAAAAATCTTGTGTACCGAAATACAAAAGTCAACAATGTTTAGTTCCATATGCCAAATGGTAATCCTGAAATGGAACAAAAATACTAGAAAAAAATAATAATTTGAAAATATTGATTGCAAAAACAAACATACAATTAAAAAAAATCTTTGGCCAAAGTGTATTATTAAAAGCAACAAAGCAACCAACGCCTTCCTGAAATCAAGCACGCCTGTACACTATATATATTCTTTCAGTGTGTTAGACCCCCCAGTAGGGAATTCATTATGGATTAAATCTCCAGAAGAACAATAGTAGCTTGTTTAACACTGAAAACTTGCATAGTCCCACAGTATAAGATAGAGTTTGCATTGGGTGCTTGATATATGAAAAACATTGCACTGTTTGGCTGTCTGGTGCTAAACACCACTCATATGTAAAATTGTGCTAAGGAACATGATCACACAATGCTTCCAACCAATGATAGTGGCTTCATTCAGACTCCATATTCTTCAGCATACCCAATGCTTTACATTCTGTATATGTGCAAGAGCCACTATCAACCATGAAGACTTAATCGCTCAGCAGAAGAATTGTGTGCCATATAAATTGTGCATATCAAAAAACTCACGCAGACAATGATTCCATTGCAATATATAGCATGGCCAGCTTACAGTTAGGCCCTCTCTAAGATAGATAAGCACAGTATTCCTTCACCACCCATACATGGGCTGCAGTAAAAGGAGTAAAAAAGTTGTCCAAAAATTAGCATCAATATTCTTCTGAGATATTGCAAAATGTTGAAATATCCATGTAAGGTGCACAAATATATCACACAGTTATTCTGTGTGTAGCCTTTAAGGTGGGCAAGTAATAAAGGCATGATTTAATCCATCAACAGCTCCACTCTGCAATCTCAATTTTTTTTATATTTATCAGTTCATAAATAATAAGGTCTGCATAAGCTATCAAGCGAAGGGGGGATCTGGTTGGAGGAACCCACTGGAACACTAACATGAATATCAGTTATTGTATGCAGGTTCAGGCAGAAGCAAACATAATATGGTAGACTGAGATGTTTGAAGAATACAGAAAATAAGACAAGAACAAATACTGAGGAAGATGGAAATTATATCACAGATGCATATACAGATAAATCAGTGGAGATAAATACAGTGACCACTGGGTGGCAACATAACAATAAACAATGCAAAGGAATAGAACAGGGGTCTTTAAACTTTTTGGTAGGAGGATCACCTCGCAAGTTTTACATATATTCGCAGGCTAAAAAAATCAGTTATTTATAAATTAATGATTGTGCTTCCCCATACATCTATTTTCCATCAGAGCCTTCCTGAACATCTGTGTCCCCATAAGAGTATGCCCCTATCATAGTTTCCTTGAACATCTGTGTCCCCATCTTTTTCCCCCACAGAGCCTTTCTGCACATCTATGTCCTTATCTGAGTCTTCTGCACATCTGTGTCCCCATCAGAGTCTCCTTGCACATCTGTGTCCCCTTCAGAGCCTTTCTGCACATCTGTGTCCTCATCAGAGCCTTTCTGCATGACGGTGTGCCCATTTGGAGCCTTTATGCACATCTGTGTCCCCATCAGAGCCTTTCTGCTCATCTGTGCCCCCATCAGAGCATTTCTGCACATATGTGTCCCAATCAGAGCTTTACACATATATGTGTCCCCATCAGAACCTTTCTGCACATCTGTGTTACCATCAGAGTCTTCTTGCACATCTGTGTTGCCATCAGAGCCTTCCACACATCTGTGTCCCCGTCAGAGTCTCCTTGCACACCTGTGTCCCCTTCAGAGCCTTTATGGATATCTGTGTCCCCATCACAGCCTTTCTGCACATCCATGCGGGAGCCGGGGGGTTCTGCACTTATAACGTCATTGGTTGTTGGATGGCGGTGGTCCTAGCAACCAATCCACAGCATGGGGTGGCAGAGTGGAAGGGGGTGGGGGAAGCAGCTTGGTCTGCTGTTTGCCAGTACTTGCTGCTGAGAACAGTGGGGGTTTAGAAAAGCAAGCAGACCAGCAGTGTTGTGTCTGCAGTGTCTGCAATGTCTAAGTGAGCTGCAAGGCAGATAAAACATACAATCAGGCCGGGGTTTGGACAGCTGTGGCATAGAAAATACACATATATACAATTACACTGCTTATAAAACTGCTGGAAGCATTGCAAGGATATACCAAATCAATATCTCTCTGCAACATGTTTTAGAGAATTCCCAGAATTTAGCCCATATTTAGTAGATATGAAGACAGGTTTCTGTATTCTGGACAAAGACCAGAATTATCTGGCAGGCTGGCTGATCACATAGTAATGGCTACTTTGACTCATACAGGGGTTGATTTACTAAAACTGTAAAGTACCAAGTCTAGTGGAGTTGCGCATGGTAGCCAATCGGCTTATAACTTCAGCTTGTTCAATTAAGCTTTGACATTAAAAAACCTGGAAGCTGATTGGTTTCTATGCAGAGCTGCACCAGATTTTGTGCTCTCTAGTTTTAGTAAATCAACCCCATAGTGTCTAAATGGAGAACAACAACTTAAATATATAAAATGGCTATTCAGAAAGCCACCTTACTAATGATCTCTGAAAGAATTCAAGGAATTTAGTAGTCTAGAGAGATCTTTTTTCAAGTGCAGCAACTGTGGCTGGGCCGATATGAGGATATGGGTCTAGAAGCAATGGCTTTTAAATAAGTAATATTCCATAAGAGACCATACAAAATGTAATATACCAGAGAAATTCTACAGCCACTCTTGCTTGTCAACTTATCTTTGTATCAATCATTGAAACTGAAATACAAAAAAATCATATTAACTCCTTCTTACCTGGTATACTGGGCTGAGCTTAAACGCCATATTCCCCTGTCCAGTGCTGTCCTGCTGTCATCTATCAAAAGCCGCCCTCCTAAAAAAAAACAATTTGGGTGGTATTAGTGGAAAAGGGGGAAGCTAAATGAAATTAAGTTAAAAAAGTAAGTGAATGTATGCTTTAAATCAAATGTTATTTTGTTGAAACATTAATGCCACTATTGCAGTCATTTGTTTATGTGCAAGGATTTTTTCCCACCTTTAGAGGGACTTTGGCAATAATCGCATTTATCCTATCGCAAATCTCCAATAAAGCCTTTGAAACTAAATTTTGAGAAGAAGCACATGTTATAAAGTGTTTTATCATTTATAGCTAGTGCTAAAAAAAAAATCTCTTTTGCTAGGTTGGCTGATAAAGTGTATTTTATACCTGCTACATGTCATGAGGAATCGCCCCAGGCAAATAACAGCTTAGCAAGTTTATCTGTGTGTGCTAATAGCATTTCATTTGATGTTACAAGTGTCTTGAAAGGGCACTTCCACATCAAATAACATTCTGCAACCAGATGACTACAGTCAAATGTCTTTTTTTATTAATTTGTTCTCTTTGATGTTCTTATCTATGGCTATGTCATATTTAGTTTTTATTTAAAATACATTGAAATGAAAAATACAAATATATCAAATGTGTAATTTGTAAAGCCCCTACATTGTAACACTATCAATATTGTTATATAAAACGAGTAGAATATATAGTGACATGAAAATGTTATTAATAAATAAAGTATATGTGATGTTATCCCTAGTTTATATGCCATTGCTTTTTAATAAATATTAAAAGTATTAGGTACCAGGCAATCACAAATTCTTACAGACTATAGGCATGCATGGACCTCAGCATAAAATTGTAAATAAAAAACACTTTCCTTCTATACTCTTTCATATTAGTAATCACACATCATCTAAAACTGATAACTACCTATGCAGTACATTACCTGGGTCACAATCAGCTGAACTGCATACAACTAATTTTTTTTTTATATGACGTGATATTAATATGTAGTCCTTTATATATGATTGTTTTAGGAAACACTATGAAGCAGGACTGGAAGTCTGGTTGTCATGTGGGCTGCTGTGTCTATAATAAGGTACTGGCATTATCAAGAGCATAAAGGAATATCTACAAAATCACACAAAAGTGAGTACACCCCTGACATTTATGAAAATATTTTATTATATCTTTTCATGTGACAACACTAAAGAAATTACACTTTGCTACAATGTAAAGTAGTGAGTGTACAGCTTGTATAACAGTGTAAATTTGCTGTCCCCTCAAAATAGCTCAACACACAGCCCTTACCCTGGGTTCACACTGATGCAATGCAAGAACCAGTGCGATTACAGCGCTGGTTCCCGCATCGCTCCTCTCCTGAAGGCAGTTCACACTGCCTTGTGCAAACCGCTGCAGTTGTCATTATCAAAGATCGCAGTGCTAACTGTGAACTCGCACAGGAATCAGATCGTATAGGTGAGAACACCCATGCGATCCGATTCTAGTGCGGGGAAAAACAAGTCCCTGCACTATTTTGTGTGCGAATCCAATGCGAGTTCAGCCATACAACTGAATGGCTGAACTCGCATTGCTCATTGATCGTATGTGATCGGCACCTGCAGTGCGGGTGCAAATCACATGCAATCTCTGAGATCATGCTAGTGTGAACCCGGGCTTAATGTCCAAACAGCTGGCAACAAAAGTGAGTATACCCCTAAGTGAAAATGTCCATATTGGACCCAAAGTGTCAATATTTTGTGTGGCCACCATTATTTTCCAGCACTGCCTTAACCCTCTTGGGCATGGAGTTCACCAGAGCTCCACAGGTTGTCATTGGAGTTCTCTTCCACTCCTCCACGATGACATCATGGAGCTTGTGGATGTTAGAGACCTTGCACTCCTCCACCTTCCGTTTTGAGGATGCCCACAGATTCTCAAAATGGTTTAGGTCTGGAGACATGCTTGGCCAGTCCATCACCTTTACCCTCAGCTTCTTTAGCAAGGCAGTGGTCATCTTGGAGGTGTGTTTGGAGTCGTTATCATGTTGGATTACTGCCCTGCGGCCCAGTCTCCAAAGGGAGGGGATTATGCTCTGCTTCAGAATGTCACAGTACATGTTGGAATTCATGGTTCCCTCAATGAACTGTAGCTCCCCAGAGCTGGCAGCACTCATGCAGCCCCAGACCATGACACTCCCACCACCATCCTTGACTGTAGGAAAGACACACTTGTCTTTGTACTCCTCACCTGGTTGCTGCCACACACGCTTCACACTATCTGAACCAAATAAGTTTATCTTGGTCTCATCAGATCACAGAACATGGTTCCAGTAATCCATGTCCTTAGTCTGCTTGTCTTCAGCAAACTGTCTGCTGGCTTTCTTGTGCATCATCTTTAGAAGAGGCTTCCTTCTGGGACAACAACCATGCAGACCAATTTGATGCAGTGTGCAGTGTATGGTCTGAGCACTGACAGACTGACCCCCCACCCCTTCAACCTCTGCAGCAATGCTGACAGCACCCATACATCTATTTCCCAAAGACAACCTCTGGATATGACTCTGGGCATGTGCACTCAACTTCTTTGGTCGACCATGGCAAGGCCAGTTCTGAGAGGAACCTGTCTTGTTAAACCGCTGTATGGTTTTGGCCACTGTGCTGCAGCTCAGTTTCAGGGTCTTGGCAATCTTCTTATAGCCTAGGCCATCTTTATTTAGAGCAACAATTCTTTTTTTTCAGATCCTTAGAGAGTTCTTTGCCATGAGGTGCCATGTTGAATTTCCAGTGACCAGTATGAGAGAGTGAGAGAGATAACACCAAATTTAACACACCAGCTCCCCTTTTACACCTGAGACCTTGTAACACTAACAAGTCACATGACAACAGGGAGGGAAAATGGCTAATTGGGCAAAATTTGGACATTTTCACTTAAGGGTGTGCTCACTTTTGATTCCAGCTGTTTAGACATTAATGGCTGTGTGTTGAGTTATTTTGAGAGGATGGCAAATTTACACTGTTGTATAAGCTGTACACTCACTACTTTACATTGTACCAAAGTGTAATTTCTTCAGTGTTGTCACATGAAAAGTTATAATAAAATATTTACACAAATGTGAGGGGTGTACTTACTTTTGTGAGATACTGTATATGGTGAGAAAATAGTGTTTCACACAAATGTTTTTGGACTGAGGTTGGATGGCTGTCAAATTATTTTCTTATTCCTTATTTTTCTATGTTTTGTGCAGAAAATACAGTTACTATACATTGTCTGCAATGCCCAATGCTTACATGTTTATCAAATCACTATACATCACTAATATAATACACTATTTGTTATCTGGGTATCAGCAGGAAAAGAAGCAGTCATAAGTTGGAGTACAATTGCTGCAAAAATGTATAGCCTCTGCATTTGTAATGTGCAAATTATATCACAGAAAAAAATATATCTCATGCAAAAATATATATTTTTTCTTGTACTGTATCTATGCAGATCAGAGAACAATGAGCAAAGGCATCCCTTCCTAAATTTTCATGAATCAATACAGTTACTGCACAGTGGACTCATTTACTATTCCAGCAATCATAAAATAAAATACCCAATAGCTTTACATGTTTGCACAATCAGTGGTTTGTCCCCCTTCCCCTGAAATGTGATTCTACTTATGCCTCTGATACACACAAGGGGATCCTTGTTAAACATTTTTTATATAAATCGATGCATCATAAAAAAAAAAGGGAAAGACTAGCTTGTTTGTTGTGAGAACAATAGAAATAATTGTTGATTACAGACAGAAGGTTTCTGCTGTTTGCATTGCCTGTAAAACAATGTAATTGCCTGTAGGAATGAAATATTAAGGCTGCCATTGTCATTTTCTTCTGAAAATGCTGGTTGCTTGGCTTACAGCTTTGCTGTCTAGGCTCAGTGTGGCTCTTCTACTGCTCTCCATCTTCAACTGCTGTCTTAATATTGCTTTTACTGTAGAGGGTTTTCTCAGATAGCAACTACCTTATACTTATTGTTTTATAATTTCTATGTATTATACTGTATATAAATATATATATATATATATATATATATATATATATATATATATATTGTGACAGCAGGAAGGTAAAGTCACCTGGTTGCATCCAGGGGGGTAGATATATTTCTCCCAGATTCAGGCTTTATGCCGACTTATACAACTAGGGAGTTGATGAAACCCAGCTGAGGCTAGTGGGCTCATGAATGACTCATACCTCTAGGGAGAGTGCTGGGCGTCGTGAGACAGGGAGTTGATGAGACCAGCTGAAGCTTGTCAGCTCATTTAGGCCTCTATAAGAACTCCCAGCTTCATTAGATGTTAGCTCATGCCTGGAACCAGACCTGTGTGGACTGTCTAGGGAGAGTGAACCCCTGTGCGGTGAGGCAAAGCCTGTGTGGCTATTTGTTTGGACTTTTACTAAACCAGGGACTTAGGGACTAGGACAGCACCAGGCTGATCCCAGTTGTTAGTTTAGGAAACCTGCATGTTTAGTCAGAGGTCAAACTGACCAGGATTTATTTTGTTTGTTTCTTTTTGGCTTTGCTGTGTTTTTGTCACTGTACATAGAGAAATAAACCGCACCTTTTGATTTTGAAAACCACAACCTCCGTCTGCTGGCCCTGTTTTTGTGTGGGGAGCCCAACCAGGGGGTCACACACACCCGCTACCGAGTTAACCCCCTCACAGTTGGTGGAGAACCAGTGGCAGTTTTTTTTAAGCCAGCATGGAGGAGATACTGAAACAGCTGGCTCTAGCAAATGCCAATCAACAGCAGACAAATGCAGGTTTGCAAAGGAGCCTTGCAGCCCAGCAGCAAGCTCATCAACAAGCCCAGCAGCAATCTGAGGCCCGCTTCATAGACCTGTTACAGAAGCAAGAGCAGAGACTACAACAAATGGAAGCAGTAATGCAGCAACGTCCGCAGACCAGTGAGGAAAGCCGTCCCACTAATACCGCGTCCTTTGGGGTGAGTCGTTTATTGACAAAAATGACTGGAGAGGATGATCCAGAGGTATTTTTGACCACATTTGAAAGGACTGCTGAAAGAGAAAAGTGGCCTGAGGAGCAGTGGGCTGGACTGGTGGCTCCTCTGTTAACTGGTGAATCGCAGAAGGCTTACTATGACCTAGAGCCTGACCAAGCAAAAGACTATGTGATGCTAAAAGCTGAAATATTGGCAAGGCTGGGTGTCACCCTGGCTGTCCGGGCTCAGCGTGTGCATAACTGGACTTTCCAGCTTGGAAAACCCCCCAGGTCTCAAATGTATGATCTCATTCACCTGAGCAGGAAGTGGCTACAGCCAGAGACTTTGTCCGCACCAGAGATTGTGGAACGTGTTGTAATGGATCGGTTTTTGAGAGCTCTTCCTACTGCCATCCAAAAGTGGGTAAGCCATGGAGACCCAGAGACGGCCGGTGGTCTTGTGGATCGTGTAGAGAAATACTTGGCTACAGAGAACCTGACGGCCTCTTCCAGAGACACTCGGACTTTCCACCCTAAGACCAGACCATCCCCAGGGGCGGATAAGAGGATTCCAAGGGGTGAGGGTGGAGAGAGTGAGAGGGTGGGAGCTCTACCCCAAGTTTGGCGAGAACAGCCTGGGAAATCAGCGGCTCAAGAGGCCGCAAGAAGGATCGTTTGCTACCGCTGCCGGCAAGCGGGACATATTGCAGCCAATTGCCCGGTTGTGGAGGAACCCATGCAGTGTGACTTTCTGACGGGCAGACGTCAGTCGCTGTGAGCGACAGTCGCATGCACTGCCATTCGAGGAACTGAGAAACATTTATGCAAAATGTGTATTAATGGTAGAAATGTTGTGGTATTACTGGATTCAGGTAGCCTTGTGACCCTGATAAAGGCTGAATGAGTTAAAACAGAGGTCTCTGGGAATAGCAAGGTAGCTGTTATTTGTGTGCATGGGGACACCCGAGAGTATCCAGTGACTACAGTGTGTTTCGAGACCCCCAAAGGTACCCTCTCTCATCCAGTGGGCTTAGTATCTCAGTTACCGCATGACGCCATTGTGGGAAGGGATTTTCCGAAGTTCTGGGAACTGTGGGATGATCCTGAGCCCCCCACTGGTGCCCCTATGTACCAGGAATGTGATAGCCAGAACTCCTCTGAGAGTGGTGAGGACTCTCCAGAATTTCCCTTGTCAGTATTTGCAGGGGAGACTCAAGAAACTGGAGAGGAGCCCACCCCCTCAGACGAAAACCTACCGTCTGTGGAGTTTTCTGATCTGGAGGTTCACAGGGAAAATTTTGCCACAGAACAGTTAAAAGACCCCTACCCTAATAAAGGCACGGGAAAACGTAGTGGAAATAGATGGCGAGTTAGTGAACCCAGATAATACCTGCACTTACCCATACTTCAGCGTAGAGAAGGACCTACTGTATCGGGTGGCAAAAAGGGCAGAAGAAACCGTTGAGCAGCTGGTGGTGCCCAAACCTTACAGGAAGTTGGTGTTGGAGTTGGCCCATGGGCACATTCTTGGAGGTCATCTGGGGACAGAGAAAACCCGAGAGAGGGTATTACAGAGATTCTATTGGCCTGGGGTGATGAAGGACATAGAAAATTATTGTTCCTCCTGCCCTGTGTGTCAGAGGTCGGCCCCGATGCCACATTTCCATAGCCCGCTGGTCCCTCTACCCATCATTGAGGTCCCGTTTGAGAGAATCGCAATGGATTTGGTAGGTCCTATAATCAAGTCCGCTAGGGGGCACCAGTACATATTGGTTATAATGGACTATGCCACCCGTTATCCAGAAGCGATCCCTCTCAGAAATACCTCGGCCAAAACCATAGCCAAAGAGCTATCTCTTGTTTTTAGCCGGGTGGGTATTTGTAAAGAACTGCTTACGGACCAAGGTACACCCTTTATGTCCCGGGTTATGAAAGAGCTGTGTAAATTGCTCAAAGTGACGCAATTGCGTACATCTGTGTATCACCCCCAAACCGATGGGCTGGTTGAAAGATTCAACAAAACCCTAAAACAAATGTTGAAGAAAGTGGTGGATAGAGATGGAAAGGATTGGGACTGTCTACTTCCTTATTTGATGTTTGCTATTAGGGAGGTGCCCCAATCCTCTACGGGATTCTCCCCCTTTGAGTTACTGTATGGGAGACACCCAAGAGGGCTGTTGGATATTGCCAAGGAAACTTGGGAAAGTGAGAGTTCTCCCCACAGGAGTGTGATTGAGCATGTCGCCCTGATGCAAGATCGAATTGCACAGGTAATGCCCATCGTGAAGGAACATTTGGCCCAAGCGCAGTTGGCACAGCAGAGAGTGTACAACCGTGGAGCAAAGACCCGTACCTTTTCCCCGGGGGATAGGATATTGGTACTTGTCCCTACGGTTGAAAGTAAATTCCTTGCCAAATGGCAAGGCCCCTACGAGATAATGGAAAAAGTGAGCGAAGTGAATTACAAGGTCAGACAACCAGGAAGGCGAAAGCCCGAACAGATATATCACGTTAATCTGTTGAAAGCCTGGAGGGATAGAGAGTCCCTAGTCGCAGAAACTTGGTCACCAGCTCAAACTGGTTGCGTGATTCCGGAGGTTGGAATAGCAGCCACCTTGTCACAACCCCAACAACAGGAGGTTAAGGAGTTTGTGCTTCGCAACAAGGAGGTGTTCTCTGAGCTGCCGGGACAAACATCTGGGGTAGAGCATGATATTATTACCCCGCCCGGTGAAAGGGTGAAGTTAAAACCCTATCGGATCCCAGAGGCCCGACGGGAGGCAATACGGGAGGAAGTACAGAAAATGCTGAACTTAGGGGTGATAGAGGAGTCCCAAAGTGATTGGTCTAGTCCCATTGTGTTGGTGCCTAAACCGGATGGGAGCTGGCGATTTTGTAACGATTTTCGTCAGTTGAACAAAGTTACAAAATTTGACACCTACCCCATGCCACGTATAGATGAGTTGATCGACCGGCTGGGAACAGCCCGATACATGACGACTCTTGACCTCACAAAAGGGTATTGGCAAATTCCCCTGGCCAAGTCGGCCAAAGAGAAAACCGCATTTGTAACCCCAGACGGGGCGTTCCAATATAAGAGAATGCCGTTCGGGTTACAGAATGCGCCGGCCACATTCCAGCGGAAAATGGACCAGATACTGAGGCCCCATCGGAAGTATGCTGCGGCTTACCTGGATGACGTAATTGTCCATAGCACAGATTGGG
Source organism: Rana muscosa (assembly GCA_029206835.1). NCBI lineage: Eukaryota > Metazoa > Chordata > Amphibia > Anura > Ranidae > Rana > Rana muscosa. The sequence goes on along the minus strand of CM055117.1, from coordinate 713,850,447 downwards.
CCTCACATCTGCCAAAAGTGCAAGCAGTCCTAGACTCTATCCGGGAAGCGGGGTTTACGGCTAACCCCAAGAAGTGTACCATTGGGCAGGAGGAGGCCAAATATCTTGGGTACACCATTGGCAGGGGAGTAATAAAACCCCAACTCAACAAAGTCGAGGCCATCCAGAGTTGGCCACGTCCCAACAGCAAGAAGCAGGTACGAGCCTTTCTGGGAATCGCGGGTTATTATCGGCGCTTCATTCCCCACTTTGCTTCTAAGGCTGTGCCCCTAACCAACCTGACGAAAGGGAAAGGGTCGGTCATGATTAAATGGACCCCCGAGGCTGAGGCAGCATTCCAATTCTTGAAACAAGCCTTATGTAGCCAGCCAGTGTTGTACTCACCCGACTTCTCTAAAGACTTTGTCGTACAAAGTGATGCGTCAGATGTGGGGTTAGGAGCAGTATTGTCCCAGGTCTGGAACGGGGAAGAGCACCCAGTCATTTACCTCAGCAGGAAGTTGAAGTCCCATGAGGTAAATTACGCCACGGTTGAAAAGGAGTGTTTAGCGGTGAAGTGGGCTCTAGATTCCCTTCGGTACTATCTGCTAGGTAGGCACTTTGACATGGTTACGGATCACGCTCCGTTAAAGTGGATGGCTCAAAACAAGGAGACAAATAGAAGAGTGAATAGGTGGTTCCTGGCCCTACAGGAATTCAACTTCACAGTAAAGCATCGCCCTGGCGTTCAAATGGGGAATGTGGATGCTTTGTCTCGAGTACATGAATGCCTGATTGCTGGTGTTCCAACCCCGAGGTTAAAACAAGAGGGGGGGGTATGTGACAGCAGGAAGGTAAAGTCACCTGGTTGCATCCAGGGGGGTAGATATATTTCTCCCAGATTCAGGCTTTATGCCGACTTATACAACTAGGGAGTTGATGAAGCCCAGCTGAGGCTAGTGGGCTCATGAATGACTCATACCTCTAGGGAGAGTGCTGGGCGTCGTGAGACAGGGAGTTGATGAGACCAGCTGAAGCTTGTCAGCTCATTTAGGCCTCTATAAGAACTCCCAGCTTCATTAGATGTTAGCTCATGCCTGGAACCAGACCTGTGTGGACTGTCTAGGGAGAGTGAACCCCTGTGCGGTGAGGCAAAGCCTGTGTGGCTATTTGTTTGGACTTTTACTAAACCAGGGACTTAGGGACTAGGACAGCACCAGGCTGATCCCAGTTGTTAGTTTAGGAAACCTGCATGTTTAGTCAGAGGTCAAACTGACCAGGATTTATTTTGTTTGTTTCTTTTTGGCTTTGCTGTGTTTTTGTCACTGTACATAGAGAAATAAACCGCACCTTTTGATTTTGAAAACCACAACCTCCGTCTGCTGGCCCTGTTTTTGTGTGGGGAGCCCAACCAGGGGGTCACACACACCCGCTACCGAGTTAACCCCCTCACAATATATATATATATATATATATATATATATATATATACACAGTACTGTGCAAAGGTTTTAGACGGGTGTGAAGAAATGCTATAAAGTAAGAATGCTTTAAAAATATATACATTTTAATTGTTTATTTTTATCAATTTACAAAATGCAAAGTGAGCAAACAGAAGAAAAATCTAAATCAAATCAATATTTGGTGTGACTAACCTTTGACTTCAAAACAGCATCAATACTTGACTAGTGATAAAGGTGAATGTTTACCTCTGCGCTACCTCTATACAAATAAATAATCCAACTGTGATGTGTCCAAATAAAACAAAATAAAGTAAATTAAATGTAATTTTGATAAAGTGAAGAAATTAGGATGAAAAAAACACAATAAACATACAGTGGAACCTTGGTTTAAGAGTAACTTGGTTTGAGAGTGTTTTGATTTGCGAGCAACTTTTTTTTTTTAATTCTGACTTGAATTGCGAGTGTTGACTCGCAAGACGAGCAGAATTCAAGCTAAATAGGCCTGCAGTACCTAATTTGGCCTGAGGTACGGGGGCGCAGAAGCCGAGCAGAGCCGAAAATAGGCCTGCAGTACCTCATTTGGCCTGAGGTACGGGGGCGCAGGAAATGAGTCGAAGTGTCCTCAGGCCTTTTTGTCTGTTTTTGGCGCTATCTTGCATCCCATTGAAGTCGAAGTAATATTTTTCGTTTCCATTGACTTCAATGGGAAAACTCGCTTTGATGTGCTAGTACTTTGGATTACGAGCATACTCCTGGAACGGATTATGCTCGTAATCCGAGGTTCAACTGTATCATACTTCGGCAAGTTGCTGCAACCTCCCACTGTGTTCCCACAAGTATAAACTGTAAAAATGCAAAAAAAAAAATGTTGCGCAAACTCTATAATATAATATCATCATTAATATCATAAATTATATATATTTCATAAACTGTGGTATGTACCATCAAATATAAAGTGCATAGCTATAGTGCAGTCCATTCAAAAGTGCAGGTAAATATCTCTCAAAGTATGTGACAGTTCATGTTCCAACGGTGATGTGTCTGAAATAATCACTTATTCCCAAATAAAAGTGTGTGAACATATATAAACAATATGGTGTATTTTCACTTCCTTGTGACACCTCTGTGCTCCCAGAACTCTCAGTTCACAACTTACTCCTTAGTGAGTAATCAAATGCGCTTTTTGATTACACAGAATATCAGGGTGATATTCTGCCACTTCTATGGATGCTTAGAGTGCTATTCCACCAGTCCTAGCCTGGTTCCAGATCTTTCTGATGCGTTTGGGTGTATTAGAATATTCCCCGGTAATGGTCCCTTTAAGGCTCCGTCTACCATGCAGTATTCATATATTAAGGTAAAGCAAAGTGACCTCCCCTGATGTAGTATTTAAAATCACAGTATTTATTAACCACTTGCTTACTGGCCACTTAAACCCCCTTCCTGCCCAGGCCAATTTTCAGCTTTCAGCGCGGTCACGATTTGAATGACAATTGCGCGGTCGTGCAACATGGCTCCCAAACAAAATTGACGTCCTTTTTTTCCCCACAAATAGAGCTTTCTTTTGGTGGTATTTGATCACCTCTGCGGTTTTTATTTTTTGCGCTATAAACAAAAAAAGAGCGATGATTTTGAAAAAAACACAATATTTTTTATTTTTTGCTATAATAAATATCCCATTTAAAAAAAAAAAAAAAAATTTTCCTTAGTTTAGTCCGATACGTATTTTTCTACATATTTTTGGTAAAAAAAATATCGCAAAAAGCGTTTATTGATTGGTTTGCACAAAAGTTATAGCGTCTACAAAATAGGGCATAGTTTTATTGCATTTTTATTATTATTATTTTTTTTACTAGTAATGGCGGCGATCAGCGATTTTTATTGTGACTGCGACATTATGGCGGACACATCGGACACTTTTGACACCATTTTGGGACCATTGTCATTGATACAGCGATCAGTGCTATAAAAATGCACTGGTTACTGTAAAAATGACACTGGCAGGGAAGGGGTTAACACTAGGGGGCGAGGAAGGGGTTAAATGTGTGCCCTGGGAGTGATTACTACTGTGTGGGGGAGGGGACTGACTGGGGGAGGTGACCGATCGGTGTCCCTATGTACAAGGGACACAGCATCGGTCTTCTCTCCCTGACAGGACGTGGATCTCTGTGTTTACACACAGAGATCCACGTCCCTGCTCTGTGTACCGGCCAATCGTGGGTGCCTGGCGGACATCGCGGCCACCAGGCACGTGCATCGGCATCTCAGTGATGCGCCAGGCGCAGGCGGCGCTCGTGCGCCCCCCAGTGGCCGAAATAGCCGAGGACGTCTATTGATGTCTTCCCGGATTTTTAGATCCACATTGAGGCCGTCAATAGTCTATGGCCCGGATCTAAAGCGGTTAAAAAATAGTAACTCTTGCATTCAGTTTGGTGATAAACGCTTGGTATATGCAGATACAAGGTAGTATACAGGTTTCCACCATCACTTCCGGACCGGAAGTGACAAGGGGTGGTCACACCAAATATTGATTTGATTTGGATTTCTCTTCTGTTCATTTACTTTAAATTGTGTTTACATTTCTATTTCTGAAAGCATTCTTATTGTACGGCATTTTTTCACAACTTTCTAAAACTTTTGTACAGTAATATATATATATATATATATATATATACATATACACACACCGTATATACTCGACTATAAGCCGACCTGAATATAAGCCGAGGCACCTAATTTTTCCACAAAAAACTGGGAAAACCTATTGACTCGAGTATAAGCCTAGGGTGGTAAACAATGCCCATCTGCAGCCTCACTGTGCCCATTTGCAGCCTCACTGTGCCCTAATGCAGTCTCACTGTGCCCTGTTGCAGTCTCACTGTGCTCTGTTGCAGTCTCACTGTGCTCTGTTGCAGTCTCACTGTGCTCTGTTGCAGTCTCACTGTGCTCTGTTGCAGTCTCACTGTGCTCTGTTGCAGTCTCACTGTGCTCTGTTGCAGTCTCACTGTGCTCTGTTGCAGTCTCACTGTGCTCAGTTGCAGTCTCACTGTGCCCATTTGTAGTCTCACTGTGCCCATTTGCAGCTGTACCTTTCATTTCTAAAACAGCGTGTATCTACCGCTGTGTATTGCAGTCTGTTCGGCCGTCTATTGAAACAAAGCCCCGCCTCCTCCTCGTCCTTCCGTGATAGAGGAACACTGATACGATGCTGGGAAACTGTATCAGTGTTCCGCCTATCACAGACGAGGAGGAGGGGGGGCTTTGTTACAAAGGACGGGTGAACAGAATGCATTACACAGTGGGAGACACACGCTGTTTTAGTAATGAAAGGTACGGCTCACTCGAGAATAAGCCGAGGGGGAGTTTTTCAGCCTAAAAATGGGCTGAAAAACTCAGCTTATACTCCAGTATATACGGTATATATATATATATATATATGTGTAGCGGGGTCCTCAATTTAGTGGGGTACACTTGGGGAGTAGTGTGACCCAAGTGTGTAATTATGTTAGGGTTCAGACCCCTTTTTCTTATTCGTGGAGGATTGGGTGGTGTAATATTCTCTTCGACCAGTAGGTGTCAGTGTACCTACTGGCTCGGGGTAGAATCACTACCGCAGTGCTACCCTTCTTTGTCCCTTCCTGGAGATGGTACGGCCGGGGCGGGGAACCCGCCGTGGTGTCGACGGGAGGAGATAAAAGGGGGAGACGCCCTGGCCACGAGGTCTTTTTCGGGGATCATCTCTTCACGCACCCAGGCACCTTCAGCCTGGGTGCGGGCAGTTCAGGGTTCTGGCCCAGGCGCCCTAGGCCTGGCCGGGACGAAGGTGGAGTCCATCCCAGGCACCTTCAGCCTGGGATGAGGTACTATTGAGGAGGCCTGGGACCCGGTGACTCCGACTGGGTCCCGTGAGGGTGGAGTTGCTCCAGGGCGCCCCTTGCGAGGGGACCCGCATCTGAGGTGAGGAGGCTGGGGAGGTCACTCGTTCGAAGACCCGGTGTAGTGTCAACCCGGTGACGGATGGGCCTACAGTAACTCCCTTGGAGGACATCTTCCTCTGATAGAGGCCCGCAGCGCAACGGAGGTATTCATGCCAAGACTCCTACAACCCTTGGTCATAGCATAGGGGGTGTAGGGACCCAGATCAGTATAGTGCCTCGACCTGCTCATCCCACCGTATCATGCCATCGCATTGCCCTGTAACTGAAGATACAAAATAAATCTAACCGTTGGACAGTGATCGGTGTATGGACTCTGTTAATGGGAGCAAAGGGTGGTTTGGTGGTTTCTGCACGACAGACTCGGTACATGTTCAGGACACCGGCCCGAGGAAACATTAGGTATTGGCCTTCACCTCGCCCGCAAGTAGTGGGGAGGACATGGGCCGTAGCGCACCTCACCCCTGTCGCGTGACATACCCCTAGGCTAAAGAGGACGGGGTGAGGGGGTGGCCGCTACATATATATATATATATATATATATATATATATGTATAAAGGGGTGTAAATAAAGGCCTGCAGAACACCCACTCAGCGCCAGATCAAACCCACAGACCTCTAAGCAGTACAAACAGAGATAAAAAATGGTAAAAAAAATTCCAATATAAAACCACTGAGCAGCCGTTTAAAAATTAAAATAAAAATAAAACCACGATGTAAGAATAAAACAGTTCAGTCTCTGTGATATTAAAATACACAAAACAGCGCTTAAAAATCAATAATGATAGACTCGTGGAAAAACCATTGAATAAAGAAAGTCTTAGATGTAGTCAAGGTGATGTAAACAATCCAAAGTGCTGAATGGTGTCTTAGTAGTAATCCTAGTGTGCACCTTCCACCAGGGAGAAACAATAATCTCAATCCACCGCGTGATGCACTCTCCCCAAGGGGGTTAAACTCACCAGAAGATTAAAAATTTAGAGCCTTAAGCAGATACACCAGCCACTTTTCCATGGACCATCACCAGCAGGCGGGGACAGCAGGCACAGGAGCTCCACATACAGTAAGGTCATAAAAACAAGGAACAGCAATATAGTGTAATCCTGTTTAATATTCCCAAGGAGCCTATACACTGAAAGCCCCCTTAAACCTATCTACGTACATCAAATCACAAAAAAATTGTATAAAAGTGACCCCAGAGGGCACTATCACCAGATCCAGCCGTCCATGGAGAGCAGGGGAATCCTTGCAGACACCGCAGCAGCTTCCTAGTAGAAGAGCGGAGTGTGTGAAGTGCACACGTCACTTCCGGGTTAGCGGGGATGTCGTGGGTCACGCTCTGACGCGGCGTTTCGTCAAACGACTTCAACAGAGAGCGTACTCCCCCAGCATCACCGCAGGCAATAAATCAGAATGTCTCTCTGTGTTAACTAATCAGCGTGCATGGCAACAAGTGACAGAGGCTAGTCACTGCCATCTGATTGGACGCTGAAGGGTCAATGAAATAAAAAAGAGACAAACAAGATATGTATGAAAACACACAGCAATCACATAGCCTGTTACATCGCTAACATTAATACATCACATCTGAATAATGGTTTTAAAATCCATGCTCGGACCACCATAATATAATAAGTACATGTAATAAAATACACTTAGAAAACATTTAAAAACCATTTAAAAAGGACTCAGGTGGGACATATGCACTGAGAACAGCAAGGAGAAAATAAATAAGACTAAGCTGTATCGGAGAATGGGCATCATTAAACACAATATTGCTGAAAATGATCTGCACAATGTTCTTATCTAGCAAATTATTGATATGAGCGGGTGGGAGAAAATGATAATAATAATCTACAGCACCTGGTATTCCCAGGCGGTCTCCCATCCAAGCAATAGCCAGGTCCGACCGTGCTTAGCTTCCAAGATCAAACGAGAGCGGGTGCATTCAGGATGGTGTGGCCATAGATAATACCTCCCAAACCCCATCTTATCCAAGCAGGTGGTGTTGTGATAAATAACAGGACACGACACCCAATAAATTGGTGAATCAATAATAAGGATGAAGAAGTATACAGATATAACAAATTCTATATATGCGTAGATAAATAAATAAATATGCATAAAAATTTGAAAAAAGATCTAGTAATTCCAAAGACCATCAAGGAGAAAAAGCACATATGTTATAATATGTTCAAAGATTAATAAAGTGGGAGGAACAACTGAAGTGGAGGAGATTCGGCTTCTGAATAAGTAGTAAAAAATTCTAGAAAAAAACGGTATATCTAAAAATATATATAAATATATAAAATGAATACAGATATATGTAAAGCTAATAAGGAGAGGAACATTAATAATCGCTAATAAAGCAGTTAATGTCAAGATCCACATTTAAGCCTTTAGGTAAAAGGCTATCAACTAAAAATATCCACTGTGTTTCCCGTTTGGATCTTACTAGATTTGATCCTCTCCAAAAGGGTTTTAAATGATCAATACCCCAAAAAGTCAATCCTGACGGGTCCTGATTGTGGTGGATTTTAAAATGCAACGACACATTGTGGTCCTTGAAACCGGGTTATGCAGATAAGATTGTCAAGAAAGTTATTGACCCCCCATGCCGACCCCCCTCCTTCTGGGACAAAGACGGCTTTTATGCCTGCAGGAAATGTCAAGCATGCAGGTAAGTAAGAAAACCTCTAAGAGCACTTGATAAATCCACATCCACTGCAAATAAGAAAGAATTCAGAATTAAGGAATTTATCACATGCAACACCTCTTATGTGGTATATGCTCTAAAATGCCCATGCGGGCTGATTTACATTGGCCGTACTAAGAGACTGCTGAGGATACGGATTGCCGAACACATAGCCAATATAAAAATTGGTTTCAAGGACCACAATGTGTCGTTGCATTTTAAAATCCACCACAATCAGGACCCGTCAGGATTGACTTTTTGGGGTATTGATCATTTAAAACCCATTTGGAGAGGATCAAACCTAGTAAGAGAACTCTCCAAACGGGAAATGCAGTGTATATTTTTAGTTGATACTCTTTTACCTAAAGGCTTAAACGTGGATCTTGACATTAACTGCTTTATTAGCGATTATTAATGTTCCTCTCCTTATTAGCTTTACATATATCTGTATTCATTTTATATATTTATATATATTTTTAGATATACCGTTTTTTTTCTAGAATTTTTTACTATAATATATTTTTATATATATTTTTATTCAGAAGCCGAATCTCCTCCACTTCAGTTGTTCCTCCCAATTTATTAATCTTTGAACATATTATAACATATGTGCCTTTTCTCCTTGATGGTCTTTCGGAATTACTAGATCTTTTTTCAAATTTTTATGCATATTTATTTATTTATCTATGCATATATAGAATTTGTTATATCTATATACTTCTTCATCCTTATTATTGATTCACCAATTTATTGGGTGTCGTGTCCTGTTATTTATCACAACACCACCTGCTTGGATAAGATGGGGTTTGGGAGGTATTATCTACGGCCACACCATCCTGAATGCACCCGCTCTTGTCTGATCTTGGAAGCTAAGCAGGGTCGGGCCTGGTTAGTACTTGGATTGGAGACCGCCTGGGAATACCAGGTGCTGTAGATTATTATTATCATTTTCTCCCACCCGCTCATATCAATAATTTGCTAGATAAGAATATTGTGCAGATCATTTTCAGCAATATTGTGTTTAATTCTCCGATACAGCTCAAGCCTCGTACACACGATCGGATATCCTATGGATTCTAATCCGATGGTTTTTTCCATCGGAAATCCAATGAAGCTGACTTCCATCAGTCTTGCCTGCACACCATCAGTCAAAAAACCGAGCGTTCCAAACGCGGTGACGTAAAACACTCCGATGAGCCGAGAAAAATTAAGTTTAATGCTTCTGAGCATGCGTCGACTTGATTTTGAGCATGCGTGGGTTTTTTATCCGATGGACTTGCCCATAGACGATCGGAATTTGCTATCGTTTTTTGATCCATCGGAAAAATGTTCTATTTTTTAAAACCGATGGAAAAAAGACTGATGGGTCCCATACACGATCGGTTTGTCCGATGAAAAAAGTCCATCGGACTGTTTTCATCGGTAAAACCGATCGTGTGTACAGGGCTTCAGTCTTATTTATTTTCTCCTTGTTGTTCTCAGTGCATATGTCCCACCTGAGTGCTTTTTAAATGGTTTTTAAATGTTTTCTAAGTGTATTATATTACATGTACTTATTATATTATGGTGGTCCGAGCATGGATTTTAAAACCATTATTCAGATGTGATGTATTAATGTTAGCGATGTAACAGGCTATGTGATTGCTGTGTGTTTTCATACATATCTTGTTTGTCTCTTTTTTATTTCATTGACCCTTCAGCGTCCAATCAGATGGCAGTGACTAGCCCCTGTCACTTGTTGCCATGCACGCTGATTGGTTAACACAGAGAGACATTCTGATTTATTGCCTGCGGTGATGCTGGGGGAGTACGCTCTCTAATGAAGTCGTTTGACGAAACGCCGCGTCAGAGCGTGACCCACGACATCCCCGCTAACCCGGAAGTGACGTGTGCGCTTCACACACTCTGCTCTCCTACAAGGAAGCTGCTGCGGTGTCTGCAAGGATTCCCCTGCTCTCCATGGACGGCTGGATCTGGTGATAGCGCCCTCTGGGGTCACTTTTATGCAAATTTTTTATGATTTGATGTACGTAGATAGGTTTAAGGGGGCTTTCAGTGTATGGGCTACTTGGGAATATTAAACAGAATTACACTATATTGCTGTTCCTTGTTTTTATGACCTTATGTGGAGCTCCTGTGCCTGCTGTCCCCGCCTGCTGGTGATGGTCCATGGAAAAGTGGCTGGTGTATCTGCTTAAGGCTCTGATTTTTTAATCTTCTGGTGAGTTTAACCCCCTTGGGGAGAGTGCATCACGCAGTGGATTGAGATTATTGTTTCTCCCTGGTGGAAGGTGCACACTAGGATTACTACTAAGACAGCATTCAGCACTTTGGATTGTTTACATCACCTTGACTACATCTAAGACTTTCTTTATTCAGTGGTTTTTCCACGAGTCTATCATTATTGATTTTTAAGCGCTGTTTTGTGTATTTTAATATCACAGAGAGATGAACTGTTTTATTCTTATACCGTGGTTTTATATATATGTGAGCTAGCAGGATGGTAAAAAAGTCCTCCTAACCGCATCTTTGGAGCGGTGAAGGAGCGGTGTGTATACCGCTCCTCCACCACTCCTGCCCATTGAAATCAATGGGGCACCGTGGCTATACCGCCGGCAAAGCGCCTCTGCAGAGGCGCTTTGCGGTGGTTTTTAACCCTTTCTCGGCCGCTAGCGGGGGGTAAAACCACACTGCTAGTGGCCAAATAGCTCCGCTAGCGAAAATCACTAAAAATAGAGGCGCTTTACCGCCGACGCACCTCCCGCCCCAGAACTTGCGAACAGAAAGTGTTTGGGGACCTGGGTCCTGTCCCAGGGGACATGTATCAATGTCAAATATTTTTTTTTAAATGCCCGTTTCTTCAGGAGCAGTGTCTTTAGTAATGCTGAAAAGTAAAACAATAAAAGTGAAATATTCCTTTAAATTTCGTACCTGGGGGGTGTCTATAGTATGTCTGTAAAGTGGCACATTTTTCCCATGTTTAGAACAGCCCCACAGCAAAACTACACTTTTAAAGAAAAAAAGTAATTTAAAACTATTTGCGGCTGTAATGAATTTTTGGGTCTCGGCAATACAGATAAAAGTCATTGAAAAAAATGGCATGGGTTAAAAATTAAAAATGGCCGGCTCCCGCTGACTGACGTGTCGTTTGCTTTGACAGCTGTTATATAACTGAGGGCAGGGCCACCCCGGTGATGTATACGGGAGACAACGCCCCCTCTGACGCCACGGGGGAAACCCGGTGACGTGTACGGGTGACCTCGCCCCCTCTGATGCCACGGAGATGCCACGTCAGAAGGGGGCGTGGTCACCCATACACGTCACCGGGTAGCCCTGCCCTCAGCTATATAAGAGCTGTCAAAGCGAGCGACACGTGAGTCAGCGGGAGCCGCCCATGGAGGCAGAGCTTTTTTTTTCGGTGGTGGCGGCGGAATAGAAGATGAAGATGGACATCGCTGGGAATTTTTTTTTTTTAATAAAGGACTTGTCCCAAGCGGTCTCTTGTCTTTTTTACAATTTTTTACACTTTTTTGGTGAAATGGTAGGGGTAGAATGTACCCATTACCAATTCACATGGGGGGCTGGGATCTGGGGGTCTCCTTGTTAAAGGGGACTTCCAGATTACGATAAGCCCCCTGCCCACACATCCTCACAAGGGTTGTGGGGATAAGGCCCTTGTCCCCATCAACATGGGGCCAAAGTGGTTTGGGGGTCAAACCCCAAAGCATCCTCCCCATGTTGAGGGTATGTGGCCTGGTACGGTTCAGGAGGGGGGGGCACTCTCTCGCCCCCCTCTTTTCCTGCGCCCTGCCAGGTTGCGTGCTCGGATAAGGGTCTGGTATGGATTTTAGTGGGGAACCCTACGCCATTTTATTTTTAATTTTGGCGCAGGGTTCCCCTTAAAATCCATACCAGACCTACGCCATTTAAAAAAAAAAGACCTAGAGGGCCTGGTATGGAATCTGTGGGGACCCCCACGCAATTTTTTTTTACATTTTGGTTTGGGGTTCCCCTTAATAGTCATACCATGCCGTTTTTTTCAATTTGTTTTATCTATATTGCCGGGACCCGACTATTCATTTTAGCCGCGAGCAGTTTTAAATTACTTTTCTTTCCTTTAGAAATGTAATTTTGCTGCGGAACTGTTCTAAACACGGGGAAAATGCACCACTTTACAGGTATACTATAGACACCCCCTGGGTACGAAATTTAAAGGAATATTTCACTTTTATTATCTCACTTTAAGCATTATTAAAATCACTGCTCCGAAAAAAAACAAAAACGTTTTTAAAACTTTTTTTTGCATTGATACATGTCCCCTGGGGCAGGACCCGGGTTGTGGCAGGCACAGCACTATGAAGTACCTTTATGCGCTGTGGCATTAGAAGAATTTGATTTCTCTGATCTTTTAGTCCACACAAGACTATCTGTTACTCTAATTCCTCTAGCGCCGTTCTATGGAAGCAGTAGGTTTAAAGAGCACACCAAACCTTTAAGATAACTTCTTTATTCACTTCAGCTTTTCTTCTTATATAACACTGACAATTTAGCAGCAGGAAGTCCATGTACAAACACGTGCTGAATAAAGTATAACAAATGTCGGGTCAACTGTTCAATCTTGTAATTCTACATAAAATGGTAGATATATTTCTCTCTTCAGTATCTGTACTTTCACTTTAAAATACTTTAGACACTTTATGATCTCTCTGGGACTTGCTCTATATGCTGTTTGCTCTGATGTTTGCTCTGAAACCTGGTTTGATTGCTGGTTTGTTTGTTTGATTGTTTGCAAACATGGTTTGGTGGAACTACAAGTGAACACATAACTAGTTTCAGTATACAGTTCTAATTACATTATTAACAATAGAAACTTATATAAAACTGTATTAAATACCTATTTTGGCCACTTGCTTCCATAAAACCGGACTCTGGATGGATCTGAACTGTTCAGCTCCACACTCTGCTAATGTGGCTTACATGCATATATACAGCTAGACCTGCTAATAATGTTAAAACAGTGCATATGCTCATTTGTGAGAAATAACAGCAGAGTTATTTACTGTGACTTTATATGTGGATGTCATATAACAGTTGTATATTGTGTTCACAGAAGCAAAGAAAAAATATGCCTTTAAGATTATTATATACTATGCAGAAAAGTAAGCTTAATAACTTAATAATAATCAATGCTGGCTATGATTGGCCAGAGACATTTGCTCAGTGAGATTGGTTGTGATTGGCTAAAACTCCTGATGAGTCACAGAAGCTTAACTCTATGCTTTCTGGTTGCAATTCTGCTGTGTTATTAAGCTTACTTTTCTGCATAGTATATAATAATCTTAAAGGCATATTTTTTCTTTGCTTCTGTGAACACAATATACAACTGTTATATGACATCCACATATAAAGTCACAGTAAATAACTCTGCTGTTATTTCTCACAAATGAGCATATGCACTGTTTTAACATTATTAGCAGGTCTAGCTGTATATATGCATGTAAGCCACATTAGCAACCTAGGACAGGTCTTAGCTAGCCAGCTACACGGGTCCCCAAACACTTTTTATAACAATACCTTGCATATAAGCCTTTAAAATGAGCACTTTTGATTTCTCCCATAGACTTTTAAAGGGTGTTCCGCGGCTTTCGAATTTGCCGCGAACACCGCAAATTGTTTGCTATGCCTATTCTCCACTTATTACCTGTATTAACTGCACCTATTTGAACTCTTTACCTGTATAAAAGACAGCTGTCCACACACTCAATCAAGCAGACTCCAACCTCTCCACAATTTCCAAGACCAGAGAACTGTTTAAGGACATCAGGAATAAAATTGTAGACCTGCACAAGGCTGGGATGGGGTGTGTATTGGTTAGTGACATTAAGGTGTTCAAAGATATTACATCAATAAAGAAAGTGCATCAAAAAATCAATAAACAAATTATACAAAATCAGAAACAAGTGTAATATGTTTGAAAAAGTCCACAAATCTTGTTGCGAATGACAAAACGTTCGTCGAGGCGCATCCCGGTCACGTTTTCACTTCCGGTTTCTGTATACCGCGATGGTGGAACGCACGCTGGTTCAACACAGCGTGAGCGGGACAGCTGCTTCTCATCTCGAGTTTGGTAACAGATGCGATGTTCCTTTAGTGCCGAGGCAAGGCACATTTTAAAGTAAGCAGCCATTTGGCATATATTTTAATTATTTGTTTTAATAAAACAGAATTACATTATGGCACTGCTTTTTCATTTTTATTTCTGAATGACACTGTGATGGAGTAACAGCCAGAACCCAGGCTTTTTCTCTTGGTGTGTACCAGTAAACGGAAGCAGATCCATAACCATACAAAGCTCCACCTGACCTTCCTTTTTAGTTAAAGGGGTCATGGTCGTTTGGTGAGTAGGAATTTCTACCTTATTCACCAGGTGTTGTTTCGTAAAGCCGTTGGCAGTGGTGATGGTGTAAGACCTAATTTGCTTTGCAACAAGATTTATGGACTTTTTCAAACATATCACACTTGTTCCTGATTTTGTATAGTTTGTTTATTGATTTTTTCATGCACTTTGTTTAATGTAATATATTTGAACACTGTAATGTTCACGTACGATTACTATTTACTGAGCACCAATGCACTTTACTTGTCTGTATGCAATTTAGTTTATCGATTTATCGCCCCCAACCAATACACACTCCATACTCTACAAAGTTTGTAGTTCAATACTTTGAGGGGAGCAGATTTCACTAATATATACATTGGCACAATCGCTAGTTAAATTCATAGCGCAGGGTTCTTTAAAGTTTTCACAAGGCTGGGATGGGCTACAGGACAATAGGCAAGCAGCTTGGTGAGAAGGCAACAACTGTTAGAAAATGGAAGAAGTTCAAGATGACGGTCAATCTCCCTCAGTCTGGGGCTCCATGCAAGATCTCATCTCGTGGAGCATCAATGATCATGAGGAAGGTGAGGGATCAGCCCAGAACTACACGGCAACACCTGGTCAATGACCTGAAGAGAGCTGGGACCACAGTCTCAAATAAAACCATTAGTAACACACTACGCCGTCATGGATTCAAATCCTGCAGCGCACGCAAGGTCCCCCTGCTCAAGCCAGCGCATGTCCAGGCCCGTCTGAAGTTTGCCAATGACCATCTGGATGATCAAGGGGAGGAAGGGGAGAAGGTCATGTTGTCTGATGAGACAAAAATAGAGCTTTTTGGTCTAAACTCTACTCGCCGTGTTTGGAGGAAGAAAAAGGGTGAGTAAAACCCCAAGAACACCGTCCCAACCGTGAAGCATGAAGGTGGAAACATCATTCTTTGGGTATGCTTTTCTGCAAAGGGGACAGTACGACCATATTGAGGGGAGGATGGATGGGGCCATGTATCATGAGATCTTGGCCAACAACCTCCTTCCCTCAGTAAGAGCATTGAAGATGGGTCATGGCTGGGTCTTCCAGCATGACAACGACCTGAAACACACAGCCAGAGCAACTAAGAAGTGGTTCTGTGAGAAGCATCTCAAGGTCCTGGATTGGCCTAGCTAGTCTCCAGACCTGAACCCAATAGAAAATCTTTGGAGGGAGCTGAAAATCTGTATTGCCCGGCGACAGCTCCGTAACCTGAAGAATCTGGAGAAGCTCTGTATGGAGGAGTGGGCCAAAATCCCTGCTGCAGTGTGTGCAAACCTGGTCAAGAACTACAGGAAACATATGATCTCTGTAATTCCAAACAAAGGTTTCTGTACCAAATATTAAGTTCTGCTTTTCTGATGTATCAAATACTTATGTCATGCAAAAAAATGCAAATTAATTACTTAAAAATTATACAATGTGATTTTCTGGATTTTTGTTTTAGATTCCGTCTCTCACAATTAGAGAGTACCTATGATTAAAATTACAGACCTCTACATGCTTTTTAAGTAGGAAAACCTGCAAAATCGGCAGTGAATCAAATACTTGTTCTCCCCTCTGTATATATATATATATATATATATATATATATATATATATATATATATATATATATGTATGTATATATATATATATATATATATATATATATATATATATATATATATATATATATATATATATATATATATATATATATTAGGGCTGTTACTGATTAAAATTAATCTTTTTTTTTTTTAATCGATTAATCGACTAATTTTGATTAATTATAATGCACATACAGATCCAACTACTTTTAGCTAATCTCCTTGCAGGCTGATTCCCAGTGCAGCTACCAACCACTGGAAAAATGGATAGCAGGATATAAAAAACACACAAAGGCATCGCTCGATGGGAATAGCATTAAAACTTTTATAGTCTTCAAGTAGGTAACAAAATAAATATTGCACTGGAGATAAAATCGAAGTAGCTACATAAACTGTAAAAATGGTGCGAGTAATACCAAACGGTAGCAAAAGCAGTCATAAAAACATGTAGCTAAGTATGATACTGGTATAAAAATGTGTACAACGATACCACTGCTGAATCCAGATGAGGAGGGGTTAACATCAGTCCGTCGGCATGTAGATGTAGAATCCCAGGTAGATAGAGGGAAGTGATAGAGGGAAGTGTAACAGCCCTTGCGTGTGGCAGATAGTAAGGTCCTGCAGATATGAAGGCACAACAAAGGAGCCCTTCAGATGGACACGGCAAGCCCCGCCGGTGTCCGTGACATCACCGGATCTCCAACGGAACTCCCTGCGGAGAGGTGAGTACCGATCAAAAGATTTTGAAAATTTTGTTCGATCAAAAAAATTTCTCGATTAATCGAGGAATTAATACTTAATTTCCACAGCCCTAATATATATATATATATATATATATATATATATATATATATATATATATATATATAGTACAATATATAGTACAATCTTCAAAATCCACTAATAAAATGTTTTTCTAAAGTGACAAAACATTAGCATTGCTCACTAAAGAAGCCATTTTAATATCGTATTTATTTTCAGATTTACAAATTCATGGGGCAAAGTTTTGATAGGGGAGCTCATTCTGTGTGTAAATACCATGAAATTTAGATTTTTATTATTTACTCATCTCTGGGGGGTAGCGGGGCACTATGTTTCAGCAAGTATTTGGGTAAAATAGTAGTAAGTGCTTTTCACGGACCTGCTTCTGTCAGAGAATGACCAGGGTCTCGTGACATAAGGTCATTACCCAATCCAACCATAACCATTTGGAGCAAGAGAACATTCCATTAAGTCTGCTGTTAGGAAGTAAGTAATGCAATATTCCGAGAGCCAGAGCATTGTGTGTATAAGGCAGAAGTATGATTCAGGGGGAGGGGGGCAGAAAGCCAAAGCAATGTGTGTATAAGGCATATAAAAATTTATGTTAGTGATCTGCGGAATTCAAATGTGCATTTAGTGATCCCTGAGGTCTGAAAGGTTGTAGACCACAGGTCTAAGCCACAGCAATATTTCTAAAATCAAAATAATTATTTTAGTACTTTGGTGATGAAAAAAGGATATCAACATCTAAGAAAGAATAAAATATATTTTGCATGTTTTCTCCCATAACTATTTTCATTTTTAATTATTCCATAATTAAAACTGGAGATATTTTTTGTTAGATATATGTTTATTTGGTTTTATAAATTACATATACCGTCACAAATACAATTAAATAGGATAATGCAAAGTAGGTCTATGCATGCTCATTAATAAGCCATGAATAATAAGCACAAGTACAATCTAAAGACTTGATCTGAATAACATTACAAGCAAAATAAAAGAGAGGGGAAAGGAAGGAGGGGAAGAGAAGATTTGACAGGAAGATCCATACCACCATGTAAACCTGATAAGGAGCATAGAAACAGGTAGGCTGAAGGATTAAGTGCACAGAGGATGATTGTAAGAGAACTGCTGTGACATGTCGGGCACACACACGTGCAGACTATGGCTAATAGAATTGTGCACAGGCAAACAAATATTTGCATATGTGCCAATGCGCATGCGTGAAAGAATGTGTGCACTCAAAGGAGCACGTCCACAGTCCTCATTGGTGCCAGACGGCCTATTTAAAGGGTGCTCTGACTCCTGCTCAGTGCTGACTGGTCTTCAGCTGTTGCCTTGTGCCCTGCTTGAATCCTGCTTGATATCTGTTGCTGACCTGGCTTAACACTGACCTGACCTTGGATTCTTTTTATGCTCTTGATTATCAGTTCCTGACTTCGGCTTACTTCTGACATTGCTCATGTCTGATGCCCTGGTACTCCGCTGCCCGCTCGCTGCTGACTCCAACTATCTTGCTGACCATGCTTCTGTCTTCTGTTTGGCTCCACGTTACCTCAGAGTGCCTTTGCTGGCTGCCCCTCATCCAAGCTCCATAGGACACAGTGTGCTCCTGTCTCCAGACTGCGGGAAACCCCGGCAAGCCACATATCCTGAACCTGTTAGCCTGGTGGAGGACTCCTTTAACCTCAGCTGATCTACCCAGCATCATCGCCGTTCCGGATCTGATGTGCTGCCTGAATCACTGAGTCTACAACTCCTGCCACAAGCTCTGCAATCAACACCTACAGCCACTTGTGTACCTCCTGTCCCTTGGCACCATCTGTTCCACTCTCAGTGGGAACTGGGCTGGAGATAAAAGAAAGGCTGACTTCATCATTTCAGTCTCCTACCAGGTACGTGACAATGATAGTTGGTAGTACCACACCAAGGAAATGAAAGGATCTTAAGTAGCATTGCCCAAACAGGCTCTAATGGTCTAATATTAACTGAAGGAATACTGAGAAACATAACAGTATCCATCCCGACAACACTAACCAAAAAGGGTTTCTACAGTCTTTGTCATCTGCCAGTAGGTTCTCCATATGATTAATAATAATAGTTATACAGAACACAACACCTCCTGCGCAGGAGTTTGATAGTCAGGTAACAGTACTTCATATGCATCTGCTGCTCAACGTAGAACAGAGATACTCCAAGCCTTGCTTCCCTCTGTAGACTGGGGGAGTCCTTGTAATCAACTATAACAACACAAGCAAGCACTAAAATTATTTTAGTACGTTGGTGATAAAAAGCGTCCAATATAATTGGACGCACCAGATTAGTGCATTATCCCATATACCTTTGATTGATAATCCGCAATAAATTATACTCAAAAACCATGTCAGCATATCAAACTACGCATCCATAGCATGGTTGTTCATCTCAGGTTTGGCTCTGAAGAAGAGGGTATAACCCTCGAAACATGTAAGCCAGCAAGGATCCTGGTGGAGTTCTCCTGAGCTCTGGAGTATGCTGGGTCTGATGAAAAACCATGCTACGGATGTGGAGCTTGATAAACTGTTTCTTTCACATGGTTTATGAGTATATTTTATTGAGTATTTTTAAAGAAATGGTATATGGGATATGGCACTAGGCTTGTGCGCCCACTCTTGCTTGTATTTTTTTTACCTAATAATAATAGTAGCTGACGTGGTAAGATACAGAGTTTCTGAGAATTTTCGTATTCTGGAAATGGTTGTTTAGGGCATGACAAAACAAAATCTCAGGTTATCAGCTTTAATGCACTTGTTCACAGCAGCAGAGACAACAAAAGGCGAGAAGACATTTTCACTTGTGTAGATTGCACACAGCAGTAAGCATTGAAAACCTTTTTTGCCAAAATTGTTGTACTTTACTGCAACTCTACTAGATGTGCACCCTTATGTTGTAGGTCGGCGTCTTTGAGAATGCCTAAATCCTTCTTCCACTCCTTCATTATAAGGAGTCTTCACAGCAGTGGCGGTGCATCCATAGTGGAGGCAGGAGCACCGCCCCCTCTCTCCTGCACCCATCAATCAACAATACATAGATTCATGCATTGCGTGAAACTATGTATTGTCGCCACTGCCGCCCACTATTCAGGTGTCCGGCCCCCTGTTGAGCGCTGGCCATCTGAATAACAGCGGTGGGTGTGTTTTGGAAATGCCTGATTAGAGTGAGAGGCTCTAATAGGCTTCCCGATTAGAGCCTGTGGGCTCTAATCGGCTTCCAAATGGTTAACCAGAGGGCGCACAGGCTGTGCTTTCCCTGGTTAAACAGTGCTGTGTTAGGGAATCTCTTCCCTAACACTGACCCGCCTCTCAGCCAATTAGGTTACCGGTCACCTGATTGGCTAAAGCGACATCGAGGGCGGGAAAAGACATCGAGGGAGCGGAGGGAGCGTGGAGAGGACGGCGCTGACCCGAGGAAGGTAAGTGCTGGGCTGGGGGGAAACTGGCTGCATTTGGCGGCACAAACTGGCTGCAATTGGGGGGACAAACTGGATGCAATTGGGGCGACAAACTGGATGCATTTGGGGGTACAAACTGGATGCATTTGGGGGCACAAACTGGCTGCATTTGGGGGCACAAACTGGCTGCAATTGGGGGGACAAACTGGCTGCATTTATGGGGACAAACTGGCTGCATTTGAGGGGGCAAACTGGCTGCATTTGAGGGCAAACTGGCGGTGTTTGATGAGCACATTGGCTGCGTTAATGGGCACAGTGGCTGTGTTTAATGGACACAGTGCCGGCACGACCCGCCACTGCTTCACAGGCAGGCATTCTCTTCAAAAATGCATGTAAAATCAAAAAGGGCAGGATTGGTTCTTTCACATATAGATTCAAATTGCCTAAGAGGACATGAAAGAAAATCCTTAGGTTTCAAAGACTGGATGAAGTCCAATAGTGGCCACGTACCAATCCTTTTAAATACTTTTAATATAATGCTTATAATTTTTCCTGCTAATTCTGTCCAATGCCATGCCTTTAGAAAACTAAAAATGTTATGCTTCAGAAAAAAATTATTTATGATATTGATAAAAGTTAAATATTAAATCTTGATCTGGTGATTACTTGATGTAGTAGCTTAACAATTATATCTATGATTGACTAGGTGAGATCCATAATTCCAAATAACAAATGCCTGAAGGGATAATTATAACACATTAGCACCTGCATGCTTCGACAAGATTGACAAATGCAGTCTAACATCTGCTTAATATCAGTCTTGTGAATTTTACAGATGCATACACACAAATACCATGAGTCCATTTGAAGAAGCAAATGGTGTTAACAGACTGGCCAGCAAATTTAAATTTTACTTTGACTTTAGACATTTTTAAGTATTAAATGTTGTCTTGTTTAAATCTACAGACAAAGTTTTTTTTAAATATATTTGACTGAAAACTATATTTAAGTATATTATTAAGTGAGTGAGTGAATAACTTGTATAGTGCTACAAATGCAAACTAAATCGCCTCATTGATTAATTTGTTCATATACTGCATAAAAGTGCTAATATACAGTTGTAAAAAAAGCTATCAGCTATTTTGGGGGTAAATGCCTATCAGTTTTGAACTCTTGAATTCAAAAGTTTTGCCCTTTCTTTTTTGGCAAAACTTCCCAGTTCTGTCAAATGGGAAGGGGAACCAGAATGTTTCAAGTTTAGCCACAAACTCTCAAAAAGCCAAAAATTTGGATAACTGGGAAATTGAACGAAAGAAAAAAAAACTCGGCAGGAGCCGCTGTACTAACTAGCTGAGCTAGCTGAGCATGAGCTATTGTGTTCTAAAAGGGGGGTGACCGCCTGCCATAAAACACTGGTCAGCACTCTCAGACCTTTTCAGTCATGCCCCTTCGACAGCAGCCAGACAGTTTCTGTCAGACCAGCTGCCATACCATACACACGGATCGAAAGGCGGACGGTTTCCTTTGATGCCGCCCAATATTCGGCCCATGTTTATGGCCCTTAAGACATTAACATTGTTAGTTTTAAACCACTCCAATGTAGTCTTGTTTAGCATGTTTATTCATTGTCATCCTGAAACTGGAATGTTGAACTCTAGGTCCATGGCAAAAAAATTCCTCTACAAGTGCCATTTATTTTGCTCCATCCTTAATGCTATGAATACATATCCCAGTCTCTGTTGGTGAAAATCATTATTTTATTACAACCCTGCTTTACCGAGGGGATAGTGTTCTCAGACTGATTAACAGGATGGGATTTCTATCACACATAGTAAGATTAGCTAAACCTAAAAATGTTGGTCTGATCAGACAAGAGAACTTCTGCTCCAAATATGTATGTGTATATGTATGTGACTTATTTGGGTAACACCTTTGTCTTAACCCAGCTGCTGCTCATTTGTGTTGGGAGATTGGTTCAGCTCGAGCATGAGTTTGGGCCGAACTTTAGCTGTTTGGCCTGTTTGTCCAACAGGGTGTTCGGCGGGTGTTCGTGGAGCCACCTGGCAACGTTACCTGGTGGCACCGCCCCCCCCTTGTGATGTTTTCCCACCCAGCATGCACCGGTTATAGACACATCTAATGGGGGGGCCACCAGGTGATGTCGCCAGGTGGCCCTCCTCATACCTATATAAGAACTGTCAAAGGGCGGAGCCTGCAGTAGGCAGCCAGCCTTCATAGACAGCAGGAGCATTTTTTATTTTTCCAGTGCGGTGGGCGGCGCGATTGGTGATGGATTTACATCTGAGGGACACATTTTTTTTATTTTTTAATAAAGGAATTGTCAAAAACTGTCTGTGTTCTGAACAGGGTGGTGTACTACCCATCTCTACTGCTAATATACTGTATCTTCTCTACCAAATTATGGGGCCTTGCAGTAACCAATGTATTAATTTCAAGACCATATAACACCTTGGGTTCAGGGATGTAGGCTCCATTCAACTACTAATATGACTTATAAATACGTTGGCAATCATGTTTTAATTTGTAAATAATTTGAGACACTACCATAGATTGTATTGCGCACTGTAGTTATTTAACCTGAGTAACTAAGAGAGTTTAGTTACCGTATATACTCGAGTATAAGCCAACCTTTTCAGCACATTTTTTAATGCTGAAAAAGCCCCCCTCGGCTTATACTCGAGTGAGGGTATCCCGCTGTGTCAGTCTACTGTTTGGCGGCCGTCCACTGTAACAAAGCCCCACCTCCTCCTCGTCCGTGATAGACAGAACACTGAACACTGATAAAAAACTGAATCAGCGTTCCATCTATCATGGACGAGGAGGAGGCAGGGCTCTGTTACAGTGGACGGCCGCCGACTGCAGTTGCATTACACATCGGGAGATCAAAGGTACATGAGGCTGCAAATGGGAACAGTGAGGCTGCAGATGAGCACACACAGTGAGGCTGAAAATGGGCACAGTGAGGCTGCAGATGGGCACAGTGAGGCTGCAGATGGGCACAGTGAGGCTACAGATGGGCACAGTAAAGCTGCAGATGGGCATACATAGTGAGGCTGCAAATGGGCACAGTGAGGCTGCAGATGGGCACAGTGAGGCTGCAGATGGGCATTGTTGACCCTCTTTTCCATTTACAGTAGCTGCTGGATTTCCCACCCTATGCTTATACTCGAGTCAATACCGCCACCCTTGTGACATTTGCCGACCCAGCATGCACCGGTTAGTGACATACCATGGGGGCGGTGCCACAGGTGATGTCACCAGGTGGCCCGCTCTTACCTATATAAGAACTGTCAAACAACGGAGCCTGCAGTAGGCAGCCAGCCTTCATAGACAGCTGGGAGCGGTTTTTCCTTTTTCCAGTGCAGTGGGCGGCGCGATTGGTGATGGATTTACATCTGAGGGACACAATTTTTTTATTTTTTAATAAAGGAATTGCCAAAAACTGTCTATGTGTTCTAAACAGGGTGGTGTACTGCCTAGCTCTACTGCTAATATACTGTATCTTTTCTACCAAATTATGGGGCCTTCCAGTAACCAATGTATTTATTTCAAGACCATATAACACCTTAAGTTCAGGGATGTAGGCTCCATTCAACTACTAATATGACTTATAAATACGTTGGCAATCATGTTTTAATTTGTAAATAATTTTAGACACTACATAGATTGTATTGCGCACTGTAGTTATTTAACCTGAGTAACTAAGACAGTTTAGTTACCGTATATACTCGAGTATAAGCCAACCTTTTCAGCACATTTTTTTATGCTGAAAAAGCCGCCCTCGGCTTATACTCAAGTGAGGGTTTCCCGCTGCATCAGTCTACTGTTGCTTTTATTGAAAAACTTGTGGATTTTTATTGAAAAACTTGTGGATTTAAAAAATAACTGTCAAGCCAAATAGGTATACAAAGTTGGAATTATGAACATACATATCTCAAACAATATGGATATCCTGATATTTCTGAAGGAAGGAAGAAGACAGGAGGGAGGAAGAAATCAGTAGAGTGGGAAATGTAAACGTGAGAAAAGGGTGAGAGGCTTTTTGCTAGTTTTAAATTAATTTGAGTATATAATTCAAGTTTTCTCTTGAGCTTTTACTTTTATTTGCAAAAAAAAAAAAAAAAAGGGTCGACAAGCCCTAAAATGATGTTTGGACTGGCAGGATCTAACTAAAATTTCTACTACCACTGAGCTAATAATCCCCCAAGATCACAATATTCAGTATACAATGCACAGTATATGTATATTATATATATATATATATATATATATATATTAGTAAAACCTTGGATTGCGAGCATAATTCGTTCTGGAAACATGCTTGTAATCCATAGCACTCATATATCAAAGCAAATTTTCCCATGAGAAATAATGGAAACACGTGATTCGTTCCACAACCATTTATTCATAAATCCTTCAGTTTATAGTCCATATAAAAAGATTATAGCAATGTGATAGGTTGTGTCACCATAAAATGTCCTTCCACAAATGGCAGCCTCCACAAGGGGATTAGAAACAAAATCCAGCAGGAGCTACAGAGTATAATAGAGAAGAGAGGCACCTCTAAGTGTAGCAATATGGTTACATTTAATGAAGGTACAACATTTAGCAACTCACATGGTTGACGATTAACTCCCCTGCGTAAGTCGCCGTAGCTGTACGGCCGCAGGCCACCCACGATCGTTATTTAGAGAGCCAGAACAGGGATCTGTCAATGTAAACAGACAGATCCCTGTTCTGACAGACAGGGAGTAAAGAGAGATCTGCTGTTCCTAATAATCAGGATCAGCGATCTCTCTCCTCCTCTAGTTAGTACACTGCCCCCACAGCTAGAAAATACCTCCCTAAGTTTCTAACTTAACCCCTTGATCGCCCCCTGTTAACCCCTTCCCTGCCAGTGACATCTATTCAGTAATCAGTGGTTATTTTTAGCACTGATCGCTGTATAAATGTCAATGGTCACAAAAAAGTGTCAAATGTGTCCTGTCACAATGTCGCAGTCCCGCAAAAAATCGCTGATCACCGCCATTACTAGTAAAAAAAAAAAAGTATAATAAAAATGCCATCATTTTGTAGACGCTATAACTTTTGCGCAAACCAATCAATATACACTTATTGGGATCCAAAAATATGTAGAAGTATACATATTGGCCTAAACTGATGAAGACATTTTATTTTTTTATTTTTTTGGATAATTATTATAGCAAAAAAAAATAATTTTTGTTAAATTGTTACACTTTTTTTGTTTATAGCGCAATACAGAGTGAAAGTGCCCTGTATTAAAGTGGTTAAAATAATCACATTTGGTTGCATTGCAGCCTGAAATGAAGACAGACACTGTTTTTATTTTATCCAGCTGTATTTACTCTTGCAACTTATAACGTCCAAGTGAAAGATATAACACTAACATTTTAGAAAAAAAAAAAAAATCTCAAAAACAGAATCACTAAGTTGGAAAAAGGATCACCCCTTTGTGTCAGTATGGATGGCTGAGCATGGATAGGTGGATAAGTATGACAGAGGGATGGATGAGCATGGATGGATGAGTATGGATGGCAGGATGGATGAGTATGGATGGAGGGATGGCTGAGTATGGATGGAGGGATGGCTGAGTATGGATGGTGGGATGGCTGAGTATGGATGGCTGAGTGTGGATGGCGGGATGGATGAGTGTGGATGGCGGGGTGGCTGAGTGTGGATGACGGGGTGGCTGAGTGTGGATGGATTGATGGCTGGATTAGGCTGCTGGATTAGGCTGCAGTTGTCACTGAGCAGCGCTGTGGGCACTACACATCCAGCCCACAGAGCTGCTGCATCCGATCTCTCCCTTCTCTGCTCACAATGTACGGAGAGGGGAGAGAGAAATGGGACATCACGCCGGTTTGTTTACATGTGATCGCTCCGTCATTTGACGGAGCGATCACGTGGTAAATAGCCGCTGTCAGCGGCCATTTATCATGATCCGTGATGCGCCGATTCTGGGAGGACGTCAATGTATGTCCTCCCAGAGTTATCGAGCCGCACTGTAGCCGTCATTCCGCTATAGTGCGGTCGGCAAGCGCTAATATGGGAAGGTTCCCCCAAGGTTTTTTTTTTAGCAGCAATGTAACAAACTAAAAAAAGGGGGATAAATGTATATATAACAATCTTTATTTAGAAAAATATCCAATATCATGTGCAATTAAATCACAAGCTCTGGTTATACAGTAGATATTCCATAATAAGCAATGCAAACACCCATATACACAGCATTACATTACATATTGTTGGGGGCATACACACAGCCAACATTAGAACACCTTTGAGATGAATTAGAGTGGAGGCTGTGAGCCAGGCCTTCTCGTTCAACATCAGTGCCTGAACTCACAAATGCGCTTCTGGAAGACTGGTCAAACATTCCCTTAGACACACTTCTAAACCGTGAACAGCTTTCCCAGAAGAGTTGAAGCTGTTATAGCTGCAAAGGGTGGACAAGCTCAATATTGAACCCTATGGACTAAGACTGGGATGCCATTAAAGTTCATGTGCCTGTAAAGGCAGGCATCCCAATACTTTTGGTAATATAGTGAGTAATAAATAAGAAAAAAAAATTGCTTACGAGATTAGAAAAATCCAAGATATTCCAACAATGTATATACAGATGTGTTACAGTTTAGACCACATTATATTACTATGTACAGTAAACCATTTCACAACAAAATGGTTGATGCGTTTCCTTGTCTTCATTCACTTCTTCAGCATGAATGTGCATGTAAAGGCAGGTGCCCCAATACTTTTGGTAATATAGTGTAACTTTAACTTGGATGTTATACGTTGCACTGAGTAAAAAAAACTGAATAAAAATGTTATTTGTTTCATCTCAGGCTGAAAAGCAACAAAATGTGATTATTTTAAAGGGGTGATTCTTTTCTATAACCTGTATCTCCTTACACCATTGATTTAAACTTGGAGCAAGTTTACATCACGCACCCAGAGCCATTGTTCCTGTGGATTCAATGATTTTATTCCTACGGGCGTTTGGAGGCTATAGGATATATCCATTGAGGACTTCCCAGCTTTTACTTCATTGGTCATAACAACCTATGCCTGTTAGGCTCATGGAGACATAAGTTCCCCTGAGTCCATTCCCTCTGGTAAGCCTACACTTTTATCGGTGGTGGGTCTGCACAACCTATACAATGAGTCACGATTTTTTTGCCCACAAGAGTCACTTGGAAGTTATTAGTGTTCCTTCTTTCATTTACCTGACACCTGGTGGACTTTATACATATTTATTTATGGACTTTAAGTTTTTCATATGTATTTTTGTATAAATCTAACATCACATTTATTGTTTTTGTCACAGTGAGCACATCACTTTTCAGTGGTATATCCACCCACCATCATATTTCAATTGGGTTCTATCTCCCATTTTGTATAATCGCTACACATATTATATCCACTTTTTCCTAGCTTTTTTTGAACCAGCCGTGTTAGCCGCTAACTTGTACACTGGCAGTGCAGGGTTATTTACACTATTTTCTATAACCTCTATGCGCATATACATTTCTCCCATCTTGGTTGAGCTCCAGTCTGCATTTTTTAACTGATACGTGTCTGAAGTAGCATTTGTTTTTGCATGTCTTTCTTCAGATCTGAAAACACCAACAGTACTTTGAAAATTAATTGACATAATTGTAATTAGTATGGCAAATTTTAATGAAAAATGTGATTAGCATTGATTGAATTATTTCTGACCTATTCTAGTATCGGAATGTGCCTAATTTGTCCATAATATACAGTTCCGCTAACACATAAAAATAAACTCACCACAGAACTACCTGGTTTTGGAACAAGAAAAAAAAGTTCTCACATAACCATTTTACATTTCAAGAACTGCTGACACTGACTGTGATACATATCATTATATGCCAAATTACAGTAATTTTTTTGCAAATCTGTCCCCTGCCACTCAATATCACATGCTTAGATGGAGGTTTCCTTATAAATTGTGCTATAAACTAAATCCCCTGTATAACTAGTGCTTGACAACCTCTTTTTCAAGAAAGAGAAAAATTATTATTAGTGTGCAAGGCCATATAAATGTATGCCAGTTGAATCATAATGCATTGTAAATAAATGTTGTGTATTGCTTTAAAAAAAATCTACTGGCTGGTGTAATGGTCTGTGACATTTCTGTACATTGTCCGGGGAGGTCAATGTTATGACAGCAATAAAAAACCCTGATGATTATATAGCTGCGTACAAGCTGCATGTTTTTTTCCCACTGTAACATATATAATGTGCTAGTAAATCACTCATCATATAAAGTGACAGGACCTGTATTGCTGCCACTCTTATTCTGTCATTCATATTCATCTGCAGTCAGTATCACATAATGTATAACACACAGTAGTGCCTACATTTGCAGCAGTAAATTTTCTACTTCATTAAAGGTGAGATGAGCGGTGAATAATTATACCTAACTTTTAGCACCATTAGCCATTATTATGCATGTATTGCTTAAGCATTATTACCTAAAATGCATTGTACAAGAAATCTTTGAGCCACAGTTGTCTACATGTAACCTGTTTGTGCATTTGTATCAGTACAGGACAGTTGTAAGCATTATAATAACAAGAAAAATATGTACTTTACTCAAAGGCATTGATGGTGCACTTTTCTCACATTTCCCTTTTTATAAAAATGTAGTTATTCTTCTTTGCTGTTTTCAAAAATACCTATAGTGGATTTAGCCTAGTGCTAAAGCTAGCTAAAATAAGATGATGATCATATAGATAATATCCTTATAGGATCAGCACTACACATGAGTTGGGAAATAAATATATTTTAATATGATGTGGAGGACTGGTCTGTATAGGTGAAAAAATATATATATGTGACATTTGATCTCTGGAAAAAAACCGGGTGACTGACTCCTGTTTCTATTACCCTTCAAATATAGGTCACGATAACAAAACTAAGAAAAGTTACCCAGTTTCTAGCTCAAGTGCACAATTTGACTATCAAGTATGATATCATGTTTTCAACCTGCTAACGTTCATATTTATTTTTAAAACTGTGACAGTTGAGTAAAACCAAATAAGCTAAAAATGCTGAAGCTATGCTCCTTCATTAGTTCAACAGTTCTTGTATGCATCTAATGCCGCGTACACATGATCGGAATTTCCGATAACAAAACCGTGTTTTTTTTCGACGGATGTTGGCTCAAACTTGTCTTGCCTACACACGGTCGCACAAATGTTGCTCAGAAATTCCGATGGTCAAGAACGCGGAGACGTACAACACTACGACCAGCCGAGAAAAATTAAGTACAATGATTCCGAGCAAGTACTTGAAAATGTCTATCTACATGGGGTGGTAGGGCTGGTAAATGGTGTATATAAATGGCTTAGTAGAACCTAAGCAGACTTCAGAAAAAAAATCATTAATTATAGATTTAAATTTTAAAGATTGTGTGGTGTATGACTCAGTATAAGAGTGTAACTATTCATATGCTGTCTTTTGAAGTGTTTTTATTTATTTATTTTATTTATTTTTTTATCTTGGCTTATTCATGTACTGTATGTGGTTAACAAAAATGCAAATAAATTTTCATGTATTATAATATACTACATGTATTTTACTATACTACACTTTTCGTGTATTATATTAGAGTTATAAGAACCCTAGAAAAATTTATATAGGGTATACAAATGCTTTCTGTGCTGTGCACATTAGAAGAAATAGCAGCAGGACACAATTGCATATATATGAGGAATTGATTTGGGACCCTACAACATTGCCTTTATTTTCATTGTGATGCGACTTATGTGCTAAAGACAAGTTGCACCTAAATGGATAGTGCCTATTATTTTAGTAAAAGCTTTACAGGGATTACAGAAAGAGTATATAAATTAGGTTGTAAAGAAGAATGCAAGGTATAAAACAATAGAAACATGGATTTGATGTTGGGCAAACACTACTAGAGAGTGAAGTGTATGCTGATGGGGGGAGTTATGATAAGTGACTAGCAGATTCCTTTGTAACAAACATACACATAAGAATGAAGCTTAAACCATTGGACCAACAGATTAACCCCCCCCCCCCCAACACACACACACACACACACACACACTCTACCAAAGCCCTGAAAAGGGAAAAGTCCTTGAAACATGTTGGCTATATTTTATGCAAGATGTGAGCATTTTTCTCCAAATAGCTGAGGTTTCCAAAACGTTCTATGTCATCCTAGAGCAAAAAGCACCATGGTAGAGCAAAGGCTGAGCTTGCCAAATTTAAACCCAGATGCATTCATTTTTTTAATTGAAAGCCCAGAGCAAATCAAATGCAGACAGAAGACCCATATATTTTGTTAACTTTTTCATAAACTCATAAATTTTATTTTGTTTTCAATTTTCAGTAAAATGTTTGTCCATCTTTTCTTTAACTCTATTTGCACCATTGTGAATATGTAAGTAGTCCATCTTGCTACTGAAATATTTTATCTTCTGCTACATTCATAACCCTGACTATTGTTTTTCAGGTTAAGAGAGGTTAAAAAATACATTATTTGTCTGCTTAAAGCAGTGGCTGCAAAAAAAGTACACAAAATAGATAATATTGATGTAAAGATTATGCTGAATGCCCATTATGACAAGTAATGCACAGTGGAGTTGTTTAATCCATCATTATCCAGTAAATTACTGCAATATTTCAAGAAAGCATTTACAATTGCATTACAAATCTATAAAGCAAGAGACTCACAGTTGGTAATTATTGACTTTTTTCTATGTCAGTGCACAGTCTACTTGTAAAACATGTTTTTATATTACCCTTAGTGTTGCAATTTAGTTATTGTTAATAAAGTTGTTATATATGTATTTTGTTAATGAGATCAATCTAATATTCTGTTGTTACTGAACTTTAAAAAAAAATGTGGTTATAGAAGGTAATTAATACTTTATTTTAATTGGCAATTAAGTTTTATCAATTAGTAAACCAGTTGGGGGCTCTTTACCACTTATACATAATAACCCTTCTTATAGGTTAGCATTGCCTTGCCTGGGTGTTAACATGTGTGATATAAGTACCTTTTGTATGGTTAGTCAATCAAACAAGGAACGCAATGCAAAAATGTATAGCATCTAATCAGAATTCATATTTTGCTGATTTGGCAGAAAAAAAATGGAACCTGATTGGTTGCCTTGATTCACTGCATTTTGCACATTACTTTTTCAATTGCATTGCAAGCTCTGCTCAATACTGTGGGGACTCTGAACTTTTATCAATCAGATGTGGCATACTTTTTAGTTAATTTACACAAACCATGGAAAAAACAACCAAGAAGTATTGAAAAA
Organism: Rana muscosa; assembly: GCA_029206835.1. Lineage (NCBI taxonomy): Eukaryota > Metazoa > Chordata > Amphibia > Anura > Ranidae > Rana > Rana muscosa. Next base: position 713,818,822 of record CM055117.1, on the reverse strand, counting down.
GCTAAAAGCTGATTTTTGACTCTTCACTAGATAATGTCAGAATAAATGCAATACGAGCAGTCCCTGAGTTACAAACATCAGACTTACATATGATTCATATGTACAAATGGAGGGAGACAACAGGAAGTGTGAGTAAATCTACCCCTAGGAAGGAAAATTCACTCTCGTAGAAGTTATCATCGGAAAAAGGTGTCTCCACTGATGCTTTATCACCAGTCCTTTTTTCCACAACAACCCAAAATTTTCAAAATCCAATTGTCACAGGGAGGTGAAATCTTCTGAACAGGGACACAAACAACAAAACAAATGTCACAGGGGTGTTAACCCTTCCCTATGCTATCCAAAAAAAAAAAAAAAATTTGGGCTGGAGTTACGCTTAAAATTTTTCACCCATTCCAACTTACATGCAAATTAAACTTAAGAACAAACCTACAGCACCTATTTTGTTTATAACCCAGGGACTGTCTTTATTCGCGTCCAAAGAAACTAACCGGCTTAAAATACTTCTGTGGACCTCATAGAAACTTCTAAACATATGTCTCAATAAAAATAAAAACTGCAAGCTGTACTGTAATCTTCCAGAATTGGCAATCAATCATTTTACATCAATAAATGCTGGCACAAACAGAACTTGGAGAGGCAATCAAGCTCATTCAATATTCTTTGTTCCAATAAGGTTTTGCAGCCACATGGTCATACATAGAATTGCAGGGTGGATAAAGTACAGTCACTAGTATGTCCAAGCAATAACAAGTCAGCTGATGCTTGTTGTTTCACTAAGGTATGGCAGGCAGACCTCTGCCTGGTATCTGCCAGGTGATAACTTATTTTTGAATCATTGAAGTAAATAAAGCTGCAGCAGCAAATTTACTTAGTCCAAACCATATATAATTTTCATATATATTCATATCATGCCCTACTTGTAAACATCCATTGGCCCAAATCTTCCTATACACATAAGTATCACCAATTAAATGGAGAATGTGCACCTATCAGCCTAGGATTCCTAAATGTCCTAATGACCTATCTGGGTGATGTTTAAGTATTCCATGTGGTGATATGGGTCTCAATTGGCTGGAAATGCTGAGCTGGTTTTGTTGCCTCATCTGCCTTCTACCCTCCTCTTATTCTATTTATCTAAATTATTGAACAGTGGGGGCCAATTAAGTGATTTGGTAACTGGTCGCGGGCTACAATAAAATTAAATGGTTCCTAATTTAAAATTTTGTATTTTAAATAGCATAATGAGAATTGTCAACAACAATCAGGATCATCATTTTCTATAGGAAAAACCCCATTTGATGTTAACCACTTGTTTAATCAAAACCACAGAAAGAAACAGTGGATGACACTAGCGTGAGTACTAATTGTTTACTTTTTACAAGGACTCTGTCTATTTCAGCTGTTGCAGGGGGAAAATTGAAAGGATCAGCTCCTATATGTGCCACCCCTGCTGCCCCTCCTGCCCAAGTGTAAAACAGAATGTGACAGAAAGGACACATGGGCCCCCTGGGGGGGGGCACCATTGATACACTTGATGCTACACCAGTGGTTGGGGATGTGTCATAAAAACGTGTCTCAGCTATGGGGTTTAACTTTTGCCCAACACTGCAAATGTAAATGAGCCCTTACTGTCCCATAAGGCTGCTTTCCTGTGGGTTAGTTGCACTTTTCCATAGACTACTATTATATCTTTTGGGTGTGGTGCACTTTCTGAAAGAGCACCAAAACTCCTGCATTCAGGAATTTTGGTGCGCTTTCAGAAAGTGCACCAAACCCACGTGATAACATAGAAGTCTGCGGCTTAGTGCAGCTAACCCACAGGAATGTCAAAAGTGCACTGTGCTGCACCTGAAAATCAGTGTGAAAGCAGCCTAATAGTTGTTAACCTTTTTATAAGTGCCAATATGCCCATTGCTAAAGCACATTGTATGTGTTTAATACACTGACCTTCTTTCCCTGTTCCAGCTTTTGCTGGCAATGTTTTCCAGGCTGCTAGAAAGGTCCCCGGCAAAGTGCATTTGATGTCACTCCACCTGGGACAGGAGCTGGCGCTACAGTGGAAGCATCTGCTTATTTGGCTCCTGCTCCCTCCATGGCCACCTGATTCCTCCACTGCCAGCGCCAGCTCAATATGCTCTGGGATTGGCAACCCATTGATTGTGATCTGGGCTTGTCAATCCACCATCCCAGAGCATGATCTTGCACGTACCTGGTTTGAGGTTACAGGCCACATCAGAGGGCTTAGCAGGCCACACGTTGAGCACACCTGATTTGATCAAATAGTATCAATAAGAAATTGCTTGTATAAATTTTTTATCTAAGGATTTCAAACCGGGAGAAATATTTTTCTCACTTACCTTGTCACATTCCACATTAGAATTACATACAAATAAGTATAATAAAGAGATTGTTTTAAGGAGAATAGGGAATAGGGACTGTGTCCTGTTATGGAGATCTAACTTCACTTCCTGCCTTTGAGATGCAGCAGAAAGTGAAAAGAAATCTCCACAAAAACCTAGATATAATAAATGGTGTCCATGCTCAAGTCTCTTGCACGGCTTTTACTGTCATCCCTGCTACTTAAAAATTATACATTTAGACAAACAATTGAGACTTTAAAGATACACATATTCCAATCTTGTAAAATCAGTAAACTATTGTTTATCTTCAGCAAAAATCATACCCCATAAAAACATATGGACACATTATAAGGCTGGTGATATTCATCACAAAAATGTCTTAGACATAATTTATCACCTACTTCATGTTTTACATACTCATAACATGTTCCAACTGAATATATTGCATAATTTTTTACTAAAGGTGTAGCTACTCTCTATGCGTTTCATTAACGATGTTCACTTCTTCAGGAGAGTGTAAATACATGGTAGGTATACAGTATGAAACAAACCAGCCTAAATGTTAAAAGATAACATGTAAATTGCTCTGTAGATGCTAACCAAGACAACTAAACTAAAATAGGCCACAAAGGTTATGCTCTTCCTTAGTGAAGTTAACCACTTAAGCCCCGGACCTATACGCAGCATAAAGACCAGAGGTGATTTTACAATTTGGCACTGCGCTGCTTTAACTGGAAATTGCACGGACATGCAATGTTGTACCCAAACAAAATTTGCGTCCTTTTCTTCCCACAAATAGAGCTTTATTTTAATGGTATTTGATTGCCTCTGCGATTTTTATTTTTTGCGATATAAACGGAAAAAGACAGAAAATTTTTAAAAAAAAAGATATTTTCTACTTTTTGTTGTAAGAAAAATCTAAAACTCAATTTTAGTCATACATTTAGGCCAAAATTTATTCAGCCACATGTCTTTAGTAAAAAAAGTCAATAAGTGTATATTTATTGGTTTGTGCAAAAGTTATAGCGTTTACAAACTAGGGTACATTTTCTGGAATTTACACAGCTTGTCTAATTTCTTGAGGTGCTAAAATGGCAGGGCAGTACAAATCCCCCCCAAATGACCCCATTTTGGAAAGTAGACACCCAAGGAAATTGCTGAGAGGCATGTTGAGCCCATTGTATATTTTTTTTGTCCCAAGTGATTGAATAATGACAAAAAAAATAAAAATTACAAAAAGTTGTCACTAAATGATATATTTCTCAGACATGCCATGGTTATATGTGGAATTGCACCCCAAAATAAATTTTGCTGCTTCTCCCGAGCACGGGGATATCACATGTGTGGGACTTTTTGGAAGCCTAGCCGCGTACAGGACCCCGAAATCCAATCACCGCCTTCAGGATTTCTAAGGGCGCAAATTTTTGATTTCACTCCTCACTACCTATCACAGTTTCGAAGGCCATAAAATGCCAAAATAGCACAAAACCCCCCAAAATTACCCCATTTTGGAAAGTAGACACCCCAAGCTATTTACTGAGAGGCATGTTGAGTCCATGGAATTTTTTATATTCTGCCCCAAGTGATTGAATAATGACAAAAAAAAAAAACAAACATTTACAAAAAGTTTTTACTAAATCATATATTGCTCAAACATGCCATGGTTATATGTGGAATTGTGCCCCAAAATACATTTTGCTGCTTCTCCTGAGTACTGGGATACCACATGTGTGGGACTTTTTGGGAGCCTAGCCGCGTACGGGACCCCAAAAACCAAGCACCGCATTCAGGATTTCTAAGGGCGTAAATTTTTGATTTCACTCCTCACTACCCATCACAGTTTTGAAGGCCATAAAATGCCAAGATAGCACAAACCCCCCCAAATGACCCTATTTTGGAAAGTAGACACCCCAAGCTATTTGCTGAGAGGCATGGTGAGTATTTTACAGCTCATTTGTTTTTGAAAATGAAAAAAGAAAATATATATATATATTTTTTTATTTTTTAAATTTTCAAAACTTTGTGACAAAAAGCAAGATCTGCAAAATACTCACCATACCTCTCAGCAAATAGCTTGGGGTGTCTACTTTCCAAAATGGGGTCATTTTGGGGGGTTTTGTGCCATCTGGGCAATCCATGGCCTCCGAAACTGTGATAGGCAGTGAAGAGTGAAATCAAACATTTACACCCTTAGAAAGCCTGAAGGCGGTGCTTGGTTTTCGGGGTCCTGTACGCGGCTAGGCTCCCAAAATGTCTCACACATGTGGTATCCCCATACTCAGGAGAAGCAACAGAATGTATTTTGGGGTGCAATTCCACATATAACCATGGTATGTTTGAGCAATATATCATTTAGTGACAACTTTTTGTACATTTTTTTTTCTGTCATTATTCAATCACTTGGGACAAAAAAAATATTCAATGGGCTCAACATGCCTCTCAGCAAATAGCTTGGGGTGTCTACTTTCCAAAATGGGGTCATTTGGGGGGTTTTGAACTGTCCTGGCATTTTATGCACAACATTAGGAAGCTTATGTCACACATCATCCACTCTAACCATTTGAAGACAAAGCCCTTTCTGACACTTTGTTTACATGAAAACATTTTTTTTTTTTGCAAGAAAATGTTGAACCCCCAAACATATATTTTTTTAAGGCAAAGGCCCTACAGATTAAAATAGTGAGTGTTGCATTTTTTTTCCCACACAGTATTTGCGCAGCGATTTTTCAAATGCATTTTTTTGGGAAAAAACACACTTTTTTTATTTTGAATGCACTAAAACACACTATATTGCCCAAATGTTTAAAGAAATAAAAAAGATGATCTTAGGCCGAGTACATGTATACCAAACAAGACATGCTTTAAAATTGCGCACAAACTACATACATTTTTAAAAGCCTTTAAAAGCCTTGACAGGTTACCACATTAGATTTACAGAGGAGGTCTATTGCTAAAATGACTTCCCTCGATCTGACCTTCGTGGTGATACCTCACACGCATGGTGCAATTGCTGTTTACATATGACGCTAGACCGACGCTTGTGTTCCCCTTTGCGTAAAAGCAGGGGGGGACAGGGGTGCTTTTTTTATTTTTATTATTATTATTATTAATTTTGCTTTTTTATTTTATTTTTAAACTGTTCCTTCCATTTTTATTTTTTACCATTTTTATTGTTATCTCAGGGAATGTAAATATCCCCTATGATAGCAATAGGTAGTGACAGGTACTCTTTTTTTGGAAAAAATTGGGGGGGTTAGACCCTAGATCTTTCCTCTGCCCTCAAAGTATCTGACCACACCAAGATCGGTGTGATAAAATGCTTTCCCAATTTCCCAATGGCACTGTTTATATCCGGGGGGGGGTCATTCCCTCTCACTGCTTGTAAAAGCAGTCTATAGGCTAATTATCTGCTAGGATTGCTTTTACATGAAAGCCAACCACTGGCTGAAAAGAATGATACCAAGATGATACCTAAACCCGCAGGCATCATTCTGGTATAACCATTCAAAGTCCAGCAACATACCAGTACGTTGCTGTCCTTGTTGGACATGTATTGTAATCTTTTTTTTCATGCAGCCTGTTGGCTGAATGAAAAAAAAAAGAAGATTGATCGGTGGGTATGCCCAACATTAGAATACCTCCCTTCATCCACCCACTTCTAATGATGGGCATATATGCACCATTTATATATGCCGAAGCATGGGGGCATCCTCCCGCAAAAAAGTTATGCCGTGTACACGGTCAGACTTTTCCACAGGCAAGCCTCCGTCGGAATTTCGACTGTATGTACACGGCATTAGGAGCAAAATCGCTCCTCCGCCCCTTCTGCCCCCATGCTTCGGCATATATGCTCTTTTTTTAACTGTGGAGGTGAAATCACCTCCTACAGCGTTGGAGTCACGGCTTTATGTATCGTGGGAGCAAACTCTGTTGCTGTCAAGATAAATAAATCCATGCTGCAACTGAATGGCGTACCTGCTAAGCAAATGATGGTTAACATTAAAACAAAGTAACATTACAGTATAACAGTAAGACCTTACTATACCATACCTGCAAAGCAAATACCAAAAAAAAATAGTTAAAAATAAAACATTTTTTTAATGCAACCTGTTTCTAAAATATATATATGCCGAAGCATGGGGGCATCCTCCCGCAAAAAAGTTATGCCGTGTACACACGGTCTGACTTTTCCACGGGCAAGCCTACGTCGGAATTTCAACCGTATGTACGTGGTATAAAAGGTTATGCCGTGTACACATGGTCAGACTTTTCCAGGAGCAAGCCTCCGTCAGAATTTCGACCGTATGTACACGGCATTAGGAGCAAAATCACTCCTCCGCCCCTGCTGCCCCCATGCTTCGGCATATATGCTCTTTTTTTTAACTGTGGTGGTGAAATCACCTCCTACAGCACTGGAGTCACGGCTTTATGTATCGTGGGAGCAAACGCTGTTGCTGTCAAGATAAATAAATCCGCGCTGCAGCTGAATGGCGCACCTGAAAACAAAAAATTACATACCTGAAAAGCAAGCATGATAAAACATTTCAGAATAGAATACAGTAAAAAAGAGCAGAACAATAGAGAGAAAATAGAGAGAGAGAGAGAGAGAGAGAGAGAGAGAGAGAGAGAGAGAGAGAGAGAGAAGAGAGAACAATAAAACGCCAACTATTTAATTTTTTTGTGTGTTTTTTTTTTACGTTTTTTTTTTCCTTTTTTACACTTTTTTTTGTAACTTTAACAACTGTAATGGTTCGAGTCTCAAAATGCGATGACATCTTGGGAGACCCTGTGTAAGTGTGTCCTAGTCTGTGAAATGCTGTACCCTACGCTAAAACTTCACTTTTGTGTGGTAGCGGTCAAAACATTTACCAATGCACAGACCAGGATTGTCAGGACAGAGTGGACAAAAATAACGGGTGTCAAACCTAAATCCGCGCTTGCTACAGACACTACATATTTTTTGGGGGGCTCGTTGGGTAGGGGTACTCTCGAGGACATACGGAAAATGCCTCTCATGCAGCCGGCTTACTACATTTGGTTTGGGATAGTGAGGTGCAGAACCGCCTGGATACAGGAGGTCTGTGACTATCTCATCCTGGAATTTTAGGAAGGATAAAGTCCCACCTGAAGCTCTGTATAGCACATGAGCGTTCAGCAAAGCCAATTGAAATAAGGATAGAGACACTTTTTTGTACCAGCGTCTTGCCTTACGGGCAATGTGATACGGCGCCAACAACTGGTTATTGAGGTCCACCCCTCACATATTTTGGTTATATTCATTGACACAGAGAGGTTTCTCCACAACATCAGTCGCTGTAAGAATTTGGACTGTCGTATCTGCGTGAAGGGAGGTAAGAAGGAAAACATTCTTACTATCCCTCCACTTCACAGCGAGCAAATTATTACACTTCAAGCAGGCTCTCTCCCCCAGCCTAAGACAGGAATCTACAAGCCCCTGGGAATAGCCCCGGCGATTAGGTCGCACCGTGCCACATGCTCCAATCTGATGATCAAACAAGTGACTAAACTGTGGCACGCTCGTGTAATAATTGTCCATATACAAGTGGTACCCCTTTCCGAATAAGGGTGACATCAAGTTCCACACTATCTTGCCAGTGCTCCTTATGTAATCTGGGCAGTTCTCCGGCGCTACCTGACTATCTTTTCCCTCATGAACCGTAAAGCTCCATACATAGCCTGTTGCCCTGTCACAGAACTTATAGAGCTTGACCCCGTATCTGGCACGCTTGCTGGGAAGATACTGTTTGAAAGACAAGCGGCCAGTTCACCAGAAGGAATAGCGGCGCTAGTACTACTCTGCTCCATAATACGAGAGCCCAGCGGTTCTTGCTCCTCAACAACATCAGAAGATCGGTATCGGGTACGCCTGACCTTAGCAGGGACCTCATCATCTTAGTCGTCAGTGCTATCTGACATGGAGCCAATGTCTTCTACGGGAATGTATTCTGAGCCTGAATCTGACAGATACGTGACCTCCTCTTCACTATCTGTCATGCTCAGAATCTCGTAGGCCTCTTTACTAGTGTACCTTCGATTAGCCATTTTGGGCTCTAAATTTAGTGGTACACTAGTAAGATTCACAGGTAAAAATACACCTGACTGTCAGCAAATCTATCAAACGCTACAAAAAAAATGTTAGCGATCGCAGGGATCAGGCCCGTCTCTGCGAACGCTGCAGTTATATGTGTTGTGTTTGGTAAGTGACAGTGATCGATCGATACTGCACTTGGGTGGGCTGGGCGGAGGGGCTAAACGCAGGTGCTAGCAGGTATCTGGGATGATCCCGCTAACACTGCGTTTTTGGGAACCCTAAACCGCTGGGGACGCTAGTATAGATCTGATCAGATACTATACCACTAAGGGAGGTGTATGCTTTGCACGTGGGTGTTAGCGCTACTGGTACTAACCTGACGCTGCCTGGGGCGACGCAGACCCTCTCTGATGCTAAAACCTAATTGATATCACCCGCCGGGTGATCAAGGGGTTAAACCTTTATTGGGTTATATACGGCGGGTGCCCTGATGCTATAAAAATCAAACTAACCAACCAGCGTCACATGTAACACTTATACGGTGATCACTGGTGAAAGGGTTTACTAGGGGCAATCAGGGGGTTAAAACCTTTATTAGGCAATATATGGGGGTACCTGACGATATATAAAAACCTGACGGGTAACCTAAATAACTAAATGGCTAACCAGTGTCACCAGTGACACTTATACAGTGATCACTGGTGAAAGGGTTAACTCTAGGGGAAATCAGGGGGTTAAAATAATATATGGGGGTACCTGACGCTATAAAAACCTGCGGCGAACCCAAAAAAATAACTGGCTACCTAGGGGCACCACCGACACTAATACAGGGATCGGAAAAACGATCGCTTAGTGATGCTGGCAATAGGGGGTGAAAGGGTTACCTGGGGGGTGATCAAGGGGTTAAACCTTTATTAGGGGGGGTTAGGGGGCTACCCTGGACCTAAAGGGGCCTAAACCTAACTGCCCTGCAACTTTTTATTGTCACAAATTACACTGATTGCAGTGATCAGTAAAAAAATGACCACTGCAAATGGTGACACTGACTGGGGGTACTGGGGGTGATCGGGGGGGGGTGATCTGGGGGTGACTGGGGAGTGAAAGTGTGCCTATGTGTACTGGTGTCAGTGTAGTGTTGGTGCACTTACTGTGAGATGTCTTCTCTCCTCGCGCCGGACCGAAAAGACCGCTGCATGGAGAGATGACATCACTTCCTCTGCCTGTGTTTACATTACACTGGCAGAGGAAGAATGTCATTCGCCGTGAGCGATCGTGAGGGGGTGGCCAGAAACCAATGGCCGCCCCCTCATCACAGAACGGAAAACCACCGCTCCATGTACCGGAGGGTGTCCGATCGGACCCCCCACCCATACGAAGGCAGTCACGTACAGGTACGTGATTGTGCAGGGTGAAATGCCCTGTATTGAAGCGGTTAAGAAATGTGTTTTTGTGGTGTATTTAGCCACTGAAGGACCAAGCCTATTTCTGACACTTGTTGCTCACAAGTTAAAATCAGTATTTTTTGCAAAAAAAATTACTTAGAACCCCCAAACATATATCTATATATTAGGGCTGTTACTGATTAAAAATTTTGTGTTCGATTAATCGTTTTTTTTTTTAATCGATTAATCGACTAATTTTGATTAATTATAATGCACATACAGTTTTTACAATAATTTTTTTTATTAAACTTTAAGAAAAACTTAGAAAGTTAGTTTGTTAGTTAGTTGTCCACATCTCCCCCCATACTGTAATGTCCACATGTGCCCCCATACCGTAGTGTCCACATGTGCCCCCATACCGTAGTGTCCACATGTGCCCCCATAGTGTCCACATCTCCCCCATAGTGTCCACATCTCCCCCATAGTGACCACATCTCCCCCATAGTGACCACATCCCCCCCATACTGTAATGTCCACATGTGCCCCCATTCTGTAATGTCCACATGTGCCCCCATTCTGTAATGTCCACATGTGCCCCCATTCTGTAATGTCCACATCTCCCCCGTAATGTCCACATCTCCCCCCATAATGTAATGCCCACATGTGTTACCACTGTAATGTCATTGTCCACATCTCCCCCCGTAATGTACACATCTCCCCCCATAATGTACTCATCTCCCCCCGTAATGTACACATCTCCCCCCGTAATGTACACATCTCCCCCCGTAACTTAAGATCCAGGCAGAACCGTCCGCAGAGTAGACGGCACAAGCAGGCGGCTGATGATGACGTCAGCGCGCCGCTACTAGGCTGCCGCAGGGTGGACCAAGATGGCCACCGCGCTCCGGAGCTAGGCCGAAGCCGTGGTCTTTCCTATGGACGAGACCACGGAGCTCACTCCGCGAATCGTCATCGATCAAAAAAATTTTGATCGATCAAAGAAATTAACGATTAATCAAGCAATTAATCGTTTATTTTCGCTCCCCTAATATTATATATATATATATATATATATATATATATATATATATATATATATATATATATATATATATATATATATATGTATGTATGTGACATAATATTTTATGTCACACGATATTTGTGCAGCAGTCTTTCAAACTAAATTTTTTGGGGAAAAATACACTTCACTGATTTACAAAAAAACTAAACAGTAAAGTTAGCCCAATTTGTTTGTATATTGTGAAAGATGATGTTACGCCGAGTAAAGATACCTAACATGTTACAGTTTAAAATTGTGCACTCTCGTGGAATGGCGACAAACTACGGTACTTAAAAATCTCCATGGGTGATGCTTTAAAAAAAAATTGTATTTTAAATTAGTATACTAGCACAATATGAAATACCTACCTAGTCTTTTTTAAAGTATTTAACCCCGTTTTGTATACTCTCACTTTATTCCACTGTTTGTTTTTCTTTTTTTAATGAAAAAAATATAAAATAATGAGTCTAAGGCCTCGTACACACGGCCGAGATTCTCGTTGAAAAAAACATGTTGTTTTTTTTGACGAGATTCTTGGACAAGAAACTTGTCCCGGCCGAGTGTACACACGCTCGTTTCAAAGAACCCGCGGTTCTTTGAAAGGAGCGTACGCGGTGACATCATCGACTACGTCGAGCATGCGCTCGTCACATTCGATGCCGTCGCCGCCATCTTGGTATACCCTACGTATGCCTAGGAAGCTACCGCGCATGCGTCGAATTCATTTCGAACATGCGCGGGCTTCCGGGAGGACAGGTAAGTGTACACACACACACTCACTTTTCTCGTCGAGAAACATGCCGAGGAGAATCTCGACGAGAAAATAGAGAGCAGGTTCTCTATTTTCTCGTCGAGGTTTCTTGTCGGTTTTCTCGACGAGAAACCCGATAGCAGCGTACACACGACCGATTTACTCGGCAAGACCTCTCTGCCAGCAAGTTTCTTGCTGGTTCTTGCCGAGAAAATCGGTCGTGTGTACGAGGCCTTAGGAGTGACTTTTTGGCACCAGAAAAGATCCAGGATAGTGGAGAGGATCTTCTGTAACCCTTATATTCATTTTAAAGCTAAACTTCAGACACAAACAATTTCATTCAATCATATCCTTTATAGTCACAAAGGATACAAATTCACGCTGTGTGCCCCAAATGCTTTTGCAGAGCCAGAAGTTACCCTGTAAAAGTAGCAGAGACATCATCACTGTGCTAGACATATGTTGTGCAGAGAGCAGAGCTGTGGATGGGACTAATCAGGCCCATCCACTGCAGGCTGCCTGCAGAAAACACAAAGAGCACACAGAAAACACAAAGATGAAAGACACAAGTAGAGACAGAAGCAGTATTATAGGATGCTCCTGCATAATTTTTTTTTTTTTTTACATTGGATTGTTGCATGGATTCATGCTTTAAGCTCTTTGCATGCCTAAAATTACACCAAAAAACAACTTCATTTCACCTTTCCCATTGACTCTAAAAGCACTTTGCCAAAACAGTTTTTTTTTTTTTTAGGGAAATTCAAACTCTCAAATTTTACTCATCCCTACTCATTAGCATTAAAGCAGTTGTATTGTCCGCTTGGTGATTTTTACTTACAGGTAAGCCTATAATAAGGCTTATCTGTAGGTAAAAAGAATATCTCCTAAACCTGCAAGGTTTAGGAGATATTGACCCTGCATGCCCCTACTGACGTCAGTGGCGCATGTGCTCTGCAGGTCCGGCGTATCCTGCCGGAACTTGCCAGAACAAAGGGCTCCCACTCACAGCGTCGGAGCCAGTGATGCCGGAAGAAACAACGAGGGAACATGTTAGCTCCCTTTGCGGTGACCAGGCACGCTGTGGGAGCTTCGTTCTAAAGTAAGTATTTCATATTGTGCTAGTATACTAGCACATTATACTATTATCTTGCAGGGGTTTTTTTTTCAGTGGTTTTAAAGGTGTTTATTAAACACAAAATGATAACCAATATTACTCTTGGGTTAAAATATCAGCCTTGTTTAAACAATGTTTTATGTATAGTGGTAGATCAACTTCACCTGTGTGAAGGCAAAAAATATTGGAAAAAGTTTGCTAACCAAGCATTCACTTTTCCATGATAACTGTACATAGTTACATAGTTGGTGATGTTAAAAAAGGACATCAGTCCATCTAGTTCAACCTATGATCTGTGTGTGTGCGCATGTGTTTATGTCAATAGTACATTGTGTATCCCTGTATGTTGTGGTTGTTGAGGTGCCCATCTTATCGTTTTTTTTAAACTATCAACTCTCCCTGCTGATACCACTGTTTGTGGAAGAGAATTCCACACCCTTACCGCTCTGATAGTAAAGAACCCTCTATGCAGTTTATGGTTAAACCGCTTCTCTTCCAACTTTAGTGAATGGCCGCATGTCATTTTAAATTCCCTTTCACTAAATAGTTCTTTGCTAGGGTCGCCAGTACCGGATTTGTACATTGATTTCATATCCCCTCTCAAGCTTCTCCTCTCCAGAGAGAATAAGTTCAGTCTTTCCCTATAGCTGAAGTCCTCTATTCCTTTATATAGCTTTGTTGCCTTTCTCTGGACTCTCTCCAGTTCCAGCACATCCTTCCTGAGGACTGGTGCCCAGAACTAAACAGCATATTCAAGATGCAGCTGGACCAGAGTCTTGTATAGTGGGAGAATTATCGTTTTATCTCTGGAGTGAATCCCCTTTTTAATGCATGCCAATATTTTATTGGCTTTGCTTTCAGCAGCCTGGTATTGCATGCCATTGCTGAGCCTGTCATTTACTAGGACCCCAGGTCCTTTTCAGTAACTTGCGTTTGTATTTTTGGCACCCAAATGAATTACCTTACATTTTTCAACATTAAAACTCATTTGCCATGTAATAAGAATCAAGGGCAGAGAAGCACCAAAGATAACACCACATCCCAATATTTTATTAAAGATATAAAAACATGCGCAGATATAAAACATCCATGTCAAGTGGAAACAGTGCTACCACACTGCACAGAGGCTGCTGCATCTCTCTTTGCAGCACAGAACAACATTCTGTCAGGAGGACCGCAGTGCCCCAGAGGAGACAGTCTTCAGCCTGCAGCCGATATCTTTTCACTGCAGCTTCTTAACAAGACAAAACGCAGGCACTGATGACAAACATAAATAACAACAAAACTATCAAAAAACACCAACAAACAAACTATCTACTCCATGGTGTGTAGAGCGCTGGGATGTAGACACCTTTTAAGCAAAGGAGAATTTAACATTCCTTATGTGATGCAACTCCCAATCAGTCGCTCTTCTATGTATGAATCTAAAAATCAATTACACTATGCAGACATTTGTTCTCATTCTCCAAGGCTCTGATGAAGAGGGAACCCCTCGAAACGCGTCAGTCTACCACTAAGCATCTTTCCTTGCATGGGCACTACTCATTTTAAATGAACATTTTGTAACCTAGTCTCTATGAATACGTAGTAATTTATCTTTATTTATTTATTTATCTACAGGGGGTCCCCAACTTACGAACGCCTGACTTACGAACCCCTCCTACTTACGAACCGGGCGCTGCGGGGACCCTCTGCAATTCTGCATGTTTCATCTGCTGTTCTGTGCATGCGCGGCCAGACGGAGCCTCGGAAAATGTCAGAAATGGCCTCGCATGCGCAGAACGGCATTCGACGGAACATCCGAAAACATCGAAAATGTCCGTAATTGTCGTTCTGCGCATGCGCGGCCGACTCACGAACATTTCCGAATTACAAACAGGAGGAAAGTCCCTAACGGGTTTGTTAAACGGGGACCCCCTGTACTTGGTTTTAATAAACTGTATCCATTTGATTCATGCGTTAGATCACACGCCTTTTTCCTCTTTTTTCACTTGGCTATCTACGGACCACCCCAGGTCAGTCTAGGCAGCGGGATTCTCATGTTTATCCTACACAAACTCACCATCTGAAATTACTACCACTTCACACCAAACCCCTTCACGAGCGCAGGAGAAATATACTTTCTGTTCATGTCAATTTGATTAACCCTTTGTTATTATCACTGTATACTTTTACCATGTTTTTGACATTCTCTTGTTACTTTATAAAAAAAAAAAACTCTCATGCTCTTTTGGTTTTAGAAAGTACTGCCCGCTTCTATTTTATTATAATGTTCCCCACTAATTTAGAGTAATTGGTTGCCCTGGGAACGTTATTGCACACAAATAGTACTATTTTTATAAGAGATCCATGTGTGGTGTTCTCTATTTTTTATGACTATTTTCATTTATTTATTACTAATGGCATTAAGAGTTTCAAAATAAAAAAGGAAACATGAAACTACTGCAGATGATACAGCATTGTAAAATTGGCCAGCAGCAGGAAGGTTTTAATCAGGCATAATAGACTGACTGATGTATGTGTAACTTTTATTTTATCTATGGGGAAAGGGGGTGCAGAGAATGTGGGTGATGTAACATGAGGTGGTTTTCGGTACACACTGCTCTTGCACTTTTTTTTTTATCGTTCAAACAATGTCAAAGAAATAAGCTCTTGAATTGGCTTTAGGCAACAACTCCTTGATACAATATAATCACCACAAGCTTAAAGTCCTAATCTTAAAAATATAAAGGGAAAAGACCCCATTTAACAGATAATGTTTCTTGTAAGGATTTTTGTGTGTACAGATCTGTGCATGCAGGTAACTTACATAAGAAAATGTACCCCAGCACTGCAATTCAAAGAACTCAAGCACAGTTTATGAAAGCAGATGTGAACCCAACCACTAAAATCCCATATAAGCTTTAACATGATAATATCACAAGCCTATTTTTACTTTAACCACTTCAGCCCTGGAAGATTTTACCCCCTTCCTGACCAGAGCACTTTACAATTTTGCACTGCGTCCATTTAAGTGACAATTGCGCGGTCATGCAATGCTGTACCCAAACGAAATTTGTATCACTTTTTTTCCCACAGATAGAGCTTTCTTTTGGTGGTATTTGATCACCTCTGCGGTTTTTTTTTTTTGCGCTATAAATAAAAAAAGAGCAACAATTTTGAAAAAAAAACAATATTTTTTACTTTTTGCTATAATAAATCCCCACTTTAAAAATTTTATAAAAAATGCCTTCATAAGTTTAGGCCAATATTTATTCTTCTACATATTTTTGGTAAAAAAAAATAAAAAATAAATCGCAATAAGCGTATATTGATTGGTTTGCGCAAAAGTTATAGTATCTATAAACTATGGGAAAGATTTCTGGCATTTTTATTACTTTTTATAATTTGTATTTTTTTTACTAGTGAAGGAGGTGATCTGATTTAGCGGTACTGCGACATTGTGATGGACAGATTGGACACCTTTGACACTTTTTTGGGACCATTTACAATTATACAGGGATCAGTGCTATAAAAATGCACTGATTACTGTGTAAATGTCACTGGCAGGGAAGGGGTTAACACTAGGGGGCGATCAAGGGGTTAACGGTGTGTTCCCTCAGTGTGTTCTAACTGTGTGGGGATGGGAGTGACTAGGAGAGGAGACATATAGTTTTTCCTACTTAGTAGGAACAAACGATATGGCTCCTCTTCCCTAACAGCACAGGGATTTGTGTGTTTACACACACAAATCCCCGTGCTGGTGCTCGTGCATGCGATCGTGCATGTCCGGCGGTTCCCCACCATGCAGCCAGCGCGTGCGCCCTCTGGTGGCCCGAAACAGAGAAGGATGTACCCGTACGGGATTTCACCCAGGGGAGCCATTCTGCCACAGTATATCTGCGTGAACCGGTCGGGAACTATTTAACTGGTAGCATTCATGAAAATAACAACTGATGATACTGATACAAAGGCTTCTTTGGCTACTTTTTGTATAGTAAAGCATTGTTATTCCATAACACAAAGTGACAACCACCCCAACCTTTACAGTAAAGTGCACCTGAAAGGGCAACAGACATCACAAACACAAGATTCCCCAGCACACTTACCAGCCAGCCTGCAAAACAACCAAATTGACCCTGTCTAACAATTAAAAAAACTGAGAGTTTTGTTTGCACACATTTGCAAATATATGCGCAAGCCGCAGTCCCCAAGTCATTAAAATTATTTAAAAAATAATAATTTTAGGAGGGGGGGTGTGGTTGTTAACTTTTTCACTTTTTTTTTTTCTTCACAAAAATGAGATCAGGATGGCCTTTTTCCAGGAGACAAATTTTTCCTCAGGCCTATTCCTATGCTAAGAAATAAGTACTTTCAGGTTTGGCATTACAGTACATATGACAGAGGGGCTTAGTCATAGGGTGCTGTCAGGGCTGGGCTCCTGTTATTTATGAGCAGCTATTTTCTTTCAGTGCACAGAGGCTGCTCAGCTGTCTGTTAATTACCAGCCACTCTTTGTTTCCACAGAGACTCACCTGGTTACCATTACCTGCCTCATTAGTCCAGCCTACAGCCAGCCCCTTTTGGCTATTTAAATAACTTTGCTCATTTCCTCCTTTGATCTCCAGTGAGTACCTGTGTAGGACTTGGCCTGGCTGACTTCTCTTCCGATACCTGTTCCTGTTCCTGTTTTTGCTCCTTACTACGCTGAATTGTGACTTCCTGACGCTGGCTCATCTGAATACCCGCTTTGGCTTCCAAACCCTGGCTTCAGTTTTTGACTACGTTCCGGCAGGTAATCCACCTATATTTTCTCCAGATTGGACAAGCAAGAACACCACATGGGTCAGTTTGCCATAGTGTTAAAAGTACTCTGGATTCAAATGACTCATCTGGATCCTCCTACTCCAGCTGCTGCGGTATAACCAGTGTTGAAAGCCATCCCTTCTGCTGCTGCTCCGGTCTCATTTCAGGCAGCTGCCACTAATACTATAAATGTAAGAGGTATGACTGGTTCTGCTTCCCAGTGCTTTGAGGGCAATCCAGCTCACTGCAGAGAGTTTCTCAACCAGGTTGGAATATATTTTGAGATGCTGCCCCAGGTGTTCCCTACAGACAAGTTCCCTATCACGGATAAAGGGAATTATTACAATGGCTGCTGGGATTCTACCTTTATAGCTCACCCAAAAGCCTCATTATTGGACATTCTTATGCGGCGTACACACGATCGTTTTTCATGCCATTTTTTAAACCAACGTTTTTCTCGTCGTTTTTTTTCATGTTTCCTCTCAAGCCTGTCTTGCGTACACACGATCATTTTAAAAAACGTTCAAGCAAAGCGCAGTGACGTACAACACGTACAACGGCACTATAAAGGGGAAGTTCCGTTCGGATGGCGCGACCCTTCATGTTAGTAAAGTTTGTTGAGCGACGATTCGCGCTTTTCAGCCTTGTGCTTTTCAGTCCGTTACAGCGTGACGAATGTGCTATCTCCATTACGAACGCTAGTTTTACCAGAACGAGCGCTCCCGTCTCATACTTGATTCTGAGCATGCGCGGTTTTTTTCACGCCGTTAAAGCATACACACTATCGTTTTTCACGTCGTTAAAAAAAACTAAATGAAAAACGACGTGAAAAAATAGAGCATGTTCGAAATTTTTAATGGCCGTTTTTCACGTCGTTAAAAATGCTCTGGAGCATACACACGATCGGTTTTAATGGCCATTTTTAAAAATGGCATTTTTAACGGCATGAAAAACAATCATGTGTATGGGGCATAAGCCACCTGACCTAAATACAAAGGCCAGGCAGTGCATTATGGTTACTGTGCTGAATTCCCACATTAGTTCCCAAGTTCATGAACTGCAAACACACAGGATTTGCTGTGAACCCATGTTAGCATTGAACCAAATCTCATCTCCATTTCTGAATCATAATACCACCCTAATGGGCCTTCCTAAAGCTAAAGTTGGTTCCATTTGATAAAGCTTTGAGGCTTCAGGTTTCTCCCTTGTGAGAGTCTTTGTATTTTCTATGACAGTGTCACATATCTTTTTACAAATAATAAAAGTAAAAAAATGTATATATTCATACTGTATACAGTATAAAATACTATATGGATGAGAATACCCAATGTTAGGTGAAAATTAATTATCTCAAAATCTTTAAAATATAAAACCTAAATGATCTTATCTGCATTATGACAAGCTACACTAGTGGCTTTGGTAATTGCATGTCATCTGCAACCTGTAGATTAAAGAACCCTTATTCTGTGTTCACAGTTGCATAAGAACTGTTCTAAAACTGCCCTGCTCTCTCTCAGACTTAAGCCAGGTACACAATATTATTTATTTTTTGTTCAACCCCACGGGAATGAAAAAAACCTGTCAGCGCCTGTCAGAACCGCTGTACCAATCATGCAAGGTTAGTGCAGCGATCTACCCCGCTGAGCTGCCATTGGCTGAGAACACTAATCGGAAGTCAGTCGGATGCTGGTTTTCTAGCATGCACGTCTGACAGAAGCCGGCCAACATACCCACGGGCTGAATGTCAACCGTTTTTTTTAACTAGCCGTCGTCTGACATTCGGCCCGTGTGTACCGAGCTTTATGATCAAGAACTATGCTGACTGATAACTAACTGGATCGTTTGAAGTTTATTTTCAAACAAACTTCTCCAGCCTGTAGAAGGCACTGTACATTTTGCTGTGCACTTTGAGGAAAAGGCACAGTGTCATTTTGCAGATAGGAGATAAAATGTTTACTAAGTATAAAGTGAATAAATATATAAATAACATTTACAAGTTTTATTCAAAACTGTTGTGTACAGTAATAAAAATGTGTTTTCCAATTTTGCCAATCAGCATACAATAAAACATAAAAGGATAGTTATTAAAGCGAAGTTCCTCCCAAAAGCACTCCTCGCGCTTAAATGCCACATTTGGCATGTAATTTTTTTTGGGGGGGGCTCCTTTTTAGAGGGACTTCCTGTCCCACTTCCTCCTTCCGCTTCTCAGCTGACTAGGTGACGCCTCTCCCCCTAGATGGCCCTGCCTCCCTGCAATCTTTTGGGACATGTCACAGGTCTCAGAAGATTGCATGGCCAATAGCAGTGCGTGCCCGGCCGTAAAGCCGTAAGCTGTCACAGCCTGGTGCCCACAGTTGCTATGATGGCGCTGCGGAGAGGAGAGGAACGAGGCGGCCGCATCGCTGGACCGTAGGACAGGTAAGTGTCTGTTTATTAAAAGTCAGCAGCTACACTTTTTGTAGCTGCTGACTTTTAATAAATGAAAAAACGGTTGGAAATCCGCTTTACGTATACAAATTATACAGAATTAAAGTCTTATAAGCCTTACAAAGCAATATTTTTAGGTAGCTAAGAGGTCAGACTGAAACTGCAATTTTTTTTTTTTAGGAATTTGTATGTTATGTGCTCTGGTCATAAAGGAATAAGGGACTGTAAATATCAACTGCTTTGAGTTGCATAGAGCCAAAATGGGTCCTCAGGTCACTAAATGAGTGAACACATTCCATGAATGCGAGTCTTTTGTTTTGTACAAGAATTTCTCCAGTCACAATACATTTGTTTGCTCGGACTTGAGCATAAGATGCTTGTAATAAGAAATTGTTTTTCTCCAATGAACTGACTTACTCCTCCTGCAGTCATCTTAGATTCTAATTCTGTGAGTGCAATGATTTTTAGGGGGATCTATTTTACATTTTTTAAAGCAGTTGCTCTGCCCACCATTACATCTGTTCAGATTTTTCACCCATTATGCTCATTTTAACCCACAGCTACCACATATTATAGGTATATACTACTTTACTATAGGGTTTTATTTTCTTTTTATATTTTGATTGTCTAGGTTTAGGCAGCTAGCCAAAAAATAATGAGACAAATTACAAAACGTTACATTATGCTAAAGCTGACAAACCATGGTCATTTGCAAAAACCTGAATACATAAGAATTTAATATGGAAAAAAACCAAGTGTCAACTAAATGTATATTAAAGGATATAAGTAGCTTGTACTTTATTATTCACCCCAACCAATCTAGTTTGCCATACAATTATATTACTTTAGCCATTTTATGTTGGCAGAATCTGTGGAAGTCACTCTAGATATTAGAAAGTCTACTCTCATTCTGAAAATTGTTATTTTTTTTAACTTCCCTTGCATTCTACCAGTGCCAGCTTTCTGTCAGTCTAGCAAGTCTCTAAACAATGAGTAATTCTTCTTGACTACAATCCAAAATGTGATGCTAACAAAAAAGAAACCAAAAAGGAAATGTTCTGCTTTTTTTGTTAAGTGAGAAAAAATGACTGATCATTTTTAAATGTGAATTAAGTAACCAACAGACTTCTTCATTAACATTTTTAAATCTACAAAATGTATCAAATGAAAATTTAAGAGTACCATGTTTTTTAATGTAAGCAACAAATATAAATGACAAGTTCACCACTAATATTAACATTCTGTTATAAGTTCACCACGCCTTCAATGTTTTCTTGTTTGGGCTATGTTTCCACTATTGCGACCCCAAAGTCGCTCGATTTATAGAGCGACTTTGCAATGCGATTTTTCATGCGATTCCATGTGACTTTACAAACGACTTTGTGCCATTTTGATGTTATGCGATTTGGTCATAGTGACATAATTCCTTTTTCTGCTCATTCATTTCCCCTTCCTCTTTTGTTGTCAGTTGTTGTATAGTGCTTAGCTAACATGTTGGCTATGCAATATGTTGGGCCAGCAGTCATTATTGCTGCTGTAGCAGCGTTAATAGATGAAGAAGAAGAGACTAACCAGAGGAGGAGCAGACATAGGTTTTGGATCCATCCCGTCATTTCCCAAAGGGAAGAGAGGTCAGTTTTGGGTCCTTTATAACAACCACCGTGCTCATGAAGACAAATTCTTTAACTACACACGGATGTCAATTAGAAAGTGAAAACATTTGTCTATGTCAACTTGCAAATGCTACAAGATATTTTTTGGAAAACGTGTATATGCATGGTCACAATGACTCTATTTCTAGTTTTTAGCATAGAATAGCTAGAAGTGTTAAAAGAAAACCTGAGCCAAGAAAAAAAGCGATGGAAATAGAGTAAAATATGGTCCATTTTACATGGTCAATGTAGCTAAAAGCCATATATTTCATCTTTACAGTTTTGATGAATTGTTGGCTTTGCTCTCTAGCCATCTAGAGTGACAAAACACCAATCTCTGTAGAAGTATTCTGGCCGTTTAAAGACTTTATTATAACATTGAGGAAACTTTTCATACCTACATTTTCTTCTTCTTACCTAATGTGTGGCATTTGGAGATCCATTATTTGACCCTTTTTACATGAAATAATTAATTCCAGAATGTAATTATGGGTAAAAGAAGAAATGGCTGCACATCCAAAGTTTTCAAAAGTACCTTTTATTGCAGACGGTCAAAATACACCAGGGACAACATGTGTTAAGTCACGTATACATGTTTCACACATCTGATCTGTGCTTATTCATGATTCTTCTTTTTCTCAAGTTTTTACGGAGGCAGGTCGGGGCTAGCACTCCTACTTGGTTCCAATCAAGGTATTGCACACACCTGGAGCAGCAGATTCCTCTTCTTTTGATTTGATGTATTTGTGGGTGTGATTGTGTTTACCATATTAATTGTCCCTGTTCATCACCAGTGTCTTTCTCCTCTTCTTCTATCACTTCCTCAAGCAGCTCATTCCAAGCTTGTTTTTATTTCTAATATAGAAGTAGCTTATAGTTAATATGCATCATTCTAATAAACAGTATTTACTCTGCCATTTTAGGTACCTGGCAACTGGACATTCTTTTGCAAGTTTGCATTTTGAGTTCTTGGTTGGCAAAACTACTGCCAGCAATAATGTACATGGTACCTGCAGAGACATCTGGAATGTTCTTAGGGATTTGGTCATGAAGAAGCCCACTACCGAAGATTGGTGCAAAATAGCGGAAGTTTTCTGGGGCGATGCAATTTTCCGAATTGTGTCAGGGCAATTGATGGAAAATATCTAAGAATAGTGATGCCCATTGGCAGTGGAACTAAAATTCTTCAACTATAAAAAATATTTTTTGTTGCTCTTACTAGCTGTGGCTAATGCCAATTATTGTTTTAGCTATGTAGATATAGGATCGTATGGCAGCAGCTCAGACTCGAGTATTTTTAAATAATGGACATTAAGGATATGTCTTGGATTGCTTTAAAATGGGACAGTGATATTTTTCCACAATATTCCCCAGGATATCTGTAAAGAACTATTTACTGTTTGATTATGAACTCAACAGGTTAACTGAAAGGTGACTCCTTCATGATGTTGGGACACATACTGTTAGATGCTAATGTCACCACATCCAGCCCCCACCTGTGTCTGCTAAGATGTCAGATGTGTATTGGGAGACAATGAGGCTAGCTTAAAGGTCATGTGTCTGAGTCATCACTGTAGTTAATTAGCTCATGTAAATTAGGTCTGGTCAGAGGTGTATTGTCTGAGGAGAATGTAAGAACCTCCTGTGTGTATAAAACTGGGAGTTTGTCATTAAAGATTGTCAGTCCAGTTGGAAACTTCATACAGAGTGTTTGTCTCGTATGTTTGGAAGGATTAATCCTATGGGAAGCGGTCGCCTGACTTTGGAGGATCAGCAGTGGATGTGTGTCCAGAGAGGGAATATCCTAAACGGCGTTAACCCCTTTCATACTTGGGGTGCCGTTACATTGGTTGGCAGCGGTGGGATTTTCCCTCCAGTTACTGGGACACTCCAAACCACCACAGTGAATGACCAGCTATGCAGCCTGCAGGAAATCTACGCTGAAAGACTTACTTGAGAGCCATGGAGGGACCGGTGGGACAAAGAACAAGGCCACCTTGATCAGGGAGCTCGCTGAGATGGATCAGAGGGATGGTGATGCAGGACCCCGGTCAGTTGAAGACTTGTTTCAGCAACGAGTTCAACAGCGGTTGGCATTATATGGTGCTAACCCATCAGAGACTGCCATACAGGAAGCCATTAAAGACATCCAGCTGCAGGATGAGCGACAAGAGAGAGAACTGGAGCGACAAGAGAGAGAGAACTAGAGCGGCAACATGAGCGGAGAATGGCGGAAATACGGCAATCGGAGACAACACCTAAAGATGCAGCACCTTTCCGTAAGTTGCCCTTTCGGGCGTTCAAACTGTTTAAGGAAGGAGAGGAGGAAATTGAAGCGTTCCTGCAGGACTTTGAGAGACTATGCCAGATACATGAAGTACGGCCCCAAGATCGGGTCGCCTTACTGGCGAGTAATTTAACTGGCAGAGCGGCGGATGCGTATCGGGCCCTGGAGGATGAGGACGCTAAAGACTATGACCGGGTAAAAGAAGCTCTGCTAGCCCGATTTGCCATTACACCCGAAGCCAGCCGGATTAAGTTTTGAGAATCCCAGAAACAAACCCACATAACATAAGCGGAGTGGGCACATCGTCTGCAGCGAGACCTTAAGGGCTGGTTCCAGGGAAGCCACACTCATACCATAGAGGACATCACCCAACTAGTACTCTTAGAACAGTTCTTTAACCACACCCCTCCGGTATTACGGGATTGGGTGCGAGATAAGCGACCACGGACTGTACAGCAAGCGGCTACTTTGGCCGATGAATATCTGGACTCTCGAAGGTCAGGCGGAAGCGAGCGCTATCCACTATCTCGGCCCAGTTTATCAGCCGCTAACCCAACTTCAGCACCAACCCCAGCGGCCACTTATCCTCAGCCGCCCAGGTTCAACTCCCAGGACTACGCACAACCCGTCAGGTGTTTCGGATGTAAACAGCTAGGGCACAAAAAGCCAGACTGTCCGTTGAATCGAGCCATCCAGTCCCAGTCATGGAGACAGCCAGCAAGGGGGAGCCCCCGCACACCCATGCCTGTGGCCCACTGCGTTGAGGAGGAAGAACATTTGGGCGTCCTGCACGAGGCTGATCCAATACAAGCAGCTAACCGGGACAACCGGCAACAACACAGGCAGACTGTCCGGGTTAATGGAACGGTAGCCAATGGCTTACGTGATAGTGGCGCTACCATGACCCTACTACAGAAGAACCTCATCCCAGAGAGCCAACACACCGGAGACACTTTAGCCGTAAGAGTAGCGGGAGGTACCATCTTCCGGCTACCCGTTGCCCGGGTTCACCTGGATTAGGGGGTTGGTTCGGGACACGTGAATGTGGGGGTGATGAAGGATTTGCCAGCGGATGTACTACTGGGGAATGATTTGGCCCCCCTCATTTCTGCTTACGCCCCGATGGGCCCCGCTGAAGCCAACCCAGTGACTACCTGTGCCCAGACCCATGCTGCTGGAACCGGCCTGATTGCAGCTGAGAACGGGGTAAGATTATCTTCCCCGACTACGTCATGTATTATGAGATGTCCCATGGCTTGAACATTGAAATGCACAAACAGGCTGAAATTGTCAAAAGGTTAAATGGGATTTGCGCCCAGGTTTTGCCTTTCCTGTCCCAAGAGCATCAGCAACAAGTTTTGGGAGCCATTGAGAGAGCAAAGCAAGTGACTGTTCCAGAACTGAATTCCATTATTCGTCCCGCAACCTTACAACTGCACCAACAGCTACTGACCCGGTAAGCAAAATGGCAATGCTGATGGGTTGTCCAGGCATTAGAGGAATGGAACTATGGACTAACCTCTGAGTCAACCCGTCTTGGGTCTCCTCCTGTGTTAGTCTCCTGCCGAAAGGGGAGATGTGTGACAGGGGTCACTTTGGGCACAGGGTGAGCAAGAAAATAATGGACATTAAGAATATGTCTTGGATTGCTTTAAAATGGGACAGTGATATTTTTCCACAATATTCCCCAGGATATCTGTAAAGAACTATTTACTGTTTGATTATGAACTCAACAGGTTAACTGAAAAATGACTCCTTCATGATGTTGGGACATATACTGTTAGATGCTAATGTCACCACATCCAGCCCCCACCTGTGTCTGCTAAGATGTCAGATGTGTATTGGGAGACAGTGAGGCTGTCAGGTCTGCCAGGAAACTACAACCGTCCCTCCGCTTTCCTGACCGGTAGTCTTGTTATCCCGGTGTCAGGTGGAGGGACGGCTGAGATCTCCTGCAGCCTGGAAATAAGGAACCGCAAAGGAAGGTGCAGATAGCCTAACCACAACCCCCAGCAACAACTCACAGTTAGTAGGCAGAAGACAGGATCCCAGGAGGAAAAAGGACAATCCAGGTAACGTAGTCAGAACAAGCCAGGGAGGGTCGGCAGCAAGGTAAACCAGGTCCAAGGGATAATCCAGGAATCGTAGTCAAGACGAGGCAAGTAGGTAACCAAAAAGTAAGAGCATCCATTAACAGGAACCTATCCTAAGGCACCAACAGGAAGGGGAAGTGGGAATATATAGGGACACTAATGAGAAGACTGCTGACAGCTGGTCCCAGGGTGGAGCAAACATCCCCACTAGTGAAAAAGAACATAACTAGGATGCTAACATAAAACCAGTTCACTGGTGGTTCAGGACATAGGAAAACAGTCTATGAACACCAGGCCCTGGGATCAAATCCCAGACACGGTGTGACAGTACCCCCCACACAAAGATGCCCCCAAACCTATTTGGGTTTGGATGGGTGCCTATCGTGGAAGGACTTGACCAGCCGTGGGGCATGAACATCACGAGCAGGCACCCAAGTCCTCTCTACAATGGAGTAGCCCTTCCAGTCTACCAGATATTGTAATTGTCTACCCCTATGTCGGGAATCCAGAATTTTGCTAACTTCATACTCTTGATGGTCATCCACAGAGACTGGAGAGGGACGACTAGAGGGGAGAGAGAATCTATTCTTGACAAAGGGCGTAAGCAAAGATACATGAAATGTATTGGGAATACAAAGGTGAAGGGGCAAGCGTAGTTTATAAGCCACAGGGTTGACCTGACAGAATGTGAAAAGGTCCTATAAATCTAGGACCCAACTTGGAGGAAGGTTGTCGCAGTTTCATGTTCTTGGTGGACAACCAAACCAGCTGATTAAGATGATAGCGGGGTGCAGGTTTTCTGTGACAATCTGCATACCCCTTGAATCTATGTACAGACTGAAGCAGAACCTTTCTTATGTTTCTCCAGTGCGTAGTCAATCTTGACACCATGTTGGCTGCCGCAGGTACCTCCACCAAGGAAGACTGGAAGGGGAGAACCCTGGGTTGATACCCAAAGGCAGCTGGGAAAGGGGAACATCTAAGGGAAGAGTGCCACTGCAAATTGTGTGCTAGTTTTGCTAGAGGTAACATCTCGCTCCAGTTGTCATGTTCAGCATTGATATAAGCTCGTAGATAGATCTCCAAATCTTGATTGACCCTCTGTCTGGCCATTAGATTGGGGATGGTATCCAGAGGACAGGGAATTCTTGATCACCAGATGTTTGCAAATGGCCCCCCAGAACGAGGATATGAATTGAGGGCCTCTATCGCTAACAATATCAACAGGGATGCCGTGTAAGCGGATGACATTCTCAATAAAGGATGAAGCCAGACTTGGGGCAGAAGGTATTGTGGGCATGGGAATGAAGTTGGCCAACTTTGAAAATCATTCCACTATCACCCAAATGACAGTATTCCCACTGGAGGTGGGCAAGTCCATGATAAAATCCATGCTGATATGAGTCCAGGGAGCATGAGGAACAGGTAACGGTTGAAGTAGACCTTGTGGAACAGAACAATGCATTTTGATGGCAGCACAAACCGAACAGGCTCTAACAAAGGCTATAACATCCTTTTTTAGATTAGGCCACCAAACCAGGGACTTCAAACGTAGGAAGGTTTGATTGATACCAGGGTGTCCGGATACCATCTGGCCATGGGCCCACTGTAACACTTATTTTCGTAATTCTAGGGGAACAAACAAGGTATTGGGTGGAACTGAGAGATTAGAAGGTGCCCGAGACCGTGCGGCCAACAAGTTCCTTTGTAAAGCAGTATCCAGTTGTGCAATAATTTGTTCCGGAGGAACAATATGATCAGGAGGTATTTGCAGATTCTCACAAGGGAATTGCCGAGACAGGGCATCGGCCTTGGTGTTCTTGGTGCCAGGAATGTACGTCACTACAAAGTTGAACCGGGTGAAGAATAACGCCCAGTGGGCTTGTCTGGGATTCAGTCTTTGGGCCTTCTCTAAGTAGATTAGGTTCTTATGGTCAGTTTGAACCACAACAGGAAGTTCCGTACCTTCTAAAAGATGTCTCCATTCGGAAAATGCTAATTTTATAGCTAAAAGTTCTCTATTCCCTATGTCATATTTTTGTTCTGCAGCAGAGAACTTCTTAGCGAAAAAGGCGACCGGATGCAACTTGTTAGAAGTGGGTTCTCGTTGGGATAATACTGCTCCGGCCCCTACTTCGGAAGCATCAACTTCCAAGAAATATTGAGCCGAAGGCTGAGGATGGCGAAGAACAGGAGCAGAGCAAAAAGCAGATTTTAGAAGTTCGAAAGCCTCCAGAGCTTCAGGAGGCCACTGAGGAGCATTTGGTCCCTTTTTTTGTGAGGACGGTGAAGGGAGCTAAAATTTTGGAGAAATTCTTGATGAATTTGCGGTAGTAGTTACAAAATCCAATAAAACGCTGTATTTCCTTTAAGGTAGAAGGTCTAGGCCATTGTAAGATAGCATCGAGTTTCTTGGAGTCCATCTGGAATCCATTAGATTAAATTATATAACCTAAGAAAGGTATTTCCGATTGTTCAAAAGAGCACTTGGAAGGTTTGGCGTACAGCTTATGATCTCTTAAACGTTGGAGAACAGTGCAAACATGGCCACGGTGAAGCTTTAAGTCTTTAGAGTGAATGAGTATATTATCTAAATAGACGACAACAAAAGAGTCAAGTAGATCCCTGAAAATATCATTCACAAACTCTTGAAATACCGCGGGAGCATTGCAAATCCCAAAAGGCATCACAAGACACTCATAATGCCCCCTTCTGGTATTAAAAGCTGTCTTCCATTCATCTCCTGCTTTAATTCTAATGAGGTTATATGCAGACAGAAGATCCAATTTGGTGAAGATCTTTGACCCCTGGACACGGTCAAACAGCTCGGTAATTAAGGGCAACGGATACAGATTTTTTACAGTAATACGGTTGAGAGATCTGTAGTCAATGCAGGGTCTAAGCCCTCCATCTTTTTTCTCCACGAAAAAGAAGCCTGCTCCCACAGGAGAGGAGGAAGGCCGGATGAAACCCTTTTTTAGACTGTCTTCAATGTATTCCTCCATTGCCTTCGTTTCCGCAAGGTTAAGAGGATAGGTTCTCCCCTTAGGAAGTGGAGAACTGGGAAGCAAGTCAATAGCACAGTCATAAGGGCGGTGTGGAGGGAGCCCCACTGCTTCTTTTTCAGAAAATACGTCAGCAAACCCAACATAAGCCTCCGGTAGTTCAGGGACAGTAGACACCCCAAGAATGGACACTTTATTACGTATAAGCTTTTGGATACAGTGAACATGACAAGAGGTGCTCCAGGCAGAAATTTGACCAGAGGACCAGTCAATAGATGGGTTATGTTTACATAACCAAGGGAACCCAAGAATTACAGGATACTTAGGAGACGGAATGACATCAAATGATAGCTCTTCAGAATGCAGAGCCCCCACTAGAATGGAAAGGGGCTTGGTCTCAAGAGAGATAATTCCATCACCAAGAGGTTCTCCACCAAGAGTAGTTACACACAGAGGTGGATCTTTCGGAACCGTCGGAATCTGAAGACTCTTAACCAGCGTTGCATCGAGAAATACCCCACCTGCACCAGAATCAACAAAGGCAACGGTGGAGTAGCTCTTATTGTTCCAAGATAATAATACGGGTACTACTAATCTCTCTAGAGGAGGTTTCAAAACAGTGTGGCTTAATGGGGCTCCTTGATCTCCCATTAAGCCCAGGAGTTTTTTCAGCCGCATCGGACAAGAATGCAGGAAGTGACCCGGATTACCACAAAATAGACAGAGGCCTAGAGTTCTGCGTTTGGTATGTTCATCATCAGACAAACGCACAGCCCCTATATCCATGGGTTCTTCCTCAAACCCGGCGGTTGGTGGAAAAAATTGTCTGACGCTCCCTCACAGACTGGCGTTCAGAGAAGCGAGTATCCACGAGGATACACAAATTGATGAAATCCTCCAATGCCACAGGGATCTCACGGTAAGTTAATTCGTCCTTAATGTGTTCCGCTAGACCTCTGCGGAAGGCGGCCTTAAGGGCGCAATTATCCCAGGAAGTATCTGCCGCAAGTGTGCGGAATTCTATTGCATAAGATGCTACTGTGCGTTTACCCTGGTGTAAGTAAAGAATACTGGCCTCAGCTGCCCTTACTCTGCCAGGAACGTCAAATATTCTTTCAAATGTTTGCATAAACGTGTGGTATTTAGTAAGTACAGGAGAATCTTTCTCAAGAAGAGGCGACACCCAGGACAGAGCTCTGCCCTTAAGCAAGGAAATAATAAATGTCACCTTGGCTTGGGTAGAGGTAAACACAGAAGGTTTATTTCTAAAATGCAACCGGCAATGGTTGAGAAATCCCCTGCAATCCAAGGGGTTCCCATCATACTTATCGGAGAGAGGTATCTTTGGAGCAGGAGAGCCCACAGGTTTAGACACAACTACAGGTTCCCCAACCCCAGACTCAAGATTTTTTGGTGTAGCAGGACTAGTACCATGTGCCGAGGCCAAAGAAGATAACAGAGTAGTGATGACACCCAATTTCACCTCCAATGACTGTACATGATTAGCCTGCTCACCCAACATCTGACCCTGTAGAGAGACTGCCTGCACCAGCTCGCTGAGGTCCATCTGGCCTTAGGATAATGTCAGGTCTGCCAGGAAACTACAACCGTCCCTCCGCTTTCCTGACCGATAGTCTTGTTATCCCGGTGTCAGGTGGAGGGACGGCTGAGATCTCCTGCAGCCTGGAAATAAGGAACTGCAAAGGAAGGTGCAGATAGCCTAACCACAACCCCCAGCAACAACTCACGGTTAGTAGGCAGAAGACAGGAGCCCAGGAGGGAAAAGTACAATCCAGGTAACATAGTCAGAACAAGCCAGGGAGGGTCGGCAGCAAGGTAAACCAGGTCCAAGGGATAATCCAGGAATCGTAGTCAAGATGAGCCAAGTAGGTAACAAAAAAGTAAGAGCATCCAAAAACAGGAACCTATCCTAAGGCACCGACAGGAAGGGGAAGTGGGAATATATAGGGACACTAATGAGAAGACTGCTGACAGCTGGTCCCAGGGTGGAGCAAACATCCCCACTAGTGAAAAAGAACATAACTAGGATGCTAACATAAAACCAGTTCACTGGTGGTTCAGGACATAGGAAAACAGTCTATGAACACCAGGCCCTGGGATCAAATCCCAGACACGGCATGATAGAGGCTAGCCTAAAGGTCATGTATCTGAGTCATCACTGTAGTTAATTAGCTCATGTAAATTAGGTCTGGTCAGAGGTGTATTGTCTGAGGTGAATGTAAGAACCTCCTCTCTGTATGTATAAAACTGGGAGTTTGTCATTAAAGATTGTCAGTCCAGTTGGAAACTTCATACAGAGTGTTTGTCTCATATGTTTGGAAGGATTAATCCTATGGGAAGCGGTCGCCTGACTGTGGAGGATCAGTAGTGGATGTGTGACCAGAGAGGGAATATCCTAAACGGCGTTAACCCCTTTCATACTTGGGGTGCCGTTACAATATTTATATACAGTATCTCACAAAAGTGCGTCCACCCCTCAATTTTTTTTAAATATTTTATTATATCTTTTTATGTGAAAACACTGAAGAAATGACACTTTGCTACAATATAAAGTAGTGAGTGTACAGCTTGTATAACAGTGTAAATTTGCTGTCCCCTCAAAATAACTCAACACACAGCCATTAATGTCTAAACCACTGGTAACAAAATTGAGTACACCCCTAAGTGAAATTGTCCAAATGGAGCCCAATTAGCCATTTTCCCTCCCCGGTGTCATGTGACTCATTAGTGTTACAAGGTCTAAGGTGTAAGTGGGGAGCTGGTGTGTGAAATTTGGTGTTATCGCTCTCATTCTCTCATACTGGTCACTGGAAGTTCAACATGGCAAAGAACTCTCTGAAGATCTGAAAAAAATTATTGGTAATCTACATAAAGATGGTCTAGATTTTAAGAAGATTGCCAAGACCCTGAAACTGAGCTGAAGCATGGTGACCAAGATCATACAGCTGTTTAACAGGACAGGTTCCCTCCCAGCGCTATCCCTCCCGCCATTACTATCCGAGATCCGCAAGTATGGGAGACTGTCCAATTTTAAGGTTAATTATAACAAATCAGAAGCAATGGGTGTAGAGATGAATACAGTATTGCAACATCAGTTATCAATCAACCTTTTTTGCGTTTAGATGGACAGATTCCCATATAGGATACCTGGGGACTAAAATACCAAACAAATTAAACAGAATATTTGAACTTAATTTTGTCCCCTTGGCACGACAGATTAAATTAGATCTACAGAAATGGGACAAGGAAGTGTTTACGTGGTTTGGCAGAATTAACATTATAAAAATTAATGTAATGCAGAGACTGCTATATCTGATACAGACCCTACCCATTAAGATCCCTCTGGGACTCTTGAGAGATTGGAGAACAAGATTTGCAAGGTTTATATGGGCCGGAAAAACTGCCAGAGTAGAGTACATAGAGATATCTTGACTCTACCAAAAGAAAAAGGAGGGGTGGGATTTCCGGACCAGGTGGGTTACCTTGAGGCTCTTCACCTAGAAATGGTACTGGACTGGTGTACATCCCAAAAAGATAAGCCATGGATACACATGGAACAGGCAATGTCAGAGATGCCCTTGGAGGGCTTTGTTTGGCTCACAAACACGGCCATACCGCAGGCAGTGTAGCAACATCCGACGGTGGGCGTCACGCTTAGATCTGTCAAAAAGACATTTAAAAAAGTCAAAATTTCGACCCTCCTGAGCCTGATGCCTCCAATTGTGGGTAATCCGGCGTTTGAACCAGGCCTAAAAGATAAAAGGTTTACGAATCTGAAGAAACAGGGCAAAAGTATAATTATACATTTTATGATAGATAATCAAGTAATGTCTAGGGAGGAGATTGAGCGTGAGTTCTCAGAGGTATTGGACCCATTTAGGCAAATGCAACTAAACGCTTTCCTGAGATCAATCTCTGTACGAACAAGAGAAATAGCTATACCATCTAAGTTTGAAAAGATATGCCTAAAGGGGGAACCAGTGAGACATTCATTATCAATGTTGTATGCCATGGTGACCGAATTGAAAGCCCCACAAAAACTGGGCTTTATACAGGCCTGGGAAAGAGATTTGGGGGCCACTTTTTCTGAATTTCAGAAAAATAAGATATTTAGATTTACACATAAGGCTTCATTAGCAACTAGATACCAAGAAGGGGGCTATAAGATTTTGAGTAGGTGGTATAGAACTCCAGAAGTACTGAAACGAATATATCCACAGGTATCTAATCTTTTCTGGTGATGCCAAGAAGCCATTGGCACCTTGATACACATCTTCTGGGAATGCCAGGGAATAAAAGAATTCTGGAAAATGGTTTCAGACACAGTGAAAGAAATTACAGATGTGTTTCTTGGAGATAACCCTGCTATCTTCCTGCTGTCCGTCATCCCTCTTTCGACAGAAAAATAAAAAAATTCATTGGTGAGACATTTGCTCACAACAGCGAAAGCATGTATCCCAGTTCTCTGGAAAAGCACTATCTCTCCAACTAGAACACAATGGATGGCTAAAATAACAGAAATTCAACAAATGGAAAGTCTTACCATGAGCATGAGTGAGCAGGAAGAAAAGCATTGACAAATTTTTGCCCCCTATGTCACATATAGGGGAAGGGGGGAGTGAGGAGCAGAGAGTGGGGAGAGGGGGAGCCCCTTGGGATCTGCCCTTTTTTTCTCTTTCTTCCCTTCTCTGACCTTTTTCTGTTTTGTCTTTCTTTTCTGCCTATTATTCTACTGTCTTGTCTTAAACCTGCATTGCCAGGGTCTTTCTTTTTTTTGGGGGGAAGGGGGACAACCAGGGCGGGGCCCGGGCCGACGATAATGTAACAAAGATATAGTACTAGAGCAGATTATTATAAAACAATGTTTAATATGATAAAGGAGGAGTCAGTGGTAGGAGAATTCAAAAGCTTTTTGTTTGGGTAAAGATTAATCAATGTATATACAAACAAGTTGTCAAGAGTAAAATAATTGGAATTGTTGAATAAGATGTCATGCATGAAAAGCTGTATGATTATTATCTTTGTGAAAGAAAAATTTAAATAAAGAATTTATAAAAAAAAAACAGGACAGGTTCCACTCAGAACAGGCCTCGCCATGGTCGACCAAAGAAGTTGAGTGCACGTGCTCAGCATCATATCCAGTTGTCTTTGGGAAATAGACATATGAATGCTGCCAGAATTGCTGCAGAGGTTGAAGGGCCTGTCAGTGCGCAGACCAATACGCCGCACACTGCATCAAATTGGTCTGCATGATTGTCACCCCAGAAGGAAGCCTCTTCTAAAGATGATGCACAAGAAAGCCTGCAAACAGTTTGCTGAAGACAAGCAGACTAAGGACATGGATTACTGAAACCATGTCCTGTGGTCTGATGAGATCAAGATAAACTTATTTAGTTCAGATGGTGTCAAGAGTGTGTGGTGGCAACCAGGTTAAGAGTAACAAAACAAGTGTGTCTTGTCTACAGTCAAGCATGGTGGTGGGAGTGTCATGGTCTGGGGCTTCAAGAGTGCTGCCGCCACTGGGGAGCTACAGTTCATTGAGGGAACCATGAATGCCAACATGAACTGTGACATACTGAAGCAGAGCATGATCCCCTCCCTTCGGAGACTGGGCCGCAGAGCAGTACTCCAACATGATAACGACCCCAAACACTCCTCCAAGATGACCACTGCCTTGCTAAAGAAGGGTAAAGGTGATGGACTGGCCAAACATGTCTCCAGACCTAAACCTCATCTGTGGGGCATCCTCAAACGGAAGGTGAAGGAGTGCAAGGTCTCTAACAGCTCTGTGATGTTGTCATGGAGGAGTTAAAGAGGTCTCCAGTGGCAACCTGTGAAGCTCTGGTGTACTCCCTGCCCAAGAGGGTTAAGGCAGTGCTGGAAAATAATGGTGATCACACAAAATATTGACACTTTGGCCCCAATTTGGACAATTTCACTTAGGGGTGTACTGACCAGGGCCGATCCTAGACGGGGTGCAGGGGGTGCAGTTCACCCAGGCGCCACAGAGGTGGGGGCGCTGTGGCGCCAGAGTGCTCCCCTCTATTCTCCTCCACCTCCTCTCCTTATCCATGTCGAGAGGCGGCTCTCCCCGCCGGTCGCCGCCACCCCTGTGTTTACTAAGCCTGGCGCCCCCTCCCTCCTCCCTCCTCCTGTCACTGGAGGAGAGCGAAGCAGCCGCCGGAGATCGGAGCGGCTGTCTCTGTGTGGAGAGACAAGCCGTGCAGTGACGTCGCTGAGGGGGCGGTCCGTGCCTGACACGTGTTCTCCTCCTCTCTGTGTCTAAAACTCCTGCCTACTGCTGCTGCGATCTCTGCTCCACCCGGGCGGCGTGGCTGCATATTGTCCTCTCCTCTCCAGCTGCCACAATGTACCGTATTGGAGGGGGGGTTGTCCTGGGGGAGTCTGTACTAATGGGGGGGTTTGTCCTGGAGGGGAGTCTGTATTAATGGGGGGGTTTGTCCTGGAGGGGTCTGGACTAATGGGGGGGTTTGTCCTGGGGGGTCTGTATTAATGGAGGGGGGGTTTGTCCTGGGGGAGTCTGTACTAATGGAGGGGTTTGTCCTGGAGGGGTCCGGACTAATGGGGGGGTTTGTCCTGGGGGGTCTGTATTAATGGAGGGGGGGGTTTGTCCTGGGGGAGTCTGTACTAATGGGGGGTTTGTCCTGGAGGGGAGTCTGTACTAATGGGGGGTTGTCCTGGGGGGAGTCTGTATTAATGGGGGGGTTTGTCCTGGGGGAGTCTGTACTAATGGGGGGGTTTGTCCTGGGGGGACTGTACTAATGGAGGGGGGGTTTGTCCTGGGGGAGTCTGTACTAATGGGGGGGTTTGTCCTTGGGGAATCTGTACTAATGGGGGGGTTTGTCCTGGAGGGGTCTGGACTAATGGGGGGGTTTGTCCTGGGGGAGTCTGTATTAATGGGGGGGTTTGTCCTGGGGGAGTCTGTACTAATGGGGGAGGGTTTGTCCTGGAGGGGTCTGTATTAATGGAGGGGGGTTTGTCCTGGGGGGAGTCTGTACTAATGGGGGGGGTTGTCCTGGAGGGGTCTGTACTAATGGGGGGGTTTGTCCTTGGGGAATCTGTACTAATGGGGGGGTTTGTCCTGGAGGGGTCTGGACTAATGGGGGGTTTGTCCTGGGGGGGTCTGTATTAATGGAGGGGGGGTTTGTCCTGGGGGGTCTGTACTAATGGGGGGGTTTGTCCTGGGGGAGTCTGTACTAATGTAGGCGGGGTTTGTCCTAGGGGGAGTTTGTACTAATGTAGGCAGGGTTTGTCCTGGGGGGAGTTTGTACTAATGGGGGGGTTGTCCTGGGGGTCTGTACTAATGGAGAGAAGGTTTTTTCCTGGGGGGGTCTGTACTAATGGAGGGGGTGGGTTTGTCCTGCGGGGAGTCTGTACTAATGGGGGAGTTTGTCCTGGGTGAGTCTGTACTAATGGGGGGGTTGTCCTGGAGGGGTCTGTACTAATGGAGGGGGGTTTGTCCTGGGGGGAGTCTGTACTAATGGGGGGTTTTGTCCTCGGGGAGTCTGTACTAATGGGGGGGTTGTCCTGGAGGGGTCTGTACTAATGGAGGGGGGGGTTTGTCCTGGGGGGAGTCTTTACTAATGGGGGCGTTTGTCCTGGGGGGTCTGTGCTAATGGGGGGTTTGTCCTGGAGTCTGGACTAATGGAGGGGGATTGGTTTGTCCTGGAGGGTCTGTACTAATGGAGGGGGATTGTCCTGGGGGGTCTTTACTACTGGAGGGGGGTCTGTACTAATGGAGGGGGGTTTATACTAATGGAGGGGGTGGTTTGTCCTGGGGGGTTTATACTTAGTGGGGAGTCTGCACTGACGGAGGGGGTCTATACTTAGTGGAGTGGGTCTGTACTGAGGGGTGACTATAGGTGGTGGAAAGGGGGGTGACACCATGTTTTACCACACCGGGTGGCACCAACCCTAGTGACGCCACTGCAGCTGCGGGCTCTTCTTTACCCCCTCCCTCTCTTCCTCCCACTGCCTCTTACTCTCCTCCTCGCGCGATATGCTGTACTAGTGAGCAGCGCTTGCCAGCAAAGCCGCCCACTATGTTTCTTCCCCCGCCTTCATATCGGCCAGGGAAGAAATAGAATAGAAAAAGGAGCAGAGAAGAGGATTGCGGGACATGTAGTTCGAGGACTGGCAGCCCCACTGTAACAAAGAAACTGCAGCCCACACAGCATGCCCAGCTGAATGGGAGAGAGAGAGCCAGGAGCCAGAGAAAGCTTTCAGGGAAGTGCACCCAGGACTCCAGAGGGAAAGGACAGTGCTGAGAGAACACCATCAGAGAGAGAACCCCGCTGCCCTGCGCCACCAGAGTGAAAGCCACACAGCCTAGCGCCATCCCTGGTGGAAAAATGAATGGAGTCATTGCCAGAATACAGATCTTGGCTCTACCCAGCGGAGTCGCCAAGGGCAATTCAGAGTGAGCTGACTCCTGATCAGAGGAACCGTTGTTGCTGTATCGCTGGGTCAGGTAAGAGGGCTGATCGGCCATTATCTACTAACGTCCATAGGAACTGCAGTCTCTGACCATCTCCTGTATTATTTCTGCAGTCTCTGACCGTCTCCTGTATTATATCTCCAGTCTCTGACCGTCTCCTGTAGTATGTCTGCAGTCTCTGACCATCTCCTGTATTATATCTCCAGTCTCTGACCGTCTCCTGTAGTATGTCTGCAGTCTGACCATCTCCTGTAATATGTCTGCAGTATCTGACCATCTCCTGTAATATGTCTGCACTCTCGGACCGTCTCCTTTAATATGTCTACACTCTCTGACTGTCTCCTGTAATATGTCTGCACTCTCTGACCGTCTCAAGTAATATGTCTGCACTCTCTGACCATTTCCTGTACTACGATTGCAGTCTCTGACCGTCTCTTGTATCATGTCTACAGTATCTGACCATCTCCTGTATCATGTCTGCAGTCTCTGAGCATCTCCTGTAGTATGTCTTGGAGCACTTTCTAACAGACTCTCTAACAGAAGCCCTCTCTATGTGTATCAGAGAGACTCCCCTCCAGGTCTCATTAGTGTACACTCTTCCTGTATTTTCTTTATTGTTAAAAGATCATGGGAGGATCCCAGGGTAACGAAGACGTCTTAGGGGAGCATCTCTGTGTTTGAGTCATTGCCATAGAAACATTTGTAAAGGGGAGGAGTTGGT
Organism: Rana muscosa; assembly: GCA_029206835.1. Lineage (NCBI taxonomy): Eukaryota > Metazoa > Chordata > Amphibia > Anura > Ranidae > Rana > Rana muscosa. The sequence continues at coordinate 713,780,648 of CM055117.1, read as the reverse complement.
AAAGATGACCACGCCCATGTGGGGGTGCCATAAATATTTCTGCACCCAGGCGTCTGTGACCCTAGGATCGGCCCTGGTACTGACTTTTGTTGAAAGCGGTTTAGACATTAATGGCTGTATGTTGAGTTGTTTTGAAGGGACAGCAAATTTACACTGTTATACTAGCTGTACACTCACTACTTTACATTGTAGCAAAGTGTAATTTCTTCAGTGTTGTCACATGAAAAGATATAATAAAATATTTACAAAAATTTGAGGGGTGTACTCACTTTTTTAAGATACTGTATATACAATATATATATATATATATATATATATATATATAGTGTACTGTATACCCATGCAAACATCGTCGTCATGCAAATAAGGAACTCAATTCACATGTCCAAAGGCACTCACTCAAATCTTTCTGGCCAATTTTCTTGTGGTTCGGCATTTGAAAGTTTAGATAACAATACTCTATGTGGATTTGACAAAAGTTGGACTAGGGCTTATTAACAGGAATGAGCTTTGGGTTCACAGTTCACCGAATTACCAAATTACTGTAAATGGGAAGATTTGGTCAATTCAAACAACTGCTGAAACCATTGGCTGCTGCAGCCAGAAGTACTGTATTTGCTAAATGGCAGTATTGCAGTATTGCTACTGTCACTACATGACAACTTGTGGCCACCAGCCAGCTTGTTATAAAATGTAAAGCCAGCGGGCATCCCAGTTGACATTATTGACCAAATATGGTCATGATGGAAGCGTTCATTTGTGACTAGACATGTGCATTTGTTTTCGTCCGAATGCATTTTCGGCCGAATTTCGGGTATTTTCGTTATCGTTTTAACAAACTAAAACGAACGCGCAGAATCCCAAATCCGAAAGATCCGGCATAAAAAAAATGCTTTATTTTCATTTTCGTTGCTACAACAGTTCCATATAGATAGGAGATTTGACATGACGTGGACAAAAAAAAAAAAAAAACGAAGTCATGAATAAATACCACCAAAAAAAGCTCTATTTGTGCGAGCAAAATTATAAAAATGTCATTTGCGTACAGCGTAGCATGACCGCGCAATTGTCATTGAAAGTGCGAGAGCGTTGAAAGCTGAAAATTGGTCTGGGAAGGAAGGGGGCGAAAGTGCCCAGTATTGATGTGGTTAAAACACTATCAATAAAAACCACCAGACTTCGACTACTACCCTTCAAGTTCAACAAATTATATGTGACACGTCAGAATAAGGTAACTTAAAATCACATATTTATTAATATACATTAAATAATAAGCATATGAAAAATCCTTGTCCAAGGAAAAATTACAATAAAAGACTGGCACTACAATGCCTCATAAGTAGTACATGTGATATAATATTGTTAAATTATAGGTTAGATAAGCAGTCCTGCTGAAATTATTCAAAATCACACGTGTGATCTACAAAAAAGTTGTAAAGGCCTCTGATGCAGCCAAAGGGTGCCAGCGAAACCGGTCAGGCCGTTTTTTTGCTGGGCCAACAATAGCCTCATGGATGTATTAGTATACTTTATACTTCCATTTTGTGCACTAGGACTTGTTTACATTGCTGAGGGCTGTCTAATTTGCTCCTGTGCTATATATCACAGAGTCATTCTGAGTGGAGCATTTATAATTCATCTGTAGTTATGCTTGGACTGCCTGTATGCATTACCTGGGATGGAGTTGCCAGTCTGTTGACATGGAACTTAAGCTCACTCACCCTGAACCTGTGATCAGCTAATGCTAAGGGTTGGAGTTTCTTTCAGTTACACCTGCTTACCTGTACTTGCACTCCACTGTTCATATACTACATGCATATGAGATACCATATCTGTTGCTGGTGGACATTCATCTCATTCGGCTCCTCGGAAATGATAGCCCCATTTGGAACTCTACAATATATGCATTAAGCCCTTGCACAGCATCGCCAAATGCACTGTACCAGGACACATATAGGCTTTCAGTCTGCTAGAAGATTACACATTTTTGACTACTTTTTTGCAGATTACACGTGTGATTTTGAATCATTTCAGCAGGACTGCTTGTCTAGCCTATAATATAACAATATTTTATCATATGTACTACTTATGAGGCATTGTGGTGCCAGTCTGTTATTCTAATTTTTCCTTGGCCAAGGATTTTTTATATGCTTAATTTTTAATGTATATTAATAAATATGTAACTTTAGCTAACCTTATTAGTAGTCAAAATCTGGTGGTTTTTATTGATAGTGTTTAATTCTAGTTTAATTCTAGTGGTGTACCAATGACTCCCCCTCTAGTACCACTACTATCATTATCATTAATATGTAATTTTTTGTTAACTTACTCATCAGGACCTGGTGAAGGAGAAAATAGTTTTTAGTCTATCTTTAAAAAATATATATTTTAATTGTTTATTTTTATCAATTTACAAAATTCAAAGTGAGAAAATATTTAAATGAAATTAATATTTGGTGCAACAACCCTTTGGCTTCAAACCAGCATCAATTCTTACACTTGCACAATTTGTACACTTGTGCAAAGTCAGGGATTTTGTAGGATTACAGTCAGGTGTATGAATAACCAATGTAGGTTGAAAACATAATTAACTGAAATAGAAACAGCTGTGAAGGAGACTCAAAACTGGGTGCGAAACAGCCAAACTCTGCTACTAAGGTGAGTTTGTCATAGGTCATACACAATGGCAAGACTGAGCACAGAAACACAAGGTAGTTATACGGCATCAACAAGGTCTCTCACACGTAAAGATTTCAAAGCAGATTCTCAATCACACACTGAGCTTTCCTCTCTCCTTTCGCAGGTACACCAACTGTTGCATGCAATTTCTGTTTTCTGGCTGATCTGCACATCCTGACAGGTGCTCACTTCTGCGCAAGGATCTGGATGATTCCACTACTTGCTTAGACCGCATCCAAGCTCCACTTTTAAAATGGGGGATGTTTAGCACAGTAGTAGTAGCATTTTGTGAGTAAGATCATGACAGGGCTTGCCAGCCAACTTTTAACTGGAAACTAAAAGTTCACAAAAGACTTGCCCATGCAGGGGTTTCAGTTTCACACAGCAAACACAGGTAAGAGAAAATACTGAGCCATGCAGCTCCCTCTTCAGCAGCAACACTGCTTTATTTCACTCATCCCTCAAACCATCTTACTAGCTCTCTTGGCTCTCTGAGCTCTCTACTGACTCACTCTGCCTTTGGTGACAGCTCCTGCTGTATGGGGCCAATACTGACCTCTCTATAGGGGTTCTTCTGACATCCTTGACTTTCTTACTCCTCTGAGATGTACAGATTTACACAGTCCCCTGAACTCACCTAGTTGTCCTTGGTTTCTCAATTCCCCAGACTCTCTCTCTCAGTCTCCCAGATTTGCATAGCCACCACAACTATCTCAGTCCTGTGGACAAAGAAACTCTCCAACATGGAGTGCTGTCTTTTAAGTGGAGCACCACTGTTTTCAGAATAAATTACACACTTGTCTTCAAATGAGAGAACATCTTCCTCCTGTCTGGAGTCCTGAGATTTACCCAACCCTCGCTTATAAAGAGTATGCACACCTGCACACTCACACAACCTGCAGATCTCTATTTGGACCTGGACAAATTGATAGTTTCAGCTGAACAAAAACACCTTGAAGCCTTCAAGCTCCAGACCCTGATTCAGGATTACAAAACTCAGAAGAAAACTAAGTACCGAGTTTTCTCCACTACTCTGGAGACCCGCACTCTACATTAGTGCAAACCTTGTGTATACTTACACAGTAGCAGGACCCAGCATTGTCTCAAGCCAAAAAACATTCAGTTATTAACTCAAAATCCTTGCTGCTGAAAAACACCCTAACAAAACATTAATGGTGGTGACTGAATAAGAAAAGCACAAGTAAGCTTGGAAAAATTTAACTTAAGGCATATAAAAAAAGTCCGCTCAGCCAATGACTAGGTGTAAGGCTAAGCGGACCAGATGCGGAACGTGAGAAGGGGCGGGTCTAATTATGTATTACACAGTGAAGGAAGTTCCCCATCAGGTCCGCCCCCTCGGTATGTCAGACCCCGCCTACGTCATTGGCCTGATGGGGAACTTCCTTCACTGTGTAATACATGAATAGACCCGCCCCTTCTCACGTTCCGCATCTGGTCCGCTTAGCCTTACACCTAGTCATTGGCTGAGCGGACCTGATGGGGAACTTTAGAAGGGGCGGGTCTATACATTTAATAGACTGTGGAGGAAGTTCCCCATCAGGTGCACTCAGGCTCAGCCAATGACGGACAGCGCTGGACATCGGATCGCCGCGGGACACTGGATTTCATCGCTGGAATGGTTTCTTTTTTTTTCTTTTTTTAATTAAGGACTTTCCCAATGGTGTCTGTGTATTTTTATTTTTTATTTTTTTACACTTTCTTCGTGAAATGGTAGGGGTACAATGTACCCCTTACCAATTCACATAGGGGGGCCGGGATCTGGGGGTCCCCTTTGTTAAAGGGGTCTTCCAGATTCCGATAAGCCCCCCACCCGCAGACCCCCACAACCACCGGGCAAGTGTTGTGGGGATGAGGCCCTTGTCCCCATCATATTGTTCCCCTTAATATCTATACCAGACCTGAAGGGCCTGGTAATTGAATTTGGGGGGACCCCCACGCTTTTTTTTTCTTTTTTATCAATGACTTTTCTATGTATTGCCGGGAGTCGACAATTCATTAATAGCCGCGAGTGAGTTTTAAATGACTTTTTTTCCTTCAGAAATGACACTTTGTGCAGGGACAGTTATAAGCACTGGAAACAAGCGCCACTTTACATGCATATTATACACACACCCCATGTACGAAATTTAAAGGAATATTTCACTTTTATTGTTACACTTTAAGCATTATTAAAATCACTGCTCCCAAAAAAACGTCCGTTTTTAAAACTTTTTTTTGCATTGATACATGTCCCCTGGGGCAGGACCCGGGTCCCCAAACACTTTTTATGACAATAACTTGCATATAAGCCTTTATAATTATCACTTTAGATTTCTCCCATAGACTTTTCGAATTTGTCGCGAACACCCCAATTTGTTCGCTGTTCGGCGAACGGGCGAACAGGCAATGTTCGAGTCGAACATGAGTTCGACTCGAACTCGAAGCTCATCCCTACCACCCAGTCTCAAGTCTTTTGCAGACTCTAACAGATTTTTTTCTAAGATTGCCCTGTATTTGGCTCCATCCATCTTCCCATCAACTCTGACCAGCTTCCCTGTCCCTGCTGAAGAAAAGTATTCCCACAACATGATGCTGCTACCATGTTTCACAGTGAGGATGGTGTGTTCAGGGTGATGTGTATTGTTAGTATTCCACCACACCTAGCGCTTTGCTTTTAGGCCAAAAAGTAAAATTTTGGTCTCATCTGACCAGAGCACCTTCTTCCACATGTTTTCTGTGTCCACCACATGGCTTCTTGCAAACTGCAAATAGGACTCCTTATGGCTTTCTTTCAACAATGGCTTTCTCCTTGCCACTCTTCCATAAAGGGCCGATTTGTGGAGCGCATGACTTATGCCGCGTACACACAACCGTTATTCATGTCATACAAAGAAACAATGTTTTTCTCGTCGTGATTCCTCTCAAGCCTGCCTTGCAAACACACGTTCATGAAAAAAAACACGCTTGAGCAAAAGCACGGTGACGTACAACATGTACGACGGCACTATAAAGGGGAAATTCCATTCGAATGGCGCCACAACTTTGGGCTGCATTTGCTGATCCTCGTGTTAATAAAGTTTAGTGAGAGACGATTTGCGCTTTTCAGTCTTCGTGCTTTTCAGTCTTCGTGCTTTTCAGTCCGTTACAGCGTGACAAATGTGCTATCTCCATTACGAACGCTTGTTTTACCAGAACGAGCGCTCCTGTCTCATACTTGATTCTGAGCATGCACGTTTTTTTCCCCTCGTAAAAGCATACACACGACCATTTTTCACAACGTTAAAAAGAACAACGTGAAAAACGACGAGAAAAAATAGAGCAGGGTCGAGAAAATTGCTATGGAGCATACATACGACCGTTTTTTTACGACCAATCTAAAAAATGGCAGTTTTCTCATCATGAAAAATGGCCGTGTGTACGCGGCATAATAGTTGTCCTGTGGACAGATTCTCCCACCTGAGCTGTAGATCTCTGCAGCTCCTCCAGAGTTACCAGGGGCCTCTTGGCTGCTTCTCTGATTAATGCTCTCCTTGCCCGGCCTATCAGTTTAGGTGAATGGCCATGTCTTGGTAGGTTTGCAGTTATGCCATACTCTTTCCATTTTCGGATGATGGATTGAACAGTCCTCTGTGAGATGTTGAAAGCTTGGGATATTTTTTTAAAACCTAACTCTGCTTTAAACTTCTCCACAACTTTATCCCTGACCTGTCTGGCATGTTCCTTGGCCTTCATGATGCTGCTTGTTCACTAAGGTTCTCTAACAAAACTCTGAGGGCTTCACAGAACAGCTGTATTTGCACTGAGATTAAATTACACACAGGTGGACTCTATTTACTAATTAGGTGACTGCTGAAGGCAATCAGTTCAACTAGATTTTGGTTAGGGGTATCAGAGTAAAGGGGGCTGAATACAAATGCATGCCACACTTTTCAGACATTTACTTGTACAAAAAAAAGTAAAAAACATTTATCATTTTCCTTCCGCTTCACAATTATTTGCCACTTTGTGTTGGTCTATCGCATACAATCCCAATAAAACAAATTTACATTTTTGGTTGTAACATAACAAAATGTGGAAAATTTCAAGGGGTATGCATACTTTTTCAAGGGAAGGGATGGGCCATTGCCATAGATTGCTTGATGTCAGAGACAAAGATAACAGAGTGATCCATCTGAGAGCTCTCTGTGCTTTGATTTTAAGGGCAGAGTCTTAAAGGTGGTTGTCTAATGTTAATCATTCATATTACACAGTTTAAATTGGTGTAGCTGAATGATAATGAATTAAGGAAAATATTCCACATGTAATCCTCTTATTTTCATTGTTGTACCTTTAAGTCATCCCTGTAAACATTTGTTCAAAAGCCATTCTTCCATTGAATAGCCGCAAATTTATCTAATCTCTTCAAAACTGACATACAAATTAAACATGGGTGCATAGACCAACAAACCTTGTCAGTTCATGTCATTGGAGGTGTAACAGTGTGATGTTCTTAAATGACTCGTAATATGTCAAAGTTCTTTTTTATCTACAACCATCAAGCTGTTTGCTCACATTTGTTAACACTTTAGCTTTCCTCTTTGAAAGTGTCACTGTTTGCCGTTTAGTATTAAGTAAGAAGACCTGGTGAGTGGCTTTAAGCCTATGGATTCAGGGAGCTATGAAAGCTGATTAACTATTCAGGAAGAATAATCTTGCTGAAAAAAAGGAAAGCTGTATAAAGCATTCTTTTCCTTCCAGTGTAACAATCTTCTAATTATGTTGTCAAGCTCACTGTCGTATCCGCTCCCCTGTGCCATTAAAAACCTTTTCTATGTAAAAAAGAAAGATCTGATTGTGATCCTGTTTGCAGATTTTTTGCCATTTTATTGTTTAAAAAGTATCATTGTATTGAAGCAAAGATTAAATAAATTGATTCACTGTATCGCTTGTGAGACTGTGGCATCAATAGCATCTGCCAAACAGGAAATGCATTTTTATTATGGAAGAATGTATTTGAGCCATACTGTTTACTGAGAAATCTACAGATTGTAAATTGTTGCCAATATTATATTTTTTGTTTTTCTTTTCTTGAAAGAACAGTATAATTCATTAAATTACAAGTAGTTCCTAGCCAATAGCTATTATATTTGTAAAAAAAAAAAAAAGTATGCCCAAAAGCAGAACAATATAAATTAGAAGTATTGTATCAAAATGTATTGTGAATGTGTAAAATATTAAAACAAATGTTATTTACAATGCAGTTGATGGCAACAAACATATAAATACTATCTTCTTTTGTAATTCATTGTAAAGTAATGCAATAATCATTTGTTACAAAAAAAAAAAAAATACAGACTTTATTATTTGTTAGGATATAGTAAAAAAAAAAAAAAAAATTATGTTTTAAACAATACTAGAGGAAATTCTACAGAGAAAGATTGTCCCTTTTCAACTCAATTATTTTGCCAATCAATTTTAGATGATTTTCAATAAAACCTGCCACAAACCTGAACAATTCAAACTATGCAAATGATAATAATGAAACCATTAAACAATAATACGCAAGCAGAGGCTATCTTTATTCACCAAGCTTGGAATACATTTATTTTAAAGGGAAAGTCTTCTGGCCTCTGTGATGTCACAGGTCCTTTCTCATCTCCTCCTGCAAAAGAGGTGGGCAATGCTTACTATTGCACTGAATAGCAATCACGTAAGAATGTGATGGTGGATTCATACATTAAACAAAGAGTTAATCTCAAATAAAAAAAAAAGAGAAACATAAAATCCTTAATGTGATATGATACACTCTATGCATAAAAAATTTCCGTATCGTTCAAGTGATGAAAAAAGACAGAAGACAGTTCAAAAATTGTGCAGAAAATTATTTCTCATGATAAATATGTAGAAATCAAAACAAAGCTGATTGGACATGGGTTCCAGCACCAAAAGATCATGCATAGCCTTCTGTGGCACGCCACAACCTGTGACCAGGGACACTTACCGGATGGTAGCGACCACCTATTTCTAGAATGGTCAGACAGGCAGGTAGAACAACCTCTGCAGAATATAGTAAACCAGGAAGCCACTGGGACACTCTGGTGGTAGGATGGGTCCTCCAGTGTGGTCAAATTCACAGTGGGATATCCAAACCAGCAGGAACCAGAAGGTACAGTAGATCATACAAAGAGACAGCTCCAATAGTGTGATACTGTATATATTGTGTTTATTGAATAAAGCCAAAAGGCTACTTACAATGGATAAAAATCAGTAAAGCCTGGATACAATCGTTTGCTGGCAAACACAAATTCTTTCACCTGCACTTTCAGGGTCGCGTGAGGCCCGATGGCGGATTCATGACAGCTGGCCTTACAAGAAATGGGTTGCACGATGCTGACTGTCATTAAACCTGGAACACTGATGACATCTACCAGCAGAAAGAAATTACTGAGGAGCAGCATGTCTGGCAAGGCCTTCCAATGAGAGAGTGACATGATAGTAAGGCAGGATTGGTGTCCCTGGAAACTCATTTCCTTAGGGAGGCCTATCCCACCTCCATCTTATAAACTGTACTCTTACCATCAGTTCATTCTTATTAGTTTTTCATTTCACTCGAATTCCCTTTTAGATTGTAAGGTCTCAGGAATAGGACTCTCTAAACCCTCTTGTATTAAATTGCACTTACTGTAATTGTACTTTGCAGAGTAACTTTCTCCAGATATTAGTAAAGGTTGGGAAACCATACTCTGCAAACAATACTCAAAACCATCCAAGGAAAAAAAAATGCATTTTTGTTTGCTTCACCATATTTGTTAACCTCTGAGGAAGCTTCCTTTGTAAAGTGCAACTTTCCTTGCAAATTGAACAGTCTATTAGCCTTTAAAAAATTAACTCCATAATATTAGTGCAATAACTTTTTACTTGTTATTGCAATGCCGCGTACACACAGAATTTCCAACAACAAATGTTCGATGTGAGCTTTTTGTCGGAAATTCCGACCCTGTGTAGGCTCCATCGGATATTTGCTTTCGGAATTTCCGACAACAAAAATTTGAGAGCTGGTTCTCAAATTTTCTGACAAGAAAAGTTCTTGTCAGAAATTCCGATCGTCTGTATGCAATTCCGACGCACAAAAAAAACACGCATGCTCAGAATCAAGCAGAAGAGTCGAACTGCCTATTGAACTTCATTGATCTCGGCTCGTCATACGTCTTGTACGTCACCGCGTTCTTGACGTTCTGAATTTCCGACAACATTTGTATGACCGTGTGTATGCAACACAAGTTTGAGCCGACATTCCATCGGAAAAAAATCCACGGTTTTGTTGTCGGATTTTCCGATCGTGTGTACGCGGCATTAGAGTTTTGTTCTGCAGTCCAGTGCTTGCATGAGACTGAAGAAATAAAGGTCATAGAGAATAATAGTAGTCCTTCTCCTTACTTCCAAGCATGCATTATTTTAGTGTCCATTATTCTCTATGGCTTTTTCCCTTTCTCAGCCTATAGCTTTGTACAGCACTAGAGTAGGAAAGAATGCACAAAGTTATAAGTAAATATTGAACTTTACAATGATCTACATTATTACTGTACATTAACATTATCCTCAGAGATAAAAAGGAAGGAGGGGTCTGTAAATGATATCCCAATTATGGTAATAAAAAATGTATTTAAAAATTTGATTTAAAGATCAGGGGAAAAAAGTTAACTAATTGTGTGATGATATAAGCAATTTTACAACTTCAGTTGCATTTTTGTAGTGTTGATAGGAATTGATTTGCAACTTTAATCAGGTGTGCTAAATAACTACGGAAATCATGTTGTACAGTTCAGTGATCTGTTCTGTTCCCCTTTTTTGCATAAACAGAAACACACACATACAGCTTTTACACTAGTAAAGAGCTCAGTGTTTTCATTCATCCTCACACTTCACAGGATAGGTATTTTTTGATAAAGAAAATTAATTCTGTGCCTTTCTATCTGCATACCTTAGTTACAATACACCAACACAGTAGCAGGTATATACAAGTCTTGGCACATAGCACTCCATTTTACACATGTACACTTTCATACTTCATAAGGTACTGCTATTTTTAATAGACATTATGACCTTTGTAAACTGCTCCCACTCAGAATGAAAACTGAATGATCTTTGATGAGAATGATGACAGCATGTTGTCAGACCAAACATAAATCATGCATTCATTAAATAACATGAGTACCTAGTCAATGATTTCAGTGAGCCACATGTGGTTATTTTAAGTGTTTCTGAATCCTTTCATCTCTTTACTTTAAGACACTATATTAAAAATTAGGCTCTGTCTCAAGTAATAAGTATTTTCTAAATGTGAGACAACAATTCCATTAAGTTTTCCATCAAAGAAATACTGTAAATTTGTATAACTACTAACATAAGTGTTACTGCTGGAGCTACAACCATCATCTCAGCTTCTGCCTCATTCACTTTGGAGAAAGCGTATAAGGTCTCATGATTTCCATCATCCAATCATGCACAAGAAACAATACAATTTTACTTTATTTTCCTTGTACATGATTGGGTATTCTTTGCAAAGTGAATCTTCACCATATTCATTAATTTAAGAGAATATTTATTTGCAAAATGAGCAGCATATGCTTTTTTGAAAACCCATATTTCTCTGAAAATCTTGTGTCATTATCGTTCCCTGTATTCAATGTTTACTTGTAGCAGAGATTGTATATATTTAGTAAAAACGGATGTAGCGGAGTGTTCAATTTAGGGGAGTGTCTGAGTGGTAGTTAGGCTCAGACACACTATTGTTGGGGTTAATGGACCATTTCTGTGCCATGGGAGATAGTATTGGTGCATAGTTCCCTGGGGCCTACAGGTGGCACTGTCGCCATAGGTCCGGGTTGAACCACAATACAAGGTTGTGCCTTTTCTTGTCCCCTCTCGGCGGCAGTACGGTGGGGCGGGGAACATGCTGTGCCTGTTGGGAGAGGGTATAAAAAGGGGCAGCCATCTTCCATGCACGTTTGTCCGCGCCCAGGCACCTTCAGCCTGGGTGTGCGTGTGGGTCATCTCCGGGTGCCCTAGGCCCAGAGGCCTGGTTCCTGTTCCATCCCAGACACCTTCAGTCTGGGGTGAGGTACTATTTTGGAGGCCCGGAGCCCAGAACCTTCGGTTGGGTTCCGCCAAGGATCGAGGACTCCCAGGGTGCCGCCTTGCGAGGGGACCCGGATCTGGGACAAGGAGGCCAGGGAGGATACCTTACCGAAGACCCAGCGCAGAGTCGTGGTGACGGTGGGGACCTCTGGTAACTCTCCGGGGGGATGTTTTCTACTTTACATGGGCCAAATACTACTTAAGAAGGAAGTTCACGTTCAAGGTCAGTGGCAGTGGCCTCATAGGGCCGTGCCCTATTCACCTAGTCAGTGGCAGAGACTTTATTCACCCAGTCTGTGGCAGAGACCAACCTCACGGTCTGTGGCAGAGATTGTGCGCCAAAGCTGTTTGTGAAGCCTAAACAGTCAAAGAGTCTGATTCAAGTTTGTGCCTGGACCTCCTCCCACCTAAGCTGTCCTGTGTCTTGTTCCAACCTGTCTGCTGTTAAAGAGGCATATTTATTATCCGTGTGAAATAAATATAGAAGTTGGACTTTCAGTTGGTGTGGACAGTTATATTACTGGGGGAAACATAAGGACTTTCATCTACCTAAGGTAGAGGGGAGAATTCTCCTCGGGAGGATTCAACTCCAGCCGCAGGCAGGCCCGAAAACTAACACAGCTCAACCTCCTTACTCAGGAGGGTACAGGCTTGTGGTGCGGTGTGCCTCTCCCTCCCTGTGAGGAGCCGAAACTAAAAGGCAGGTAGGGGGAGAGGTGAGGGCGCTACACGGATATAAAACATCAGTTTACAGGCAGACAGTATAAACTTAATTAATGCATACCAAACTTGACCCAAAGCCATTATATTTTGAGAATTAAATGATCATCGCAACCAAAAGGTATAATCACACAAGCTAGTTATCGAACCTTTGCATTCCAAAGCCTTAGTAGAAATGCTAGTGTGCGATTTTGAAGTACATTGTAAGTGAATAAAGGAAAAACAGGATGCTCATAAGAAAAATGCAATATACCATATTTATCGGCGTATAACACACACAGGCGTATAACACGCACCCTAACTTTAAGAGGGAAGTTTCAGGAAAAACACTTTCCACAGCCCCCTGCGTATAACACGCAGGCACAGTTTACCCTCTATTTTCAGGGTAAAAAAGTGAGTGTTATACGCCAATAAATACAGTACTTAAGAAAATTCCTCTTTGTATACCTAAAAGCATCATCTCACTATTCAATAATACAAATATTCATTTTTGTAAGCTTGAAGCTGAACTTCAAGCAAATTACATTTATTTTAATTAGAAAGAGCAAGGGGGACGCCGGTCGGCGGTTTGGGACTTTAAATGAGCTAACATAAAAGATGTGTCTCCATCCCGAATTGAAGAAAAAAGACAAGGTAGTTGAAATTTTAAATGAAACAGTGGGCTAGCATGTACAAAAGCACAGGGCATTACCAATAGTACATCCATATACACATATTTGATATAAAACACATAGCAATAAATTGTTTGATCGATATAATTACATATAAATTCATAAAAACTGAGCAGAACACAGCAACATGTGATAATGTGTACATGCAAAATGTATGAAAAGGGGGTCATATAAATCTGAATAGAGTCCCATTTGCACAATAGCTGCATCATTCATTGAAGGCCCGACACGTTTCGTGTAAAAAACACTCCTCAGGGAGTTGAGGTGGCAGAAACTCCAGCAAGCGACAGGGCACAAGGGCATCATCCTCAGAGACCAGCAGGCTGCCATTGGTCATAGAACCAAGTTTCACACACACCTCTGCCTGGCACATTTGTTATTACCCAGGATTGACCGATAATTATATTCATCAAACAATTTATTGCTACAGTATGTGTTTTATATCAAATATGTGTATATGGATGTACTATTGGTAATGCCCTGTGCTTTTGGACATGCTACCTGTTTTATGTGTACTCTTCACTACTACAATATACACATGCAATATTCAAGTGGTTTATTTAATTTATTTTTTACCCCTTCTAGCCCACTGTTTCATTTAAAGTCCCAACTCCCTTGTCTTTTTTCATTTATTTTATTTATATTTTATTTTCGTCTGCATTTAACCTGATTGCAGCATCTTGTAATCATCTGTACAGCAATACTTAGACTGGGATAGGGGGGGGCAGTACCCGTTACTGGGATCCAAGGCTGCATGCTTGGATAAGGGTCTGGTATGAATTATGTAGTAACGCTCACATTGCTTTTTTCTTTAAACTATCCTGACTCTTTTGCTTTTATGACTGAGAATTCCTTGCCTTGTACATTAAATAAATGTCACTAGTTGTTAGGGACTTGGCAGTGCCTGGAACCACTGGCATCCTTAACAACCAGTGATAGCAGAAAGTGGAAGTAATACTGCTATAATATATAACGTTCAGCTCCCACTGAATGGGTAAATGTTTGGGTGAAAGTTTAGTCTGAAAACAAGTGGAAGATAAGGCTAATACTAACTATTCTTAAAAATGTTCCCTCCCCGTATTCTCCTACCTATCCTGTACACCCTGGCTTTGGCCAATTATGGCTCTCCGTTTTTTGCGCGCTGTGATTGGCCAAAGCATGCGGGTCATAGTGCATGCTTGGCCAATCATCAGCCAGCAATGCACTGCGATGACGCAGTGAATTATGGGCCATGGCGCGCCACTCGAATTTGGCGGAAATGGCCCATAATGTTTGCAAAATCGGCGAACATCCGAACAGCCAATGTTCGAGTCGAACATGGGTTCGACTCATACACGAAGCTCATCCCTAATGGCAAATATCAAGATGAAAATACATCTATCAACTGGTTGCTGATGGACAGCATTCAATAGATTGATTGTCAAGCAACAGCTCAAATCATCACATTAAAAATGTAATTTGTGAAAACACAATTAGTTCTAAAAAGCCAGTATAAACAGACAGTGTATAATTCATGTGGTGGAACATGGATATAAAGTACAAATGTCAATGCAAGCTGAATGCATCAAACTGAAACTGTCTCACCCGTGTACCACATGTCTGATTTCAAGTGGTGAAAGTGCCCAAAAGTCTGGTGAATCTGGTGGTTGGTGTGGTCCCATCTGCACTTGAGATGTGAGTGCCTAAACCACTACCCTTACCCTGTGGTCTGCTTGTGGTCTTTTTTTCCTATAATATTTTTATTGAAGAAAAAAATATTTTTACAAAAATAAAATAATATAGTACAGTAAGTTCAGTAATGTACAATAAAAAAGGAAAATAAAACACACAAATCATAAACTTGACACAAAATAATCAGAAGACCAATGGTCCAGAGCAAAAGTAACATAGGTCACAACTGCACAGTATCATAGCTCGGTAATCCAAGTATTACAATAGTGGCAAGGTGTATGTAAGGAAATAATCCAATTAGTGAAATACTTCAGAAAATTGTGTAAAATGATATTGTATCTTTCTGTTGCTTACAAAAATACCCCACGAAAGCCTAGCCACTGAGAGTGAGAAGTAACAATACCATTTCGTAGTTATAGCTGAATATAAACCTATGTAGCACATAGTTGGTAAAAGAAAAAAAATGGGGCAGGGATGGGAGAAGGGAAAGAGATGGAAGTGGGAACAATAATGACCTTTTTACATAGCAAAGTGGGGACGGGCCAGGTCAATAAATGTAGCAACCAAGGGGACCTGAAATTCTAAGCTGAAACCAGCTTAACCGCGAACAAGGACCAAAGGTCTTTCGCCATCCCTCTGTGAGCCCGATCCCCCACCCACCCTGCCCAGCCACACCTATTAGACTCTATTATAGACTAACAAAGTAGTTCCAGTCTCTGCAATGCTTTTCAGAACTAAGACATGACCTGTTTGAATGAATCTGTGTGTCACGGTCTGGGATCAGGCTGGGAGACCAGTAGAAATAGCAGTAGGGGGACCCTCACCAACCAGCAGGATTGGTATACAAGCAGGTAACCCTGCAAAATAACACAGGCTCACCTAAGGTGTGGAGTCTAAGTACTAACTGGTGTTCACCAGAGCTCCTGATGATGGAGATGGGTTTAGATGCTTGTTAGTACCAGGTCACGGTCCTCGGGATCGCACCACCCGGAGGTGAACGAGCCAGGGTCCAGTAGCAGATATAGCAAGTAATTGCAATGTACATAGATCACCCAGAGGGAGATGTTTTTTTCTCAACAAATGTGGAGTTACACTTTAAACCAGGATGGTCATGGGAGGAACAAAGAGTTCAAGGTTCAAGACAAACAAGGTTCAAGGCAGGATCATGCAAATAATTGTCTGGGGAACTTTCCAGTATTCCAGGTGGCTTAGCAAGAAGAGATATTGCCTGACACAGCAGAGGTTCTGGAATCAAACTGTGGTCTTAAAGTGGATCCAACATGCACAGGTTGTAGTGAAAGATAACATTCTATCTTGTGAAACAAGGAATAATTCTTCCATTCTGTTCATTCACTAATGTACAAATCTCAAATGCTTGAGGATTGTGTAACTAACAGGCAATCCTATGAAGTAGTGCCGGCACTTTGCACCATCAGGCTTTTGAGTTTACTCGTTGCCAGGCTTCATCCTCCAGTGAACATTCCAGATGTGTTTTCCATGCCTGGCAGGCTGGTCCCTCACCAGGAGAATGTTGAGCATAGAGAATTGTATAGAGATCGGAAATACCATGTTTTAGAGGGGCCTGTCTGGAACAAATAGCCTCAAACAGCTATAAGGGTCTGCTACATGCCTGCTTCTGAGTTAGACAGTAGAAAGTGCCTTACCTGAAAATACTCCTCAAACTGATTCAGTAAAACTGATCTTTCATAAAGATGCCTCTATGAAAAAAGTGATGAGCCAGAGGGGAGATGTTGGGTCATTGGGGCTGGGAAATTCAGCAGAGTCACCTCTATCAACGGATGGTCAGAAATCAAAGTCTTCTTGTGGCATGACCTCATCCATGGCAGATTAAATACCTACCTTGCAGATAGCGTGGACTTACCAGTCCACAATCCTTTCCAGATGTGAAGCCCAATAGTATTTTTGCATATCAGGGAGGCCTATTCATCCCTTAGATTTCCGGGAGCGATAAATGAGCCAGATTCATTCGTTGACTCTTATTCTGCCATAGAAAAACTTGAAACATCATATTCAAGGCAGAGAAAATTTATTTCAGTAAGATGATAGGGATCATTAGCATCACATTTCAGAGGCTAGGTAAGATGCTCATTTTAAACACCGCTGCTCTGCTAAACCAAGACAGAGGTTTAAGATTCCAAGACTGGAGATCTTTCGAAATCTGCCTTACCTGGGGCATAAAATTTCCACATAAATAGATTGGCTGGGTCTGTTGGAGTTCAATATCCAAATATGTGATGTCGTTCTGTTTTCAAGTAAATGGGAACTGTTGTTTATAATAAGTGATCTCGTTCTGCCAAGAGGCCAATGCCAACACATAGGATTTTTATTATGTGATTTTAAAATTTACGAAAGAGGCAAATTACTCAAGGGTACCTGTGCAAGAGTGGTGAATGGATCTCTCGGAAATACTTGTGGTCTTCTTTGCGGTCAATGGCCATTACCTCTGAGAAAGTCTCAAGATGTAATTTATTGTTTCTACTGAGGCTTTAGTGCGTTTCTTATCTATTAAGCCTATGCGGTTTTAGGCATTACAAGCCGTTTTAGTGAGCTGGTGAGTGGGGAGTGGACCCAAAAGGGGGAGCACGAGAGTCACCTGATTTCCTATGCAATAACAAGCACAAGTCAATTTGGAACTTTGCACTTGATATTGCAATATTGTACGATTTATTGGACTGTGCTCTCTAGACTTCTCACATGAACTTTATTTTCACTTGATATTATATTGATTTTTTATATGCATTTCTTATCATTTATTTTTGGAGATTCACATATTTTTAGAGATTCACCTGTATTTCCTTTTTATGGATTTTTTTTTGCATATTCAAGGTTTTTTGTAACCAAGTGCTAGCATGTTGGTGCTCCACTGAGGAGCATACTCACTTCAATTACTGATGATAGATTTTAGTCTATATATATAATTCTTGCTGTGTACACTTTACACTAGTGGTTTCAGTACTGAATAGTACCCATTTAGGGATTATTTCTTGGCCTTTTTGGGCTAGTAGATCCCACATCTGGCACTATATTTTGTACACATCCTTATGAGAAGCGCTCTGATAGATTACTCTTCAGTTCATAGGTAGCGCCACATACCCCACTCTATATCCTATTTTTAATTACTTAGAGCCCCCGTCTGTGGAGATCCATAGGGGATGCTGCAACCGAGCCTACATCTAAGCGTGGAACCCTAACCATTTATAAAAGCCGTTTTAGTGAGATTAATAAAACATTAGAACATTTTCCCTTTAATACATGTTGTTGCAATGAGTCCCTAGACCTCTTTGTTTCTATAATGATTTTGTTTATATTTTTTAAAACACAAATACCCTTGTTAGTCATTGCATTAACAATTTTTTATTTTAGATATTCCCATACCCTGCATCTTGCTCCTGATGAGTGGTCATGCTACCACGAAACACGTCGAGCTTTCCTATGATGCAACGTCACAGTGTCGGTCCTACCAATAATATTTTTTATCCGTTTTTGTTTTTTATTTTAATTTATTTTATTTTATTATATTCCAATGATTTTTTCTACCATTGTTTTTATATCTATACGTTATTACTATTACACACTGGTATATATACCTTGGTCTATTACTATGTATATTATGTTGTAACAATTATGTACTGTTACTAATTGTGCAATCTATTGCTACTGAGACCAATGATTACAATTTAATGTTTTCTTTTATTATCTATTTTACAGTGTATATATGCCAATTGTATTTAATAAACAATGTGTACATTGATTGATTCATTCTACTTAGTATTACTCAGTATTATTGCTTCGTATAAAGTCCCACTGCTTTCTTTTTTCAATATGTCCAGGGATGGAGGTTAATCATAGGTATTGCCTCATATAAAGTCCCAACCCCTTATCCTTGATCACAAATACCCTTATGTAACCCAGTAGGGACACTGAAACCAGAAAACTACCCCTTACATCAAAGTATATCCTAAAGTGTTTGTTAAGCTGAAAAAAAAAAATCACACCCTGTTCCCTTAAAGCATTATATAAAGCACAGTGATTGTGCTGTGTAATTTGGCCCCTTCTATCACCTGAAAAACCCGGCTGATCCTGCCTGGCTATACCCTCCCTCCGGTAAACTGACTGCTGAGCCTTGACACTGTAATCAGTTTAGGTGCCTCCGTCATCCGCAGCCCTGCTCTGTCCTACTCTGCCCCCCCCCTCCCTGTCTGTCTGCTCATGTCAGTGCCTGCCCCCTCTCATAACTGCTCTCATAACTGCTCTCATAACTACTATAAAATCCTCCCATCCCCTCTGTAACATAACAACATGTGTCCCTGTGTCTGTGTTATATTTAACAGTGCTCACGTGACTCCTCAGCTCTCTCTCCTCTCTTCCCCTCCTCCCTGGCTAATTTCATCAGGAGTGCTCAGCTCCGCCCACTTAAGCTGTAAGCCAGACAGCCAGATGAGAGAGCCAGGGAGTCACATGAGCTCCAGGAGCCACTCTGATATAGGTACAAATCGGCATATGTTTTATGTAACACAGACACAAGGACACATATTGTTATGTTACAGAGGGGATTTGAGGTTTTTATAGTAGTGGCTTAACAACCACTTTAACCACTTGCCGACCACCTCCAGTAGATATACGTCGGCAGAATGGCACGTACAGGCACATCAACGTACCTGTATGTCCCCTTTAACTGCCTGACGTGGGGGTCGCGCGCGCTCCGCCGCCGCCGGCGCGCTCGCGACCCCGCTACCTTCCCCGTGAGTCGGACCGCGGGTCCCGCAGACTCGATCGCCGCGGGGATCCCCGCGATCGTCTCACGAAGGCATAGAGCAGGGAGATGCTTGTGTAAACAAGCATCTCCCTGCTCTGCCTAGTGACAATGACACGGATCTCGGCTCCGTGTACTCGGAGCGGAGATCGGTGTCATGTCACACAGAGCCCAACCCCCCTCAGTTAGAAACACTCATCAGGGCACACTTAACCCCTTTAGCACCACCTAGTGGTTAACCCCTTCACGCCAGTGTCATTTTCACAGTAACCAGTGCATTTTTATAGCAAAATGACAATGGTCCCAAAAATGTGTCAAAAGCGTCCGATGTGTCCGCCATAATGTCGCAGTCACGAAAAAAATCACTGATCGCCGCCATTACTAGTAAAAACATTTTTTTATATAAAAATGCCATAAAATTATCCCCTATTTTGTAAACACTATAACTTTTGCGCAAACCAATCAATAAACGCTGATTGTGATTTTTTTTACCAAAAATATGTAGAGTACGTATCGGACTAAAATGAGGAAACGTTTTTTTATACATTTTTGCGGGATATTTATTATAGCAAAAAGTAAAAAATATTGCATTGTTTTCAAAATTGTCGCTCTATTTTTGTCTATATGCAGAAAATAGAAACCGCAGAGGTGATCAAATACCACCAAAAGAAAGCTCTATTTGTGGGAAAAAAAGGACGTCAATTTTGTTAGGGAGCCCTGTTGCACGACCGCGCAATTGTCAGTTAAAGCGACGCAGTGCCGAATCGCAAAAAGGGGCCTGGTCATTAACCAGCCAAAATGGTCCGGGGCTTAAGTGGTTAAGGTATACAAATAGAGGAAAAAAAGCACAGATTCACTCCAAATTGTAAAGACCCTAGTATTATATACTATTTTGTACCAACCCAAAGATAAATAAATAGTGAACACCCTGAATCTGATACAGGAGCTAATTTGCTGAAGAAGCAGAGCATGTTCACTTGTAAAGTGAATTTTTAATTTGCAAAGTGAATTTTCACTTGTCTTAGTGAATGGGGTAAATTCAAGTGAAAATCAAGTTTTCAAAGAATACCCAATCGCAAACAAAGACATTTTAAAACAGGATTTTAGCTCATACAGTAGGTGACCGCGATATTGTGTCAATCTCGCCGCTTTTATCGGCGAGATTGACCACCTACGAGCCCCGTCGCGGGAGCCAGCACCGAGCTGGCTCGCCGGGAAAGGTAAAATGGGCCCCCAGATCCCGGCCCCCCACCCTATGTGAATTAGTATGGGGTACATCGTACCCCTACCCATTCACCTGGGGGAAAAAAGTGTCAATAAAAAAAACACACTGGACAGGTTTTTAATGTAATTTATTAGGCAGCTCTGGGGGTCTTATTCCGACTTCGGGGTCTTCTTCTGACTTCGGGGGTCTCCTCTCCCGCTCTCCGGTTCTTCTTCCGCTCTCCGGTGCCTTCTGCCTTCTGCCGGGCTCCTCCGCTATCTTCTTCCAGCTCTTTTACTAGCGTTGGCCCGGTCTTCCCCGTCGTCTTCTTCCCTTTTCTCTTCTTGTTCCGAAGTTGACACGACGCTCTCTCCCGCTGTAATGCCGTGTGCGTGGTGCACAATGATTTATATAGGCATGGGGCATGGTCACCGGGTGATGTCACACGGTGACCCCACTCCTTATGTCATCACCACCCGGAGCATGATGGGACTGTGTAGTCATAAGAGGCGGGGTCAACTGGTGACCACGCCCCATGCCTATATAAATCTTTGTACACCGCGCACACGGCATTACAGAGGGAGAGAGCGTTGTGTCAACATCGGAACAAGAAGAGAAGAGGGAAAAAGACGACGGGGAAGACCGGGCCAACGCTAGTAAAAGAGCTGGAAGAAGATAGCGGAGAAGCCCGGCAGAAGGTATAAGGCACCGGAGAGCGGGAGAAGAGGCCGAAAAGAGCGGAGAAGTCGGAAGAGACCCCCAAAGTTGGAAGAAGACCCCCGAAGTCGGAAGAAGACCCCCGGAGCTGCCTAATAAATGATTTAAAAACCTTGTGTAGTGTGTTTTTTTTTCTTGACACTTTTTTCCTCCAGGTGAATGTATGTACCCCATACTCATTCACTCT
Source organism: Rana muscosa (assembly GCA_029206835.1). Lineage (NCBI taxonomy): Eukaryota > Metazoa > Chordata > Amphibia > Anura > Ranidae > Rana > Rana muscosa. Next base: position 713,758,908 of record CM055117.1, on the reverse strand, counting down.
ATGCCGGGTGGGGGGCCGGGATCTGGGGGCCCCCTTATTAAAGTGGGCTCCCGGATTCCTATAAGCTCCCCGCCCGAAAGACCCCAACAACCAACGTCCAGGGTTGTCGGGAAGAGGCCCTTGTCCTCATTAACATGGGGACAAGGTTCTTTGGGGTGGGGGGGCCGCAGAGCGCCCCCCTGCCCCAAAGCACCCACCCCCCATGTCGACGGGATGCGGCCTGGTACCGTTCAGGAAGGGGGCGCTCGCTCGTCGCCACCCCCTTTCCTGACGGCTGGGCTGCGTGCTCGGATAAGGGTCTGGTATGGATTTTGGGGGGACCCGCACGCCGTTTTTTCGGTGTAGGGGGTTCCCCTTAAAATCCATACCAGACCTAAAGGCCTGGTATGCTCCTGGAGGGGAACGGGGAGAGAAGAGTCGCCTCTGGGTGCAGATTTTTCAACAAGTTTAATATACAATTAGATTTCCTTATAGTGCACTCACATTTAAGTCGTTAAAAGCAGGCATAGAGTCATGTCCCAAGATGTGGGGCTGTCCTCGATAGAGTCAATCCCTCTCCTTGATCTCCTAGGCTGTGTGTCCTATGATTGTAATGGATGCTCTATACCGCTGGATGGAGTACAACAGGTTTGCAGTGGAGCAGTGGAGCGTGTCCTCAGCGCGAGGCTTGGAGTGCAGGGAGATGTCAGGCGGAGGGGGGTGACGTCATCGGTAAGCGACCAGGTTTCGTGAGCGTGCAGGCTGTGGATGGAAAAAACAGCCGCGCTCCTTTCTCAAGCTAACAGACAGAGACTCAGCAGATATCATTATAAGGGCGGGCAGGGGGAGTGGCTGAGTATCTACATGCCGTGATAGGGGGACAAGGGGGCAGAGCACAGGAAGGGCAGGAGCAATTATGATGACACAAAACATGTATGAAAAAATATATATAATAAAATAATAAAAGGTTATTGTGTGTATATATGTTTAAAAAGAGTAGGTATAAAAATTAATAAAGAACGAAAAGTATCGGTGTTAAGAACAGCCTGGGATATTATACAGAACCCACGGAGGTCATGTGTGAGCGCATGTATTGGTATGCAGCTGTATGGAGACAACAATTAAAGAGAGGAGAAATGGGACATGTTGGACACTAAATATGATGGTGCACATGTACACATGCATCCCCATGCAGTCATGCGCAGGAGGGTACATGTAAACATATACGGGGGGGGAGGGGGGAAAAGAACAACATGGAAGGGAGAGGGCGGCAAAGCTTTCTAGAACCCGTCACCCACACAATGTAAAGGGAGGATGTGGATGAGAAGTCCCACCTGAAGTATATATACATATAAAGGGCATAGTTAATAGATGGAAAAGGGGGGGGAGTATACATTGGCATACTAGTCAATAGATATTGTATTAGGATAATATAGGGTGGAGAAATTATGGTAATGATAATTATTATGTTTTTTTTTATACATATATAAAAATACATGCATATATATATACACATAAAAATTAAGCACGTGTGGTAACCGATCGTGTGATATAGTGCATGTGTGTGTGTGTGTGCAGGTAATAAGATAAATCAATAAAATCAGTAACAGGAGAAAAGATGATGCGACTAGAGAAAGGTAGCTATTTCGATGCATTTGTTTATACCTCCTGGTGAAAGAACATCCAGGGTGTAGATCCAAAAAGTTTCACGAGCACACAACTTCTTAAATCATTCGGCTTTTGGAAGAGATCTGGGAATTTGCTCTATTACCCAGACTTTTAGGCCTGCAGTAGATCCATTATGAGCTGTGGTGAAGTGTTTGGGGACGCTGTGTGGATCTATGCCACCTTCGATATACCTTCTACGTTCCCCAAAACGTTGTCTTAGAGGTCTAATGGTTCGTCCCACATATATTAAGCCACATGGGCAAGTTAGGCAGTACACAACGTAGTCGGAGGAATAGTTGTAAAATTCCTTTAACTGGTAAGTGATCTCTTTCGTGTTGAAAGTTTTTTGACCGTGCTCGACTAATTTGCAGGTCTTGCACAGTGCTTTGCGACATTGGTACCTCCCTATTATCGGTATAAGGGTGAGAACTGCTGGTGAAACGGTGGTAGGTTTAAATTTACTGGGGGCGATCCTGAGATTAGGGGCCCTCCGATATGTGACCTTAGGATATGGAGGACGGATGGTTTTCAGATATGGGTCTTGTTGCAAAATGTTACAATGACCAGATAATATTTTTTCCATTTTTTTATGTTTTCAATGAAAGGTAGAAATAAACCTGCTAGACCGGTCCTGGGCAGGTAAATTAGTCTTGGGGGGTTTGCCATGGAGGTAGAACTGATATGCTTCATCCAACAGACTTGCAGGGTATTCTTTTTCTAGGAATTTTTCTTTGAGGGGAACACTTAGTTCGACATAGTCGCTGTCCTTGGTACAGTTTTGTCTGAGATGGCAGAACTGGCGCTTTGGGATGTTGTTGATCCATTTCGGGTAGTGGCAACTCTTAAGCCTCGTACACACGACCGATTTTCTCGTCCAAAACCGGCAAGAAAAGTGCCGCGAGAGCTTTTTTCTCGAGAAAAACGTTCGTGTGTATGGTTTTACGACGAGAAAATTGCCGAGAATCTCGACGAGAAAATAGAGAACCTGCTCTCTATTTTCTCATCAGGATTCCAGATTTCCTCGTCGTGTTTCTCGTCGGCCTGTTTTGTGACGAGAAAATGGTTCGTGTGTATTCTTTAACGAGTCTTTCAAAAGCGCGCATGCTCAGAAGCAAGTATGAGACAGGAGCGCATCTTCTGGTAAAACAAGCCTTCGTAATGGAGATAGCACATTCGTCACGCTCGAAATTATTGCATCGTTTAAATGTTGTGCATTGAAATCTTCTTTAGAATGTTACATTAATCAAAACGAAAGAACTTATTTTGCTGCTGATATTCACACAGAGTTATGACTATATTTTTTAAACCTTTTTCATGCTGCTCTTAAGAAGATTTATGTGTATTATATCGTGCAAGTTTTTATGAATATTTAACGTTTTTATCTTTTTCAAACTGATGTTAATTTTAATTTCGCAATGTTTTGATAGCGATCTCCCATTGAATATTTTAATATATAGTTGTAAAATTTTACACCCTCTTTTTGGGAAATCAGATTCTTTTATTTTTTAGGGGGTTTTTTATCTGTCCCTTTTTTTGTCAGTCAAATGTCTCTGCTTACTCCAAAGCTAAATTTTTAATTTTTACAAATACACATAGTCAAGTATGAACTTAAACAAAAATAACATTTATTCATGTTTCAAATAAAATAAAGAGAAGGCAGCGCTGGAGAACCTGCTGCCATTTGTGCATCCCAGGGACCCCAGACCACACATAAACCCTGTGTGGACACTAAAATTGGGAGCTTGAGAAGGCCAACATTTCTGAGCACAATCTGATGCTGGCCTCCCAGAGGTCAGGAACAGCAGCAGGTGAGATATATGTCCCAAGTGTGTGGTACTACAACAGGCTGCCTTCTGTCCGACCACAATGAAGCAAGGCAACCTTCCCTGCAACCTTTCCTGAAGCCTTCCCTGCAGCCTTCCTTCTTCGTTTGGCTGGAGGCTGGGCCACTGGAGGGGTACTCCTGTCAGGAGGAGGAGGAGGTGGAGGAGAAGGGGGTGGCGCAGAAGAACAAGGTGGAGGTGGAGGAGAAGGGGGTGGGGCAGAAGAACAAGGTGAAGGTGAAGGTGGAGGAGAAGGGGGTGGGGCGGAAGAACAAGGTGGAGGAGGAGGTGAGGAGAAGGGGGTGGGGCAGAAGAAGAAGGTGGAGGTGGAGGAGAAGGGGGTGGGGCAGAAGAAGAAGGTGGAGGTGGAGGAGGAGGTTGAGGTTGGGACAGTTGTGCCACCTCACAAATTGCAGTATTGGGGGTAATTTTTCCCATCTCCCCCTTGTTGAGCAAGGTGATGAGCAGGGGCTCGCATAGGAGGCGTTGCTCCATGCTCATCACCTTGAACTTTGCCTCCATTAGGCCGGCAATGGCCTCTTCAGGGGATGTGGGCTCTTTGAGGGTGGCATGGGCCTCTTTAATAAGGGCCATTGCTGCCTCACTGGTGGTCCTGTCCCTCCTGCCTCTTTTGGGAAATCGGATGGGAGGCACCTGTGATCTGGTGCTTCTCCTTTGCCCTGCCACCTCCTGCCTGCCACTGGGCCCTGCCACCTCCTGGCTGCCACTGGGCCCTGCCACCTCCTGCCTTCCACTGGGCCCTACCACCTCCTGGCTGCCACTGGGCCCTTCCTCCTCCTGCCTGACAGTTTCCAGACCCTCCTCCTGGCTGATTTCATCCTGTGTATGAAAAAGGGACATAGTTTAATATGTTGCTTTAATCTTTGCCTCCAAATTTATAATCATGATTGAACCAATTAGAATGTAAATCCTGAAATCAGTTTCTAAAATTTACAACTACATCAGATTGACTATTTAGCACCCAATTAAGTGCAGACTAATGTCTAGAGATCTTGATTTCACTTGTGGAACTCTAAATAGTTTATGTTTGTCATCTTGACATATTTGGCAAACATTAATTTTATCCCAATACATTTTCATTTAATACTATACCTGGCTCCAGATGGCCAAATCAGGATCATCCAGGATGGCTGCCTCCTCTTGCTCCAGAGAAGGCTCAGGTTGGCTGCAGGGAAGTCTGATGGGAAGAGTGAAGAGTGATGGCCTTGCCTCAATCTGGTCATCCAGGAAGGACATCCTGCTGTAGTACCACAAATTCGGGACATACACATCATCTGCTGCTGCTCCTGACCTCTGAGAAGCCAGGACCTTAGAGCGTTCAGTCCTGTAGGTGCCTCTCAAGCTCCCAATTTTAGTGTCCACCTGTTTTGCTGTGGCTGTGGGCACCTTGGTATGCACAAATGGGAGCAGGGTCTCCAGCGCTGCTTTTCTCACCCCTCTTTTTTTGTGGATGGGGTTTTTCGTCTCCCACAGAGCGGGCAGCTCCCTTACCCGGTCTATAAATTCCGCAAGGAATTCCTTGTCACTTATAAACACATTCATTTTGGGTCTGCAAGTAAAATAAATAATATATAACTAATGTGAGGCACACAGTCTAACCTCCTTAACATCGTAGTCACCATATATATTCTACAACATTCTCAAGACAGTATAGGCCAACAATTTGTCCAAGTCACAAAATCACATACCTTCGTTCGCACATCCATAACTTGAACTCCTCTCTCCGCACACCGAATGTAGTATAGTCACATGTGTGTTTGCTATATATACACCACACATGCGTCAAACTACGAACACGTCGCTCTGCACACGTCGCCCGCCCATGACGTTCTAACTAACATCTTTTCCCCGCCCCTTCTCTTTTGGCGCGCAGACAGATATGGCAGAGTTACAGCAGGTGTCTGATAATTCCGCAATTAACGAGGAGGAGACAAGCCCGGAGACCAAGGAAACGTCACGATCAAGGAGGAGATTCAAGGCATCTAATATGTCTTTTGCGGAGATGGTGGACATCTTGCTCAAGTCTGATTATGACGCAAAGCATGGCCTGTATAGCAAACCAAATAGAAGGAAGGCCAAAATACTCAAGAAAGTCGTGAAGAGTCTGAAGACGAATTTCGGGGTGAAACGCTCAAATGAGCAGCTCAGAAAGAGGTGGTCAGACCTCAAACTGAGGGAGCCAGAGCAGTTAAGAAGCATTAAGAGAATGCTAGCAAAAAGTAAGTAAAATTTACACTTTTCGGCTATTAATGTTTTTCTCAACTTACATGTTGCTCCTTTTTGTGATTTTATCATATTGGACTCCCTTCCATAATTTAATAATTTGAACTTGGTTTGGCACAGTAATTGTTCGTTACGTTACAGACACTTCGTTCGGCCACTATCCGCTGTTTTGGCTTATTTTATAGCCACAAAAGTAATTAGACATCTGCGTGTTTTTTTAACATTTTTGTTCCAAATTTTTAGGCTAGATGATGTGTTTGTAAAGAGAATGAAATGCAAACTTTAGTCAGTGTAAAGGAGAGGACACTCAGCAGCTGCTTCCACATCTGTACTTTGGAGCACTATAGTGTGGGCCACCAGACCCGCCTTTTTTGGGTGTCCCACACAGGTTCATTAGTGATTTTTTGTGGTGCCTCCATGTCTAAAAACTGACAGCCAAAGGTGAATACTAAACATATTTTTGGTTCAAAATAATGCATTCATCTTTAAATTCCGCACAAACATACACTTGTACCCCACTTCCAAACAATTTAGCCTGTTTTTATTTTTCATAGCGAATTTCAGTGTGATAAATAGACCTTTTGTTTGATTATCATAGGGGAGAGAAGACTGGGAGGAGAACACTCCAGGGAGCACAGGAACCCCACAGCTTCACAACAACCCCAAACTCCCAAAGACCCACAACCGAAGGATGTTGAGGAAGTTGAGGTGGAGGAAGGAGAAGTGCAGGAAGGAGAGGTGGATGACGTTGTGGAACTGGTCACCACAACATGTCAGTATCTGTCACCACAGCTTCAGGTAAGAGATGTAGGCCTGCAGAGTTATAATACCTTTTTATTTTGTTTTTAGGGGATGTAAATGTTGTGGTGAAGGATAGTACACGTTTCTCTGCTGACAGTGCCCTCCGAATAATACAGCAAGTGATGGAATGTAGCACGGAACTGGACAGAATAAAGCAAATAATTCATGTGATGGATCACACATTTAAAGACATTCTAGATGTTTTGGGGAGAATCAAATAAGTCAACCAAACCCCCATTTTTTTTTCAGGAATGACTGTTCATCAACCTTTTATACTGTTTTTGACAATGCAACCAGCCAAAAATTGAATATGCACACAGTGTGTCAACATGTGCCAGCTGCCATCAGGGGATATCCATGTACGTCTTTTGGGGGTGCAACCCCTTCCTCGTACCTAAAGTAGGTGAACTGAGGAAGGGGTTGCACCCCCAAAACACGTCCATTGATCACCCCTGATGGCAGATAGCACATGTTGACAATAGGGATCAGGAGTCTCAAATCCCTAGTGGAAAATAATACAAAATGTGTGCATATTAAATTTTTGGCTGGGCAAGGGGTTGCAAGACCCCATATTAGGACGGGCACATACAGACATAGTTTGTGTAAGTGAATGTGTCAGATTGCTCAGAGGTATCCAATGTTGTAATTTTTGGAATGCAACTGTTTTTGTATTTTTCTAAGAAAAGAATTGGCGGTTTGTGGCCAGGAAAAAAAAAAAAAAAAAAAGGAAACATGTCTGTGAATGTGCACAGAGTAAAATGTTTGAACAGAAACAACGTGTAGCTTCTTTTTTCAATACGCTCTAACCTGATTTGTGTTTTTTTTAAGGTTACATAGTGAAATGGTTGTTATTTACTAAAGGAAAATACACTTGGCACTACAAATGCACTAAGACAAACTAGGAGACAGGAAACAAACCTAAGTTAAAATTAGAAATCAGAATTTTATTTAACTCATTCTCCAGGAATCTTTAGCCATAGCCTGGCATAGAAATTGCCCCCCTACCCGTGAAATATTCCATATATTTGTCCCGAACCTCACGGGCATTTTGGGGGGGCAAGCCAGGATGGGCAGATTCCAGGCCCGGCAGGGGATTAGCAGGTGAAAGTCCAGCCTCAGGCAATACTGAGGCCATATATGAATTGGATTTTCTGCTGAGAAAATTGTGTAGCACACAGCAGCATAAAACTACATAGTTTATTTTGTAGTCCGCCAAGTGTATGGAAGTCATAAAAATGCGGAACCGGCTGGCCATTATGCCGAAGGCATTTTCAACAACTCTTCGGCCCCTGGCCAGCCGGTAATTGAACACCCTCTTCTCTGGGGTCAGGGTCCTGTGAGGAAATGGCCTCATAAGATGCGGTCCGAGTCCAAAGGCTTCATCAGCCAAGAAAACAAAGGGGAGTCCTTCAATTCCCTGCATCCGGTGGCAATGTAAGGTCGTCACTCTGGAGACGGAGGGCAAACTCTGTCTGGATGAAGGATCCCCCATCGGACATCCGGCCATTCTTCCCTACATCAACATAGAGGAATTCATACCGTGCTGACACCACCGCCATCAGCACAATGCTATGAAACCCCTTGTAATTGAAGTAGTAGGACCCAGAACGGGGTGGCGGCACGATGCGGACGTGCTTCCCGTCTATGGCACCACCGCAGTTGGGGAAGTCCCACCGCGTAGCAAACTCCGATGCCACAGTCTGCCATTCCTGTGGCGTGGAAGGAAGCTGGGGAGTCAAACAAGATGAAAGAAAATTAGAATTTAAAAATATTACATTACAAGGAGATTATAATAAAAAAAACATTAGAGTCCAACATCAATCAAATTCTATGTTTATTAAGGTGTTTTCAATAAGTATAATGGAAGGCTCATGTTTCATATTCATCACCCCCTCTGATGGTCCATTAATACATTATTTTGGGGGGGGTAGATGTGTTTGGCCACAGGATAGCAGTGCAGTGGCGGTGCGTCCAGAGTGGGCGCTGGAGCACTGCCCCCTCTCTCCTGTGCCCGTCATTTAGAACAATACATAGGTTCTTGCCTTGCATTAACCTATGTATTGTCAATGCCGCACACTATTCAGGTGTATGGCCCCCTGTTAAGCGACCAACATATGAATAACTGCAGCATTTATGGGGTGAAAATTGCATATCAGAAACAGGGAGGCAAATAGGCTTGCACATTACAGCCTGAGGGATGTAATTGGCTTCATAAAAGTTAAATAGGGGACGCGGGGGGGGGAGCATTCCTTGGGTAAACACTGACAGGCTGCTCTGCCAATCATGTTCACCAAGTCTGTTTAATGGTAACATGATTGGCTGATGCAACATCAAGGGAAGGAGAAGACATCAAGGACAGAAGAAGGATGGCGCTGACCACAAGAAGGTATGTGCAGGGCTGGGGACAAAATGGCTGCATTTGAGGGTTACAAAATGGCTGCATTGGAGGGGACAACTGGGGGCGTTTAATAGGCACCTTTGCAAAAATGGAGGAAGTTTATTTCCTAAATTGGGGTTGGACCCCCAAACATTTGTTGCAACAGGCGCCCCTGCTGGAAAGGTTAGTGAAGGGAAATATGCATGGAGGAGAAAAAAGGGGCAATCTAAAGCTTCCAGCATGCATGGGGACAAAGGGGACATTCTCAGCATATTACAATCATGGTAATTAGGGAAGGATGAAAGAAATACAATACATTAGCATACTGTACATGAAATACATAAAATGTGATGTTAAAGGAGAAAACTTACCCTAATATAGTCCTCCTGCAGGACTTGGATGATGACAGAACAGGTGTCTGGGATTATGAGGCCCAGAGCCTGGGGGGAGATGCCTGTCGTGAACTTCAAGTCCTGAAGACTTCTCCCTGTCGCCAGATAACGTAATGTGGCGATGAGCCTCTGCTCAGCACTGATGGCTTCCCGCATAACGGTGTCCTGCCTGGTAATATAGGGGACACCAAAGCCAACAGTTCCTGAAAAACGGGGTCAGACATCCGCAGAAAATTCCTGTAGTCCTCAGGATTATTCTCGACTATCTCCCGCAGCAGAGGCATGTGGCAGAATTGGTCCCGCTGGAGCAACCAATTCTTGGTCCATGAACTCCTCCTCACACCATTCATGGACTGGTCTTGGTCCAAAACAAGCAGACCAACACCAAGCGCACGCACAGCACGAACTCGACGACGAGAATGTCCAGGCGACATGGCTAGGAAACGGTCGTCTTATCAGAACGTACAGAACAGAACGCACTTTAGAACAGCAAGGCCTATGAATAACAAACTGAAAATCAGAAACGAACGGGCAAGAACACACTGTAAAACAGATACAACCTGCCTAGATGCCCTGAAAGTCAAGATACGAACCCACAAGCACAAACTGAACCTCAGAAAACGAACTGAAAAGCACGAAGACTGAAAAGCGCGAATCGTCTCTTCCCAAACTTTTACTTCACACGCGGTAACACGAGATCAGCAAAAGCAGCCCAAGGGGTGGCGCCAAGAAAATCGATCTTCCCCTTTATAGTGCCGTCGTACGTGCTGGACATGAGCGTGGAGAACATCTAGGAAATTGGGAAATGTCAGTGTGTACGCATAGAAAGCTTGACGAGAAACTCGTCAAGGTTAACAAGAATCTCGTCGAAAAAAACGACGTGTTTTTAACGATGAGAAACTCGGTCGTGTGTACGAGGCTTTAAAGTGTAAATATGAGTTGCCGGCCATAGGTTTAGTATAGTTCTTGGCATAGATGTTATGTCCGTCATGTCCCAATTCGAGGTCCAGGAGGGCTAAGGAGGTAGGGTTGCTTTCATGGGTAAATGATAGCCCGTATGTGTTGTTGTAGCAGTGTTTAACAAATGAGGAAATGAGTTGACGAGTTCCTTCCCAAATGATGATAAGATCATCTATGTATCTGCCAAAGAAAACGATATTGGCAGAGAAAGGGTTATTATTGTAGATGTGTTGGTTCTCCCAAAAACCCATGGCTAGGTTGGCATAGGAGGGGGCAAAGTTTGTGCCCATGGCAGTGCCCTGTTGTTGAAGGAAGAAATCTCCATTGAAGGTGAAATAATTATGTGTGAGACAAAATTTAGTTGCATCTAAGATGAAAGTAGCTTGGCACATGGATTGCTCTATGGCCATTAGGCCAAATGTATGGGGGTTGGAGGTGTACAATGATTTAACATCCAGTGATAGCCATATGTATGATGTTTCCCACTTGTACAATTCCAACAGAGTTTTCACATGGAAAAAAAAATATCTCTCTAACCCTACCATCCCAGCACCGCTACTTCCAGCTACTTTCCATCCATCTCACAACCACAGTATACCCATGCCCCCTCGCCCACTAATGAATATCAGACCTTTCGGTACTGTAATTTCTAACAGATACCAGAGGATCCCCCATCCCCATCACACCCCAAGCCACCACCTTCATACCCCTCATCATACCAACATAACAACAAAAAACTGAATAAATATAACAGCGATAAGAATGGAGAATGGAGAATTAATTATCGCTCTTAATAAGTTCTATAACAGACCTAATTCTAGATTGGACCCCGAACTCTATCGAGTCTACTTTAGCAGAAACTGCTAAAACTGTAAAAAATTTCAACCTGTCCACACACCTTCTATACCCTGCAGAAATTTCTCTGCTCAGTCGTGGACTTAAATTTGCTCTGGTTAATAGACCTAATCCATTTCTGTTATTTCAAGATTTCAACAGCTATATAAGGAACCTCACTCTCAAAAGACATTTCCATATGAAACATGAAAAAGTAAAAAAAAAAATAACACCATCAAACCAACGACCAGTACTTTCCATGAACCACTATCCAATGAGTTTGACTCGACCCCAGAAATCTATGATTGCGATAACCCAGAGACTATCTATAATGATGAGGACACCATGAGATTGCTCACCCAACACCTAGCCACTTCCCCTCCCATCACCCACTCATCTTTCAAACCCAAATCTAAATTTTTTCCAACTAATTCCAAGGGCCCATACTTAGAATCCTTCTATAGAGTGGTATTCGCAGATATGGTCCAATTGTGCAACTCCGCATCCTCGTCCAAAACCAACAACCTTTCACCTTTAGAAACGAGAGCCCTTGACAAACTTATGCACGCTGAAGACCTTGTGACCAAATCTGCAGATAAAGGAGGAGGCATTGTACTCCAAAATAAGTTGGACTGCATAAAAGAGGCAGACAGACTTCTGTCAGATCAAGCCACTTACATCAAGTTGAAAAAAGACCCTACCAACGACTTCGCTAAGGAAGCTGAGCTCATGATCTCCTCCGCCTTACTGGACGGAATTATCAACAAAACCGAGAGCTCATTCCTACAAAAATCCTTTTACTCCATACCCTATTTCTACCACCTTCCTAAGGTCCATAAAATCTCGGAACACCCCCCTGGAAGACTAATCGTGGCCTCAATGGACAGTGTGACCTCCGGCTTCAGCCAATACATAGATCAATTCCTACAGCCCATGGTCCTACACCTCCAGTCCCATATCCGAGATGGCACACATCTAATGGAACTTTTGTCTCCCTACAAGTGGGAAACATCATACATATGGCTATCACTGGACGTCAACTCATTGTACACCTCCATCCCCCATACATTTGGCCTAATGGCCATAGAGCAATTCATGACCACTGACCTCCTCATGAACTCTCGCCAAGCTACTTTCATCTTAGAAGCACCTAAATTTTGTCTCACACATAATTATTTCACCTTCAATGGAGATTTCTTCCTTCAACAACAGGGCACTGCCATGGGCACTAACTTTGCCCCCTCCTACGCCAACCTAGCCATGGGTTTTTGGGAGAACCAACACATCTACAATAATAACCCTTTCTCTGCCAATATCGTTTTCATTGGCACATTAGTGCTCCCCTCAAAGAAAAATTCCTAGAAAAAGAATACCCTGCAAGTCTGTTGGATGAAGCATATCAGTTCTACCTCCACGGCAAACCCCCCAAGACTAATTTACCTGCCCAGGACCGGTCTAGCAGGTTTATTACTACCTTTCATTCAAAACATAAAAAAATTGAAAAAATATTATCTGGTCATTGGAACATTTTGCAACAAGACCCATATCTGAAAACCATCCTCCCCCATACCCTAAGGTCACATATCGGAGGGCCCCTAATCTCAGGAATAAGATCGCCCCCAGTAAATTTAAACCTACCACCGTTTCACCAGCAGTTCTCACCCTTATACCAATAATAGGGATGTACCAATGTCGAAAAGCACTGTGCAAGACCTGCAAATTCGTTGAGCACGGCCAAAAACTTTCAACACGAAAGTGATCACTTACCAGTTAAAAGAATTTTACAACTGTTCCTCCGACTACGTTGTGTACTGCCTAACTTGCCCATGTGGCTTAATATATGTGGGCCGAACCATTAGACCTCTAAGACAACGTTTTGGGGAACATAGAAGGTATATCGAAGGTGGCATAGATCCACACAGCGTCCCCAAACACTTCACCACAGCTCATGATGGATCTACTGCAGGCCTAAAAGTCTGGGTGATAGAGCAAATTCCCAGATCTCTTCCAAAAGCCGAATGATTTAAGAAGTTGTGTGCTCGTGAAACTTTTTGGATCTACACCCTGGATGTTCTTTCACCAGGAGGTATAAACGAATGCATCGTGTGAAAAATAAAAAATGTAGCGCTACCTAGGCAAAATGATATATGTGAGCAAATTAATACACAACATAAACATATGGTAATCATATATAGTGAACACGTGTAACACCCAAAAAATCGTGCGTGCTGAGTGTCTCTATTGCTAGAGTGGTCAAACAATAATATGATAACCCATATTAATAAACAAAATGAGAATTATAATCAAATAAAATCCATCAGATAGAATAAAGTCCATCAGACAAAAATCAATACAATGTCCAAATGGTGAAGATCAATCCAAAAAGAAAAGAAAACGTGTTCAATCAAGATGTGAACTTGCGATACAGAATATTCGGTGTATAGGACTAATGTGAAAACCACCACCAAGGATAAGTTGAAGGAGGCTTACCAAAGATCTCGGATTTGGAGAGGCATACGCCACCCAAATCGGAGAAAGCTTGAGGGTTAATGGAACCCAGTATGGATGGTCTTGAGTTGGAGGGTGGTCAGGAGTCAAAGCGGTTGATCAGCTTCAATCATACAGGGTATCCAACACACAGATCACCAATGCATATAAGAACTCGGTATCCAAGAAGCATATGTGTAGAGATGGAGAAAAATCCACATAGCATGATACCGTTTGTAAAGGGTTTTAATGGCAAAACATAACAGTGGAACACTCACATTTAAGATGGTTTATAAAAACATGGATGCAGGTACAGGAGCGATGTGTACGGACAAGTCCACCCGACTAGTTTCGACTAAATAGTCATCATCTGGGGTAAGGACTTTGTCCCACACACATCGCAATTAAATGGACCACTTGACCTCCCTGATCCCGGAAGTGAACCGCCAATACCTCACTTCCGGTTTGGATTTTGTATCCTGGATGGCCAAATGGCACACAAAATAATATGTATTATGACTATACACATAAACGAATGCATCGAAATAGCTACCATTCTCTAGTCGCATCATCTTTTCTCCTGTTACTGATTTTATTGATTTATCTTATTACCTGCACACACACACACACACTATATCACACGATCGGTTACCACACATGCTTGATTTTATTGTGTATATATATATATATATATATATACATGTATTTTTATATATGTATAAAAAAAAAACATAATAATTATATTGTATAATAACCATCTATTTCATTTCATATAATTGATTTTACATTACCATAATTTCTCCACCCTATATTATCCTAATACAATATCTATTGACTAGTATACCAATGTATACTTCCCCCCCCCTTTTCCATCTATTAACTATGCCCTTTATATGTATATATGCTTCAGGTCGGATTTCTCATCCACATCCTCCCTTTACATTGTGTGGGTGACGGGTTCTAGTAAGCATTACTTGCCGCCCTCTCCCTTCCCTGCTGTTCAGTTCCCTCCCCCCCCCCTGTATATGTTTACATGTACCCTCCTGTGCATGACTGCATGCGGATGCATGTGTACATGTGCACCATCATATTTAGTGTCCAACATGTCCCATTTCTCCTCCCTTTAAATTGTTGTCTCCATACAGCTGCATACCAATACATGCGCTCACACATAACCTCCATGGGTTCTGTATAATATCCCAGGCTGTTCTTAACACCGCTACTTTTCGTTCTTTATTCATTTTTATACCTACTCTTTTTAAACATATATACACACAATAACCTTTTATTATTTTATTATATATAGTTTTTCATACATGTTTTGTGTCATCATAATCGTTCCTGCCCTTCCTGTTCTCTCCCCCCTTGTCCCCCTATCACGGCATGTAGATACTCAGCCACTCCCCTTGCCCGCCCTTATAATGATATCTGCTGAGTCTCTGTCTGTTAGCTTGAGAAAGGAGCGCGGCTGTTTCTTTCCATCCACAGCCTGCACGCTCACGAAACCTGGTCGCATACCGATGACGTCATCCCCCTCCGCCTGACATCTCCCTGCGCTCCAAGCCTTGCGCTGAGGACATGCTCCACTGCTCCACCCCAAACCTGTTGTACTCCATCCAGCGGTGTAGAGCCTCCATTACAATCATAAGACGCACAGCCTAGGAGATCAAGGAGAGGGATTGACTCTACCGAGGACAGCCCCACATCTTGGGACATGACTCTATGCCTGCTTTTAACTACTTAAATGTGAGTGCACTATAAGGAAATCTAATTGTATATTAAACTTGTTGAAAAATCTGCACCCAGAGGCGCCTCTTCTCTCCCCTTTTGTCTTTTCAGCGCTGGGAACATGGTCTCTGTTCCACCTTGATGGCAGCCCTGAGTGTGGTCCATTCCCATTCCATGTTATCCCATTTTGCCATTTTATTGTTTTATTGTGTTATTCCCCCTTCTTTCCCTCCCCCTTCCTCCAATTTTAACTCCTTATGAACTATCATTGAAAGACTCAAGTCCTTGTGGACACCAATTAAGGAGACTGTGGACTTAGTACCATACTGTGCATACGTGGATTATTTATGCATCCAGGACATTATAATACATCTATAGGATAACCTTGTATTAGATATTTGCGCCTTTTACTTGTATATCCTGGAGGGGAACCCATGCCGTTTTTTTATTTAAAATTTGGCGTGAAGTTCCCCCTCATGATTCATACCAAACACAGTACCTGGTATTGGAGGGGATCCAAGTCGGATCCCCGTCAATGTCCCCTCCATAGAGAGGGAACATTGTCGCTTCTTTCTCGCGCTCGCTGTAATGTGTTTTTCCTATTCTCGCGGACAGGTACTGTATATTGGATGAGTAAGTCAGCATAACTTCACCTCATTTTGTAAGCAAAAGTGTAGTGAATTTTCAGCAAAAATGTTTTTGTTTTTTCCATTTTCCTTGAACATAATTGGGCATTCTTTACATGTACATGCACACAAACACACACACAGAAAAAGAAATCTATGGATAAAAATATGAAAAATAACTTTAGAAAAAGAGATCTAAGAGAAACCTAAAAATAAGGCCTCATGCACACTGGACATTATAAAAAATGCCAGTAGCATTAGCTGTAGAATTAAAAACATAAGTTTTGTCATGTTTGCAGTGTTTTTGCATTAGCGTTTTGCCGCATTTGCGTTTTTTAGCATAATTTTTCAGCTGAAAAACTCTGGTTCTGGGTTTTTTCCAGCCTGAAAACCCTGCTGCCAAAAAAATGCTGTTAAAAGCCTATATGTGCATGGAAACAGAGGATAACATGCTGGGGAGTTTACTGGCTGTAGTGTAGAAAAACAAATGCCTGACGCCCAAAACAGCAGCTGTAAAAACGCCAAATGTGCATTAGGCCTAAAAGATGCAGAAATCAAATATGTGAAACAGGAAACAGCTAGGTGAAAGATAGATACTTGGCTTGGAAGGTTACGATTGGATGTCTAGCCCCAATTTACCAGCTTCAGTAAATACAGTTTTACCCCACAATAACTAATAACTGTAACTATTTTGCCTAACAATTATTTTTTTACATTTTTGGGGAACATATCAAGCTTTTAATGGGAACACACTTTTAACAAATACCCAATTTTTTTATTATAAACAAATGGACAAAAATGTGAAAAATGCAATTTTAGTTTGATACATGCATAATGAATTTTGTAAAATCTTAACAAAAATATTCTCTCCTATTTATCCAGAGTACAGTGACCCCAAATATGTGTAGGTTTGAACACATACCGTATGTTAGTTCTGTATGGTAAAAAAAAAAAATAATATGTATACACTGAGCAAAATTATAAACGCAACACTTTTGTGTTTGCCCCTATTTATCATGAGCTTAATTTAAAGATCTATGACTTTTTTATGTACATAAAAGGCTTATTTCTCTCAAATATTGCTCACAAATCTGTCTAAATCTGTGTTAGTGAGCACTTCTCCTTTGCCGAGATAATCCATCCACCTCACAGGTGTGGCATATCAAGATACTGATTAGACAACATGATTATTGCACAGGTGTGCCTTAGGCTGGCCACAATAAAAGCCCACTCTAAAATGTGCAGTTTTATCACACAGCACAATGCCACAGAAGTCGCAAATTTTGAGGGAGCGTGCAATTGGCATGCTGACTGCAGGAATGTCCACCAGAGCTGTTGCCCTTGAATTGAATGTTTATTTCTCTACCATAAGCCGTCTCCAAAGGTGTTTCAGAGAATTTGGCAGTACATCCAACCGGCCTCAATACCGCAGACCACGTGTAACCACACCAGCCAAGACCTCCACATGCAGCATGTTCACCTCCAAGATTGTCTGAGACCAGCCACCCTGGACAGCTGCACAAACTGTCAGAAACCATCTCAGGGAAGCTCATCTGCATGCTCGTCGTCCTCATTCGGGTCTGGACCTGACTGCAGTCCATTGTCGGAACTTGAGCGTGCAAATACTCACATTCGATGGTGTCTGTCACTTTGGAAAGGTGTTCTCTGAATCCTGGTTTTCACTGTACAGGGAAGATGGCAGACAACGCGTATGGCATCGTGTGGGTGAGCAGTTTGCTGATGTCAACGTTGTGGATCAAGAAGCCCATGGTGGCGGTGGGGTTATGGCATGGGCAGGCATATGCTATGGACAACGAACACAGGTGCATTTTATTGATGGCATTTTGAATGCACAGAGATACCGTGATGAGATCCTGAGGCCCATTGTTTTGAAATTCATCCACAACCATCACCTCATGTTGCAGAATGACAATGCATGGCCCCATGTTGCAAGGATCTGTACACAATTCCTGGAAGCTGAACATATCCCAGTTCTTTCATGGCCAGCATACTGACCGGACATGTAACCCATTGAGCATGGTTGGGATGCTTTGGATAGGCGTATACAACAGCGTGTTTCAGTTCCTGCCAATATCCAGCAACTTTGCACAGCCATTGAAGAGGAATGGACCAACATTCCACAGGACACAATCAACAACCTGAGCAACTCTATGCCAAAGAGATGTGCTGCGTGAGGCAAATGGTTGTCACACCAGATACTGACTGGTTTTCGCACCCTCCGACCCCCCAATACAGTAAAACTTCACATTTTAGAGTGGCCTTTTATTGTGGCCAGCCTAAGGCACACCTGTGCAAAAATTATGCTGTCTAATCAGCTGTCACGTACCTGGTTGGAGGCCGAAATGCCGAGAGGGCTCACCTTGCGGCTGAGTGCAGTACACTTCTGAGGTTGGGTACAGAGGGTGTAGTGCCCAGAGAAGCACAGGTTGCCAGATGGGTCCAGGAGAGCAGAGCTGGTGGGATCCTGAAGAACACTGGTGGATGCAGGACACCGCTCAAGGAGTAGTAGTGGCAGCCAGGCTGAGGGTCAAACCCAGTAGATCCAGCAGGAGGAAGAGGCGGGTTGCAGGAACGGAGACAAGCCAATGGTCTGGTAATAGGAAGCAGGCAGGAACAGATGACTGTGGCGAAGTCCGTGGAACAAGCCGGGATCAGGTGGAGGAGAAGGCAACAAGTCGGCAAAGCAAGCCAGAGGGTCAAACCAGGAGAGCAGATCAGACAGGTCAGGAACAAGCCGGGTCACAACAGGAATCCAAACAGCAGTTTAACAGAGTCTCGGGAACACAGGAAGGCTGATGACTATCAAGCAATGAGAGGGGCTCAGTGGCCATCTTATATAGGCCAGCAAGTGGCTCCATCTGTTGCGTGCGCCGATTGACGCTCCCGCGCATGCGCGCGCCTGTTGGTTCCATTGCGCATGTGCGTGCGCATGTATTCATTGCGCATGTGCGTGCGCCTATTCGCGCCGCTTGCGTCAGTGCACACAGGGATGTGCTGGAAGCGGCCATTACTAGTACTGGCACGATTGCCAGTTCTCCTATGGGCGTTTCCCTGACATCAGCATCTTGATATGCCACACCTGTGAGGTGAATGGATTATCTCAGCAAAGGAGAAGTGCTCACTAACACAAATTTAGACAGATTTGTGAACAATATTTGAGAGAAATAGGCCTTTTGTGTACATAGAAAAAGTCGTAGATCTTTAAGTTAAGCTCATGATAAATAGGGGCAAACACAAAAGTGTTGCGTTTATAATTTTGCTCAGTGTATATACTGTTATATTGTGTGTGTGTATATATATATATATATATATATATATATATATATATATATTGTAACAGCAGGCAGGTAAAATCACCAGGTTGCATCCAGGATGGTAGGTATGTATGCCCTAGATTCAGGCTTTATGCAAGTTCATACCACTAGGGGGAGTGATGGGAGTCTTGCGGGGAAGAGTTAATGAGCCCAGCTGAATCAAGTGGCTCATTGAGGCCTCTACAAGAACTCCCAGCATGCTAAGGGAGATGCTCCATCCTGGAACCAGTTCTGTGTTGAGCAAGACTGGGGAGTGTGTTTCTGTCCTGTGCGGTGAGACAAAGCCTGTGTGGCTAGAAACTTCAAAAACAGGGAGATAGGGGCTGGGGCAGCACAAGGCTGCACCTAGTTGTCAGACAGGGAACCTACGTGTGTAGTAAGCGGTCAAGCTGACCAGGATTTTTTTTTTTGTTTCTTTTGTTTTGCTGTTTTTCCACTGTAAATAGTTTAAATAAACCACACCTTTTGTTTTTGCAACTACAAACTCTGTCTGCTGTGCCTGTTTTTGTGTGGTGAACCCATCCAGGGGGTCACACACACACCCGCTGCCGAGTTAACCCCCTCACAGTTGGTGGAGAATGCGGGCAGTTTTTTTAAGGCCAGCATGGAGGAGATATTGAAACAGCTGGCTCTAGCAAATGCCAATCAGCAGCAGACAGTTGCAGGTTTGCAAAAGAGCCTTGTAGCTCAACAACAGAGCTTTGCATCCCAGCAGCAAGCTCATCAACAGAGCCTTGCAGCCCAGCAGCAAGCTCATCAACAGAGCCTTGCAGCCCAGCAGCAAGCTCATCAACAGAGCCTTGCAGCCCAGCAGCAAGCTCACCAACAGAGTCTGGAAGCTCAGCAACAAGCCCTGCAGCAATCGGAGGCCCGTTTCATAGACCTGTTGCAGAAGCAAGAGCAGAGACTACAACAAATGGAAACAGTAATGCAGCAACGTCCGCAGACCAGTGAGGAAAGTCGTTCCACTAATACCGCGTCCTTTGGGGTGAGTCGTTTATTGACAAAAATGACTGGAGAGGATGATCCAGAGGTGTTTTTGACCACATTTGAAAGGACTGCTGAAAGAGAAAAGTGGCCTAAGGAGCAGTGGGCTGGACTGGTGGCTCCTCTGTTAACTGGTGAATCGCAGAAAGCTTACTATGACCTAGAGCCTGACCAAGCAAAAGACTATGTGATGCTAAAAACTGAAATATTGGCACGGCTGGGTGTCACCCTGGCTGTCCGGGCTCAGCGTGTGCATAACTGGACTTTCCGGCTTGGAAAAACCCCCAGGTCTCAAATGTATGATCTCATTCACCTGAGCAGGAAGTGGCTACAGCCAGAGACTTTGTCCGCACCAAAGATTGTGGAACGTGTTGTGATGGATCATTTCTTGAGAGCTCTTCCTACTGCCATCCAAAAGTGGGTAAGCCATGAAGACCCAGAAATGGGCGATAATCTTGTGGATCGTGTAGAGAAGTACTTGGCTACAGAGAACCTGACTGCCTCTTCCAGAGACTCACGGATTTTCCACCCTAAGACCAGACCATCCCCAGTGACGGGTAAGATGATTCCAAGGGGTGAGGGTGGAGAGAGTGAGAGGGTGGGAGTTCTACCCAAGGTTTGGCGAGAACAGCCTGGGAAGTCAGGGGCTCAAGAGGCAGCAAGAAGGATTGTTTGTTACTGCTGCTGACAAGAGGGACATATTGCAGCAAATTGCCCGGTTGTGGATGAACCCATGCAATGTGACTTTGTAACGGACAGACGTCAGTCGCTGTTTGCGACAGTCGCATGCACTGCCATTCGGGGAACTGAGAAACATTTATGCAAAATGTGTGTTAATGGTAGAAATGTTGTTGTATTGCTGGATTCAGGTAGCCTCGTGACACTGATAAAGGCTGAATTAGTTACTACAGAGGTTTCTGGGAATAGCAAGGTAGCGGTTATTTGTGTGCATGGGGACACCCGAGAGTATCCGGTGACTACAGTGTGTTTTGAGACCCTCAAAGGTACCCTCTCTCATCGGGTGGGATTAGTGTCTCACTTGCCTCATGATGCCATTGTGGGAAGGGATTTTCCAAAGTTCTGGGAACTATGGGATTGTCCTGAGCCCCCCACTGGTGCCCCTATATACCAGGAATGTGATAGCCAGAATTCCTCTGAGAGTGGTGAGGACTCTCCAGAATTTCCCTTGTCGGTATTGGCAGGGGAGACTCGAGAAACTGGGGAGGAGCCAACATCCTCAGACGAAAATATGCCGTCTGTGGAGTTTTCTGATCTCGAGGTTCACAAGGAAAATTTTGCCACAGAACAGTTAAAAGACCCCACCCTAATAAAGGCACGGGAAAACGTAGTGGAAATAGATGGCGAGTTAGTGAACCCAGATGAGACCTGCACTTACACATACTTCATCGTGGAAAAGGACCTACTGTATCGGGTGGCTAAAAGGGCAGAAGAAACCATTGAGCAGCTTGTGGTGCCCAAACCTTACAGGAAGTTGGTGTTAGAGTCTGCCCATGGGCACATTCTTGGAGGTCACCTGGGGACAGAGAAAACCCGAGAGAGAGTATTGCAGAGATTCTATTGGCCTGGGGTCATGAAGGAAACAGAAAATTATTGTTCCTCCTGCCCTGTGTGTCAGAGGTCAGCACCGATGCCACATTTCTGTAACCCGCTGGTACCTCTTCCCATCATTGAGGTCCCCTTTGAGAGGATCGCAATAGATTTGGTAGGTCCGATAATGAAGTCCGCTAGGGGGCACCAGTACATTTTGGTTATAATGGACTTTGCCACCCGTTATCCGGAAGCGATTCCTCTCCGAAATACCTCGGCCAAAGCCATAGCCAAAGAGCTATCTCTTGCTTTTAGCCGTGTGGGTATTTGTGGGTATTTGTAAAGAACTGCTTACGGACCAAGGTACACCCTTTATGTCCCGGGTTATGAAAGAGCTGTGTAAGTTGTTCAAAGTGACACAATTGCGTACATCTGTGTATCACCCCCAAACAGATGGGTTGGTTGAACGATTCAACAAAACCCTAAAACAAATGTTAAAGAAGGTGGTGGATAAAGATGGAAAGGATTGGGACTGTCTAATTCCCTATTTAATGTTTGCTATTAGGGAGGTACCCCTACGGGTTTCTCACCCTTTGAGTTACTCTATGGGAGACACCCAAGAGGGCTGTTGGATATCGCCAAGGAAACTTGGGAAAGTGAGAGTTCTCCCCACAGGAGTGTGATTGAGCATGTCGCCCTGATGCAAGATAGAATTGCACAGGTAATGCCAATCGTAAAGGAACATTTGGCCCAAGCGCAGTTGGCACAGCAGAGAGTGTACAACCGTGGAACCAAGACCCGTACCTTTTCCCCGGGGGATAGGGTATTGGTACTTGTCCCTACGGTTGAAAGCAAATTCCTCGCCAAATGGCAAGGCCCCTATGAGATAATGGAAAAAGTTAGCAAAGTGAATTACAAGGTCAGACAACCAGGAAGGCGAAAACCCGAACAGATCTATCACGTTAATCTGTTGAAAGCCTGGAGGGATAGGGAATCCCTAGTCGTGGAAACTTTGTCACCAGCTCACTCTGATTACGTGAGTCCTGAGGTTGGAATAGCACTCACCTTGTCAAACCCCCAACAACAGGAGGTTAAGGAGTTTGTGCTTCACAAAACAAGGAGGTTTTCTCTGAGCTGCCGGGACAAACGTCTGGGGTAGAGCATGATATTATTACCCCGCCCGGTGAAAGGGTGAAACTAAAACCCTATCAGATCCCGGAGGCCCGACGGGAGGCAATACATGAGGAAGTACAGAAAATGCTTAAGTTAGGGGTGATAGAGGAGTCTCAAAGTGATTGGTCAAGTCCCATTGTGTTAGTGCCTAAACCGGATGTGAGCTGGCGATTTTGTAACGATTTTCGACAACTGAACAAAGTTACAAAATTTGACACCTACCCAATGCCACGTATAGATGAGTTGATCGACTGGCTGGGAACAGCTCGATACATGACAACTCTTGATCTCACAAAAGGGTATTGGCAAATTCCCCTGGCCAAGTCGGCCAAGGAGAAAACCGCATTTGTAACCCCAGAAGGGGTGTTCCAATATAAAAGAATGCCGTTTGGGTTACAGAATGCGCTGGCCACATTCCAGCGGAAAATGGACCATATACTGAGGCCCCATCAGAAGTATGCTGCGGCTTACCTGGATGATGTAATTATCTACAGCACAGATTGGGCCTCACATCTGCCAAAAGTGCAAGCAGTCCTAGACTCTATCCGGGAAGCTGGGTTTACGGCCAAGGCCAAATATCTTGGGTACACCATTGGGAGGGGAGTAATGAAACCCCAAGTCAACAAAGTCAAGGCCATACAGAATTGGCCACGTCCCAACAGCAAGAAGCAGGTAAGAGCCTTTCTGGGAATCGCTGGTTATTATCGGCGATTCATTCCCCACTTTGCTTCTCAGGCTGTGCCCCTAACCAACCTGACAAAAGGGAAAGAGTCTGTCACGGTTAAATGGACCCCAGAGGCAGCATTCCAATTCTTAAAAAAAGCCTTATGTAGCCAGCCGGTGTTGTACTCACCAGACTTCTCTAGGGATTTTGACGTACAAAGTGATGCATCCGACGTTGGGTTAGGGGCAGTATTGTCCCAGGTCTGGAACGGGGAAGAGCACCCAGTCATTTACCTCAGCAGGAAATTGAAGTCCCATGAGGTAAATTACGCCACAATTGAGAAGGAGTGTTTAGCGGTGAAGTGGGCTCTAGATTCCCTTTGGTACTATCTGCTAGGTAGGCACTTTGACATGATTACTGATCACGCTCCTTTAAAGTGGATGGCTCAAAACAAAGAGAAAAATAGAAGAGTGAATAGGTGGTTCCTGGCCCTACAGGACTTCTACTTTACGGTAAAGCATCGCCCTGGCGTTCAAATGGGGAATGTGGATGCTTTGTCTCGAGTACATGCATGCCTGATTGCTTGTGTTCCAACCCCAAGGTTAAAACAAGAGGGGGGGGTATGTGACAGCAGGCAGGTAAAATCACCAGGTTGCATCCAGGATGGTAGGTATGTATGTATGCCCTAGATTCAGGCTTTATGCAAGTTCATACCACTAGGGGGAGTGATGGGAGTCTTGCGGGGGAAGAGTTAATGAGCCCAGCTGAATCAAGTGGCTCATTGAGGCCTCTACAAGAACTCCCAGCCCAGCATGCTAAGGGAGATGCTCCATCCTGGAACCAGTTCTGTGTTGAGCAAGACTGGGGAGTGTGTTTCTGTCCCGTGCGGTGAGACAAAGCCTGTGTGGCTAGAAACTTCAAAAACAGGGAGATAGGGGCTGGGGCAGCACAAGGCTGCACCTAGTTGTCAGACAGGGAACCTACATGTGTAGTAAGCGGTCAAGCTGACCAGGATTTCTTTTTTTATGTTTCTTTTGTTTTTCTGTTTTTCCACTGTAAATAGTTTAAATAAACCCGCACCTTTTGTTTTTGCAACTACAAATTCTGTCTGCTGTGCCTGTTTTTGTGTGGTGAACCCATCCAGGGGGTCACACACACACCCGCTGCCGAGTTAACACCCTCACAATATATATACAGTGCTGTGAAAAAGTATTTGCCCCTTCCTGAATTAGTTTGCATTTTTCTCACAATTAAATTATTCAGATCATCAAACAGATTTTAACATTATACAAAGATAACCCAATTAAATCCAAGATGCAAAGCTTAGTTAAATTTCACTTGCCACACCCAGGCCTGATTACTGCCAGACCTGTTGAATCAAGAAATCACATAAATAAAAGCTGTCTGACAAAGTGAAGCATGCTAACAGATCACAAAAAGCCACACATGCCACAATCTAAAGAAATTCAAGAACAGATTAGAAACAAAGTAATGTACACATATCGGTCTAGGAAGGGTTTCAAAACCATTTCTAAACCACAAATGGAGATAACTTGGAACAGTGGGGAATCTTCCCAGGAGTGACTGGCCTACAAAAATTACTCCAAGAGCATGACAATGACTCATCCAGGAGGTCATAAAAGAACCCGGAACAACATCTAAAGAACTGCAGGCCTCACTTGTCTCAGGTAAGATCAGTGTTCATGCTTCAACAATAAGAAATAGACTGGGCAAAAATAGCATCCATGGGAGAGTTCCAAGGCCAAAGCCACTTCTGACGAAAAAGAACACAAAGGCTCATCTCACATTTGCCAAAAAACATCTTGATTATCCCCAAGACTTTTAGGCAAATATTCTGTGGACTGATGAGACAAAAACGTAACTTTCTGGAAGGTGTGTGTCCCGTTCAGTGTTGGTCATCTTACTTTAAAAAAAAAAGTAATTAGTTACAGTTAAAAATTCCTTTTTTTTCTCCCCCGGGCTCTCTCTTGCTCTCTCTTTCTCGCTCTCTCTCTCTCTCTCTATTTCTCTCTCTTTCCTTTCAGTGGGAGAAATACTTTTCCTATATATACAGGGTATATTGAATAACGCGCCAGGTCTGTTGAAGCTTTGTTCAATGTTCACTGGTGAAATGAAATGATAAGTAGTAAAATAATGGTGTTGTCATGAAATGTGAGGGGGATGGGAGATAGGCGGACGAGACAAGCAGTTTATGAGGCTATTGAATTTTATAAACCTATGATAATTTTTTTGCAGGAGACTCATCTCGAGCGTGCAGACACGTTGCTCTTTGAAAGTGCTAGATTTCCGCATCAAATTCACGAGGTGTCAGTGTCTTGATTTCTCGCTCGATACGGTTCTCATGTAAAGAGAGTTTTATAGACCCAGAAGGTTGTTATATTGTGTTATGGTGTTTAATAAATGATAAAAAAACTTTTGTTGGTCAATGTCTATATTCCTCCTCCTTATAATGATAAAGTGCTGAAAAATGTTTTTGGGAAAATGGTACAGTGGCCGCACTTGCCAACCCTAGTAATGGGAGACTTTAATAATATAATGAATGAGGGGGAAGATAGACATAGTACCACAAAGGGAAAACAATATGATGAAAAGAACTAGATTTGCTAAACAACTACAATAAATGGGGCTAATAGATATGTGGAGAAATAGATATCCATCAAGAAGAGAATACTCATGTTACTCGAGCACATATGGATCTCTGTCAAGAATTGACCTGGCCCTGGGGAATGATAATTTTTTGCCTCTGGTAGAGTCAATCCAATATGGTCCTAGGGGCCTCTCAGACCATTCTCCACTTATATTGAATATACAACCTGAGGGACAGACATCTACTCCTTTTTGGAAAATTAATCCACAATGGCTATTATTACTGATGGAGGAAGATAAGATAGAGTTACAGTTAATTGAATTTTTTAAGGAAAATAAAAATGCGACATCTTTATTAGTAGTTTGGGACACTATGAAGGTATATGTGCGTGGAATAATGATTAAAGAAATACATAAAATTAAGAGTTCATCTAGGAGGCGAGAGGAGGAAGTAATGAAAAGGGTGACTCAAACAGAACAGGATTATATTATGGATTCCATAGAAGAAAAGCGTTTGGCATGGCAGGAGGCTCAGGAAATTTATAAAAGTTTAGCTTTAACTAAAGCAGAAAATAGTAGATTCTTTCAAAAACAAAAACATTATGAGATGGGGGAACAGGTGGGACGTATGCTGGCAGTTATAACTCAGGCACAAGAAGGCCAGATTACTGTCACAGCAGTTAAAAATCTCGAAGGTGAGGTGAAGTATGATACAAGTAGTATTCAGAAGATATTTGTTGACTTCTACACCTCACTCTATGAGTCTAAGGTGTCAAAACCAACTAACCAAGTTAAAGAATTTTTGGATAAATTGGTTCTTCCAAAACTTAAATTAGAGGATAGAGAAGCACTTGATAGTCCCATATCTCTGGAAGAATTAAGTCTAGCCATTTCACAAACTCATAATAATAAAGCACCAGGGATGGACGGACTACCGACAGAGCTATATAAAAAATGTGAAATTTTTTTACTACCAGAACTCCTAGAGGTACTAAATGAGGCGTATGAAAAACAAACACTTCCAGAATCAATGCAGGAAACAATAGTAATAGTGATTCCAAAACAGGGTAAGGACCCAATGTTGCCTGAATCATATCGTCCTATATCCCTCCTTACCTCAGATGTTAAGATTTTGGCCAGGGTTCTTGCAAATAGCTTATCAAAATACATTAGTAGTTTGATACATGAAGATCAAATGGGTTTTATTCCAAAGAGAGCAGCCGCAACAAACATTCGCAGGCTATTTTTAAATTTGCAATTGCCTATGGAAAATATGGGATCTAGAGCAATATTATGCTTAGATGCCCAAAAAGCCTTTGATATGGTGGAGTGGGAATATTTATGAACTGTATTGGAAGCTTTTGGAATAGGAACGGGATTTTTTAAATGGGTGAAAATATTATACAGGGATCCTAAAGCTAGGGTAAGAATTAATAATACACTATCCAGCCCGTTTACCTTATCTAGAGGGACAAGACAGGGTTGCCCCCTATCGCCATTACTGTTCACTATAGCAGTAGAGCCTCTTGCCCTTGCCATTAGACAATCAACAAAAATAGTTGAGTTTTGTCGGGCAGGAAGAGAGGATAAAGTGGCCCTTTTATGCAGATGACACTCTTATTTCTCTGGGGGATACCTCAAACTCACTATCAGAACTTATGCCCCTTATCTCCATATTTGGGCTATTCTCAGGCTTCCAGATTAACTGGGATAAATCCATAATACTACCATTAGATGAGTTAAAAACCCCATTATTAAATCAAGCCTCTAAAATCCAAATTAAGGACACAGTGAAATATTTGGGGATAGAGATTTCTCGGGATGTAAAAGACTATATTTATTTGAATTTGAAACCATTATTAGCTAAATTTAAAGATAAATGTCGAAGTTGGTGTAAGTTACCTCTGACGATGATAGGAAGAGAAAATCTTATCAAAATGATTTGGGCTCCGCAACTACTTTGTGTGCTTAATAATTCACCCATATGAATTACAGCTTTTTGGTTTAGAAAAATAGAATCTCTCTTCAGAGAGTTGATTTGGAGGAAAAAACGACCACGTATAAAGTTAACAGCATTAATGTTAACTAAGGAAGAGGGAGGTCTCGCAATCTCCCATCCAAAAATAATTTTTTAGCCTCACAAATACAACATTTCAGTGGATGGACAACAGTATCACATTCTGATCCTATACAGAAACTGCTATTATCAGTTTACGAAGTATATCCACTGATTTCTTTATTAGAATCGAGAAATCAATTGTGCGATAAAGGATTCCAGACGGGTAAATTATTTGACATGGTATGGCAGGAAATGAGGAAAATTACTGAAGTAAAGGGATTTACTTCATACACTCCAATTTGGAATAATAGTAGTTATGGGGAACTGGGGAAATTGGAGGGGTTTGAGATTTGGAGGCAAAAGGGACTAGGGTATATGACACAGCTATTTGAAAAAGACATGATGAAAACCTTTAGTCAATTAAGTAAAGAATATAATATTCCAAATCAAAGATTTTTTCAATTCCTTCAGCTTAGGCACGCATTAAAAACACAGGGTCTCTCACAGGAATTGAAGTTTAATAAGTCAGTGGTAATAGCCTTGTTGGAAAAGACAGGGCAAAAAAAAAGGGTCTGATATCACAATTATATGATATATTATTTGATAAATGTAAAAAAACTGTGGATATTCCAGCAAGATTAGCCTGGTCAGGTGATATAGGGCCAATTTCAGATGAATAGTGGGCACAGGCATTATCAGTAATACCTCAGGCCTCCCTATCTCCAACGCAAAATTTAAAACAACTATTTATCCTACATAGGGCACATTACACACCAGAGAAATTATTCAAATGGAAATGTAGAGATACAGATCAATATCCTAGATGTAAAGGGAGAGTAGCCAATCTAATACACATGTTATGGAGATGCCCTAAACTCCATCATTATTGGTCTGGGGTGGTAGCTATGATTAATAGTGTATTTGTGAGTGGGATGCTTATGGAGCCTGGGGGGTTGTCTTCTGGGTATACTGAATGAATCAAGAATCCCAGGGGATTATTTTGTTTCAATAAATAGAAGTTTATTCCAGGCTCGTAAGCTCATTGCACAAAAGTGGTTATCACCATATCCACCAACTGCAGCAGAATGGAAAATACAAGTAAGGGAAACTGTAATTAAGGAAAGGTATACTTTCTTACGCAGAGGCTGTCTAGGGAAATTTGAAAAAAAAATGGAGAAGGTGGTGTGATTATTTGGAGGTATGATGAGAGAGGGGAGGTGGGACAGGTGAGTAGAGACGGAAGAGGGGGGGAGATCATGGGGGCCAGGGGTAAGGGGGATGTGATTTTTTTTGTTTATTTATTTATTTATATATTTTTATTCTTCTTCTTCTTTTTCTCCTTTTTTTTTTTATTCTTCTCAATGCGGGCTTGGGTTGTATGTTGTATTTGGTGTTTTTGTTATTTGTATGTAAAAGAAATAAAAAGATGATTTGATTTAAAAAATAAATAAATTACTTCTCCCAAAAAGTAATTGCGTTAGTAACTCAGTTACTACATTGAAAAAGTAATTAGTTACTCAGCAAAGTAACTGTGACTTTTTTTTTAATATTCTATAATTCAATTACGTTCTATAACATCTTTAATATCAAAGATGTTTATATTAACTGATTGAAGAATAAAAACACTATATACAGTATTTTAGAACATTTGGTATTTATTTGAACCTAACTCGACAGATTTCAGCCTGCCATAGATATGAATGATATGCATTTAAACATATAAAAAAAAAATATTGAAACTAAAATTCAAGTGCAAAATTAAGACACACAAATGTAAACTTGGGTAAAAAGAAACAAAGGAAAATCTGGCCTTTAATTAGTGCAATTATCTGTATCTGTATAATTGTGTATAATTGTGTAAAAAGAAACAAAGGAAAACCTGCCCATTAGTGCAAATCTCTGTAACTGTATAGGCCTACTGCACAATAAACACTACAATACTGGCAGTGTGGTACGGTGGTACCTGACCTGAGTCTGACTCCTGAGTCCACTCCAGTCCTGACTCCTGACTCCTGAGTCCTGGTATTTTATGGGGTTTTTTTTTGGTACCTGCTGCTGGCTGGTGGTGGTGGTGGCTGTTGGTGGTGTGCAGGGATGCCATCAGGGGGGGTACAGGCAGTACACCTGTAAGGGGCCCGGATGGTAACCCCCCTTTCTTTCTTTTTTTTGTAAGAGGCCCGGAGGTCCCCATGGCCCTGGAAGGCAATCCCCCCTTTTTTTTTTTTTTTTTTTATAAAAATTTCTTTTTTTTTAAAATGTTTTTTTGTAAGTGGCCCAGAGGTCCCCAGAGGCCCGAAGGTCCCCAGGACTCTGGATGGCAACCCCCCTTTTTTTTATTATTTTTTTGTTCGTCAGCACCCAAAGCCCCCCAGACCTCAACAATTCGCGGCGACAGCACCCCCCCCCCGCTTCTCTCAATTTGTGGCACCCCCCTGCTTCTCAATTCGCGGCAGCCCCCCCACTTCTCAACTTGCAATGGCAGCACCCCCTAGGTTCTCCTCTGCTCCAGGGTGCCCATGCCTGATGCCGTGTAAGGGGCCCCAAAATTCCTGATGGCGGCCCTGGTGGTGTAGCACACTGGTGGGGGTCTGAGTCCTGTGGTAAGTAACCGTATTTTTTTATTTTTTTTTGTACCTGCTGCCTGGAGTGGCTGGCTGGTGGTGGTGGTGGCTGGCTGGTGGTAGTGTGTGGCCTGCCCAGGCACACTGGGGTCCGTCTGGCTCCGTCCTCCAGGCCTGTCTGTCTGCCTGTGCTGCCTCTCTCTTCTGGCTGGCTGTGCCTGTGAAGACTGTGGTGGTGCGGTGGTGGAATGGTGGTGGACTGCCTGGACTATATATTAAATTTTATATTAAATTAAATTATATGGCCTCTGGCCTCCTCATGGCCTGGGCCTGGCACGCTGTACTCCGCACCCTGACTGCCACTCCCTCTCCTCTCTCATCGACTGAGGCCAGTACCGCGGATAGTGCCGACACCCAGTCATAGAGGAGAGGAGGAATTACACTACTGCCATCTAGTGGCGGTAGATGTAATTGCGATAAAATCTGTTTGATGATCTGAGACATTTAAGTGTGACAAATATGCAACAAAATCAGAAAGTGGGCAAATACTTTTTCACAGCATTGTATAAACCGGGTTTTATTTATAGACGAGCACCCAGTTATGCAGATAAGATTGTCAAGAAAGTTATTGACCCCACATGCCGACCCCCTCCTTCTGGGACAAAGACGGCGTTTATGCCTGCAGGAAATGTCAAGCATGCAGGGAAGTAAGAAAACCTCTAAGAGCACTTGATAAATTCACATCCACTGCAAATAAGAAAGAATTCAGAATTAAGGAATTTATCACATGCAACGCGTCTTATGTGGTATATGTTCTAAAATGCCCATGCAAGCTGATTTACATTGGCCGCACTAAGAGACTGCTGAGGATACGGATTGACGAACACATAGCCAATATAAAAATTGGTTTCAAGGACCACAATGTGTCGTTGCATTTTAAAATCCACCACAATCAGGACCCGTCAGGATTGACTTTTTGGGGTATTGATCATTTAAAACCCTTTTGGACGCTAAATGTTTATCACAGAGAGACATTCTGATTTATTGCCTGCGGTGATGCTGGGGGAGTACCTTCTCTGTTGAAGTCGTTTGACGAAACGCCGCGTCAGAGCGCGACCCACGACATCCTCGCTAACCCGCAAGTGACGTGTGCGCTTCACACACTCCGCTCTCCTACTAGGAAGCTGCTGCGGTGTCTGCAAGGATTCGCCTGCTCTCCATGGACGGCTGGATCTGGTGATAGTGCCCTCTGGGGTCACTTTTATGCTCATTTTTTGTGATTTGATGTACGTAGATAGGTTTAAGGGGGCTTTCAGTGTATGGGCTACTTGGGAATATTAAACAGGATTACACTATATTGCTGTTCCTTGTTTTTATGACCTTGTGTGGAGCTCCTGTGCCTGCTGTCCCCACCTGCTGGTGATGGTCCATGGAAAAGTGGCTGGTGTATCTGCTTAAGGCTCTGATTTTTTAATCTTCTGGTGAGTTTAACCCCCTTGGGGAGAGTGCATCACGCGGTGGATTGAGATTATTGTTTCTCCCTGGTGGAAGGTGCACACTAGGATTACTACTAAGACACCATTCAGCACTTTGGTCTATCATTATTGATTTTTAAGCGCTGTTTTGTGTATTTTAATATCACAGAGACTGAACTGTTTTATTCTTGTACTGTGGTTTTATTTTTCTTTGAATTTTTAAACGGCTGCTCAGTGGTTTTATATTGGAAAATATTTTTACAATTTTTTATCTCTGTTTGTACTGCTTAGAGGTCTGTGGGTTTGATCAGGTGCTGAGTGGGTGTTCTGCAGGCCTTTATTTACACCCCTTTATACATATATATATATATATATATATATATATATATATATATATATATATATTACAAATTATGTGTACATGCAAACTAGCCAAATTTTTATTTTAACATTGAGGCAAGAAACTGTTACAGCCAATTAATTTAGATTTAGGCAATAAAAAAATTGCCTCATTATAATTCTTCTGCCTCTGGTGTGTGTAGGCATGTGTAATTGAGGTTTATGTATGTACATACATGTACATGTACGTACATGTGTCTTGACTGCATATTTGTATGTGTGTGTATGTGCATGTGTATGCACATGTGGAGAGGGGTAGTTTTTATCTATTTATTTCCGGTTATTACATTATATTATGCTCTTTTTCTTTTTTCATTTTTTTTTCCACTACCACAACAGGGCCGATAAGCTGCCTATGTCATAGTAGTGGCAGATCCCCTTATAGAGATTGAGCTGAGCACTTTGGGGTTTTGTCTTAAGAGGTTGGGAATGGATGTTCCTGACCTCCTCCAAATCATTCTTCATCTGGAATATGGCTGCAGTGGTCCTGCACTCATTGAGGAGGCAGTTTAGCCCAGGGACAATGAGGCTCTGGGTGGGGGTACATAGGAAGGTGGGGCACCCAATTAACTGATTGCAAGCATGTAGGACAAGATGGCTGTCCCTTCTACAGTACAACAAAGGCTGCAGCTCAAAGGAAAAC
This sequence comes from Rana muscosa, assembly GCA_029206835.1. NCBI lineage: Eukaryota > Metazoa > Chordata > Amphibia > Anura > Ranidae > Rana > Rana muscosa. The sequence goes on along the minus strand of CM055117.1, from coordinate 713,725,538 downwards.
AAACTCATATGCAAGTTTGTGTCCATCCCCTCTCTAAACTGCTGTAGTGGTGATAGCTAAAAAAAAGCTTAATATTTGATCAGTGCTGTAATGAATTTCTACAACTACCCCCATCCCTCACCCCACCACCCAGGGGCATACCTACAGGGGTCGCATTTGCGACCTGACCCCATGCTGCAGGGAGCCCATGCGGCCCACCTGTATGCTTGGAGAAGAGGAGCGGCGGGGGCAACTGCATGCAAAGAAACCAATCCCTCTATTTTCCTCCTACAGGAGATAGACAAGGAGAAGTGAGCAATCAGAGGCTTCAGGAGGAAAATGGAGAAAAATTGAGAAATCAATTCCTCTGTATGCAGCTGCCCCCGTCGATCCTCCTATCCAGCTTTTTCCTGTACTCTACACCCCCAAGCTCTTTGCCGGCCCCCATGCTCTCTCCTGGCCCCCGCTCATCCTCCGGTGCTCTGCTGGGTTCCCCCTCTCCCCCCTGCTGCTGCAAGAGATCTGTCAGGATGGAGAGTGGGGAAGGGGTTGGTAAATGTGTAATTTACTTGCCCCTTCCTTTTCTGAATGAAGAATCAGTGATCTGTATCGATCACTGACTCTGTCCATTCATAACTAAAACATAGTAAACTGTGCACTTGGGTTATGCAGCAGGATAATGATCCGGAACACAACAGCAAGTCCACCTCCAAATGGTTCAAACAAAGCAAAATTTAAGTTTTGGAGTGGCCTAGTCAAAGCCCGGACCTAAATCCAATTGAGATGCTGTATCATGGCCTAACACAGACCGTTCATGCTGGAAAACCCTCCAATGTGGCTGAATTGAAACAATTCTGCAAAGAAGAGTGAAAGACTCATTGACAGTTATCTCAAACGCTTGATTGCAGTTGTTGCCGCCAAGGGTGGCACAACAAGTTATTAGGTTTAGGGGGCAATTACTTTTTCACATAAAGCCAGGCAGGTTTGGACAGCTTTTTTTGTCTTAATAAATGAATAAATGAAACTATCATTTAAAAACTGCATTTTGTATTTACTCGGGTTATCTTTGTGTATTAATAAAATTTGTTTGATGATCTGAGTCATTTAAGTGTGAAAAATATGCAAAATAAATAAAAAAACAGAAAGGGGGCAAATACTTTTTCACAGCATTGTATATATATATATATATATATATATATATATATATTTATACAGTATATATTGTATATATTACTTTGTCAAAGTTATGTAATGTATGTGCAGTATATGCTGCATATAATACTTTGTCAAAGTTGAGTTAACAGGCCTAAACACAAATGTTAAAATTGCTCTGGTCAACAAGGGGTGTACAGGTGTAAGAGCTGAAGAGCTTAAAGAGGAAGTAAACCCTCTTTTTTTTTTCTCTTTTATATCCTGCAAGAGAAAGGCATAATAAGCTAGTATGCATAGCATACTAGCTCAGTGTGAATGACTTACCTTAGATCGATGCCCCCAAAGCGCTCCTCGTTCCCCTCCGCTGCCGCCGCCATCTTGCTTTTGAGTCCCTTCCGTGTATCGTCGCTCCGGCGCTGTGACTGGCAGGAGTGGCGATGACGTCACTCCCGTGCATGCGCGCTTGAACGGCATGATCCCGCGAATGCGCTGGACCGGCTTAATCCCGGCATGTCCCATTTAGAAAACCGGGACGCTCAGTGTGCCTGCGCCATTGTCTACGGCGCACATGCGCCGTAGACATCAGTGCAGTGTTTTCTGCAAATATCTCCTTAACCGTGTAGGTTAAGGAGATATTTCTTGCACCTACAGGTAAGCCTTAATCTAGGCTTACCTGTAGGTGCAAGTTGTCAGAGTGGGTTTACAACCACTTTAAAGCTGGACATACAATATACAATCTGATTTTACAGTCTCCTTTAGACATTAAAGCTAGACATACAATATACAATCTGATTGTACAATTTCCTTAGGACATACCTAAACAATCTATTCAATTTGCATCCAATCAAGCAGGCCCTTTGCTCTACAATGTTGATAGGGGATGTGAAGGAGAATATACAATCAGGCTGTATAGAGTAAGGTCATCATTAGTTATTTTCTGTAATCCATTCTTCCCCCATTGAATGGGTATAATATAAAAAATATACTCCAGCAGCCACAGAGTGAGCCATTTGCTGTATTCACAGGTGCAGACATTGTTTTTTTTTTCTAATATAACAAAAATATGTACATACAAACTGATTGTTATAGTGCATTGTGAATCCATAAATCAGTTCTTTAAATCTTTGTCAAAACTAAAATGGATTTGTGATCAGCAAAGCTCTGGCACCCAAAAAATAATATCTTAATATTTTATAAAAGGCATACGTTTGCAAATGAAGACTTGTATTTTAAGTGAAAGTCTAGTCAGCCCAGTCCATATCTCCCCTACTGGACCAAAAGAACACTGCCTCCCTTAACTTATTTTTCTTTCCTCGCCTCTTCCCCTTTCCTTATCTCCAGATCCCTCCTTGTTTATGTTTGGTTATCTCCTTATTCTCCAACAAGCTGCCTGTTGTCTGTCCCTTCTGCTACTAGTTTGAAGAATAACCTACTTGGGTAAAAATTAAATAGTTTTTTACTCCATGAACTACTTCATACCAGGTATTAGAAGCAGAAGGAGTGAACAGTGGGCAGTTAGCACTAGAGGGGAGAGAATTCCTAAAATGTAACTAAGGAGAGGCCGTATAGAAGAGGAGACTGGAATGTGTTCTGTAATTCAGCAGGGGAAAACTGGGCAGCAAAACTGCCTGGGATTTCAATGAAGCAATCTGTGTTGTTAGCTTAAACAAGAGGTTAGGAGCATACTGGATTTCTGATGGATCAACATGTGTTTTTCTGTATATGCAGCATTTTAAAGGGATAAAAAGCTGGGAAATGTGCATGTATTGCAATGGTGTACTCCTTTTTTTATTTTGCCCAGACATGCACTTTAATTTGTAGGCCTACATGGCTTAAATACATGTCCACATGATTGTCTAGTAGATACTGTATTTGTAGCATATAGTGGGTGTAAAGTCACAATGAGACAAACAGCATTCAAGGTAATTACAAGATTAGATGATACAGTACTATAAAATGATATAATTACATAACATATAATAACATACACTTGGTCAGTAACCAATCACATATCTTGTGAACATCTGGCTGCTGCTGTGGTACGTGAAGTAAATTGGTAATGTATGAAATCTATGCTGACCCAAATATGTCTAAATCATTTCACAGAAAATTCATCTTGTTTGCAATATTTGTCTTCGAAAAATGTTATAAAAAGTGCAAGCACCATATTTTCTAAATACTATTTAGAAGGGTAGTTTACATACTATATACTATATACATGATTGTTTGATACATCTGTAGGTATGCAATGTGAGCTCTGTAGGCAGTTCCTACAAAACAAGCATTATTGTTTAATTTTATTAAAAAAATATATAGTACATTTTGAGATAATAAATATTTTAAGTTGTTTTCGCAATGCTTACATTAACTACCATACTATTCATGACTTTTAAATTTTTACATTAATATAACTCTCCTATATTTTGTCGTTTCATTGGAAAAAAATAATACACATAAAAGAACCAGTTACATTTTTACTGTAATGTGTGACACCATTAGTAAGATATCTCTTAATGTCAGGACAAGGAGTCAATGAAAGTCTCTCCAGTTGTGAAACATACTGCAACAAAGCACTATTTTCAGGAAAACTGGAAAACAACTTTTAACCACTTGCCGACTCCCCCAAGCACCTTGACATAACTGTATGTCCTCCCCTGGGGCACACACACCAACGTTGGTGACACTAAAATGCTCTAAAAACAAACTGAAGAAACTTTACCCAAGCTCAACTGGTCTGTTACCACAAATATTGCTGAGGGCCAGTGCTCCCAAGGCATCAATTCATAGAAGAAATTAGTCATCAACCTGGTATGTTCCAAGTTCTAAATTCTTTATTAGGCTACGTTAAACGTGGCACAAAATAGCTAACTTGTTTCAGCCATGACTGCCTTCTTCAAATGCTTTGAAGAAGGGCATCATGGCGGAAACATGTTAGCTTTTCTGTGCCACTGGCCCTCAGCAATTTTTGTAGTAAAAGACCAGTTGAGCATGGGTAAAGTTTCTTCAGTTTGTCATCAGAGTAGAAAAAAATGTTAAAAAAAGAAAATAATTGTTAAAAAATCAAATATTTTTTTTTTTGTTTTACATACTGTTTCCAGTCAGTATCCCTGATCATTACCACACCAATCATATGATGATGCTGTACTAAACTGGTGACAGTATGTAATTATTATAATAATAAAAAAAATAATCTATTTAATTTGACAAAAAATTACTATTTAAAAAAAATCACCATGCCTCTAACTAAATACCTTGGACTTTTTACTTTTCAAAAAGTGGTTTGGGGGGTATTTGTACTGTCTTGGCATTTTAGGACCTCAAGAAATGTGATAGGGAGTCATAACATCAGGGTTGATCAATTTTCAAATATATATTTACTATAGATTGTAGTCTCTATAATTTTCACACAGGCTGAATATTACACACTAACCTAGGTTATGTTTACCAAAGAAACATAAAAGACTACATTTTGGCCTAAATTTATTAAAAAAAAGATTATTTGTTTGCAAAATATGATAACGGAAACTAAGAAAAGTTGTATTTTTTCATTTATATAGCAAAAAATAATCCCCAATAATTATTAAATACCACCAAAAGGAAGCTCTAATTGTGTGAAAAAGTTATATACATTTTAGTTGGGCACAGTGTTACATGACTGAGCATTTGCCAGCTAAAGTAGGACAGTGCTGAATAGCAAAAAATGCCCTGGTCATGAAAAGGGTAAAACCTTCTGGAGGTCAAGTTGTTAACACAGGTTTAGCACTTCTCTTGTTATTTATTTTTGTTTTTATGTTTTTTACAAAAAAATATGTTTTTTCTCAGTGGTAAGGGGGCAGCAAGCATAACAGCCTGCATAAGAGGGTGCTCTAAGAGGGGTTCCCTCAAAAAGGGTAATTAGTAATAATTCTGATAGACAATGGTTCACTGGAAGCGGGAAACCTATGTGCCCCTTGTAATGGGGAACAAGTAGGTGTTAAGGTTTCACCACTATTCAACTGGCTGGCTTTTGGGGTCCTTTGAATGTTTAAAAAGATATAAACATACAGGGAAAAATGTAAAAAGGTTTTATTGTTATTTCACAATTATTTTTAATAAGTTTTAGTATTACTGCCAATAGTCAGGAAAATAAAATATGACTTAATGTTCTAAACAAAAATAAAACAGGATATACATAAAATAAGAAGATGTCTCCTAGAGGCATCTACTATGTGCAAATGGGTGACACCAACAGTGAACAGTCCATAAGAAATCAGCTCAAATGAATGGCCATGACTAAAGAACTGTCCTAGAGAAAACAAACCAGGATGTGACCTGTAAACACTGCACACAACCTTAGTGGTGGTGAGTGCAGATAAATGCAAAAAAAGTGAAACAATATAAGTAAAAAGTCCAAACAACATGTGTACATTCAATGGGTGTCTTCTCATGGAGAAACCAAAACGAAGAGAACCACAATGTTGACTGTTGGAAATTCACAATGTTGACAGTTGGAACTCACAACACACCGTAAGGTGAATAGATTGGGTACTCTTACCACAGATGGTGGACCCACCTGCCATACGACAGTGGGTCAACTGGGCTTGATGGTCTCAATGACTAGGACCGATGAAGCAGGATGCCGTGGATGTCTCAGGCCGTCTTAGGCAGGATGGTTCGGTGCACAGATTGAAGAGTGCAGTTCCTCCAGCATACAAGCTCCAGGGTGATCCAAAAAATAAAAATAAAAATGTAGGGCAAAAGAAAGGAGAACACTCCCAATGGTGCAGGTCAATTAAACCAGGTATGGATTTATTTTAAAAATGTTCTTACAAGTAATTAGACAAAATATAAAAAGTGATCACAAATAAGATTAAAAAGCAATGTGGGGTGCATCAAATGCAGGTCCGACGCGTTTTGACTCCAAAGTCTTCCACAGGGGAATATTGATATTAATCTAGGTTTACCTGTAGATTAAAGTGGTCTGTAAGGGTTTACAACCACTTTAATGACCAGAGCATTTTTTGCGATTTGGCCCTGCATCGTTTTAACTGACAATTGCGCGGCCGTGCAATACTGTACCCAAACAAAATTGACGTCCTTTTTTTCCCACAAATAAAGCTTTCTTTTGGTGGTATTTGATCACCCCTGCGGTTTTTATTTTTTGCACTATAAACAAGGAAAAAGCAACAATTTTGAAATAACAACAATATTTTTTACTTTTTACTATAATAAATATCCCACATTTATTTTTTTTAAAACAAATTTCTTCATCAGTTTAGGCCGATATATATTCTTCTACATATTTTTGGTAAAATAAATTGCAATAAGCGTATATTGATTTGTGTAAAACTTATAGCGCCTGCAAAATAGGTAATAGATTTATGGCATTTTTATGGCATTTTGATTATTATATTTTTTTTACTAGTAATGGCGGTGATCTGCGATTTTTATCGTGACTGCGACATTGCGGCGGTTAGATCGGACACTTTTGACACTTTTTTGGGACAAGTGACATTTATACAGCAATCAGAGCTAAAAATAGCCACTGATTACTGTGTAAATGTCACTAGCAGGGTAGGGGTTTAATACTAGGGGTCGATCAAGGGGTTACCTGTGTTCCCTAGATGTGTTCTAGCTGTGGGGGGATGGGCTTACTGGGTCATGACAGCGATCACTGTTCCCGACCACTGGGAACAGTAGATCCCTATCATGCCTCCTGTCAGAACGAGGAAATGCCTTGTTTACATAGGCATTTCCCCATTCAGCCTGTGTATAAGGCAATCGCAAGCCACCAGAGGACATGCCGACCCGCAGGCACGCTCCCGCAACTGAGCCTGCACGAGCCGCCATACACCTACGGAGAGCCATTGTGCCACCGCCAAACAACGGCAGCCGGTCTTTAAGAGAGGTTGTAAACCCTATTGAAAAAAAAAACTGTAAGACAAAGGCATAATGAGCTAGTATGCATCGAATACTAGCTCGTTATGAAATACTTACTTTAGAACAAAGCCATCCAGCGGTGCCCGCACACCGCTGAGATGGCTGACATCTTCCCTGCTGTTTTTTCCGGGTTCGCTGGCTTCATCGCTGTGAGTGGCTGGAACCATGATGACGTCACTCCCACACATGCGTGCACAGGCTCTGAAGGTCCGGCACGGTGACGTCATCAGCTGCATGCACTCTGAATATCTCCTAAACTGTGCAAGTTTAGGCTTTTTTTACAGTACCTACAGGTAATACATACTATAGGCTTACCTGTAGGTACAAGTAAAAAATTTGCGTTTACTTCCTCTTTAAATGTTATTTTTATTTCTGACTATGTTAAATAAATGCAGAAATTATGTAAAAAAAATCACTATGCATTCCTTTTAATCCAGCCCTAACTGGCCAAAGAAACTGGTAGTAATAGACTCATCTAGTGAGTGGCTGCTAAACTTAACTTGTAGTACTGGTATTTAATGATATTTGAGTTTTGTGGAACTTCAGTATAGGCTGGTTAAAGGATTGTTCTAGCATGTTTGAAAGTTCCTTGTACATGTTTTTTTCCTATCAAAAACATTTTTATTTTTTATTTTACTGAATGCATTGAACAATACTGAATGTAGTTGAGCAATATCTAATCAATAAGCTTTGCTTCAAATTTATAGTTGCTGTACAAGGTTTATTTTTTCTGGCTGGCCTATTAAAAACCTTGATCATGCCTGCATCGCCTTGAAGCATACAAACATAATGTACTATACAAAGCATAAGAATTTACAGAATTGTAAAATGTGAACTGCCTACATAATACCATCACTGATTAATCTGTATTACTGATTGACAGGAGACCTTACATAGATGTAAAATTTAAAAAAATAAAATGATTTTATCATGTTGTTTTTGTAGATATTTAGACAGATAGATAAACAGATTTTTTATTTTTTTTTTAAGAAAAGTAATTACAAGTATGCACTGTTTGTTATGATAAATGCTGAACTGTATAAAATCATCCAGTCTTTTGGTTCAATATTCAAAATTCCAGTTAAATTTTTATTTGGCTAGCACAGACAAGGCAAGGGAAGCAATCTTGATTGGCCAAGGTCCATATTCTTCATCCAGTGATTTGTCTTTATGAATATTTATTTCTGGATCAGTAAAGGCGAAGCAAGCCAGTATTTAATCATTAATATATTAAGCAATCGGCACTGTTTATCATTGTCTATTGCAACAAAATGTTGGCATGCTTCATATAACAGCTAGAACTGTCATTATATTTTGCTTTCTTTCATATGTTATTAACAGTGTTCTTTTATGGAAAACAATAGTCAGTCTTTTGTCTATTGGTGGACACTAGAAAGATTTTCAACTGTGCATTTAATTGTATCTCTGCTTTAGTATTTTTTAGCTACAGCATGAAATACTAATTTAAAGTGCATGCCAAGAGTTGTTTTAATAATTATACACCCTTCACAAAAATCCATCAAGTTTATTATTATTGTGTTCATGGTTGCTTGAATTTACTATATCAAACAAATACAGTTATTTTAGCGATAAGCAAAACATGTATAGTGATGTAAGGGTGGCCATAGGGAAGTAGATCCTATACCAAGAATGATTGATCAAAAGTGATCTACCAAATAATGTTTTAGGTACACAGGATCTTAAAAACTTTACCAAAAGTATGGTGAAAGAAACATGAGATTGCAGCCAACACCCACCCTACCAAGAAAACCTACCAAGTAAATTAAATAAAACATCAACCAATAGCTTGGCAAAAGATTGGCCGCGGCACTTTTATTGGTTTAAATAAAAACATCCTTTATAAATAACATCCTTTATAACTTTATAACAAGAGGGATGTGACCACGTCCCTCTTGCGACGAAACGTAGGGAGGTACGACGTTCTGACATCACTGCGTTTTTACTACAGATCTGGAAGATACGGGCTGCACATCGAGGAGCCGGCCGGCTCGATTGTTACATGCTATTTTTAAACTTCTTAATCGTAAGTGTAACCTCACTTGTTCATAATAAATTGTAAAAGGGTTTTATGCTATGCGTATTTATTCATCATTTCATGTGGCGTGACTCCGGGTGCTGCTGGCTGAGGTCCACATCCCTACACGCTGTATGCTGAGCTGAGGTGCTTCTCTGAGGTCTACATCCATGTATGCTGTATGCGGAGCTGAGGTGTTTTCCATAAAGAACCCCAGGCTGGGTCATTAGCCTATGCGGTTTTTGATCTCCTGTCATAAGAGATCACGTCCATTTTGTAAGCGGCTTTTCTATCATCACAATTTCATAATCGTGTTTGGAACAAGTTTGGCACAGTGGATTCTTCACATTTCTACTACCATTTAACTTTGGACACTTTTGGTAAAAATTTCACCTATTTCTGTTTATGGACTGAGTCCTATTTATATATTTAATTTTTTACTTCACAAAATTATTTTTGCATTCCATTTGTTTTTCACTACTTGGACACTATTTCATTCAGTGGTCGACGTATATGTTTATTTATGTATGGTATATCGCCATTCATGATCATGGTTTAGCGCAACTTTTTTTCTTATTATATCTGTTTGTGTTGTATTGCACTCTGTTGCCGCTTGATTAGTTTAGTTATTTCGAATAGCGCAATTTTTTCTTTTTCCATGTGTTGTAATATGTTGGCCTATTTATGTGGGATATTATGGTATTATATATATGTACAATTACAATATTGACCAGGCCAGATTTCAGTTGATAATAGTGACAATGGTTGAGTTGTCAGAGCCAACTGAATTACACATATCAAAAGGGACAGCTGAAGACCCTTTGATGTGTTGATCTTATGCAAGGTGTGTGAGGTGGCCTGTTAACCTAATTGAACATTTCAAAGGGTGTTTGTTGACCAAAGGGCCAAACAAAATTTACTGCACATATCAGAGGGGGCTTGTTGATGTAAGAATCCAGGATAAGTCTATTTTTACATATCAAAACTGTGCTCAGGCCACCTTTGGTATCTGTAATTTAATTGCATATGTCAAAGGGAGCTTGTTGATGTTATTATGCAAGAATGCAAATTAGGGCATGTGATGACTGTAGCCGTCTCTGGCTAGGGGGGGGTCATCCTCTGTCATTCTGAAAGACAGAGTGTAGATCAAAGACGGCCAAACAAATTGCTCAGCCATTCAGTAGATAGGCAATATAAGCTGGCATTCAGTTTACTCAATATATTCTGTATGAATATGAAGGCACAGGTCTAGAATTGATATAGGAGAAATGGGACTCTGAATTATATATATTCTGTTGGATTCTTTGTCATCTATGCAAGTATTGGACTTTGTTCTGTGTTGGAAGTTAAATAAAATGCACTCTCTGGAGAACTTGGGTGTTGCTGCGGAAACATAATTTATATTATCATTAGAATAACCTAAGAATCAGTAATCTACTGGACACTATATATTACTTCACTACATTGGTGCTGTTCATGCGACCAGAAGCACATTTTCAGGACTTAATAACAGAAGTCAGTGATGACAACAATCCTGTGAGGTGGACAGAAGTCTGATGGAGACCCAAGAGCTGTGCTGTGACTCTAATGTCTGGTTGTGACATAAGAGAGTCTGATATACAAGATTAAACATGTTTGGAACCCCTGAATTATTTTCAGGAGACTGGAAACTGAAGAAAAAAGAGACTGTCGTGTACCAGAAGACCGGAACTGGGAAGGTGGAGCCTCAAATGCGGTGAGTAAAATATTTCCTTTTTTTTTAAATTATTAGTAATATAGTCAAAATGCTTACTCAGTGTGAAGCTATTGTCAGTTCTGATAAAGTTAACAGATGGGTATTAAAATGTATTAACGACTTAAGCCCCGGACCAATACGGACCATAATAACCAGAGGTGATTTCACAATTTGGCACTGCGCTGCTTAACTGGAAATTGTGCGGACATGCAATGTTGTACCCAAACGAAATTTGCATCATTTTCTTCCCACAAATAGAGCTTTCTTTTAATGGTATTTGATTGCCTCTGCGATTTTTTTTTTGCAATATAAACGGAAAAAGACTGAAAATTTTGAAAAAAAATGATATTTTCTACTTTTTGTTATAAGAAAAATCGAATAAACTCAATTTTAGTCATACATTTAGGCCAAAATGTATTCAGCCACATGTCTTTAGTAAAAAAAATGTAAATAAGCGTATATTTATTGGTTTGCGCAAAAGTTATAGCGTCTACAAACTAGGGTACATTTTCTGAAATTTACACAGCTTTTAATTTATGACTGCCTATCTCATTTCTTGAGGTGCTAAAATGGCAGGGCAGTACAAACCCCCCCCCCAAATTACCCCATTTTGGAAAGTAGACACCCCAAGAAAATTGCTGAGAGGCATGTTGAGCCCATTGAATATATTTTTTTTGTCCCAAGTGATTGAATAATGACAAAAAAAAATAAAAAATTACAAAAAGTTGTCACTAAATGATATATTGCTCACACATGCCATGGTTATATGTGGAATTACACCCCAAATACATTTTGCTGCTTCTCCTGAGTATGGGGATACCACATGTGTGAGACTTTTTAGGAGCCTAGCCGCGTACGGGCCCCCGAAAACCAAGCACCGCCTTCAGGATTTCTAAGGGCGCAAATTTTTGATTTCACTCCTCACAACCTATCACAGTTTCGAGGGCCATAAAATGCCAAAATAGCACAAAACCCGCCCAAATGACCCCATTTCAGAAAGTAGACACCCCAAGGAAATTGCTGAGAGGCATGACGAGTCCATTGAATATTTTTTTTTTGTCCCAAGTGATTGAATAATGACAAAAAAAATAAAATTACAAAAAGTTGTCACTAAATTATATATTGCTCACAAATGCCATGGTTATATGTGGAATTGCACCCCAAAAAACATTTTGCTGCTTCTCCTGAGTACGGGGATACCACATGTGTGGGACTTTTTAGGAGCCTAGCCGCGTACGGGACCCCGAAAACCAAGCACCGCCTTCAGGATTTCTAAGGGCACAAATTTTTGATTTCACTCCTCACTACCTATCACAGTTTTGAAGGCCATAAAATGCCAAAATAGCACAAACCCCCCCCCCAAATGATCCCATTTTGGAAAGTAGACACCCCAAGCTATTTTCTGAGAGGCATGGTGAGTATTTTACAGCTCTCATTTGTTTTTGAAAATGAAGAAAGAAAATATTTTTTTTTTTTTTCAAATTTCAAAACTTTGTGACAAAAAGCGAGATCTGCAAAATGCACACCATACCTCTCAGTAAATATCTTGGGGTGTCTACTTTCCAAAATGGGGTCATTTGGGGGGGTTTTGTGCCATCTGGGCATTTCATGGCCTCCGAAACTGTGATAGGCAGTGAGGAGTGAAATCAAAATTTACACCCTTAGAAAGCCTGAAGGCGGTGCTTGGATTTTGGGGTCCCGTACACGGGTAGGCTCCCAAAAAGTCTCACACATGTGGTATCCCCGTACTCAGGAGAAGCAACAGAATGTATTTTGGGGTGTAATTCCACATATGCCCATGGCATGTTTGAGCAATATATCATTAAGTGACAACTTTGTGCAAAAAAAATAAAAAATAAAAAATAAATTGTCTTTTTTCCGCAACTTGTGTCAACATATAAAATATTCCATGGACTCGACATGCCTCTCAGTATATAGCTTGGGGTGTCTACTTTCCAAAATGGGGTCATTTGGGGGGGTTTTGAACTGTCCTGGCATTTTATACACAACATTAGGAAGCTTACATCAACTCTTCTAACCACTTGAAGACAAAGCCCTTTCTGACACTTTTTGTTTACATGAAAACATATTTTTTTTGCAAGAAAATTATGTTGAACCCCCAAAAATTATATATATTTTTTAAAGCAAAGGCCCTACAGATTAAAATGGAGGGTGTTGCATTTTTTTTTCCACACAGTATTTGCGCAGCGATTTTTCAAACGCATTTTTTGGGGAAAAATACACTTTTTTATTTTAATGCACTAAAACACACTATATTGCTCAAATGTTTGATGAAATAAAAAAGATGATCTTAGGCTGAGTACATAAATACCAAACACGACATGCTTTAAAATTTCGCACAAACGCGCAATGGCGACAAACTACATACATTTTTAAAAGCCTTTAAAAGCCTTTACAGGTTACCACGTTAGATTTACAGAGGAGGTCTACTGCTAAAATGACTGCCCTCGATCTGACCTTCGCGGTGATACCTCACATGCATGATGCAATTGCTGTTTACATATGACGCCAGACCGACGCTTGAGTTCATCATTGCGCAATAGCAGGGCGGGACAGGGGTGCTTTTTTTTTTTTATTATTAATTTTGCTTTTTTATTTTATTTTTAAACTGTTCCTTCCATATTTTTTTTTAATCATTTTTATTGTTATCTCAGGGAATGTAAATATCCCCTATGATAGCAATAGGTAGATCTTTCCTCTGCCCTCAAAGCATCTGACCACACCAAGATCGGTGTGATAAAATGCTTTCCCAATTTCCCAGTGGCGCTTTTTTTATCCGGGGGGGACATTCCCTCCCACTGCTTGTAAAAGCAGTCCAGAGGCTAATTAGCTGCTAGGATTGCTTTTACATGAAAGCCGGCCGCTGGCTGAAAAGAATGATACCAAGATGATACCTAAACCCGCAGGCATCAATCTGGTATAACCATTCAAAGTCCAGCAACATACCAGTACGTTGCTGGTCCTTGTTGGACATGTATTGTAATCTTTTTTTTTCATGCAGCCTGTTGGCTGCATGAAAAAAAGAGATTGATCGGTGGGTATGCCCACCATTAGAATACCTCCCTTCATCCACCCACTTCTAATGATGGGCATACATGCACCATTTATATATGCCGAAGCATTGGGGCATCCTCCCGCAAAAGTTATGCCGCGTACACACGGTCTGACTTTTCCACGGGCAAGCCTCCGTCGGAATTTTGACCGTATGTACGCGGCATTAGGAGCAAAATTGCTCCTCCGCTCCTCCGCCCCTGCTGCCCCCATGCTTCGGCATATATGTTTTTTTTTAACTGTGGTGGTGAAATCACCTCCTACAGCACTGGAGTCGCAGGGATCAGGCCTGTCTCTGCGAATGCTGCAGTTATGTGTGTTGTGTTTTGTAAGTGACAGTGATCGATCGATACTGCACTTGGATGGCCTGGGCTGGACGGAGGGGCAAAACGCAGGTGCTAGCAGGTATCTGGGCTGATCCCGCTAACACTGCGTTTTTGGGAACCCTAAACTGCTGGGGACGCTAGTATAGATCTGATCAGATCAGATATTGATCTGTTCAGATACTATACCACTAAGGGAGGTGTATGCTTCACGCGTGGGTGTTAGCGTTACTGGCACTAACCTGACACTGCCTGGGGCGACGCAGACCCTCTCTGACGCTAAAACCTAATTGATATCACCCGCCGAGCGATCAGGGGGTTAAACCTTTAATGGGTTATATACCCGATTACACAGGCAGAGGAAGCTTTTCATTCGCCGGGAGCGATAGCGAGGGGGTGGCCGGAAACTAATGGCCGTCCCCTCATCACGGATCGCTCCCGGAACGATGTCGAACGCTCACTGTATAGAAGGGGGGTCCGATGGGACCCCCCAACTATACGAAGGCAGTCACGTACAGGTACGTGATTGTGCCTGTCCGTGCCATTCTGCCGACGTATATATACAGTGAGCGGTCATTAAGTGGTTAAGCGTCATCTTGGTCCTTATGAAATTCCAGAAAAATTTAAGCAGACATGGACTATGATGAAGGAATTTTTAGAGAAAAATGTTTTTGATAGCAAAATTTCAGAAAGTAAAAGAAAAGGTTGTATTGTGCAGGGCTTGTTATCTTGCTATTTAACAATGAAAAGTTATTTGAATGATCAGGTTGAGGAAATTGCCCAGTTACAGAATGCAGTTGATAATAGCCATAAGGTTTTTCAGAGGTTACAAAACCAATCAGAAACTGAGACAGTAAATTTAAAATTGCATACAGTTACCATTGGGGGAGCTTTGCTTGAGAAATCTAAACATTGTGATGAATTATCAGAGGAAAATTAGAGATTAAAATTAAGAATTATGGAATTAGAGAAGAGATCTCAGGAATGCAGATATGCATCAAATCTTGGATTAAGCAATCTGCAGCAAAATACAAACACAAACTTTCTATCAAATGAAACAGAACCTCATATTAAATCTGATAATTCATTGCCAGCCGCACCCACTGTGACCACTACAGTTTACAACAATAATAATACAGGTGAAGTTCAGCTTGTAATGAAGCCTTTGAAACCAAAAGAACTAGATGCAATTCTTAAAGAAATAAGAATGGTTCCCTGCCATGATTTAAACAGATTTTTTAAATGGTTTTGTGACTTGCAGAATGTCAGAGATATGTACAATCTCAACCCACCTGACTTAGAAAGAGTTTTGCAACATTCTATAGGAAATGGTCTTTGGATGAGAATTAAGCAGTTCTGTATTCAGCCCCTGAGGACAAGGGACATATTACTGGAATTATTATGTGTTTTGTATGGTGTACGTTCTGATGTTACTATTTATGGGAAGATCAAACAAACGCAAAACGAATCTCCCTATGAATTGTCACACAGGATAGCAACTATTATGGAATTATTGGTCGGTAATAATCTTGCATTTGAGCGTGGAGGCTTGATACATATGAGTATGTTTATAGATGCTTTGTATGAAGATATCAAACAAAACATTTTATTAGTTACCCCAAATCCCCATGATTTAAAAGACCTATTGTTGAGGGCAGATCATTTATGGAAAAAGTCAAATGAGCAAGCTGTCAAAATTGATATAGCCACATTGTTTAGGATAAACACTGAACAGAAAGATCAGAAGATAATATCTATTAATAACAACAAGAGAGGAAATTCTGGGTCAAACATAGGTGATATTAATATGAAAAACAGAGCTGACCAAAATAATAATAAGAAAAAGACCTGGATACCATTTTCTCAATTAAAACAAAAGTATGACCACCTGAAAATTGAGTATGACAAGATGAGAAAAGAACATTACACATTATTAGAACAGTTGAAGGGTCCAGATCTGTTTTTGAATGCAAATGACGCTTCTCTAGCAGTGGGGGTGAATTAGCTTTAGACTGTAAACTGTAAATAGTACTTTGTTTTAACTTCAAAAAATGTTTAAGGACTTTGCTAATGAGTTTTTGTCTGAGCGTTTTTGTCTTTCAGAGATTCCCGGAGGCAGAAGCACAGAAGTTGGCTAGTGAGGGAGAAAGGCTGAATAGACAATATAAAAGGAATTATAAAGAATTTATGGACACTCTCTCAATATTCATCAAGCAATGGACTTTTTTTTTTGAACATTCACATTTTTTTCTCATTTTTTCTTTATTTTTCTTTTTTGTTTTAAATTTTTCATTTTTATTACGTTTTATTTTGTGAACTTTATCTTAAAACCAGAGCGAAGCATTTAAACCTAAAATCATTTTATAACATCTGTACATATGACATAATGCATATTGATATGAATAGATTTGACATCTGAGGTGATGCTGCACAATGGCTTGGCATAGCATAAAGTATAGTATGTTGGGTGGTTTTCCTAAATTTAGAAGAGGGGTGAGTGAAATTCATCACTCCAGTCATGATTTGAAACATTGTTGAATCGGTTGTTTATAATATGCTGAAGGCTATGACATATATGGATGACAAAGACCTTTCTACCTTTCATGAAAAGATACTGCCAAGAATTTCCACTGCCGCTTTGTCGGGATAGAAGATCTGATAGAAACTGATGTCAAGCTGATTCTATCTGAACCATCCCGTGGGGGTATATATATATATGTTGATATACCATTCAGGTGGAATTATGGACTGAATGATACAAGTAACTGCTCTATTAAAGGCAATGAGAGGTCAGCCTACAGCAAATTAAAGCAAATGGTGGCTGGCAATCAACAAAATACTTGACAGGTACACAAAGGGTCATCATTGCTGAAATAGGAAATGGAAAGAAGCAGATGTGAATTGTAAAATGCTTGCAAGATGGACTCATGGATGTCAATTTTTACTGCCGTATCCAAACCTTTTTGACCTTGAAAGGGATTGCTAGTACATTGATGGTTCTTCTTACTATAAAGATGGAAGTAGAATTTCAGGATTTGCTGTTGTTTGTGTAAAAGCATCTTTAAAAATGAAAACTTTGAGCCTGGAGAAGAGAGAATCCTGGACTTATGTGGATTGGAGCTCCCAAAACATACCAGGCTTTAATTTCAGTGAGATGGTGAGACATGTGATGAAGTCAGAATGGACAATATTCAAGATCTTGATGTGATTTACTCAAGAAAGAGCAAGCTTTGAAATAAGGCCTAACAGCTATATGGGCCATGGATGTTTACCGAATCCTTTTCCAGTCATGGTCTAAAGTTATATTATATAACTGTTTCAGCCATCGCCTATACTCCTATCCAGTCATCAGCTGTGGGTCTTTAGGGAGGCCTAAAATCCCTGTGTCCATACTGACCGCCGTGATAGTGGTCAATTAGTTCCGGTAAGGAGACTGCATTATCACTTCTCTGGTGTCCTTATTGGTGGATGGAAGTTTTCCTCATTGCAAGTTCCCTTCACTTCTTCACATTAAGAATCTTTCTAAGGACTTTTTTTCTCTTCAGGATTAACCCTTTTTCTGCATTTATGAATTGTTTGTCAGCATGGAACATATTTTATTCATTTGATTTGGGACTTTATTTCTCACATTATTTCCTTTCTCACAGTGGGAATTATTTCACTATTGTTTTGTATTATTATTTTTTACTGCTCACATGTGTTATTGGCTTATTCAATTAGGGTGCATATGTTATTGATGTGATTTTTTTATATTTTTTTATCACACCAATCCACATAGTCCTCTCACAGGTCTTATGTTCACTTGATTCAGCGCCGTACCTTATTATCCTACTTATGCTTTGAATTTTGTATCTGAATTTTTGGTACCCGCAGCTTTATTATTTCATAAATTTCTCACATATGCATTTGTTGTCTATTATCTAGCGCAGTGTTCCCATTTTTTTTGTTTTTTTTTTACTTATTATATATATGTACAAGTACAATATTGACCAGGCCAGATTTCAGTTGATAATAGTGACAATGGTTGAGTTGTCAGAGCCAACTGAATTACACATATCAAAGGGACAGCTGAAGACCCTTTGATGTGTTGATCTTATGCAAGGTGTGTGAGGTGGCCTGTTAACTTAATTGAACATTTCAAAGGGTGTTTGTTGACCAAAGGGCCAAACAAGATTTACTGCACATATCAGAGGGGGCTTGTTGATGTAAGAATCCAGGATAAGTCTATTTTTACATATCAAAACTGTGCTCAGGCCACCTTTGGTATCTGTAATCTAATTGCATATGTCAAAGGGAGCTTGTTGATGTTATTATGCAAGAATGCAAATTAGGGCATGTGATGACTGTAGCCGTCTCCGGCTAGGGGGGGGTCATTCTCTATCATTCTGAAAGACAGAGTGTAGATCAAAGACGGCCAATCAAATTGCACAGCCATTCAGTAGATAGGCAATATAAGCTGGCATTCAGTTTACTCAATATATTCTGTATGAATATGAAGGCACAGGTCTAGAATTGATCCAGGAGAAATGGGACTCTGAATTATATATATTCTGTTGGATTTGTCGTCATCTATGCAAGTATTGGACTTTGTTCTGTGTTGGAAATTAAATAAAATGCACTCTCTGGAGAACTTGGGTGTTGCTGCGGAAACATAACTTATATTTTATTATTATAATAACTAAATATCAATTATTCTAACTGGAATATATTACTTCACTACAATATGCAGCAAACGCTGCAAAATTATTATTTTTTGCCCTAAATGGGTGTTTTTAGAATAGCAGAATAGAACAACAGTATCTAAAGGATGTATCTCACACGTACAGACACAGACTAGGCCGCAATTTAAGATTTTTCACCTAAATGGGTTTTTTTGAATAGCAAAATAGAGCAACAGTATCTAAAGTGTGTATCTCACACGTACAGATATGCAGGAAATGCTGGAAATTTATTTTTTTGCCCTAAATGTGTTTTTTTTTTAATACCAGAATAGAGCAACAGTATCTAAAAATGTACCTCACATGTACAGATACAGACTAGGCCGCAATTTAAGATATTTCACCTAAATGTGTTTTTTTGAATAGCAAAATAGAGCAACAGTATCTAAAGTGTGTATCTCACACGTACAGATATGCAGAAAACGCTGCAAATTATTATTTTTTGCCCTAAATTATTATTTTTTTGAATGGCAGAATAGAAGAACAGTATCTAAAGTGTGTATCTCACACGTACAGATATGCAGAAAACGTTGGCAAAAACATTTGTTTGCCATAAATTATTATTTTTTGAATAGCAGAATAAAACAACAGCATCTAAAGTGTGTATCTCACACGTACAGATATGCAGGAAACACTGCAAAATATATTTTTTTGCCCTAAATGTGTTTTTTTTTTTTAATACCAGAATAGAGCAACAGTATCTAAAGGGTGTACCTCACACGTACAGATACAGACTAGGCCGCAATTTAAGATTTTTCCCCTAAATGTGTTTTTTTTGAATAGCAGAATAGAGCAACAGTATCTAAAGGGTGTATCTCACAGATACAGATATGCAGAAAATGCACCAAAAAAATATATTTTGCCCTAATTTTTTTTTTCAATAGCAGAATAGGAGAACAGTATCTAAAGTGTGTATCTCACACATACAGATATGCAGAAAACGTTGCCAAAAATATTTATTTTGTCCTTAATTTTATTTTTTGGAATAGCAGAATAAAACAACAGTATCTAAAGTGTGTATCTCACTAAATACAGATATGCAGGAAACGCAGCAAAATATATATATTTTGCCCTAAATGGGTGTTTTTAGAATAGCAGAATAGACCAACAGTATCTAAAGGGTGTATCTCACAGTAACATATGCAGCGCTGGTGCACTGAGCTTGCATAAAATGCCCGCCGACGTCAACCTAACTAACAGACGGATAAAAGTTATCTTTTCTCTGGCACTGGGCTCAGGGCAGGGTAAAAAGATTGTGCACTGCACCCACACAACAAAATCAAGGTTGATCGCTGAGTAATTTGATTTCTGAATCAGGACTCCTCTCTAATTCTCTCCCTCAAAGCAGCAGCAGCAACCTTTTCCTACACTATCTAAAGCAGAGTGACATGCTGTGCTATGTGCCTCTAGCTTATATAGAGGCTGGGTCACATGCTGCACTGGCCAATCACAGCCATGCCATTAGTAGGCATGGCTGTGATGGCTTCTAAGGGCACATAAGTTAAGCAAATGTTGATTGGCTGCCCTGCAGCTTTTTAAAATGCGCCATTACATACAGTAAATTGTTCGGGTTCGGGTCCGGGTACCAAAAACCCAAAAGTCTGTTACGAACCCGAACTTTACAGTTCGGGTTCGATCAACCCTAATCATGAACAACAAATCCAGTGTTCTAATGTTCCCTAAATCGTTACGCTTTAAATGAACAACCAAGATAGAAGGCTGGGGCCAAATTTGGAATACCTGGATAAATGAAAATAAAATTGATTTTATTTTATGCCCTTCCAATATAGCTGAAAGGATTCCTGTTGCAGGGACAGATTAAGTGAATAACTGCATTGAGCCGCTCTTTTACGAGCCCAGTACACAAACGAGTGTCCTAGAATCCATACCGTGTGCTGAAAACCTGAAGAAATTAAACAAATTAGGTCTGACAGATAACTTAAAACATTTCGATTTCCACCTCCCCATTTCCGTTATGGCTGATTCCGTTATCTCCATCCAGGCTGCCTCTAAAGCTGCGCCCATCCTGGAGGAGTGGGATGAGAACCTCAAATAGCCTAACCCCATATGATCCAAACATTTACGCAGTACCACATCAAACTGGTACTTGGTAAGAGGCGCTAAATTAGCGTGGATAAGAAAATGCCTAACCAGAGGAGGCCTAACCCTCTGTCTAAGGAGTCTGTAGTTAGCAGGTAAAGAATTTGATCCCTGCTTAAATATAGACACCTCATTGGCCTTACGACAATCCAAGGGTACTATGCCAGTCATTAAAGAGTCTCCAAAAATAAGAAACAATGGCTTAGAAATAATTGTGGGTGTAAGCCATCAGGTCCAGGTTTTGTATTCATCTTTATTTGGCTAAGTGTTTCTGGACAATATCAATTTTGAAATTTTGATCCATTGTGGATTATTTGGGACTGTCCCCATTAAGGACTTGAGCTCCCGCATTTTACTTAGTATGCATGGAGCTGAAGAAGGTTTTTAATAAATTTGCCTTTTTTTGTCCCCAGTCACCAACTCAAAATTATCTTTATAAAGGGCCTACATGCTCAGATCTAACTTTTTACTATTGATATATTTGAAGAATGTTTTAGGGTTTGTCCTACTCTTTCCTGACACAGCATGACAGCATATAGGTATGGGAAGGCTCCGCCTCCCTGCCCAATTCAGGACCGGTTATACTATAAAAGTAGGTCTCCTCCCTTCCTGCAGTATTGTCTTTTTTTTCCTCACTGCTACAGGCGGTTATGCTACTGCTAGGAAGCAGGATTTTTTATTTTTCCCCTCACCTTGCCGGACACTTCTGGCCAAGCCGCACAGGTTCAAGCCTCTCCTGTGATGAAGCTCCCCGCTGTACAGGCAGACATGAACGCCTATATGGGGGAGACCTCACCCCAACAAACAGATCCAAGAAGAAGGGGTGCAGGTATCTGGTCTAGGAGAGCCATTCAAACTCGAGAAAACAAATGTGCTAAGGGCTGCCCACTCGCAAAATGGCGGCGGTACGACTTCCGGGTACACCAATATGGTGGAAGCAGGACTTCCGATGGTATACGAACCTACATCCGGACTTCCGGGTAAAGCAAGATGGCGGAAACATAGCTTCCGGCGACATACAAGCTCACAAGCAGACTTCCGAGTGAAGCAAGATGGCGACCGAGGAACTTCCGGTCGCGGAGGACGCAGTGGGCGTCCTAAACCAACAGGCTCACAAAATAAATAAGCAGAGCATGCTAACTTACAGTGCGCAAGCCAAGGGAAGTACACCAGCAAAGACTTTCGGCGCTACAGCATCTGACCCGAGGTGAAGGTAGGAAGCACGCATATTAAAGTGTCATATTTTAGTGTGATGGCATATGAATTGAACCAAGACTATCTGTGAATTACAGTCAGCATGAGCTCTCCTAGAGACCAGCCACGTATCTTAAGGTGAGGACAGGTAGGTATGTGTGTCTGTATGACATGTTATGACATGCACATACTGATTGGCTGTAAATCTGATTTCAGCCCGCAATTACCACATCGCCCCTCCAAGAGCAAGGAGACACATCACAGACATGCCTCAAGCTCTGAGAGGTCAACAACACACTCTAAGGCCCGTGATAAGAGCAGGCACAGAGCAGAAGATACACATCAGGGAGATGAACCCAGAGAAGATCTCTGTGTAGGATGTGGAAGAATTGCCCTTGCTGGAAAAATTCTGTGTAAGGCTTGTTTGGGAGAGGCAGCAACGGACAAGGAGGCCGAGAAGGCTGAAATGATCCGAATAATTAAACAGACGGTCAAAGAATCCATACACGATTCAAAACCGACAACTAGCAAAAAGAGAACCAGTGAGGGTCGAGATGCGACCCACAGAGCAGAAGACCCATCCTCAGGATCCAATTCCGAGGAAGACTCCCAACAGGAAGATACAAAACTAAGCTTCAGATACTCTGCAGTACAACCGTTAATAAAAGCTGTAAGAGAGGCACTTCAGTGGGAGGAAGAGGTATCTCAACCCACTAAAGCAAGAAAATATTATCCCCAGTTGAAAAAGACAACGTTGTAATTTCCTCTCATAGAAGAAGTAAGGGAGGTGATTCAAGACGAGTGGGATAAGGTGGGCAGGAAGGTGTCACCGTTTAACAGATTTAATCGTATGTATCCCTTTAAAACAGAAGATGTTCATGATCTGGAGACGCCTCAGCTGGTGGATGTGGCAATCAGGAGACTGGCACGTCACGTAACCCTCCCTATGGACGATGCAGTGACGTTTAAGGATCCTTTAGATAGGAGGATGGATGCAGACATGAAAAGAACCTACTTAGCTGCAGGCAATGCATGCAGACCAGTATTAGCACTCACGTCACTAGCAAAGGCCATCATGACGTGGGCAGAGTATATAAAAACAGAAATACAGTCAGGTGCAGAACCGACTACATCCCTCGAGTTGATAGACAATATTATACAGTCTGGTGACTTTATTGGCGAAGCAGCGATTGATTCATTACGCTGTTCAGCTAGGGCCATGTAATCTTTGGTTATGGCAAGAAGAGCTCTGTGGCTAAAACCATGGACAGCGGACACCTCGTCGAAGATTAATTGGTGCCGCATCCCATTCAACGGGGCTGCTCTGTTCGGCAACAGGATGGACACAGCAATATCAAAGGTCACGGGAGGCAAGTCAGGGCTACTCCCACAGGATATAAAGACAAGGCAAAGATGCTTCCAGGGGAGAAAGCAATACCCCAATAAAATCAGAGATTTTAGACCTTCTAGACCCCCCAAGGATTACAGGAAAGGCGGAAAGGCACCCCAGTCAGCAGTGGCGCGAATTCCAAAGGTAGGCACGGGGTCGGAATAACAGAAACCCTTTTGAAGGTTTCTCCGTCCAGACAGGAACAGTGGGAACCAGACTGTGCAATTATGCTCATGTCTGGACGGATCAAATCAAGGATCCTTGGGTGACGCAGGTGATCCAGTCGGGACATCATTGGAAATTCCTGTCCATGCCCATAATCCCTCATTTTGTTCCCACACGCTTACCGCAAGCCAGACAGAAACGCCTATTAATATTCGAGTATGTACAGACGCTACTCCAGAAGGGCGCAATAGAGCCAGTGCCATTACAAGAGCAAGGGCAAGGTTTCTATTCTCCACTTTTCTTAATTCAAAAAAAGACAGGCGATCTAAGACCCGTACTAGACCTAAGAGACCTGAACAAGTCAATATCGGTCCAGGGTTTCAAAATGGAATCCTTGCAGTCAGTAACACAAGCTATCACGAAGAACGATTGGATGGTATCCCTCGATCTCTATCTAAAAGATGCGTATTTGCATGTTCCAGTACATGCGCAACTACACATGTACCTAAGATTTGCAATGGCAGACCAACACTTACAATTTGTATGCCTACCTTTTGGGTTAGCAACCTCACCCAGAACTTTTTCCAAAGTTATACTCCCAGTAATAGCAATCCTATGCAGGAAAGGGCCATAAGCATTTCATTACTTAGACGACATTATGCTCACAGCAAAAAGCCCACAGATATTGTCAGATCACTGACAAACACTGATAGACATGCTACAAGAGTTCAAATGGCTTATCAATTGGGAAAAGAGCCAGTTGGAACCATCGCAAAGAATATTGTTTTTAGGGGCGATCCTAGACACCCACAGAAACACAGTGGAACTTCCCAAACAGAAGATAGTAACTCTAATGAAAAAGTTAGAGGGCGTGTCGAGAATGCAGTACCTTTCGATGTCAGGCTGCCTCAGTCTCCTGGGAACACTCTCCTCAACAATCCCAATGGTGAAGTGGGCACATTGGAGGATAAGGGTATTTCAAAAAGGCTTCCTCAATCAGTGGCGAAGACAGTCAGTCAGACAGAAAATCCATCTAACTTGGGAAATGAAGAAATCCCTAGAATGGTGGAGAAACCCAGTAAATCTCCGCAGATGTCATCAACTAGTAGCAGATTCCCCTCAGATAATAACTTCAGATGCCTCAGCATCAGGATGGGGAGCACACCACGTAGGGTTGTTAGCCCAAGGCAAATGGAGATACAGGCAGAAAGAGGTCTCCAATGTAATAGAGATGAGGGTGGCCTTATGTGCGCTGAAAGCGTTCCAAACGCAAATCCAGGGAAAGACTGTAATAATACAAATGGACAACAGAGCGGCAGTCACCTATATAAAGAGACAAGGTGGGACACAAAGCCAGTCTCTGCTGAAAGAGGTAACACCTGTAATGGAGTGGGCACAGCAGAATCTAGCCCATCTATCAGCCGTCTATATCCCAGCCCCACAGAACTTTGTGGCGGACACATTGAGCAGACGAACCTTAGACCCCAACGAATGGTCACTGAATCAGTCAGTGTTTCACTGGATATGCAGACAGTGGGGGTATCCAGATCTGGATCTGATGGTGACCGCAACCAACACGAAGTGCAGACGTTTCCTTGCAAAAGCAAGGTTCCAAGAGGCAGAAGCAATGGATGCTCTCAACGCCAGATGGGTTTGCAAACTAGCATATGTATTCCCTCCGATTTCCATAATCTTCAGGTTACTCAACAGAATAAGAACACAGGAGAAAGGGAGCCGCTCAGGTGTGGAAATAAGAACACACTCGGGGGTGGTGATAGCGATAATCCCAATGTGGTCACGCAGACCGTGATTCCCACTACTACAATTATTGGCAGTGGAACCTCCCATACCCCTCCCAAACATTCCGGATCTGTTGCAACAAGGTCAAGTGGTACATACGGATCCAGGAGTCCTACATTTAGCTGCTTGGAAGCTGAAGGGAGAAGGCTAGAAGAAGCAGGATTTACCACAGCAGTCGTAAAAACACTGCTGAAGGCAAGAGCATCTACCACTAACCATACTTATTCCAGAATCTGGGAAAGATTCAAGTCCTTTGCCAAGACCCAACAATTTGACCCCAAAAGACCATCAGAACCACAAGTTTTAGACTTTCTACAAACAGGTTTAGAGAAAGGTCTCAGTGTCAGTACACTGAGGGTACAGATTTCAGCCCTAACGGCATTGTCAGGAGTGAAATGGGCATCGCGGTGTCTAATCCGCCAATTCTTAAAAGCATGTACAAGAATCCGGCCTGCGGAAAGATCATATGTCCCACCGTGGGACCTTCAACTGGTATTAGATCTTCTTTCACAAAATCCCTTTAGCACGGGGCAATCCACGTCATTAGGGAACATCTCATCAAAAGCGGTGTTTCTTACAGCAATCACCTCAGGCAGAAGGGTGTCGGACATACAGGCCCTAGGCTGCAAACCATTGTATTTCTGCCAGTTGACCGTGTTAGAACTCTACCACACTACAGACCTAAAGTCAACACACCATTTCATATGAACCAGGAAATAGTACTTCCAACATTCCAGGCGGACACAACAGAGACACCCCACAGCTTGGATGTCGGATCTGTCCTGAAACCCTACATAGAGATGACTGCACCATTTAGAAAGACAGAAAATCTATTCGTCATACCTGAGGGTCACATAAAGGGGCTAGCAGCGTCCAAAAGGACTCTGGCATCGTGGCTAGTTAAGGTCATAAGGAGAGCTTATGCGACAAAGGGTCTAGAACCTCCAACAGGGTTTAAGACTCACTCCACACGTGCGATGGCAGCATCGTGGGTGAACTTTCGGGGAGTCATCCCCGAACTCATATGTAGGGCCGCAACATGGGAGACCTTCAGTACATTCTTAAACCACTCTATAAAGTGGATCCGGCGGCTTTAACGACAGTACAATTTGGCCACGCGGTGTTACAGGGATCGACATGAAGCAATGTCGGATACGAGATATAGATACATAGAAGTATATGTATAGATAATAAAGAGTACAGCATTACCCACCCTTCTTGTCTGGTGATTTGGTACATCCCATACGTATATGCTGTCGTGCTGTGTCAGGAAAAGGGAAAATGTTATACTTACCTGACGGTAATTTTCCTTTACTGATGCAAGCATGACAGCATATAGGTCCCCTCCCCCAAAAAAAAAAAAATCACGAAAATATGATAAAGGCCCTCGCAGTGATACTAAGTTACAAGAATACTGCAGGAAGGGAGGAGACCTACTTTTATAGTATAACCGGTCCTGAATTGGGCAGGGAGGTGGAGCCTTCCCATACCTATATGCTGTCATGCTTGCATCAGGAAAGGAAAATTACCATCAGGTAAGTATAAAATTTCCCCTTATTTTGCAACATGCCATTTTTTTTAATTTGCTTTATTACATATTCTGTTATATTCTCTGAAACTTATAAATGATGATAGTGTTTTTTCATTTTTATACTTTTTTAATGCGCTTTTCTTTTTTTTTAATAGAATTTTTAAACTTGTTTTATTAAACATATGCAAGAAGGAGCAGATGTGCATTCAAAGATAAACATTAAGGTATACAAATGTATATAAGGTCATTGAGCATAGTAAAGCCCTGTACACACGATCGGTTTGACTGATGAAAACCGTCCGATGGATGGTTTTCATCAGACCAACCGATCGTGTATGGGACCCATCGGTCTTTTTTCCATCGGTTTTAAAAAATAGAACATGTTTTAAATTTTTCCAATGGATAAAAAAACCGATCGAAAACTCAGATCGTCTATGGGCAAGTCCATCGGATCAAAAACCCACGCATGCTCAGAATCAAGTTGACGCATGCTCAGAATCAAGTCGACGCATGCTCAGAAGCATTAAACTTCATTTTTCTCGGCTCATCGGAGTGTTTTACGTCACCCGCGTTTGGAACGGTCGGTTTTTTGACTGATGGTGTGTGGGCAAGACTGATGAAAAACAGTTTCATCGGATTTCCGATGGACAAATCCATCGGACGAAAATCCATAGGTTATCCGATCGTGTGTACAGGGCTTAACAGTATGATCCAGTAAAGAACACAGGAAGGTCAAAACAGAAGTGTGAATGTAACATAGGATTCTGAAAGTTTTTGTAAACAAACTTCAAATAACCTATAACAAGTAGGGATGAGCTCGGTGTTCGAGTCGAACATAAGTTTGACTCGAACATCGGCTGTTCGCGCGTTCGGCGAACAACGAACGATTTGGGCCGTTCGCGCCAAATTCGAGTGACGCGAACGGCCCACAATACACTGCGCCATCGCAGTGTAATCCCGGCGCTGTGATTGGCCAAGCATGCACTGTGACCCTGCATGCTTGGCCAATTACAGCGCCGGCAGCGAGGAGAGCAATGATTGGCCACAGGCAGGATGCCTGTGGCCAATGATAGCTGAGGGGGTTTAGTACACGCCCCACACTATAAAAGGCCGCCAGCGCAGCGGCCTCGTGTAGTGTGTTCCAGAGCAGGGAAAGTGAAGGATAGGCAGGGACAGTGTCAAATCTATTCTTTGCTAAACCTTGTGTGTAGGGACAGAGAAGGATAGGCAGGGAGAGTGTCAGTGTCATATTCTTTGCTAAACCTTGTGTGTAGGGAGAGAGAAGGATGGGCAGGGAGAGTGTCAGTGTCATATACTTTGATAAACCTTGTGTGCAGGGAGAGAGAAGGATAGGCAGGGGACAGTGTCAGTGTCATTGTTGCTAAGCCTCCTGCACATTATACACCTGAAGTTAGCCCGTATTGCTACTTTTTCCTGGTGTGTTACACCAACAGGCATTTGCAGCCCGTACAGCGGGCGGGGTGTCAGTAGCTGTGAGACCTTGGAGAGAGAGGACGTGCCTGTAGGGAGCTCCTGGAGCTCCAGGAGGAGGGGGTGTGATGGCCTCCTCCAGCCCAGGATCGGGGCAGCTTTCCCAGTCTTATCCAGGGAGGAGATGCTTTTTCTACGCACTCAATTTGAGCTTATGGATTGGACCCTGCCCCAGCCTGGGGAGGGTCCTGCAAAGTTGCTAAGAAGGGTTGAAAGGGTCAAGGACTTGATCCAGAAGGCCAGCCAGGCCTTCTGTGGGAGGACCGCAGTCCTAACGGATTTGAGGAACAGAAGGGACCGGGCCAGCAGCTTTAGAAGAGGCGAGTATGCTGAGGACATTAAACTTTTAAAAGGTCAAAATAACGACCTGTGGACCCTGCTTGGTGGGCTATGTGAGAGAGGCCGTGGGGAGACAGAATTCCTCCTAGAAGTGAGGACTGAGCTCCGGAGAGCGAGTAAGGAGGGCTCCCAGGCTGCCAGGCGTAACAGCCAGAAAAAAACGCAGGACCATCCGCAACCTCAAGAGCCTGTGGAGGTGGTAAGCCCTGGTGATGGTGAAAGACCTCCCCCTCCCCCATCCCCCCTCCCTGGGAAGTGTGGTCCCTGTGGTCCCGGCTGTGGAGGGTCCCCGAGTCCATGCAGCGTTGCGGCCAGGAAAATCTGCCGGCACGCAGGCAGTCTCGGGTAGGGTACCCCATGATACAGCCAAGAAGGGCCAGGACGGGTGCACTCTGGGAGTGGGAAAATTGGGGGGAGTTGCGGTGGTGGTCCTAACGCCTCTCCCGGGGGACAGGCTAGAAGCAGGGAGAAAGGAAGCAGCCAGGCAAGATGGCGGGGCCCCCAGGACCCCTGTGAATCCTGCATGTGGCATAAAAACTGCACATGCTGTGGAGGAGGGAGAGGGGTTCGCTATGCAGACAGACTGCCACAGAAGTTATTATCCCAAAAGCTGCAGGAGAGACTGGGAAAGCAGGTACTGCAAGTGTGCCGGTGTTAGGGGGGGAAAAAACTAGAGGTGGTGGGGTGGTGGTTGCAGTGGGTGTGGGGGAGGTTGGTGGTGAGGGTGGGGGGGCGCCATTTTCCAGTGGAGATGGAGGAGGATTGGATGCTGTAAGCAACGCACATACAATAGACACTATGGCACCGGGATGTGTGACATCCACTGCTGACAGTAGGGGTGTGGCCAGTGGACGGAGCCTGGGCAGGAATTGTTGAAGGACTATGTATTGATGGTGGGAATGTGAAGGCTGCAAGGATCGGTGGGGAGGACGGGGGGACGCCATTACCAAATTGCAGTGAGCAACAACAAACTGCTGCACAACCAGGGGATGGTTTGGCGCCAGTAAAAACAACCACCTTTGCTGACAGTAGGGACGGGGCTTTGGGGCATGGCTCTGGTGGCCTGGATGGTCGGGGGAGGAGTTTGGGCGGGAGTCCGGGCGGGAGGTGGAGCCGGGAAGGTCGGGAAGTGCTTCTATGACCACTTCCGGTTTCCCTGGCCAGCATGAACCGGAAGTGGGCGGGCGGGCTGACCCGGAAGTAGGGTCTATACCGGAAGTGGTTGGGGCGGCCAGAAGCACTTCCGGGTGGCGGCCTCTGACAGCCTGAATGATCAGGAGATGGCCGAGATATGTGGAGGATTGGCAGGAGGGGATTTGATAGACCTCATGGATTCGTCTGGGGACCCGAGTGCTGCTCAAAGAGTGGGCAGGTGGAGTGAGGCCGAGGCTGGGGAATTTTTTGGGGATCACCCAGCCTTGGCCTTCATTAAGGGTATGGAGTCCCAGGAGGGACAATTAGAAAAAGGGAAGGAGCAGCCACAGCCGCAGGAGCAGGGGGAGGAGCCATCTGGGGCTCATGCCCGCTGCTCCAGTGGGGCCCCAGTGGTAGACCCTCCTCCCAGTGTTAGGAGGAGGGTTGTTGTGGGTGTGGCTTGCTCCGGGGGGGCGGTGGATGGAAGGGACCCCCCCGGCAGAATTGGGCCAGGGGGTTCCCCCGGTTGATGTGTTGGCCAAGGGTGCTGGAGTGCCCTCTGAGGGTACCCCTGGTGAGGCGGCAGAGGGTGCTTCCGGCATTCAGGCTGGGGGGGCGTTAGATCAGGTCCAGGAGGCAGAGCTGCTTGGGGCACTCAGGGAATCCAGGTCTTTTGCCCGGATGGCAGGGACCAGCGTCCCTTTGGCCCCCCTGTACGACCGGTTTGGTGCCCAAAACTTCCGG
This sequence comes from Rana muscosa, assembly GCA_029206835.1. Taxonomy (NCBI): domain Eukaryota; kingdom Metazoa; phylum Chordata; class Amphibia; order Anura; family Ranidae; genus Rana; species Rana muscosa. The sequence goes on along the minus strand of CM055117.1, from coordinate 713,694,717 downwards.
GTTCCCCCCGCAGACCAGCTCCAGGGGGTGAACCCGTGGTCGAGGGGTACAGGCGGCCCGGAGAGGCGCAGGCGCAATGTTGTGCAGCTGCGGTGGGAGGGACCTAGACAGTGCCCCAGCAGGGGGCAGGTGGTAGATCTTCTGCTGAAGGGGGCCAACTGTAAGGTAGCCGACCTCTTCGCAGTGATCCATCCCACGGGCACCAAGGAGTTTGATGTGAGTTTTTCCTCCTTGGTGCTAATGGAGCTCTTCCTTACTGTGTATGAGCTCCTGAAGAGGTCGGAGGCCTTGGAGGTCTTTTAAGGTGGTCCCCCTGTCCAGGCAGGAGGACATCAAGTCCCTGACCATTCTGGTCAGGAATGAATCCCTCCCACCTGAGGACATTGCCACCTGGTTGGGGAGGTATGGGCAGCTGCAGTCTCCCCTGCGCAAAAACCTGGATGAGCGCGGGGTCTGGACCGGGGCGTGGGCGGCCAGGATCCGTCTCAAGCGCCAGGGAACTAGTGTGACCCATGTCCCTGGCAGCGCTTTCATCGGGAGAGATAGGATCCTGGTCTTTGCGGGGGGCCGTCCCCCTCCCCCTCTTTCCTCTGTGCCCCCTCCTCTCTCTACCCCCCCATCTTTCCCCCTCCTCTTCTCCTTCTGTTCCCCCCCCTCCTCCTTTCCCCCCTCCCCCCTTTCTCCATCCCTCCCCTTCTTCCCCCCGTTCCTCTTCTCCTATTCCCCCTTCCTCTCCACCTCCTTCCTCCCTCCGTCCCATCCTGGATCCTCTTTTGTATCCCCAGGATTCGGGGGAGGAGATGGAGGTGGCCGAGTCGTCGAGGGGCCTGCACAAGAGGCCCATGGGGGCCTCTAGCGGGCACTCCAGCGACGAGGTGGGCGGCCAGATCCAGGCGGGCTGGCTGCAGAGGAAGGTGAGGAAGAGGACGAGGAAGAAGGATCCTGGGGGGGGGGGGGGTTAGGGGACCCCGGGTTGTCCCTGATAGGGACCCTGGGGGGCCCCCCCGGTGATCCTAGGGAATATGTTCGGGGTCTTCACCGATTCGGAGGAGGACACTGGGGTGTAGGTGAAAGTGCAGAGGAGAATGCAGGCCAAAATCACTAAGGATGGCGGTACCCTCTCCAATACGCGTTACGACCATTAATGTCGCAAGTGTGCGTTCTGCGGCGGCTCGTTTCATGGCCTTCGATTTTCTCAGCAGAGTTGAAGCTGACATTTTGTTTTTGCAAGAGACCTGGCTGGCATCGGTGGCAGAGATGCATCTAGCAAAGAGGGAGTGGAGGTGTGGGCCCTCCCTCTGGTCTCTTGCGGCCGAGCCCTGCAGTGGAGTTGCAGTCATTTTTAAGACTGGTCCGGTGGCTTGTCGACGAGTGATTGAGGTGGAGGTCGGTAGGTGCCTGGTGGTGGATGCCGTCGTGGGGGGGCAATTCCTTAGGCTCATCAACTTTTATGGCCCTCAGACCAAGAGGGATAGGAAGAGCCTCCTCACGATGGTCAAGCCCTACTTGTTCACGTCCCAGCAGGTGGTCTTTGGTGGTGACTTTAACATGGTCACCAGATCAAAGGATCGGGCAGGCGCCTCAGGCCCCCTGGGATATGATAGTATCTTTCTGAATAGTGTAGTGAGGGAAGCCGGGTTGGTGGATGTGCATGTTCAGTGCCTCCCCAACCACACTGGGTTCACTTATGCCCGAGGTAGCAGTAGGAGTAGGTTAGATAGTTTTTTTTAAAGGGGGACTCTTCCTTTGCGGCACCTGTGTTGCAGGCGATGGAGTTCTCCGATCACTGTATGGTTTCTGTGACTTTGAATGTGTCCGACACTCCTCAGAAGGGTCGAGGCCTCTGGCGTCTCAATGGATCGCTACTCGAGGACCTCGAGGTTAGGGAGGCCTATGAGATCTTTCTTGCGGATCAGGCCTCGCTCCTTGAGAGTGGCTGCTCCCGCCAGGAGTGGTGGGAAGTGGTGAAGAAGAGGTCGGAGGGCTTTTTCCGCAGGATCTCTAGGTACCGGGCGGCGTCCAAGTACCTGGCCTACCAGAAGTTGCGCAGGCAGTTAGACCACCTGGTTTCTTCTGGGGGCCCTCAGGAGCAGATATCCGATCTGAAGCTTCAGATGAAGGGGTGTCAGTATGACCGTCTCGCCTCCCTGGTCCTTGAGAGGGATTACGGGAAGTTCTCCTCCCCGGATCCCTACAAGAGCTGTGGTGAGGCGGTGAGTTCGAAGGTCATACATGGCCTGAGGGACGCTTCGGGATCCCTGGTCCGGTCCAGACCGGGTATCCTGGGTGTCATCAGGGACCATTTTTCAGACCTCCTCCGTAGGAAGCCTTTGGATATGGAGAAAGCCAGGGTGTTTCTTGATGAGACCCCGCTTTGTGCGGGGCCTGGTCTCCCAGACTCTCTGACAGCAGAGATCTCGGTTGAAGAAGTCGAGCAGGCCATCGACTCTTTGTCCTTGAAAAAGTCGCCGGGGCCCGATGGGCTCACGGCTGAATTTTATAAAACCTTCAAGAGCCTGTTGGCTCCTCATTTGGGGGAGGTTTTCAATGAATGTTTGGCTAACGGCCTGCTCCCTCCCTCAATGAGAAGGTCAGCTCTGATCCTGCTGTCAAAGGGTAAAGATCCGACTGTAATTGAGAACTGGCGCCCGATCGCCCTTCTCACTACAGATAGGAAGATATTGGTAAAAATACTCTTTTTACGTATGTCAGCAGTCGCTGACAAGATGCTTTCTGTCTCCCAGCACTGCGCAATTCCTGGTCGGGGCACCTTTAGTGCCGTCCTGAACGTCCGGGAGGCTGTGGAAAGGTGCAGGGCAACGGGGGATGGGCGATATCTGCTGGCATTAGACCAGGCCAAGGCTTTCGATCGGGTGAGCCATGAGTACCTCTGGCTTCTTCTGAGAAAGTACGGTTTGCCGGAGCAATTTGTGAATTGGCTGAAAGTATTGTACAGAGGGGCGGTGAGCTTCCCTCTTGTCAACGGTTGGGTGGGTCCTGCCTTTGCTGTGGACTCTGGAGTCAGGCAGGGTTGCCCGTTGAGCCCCCTTCTCTACGTCTTTGCCGTCAATCCCTTCGTGAGAAGGCTCGACTGTGAGCGTTTGGGGGGGTTCCAGTGGAGCCTTGCACTGGTCTGGATCCGGCAGTGAGGGTGGTGGCCTACGCGGACGATGTCTCGGTGGTGGTGTCCAGCCGCGAGGAGGCCCTCTTTGTGGAGACGCAAATTGGGAGCTACTCTGAGGCATCTGGTTCGTTGGTCAATTGGGGCAAGAGCGAAGTTCTCTGGTTAGGGAGGGAAGGCGAGCAGTTCGCTCTTCCGGACGTGTTTCCCCAGTGAAAATTCTTGGCATCCTATTTGGCCCGGGTGATTACCCCAAGCTAAATTGGGAATGCAGACTGGTCGGTGCATCTCGGAAAGTGAATGCCTGGAAGGGTTGGAAGCTGTCACTGAGGGAAAGGGTGAGCCTGGTCAAAACGTACTTGCTGCCAGAATTCCTCTATGTCAGCTACGTCTGTATTTTGCCTGCATCTCTCTATGCCCGGATTTCTGGCCTGTTCTTCCTGCTGTTGTGGGGAAACAGGCAAAATCTGATCAAGAGGGAGGTCACGTACCGACAGAGGAGGCAGGGTGGGCTGGATATGACCAATCCGGTGGTGTTTTTCATCACCATTTTTGTGAAATTCAACCTGCAGTCCATCTTTGTGGACCTGCCTACTCTGTGGGAGCGCTCATGCAAGAACTGGCTCTTGTTGTTCCTGAGTAGGTGGGAGAATGGGGGACGGCCTGGTGATCTTCGTAGATCGCACGGGTATCTTCCGTCCTATGTCCCTCAAGCGTTGAAGGTACTGAGGCAGTGGCGGATAACTGCCCTCGAGGTGGGCTCTGTGGGTCGGCGTGAGCTGTACTCAAGAGTCATGGCCTCGGACATTTTGAGGCCACTGTCTCTAAGGGACTGCCCGGAGAGAGTCCTCGAGAAGGGATTAGCCCTTCTGAATTCCCCAAGAATCCCAAGCAAGTTTTGGGATCTTGCGTGGAGGGCTTTCCACGGACGCCTCTATGTCCGTGGAAACCTAAAATATAAGAACCTAGGGGACAGAGGTTGTCCTCGTGCAGAATGTGGGGGGGGCATTGGAGACCATGGACCACTTTTTGGTCGAATGCCCCTTCAACATTGAGGTTCTTGAGGGGGCAGGGGAAGCCATTGGTTATCCCCGACTCTCATCCTTGACCTATTCTGAGGTGGTGTACGGCAACTTCAGGGTCCACAGAGGGTTTGAGTTGTCACTTTATTTAGTCAGCTTAGTGGCTCTCTATTACACATGGCACGCTCTGTGTTTGGTGTCCACTAGGGGCAAAGTCCTGTCCACGCATGAGGTGGTGGGTGATATTTTTCGGGAGCTGGTGAAGGTGAGGAGTCTTGAGAGGGGGAGGGTTGGGGCCAATAGGAGTGCCCGGCTGTGGAGGGGTTTCTCCTTCCGGCCTCCCTGAGGCTCCAATCCTTCTTCCTTTGGGGGATGGTTCTTTCTGTCCTTTTCACCCCCCTTAGGTCTCTTGGTTTCTTTTTTTCCTGAACAGTAGGGCTTTAGGCATTCTAGACCTTGCATTCTCGCCTGTCAGTAGCCGATGGGTGGTTGGTGTTAGGTAGTAGGTTTTTATATATATTAGGGTGTGGTGTTAGTGTTAGGTTAATATGTAGTATTAGGGTTTGTGTGGTTTGATTTCTTTTGGGTGATATGTTCTTTTTGTTCTTTTCCAGGATAATGGGAAAAAATAAAAAATAAATAATGAGACCCACGTGTGGGTTGGTCGGGTGTGGATGGGTAAGGGTGGTAGTGGTAAATTTGTAAATATGTGTTAGTTTTAAAGCGGGCGGAGTGTGCCTCCTGATCATATTACACCTGAAGTTAGCCTGTATTGCTGCTTTTTCCTGGTGTGTTACACCAACAGGCATTTGCGGCACTTACAGCGGGCGGAGTGTGCCTACTGATCATATTACACCTGAAGTTAGCCTGTATTGCTGCTTTTTCCTGGTGTGTTACACCAACAGGCATTTGCAGCACCTACAGCAGGCGTAGTGTAATTCCTGCAAAATATACTCCTGAAGCTAGGCCTTATTGCTGGTTTTCCCATTTCCCTTTAGGCCATTAGAATGTCTGGAAGGCAAACAAGGAGAGGCAGACAGTCATGAGCCAATAAAAGAGGGCAAGCAGGCTCTGTGTCTAGAGACAACAGTGCTGGTCGTGGATGCGGTGCATCGCCATCAGCACGTGGCCATGGGACACGCTTGTCCTTCTTTTCGGCAGCTGGACGTGTTGAGCCGCATCATGCCGAAGACTTGGTAGAGTGGATGACCAAGCCCTCCTCATCCTCCTCATCCTATCTCACCCAGGCTCAGGGTACTGGCAAAGCAGCTGCCAAAGCGTCCTCTTCCCTGGTATCAATGTCATCATCAGTCACTCCTTCCCTAGACCAACCATGTCCTCCTGAGGAGTCCCCCGAACTGTTTGAGCACAGTGTTGGGTACATGCTCCAGGAGGATGCCCAGCATTTCGAAGGGTCTGATGATGATACCCAGCTAGAGGAAGGCAGTAGCGTAAGAGCAGAGAGAGGGGATGCTCAAGAAGGACACCAATCTGGCAGTCATGTTCCAGCAGCTGCAGCATACTGCCAGATTGGCTCCAGTGATGAGGAGGGAGGGGATGATGAGGTCACTGACTCCACGTGGGTGCCTAATAGGAGAGAGGAGGAGGAGGAGGAGGAGGATGAGGAGGAGGCACATCTCCAACGAGGCAGGATGCCCTTGGGGGGCCAGCGTAAGGGCAGCACACCGACGGAATCACACCGCAGAGCTCCGCCTGTGCAGGGCGCAGCCTCTGCCCGTTATTCAAAAAGTTCTTTGGTGTGGGCCTTTTTTGAGTCGAGTGCATCAGATCGCACAGCTGCTGTTTGCAACATATGTCTCAAGCGTATATCGCGTGGCCAAAATATCACCCGCTTGGGCACCACATGCTTGACCAGACATATGTTGACCTGCCATGCAGCTCGTTGGCAAGCCTACCTTAAAGACCCACACCAAAGAACAAAGCGGACCTCTTCTTGCACCACATCAGCTGGGATCTCCAACTCCACTATACCTTCAGTCCTCTCTGAAACCTGCACTGAGAGGAATGAAGGTGTAGAATTAGGTGTGTCACAGCCAAGTACTTGCGGGCACTCTGCTAGCAGTACACCGACGTCCGATTCTAGCAGGCAAATTTCCCTGCCCCAGCTGCTGGACCGTCGAAAGAAGTTCACTCCCAGCCATCCACATGCCCAGCGGTTGAATGCTAGCTTGGCTAAATTGCTAGCGCTTCAACTGCTGCCTTTTCAGTTGGTAGACTCGGCCCCCTTCCGTGAGTTTGTGCAATGTGCGGTTCCTCAGTGGCAGGTTCCCAAACGCCACTTTTTCTCATGGAAGGCGATTCCGGCTCTCTACCTGCATGTGGAAGGCAATGTCTTGGCCTCGCTGGACAGGGTGGTCAGCGGTAAGGTGCATATTACCGCTGACTTATGGTCCAGCAGGCATGGACAGGGACGTTACCTTTCTTTCACGGCCCATTGGGTCACTCTTTTGGCAGCTGGGAAGGATGCAGGACAAGGTGCAGTACTGTTGGAGGTTGTTCCACGGCCACGCCTCCAAAATGCTACTACTGGTTGTGACACACCTCTGTCCTCCACCCCCTCCTCTTCTTCTTCCTCCATGGCCTCTTCCTGTGCTTTGTCCTCGGAACCAGCGGTGCTCCGTAGGTGTTCAAGGGGCTACGCAAGTACACAGGCAAAAAGATGCCATGCCGTGCTTGCGCTGGTGTATTTGGGGGACAGGAGCCACACTGGGGCAGAGGTTCTGTCTGCTCTGCAGGGGCAGGCCGAGAGGTGGTTGATGCCACGCCAGCTTAAGCCATGAATGGTTGTTTGCGACAATGGCACCAACCTCCTCTCCGCTCTCCGACAGGGACAACCGACCCATGTGCCCTGTGTGGCTCACGTCCTTAACCTGGTGGTGCAGCGGTTCTTGGGCAGGTACCCGGGCTTACAGGATGTCCTGAGGCAGGCCAGGAAAGTCTTGTGCATTTCCGCAGATCATATAATGCCAGTGCTTGGCTGGCTGAGCTGCAAAAGGAGTTGAACCTGCCCAAGAACTGCCTTATATGTGACATGCCCACCAGGTGGAACTCAACGTTGGCCATGCTGCAGCGGCTGCACACGCATCAGTCACCATCAATGAGTACCTGTGCGACTACGGCACCAGGACAGGGTCAGGGGAGCTCGGTTTTTTTTCACCACGCCAGTGGGGCATGATCAGGGATGCATGCACTGTCCTGGCACCATTTGAGGAGGCCACGAGGATGGTGAGCAGTGACAGTGCATGCATCAGTGACACTGTACCTCTTGTCCACCTGTTGGAACATACGCTGCGTGGAATAATGGACAGGGCACTTGAGGCAGAACAGAGGCAGGAAGAGGAGGACTTCCTTGCCTCTCAAGGCCCCCTTTACCCAGACAGTGTTCCTTCTGTCCCACCCATCGCACAGGAAGAAGAGGAGGAGGAGGAGGAGGATTGTGTCAGCATGGAGGTGGAGCCTGGCACTCAGCATCATCAGCAGCAGTCTTTTAGGGATGATTTACAGTCCCAAGAAACCAGTGGACTTGTACGTGGCTGGGAGGAGGTGGCTGCGGATCATGTCGTCCTTAGTGACCCAGAGGACTCCGGACCGAATGCCTCAGCTAACCTACGCTGCATGGCCTCCCTGATACTGCAAAGTCTGCGGAAGGATCCTCGTATTCTTCGGATCAAGGAGAGGGATCATTACTGGCTGGCCACTCTCCTTGATCCACGGTACAAGGGTAAGGTTGCGGACCTTATCTTACCGTCGCAGAGGGAGCAGAGGATGAGACAACTCCGGGAGGCCTTGCAGAAAGGTCTGTGCAACGTGTTCCCAGAGACTGGGAGGTTACAAACTCCTGGTCCTGGACAACGAGTTGCTGAGGCTTCGGTCAGTCAAAGAAGGAGCGGTGGGGAAGGTAGCCATCTGACCGATGCGTTCAGACAATTCTTTAGTCCGCAGCCCCAAAGTATGATCAGTTCCAGCAACCATCGCCAGCGTCTGATATACATGGTGCAGGAATACCTAGGGGCAAGGTCAGACTTGGACACCTTCCCCACCGAAAATCCTCTGGCTTACTGGGTCTTGAGGATGGATCACTGGCCAGAGCTTGCACAGTATGCAATTGAGCTACTGGCCTGTCCTGCATCCAGCATTCTTTCAGAACGCACATTCAGTGCTGCTGGAGGATTTGTCACGGATCACAGGGTGCGCCTGTCCACCGACTCTGTTGATCGACTGACCTTCATAAAGATGAACCAGTCTTGGATCACCACCAGCTACCAAACACCTGAAGCTGATATTTTTTGTTTAATAAGTGTTTATTTAGGTAAAGGACACAAACAAAACAAAGCATGAGAGATTCACTCATTGCAAATGAGTGTGGGTAACACATTAGGCAGGTCATTATACAAAAAGACTAGAAAGTATCCGGTATGCACTGACAAGAAGCTGGTGAAGTAGTCCATACGAGACCTCTATCAGTGACAGAGGACAGGGTAAGTAGTCGTCTGAGTTCACTGTGTAGTGGTACGTCTGGATCACCAAGACCGTTAGCTACCCAAATATATAAAACAGTCCCTTTTTTTTTTTTTTCCCTTTTCCTTGGGGAAACAACAAAAAAGAAAAGAAAAAGGAAAGCATAGTAGAAGAGGTAGAGAAAAGTAGGGGGGAGAGAGGGAAGGGGGGGTATACTGCCTCGGACTTCCTCCATGCATGAGAGGCCATTTCAAATCCTGGCAATTTCTCAGTTTATGAGGGTTGAGACATAATGTCTGTAAAAGCAGAGGTATATTTAAAGGCAGACCAGTCGACCCATATCTTCCGCAACATTTCAGATTTGTTCCTAATGGAATAGGTGAGATCCTCCATATGATAAATATGATCTATTTCCACCAACCATTGACGTACAGTGGGTATGACAGTTTGTTTCCAATATCTAGGGATGAGAGATTTAGCTGCGTTTAGCAGGTGCGGTGTAAGTGATTTCTTATATGGTCCGACTGGTCCGCCTGTACAGTGCAACAAGACAACCCAGGGATCTCAAAGCCCTGAATTTCCTTCATCCAGCGTAAAATGGATAGCCAGAAGGGGCGGATGCGTGGACACAACCACCATATGTGAGCATGTGTCGCCCGTTCTCCACACCCACGCCAACATAAAGGAGTTATCTGAGGAAAAGTCCTATGCAATATTACAGGTGTATAGTGCCACCTAGTCAACAGTTTATAATTGACTTCAGCAGTTTTAGATGACATTGAGGTCGTGTGTGCTAGATGTAGAATCGTGGTCTTTTGACAGTGCGTGAGTTCCTTATTTAGGTCTTTCTCCCAGTTGAGTAGGAAAGCAGGAGTTCCAGAGGTAGAGAAAGAGTTCAGGACTTTATAAAAGTATGATACAGGTCTATCAATCGGTTGCTCACCTGCAAAAGCCAGTTCTACCTGCGTTAAATCCGTGATGTTCCGGAAAGGTTTCGGGAGAGAGTGTACAAAGGCTGCAAGCTGGCGGTATTTCCATAGATCCATGGGTGTTGCCGTAGAGATGTCCAGAAGGTCAGAAAGAGGAATAATGCCAGAGGGATTTGTAACATGGTGTAGTAGGGTTGCAGATCCTAGGTTCCACTCATGTACGTTTGGATGTATGTTACCAGGTGGAAAGTAATTGTGGCCAGTTAAGGGTAACAGGGGTGAATTATACCCCCATTTATGTGATTTACAGAGCGAATCCCACACCATTAAGGTAGAGCGTGTAAGAGGAGAAGTGGTCGCAGAAAGGGACCTGAATTTCCTTGGAATCCATATTTGCGTATAAAGGTCCGCACCACATAAGTCGATTTCCAAAGATACCCATAACTTTGAGTGTTTATGGTAATTCCAGTCAGAGATTCTAGTCAGTACCACGGCTAAAAAGTATTGTTTAACATCCGGGAGGGCTAAACCCCCATCCCTCTTATTTCTAGTGAGGAGAGACCTGGCAATCCTGGGTCGCTTCCTGTTCCAGATATATCTGCAGAGTAAAGATCTCAGTAGCGTAAAGTAACCAACAGGGACCCTATACGGGATCATTTGAAACATAAATAGGAGCCTGGGCAAAATGTTCATCTTTACAACGCTTATCCTCCCCAACCAGGAGTGAGCAAGTTGGGACCATTTCTGTAGATCAGATCTAATCGAGTTTAGCAGGGGGATATAGTTAGTGCGAAATAGGGAGGCTGGGTTAGATGTGAGAAAGATACCTAAATATTTATTTGAGTGAGTTTGCCAAGTAAAGGGGAAGGAGGATTTTAAATGTGGGACGGACTGAGCAGGGACAGATATATTTAGAATTTCTGATTTAGATAAATGAATTTTGAAATTAGAAATGGCGCTAAATGAAGCAAAGGCCGACATCAGGTTGGGCAGGGATATGTTGGGCTGTTGTATATAGAACAATATATCGTCCGCATAAGCGGTATATTTATGTTCAGTTTTACCCACTACAATCCAGTGGATATTCGAGTTGTGTTTAATCGTGGAAAGGAAGGGTTCAAGGGATAATGCAAATAGAATGGGTGAGAGGGGGCATCCTTGGCGTGTGCCATTATATAGAGTGAACGGTTCACTTAATGTGCCGTTTATGCGCAGTTGGGCTGTGGGGGAATTATAGAGAGCGGAGATTCGGGACAGCAGTGAAGGACCCACGCCAAGATGGGAGAGGGTGGCCACAAGAAACTCCCAGTCCACCCTATCGAACGCCTTTTCTGCATCCGTAGAGAGCAACAGGGTGGGCTGGGGAGACCGTCGAGCCTGGGCTATCAGTGATAAGGTGCGTAGCGAGTTATCACGCGCCTCCCTCCTGGGGATAAATCCTGTTTGGTCTCTAGACACCCTCTGGGGCACAAGTGGGAGTAGCCTATTCGCAATGACCTTGGCATATAACTTAGCATCTAAATTTAAGAGGGAAATGGGGCGGTAGCTTCCACAGTTGCAAGGGTCTTTACCAGGCTTGGGTAATACAGTGATGTGAGCGTGTAGAGTTTCAGGACGAAGAGTACCACCTTCTGAGATCGTATTTGCATAATTAGTCAGTCGAGGAATGAAGATATCCGCAAATGATCTGCAATACGCCACCGTAAAGCCATCTGGACCTGGCGCCTTACCATTGGCCATGGCTTTTATTGCAACACGCATCTCAGAGGTGGTAAACTCTCCTTCAAGTGCAGACAGGGTATCAATGGGGAGCTCGGGTAGTTTGGCTTGCGCTAAGTAGCTGCGAATAAGGTGGGCCCTTGTGTCCTTGTCCTCCACCGTATGATGTACGTGGTATAGAGTTTGATAAAATGCTCTAAATTCTTTGGCTATTGCGGATGTTTCGTGTATCATAATATCAGGGGGGGATTTAAGTTTGGCAATAAAGGCGGCAGACTTTCTCTGTTGCAGTGAGCGGGCCAACAGCCGACCCGGCTTATTGCTCCACTCATGCGTACGTTGAGCTACTATACGAAACCGTTGCTTCTGCTCCAAATGAAAGAGGCTTTTCAGTTCCTCTCTCTTCTGGGTCAGGGTTTGAAGAGTCAAATGTGACAAGCCAGCTTTATGTTGGCGTTCCAAGGCTTCTATATCGTGGATCAACTCCCGCTGTTGGTGAGTGCGTTCTCTTTTTTTCCTGGATCCTAGCTCTATAAGTTTTCCCCTGGATGTAGGCCTTGTGGGCCTCCCACAGCGTGCCCGGTGATACTTCTGGGTGAGCGTTTTCCGCAAAATATAAAGTTTCCCAGTGACTTTTTATCGATTCATCCAGGAGTAAGTTATCATTAAGTTTCCAATTCGCGGTCCTGCGGGGTAGTGAGGGGATTTTTAATTTAAGTGTAATTGGCGCGTGGTCTGATATAGGTGAAGTCTCTATGCCCGAGGCCATGGGGAGGGAGAGGTGGTGGTGATCTATAAAAAAGTAATCTATTCTAGAATACGTATGGTGTAAGTGGGAGAAGTGGGTAAAGTCCTTTTCTCTTGGATGCATAATCCTCCACACGTCCATTAGTTGAGCTCTTTGCAAACTCTTGCGCAGATACATCAAGCGCTTCCGAGAAATGCATGAGCTCCCCGCAGATGTGTCTAGAAATGGCTCCAGTGGGGCATTAAAGTCCCCAGCCAGGATAACGCAGCCCCGGGCAAACTCACTAAGTTTTAAGAGTGTAGAAGCTACAAAACTCGCTTGATCTCGGTTGGGGGCATAGAGGGTTGTAACAGTACATGGCACATCGCCCAGGTTACCTCTGAGGAACAGGAACCGACCCATAGGGTCACTCAGCATAGTATCTAACACAAAGGGGTCCCTCTGCGAAACCCAATAGCAACACCCTTGGCCTTGCAAACATCAGACAAGCCATAATACCAAGTGGGGTACTGTGGGGAGAAAAGTTTCACCGAAGTGGTATGCGTGAGATGGGTCTCCTGAAGGAGGACGATGTCACCGCCCAGGCGACCCAGCTCTCTGTAGAGATTATGTCTCTTACCTGGGGCATGAAGTCCACGAACGTTGAAAGAGACAAAGTTCACCGTAGCCATGGGGATTGGCAGGGGGAGCCCAAATACATAGACCAGTGGAGGTGAAGTCCGAGGCAGAGGACAAAGGTTGGGGGCAAGAAGAAGAAAAGGAAAAGAGCAAGAAAACAAAACGTGAAAAACAAACATACTTCAACATCAAGCATCAAAAACATATCCCGTGGGGGAATACACTCAGCATTCGCACGCATATATCTGACGTGCTGAGAGGGGGAACATGGGTGGCCCAGCACTTCCACGCCCCGCCCAAAGAGCAGCAGGGGCATGAGATCACAGGGCCACGCAGCTCCCCCCAAGAGGGGGGGCTCTGAACCATGGGCCACAGACAGCGAGCACTAAAAATAGTGAGATCGCCGCTCCGCAGCTCCGGCGCCAGCATCCTGCAAATTGAACAAGGGTTAGTATAAAGGTTAATACAAAGAATGCCACATATAACTTAACCGCCGGCACCCAAGTGGCCTCGTGATAGATCAGGCCGTCTCTGAGCAGTGAGCACTGTCATGATCAAATAGCTAGAGGAAAGCATGTGTATCGAACCGTTGTAGAACAAAGTGCCAACAGGCAATGTATGGCCACAGACTTCCTGATGCAAGGGGGAGCCACACAAGTAGAACCGAGAGGTGAAAGGAACAAGCCTCAGAAATCAGCCCAGCCAGGGGGAGGCATCCGGTGAAGCAGTGCGGCGTCTGCGGCCAGCTTTCTGCCATTGTGGGTCGGATGAACCCGGTAGGACCTGGATGGTATCTTGCCAGCCAGGAAGCTCCGGGGGTGAGATGTTGACATCCAAGCAGAATTTTTCCAATTCTTCCGGAAAGCGCAGAACCGCAGTCTTGCCATCCCTATTAGCAATGAGGGCCGCAGGGAAGCCCCAGCGATAGTTGATGGATGCAGCTCTGAGTTTCTCAGTCAGGGGTCGTAAGGCCCTGCGACGCTCCAGTGTCTCTCTGGCTAGGTCTGGGAAGAGGGACAGGGTTGCGCCGTCGAAATCAAGGGAGGCTGTCTCTCTGGCCTTGCGCATGATGCGCTCCTTCTCCTCGTAATAATGTACCCGGCAGATGACATCCCACGGGGTGTCAGTGGATAGATTGCGGGGGCGCAGAGCCCTGTGCACTCTATCTATCTTGAGCGGGTTATCAGCAGGGAGGCCCAGGAGGCCGTTAAAAATACCTCGTATGGAGGGGAGGAGGTCGTCGTCACCCGTCGCTTCCGGGAGGCCTCTGACCCGAATGTTGTTCCTCCTACTGCGGTTCTCTTGGTCCTCGATCTTGTAGAGGGCCATCCTGTGGGCAATGATGAGGCTGCGAGTGGATGCCTACAAGGTCCTGATGGCTGCCACGTGGCGATCGAGACGGTTTTCAGATTCCTCCATGCGGTCCAGAACCTGGGATAAGTCTGACCTCACCGCCGACAGCTCTTTCTTTAATAGACCTCTCCAGGCTCTGTAACATTGATGTCAGTTCTAGTTTAGTCGGCAAGCCATCGGCCCAAGTAGCGTGCTCTGACTGCCGGGATGCACTGTCTTCACCGTCCGAGCCGGCCGAGAAGGAAGGAGAATGATGCCTGTGTTCCGGCTTGCGACAGGAGGCAGAGCCTCCACCCGAGCCCCTGCCATGAGGCGAGCGGCCTAGTCCGTCCATAATCTCCTCTTCCTCCGGTTCTGTGGCCAGAAACCTCTTTATGAAGCCTAGTTGGGTCCCGGGTTTAGGGAGAGACTTGCCCGTCTTCTTACGCATGGTCCGCGGCTAAAAATAGTGTATAAGTATGAGAAATGCTGATTAAGAAAGATGTCAGCACCGGAGCCCGAGAGAAACACGTCATCACAGCAGCATGTCCAGACCATGCCCCCCACCTGAAGCTGATATAACAGACTAATTTATTTTCAAATGTCACATCCCTTCAAGACTGATGCTGAGAGACTGTCCTGTTATGTTGACTGACTATCCTCCTCCTCCTCAATGATCCGATTGATGATGATAGCATGGAAGAACATTTTTGTTTCTGGGTGCCGCCACCAGTGGCTAAGGCCCAATTTTTCAGCCCCTGTTTAACAGGGGCGTGTTATTACAATTTTTTATGCAATGCTTTGCAGCAGGGCTCATTCCTGCACTCCAACTAGAGTATCTGGGAGAGGTTGCAGTGTCGTGGCACCAGCACCAGTGACTAAGGCCCAATTTTTCAGCCCCTGTTTAACAGAGGCGTGTAATTACAATTTTTGATCTAATAATTCACAGCAGGGCCCATTCCTGCGCCCACCAAGAGTAACTGTGAGGCCTTACAGTGTTGTGTCAACACCACCACCACCAAAGGCCCAATTTTTCAGCCCCTGTTCAACAGGGGCATGCAATTACAATTATTGATCTAATAATTCACAGCAGTGCCCATTCCTGCGCCCACCAAGAGTAACTGTGAGGCCTTGCAGTGTTGTGTCAACACCACCACCACCACCACGAAAGGCCCAATTTTTCAGCCCCTGATCAACAGGGGCATGCAATTACAATTCTTGATCTAATAATTCACAGCAGGGCCCATTCATGCGCCCACTAAGAGTAACTGTGAGGGCTCACAGTGTTGTGGCAACACCAACATGTAAGGGGCAAATTTCAGCTGAGTACATACGGCAGGCCCATACTTTCAAACATCCAACTTACAAACGACTCCTCCTTGCAAACGGAAGGATACAACAGGAAGTGAGAGGAAATCTACCCCTAGGAAGGCAAATTCTCTCCGGTACGGGTTAATATGGGAAAAAAAGTGTCTCCTCTCCACTGATTCTTGTTTCAATAAAAAACCCAAATTTTCAAAAAACATTTGTCATTAGGACGGAAAGTGAGGTGAACTGTTCTGAACAGGTGCACACAGGTGCATTCTTGTTTCAATAAAAAAACCAAATTTTCAAAAAACATTTGTCATTAGGACGGAAAGTGAGGTGAACTGTTCTGAACAGGTGCACACTGCACAGACAGCAAAACAAATGTTACAGGGGTGATAACCCTTCCCTATGTTTTCCAAAAAGCTTAAAAATAGATTTTTTGGCTGGAGCTACACTTAAACAATGTACCTGTTCAAAATTACAAACAGATTCTACATAAGAACAAACCTACAGTCCCTGTCTTGTATGCACCGCCTGTATACGGCTGTTCAGAGTATATAGGGCCTTTTTTATTTTGTGTGCAGGGTTCCCCTTAATATCCATACAAGACCCAAAGGGGCTGGTAATGGGCTGGGGTGGGGGGGGGGCTGTGATGGGGTAGCTATGCCATTTTTCTTAAAGATTTTCATCCATATTACCGGGACCAGACATTACATTAAAGCCGCAAGCAGTTTTAAATGGCTTTTTTTCCTTTAGAAATGTAATTTTGTGCAGGGACAGTTCTAAACACGGGAAACACGTGGCACTTCACAGGCATACTTCAGACACCCCCCAGGTACGATATTTAAAGGAATATTTGACTTTTTTTTTTCACTTTTTGCATCATTAAAATGACTGCTCCCGAAAAATGGCCGTTTTTAAAACTTTTTTTTGGATTGATACATGTCCCCTGGTGCAGAACCCGGGTTCCCAAACCCTTTTTAGGACAATAACATGCATATTAGTCGTTATAATTAGCACTTTAGATTTCGAACGATCGCATCCATTGTATTTAATAGGGTTCTAAAGTTCGTGCGAACTTTCGGTCCGTTCGCGGGTTCTGGTGCGAACCGAACCCGGGGGTGTTCGGCTCATCACTAATAACAAGTAGGGATGGGCCGAACAACCCCCTGTTCGGTTCGCACCAGAACTTTCGAACATCGGGAAAGTTCAGACCAAATAACGAACCCCATTGAAGTCTATGGGACCCGAACGTGGAGAAATCAAAAGTGCCCATTTTGAAGCCTTATA
The DNA here is from genome assembly GCA_029206835.1 of Rana muscosa. Lineage (NCBI taxonomy): Eukaryota > Metazoa > Chordata > Amphibia > Anura > Ranidae > Rana > Rana muscosa. The sequence goes on along the minus strand of CM055117.1, from coordinate 713,678,151 downwards.
TGAAAGCAATTGGGCATACAATGGTTATGGGGGTCCGGGTACTGTCCTGGGGGACATGTATCAATAAAAAAAGTTTGTAAAAAATTTCATTTTTAAATGAGCAGTGATTTATTGATGTTTAAAGTGAAAGTATAAAAATTAAAAATGATTTTCAATATAGTGCCTGGGGGTCCCCTTATGCCCCATACACACGATCATTTTTAATGTCATTTTTAAAACTGACGTTTTTCTCGTCATTTTTTTTCTTGTTTCCTCTCAAGCCTGTCTTGCGTACACACCATCATTTTAAAAAATGTTCAAGAAAAGCGCAGTGACGTACACCACGTACGACGGCACTATAAAGGGGAAGTTCCGTTCGAATGGCGCCACCCTTCATGTTAGTAAAGTTTGTTGAGAGACGATTCGCTCTTTTCAGTCTAGTGCTTTTCAGTCCGTTACAGCATGACGAATGTGCTATCTCCATTACGAACGCTAGTTTTACCAGAACGAGCGCTCCCGTCTCATACTTGATTCTGAGCATGCGCATTTTTTTTCACGTCGTTAAAGCATACACACTATCGTTTTTCACGTCGTTAAAAAAAAGACATGAAAAACGACGTAAAAAAGAGAGCATGTTCGAAATGTTTAATGCCCGTTTTTCACGTCGTTAAAAATGCTCTGGAGCATACACACGATCATTTTTAATGGCCATTTTTTTTAATGGCATTTTTAACGGCATGAAAAATGATCATGTGTATGGGGCATTAGTCGCCTGTAAAGTGTTCCTGCCTTCCTCAACCTCAGAGTCAGAACCAACATCTGAATCGAGTAATGGCTGTGTATCGTCAAGGTGCAAGTGGCTGACGCTGTGTTCAAATAACTCTGCAGACTCCTCCATGCCTGGTGCTGGGGATATGGCAGGAATAGCTGTGGAAAAGGAGGCAGGTTTTGCCACTCTGGCAGCTGCAGGGGACTACACACTAATCTCTGCTTGGGTGACAGAGGATGAGGAAGATGAGGACGGTTTAGTAAGCCAGTCCATCAGCTCCTCTGCATGCTGTAGCTGGATAGCACGGGCAACATCACTAAACAGAGGAAATTATGCCCTGCCTGAGAACTGACCATGTCCACCTTTGCCTGTGGACACATACTCTGCTGGCCCCCTTACAGTACCATGGAAATGTCTGCCTCTCTTTGCTGTTCTCCCAGACATGATGGGGTAGTGTGGGGTGCTTATTAACAAAATGTAATAAAGATGTGTAATTCTGTACATGGATGCATTTTAATCAATGGAAATTTGTGTTTGGTGCACTTTAATTTGAGTATTCACGACTAGGGATGAGCCAGATCGCAGTGCATTGCTGTATGATTGGCCAAAGCATGCACCTGACCTGCATGCTTTGGCCAATCACAGCGTGCTCTGCTGAGAAAGCCATAATTGGCCAAAGGCCTTTGGCCAATCATGGCTCAGGGGGACTAAGTTCTCGCCCCACACTATATAAGGCTGCTTACAGAGCGGCCGTATGTAGTGTTGTTGGCGTGGACAGAGAGATAGCTTGAGTTAGATTTAGCAGGCAGGTTATTCAGTTTTTATATATAGAGATATATATATATATATATACACAGGCCCGAACTGGCCATAGGGCAGTGATGGCGAACGCGTGGCACGCGTGCCACAGCTGGCACGCCAAGCCATCTCTGTCGGCACGCCAGGGGAATCTCTCAGCCAGACAGTCACTTGCACTGACGTGTGGCACGGAGGAGCCGGCTCCCTAGCTTGTATCAGTGCCAGTGACGTTGGCAGCTCCCCCTGCTCCAGGATGACTTTGGTTCAGTCTGCCCTAAGAGGAGGGGGAGGGGCGGTGCTTGGAGCAGGTCATCCATGAGGGGTGGTGCAGTGATTGCTAGCTGACCTCCGATGGGCAGGGATATTGAGGGGCAGCTGGATGGCGGGATATCGAGGGGAAGCTGGATGGCGGGATATCGAGGGGAAGCTGGATGGCGGGATATCGAGGGGAAGCTGGATGGCGGGGATTCCTACAATACTGCCCGGTGAGAGCTGGACGATGAGGCCATGAAAAGGTAAGAAGAAGGATGCCTCCTCCGATCTACATTGTACTGTGTGTGGGGGGGGGTGGGGATGTGAGTAGTCAGGAAACATGTGTCATGTAGGTGAGTGTAATGTCATGTAGGTCAGTGCATGTCACATGTGTCATGTAGGTGAGTGCATGTGTCATGTAGGTGAGTGCATGTGTCATGTAGGTGAGTGCATGTGTCACGTAGGTGAGTGCATGTGTCACGTAGGTGAGTGCATGTGTCACGTAGGTGAGTGCATGTGTCACGTAGGTGAGTGCGTGTGTCACGTAGGTGAGTGCGTGTGTCACGTAGGTGAGTGCGTGTGTCACGTAGGTGAGTGCATGTGTCACGTAGGTGAGTGCAATGTCACGTAGGTGAGTGCAATGTCACGTAGGTGAGTGCAATGTCACGTAGGTGAGTGCATGTGTCACGTAGGTGAGTGCATGTGTCACGTAGGTGAGTGCATGTGTCACGTAGGTCAGTGCATGTGTCACGTAGGTCAGTGCATGTGTCACGTAGGTCAGTGCATGTGTCACGTAGGTCAGTGCATGTGTCACGTAGGTCAGTGCATGTGTCACGTAGGTCAGTGCATGTGTCACATAGGTCAGTGCATGTGTCACATAGGTCAGTGCATGTGTCACATAGGTCAGTGCATGTGTCACATAGGTCAGTGTAATGTCAGGTAGGTGAGTGTAATGTCAGGTAGGTGACTGCATGTGTAATGTAAGTGAGTGCAATGTCATGTAGGTGAGTGCATGTGTCAGGTAGGTGAGTGTAATGTCATGTAGGTGACTGCATGTGTAATGTAGGTGAGTTAAATGTCAGGTAGGTGAGTTAAATGTCAGGTAGGTGAGTGTAATGTCAGGTAGGCGACTGCATGTGTAATGTAGGTGAGTTAAATGTCAGGTAGGTGAGTTAAATGTCAGGTAGGTGAGTGTAATGTCAGGTAGGTGACTGCATGTGTAATGTAGGTGAGTTAAATGTCAGGTAGGTGAGTGCAATGTCATGTAGGTAAGTGCATGTGTCAGGTAGGTGAGTGTAATGTCATGTAGGTGACTGCATGTGTAATGTAGGTGAGTTAAATGTCAGGTAGGTGAGTTAAATGTCAGGTAGGTGAGTGTAATGTCAGGTAGGTGACTGCATGTGTAATGTAGGTGAGTTAAATGTCAGGTAGGTGAGTGCAATGTCATGTAGGTAAGTGCATGTGTCAGGTAGGTGAGTGTAATGTCAGGTAGGTGACTGCATGTGTAATGTAGGTGAGTTAAATGTCAGGTAGGTGAGTGCAATGTCATGTAGGTAAGTGCATGTGTCAGGTAGGTGAGTGTAATGTCAGGTAGGTGACTGCATGTGTAATGTAGGTGAGTGCAATGTCATGTAGGTAAGTGCATGTGTCAGGTAGGTGAGTGTAATGTCAGGTAGGTGACTGCATGTGTAATGTAGGTGAGTGCAATGTCATGTAGGTGAGTGCATGTGTCAGGTAGGTGAGTGTCATGTCAGGTAGGTGAGTGTCATGTCAGGTAGGTGAGTGTCATGTCAGGTAGGTGACTGCATGTGTAATGTAGGTGAGTTAAATGTCAGGTAGGTGAGTTAAATGTCAGGTAGGTGAGTTAAATGTCAGGTAGGTGAGTGTAATGTCAGGTAGGTGACTGCATGTGTAATGTAGGTGAGTTAAATGTCAGGTAGGTGAGTTAAATGTCAGGTAGGTGACTGCATGTGTAATGTAGGTGAGTGCATGTGTCAGGTAGGTGAGTGCATGTGTCAGGTAGGTGAGTGTAATGTCAGGTAGGTGAGTATAATGTCAAGTAGGTGAGTATAATGTCAAGTAGGTGAGTGTAATGTCAGGTAGGTGACTGCATGTGTCAGGTAGGTGAGTTAAATGTCAGGTAGGTGAGTGTAATGTAGGTGAGTGCAATGTCATGTAGGTGAGTGCATGTGTCAGGTAGGTGAGTGTCGTGTCAGGTAGGTGACTGCATGTGTAATGTAGGTGAGTTAAATGTCAGGTAGGTGAGTTAAATGTCAGGTAGGTGACTGCATGTGTTATGTAGGTGAGTTAAATGTCAGGTAGGTGAGTGCAATGTCATGTAGGTGAGTGCAATGTCATGTAGGTGAGTGCATGTGTCAGGTAGGTGAGTGTAATGTCAGGTAGGTAAGTATAATGTCAAGTAGGTGAGTGTAATGTCAGGTAGGTGACTGCATGTGTCAGGTAGGTGAGTTAAATGTCAGGTAGGTGACTGCATGTGTAATGTAGGTGAGTGCAATGTCAGGTAGGTGCGTGTCATGTCAGGTAGGTGCGTGTCATGTCAGGTAGGTGCGTGTCATGTCAGGTAGGTGCGTGTCATGTCAGGTAGGTGAGTGCAATGTCATGTAGGTGAGTGCATGTGTCAGGTAGGTGAGTGCATGTGTCAGGTAGGTGAGTGCATGTGTCAGGTAGGTGAGTGCATGTGTCAGGTAGGTGAGTGTCATGTCAGGTAGGTGAGTGTCATGGTTAGGTAGGTCAGTCTATGTGTCAGGTAGGTCAGTGTATGTTGCACAATGCATTCCTAAACCCTGCATTCTGAGCGAATCTGGCAGAATTGTACGTTTTTGGTCCCTTAGGGCTTATTCAGAGGGATGACCAGTCCCATCCTCTGTACAGAGACGCTGGCAGGTTTAATTCTGTGTTGGCACTTTGAAAGAAATAAGTTGGTTTTGCGTCGCGGTTTGGGCACTCGGGCTCAAAAAGGTTCGCCATCACTGCCATAGGGCATACCGGGCAAATGCAGGACAGCATGTCACGTCTTCCATATCATCTCCAATGTCTCCGGAGCCAGCCGAAGTTGGTGGGCGGAGCTGGGGGTGTGGCTGCCCCCTTCACTCCTCCCACAGACTCGTTCACTCTGGCTGATCCCACAACTGAAGCAGAAAGAAACGAGGACTCAGCAGCCAGAGTGTCTTCATCTCCAGGCAGAGTACAGACCTGAGCTGAGTAAGCGCTTAGACCGAACTTTGGCGAAAGAGGGAGCTATGGCTTCCTCCAGCCCAGGACCGGGGCAGCCTTCCCGGCCTGGCGGGCTGCTGCTACCCCTGGGTAATGGAGATCTGTCCAGGGAGGAGTTGCTCTTTTTACAAACCCAGTTTGTTCTGATGAATTGGACCGAACCTCAACCAGGTTAGGATGCTGGCAAGCTGCATGTGAGGAAGACTAGAGTGAAGGGCCTGGTCCTGAAGGCCTCCCAAGCTTTCTGTGCCAAGATGGCTATACTAACTAATCTTCACAACAGGAGAGACCATGTAGATAGCTCCAAAAGGGAAGGCTTTAAAGAGCCCATAGAGCTACTAAAAACCCAGTGCAGAAGTCTATGGGACCTGCTGGGTGGGCTGTGTGAGAGAGGCCCGGGGGAGAGAGCCTTCCTTTTGGAAGTCCATGGAGAGCTAAGGCAGGCCAGCAAAGAAGGTATGCAGGCTGCCAGGCGCAGCGGGCACCCATCCTTCCAGCCTTCCCTGCCTAGTATGGATGTGGATGTGGAAGAGGAGGTGGAGGCAGAGAAAGAACCTGAAGCCGGTGTGTCGGCAAATGATGGTGCTGGTATGGAAGATCCCCCCCTTCCCCTGTTGGTGCAGCCCCTGATGCCAAAGCTGCAGAGGATCCCCAGAACCCTGCTGCAGTGCGACCTGTAAGTATGGCCGGTGTGCAGGCAGACCCGGGTAGGGCATCCAATGATGCAGCTGGGGGTAGTTAGGCGGCGGGTGCACTGAGGGAGGGGAAGTTGGGGAAACCCCCAGTGATGGTATTAAGCCAACCCCCAGCGGTTGATAAAACTGTTAAAGCCAAAAGCAAAAAACTCACCAGTGACTCTGGTAGGACAGCGTCTGGTATTTCCTCTAGTGCCCCTGTGATCCCCGCATGCAGTCAGGAGAATTCATCCATAATGGTGGCCGTGGCTGCACATGCTGAGGGGGAGGGGCAGGCATCTCCAGCCCTGCAGGTGACAGATGAACAGCATGCAATGGCTGCAGGTCTACGGTCCAGTGTCAAGGTTAAGGAAGTCATGGAGGGTGCGGGGTGGTGGATGGGGGTGGACCACCCTCTTCCCTGTGTGGGGATGGTTTGCATGGCTCACCATGTTTGGAAGGTCTGGGGCTGGTGACATCCATTTCTGACAGTGGGGGCGTGTCCTCCGGGCCGGTGGGCGGGGGTCGGGGGGCAGAGCCTGAGTGGGTGACTGACGGCTCATGTCATTCGCAGCTCCCTGACTTTCCCCACCCCTCGTCTGACCTGGAAATGGATGGAGCCCATGTGCATGGGGATCACTTCCTGTCTGTTCCCCACCCTTCGTCCGACCTGGAAGTGGGCGGGGCTTCTGCCCGGAGTGTGATGGGAGGTTCCCAGTCTGCAAGACTTGTCCCCTCATCTAACCAGGAAGAAGATGACAACTCTGACAAAGCGATGGAGGGGATCATCTCTAGTGGTGAGATCCCAGTGGCTCAGGCTCCTGTTGAGTGAGGGGAAACAGATGTGGGGGAGTTGCGTGGGGACTGCCCGGCCATGACATATATCAGGGCTTTGGAGTCCTCACAGCAGCAGGAGGGGTGTCAGCCTCCTGTAGACCCCGGTGGGGTTCATGTTGTAGTTGGGGCCTCTGGTGACCTGGCAGAAGGGGATGGTCTGCTAGGGAGCCAGATGGCATCCATCCTGAGCTGGGGCTCTGGGGGGATCCTCCTCCAGTGGTTGGGGGAGGGGGGAGTTGGGGGATGTTGGTCATCCCGGGGGGGTGGAGTCTGGGATTGGGTCCCCTCTGGTGGCCCCTGGTCCTGGGGATGTGTCCGCAGAGATCTCTGCTCCTGCCTCTGGGGGTGCATTGGGGGGCTCACAGGAGGAAAGCCTGCTTGGGGCACTGAGGGAGGGGAGGTCCTTCGCGCAGGTGGCTGGAACCAGTGTCCCTCTGGGTCCCCTGTATGGCCGGTTTGGGGCCCAAAACTTCCGGGGCCCCCCTGCGGGCCATTATCAGGGGGCTAACTCCTGGTCAAGGGGTACGGGGGGCCCAGAAAGGAAAAGACGCAATGTGGTCCAGTTAAAGTGGGAGGACCCTGGTCAGTGCCCTAGCAGAGGGCAGGTGGTGGATTGGCTGCTGGAGATGAATTTTAAAGTTGCGGATCTCTTCGCAGTCATCCACCCCACCGGATCGAGAGAGTTCGATGTCAGCTTCGTCTCCCTTGTCTGCATGGAGCTCTTTCTCACCCTCTATGAGCTGCTGAGGGGGGCAGACCCCTGGAAAAAATTTCGGGTGGCCCCCCTCTCCAGACAGGAGGAGACGAAGTCTCTCACCGTCCTCGTGAGGAACGATTCTCTCCCCCCGGAGGACATCACGACCTGGCTCAGTAGGTATGGGCAGCTGCAGTCTCCGTTGAGGAAAAATCTGGATGAGCGCGGGGTTTGGACTGGTGTGTGGTCGGCCAGGGTCCGGTTGAAACGCCAGGGAAACAGTGTTACGCATGTCCCTGGGAGTGCCTTTATTGGTAGGGACCGGATCCTGGTCTTCTACCCTGGTCAGCCCCGCTGGTGTTTTAAGTGCGGTAGCCCGGCGCACCTCAGCGCAGACAGCATTTTGCCGAGATGCGTGAGGTGTAATGGGTATGGACACGCTCGGGAGACCTGCAGACTGATCGTCTGTAATCTTTGTGGGGTACTGGGCCACCCCTTCAGCCGCTGCCCTAAGGCTTTCAGCGGTGCTGCGCTTGAGGGGGGTGGGCCGGACCTGGCCACTGAGCCAGGTGAGCCTACGGGGGAGGGGCCGTCTCCTCCGGCTGATCACGAGGATGGGCCCGGGCCTGGGGGTGCTGCGGGCCCTCTCCCCCAGAGGCAGATATCTAGCAGACGCGGGCAGGGTGTTGCGAGGTCTTCTGGGCCCGCACCTGGGGGGTCGCGTGGGCCAATGCCACCTCCTGAGACCGGCAAGCCCCAAAGACTGGGGAAGCCTTTGGTTAGGGACCCCCCTCTCCTCCCCTCCCCTCCCCTCCCTGTCCCTCTCCCCCCTCCCCCCCTTGCCCTTCTCCTACCCAGCAATGGTGGGAGGTGGTGAAGAAAAGGTCGGAGGGCTTTTTCCGCAGGATCTCTAGGCACCGGGCAGTTTCTAAGTACCTGGCCTACCAGAGGTTGCGCAGGCAGTTGGACCGCTTGGTTTCATCTGGGGGCCCTCAGGAGCAGATATCCGATCTGAAGCTTCAGATGAGGGGGTGCCAGTATGACCGTCTCGCCTCCCTGGTCCTTGAGAGGGAATACGGAAGGTTTTCCTCCCCAGATCCCTACAAGAGCTGTGGTGAGGCAGTGAGTTCGAAGGTCATACATGGCCTGAAGGATGCCTCAGGATCCTTAGTCAGGTCCAGACCGGGGATCCTGGGTGTCAACAGAGACCACTTTTCAGGCCTCCTTCGGAAGAAGCCTTTGGATATGGAGAAAGTCAGGGTTTTCCTTGATGAGACCCCTCTTCAAGCGGAGCCTGATCTCCCGGACTCTCTGACGGCAGAAATCTCGGTTGTGGAAATTGAGCAGGCCATAGACTCTTTGTCCCCAAAGAAGTCGCCTGGGCCCGATGGGTTCACGGCCAAATTCTCCAAAACCTTCAAGAGCCTCTTGGCTCCTCATCTGAGGGAGGTCTTTAACGAGTGTTTGGCTGTTGGCCTGCCCCCCCTCAATGAGAAGGTCGGCCTTGATCCTGTTGTCAAAGGGGAAAGATTTGACTGTGGTCGAGAATTGCCGCCCGATCGCCCTTCTCACCACAGATAGAAAGATATTGGCAAAGATACTCTTTTTTTCGTATGTCAGCAGTCGCTGACAAGATGCTGTCTGACTCCCAGCACTGCGCAATTCCCGGTCGGAGCACTTTTAGTGCCACCCTGAACGTCCGGGAGGCCGTGGAAAGGTGCAGGGCAACGGGGGAAGGGCAATATCTGTTGGCATTAGACCAGGCAAAAGCTTTTGACCTGGTGAACCATGAGTACCTCTGGCTTCTTCTGAGGAGGTACGGTCTGCCTGATCAATTTGTGAATTGGCTCAAAGTATTGTACAGGGGGGCGGAGAGCTTCCCTCTGGTCAACGGTTGGGTAGGTCCTGCCTTCGCTGTGGACTCTGGTGTCAGGCAGGGTTGCCCGCTGAGTCCCCTGCTCTATGTCTTAGCGGTCGACCCCTTTGTGAGAAGGCTTGACTGCGGACGATTGAGGGGGGTCCAGGTGGAGCCCGGCAGTGGTCTGGATCCAGCGGTGAGGGTGGTGGCTTACGCTGACAATGTCTCGGTGGTGGTGTCCAGCCGAGAGGAGGCCCTCTTTGTGGAAACGCAGATTGGAAGCTACTCCGAGGCATCCGGTTCGCTGGTCAATTGGGACAAGAGTGAAGTCCTCTGGTTGGGAAAGGAGGGTGAGCAGTTTGCCCTTCCGGATGTATTTCCCCAGCCAGAAGTCAGAATTTTAGGCATCCTGTTCGGTCCGGGTGACTATCCCAAACTAAATTGGGAACGCAGGCTGTCGGGTGCAACTCGGAAAGTGAATGCCTGGAAAGGCTGGAAGCTGACGTTAAGGGAAAGGGTGAGCCTGGTCAAAACATACCTGTTGCCAGAATTTCTCTATGTCAGCTATGTCTGTATTTTGCCAGCATCTCTCTATGCGCGGGTCTGCGGCCTGTTCTTCCTGCTGTTGTGGGGAAACAGGCTGAACCTGATCAAGAGGGAGGTCACGTACCGACAGAAGAGGCACGGTGGGTTGGACATGGTCAATCCGGTAGTGTTTTTCACTATCATCTTTGTAAAGTTCAATCTACAGTCCATCTTTGTGGACCTGCCTACTCTGTGGGAGCGTTCATTCAAGAGCTGGCTCTTGCTGTTCCTGAGTAGGGATGAGCTCGGTGTTCGAGTCGAACATACGTTCGACTCGAACATCGGCTGTTCGATCGTTCGACGAAGATCGAACGATTTGGGCCGTTCGCGCCAAATTCGAGTGACGCGAACGGCCCACAATGCACTACGCCATCGCAGTGTCATCCAGGCGCTGTGATTGGCCAAGCATGCACTGTGACCCCGCATGCTTGGCCAATCACAGCGCCGGCAGCGAGGAGAGCAATGATTGGCCACAGGCAGGATGCCTGTGGCCAATTATTGCTGAGGGGGTTTAGTACACGCCCCACACTATAAAAGGCCGCCAGCACGGCGGCCTAGTGTAGTGTGTTCCGGAGCAGGGAAAGAGAAGCATAGGCAGGGACAGTGACATTTATTTCTTTCTTGCTTAACCTGGATTCCTTTAGTTTAGGGAAAGAGAAGGATAGGTAGGGAGAGTGTCAGTGTGTTTTACTGTGTGAATCCTTGTTTCTAGGGACAGGGAAGGACAGTGAGGGAAATTCTCCTTGTGCTATAGTGTGCTTTAAAAAAACATTTTTTCTAGGGACAGAAAATTATAGGTAGGAAGAGTGTCAGTTTCTTTCACTGTGATAATCCTTGTTTCTAGGGACAGGGAAGGACAGTGAGGGAAATTCTCCTTGTGCTATAGTGTGCTTTAAAAAAACATTTTTTCTAGGGACAGAAAACTATAGGTAGGAAGAGTGTCAGTTTCTTTCACTGTGATAATCCTTGTTTCTAGGGACAGGGAAGGACAGTGAGGGAAATTCTCCTTGTGCTATAGTGTGCTTTAAAAAAACATTTTTTCTAGGGACAGAAAACTATAGGTAGGAAGAGTGTCAGTTTCTTTCACTGTGATAATCCTTGTTTCTAGGGACAGGGAAGGACAGTGAGGGAAATTCTCCTTGTGCTATAGTGTGCTTTAAAAAAACTTTTTTTCTAGGGACAGAAAACTATAGGTAGGAAGAGTGTCAGTTTCTTTCACTGTGATAATCCTTGTTTCTAGGGACAGGGAAGGACAGTGAGGGAAATTCTCCTTGTGCTATAGTGTGCTTTAAAAAAACATTTTTTCTAGGGACAGAAAACTATAGGTAGGAAGAGTGTCAGTTTCTTTCACTGTGATAATCCTTGTTTCTAGGGACAGGGAAGGACAGTGAGGGAAATTCTCCTTGTGCTATAGTGTGCTAAAGCATTCCTCATCAACCATCTTTGAAATCCTTGTTTTTTGGACAGTCAGGGAAATTGTCGTTGTGCTATTCTGTGCAAAAGCAATCATCCTCAACCATATTTAGAAATCCTTAAGTAAAGGGACAGAGAAGGACACCTGAAGGTAGCCCTTATTGCTTTTTTCCCATCTCCCTGCAGGCCATCTATTAGAATGTCTGGAAGGCAAACAAGGAGAGGCAGACAGTCAGGAGGCAATAAAAGAGGGCAAGCAGGCTCTGTGTCTGGGGGCAACAGTGCTGGTCGTGGACGCGGTGCATTGTCATCAGCACATGGCCATGGGACACGCTTGTCCTTCTTTTCGGCAGCTGGACATGTTGAGCCACATCATGCCGAAGACTTGGTAGAGTGGATGACCAAGCCCTCCTCCTCCTCCTCATCCTCTCTCACCCAGGCTCAGGGTACTGGCAAAGCAGCTGCCAAAGCGTCCTCTTCCCTGGTATCAATGTCAGACTCATCATCAGTCACTCCTTCCCTAGACCCACCATGTCCTCCTCCTGAGGAGTCCCCCGAACTGTTTGAGCACAGTGTTGGGTACATGCTCCAGGAGGATGCCCAGCGTTTCGAAGGGTCTGATGATGAAACCCAGCTACAGGAAGGCAGTAGCGTGAGAGCAGACAGAGGGGATGCTCAAGAAGGACACCAATCTGGCAGTCATGTTCCAGCAGCTGCAGCATACTGCCAGATTGGCTCCAGTGATGAGGAGGGAGGGGATGATGAGGTCACTGACTCCACGTGGGTGCCTAATAGGAGAGAGGAGGAGGAGGAGGATGAGGAGGAGGCACATCTCCAACGAGGCAGGATGCCCTTTGGTGGCCAGCGTAAGGGCAGTACACCGACGGAATCACACCGCAGAGCTCCGCCTGTGCAGGGCGCTGCCTCTGCCCGTCATTCAAAAAGTTCTTTGGTGTGGGCCTTTTTTGAGGCTAGTGCATCAGATCGCACAGCTGCTGTTTGCAACATATGTCTCAAGCGTATATCGCGTGGCCAAAACATCAGCCGCTTGGGTACCACATGCCTGACCAGACATATGTTGACCTGCCATGCAGCTCGTTGGCAAGCCTACCTCAAAGACCCACACCAAAGAACAAAGCGGACCTCTCCTTGCACCGCATCAGCTGGGATCTCCAACCCCACTATAACTTCAGTCCTCTCTGAAACATGCACTGAGAGGAATGAAGGTGTAGAATTAGGTGTGTCACAGCCAAGTACTTGCGGCCACTCTGCTAGCAGTACACCGACGTCCGATTCTAGCAGGCAAATTTCCCTGCCCCAGCTGCTGGACCGTCGAAAGAAGTTCACTCCCAGCCATCCACATGCCCAGCGGTTGAATGCTAGCTTGGCTAAATTGCTAGCGCTTCAACTGCTGCCTTTTCAGTTGGTAGACTCGGCCCCCTTCCGTGAGTTTGTGCAATGTGCGGTTCCTCAGTGGCAGGTTCCCAAACGCCACTTTTTCTCACGGAAGGCTATTCCGGCTCTCTACCGGCATGTGGAAGGCAATGTCTTGGCCTCGCTGGACAGGGCGGTCAGCGGTAAGGTGCATATTACCGCTGACTCATGGTCCAGCAGGCATGGACAGGGACGTTACCTTTCTTTCACGGCCTATTGGGTCACTCTTTTGGCAGCTGGGAAGGATGCAGGACAAGGTGCAGTAGTGTTGGAGGTTGTTCCACCGCCACGCCTCCAAAATGCTACTACTGGTTGTGACACACCTCTCTCCTCCACCCCCTCCTCTTCTTCTTCCTCCATGGCCTCTTCCTGTGGTTTGTCCTATGAACCAGCGGTGCTCCGTAGCCGTTCAAGGGGCTACGCAAGTACGCAGGCAAAAAGATGCCATGCCGTGCATGCGCTGGTGTGTTTGGGGGACAGAAGCCTCACTGGGGCAGAGGTCCTGTCTGCTCTGCAGGGCCAGGCCGAGAGGTGGTTGACGCCACGCCAGCTTAAGCCAGGAATGGTGGTTTGCGACAATGGCACCAACCTCCTCTCCGCCCTCCGACAGGGACAACTGACCCATGTGCCCTGTGTGGCTCACGTCCTTAACCTGGTGATGCAGCGGTTCTTGGGCAGGTACCCGGGCTTACAGGATGTCCTGAGGCAGGCCAGGAAAGTCTGTGTGCATTTCCGCAGATCTTATAATGCCAGTGCTCGCCTGGCTGAGCTGCAAAAGGAGTTGAACCTGCCCAAAAACCGCCTTATATGTGACATGCCCACCAGGTGGAACTCAACGTTGGCCATGCTGCAGCGGCTGCACACGCAGCAGAGGGCCATCAATGAGTACCTGTGCGACTACGGCACCAGGACAGGGTCAGGGGAGCTTGGTTTTTTTTCTCCACGCCAGTGGGGCATGATCAGGGATGCATGCACTGTCCTGGCACCATTTGAGGAGGCCACGAGGATGGTGAGCAGTGACAGTGCATGCATCAGTGACACTGTACCTCTTGTCCACCTGTTGGAGCACACGCTGCGTGGAATAATGGACAGGGCACTTGAGGCAGAACAGAGGCAGGAAGAGGAGGACTTCCTTGCCTCTCAAGGCCCCCTTTACCCAGACAGTGTTCCTTCTGTCCCACCCATCGCACAGGAAGAGGAGGAGGAGGATTGTGTCAGCATGGAGGTGGAGGCTGGCACTCAGCATCATCAGCAGCAGTCTTTTAGGGATGATTTACAGTCCCAAGAAACCAGTGGACTTGTACGTGGCTGGGAGGAGGTGGCTGCGGATCATGTCGTCCTTAGTGACCCAGAGGACTCCGGAGCGAATGCCTCAGCAAACCTACGCTGCATGGCCTCCCTGATCCTGCAAAGTCTGCGGAAGGATCCTCGTATTCTTCGGATCAAGGAGAGGGACCATTACTGGCTGGCCACTCTCCTTGATCCACGGTACAAGGGTAAGGTTGCGGACCTTATGTTACCGTCGCAGAGGGAGCAGAGGATGAGACAACTCCGGGAGGCCTTGCAGAAAGGTCTGTGCAACGCGTTCCCAGAGACTGGGAGGTTACAAACTCCTGGTCCTGGACAACGAGTTGCTGAGGCTTCGGCCAGTCAAAGAAGGAGCGGTGGGGAAGGTGGCCGTCTGACCGATGCGTTCAGACAATTCTTTAGTCCGCAGCCCCAAAGTATGATCGGTTCCAGCAACCATCGCCAGCGTCTGATAAACATGGTGCAGGAATATCTAGGGGCAAGGTCAGACTTGGACACCTTCCCCACCGAAAATCCTCTGGCTTACTGGGTCTTGAGGATGGATCACTGGCCAGAGCTTGCACAGTATGCAATTGAGCTACTGGCCTGTCCTGCATCCAGCGTTCTTTCGGAACGCACATTCAGTGCTGCTGGAGGATTTGTCACGGATCACAGGGTGCGCCTGTCCACCGACTCGGTTGATCGACTGACTTTCATCAAGATGAACCAGTCTTGGATCACCACCAGCTACCACACACCTGATGCTGATATAACAGACTAATTGATTTTAACATGTCACATCCCTTCAAGACTGATGCTGATGCTGAGTGCCTGTGCTGTTATGTTGACTGGCTATCCTCCTCCTCCGAGTCCTCAATGATACGATTGATGATGATAGCTTGGAAGATCATTTTTGTTTATGGGTGCCGCCACCAGTGGCTAAGGCCCAATTTTTCAGCCCCTGTTTTACAGGGGCGTGTAATTACAATTTTTTTAGCAATAATTTGCCATAGGGCTCATTGCTGTGCTCCAAGTACAGTATCTGTGAGGGGTTGGAGTGTTGTGGCACCAGTGCCTAAGGCCCAATTTTTCAAGCCCCTGTTCAACAGGGGCATGTAATTACAATTCTTGAACTAATAATTCACAGCAGGGCCCATTGCTGCACCCACCAAGAGTAACTCTGAGGGCTTACAGTGTTGTGGCAACGCCACCACCACCACCACCACGAAAGGCCCAATTTTTCAGCCCCTGTTCAAAAGGGGCATGTAATTACAATTCTTGATCTAATAATTCACAGCAGGGCCCATTCCTGCACCCACCAAGAGTAACTCTGAGGGCTTACAGTGTTGTGGCAACGCCACCACCACCACCACCACCACGAAAGGCCCAATTTTTCAGCCCCTGTTCAAAAGGGGCATGTAATTACAATTCTTGATCTAATAATTCACAGCAGGGCCCATTCCTGCACCCACCAAGAGTAACTCTGAGGGCTTACAGTGTTGTGGCAACGCCACCACCACCACCACCACCACCACCACCACGAAAGGCCCAATTTTTCAGCCCCTGTTCAAAAGGGGCATGTAATTACAATTCTTGATCTAATAATTCACAGCAGGGCCCATTCCTGCACCCACCAAGAGTAACTCTGAGGGCTTACAGTGTTGTGGCAACACCACCACCACCACCACCACGAAAGGCCCAATTTTTCAGCCCCTGTTCAACAGGGGCATGCAATTACAATTCTTGATCTAATAATTCACAGCAGGGCCCATTGCTGCACCCACCAAGAGTAACTGTCAGGGCTTACAGTGTTGTGGCACCAGCACCACCATCAAAGGCCCAATTTTTACTACCACTGTTCAACAATTATATGTAATTAAAATTCCTGATATAATAGTTGACAGCAGGGCGTTCCAGCACCAACCAAGAGTAACTGTGAGTGCTTACAGTGTTGTGCCAACACCAACAACTAAGGGGCCTATTTCTGCAGAGTATATACGGCAGGTCCCTACTTTCAAACATCCAACTTACAAACGACTCCTACTTGCAAACGCAAGAAGACAACAGGAAGTGAGAGGAAATCTACCCCTTGGAAGGAAAATTCTCTCCTGTAAGAATTAATATGGGAGAAAGGTGTCTCCTCTGTACTGATGCTTTATCAGCAATCCTTGTTTCAAGAAAAACACCACATTTCAAAAACAGTTGTCATTGGGACGGAAAGTGAGGTGAAATGTTCTGAACAGGGGCACAGACAGCAAAACAAATGTTACAGGGGTGATAACCCTTTCCTATGTTTTCCAAAAAGTTTAAAAATAGATTTTTGGGCTGGAGCTACACTTAAACAATGTACCTGTTCAAAATTACAAACAGATTCTACATAAGAACAAACCTACAGTCCCTGTCTTGTATGCACCGCCTGTATACGGCTGTTCAGAGTATATAGGGCCTTTTTTATTTTATGTGCGGGGTTCCCCTTAATATCCATACAAGACCCAAAGGGGCTGGTAATGGGCTGGGGTGGGGGGGGGGGTCATGGGGTAGCTATGCCATTTTTCTTAAAGATTTTCATCCATATTACCGGGACCAGACATTACATTAAAGCCGCAAGCAGTTTTAAATGGCTTTTTTTTCCTTTAGAAGTGTCATTTTGTGCAGGGACAGTTCTAAACACGGGAAACACGTGGCACTTCACAGGCATACTTTAGACACCCCCCAGGTACGATATTTAAAGGAATATTTGACTTTTTTTTTTTCACTTTATGCATCATTAAAATGACTGCTCCCGAAAAACGACCGTTTTTAAAACTTCTTTTTGCATTGATACATGTCCCCTGGTGCACAACCCGGGTTCCCAAACCCTTTTTAGGACAATAACATGCATAATAGTTGCTATAATTAGCACTTTAGAATTCGAACGTTCGCATCCATTGTATTTAATAGGGTTCTAATGTTCGTACGAACTTTCGGTCCGTTCGCGGGTTCTGGTGCGAACCGAACCCGGGGGTGTTCGGCTCATCACTATTCCTGAGTGAGTGGGAGGATGGAGGGCGGCCTGGTGATCTTCGTAGATCGCACGGGTACCTTCCGTCCTATGTCCCACAGGCTCTGAAGGTGCTAAGGCAGTGGCGGATAACTGCCCTTGAGGTGGGCTCCTTGGGTCGGCGTGAGCTGTACTCGAGGGTCATGGCCTCGGACATTTTGAGGCCACTGTCTTTAAGAGATTGCCCGGAGAGTGTCCTCAAGAGGGGGCTAGCCCTTCTGAACTCCCCAAGAATCCCAGGCAAGTTTTGGGATCTTGCATGGAGGGCTTTCCACGGACGCCTGTATGTCCGTGGGAACCTAAAGTATCGGAACTTGGAGGACAGAGGCTGTCCTCGTGTGGAATGTGGGGGGGCATTGGAGACCATGGACCATTTTTTGGTCGAATGCCCGTTCAACATTGAAGTTCTTGAGGGGGCAGGGGAAGCCCTCGGCTATCCCCGCCTCTCATCCTTGTCCTATTCTGAGGTGGTGTATGGTGACTTCAGGGTTCACAGAGGGTTTGAGTTATCATCACTTTACTTAGCCAGTTTAGTGGCCCTTTATTACACATGGAACGCTCAGTGTTTGGTGTCCATTAGGGGCAAAGTCCTGTCTGTGCATGAGGTGGTGAGTGATATCTTCCGGGAGTTGGTGAAGGTAAGGAATCTGGAAAGGGAGAGAGTTGGGGCTGATAGGAGTGCCCGTTTGTGGAGGGGTTTCTCCTTCCGGCCTCCTTGAAGTCTGGAGCTCTCTTTCTTGTCGGGTCGGCTCTTTCTGTCCTCTTCACCCCTTTAGTTTTTGTGCAATTTTTCTTTTTATAGTAGGGCTGCAGGCATCGCAGATCTCGTTTACACTCTCGCCTGTAGTGCGTCAGGTGGGTGGTGGGTTTTGTAAATATTGTTTTTCATGTGGTGATTAGTGGGTAATGTTCCTATCATTTCTTTAATAGGTTGTCTGGACTGTGATCTGTTTCTAAAAAAAGGGGTGAGACCTATGTGTGGGTCAGTGGGAAATTATCTGGATTACGACTTCAGTTTTTCTTTAAAAAAAAAAAAAAAAAAAAGAGAGACCCGAGTGTGGATCAATGGGAAGTAAGTCCTAGTGTTAAGATTTTGTTTGCGTAAATTTGCTGTATGGATTACGTACTTGTATATATGTGTATATATTGTTTTCCTTTAGTACATATGGTTTGTATTGGTAGTAGTTTTAAAAAATAATAAAAAATTTCATCTCCAGGCATGCTGTAAGTTACTGCACTGCTGCACATCATGTCACTACATAGAGTCCTAACCTGGCACCATACCACCCCAGCCTGCCCTATGCCACCGCACCCTGCCCTATGCGTGCCACTCCAACCTGCCTTATGCCACCGCACCCTGCCTTATGCCACCGCAACCTGCCTTATGCCACCCCAGCCTGCTCTATACCACCCCAGCCTGCTCTATGCCACCCCAGCCTGCCCTATGCCACCGCAACCTGCCCTATACCACCTCAACCTGTCCTATGCCACTGCAACCTGCCCTATACCACCGCAAACTGACCTATACCACCCCAGCCTGCCCTATGCCACCGCAACCTAACCTATGCCACAGCAAACTGCTCTATACCACCCAAACCTGCCCTATGCCACCGCAAACTGCTCTATACCACCCCAACCTGCCCTATGCCAGCGCAACCTGCTCTATGCCACCACACCCTGCCCTATGCCACCCAGCCTGCCATATACCAACGCAAACTGCCCTATACCACCCAAACCTACTCTATAACACCCCAGCCTGCCCTATACAACCCCAACCTGCCCTATGCCACCCCAGCCTGCCCTATGCCACCCCGCCCTATATCACCGCAACCTGCCCTATATTACCCCAACCTGCCCTATATCGCCCCAGCCGGCCCAATACCACCCTATACTTTAATTTACAGGGGTCATTTGGGGGTGCGCCTCGTGACCGTGCGCTGCCCGCGGGCCGCCAGACAGCATGTCACATCTTCCCCATCATCTCCAATGTCTCCGGAGGCAGCCGGAGATGGGGGTGTGGCTGCCCCCTCCACTCCTCCCACAGACTCGTTCACTCTGGCTGATCCCACAGCTGAAGCAAAAAGAAACGAGGACACAGCAGCCAGAGTGTCTTCATCTCCAGGCATGCTGTAAGTTACTGCACTGCTGCACATCATGTCACTACATAGAGTCCTAACCTGGCACCATACCACCCCAGCCTGCCCTATGCCACCGCACCCTGCCCTATGCGTGCCACCGCACCCTGCCCTATGCCACCGCACCCTGCCCTATGCCACTGCAACCTGCCTTATGCCACCGCAACCTGCTCTATACCACCCCAGCCTGTCCTATGCCACCGCAACCTGCCCTATGCCACCGCAACCTGCCCTATGCCACCGCAACCTTCCCTATGCCACCGCAACCTGCTCTATACCACCTCAACCTGCCCTATGCCACCGCAACCTGCCCTATGCCACCGCAAACTACCTTATACCACCCCAGCCTGCCCTATGCCACCGCAACCTGCCCTATGCCACCACAAACTGCTTTATACCACCCCAACCTGCCCTATGCCACCGCAAACTGCTCTATACCACCCCAACCTTCCCTATGCCACCGCAACCTTCTCTATGCCACCACACCCTGCCCTATATCAGCCCAACCTGCCCTATGCCACCCAGCCTGCCCTATACCACCGCAAACTGCCCTATACCACCCAAACCTGCTCTATACCACCCCAGCCTGCCCTATACAACCCCAACCTGCCCTATGCCACCCCAGCCTTCCCTATATCACCGCAACTTGCCCTATATTACCCCAACCTGCCCTATATCACCCCAGCCGGCCCAATACCACCCTATACTTTAATTTACAGGGGTTATTTGGGGGTGCGCCTCGTGACCGTGCGCTGTCTGCAGGGAGCTGGGCAGGATAGACAGGAGGGGGTGACACCATGTTTTGCCAGACCAGGTGACACCAACCCTAGTGGTGCCACTGCCCCAGTGCACTCTCAGCTGCGAGTCAGAGCCGCACTCGAGTGACAGTGACACTCGTCGGCACATCAGGGGGCTGGGACCCGCAATGATCCCCTTCTCTTTGGCAAGGTTTGCCGCGGCACTGATGATCTGATCAGTCGCTGCTTGGTTGTCTCACACAGCCGAGCAGAGTGAAGCCGCCGCCTCCCCCTCCTCCTTTATGTCCACACAGGGGGAGGGGACCTAACATGCAGTCCCGCGCTGATCTGAGGTACATTATGGGTCTGAAGGGGGGTCTGTATTGTAGGGGGGGTTCTGTATTGTAGGGGTGGTCTGAAATGTAGCGGGGTTCTGTATTGTAGGGGGGTCTGTAATGTAGGGGGATTCTGTATTGTAGGGGGGTTCTGTATTGTAGAGGGGTCTGTAATGTAGGGGGGGTTCTGTATTGTAGGGGGGGTCTGTAATGTAGGGGGGTCTGTAATGTAGGGGGGTCTGTAATGTAGGGGGGTCTGTAATATAGGGGGGTCTGTAATGTAGGGGGGTCTTAATGTAGGGGGTTCTGTATTGTAGGGGGGTTTTGTATTGCAGGGGGGTTCTGTATTGTAGGGGGGTCTGAAATGTAGGGCTGTTCTGTAATGTAGGGGGGTTCTGTATTGTAGGGGGGGTCTGTATTGTAGGGGGTTCTGTATTGTAGGGGGGTCTGAAATGTAGGTGGGTTCTGTATTGTAGGGGGGCCTGTATTGTAGGGGGGTCTGTAATGTAGGGGGGTTCTGTATTGTAGGGAGGGTCTGTATTGTAGGGGGGTCTGTATTGTAGGGGGTCTGTAATGTAGGGGGTTCTGTATTGAAGGGGGGTCTGAAATGTAGGGGGGGTCTGAAATGTAGGGGGGGTCTGAAATGTAGGGGGGGTCTGAAATGTAGGGGGGGTTCTGTATTGTAGGGGTCTGTATTGTAGGGGGTTCTGTATTTTAGGGCGGTCTGAAATGTAGGGGGGTCTGTATTGTAGGGGGGTCTGAAATGTAGGTGGGTTCTGTATTGTAGGGGGGTCTGTATTGTAGGGGGTTCTGTATTGTATGGGGGTCTGTATTGTAGGGGGTCTGTATTGTAGGGGGGGTTCTGTATTGTAGGGGGTCTGTATTGTAGGGGGGTTCTGTATTGAAGGGGGTCTGAAATGTAGGGGGGTTCTGTATTGTAGGGGGGTCTGAAATATAGGGGGGTTCTGTATTGTATGGGGGTCTGAAATGTAGGGGGGTTCTGTATTGTAGGGGGGTCTGTAATGTAGGGGGTCTGAAATGTAGGGGGGTTCTGTAGTTTATGTGGGTCTGAAATGTAGGGGGGGTCTGTATTGTAAGGGCGTCTATATTGTAGGGGGGTCTGTATTGTAGGGGGGTCTGTATTGTAGGGGGGTTCTGTATTGTAGGGGGTCTTTATTGTAGAGGGGGGTCTGTATTGTAGGGGGGTCTGTATTGTAGGGGGGTCTGTATTGTAGGGGGGGATCTGTAATGTAGGAGGGGGTCTGTACTGTAGGGGGGTCTGTACTGTAGGGGGGTCTGTACTGTAGGGGGGTCTGCACTGTAGGGAGGGGGTCTGCACTGTAGGGAGGGGGTCTTTACTGTAGGGAGGGGGTCTTTACTGTAGGGAGGGGGTCTGTACTGTAGGGAGGTCTGTGTAACATGCAGGGGGTCCAGAACTGTTAGGGGGTGTCTGTGTAACAAACTTTGGGGTGTTGTGTAATGTAAAGGGGTCCAGAGGTGCAGGGTGCTGTGTAATGTAAAGGGGTCCAGAGGTGCAGGGTGCTGTGTAATGTAAAGGGGCCCAGAGGAGCAGGGTGCTGTGTAATGTAAAAGGGTCCAGAGGTGCGGTGCTATGTAATGTAAAGGGGTCCAAGGTGCTGTGTAATGTAAAGGTGTCCAGAGGTGCAAGGTGCTGTGTAATGTAAAGGGGTCCAGAGGTGCAGGGTGCTGTGTAATGTAAAGGGGTCCAGAGGTGCAGGGTGCTGTGTAATGTAAAGGGGCCCAGAGGAGCAGGGTGCTGTGTAATGTAAAAGGGTCCAGAGGTGCGGTGCTATGTAATGTAAAGGGGTCCAAGGTGCTGTGTAATGTAAAGGTGTCCAGAGGTGCAAGGTGCTGTGTAATGTAAAGGGGTCCAGAGGTGCAGGGTGCTGTGTAATGTAAAGGGGTCCAGAGGTACAAGGTGCTGGAACCCCACATCCCATCATTGACCGCCACCGCGCCCCCCCCCCCCCCCCCTGGGCTGCTCAGTCTAAAATGCCGGGCCTATTTTTTGTCCCAGTCCGGGCCTGTATATATATATATATATATATATATATATATATATATATATATATATATATATGTAGCACTACCCTCTCCTCTCAGGGAAAAGAAGAGAGGCACCCATGCCACAAGTCTGTGTCCTCTAGTTTAGAGGTCAGGCGGTGTATATGTACCTGGGTCCCGCAGGGAGTTACCTCCTTCCACTGGTTCCTATCTCCAGGATGTAGAGATGAGTCTGTACTTTTCCCTTCTTTAATAAAGTCAATGTCCAAACCACTTAAACTCCAACGTTGAGTTTATTTTGTATCTTTGCTGGATAGGTAAGAGAGAGTAGATGAGAGAGATAGTAGTTGAACTAAAGCAGATTCAGGCACAGAACTCCCAGATTTATCACCACTCGGTCGAGTGGGTACAGCTCACCTGGATAGTCCCTCAATGGTCCTAGCAGCCGATGTGGAGCTCGAACAAGCAATTTAAATCCTCCAAGGACAAGTTCAGTATGTCCTCGAAGAGCAGCAGCACTCCGCAGGGTCAGTTCTGT
This sequence comes from Rana muscosa, assembly GCA_029206835.1. NCBI lineage: Eukaryota > Metazoa > Chordata > Amphibia > Anura > Ranidae > Rana > Rana muscosa. The sequence continues at coordinate 713,655,527 of CM055117.1, read as the reverse complement.
GGAGCATAGGATCCTTCCCTCCGACAGGTCACCAGGCCTTTCCCGAGACAGCAATCTGACTATCACTCATATCCTTTTATGGGACCGATCCTCCCCTGGCTTCCTCTTGGTCAGAGTGGATACCCTCACCCGGGCATCCTAGGACTCCCAAAATTCTGCCTGTAGACCCAGTTGAAGGTACTGGGCCTACCCGGAACGTTGCGGTCTCGGGCCGAAGGTGCCCGAGACTCTTCAGTCGGTGTACGCACCCCCCTCCTTAGGGGGCACACTCCTCCGGTTACTTGTCCCCGGGTCTCTCCCCGAACAAATGGCATCTGCCTCTTTTATATCCTCTCCCGGCATGCACAGCAGGCAGAACCCGCTCACTGCATGGTAGCCGAGAGAGGACATCCAATTGCACCAATGCAACCTATGGTTCAACCTTGACCCAACATGGCAGCACCACCTGCAGGCCACAGGGAACCCTACATAGGCACACAGCATCAAATCAGAGTCCAGCACAATTAGAAGGCCCGAGCCATACTAGTGCTCGGGTCATCCCCCTAAATTTGGACCTATAGACCCCCTAAATTTGGGGTACCCACTACATAATATCACACAAAACTCCAAAAATGGGCTGGTCAAAATTCTTGGCACCCTTAACTTAATATTTGGTTGAACGCCCTTTGGAAAAAATAACTGAAATCGGTCGCTTCCTGTAACCATCAATAAGCTTTTTACACCTCTCACCTGGAATTTTGGACCACTCTTCCTTTGCAAACTGCTCCAGGTCTCTCTTATTGGAAGGGCGCCTTTTCCCAACAGCAATTTTAAGATCTCTCCACAGGTGTTCAATGGGATTTAGATCTGGACTCATTGTTGGCCACTTTGGAACTCTCCAGCGCTTTGTTGCTATCCATTTCTGGGTGCTTTTTGTCGTATGTTTGGGGTCATTGTCCTGCTGGAAGACCCAAGATCTCAGATGCAAACCCAGCTTTCTGACACTGGGCACTACAGTGCGACCCAAAATCCTTTGGTAATCCTCAGATTTCATTATGCCTTGCACACATTCAAGGCACCCAGTGCCAGAGGAAGCAAAGCAACCCCAAAACATCATTGAACCTCCACCATATGTCACTGTAGGTACTGTGTTCTTTTCTTTGTAGGCCTCATTTAATTTTCGGTAAACAGTAGAATGGTGTGCTTTACCAAAAAGCTCTATCTTGGTCTCATCTGTCCACAAAACATTTTCCCAGAAGGATTTTGGCTTACTCAAGTACATTTTGGCAAACTGTAGTCTTACTTTTTTATGTCTCTGTAAGCAGTGGGGTCCTCCTGGGTCTCCTGCCATAGCCTTTCATTTCATTTAAATGTTGACGGATAGTTCGCGCTGACACTGATGTTTGCTGAGCCTGCAGGACAGCTTGAACTTCTTTGGAACTTGTTTGGGGCTGCTTATCCACCATCCGGACTATCCTGCGTTGCAACCTTTCATAATTATTTTCTCTTTCGTCCACGCCCAGAGAGATTAGCTACACTGCCATGGGTTGCAAACTTCTTAATAATGTTGCGCACTGTGGACAAAGGCAAATCTAGATCTCTGGAGATGGACTTGTGACCTTGGGATTGTTGATATTTTTCCACAATTTTGGTTCTCCAGTCCTCAGACAGTTCTCTTCTCCTCTTTCTGTTGTCCATGCTTAGTGTGGCACACACAGACACACAATGCAAAGACTAGACATGTGCAATTCGTTTAGTTTCGAATTTGTTTTCTAACAAATTTTTAGAAATTCATTAATTCCGAAACTTCTGAATTTCCGAATTTCCGAAATTTTGAATTTTTCAATTTCCAAAATTTCGGATTTTCGGATTTCCGAATTTCCGAAATTTTGAATTTCTGAATTTTTCAATTTCCAAAATTTCGGATTTTCGGATTTTCGGATTTCCGAATTTCCGAAATTCTGAATTTCTGAATTTCCTAATTTCTGATGTTCTGAAATTCGGAAATTCGAAAATTCGAGATTCGAAAATTCGAAATTGCAAAATTCGAAAATCTAAAATTTGAAAATGGGAAATTTGGAAAGTTGAATTTCCGAATTCCGTTTGCTTTTTTCAGAAATTCGGAAATTCAGAATTATGAATTTCCGAAAAAAGCAAAAAAACGAATAAAACGAAAACAATTTTTTTTTTTTTCGAATTTCCCAAATTTCCAGCAGTGCACATGTCTAGCAAAGACTAAGTGAACTTCTCTCCTTTTTATCTGCTTTCAGGTGTGATTTTTATATTGCCCACACCTGTTACTTGCCCCAGGTTAGTTTAAAGGAGCATCACATGCTTGAAACAATCTTATTTACCACAATTTTGAAAGGGTGCCAAGAATTTTGACCAGCCCATTTTTGAAGTTTTGTGTGACGTTATGTCCAATTTGCTTTTTTTTTCTCCCTTTTTTTGTTTTGTTCCAATACACACAAAGGGAATATACATGTGTATAGCAAAACATGTGTTAGTGCAATACTTTTCTGTGACAAATACTTGATTTTCGGGAAAAATTCCTGGGGTGCCAACAATTTCGGCCATGACTGTACCTACAGTGCATTCGGTGGTGTACTGTTTCTAATACACTCCAGGAGGTGTAATTATATATATATATATATATATATATATATATATATATATATACATATACATATACATATACATATACATTCTAGTATATCCACTTAACGACCGCTCACTGTATATATACGTTGGCAGAATGGCACCGACAGGCACAATCATGTAGAGCAGTGGTTCTCAACTCCAGTCCTCAGGGCCCACCAACAGGCCAGGTTTGCAAGATAACTGAAATGCATCACAGGTGATATAATTTGCTGCTCAGGGATTGCAGTATTCTAGTCTGCATCTCACCAAGGTAATACTTAAAATCTGGCCTGTTAGTGGGTCCTGAGGACAGGAGTTGAGAACCACTGATGTAGAGCATACGTGATCGCCTTTGTACAGTTGGGGGGTCCGATAGGACCCCCCTCGTATACAGTGAGCAGCCGTTTATCGTTGGGGAGCGATCAGAGATGAGGGGGTGACCATTCGATTTCGGCCACCCCCTCGCAATCGCTCCCGGCGAATGAAAATGCTTCCTCCGCCATGTGATGTAAACACAGGCAGGAGGAAGTGATGTCATCTCCCTCGCGGCGGTCTTTTCGATTCCGGCGCCGAGGAGAGAAGAAGCAGGTTAGTGCACCAACAGTCCACTGACACATAGGTACACATAGGCACACATTTCACCCCCCAGTCACCCCCAGATCACCCCCCAGGTCACCCCCCAGCCCCCAATCACAGTGTCACTGACTGCAGTGATCATTTATTTTACTGATCACTGCATTTAGTGTCATCTGTGATAGTAAAAAGTTGCAGGGCAGTTAGGATTAGGCCCCTTTAGGTCCAGGGTAGCCCCCTAACCCCCCCTAATAAAGGTTTAACCCCTTGATCGCCCCCCAGGTAACCCTTTCACCCCCTAACGCCAGCGTCACTAAGCGATCGCTGTATTTAGTGCCGGTGGTGCCCTAGATAGCCAGTTATTTATTTTTAGTTTCGCCGCAGGTTTTTAGAGCGTCAGGTACCCCTATATATTATTTTAATCCCCTGATTGCCCCTAGAGTTAACCCTTTCACCAGTGATCACCGTATAAGCGTCACTGGTGACACTGGTTACCCAGTTAGTTATTTAGTTATTTAGGTAACCCGTCAGGTTTTTATATAGCGTCGGGTACCCCCATATTTAACCTAATAAAGGTTTTAACCCCCTGATTGCCCCTAGTTAACCCTTTCACCAGTGATCACCATATAAAGGTTACGGGTGACGCTGGTTGGTTAGTTTGCTTTTTATAGCATCAGGGCACCCGCCGTATATAACCCAATAAAGGTTTAACCCCCTGATCGCCCGGCGGGTGAGATCAATTAGGTTTTAGCGCCAGAGAGGGTCTGCGTTGCCCCAGGCAGCGTTAGGTTAGTGCCAGTAACGCTAACACCCACGCGCAAAGCATACACCTCCCTTAGTGGTATAGTATCTGATCAGATCTATACTAGCGTCCCCAGCGGTTTAGGGTTCCCAAAAACGCAGTGTTAGCGGGATCAGCCCAGATACCTGCTAGCACCTGCGTTTAGCCCCTCCGCCCAGCCCAGGCCAGCCCAGCCCGAAATTCCGACGAAGGCTTACCCATGGAAAAGTCAGACCGTGTGTACGCGGCATAACTTTTTTGCGGGAGGATGCCCCCATGCTTCGGCATATATGCCCATCATTAGAAGTGGGTGGATGAAGGGAGGTATTCTAATGGTGGGCATACCCACCGATCAATCTCTTTTTTTCGTTCAGCCAACAGGCTGCATGAAAAAAAAGATTACAATACATGTCCAACAAGGACCAGCAACGTACTGGTATGTTGCTGGACTTTGAATGTTTATACCAGAATGATGCCTGCAGGTTTAGGTATCATCTTGGTATCATTCTTTTCAGCCAGTGGCCGGCTTTCATGTAAAAGCAATTCTAGCAGATAATTAGCCTCTAGACTGCTTTTACAAGCAGTGGGAGGGAATGCCCCCCCCCCTAGATATAAACAGCGCCATTGGGAAATTGGGAAAGCATTTTATCACACGGATCTTGGTGTGGTCAGATGCTTTGAGGGCAGAGGAAAGATCTAGGGTCTAACCCCCCATTTTTTTTCAAAAAAAGAGTACCTGTCACTACTTATTGCTATCATAGGGGATATTTACATTCCCTGAGATAACAATAAAAATGATAAAAATAAAAAAAAATATGGAAGGAACAGTTTAAAAAAAAAAAAAAAGCAAAATAAATAATAAAAAAAAATAAAATAAAAAAAAGCACCGCTGTCCCCCCCTGGTCTTGCGCAAAGGCGAACGCAAGCATCGGTCTAGTGTCATATGTAAACAGCAATTGCATCATGCATGTGAGGTATCACCGCGAAGGTCAGATCGAGGGCAGTAATTTTAGCAGTAGACCTCCTCTGTAAATCTAACGTGGTAACCTGTAAAGGCTTTTAAATATGAATGTAGTTTCTCGCCGCTGCGCGTTTGTGCGCAATTTTAAAGCATGTCGTGTTTGGTATCCATGTACTCGGCCTAAGATCATCTTTTTTATTTCATCAAACATTTGGGCAATATAGTGTTTTTTAGTGCATTAAAAATAAAAAAATGCAACACCCACTATTTTAATCTGTAGGGCCTTTGCTTTAAAAATATATATAATGTTTTGGGGTTCAACATAATTTTCTTGCAAAAAAAAAAAATGTTTTCATGTAAACAAAAAGTGTCAGAAAGGGCTTTGTCTTCAAGTGGTTAGAAGAGTGGATGATGTGTGACATAAGCTTCCTAATGTTGTGCATAAAATGCCAGGACAGTTCAAAACCCCCCCAAATGACCCCATTTTGGAAAGTAGACACCTCAAGCTATTTGCTGAGAGGCATGTTGAGCCCATTGAATATTTTTTTTGGTCCCAAGTGATTGAATAATGACAAAAAGAAAAAAAAAATGTACAAAAAGTTGTCACTAAATTATATATTGCTCAAACATGCCATGGTTATATGTGGAATTGCACCCCAAAATACATTCTGTTGCTTCTCCTGAGTACGGGGATACCACATGTGTGAGACATTTTGGGAGCCTAGCTGCGTACAGGACCCCGAAAACCAAGCACCGCCTTCAGGATTTCTATGGGTGTAAATTTTTGATTTCACTCCTCACTGCCTATCACAGTTTCGGAGGCCATTGAATGCCCAGATGGCACAAAACCCCCCCAAATGACCCCATTTTGGAAAGTAGACACCCCAAGCTATTTGCTGAGAGGTATGTTGAGTATTTTGCAGATCTTGCTTTTTGTCACAGTTTTAAAAATTGAAAAAAGAAAAAAAAAATGTCTTTCTTCATTTTCAAAAACAAATGAGAGCTGTAAAATACTCACCATGCCTCTCGGCAAATAGCTTGGGGTGTCTACTTTCCAAAATTGGGTCATTTGTGGGGGTTTTGGGCTATCTTGGCATTTTATGGCCTTCAAAACTGTGATAGGTAGTGAGGAGTGAAATCAAAAATTTGTGCCCTTAGAAATCCTGAAGGCAGTGCTTGGTTTCGGGGGCCCGTACGCGGCTAGGCTTTCAAAAAGTACCACACATGTGGTATCCCCGTACTCAGGAGAAGCAGCCAAATGTATTTTGTGGTGCAATTCCGCATATAACCATGGCATGTTTGAGCAATATATCATTTAGTGACAACTTTTTGTACATTTTTTTTTTCTTTTTGTCATTATTCAATCACTTGGGACAAAAAAAAAATATTCAATGGGCTCAACATGCCTCTCAGCAAATAGCTTGGGGTGTCTACTTTCCAAAATGGGGTCATTTGGGGAGGTTTTGTGCCATCTTGGCATTTTATGGCCTTCAAAACTGTGATAGGTAGTGAGGAGTGAAATCAAAAATTTATGCCCTTAGAAACCTTGAAGGCGGTGCTTGGTTTTTGGGGTCCCGTACGTGGCTAGGCTCCCAAAAAGTCCCACACATGTGGTATCCCCGTACTCAGGAGAAGCAGCAGAATGTATTTTGGGGTGTAATTTCACATATGCCCATGGCATGTGTGAGCAATATATCATTTAGTGACAACTTTGTGCAAAAAAAACAAAGTGTGTCATATTCCCGCAACTTGTTGCAAAATATAAAATATTCCATGGACTGAACATGCCTCTCAGTAAATAGCTTGGGGTGTCTACTTTCCAAAATGGGGTCATTTGAGGGGGTTTTGTGCTATTTTGGCATTTTATGGCCTTCGAAACTGTGATAGGTAGTGAGGAGTGAAATCAAAAATTTACGCCCTTAGAAATCCTGAAGGCGGTGCTTGGTTTTTGGGGCCCCGTACCCGGCTAGGCTCCCAAAAAGTCCCACACATGTGGTATCCCCGTACTCAGGAGAAGCAGCAGAATGTATTTTGGGGTGCAATTCCACATATAACCATGGCATGTGTGAGCAATATATCATTTAGTGACAACTTTTTGTACATTTTTTCTTTTTTTTTTCTTTTTGTAATTCAATCATTTGGGACCAAAAAAAAATATTCAATGGGCTCAACATGCCTCTCAGCAAATAGCTTGGGGTGTCTACTTTCCAAAATGGGGTCATTTGGGGAGGTTTTGTGCCATCTTGGCATTTTATGGCCTTCAAAACTGTGATAGGTAGTGAGGAGTGAAATCAAAAATGTATGCCCTTAGAATCCTTGAAGGCGGTGCTTGGTTTTTGGGGTCCCGTACGCGACTAGGCTCCCAAAAAGTCCCACACATGTGGTATCCCCGTACTCAGGAGAAGCAGCAGAATGTATTTTGGGGTGTAATTTCACATATGCCCATGGCATGTGTGAGCAATATATCATTTAGTGACAACTTTTTGTAATTTTTTTTTTTTTTTTTTTTGTCATTATTCAATCACTTGGGACAAAAAAAAATATTCAATGGGCTCAACATGCCTCTCAGAAATTTCCTTGGGGTGTCTACTTTCCAAAATGGGGTCATTTGGGGGGGTTTTGTACTGCCCTGCCATTTGAGCACCTCAAGAAATGAGATAGGCAGTCATAAATTAAAAGCTGTGTAAATTCCAGAAAATGTACTCTAGTTTGTAGACGCTATAACTTTTGCGCAAACCAATAAATATACGCTTATTGACATTTTTTTTACTAAAGACATGTGGCTGAATACATTTTGGCCTAAATGTATGACTACAATTTAGTTTATTCGATTTTTCTTATAACAAAAAGTAGAAAATATCATTTTTTTTCAAAATTTTCGGTCTTTTTCCGTTTTATATCGCAAAAAAAATAAATAGCAGAGGCAATCAAATACCATTAAAAGAAAGCTCTATTTATGGGAAGAAAAGGACGCAAATTTCGTTTGGGTACAACATTGCATGTCCGCACAATTTACAGTTAAATAGCGCAGTGCAAAATTCTGAATTCACCTCTGGTCCTTTAGCTACCAAATGGTCCGGGGCTTAAGTGGATATATGGATATATATATATATATATATATATATATATATATATATATATATACACACTTTGCATTCAGTGTAGCCTATATCTACAGGGCATTCCGTGTACAGTTGCTAATACAGTGCAGGTGGTGTACACAGTATCTAATACAGTGTGTACAGTTTCTACTGCACTTCTGGTGGTGTACACAGTATACAATACAGTACAGCCGTTGTACAGTTGCTAATACAGTGCAGGCGGTGTACACAGTATCTAATACAGTATGTACAGTTTCTAATATATGGCAGGCAGTGTATTAATATATATATATATATATATATATATATATATACACATATACAGTCTAGTGTGTATATGTGTGTGTGTATATATATATATATATATACCGTATTTATCGGCATATAACACGCACAGGCGTATAACACGCACCCTAACTTTAAGAGGGAGGTTTCGGGAAAATAACTTTCCACAGCCCCCTGCGTATAACACGCAGGCACAGTTTACCCTCTAGTTTCAGGGTAAAAAAGTGAGTGTTATACGCCAATAAATACAGTATATATACTCTGCATTCAGTGTAGCCTATATCTACAGTGCATTCCATGGTGTACTGTTTCTAATACACTTCAGGTGGTGAACACTAGGGATGAGCTTCGTGTTCGAGTCGAACATACGTTCGACTCGAACATCGGCTGTTCGATCGTTCGACGAAGATCGAACGATTTGGGCCGTTCGCGCCAAATTCGAGTGACGCGAACGGCCCACAATGCACTACGCCATCGCAGTGTCATCCAGGCGCTGTGATTGGCCAAGCATGCACTGTGACCCCGCATGCTTGGCCAATCACAGCGCTGGCAGCGAGGAGAGCAATGATTGGCCACAGGCAGGATGCCTGTGGCCAATTATTGCTGAGGGTGTTTAGTACACGCCCCACACTATAAAAGGCCGCCAGCACGGTGGCCTAGTGTAGTGTGTTCCGGAGCAGGGAAAGAGAAGCATAGGCAGGGACAGTGACATTTATTTCTTTCTTGCTTAACCTGGATTCCTTTAGTTTAGGGAAAGAGAAGGATAGGTAGGGAGAGTGTCAGTGTGTTTTACTGTGCGAATCCTTGTTTCTAGGGACAAAGAAGGAAAGTGAGGGGAATTCTCCTTGTGCTATAGTGTGCTTTAAAAAAACATTTTTTCTAGGGACAGAAAACTCTAGGTAGGGAGAGTGTCAGTTTCTTTCACTGTGCGAATCCTTGTTTCTAGGGACAAAGAAGGAAAGTGAGGGGAATTCTCCTTGTGCTATAGTGTGCTTTAAAAAAACATTTTTTCTAGGGACAGAAAACTCTAGGTAGGGAGAGTGTCAGTTTCTTTCACTGTGCGAATCCTTGTTTCTAGGGACAGGGAAGGACAGTGAGTGAATTCTCCTTGTGCTATAGTGTGCTTTAAAAAAACATTTTTTCTAGGGACAGAAAACTCTAGGTAGGGAGAGTGTCAGTGTCTTTTACTGTGCGAATCCTTGTTTCTAGGGACAAAGAAGGAAAGTGAGGGGAATTCTCCTTGTGCTATAGTGTGCTTTAAAAAAACATTTTTTCTAGGGACAGAAAACTCTAGGTAGGGAGAGTGTCAGTTTCTTTCACTGTGCGAATCCTTGTTTCTAGGGACAGGGAAGGACAGTGAGTGAATTCTCCTTGTGCTATACTGTGCTTTAAAAAAACATTTTTTCTAGGGACAGAAAACTCTAGGTAGGGAGAGCGTCAGTGTCTTTTACTGTGCGAATCCTTGTTTCTAGGGACAAAGAAGGAAAGTGAGGGGAATTCTCCTTGTGCTATAGTGTGCTTTAAAAAAACATTTTTTCTAGGGACAGAAAACTCTAGGTAGGGAGAGTGTCAGTTTCTTTCACTGTGCGAATCCTTGTTTCTAGAGACAGGGAAGGACAGTGAGTGAATTCTCCTTGTGCTATAGTGTGCTTTAAAAAAACATTTTTTCTAGGGACAGAAAACTCTAGGTAGGGAGAGTGTCAGTTTCTTTCACTGTGCGAATCCTTGTTTCTAGGGACAGGGAAGGACAGTGAGGGAAATTCTCCTTGTGCTATAGTGTGCTAAAGCATTCCTCATCAACCATCTTTGAAATCCTTGTTTTTTTGACAGTCAGGGAAATTGTCGTTGTGCTATTCTGTGCAAAAGCAATCATCCTCAACCATATTTAGAAATCCTTAAGTAAAGGGACAGAGAAGGACACCTGAAGGTAGCCCTTATTGCTTTTTTCCCATCTCCCTGCAGGCCATCTATTAGAATGTCTGGAAGGCAAACAAGGAGAGGCAGACAGTCAGGAGGCAATAAAAGAGGGCAAGCAGGCTCTGTGTCTGGGGGCAACAGTGCTGGTCGTGGACGCGGTGCATTGTCATCAGCACATGGCCATGGGACACGCTTGTCCTTCTTTTCGGCAGCTGGACATGTTGAGCCACATCATGCCGAAGACTTGGTAGAGTGGATGACCAAGCCCTCCTCCTCCTCCTCATCCTCTCTCACCCAGGCTCAGGGTACTGGCAAAGCATCTGCCAAAGCGTCCTCTTCCCTGGTATCAATGTCAGACTCATCATCAGTCACTCCTTCCCTAGACCCACCATGTCCTCCTCCTGAGGAGTCCCCCGAACTGTTTGAGCACAGTGTTGGGTACATGTTCCAGGAGGATGCCCAGCGTTTCGAAGGGTCTGATGATGAAACCCAGCTACAGGAAGGCAGTAGCGTGAGAGCAGACAGAGGGGATGCTCAAGAAGGACACCAATCTGGCAGTCATGTTCCAGCAGCTGCAGCATACTGCCAGATTGGCTCCAGTGATGAGGAGGGAGGGGATGATGAGGTCACTGACTCCACGTGGGTGCCTAATAGTAGAGAGGAGGAGGAGGAGGATGAGGAGGAGGCACATCTCCAACGAGGCAGGATGCCCTTTGGTGGCCAGCGTAAGGGCAGTACACCGACGGAATCACACCGCAGAGCTCCGCCTGTGCAGGGCGCTGCCTCTGCCCGTCATTCAAAAAGTTCCTTGGTGTGGGCCTTTTTTGAGGCTAGTGCATCAGATCGCACAGCTGCTGTTTGCAACATATGTCTCAAGTAGGGATGAGCCGAACACCCCCGGGTTCGGTTCGCATCAGAACCTTCGAACGGACCGAAAGTTCGCGCGAATTTTCGAACCCTATTCGTTATAATGGACGCGAACGTTCGAAATCAAAATTGCTAATTACAACGGCCAATATGCATGTTAATGTCATAAAACAGGTTTGGGGACCCGGGTCCTGCCCCAGGGGACATATATCAATGCAAAAAGAAATTTTAAAAACTAAAGTTTTTTCGGGAGCAGTCATTTTAATGATGCATAAAGTGAAAAAAAAAAAAGTGAAATTTTCCTTTAAATATGGTACCTGGGGGGTGTCTAAAGTATGCCTGTGAAGTGGCATGTGTTTCCCGTGTTTAGAACTGTCCTTGCACAAAATGACATTTGTAAAGGAAAAAAAGAAGCCATTTAAAACCACTTGTGGCTTTAATGTCATGTCTTGTCCTGGCCGCCATATGGCTGAAAATCCTTGAGAAAAATGGCATGGCTACCCCATCACCCCCCCCCCAGCCCCTTTGGGTCTTGTATGGATACTAAGGGGGACCCCGCACCCAAAATAAAACCCTATACCTACAACCCTATATACTCTGAACAGCAGTATATAGGTGGTGCAAACAAGACATGGACTGTAGGTTTGTTCTTAAGTAGAATCTGAACAGGTACATTATGAAGTGTAGCTACATCCCAAAAAAATCAATTTTTAAGCTTTTTGGAGAACATAGGAAGGGGTTATCACCCCTGTAACATTTGCTGTCTTTGCACATCTGTTCAGAACATGTCACCTCACTTTCCGTCCCAATGACAAATGTTTTTGGAAAAGTGGGGTTTTAATTGAAACAAGGATTGGTGATAAAGCATCAGTAGAGAGGAGATACCTTTTTCCCAAATTAAATCTAACAGGATAGAATTTTCCTTCCTAGGGGTAGATTTCCTCTCACTTCCTGTTTTCTCTTGCCGTTTGCAAGTAGGAGTCGTTTGTAAGTTGGATGTTTGAAAGTAGGGGCCTGCCGTATATACTCTGCAGAAATTTGCCCTATTAGATGTTGGTGTAGCCACAAGACTGGTGGGCACAGGAATGGGCCCTGCTGTGAGTTAATAGATCAAGATTTGTACTTGCATGCACCTGTTGAACCGGGCAGAAAAATTGGGCCTTTGGTGGTGGTGGTGGTGGTGGTGGACGGTGTTGCCACAAGACTGTAAGCCCTCACAGTTACTCTTGGTGGGTGCAGGAATGGGCCCTGCTGTGAGTTATTAGATCAAGATTTGTAATTGCATGCACCTGTTGAACAGGGCAGAAAAATTGGGCCTTTGGTGGTGGTGGTGGTGGTGGACGGTGTTGCCACAAGACTGTAGGCCCTCATAGTTACTCTTGGTGGGCGCAGGAATGGGCCCTGCTGTGAACTATTAGATCAAGATTTGTAATTACACGCCCCTGTTAAACAGGGGCTGAAAAATTGTGCCTTAGGCATTGGTGCTGGTGCCACAACACTGCAACCCCTCACAGATACTGTACTTGGAGCACAGCAGTCACACCTGTTGCGAAGCATCTTTTTAAAAAATTGTAATTACACGCCCCTGTTATACAGGGGCTGAAAAATTGTGCCTTAGGCACTGGTGCTGGTGCCACAACACTGCAACCCCTCACAGATACTGTACTCTGAGCACAGCAATGAGACCTGTTGCAAAGCATTGCCTAAAAATTGTAATTACACGCCCCAACAGGGGCTGAAAAATTGTGCCTTAGGCACTGGTGCTGGTGCCACAACACTGCAACCCCTCACAGATACTGTACTCTGAGCACAGCAGTCACACCTGTTGCGAAGCATCTTTTTAAAAAATTGTAATTACACGCCCCTGTTATACAGGGGCTGAAAAATTGTGCCTTAGGCACTGGTGCTGGTGCCACAACACTGCAACCCCTCACAGATACTGTACTCTGAGCACAGCAATGAGACCTGTTGCAAAGCATTGCCTAAAAATTGTAATTACACGCCCCAACAGGGGCTGAAAAATTGTGCCTTAGGCACTGGTGCTGGTGCCACAACACTGCAACCCCTCACAGATACTGTACTCTGAGCACAGCAGTCACACCTGTTGCGAAGCATCTTTTAAAAAAATTGTAATTACACGCCCCTGTTATACAGGGGCTGAAAAATTGTGCCTTAGGCACTGGTGTGGTGGCATGGATCATTGAGGAGGAGGAAGAGGATAGTCAGTGAACATAACAGGACAGTCACTCAGCATCAGCATAGGCAGTCTTGAAGGGATGTGACATTATAAATTATTCCGTTATATCCGCTTCAGGTGTCTGGTAGCTGGTGGTGATCCAAGACTGATTCATTTTTATGAAGGTCAGTCGATCAACCGAGTCGGTGGACAGGCGCACCCTATGATCGGTGACAAATCCTCCAGCAGCACTGAATGTGCGTTCGGAAAGAACGCTGGATGCAGGACAGGCCAGTAGCTCAATTGCATACTGTGCAAGCTCTGGCCAGTGATCCATCCTCGGGACCCAGTAAGCCAGAGGATTTTCGGTGGGAAAGGTGTCCAAGTCTGACCTTGCCCCTAGGTATTCCTGCACCATGTATATCAGACGCTGGCGATGGTTGCTGGAACCGATCATACCTTGGGGCTGCGGACTAAAAAATTGTCTGAACGCATCGGTCAGACGTCCACCTTCCCCACCGCTCCTTCTGCTACTGACCGAAGCCTCAGCAACTCGTCGTCCAGGACCAGGAGTTTGTAACCTCCCAGTTTCTGGGAACGCGTTGCACAGACCTTTCTGCAAGGCCTCCCTGAGATGTCTCATCCTCTGCTCCCTCTGCGACGGCAAGATAAGGTCCGCAACCTTACCCTTGTACCGTGGATCAAGGAGAGTGGCCAGCCAGTAATGGTCACTCTCCTTGATCCGAAGAACACGAGGATCCTTCCGCAGGCTTTGCAGGATCAGGGAGGCCATGCAGCGTAGGTTAGCTGAGGCATTCGGTCCGGAGTCTTCTGGGTCACTGAGGATGACATGATCGCCAGCCACCTCCTCCCAGCCACGTACAAGTCCACTGGTTTGTTGGGACTGTACATCATCCCTAAAAGACTGCTGCTGCTGATGCTGAGTGCCAGGCTCCACCTCCATGCTCACACAATCCTCCTCCTCCTCCTCCTCCTCCTCCTCCTCTTCCTGTGTGATGGGTGGGACAGAAGGAACATTGTCTGGATAAAGGGGGCCTTGAGAGACAAGGAAGTCCTCCTCTTCCTGCCTCTGTTCTGCCTCAAGTGCCCTGTCCATTATCCCACGCAGCGTATGCTCCAACAGGTGGACAAGAGGTACAGTGTCACTGATGCATGCACTGTCACTGCTCACCATCCTCGTGGCCTCCTCAAATGGTGAGAGGACAGTGCATGCATCCCTGATCATGCTCCACTGGCGTGGGGAAAAAAAGCCAAGCTCCCCTGACCCTGTCCTGGTGCCGTAGTCGCAAAGGTACTCATTGATGGCCCTCTGCTGCGTGTGCAGTCGCTGCAGCATGGCCAACGTTGAGTTCCACCTGGTGGGCATGTCACATATTAGGCGGTTCTTGGGCAGGTTCAGCTCCTTTTGCAGCTCAGTCAGCCGAGCACTGGCATTATAAGATCGGCGGAAATGCACACAGACTTTCCTGGCCTGCCTCAGGACATCCTGTAAGCCTGGGAACCTGCCCAAGAACCGCTGCACCACCAGGTTGAGGACGTGAGCCATACAGGGCACATGGGTGAGCTGCCCCTGTCGCAGGGCGGAGAGGAGGTTGGTGCCATTATCAGAAACGACCATTCCTGGCTTAAGCTGGCGTGGCGTCAACCACCTCTCGGCCTGCCCCTGCAGAGCTGCCAGAACCTCTGGCCCAGTGTGGCTCCTGTCCCCCAAACACACCAGCGCAAGCACGGCATGGCATCTTTTTGCTTGCGTACTCGCGTAGCCCCTTGTACGCCTACGGAGCACCGCTGGTTCCGAGGACAGAGCACTCGAAGAGGACATGGAGGAAGAAGAAGAGGAGGGGGTGGAGGAGAGAGGTGTGTCACAACCAGTAGTAGCATTTTGGAGGCGTGGTGGCGGAACAACCTCCAACACTACTGCACCTTGTCCTGCATCCCTCCCAGCTGCCAATAGAGTGACCCAATGGGCCGTGAAAGAAAGATAACGTCCCTGTCCATGCCTGCTGGACCATGAGTCAGCGGTAATATGCACCTTACCGCTGACCGCCCTGTCCAGCGAGGCATGGACATTGCCTTCCACATGCCAGTAGAGAGACGGAATCGCCTTCCATGAGAAAAAGTGGCGTTTGGGAACCTGCCACTGAGGAACCGCACATTGAACAAACTCACGGAAGGGGGCCGAGTCTATCAACTGAAAAGGCAGCAGTTGAAGTGCTAGCAATTTAGCCAAGCTAGCATTCAACCGCTGGGCATGTGGATGGCTGGGAGTATACTTCTTTCGACGGTCCAGCAGCTGGGGCAGGGAAATTTGCCTGCTACAATCGGACGTCGGTGTACTGCAAGTACTTGGTTGTGACACACCTAATTCTACACCTTCAGTCCTCTCAGAGCAGCTTTCAGAGAGGACTGAAGATATAGTGGGGATGGAGATCCCAGCTGATGAGGAGCAAGGAGAGGTCCGCTTTGTTCTTTGGTGTGGGTCTTTTATGTGTGCTTGCCAACGAGCTGCATGGCAGGTCGACATATGTCTGCTCATGCTTGTGGTGCCCAAGCGGCTGATGTTTTGGCCACGCGAGATACGCTTGAGACAAATATTGCAAATAGCAGTGGTGCGATCTGATGCACTCGTCTCAAAAAAGGCCCACACCAAAGAACTTTTGTGATAACGTGCAGAGGCAGCGCCCTGCACAGGCGGAGCTCTGCGGTGTGGTACAGTTGCTGTGCTGGCCTCTAGCTGGCCTCCAGGGGGCATCCTGCCTCGTTGGACATGTGACGCTGCATCCTCCTCCTCCTCCTCCTCTCTCCCTTCAGGCACCCACGTGGAGTCAGTGACCTCATCATCCCCTCCCTCTTCACCACTAGAGCAAACCTGGCAGTAAGCTGCAGCTGGTGGAACACTACTGCCAGATTGCTGTCCTTCAGCATCCCCTCTCTCTGCGCGCACACTACTGACTTCCTCAAGCTGGGTATCATCATCCGAGCCTTCGAATCGTTGGGCATCCTCCTGGAGCATGTACCCAACACTGTGCTCAAACAGTTCGGGGGACTCCTCAGGAGGACATGGTGGGTCTAGGGAAGGGGTGGCTGATGATGCCATTGAGTACGCGTTGGCAGCTGCTCTGCCAGTACCCTGAGCCTGGGTGAGAGAGGATGAGGAGGATGAGGAGGGCTTGGTCATCCATTCTACCAAGCCTTCGGCATGATGCGGCTCCACATGTCCAGCTGCCGAAAACAAAGACAAGCGTGTCCCATGGCCACGTGCTGATGACGATGCACGACCACGTCCACGTCCAGCACTGTTGTCTCTAGAAACAGAGCCTGCCTGCCCTGTGTTCTTGCCTCGGCACGCTCTGCCTCTCCTTGGCGGTCTTCCAGCCATTGTAGTCGGTAGTGTATATAGTATAAAAAATAGAACTCCTATGTGTGCTCACAACACACTGTAGGTCCTATGGGTGCTGACACTAACACACTATAGGTACTATGTGTGCTGCTGACAAGAAAATATAGGAGCTCTGTTTGCTGCCACTAACACACTACAAGTCCTATGGGTGCTGCTGAGAAGAAAATATAGGAGCTCTGTGTGATGCCACTAACACACTAGAAGTCCTATGGGTGCTGCTGAGAAGAAAATATAGGAGCTCTGTTTGCTGCCACTAACACACTAGAAGTCCTATGGGTGCTGCTGAGAAGAAAATATAGGAGCTCTGTTTGCTGCCACTAACACACTAGAAGTCCTATGGGTGCTGCTGAGAAGAAAATATAGGAGCTCTGTGTGATGCCACTAACACACTAGAAGTCCTATGGGTGCTGCTGAGAAGAAAATATAGGAGCTCTGTTTGCTGCCACTAACACACTAGAAGTCCTATGGGTGCTGCTGAGAAGAAAATATAGGAGCTCTGTGTGATGCCACTAACACACTAGAAGTCCTATGGGTGCTGCTGAGAAGAAAATATAGGAGCTCTGTGTGATGCCACTAACACACTAGAAGTCCTATGGGTGCTGCTGAGAAGAAAATATAGGAGCTCTGTGTGATGCCACTAACACACTACAAGTCCTATGGGTGCTGCTGAGAAGAAAATATAGGAGCTCTGTGTGATGCCACTAACACACTAGAAGTCCTATGGGTGCTGCTGAGAAGAAAATATAGGAGCTCTGTTTGCTGCCACTAACACACTAGAAGTCCTATGGGTGCTGCTGAGAAGAAAATATAGGAGCTCTGTTTGCTGCCACTAACACACTAGAAGTCCTATGGGTGCTGCTGAGAAGAAAATATAGGAGCTCTGTTTGCTGCCACTAACACACTAGAAGTCCTATGGGTGCTGCTGAGAAGAAAATATAGGAGCTCTGTGTGATGCCACTAACACACTAGAAGTCCTATGGGTGCTGCTGAGAAGAAAATATAGGAGCTCTGTTTGCTGCCACTAACACACTAGAAGTCCTATGGGTGCTGCTGAGAAGAAAATATAGGAGCTCTGTTTGCTGCCACTAACACACTAGAAGTCCTATGGGTGCTGCTGAGAAGAAAATATAGGAGCTCTGTGTGATGCCACTAACACACTAGAAGTCCTATGGGTGCTGCTGAGAAGAAAATATAGGAGCTCTGTTTGCTGCCACTAACACACTAGAAGTCCTATGGGTGCTGCTGAGAAGAAAATATAGGAGCTCTGTGTGATGCCACTAACACACTAGAAGTCCTATGGGTGCTGCTGAGAAGAAAATATAGGAGCTCTGTTTGCTGCCACTAACACACTAGAAGTCCTATGGGTGCTGCTGAGAAGAAAATATAGGAGCTCTGTTTGCTGCCACTAACACACTAGAAGTCCTATGGGTGCTGCTGAGAAGAAAATATAGGAGCTCTGTGTGATGCCACTAACACACTAGAAGTCCTATGGGTGCTGCTGAGAAGAAAATATAGGAGCTCTGTTTGCTGCCACTAACACACTAGAAGTCCTATGGGTGCTGCTGAGAAGAAAATATAGGAGCTCTGTTTGCTGCCACTAACACACTAGAAGTCCTATGGGTGCTGCTGAGAAGAAAATATAGGAGCTCTGTGTGATGCCACTAACACACTAGAAGTCCTATGGGTGCTGCTGAGAAGAAAATATAGGAGCTCTGTTTGCTGCCACTAACACACTAGAAGTCCTATGGGTGCTGCTGAGAAGAAAATATAGGAGCTCTGTTTGCTGCCACTAACACACTAGAAGTCCTATGGGTGCTGCTGAGAAGAAAATATAGGAGCTCTGTTTGCTGCCACTAACACACTAGAAGTCCTATGGGTGCTGCTGAGAAGAAAATATAGGAGCTCTGTTTGCTGCCACTAACACACTAGAAGTCCTATGGGCGCTGCTGAGAAGAAAATATAGGAGCTCTGTTTGCTGCCACTAACACACTAGAAGTCCTATGGGTGCTGCTGAGAAGAAAATATAGGAGCTCTGTGTGATGCCACTAACACACTAGAAGTCCTATGGGTGCTGCTGAGAAGAAAATATAGGAGCTCTGTTTGCTGCCACTAACACACTAGAAGTCCTATGGGTGCTGCTGAGAAGAAAATATAGGAGCTCTGTTTGCTGCCACTAACACACTAGAAGTCCTATGGGTGCTGCTGAGAAGAAAATATAGGAGCTCTGTGTGATGCCACTAACACACTAGAAGTCCTATGGGTGCTGCTGAGAAGAAAATATAGGAGCTCTGTTTGCTGCCACTAACACACTAGAAGTCCTATGGGTGCTGCTGAGAAGAAAATATAGGAGCTCTGTTTGCTGCCACTAACACACTAGAAGTCCTATGGGTGCTGCTGAGAAGAAAATATAGGAGCTCTGTGTGATACCACTAACACACTAGAAGTCCTATGGGTGCTGCTGAGAAGAAAATATAGGAGCTCTGTATGCTGCCACTAACACACTAGAAGTCCTATGGGTGCTGCTGAGAAGAAAATATAGGAGCTCTGTGTGATGCCACTAACACACTAGAAGTCCTATGGGTGCTGCTGAGAAGAAAATATAGGAGCTCTGTTTGCTGCCACTAACACACTAGAAGTCCTATGGGTGCTGCTGAGAAGAAAATATAGGAGCTCTGTTTGCTGCCACTAACACACTAGAAGTCCTATGGGTGCTGCTGAGAAGAAAATATAGGAGCTCTGTTTGCTGCCACTAACACACTAGAAGTCCTATGGGTGCTGCTGAGAAGAAAATATAGGAGCTCTGTGTGATGCCACTAACACACTAGAAGTCCTATGGGTGGTGCTGAGAAGAAAATATAGGAGCTCTGTTTGCTGCCACTAACACACTAGAAGTCCTATGGGTGCTGCTGAGAAGAAAATATAGGAGCTCTGTGTGATGCCACTAACACACTAGAAGTCCTATGGGTGCTGCTGAGAAGAAAATATAGGAGCTCTGTGTGATGCCACTAACACACTAGAAGTCCTATGGGTGCTGCTGAGAAGAAAATATAGGAGCTCTGTTTGCTGCCACTAACACACTAGAAGTCTTATGGGTGCTGCTGAGAAGAAAATATAGGAGCTCTGTGTGATGCCACTAACACACTAGAAGTCCTATGGGTGCTGCTGAGATGAAAATATAGGAACTCTGTGTGATGCCACTAACACATTAGAAGTCCTATGGGTGCTGCTGAGAAGAAAATATAGGAACTCTGTGTGATGCCACTAACACACTAGAAGTCCTATGGGTGCTGCTGAGAAGAAAATATAGGAGCTCTGTTTGCTGCCACTAACACACTAGAAGTCCTATGGGTGCTGTTGGGGTTCAATGCTGTGCTAACAGCACTGCGGTTGGTACTACTGCAATACTGTACTAACAGTAAGCACGCACCAGACTAATCCCCAGCAGCAGCTAATAACACACTAACTGTGCAATCAGCAGCAATGAACGATCAATGACTTAGGTAGCAATGGTTTAGCAAAGAAATAGCCAATGGTTTAGCAAAGAAGAGCAAATCTTTCAGTATCAAGCAAAGACAGAATCAGCAGACTAATCTCTCCTAAAGCCGGAACTCATGTGACCGGGGCCGATGGCGTGGCGGCCTTTTAAATGGTGGGGCGTGTACTAAAGCCCCTGAGCTGTAATTGGCTACAGGCGTCCTGCCTGTAGCCAATTATTGCTCTCCGAGTTTCGGGCGCTGTGATTGGCCAAGCATGCGGGGTCACAGTGCATGCTTGGCCAATCATCAGCCAGCAATGCACTGCGCCGGCCGCAATGCATTGCGGGGCCGCTCGCTCGCATCACACGAAT
This sequence comes from Rana muscosa, assembly GCA_029206835.1. Taxonomy (NCBI): domain Eukaryota; kingdom Metazoa; phylum Chordata; class Amphibia; order Anura; family Ranidae; genus Rana; species Rana muscosa. The sequence goes on along the minus strand of CM055117.1, from coordinate 713,634,979 downwards.
GTGATGCGAACGGCCCAAATAGTTCTGGGCTCGACGAGCGAGCGAACGCCCGATGCTCGATTCGAACATGGGTTCGAATCGAGCACCGGGCCCATCCCTAGTCTCAAGCGTATATCGCGTGGCCAAAACATCAGCCGCTTGGGTACCACATGCCTGACCAGACATATGTTGACCTGCCATGCAGCTCATTGGCAAGCCTACCTCAAAGACCCACACCAAAGAACAAAGCGGACCTCTCCTTGCACCGCATCAGCTGGGATCTCCAACCCCACTATAACTTCAGTCCTCTCTGAAACATGCACTGAGAGGAATGAAGGTGTAGAATTAGGTGTGTCACAGCCAAGTACTTGCGGCCACTCTGCTAGCAGTACACCGACGTCCGATTCTAGCAGGCAAATTTCCCTGCCCCAGCTGCTGGACCGTCGAAAGAAGTTCACTCCCAGCCATCCACATGCCCAGCGGTTGAATGCTAGCTTGGCTAAATTGCTAGCGCTTCAACTGCTGCCTTTTCAGTTGGTAGACTCGGCCCCCTTCCGTGAGTTTGTGCAATGTGCGGTTCCTCAGTGGCAGGTTCCCAAACGCCACTTTTTCTCACGGAAGGCTATTCCGGCTCTCTACCGGCATGTGGAAGGCAATGTCTTGGCCTCGCTGGACAGGGCGGTCAGCGGTAAGGTGCATATTACCGCTGACTCATGGTCCAGCAGGCATGGACAGGGACGTTACCTTTCTTTCACGGCCTATTGGGTCACTCTTTTGGCAGCTGGGAAGGATGCAGGACAAGGTGCAGTAGTGTTGGAGGTTGTTCCACCGCCACGCCTCCAAAATGCTACTACTGGTTGTGACACACCTCTCTCCTCCACCCCCTCCTCTTCTTCTTCCTCCATGGCCTCTTCCTGTGGTTTGTCCTATGAACCAGCGGTGCTCCGTAGCCGTTCACGGGGCTACGCAAGTACGCAGGCAAAAAGATGCCATGCCGTGCTTGCGCTGGTGTGTTTGGGGGACAGAAGCCACACTGGGGCAGAGGTCCTGTCTGCTCTGCAGGGCCAGGCCGAGAGGTGGTTGACGCCACGCCAGCTTAAGCCAGGAATGGTGGTTTGCGACAATGGCACCAACCTCCTCTCCGCCCTCCGACAGGGACAACTGACCCATGTGCCCTGTGTGGCTCACGTCCTTAACCTGGTGGTGCAGCGGTTCTTGGGCAGGTACCCGGGCTTACAGGATGTCCTGAGGCAGGCCAGGAAAGTCTGTGTGCATTTCCGCAGATCTTATAATGCCAGTGCTCGCCTGGCTGAGCTGCAAAAGGAGTTGAACCTGCCCAAGAACCGCCTTATATGTGACATGCCCACCAGGTGGAACTCAACGTTGGCCATGCTGCAGCGGCTGCACACGCAGCAGAGGGACATCAATGAGTACCTGTGCGACTACGGCACCAGGACAGGGTCAGGGGAGCTCAGGTTTTTTTCACCACGCCAGTGGGGCATGATCAGGGATGCATGCACTGTCCTGGCACCATTTGAGGAGGCCACGAGGATGGTGAGCAGTGACAGTGCATGCATCAGTGACACTGTACCTCTTGTCCACCTGTTGGAGCACACGCTGCGTGGAATAATGGACAGGGCACTTGAGGCAGAACAGAGGCAGGAAGAGGAGGACTTCCTTGCCTCTCAAGGCCCCCTTTACCCAGACAGTGTTCCTTCTGTCCCACCCATCGCACAGGAAGAGGAGGAGGAGGAGGAGGAGGAGGAGGAGGAGGAGGAGGAGGAGGAGGATTGTGTCAGCATGGAGGTGGAGGCTGGCACTCAGCATCATCAGCAGCAGTCTTTTAGGGATGATTTACAGTCCCAAGAAACCAGTGGACTTGTACGTGGCTGGGAGGAGGTGGCTGCGGATCATGTCGTCCTTAGTGACCCAGAGGACTCCGGAGCGAATGCCTCAGCAAACCTACGCTGCATGGCCTCCCTGATCCTGCAAAGTCTGCGGAAGGATCCTCATATTCTTCGGATCAAGGAGAGGGACCATTACTGGCTGGCCACTCTCCTTGATCCACGGTACAAGGGTAAGGTTGCGGACCTTATGTTACCGTCGCAGAGGGAGCAGAGAATGAGACAACTCCGGAAGGTCTGTGCAACGCGTTCCCAGAGCCTGGGAGGTTACAAACTCCTGGTCCTGGACAACGAGTTGCTGAGGCTTCGGCCAGTCAAAGAAGGAGCGGTGGGGAAGGTGGCCGTCTGACCGATGCGTTCAGACAATTCTTTAGTCCGCAGCCCCAAAGTATGATCGGTTCCAGCAACCATCGCCAGCGTCTGATAAACATGGTGCAGGAATATCTAGGGGCAAGGTCAGACTTGGACACCTTCCCCACCGAAAATCCTCTGGCTTACTGGGTCTTGAGGATGGATCACTGGCCAGAGCTTGCACAGTATGCAATTGAGCTACTGGCCTGTCCTGCATCCAGCGTTCTTTCGGAACGCACATTCAGTGCTGCTGGAGGATTTGTCACGGATCACAGGGTGCGCCTGTCCACCGACTCGGTTGATCGACTGACTTTCATCAAGATGAACCAGTCTTGGATCACCACCAGCTACCACACACCTGATGCTGATATAACAGACTAATTGATTTTAACATGTCACATCCCTTCAAGACTGATGCTGATGCTGAGTGCCTGTGCTGTTATGTTGACTGGCTATCCTCCTCCTCCGAGTCCTCAATGATACGATTGATGATGATAGCTTGGAAGATCATTTTTGTTTATGGGTGCCGCCACCAGTGGCTAAGGCCCAATTTTTCAGCCCCTGTTTTACAGGGGCGTGTAATTACAATTTTTTTAGCAATAATTTGCCATAGGGCTCATTGCTGTGCTCCAAGTACAGTATCTGTGAGGGGTTGGAGTGTTGTGGCACCAGTGCCTAAGGCCCAATTTTTCAGCCCCTGTTCAACAGGGGCATGCAATTACAATTCTTGATCTAATAATTCACAGCAGGGCCCATTGCTCCACTCACCAAGAGTAACTCTGAGGGCTTACAGTGTTGTGGCAACGCCACCACCACCACAAAAGGCCCAATTTTTCAGCCCCTGTTCAAAAGGGGCATGTAATTACAATTCTTGATCTAATAATTCACAGCAGGGCCCATTGCTGCACCCACCAAGAGTAACTCTGAGGGCTTACAGTGTTGTGGCAACGCCACCACCACCACCACCACGAAAGGCCCAATTTTTCAGCCCCTGTTCAAAAGGGGCATGTAATTACAATTCTTGATCTAATAATTCACAGCAGGGCCCATTGCTGCACCCACCAAGAGTAACTCTGAGGGCTTACAGTGTTGTGGCAACGCCACCACCACCACCACCACGAAAGGCCCAATTTTTCAGCCCCTGTTCAAAAGGGGCATGTAATTACAATTCTTGATCTAATAATTCACAGCAGGGCCCATTCCTGCACCCACCAAGAGTAACTCTGAGGGCTTACAGTGTTGTGGCAACGCCACCACCACCACGAAAGGCCCAATTTTTCAGCCCCTGTTCAAAAGGGGCATGTAATTACAATTCTTGATCTAATAATTCACAGCAGGGCCCATTGCTGCACCCACCAAGATTAACTCTGAGGGCTTACAGTGTTGTGGCAACGCCACCACCACCACGAAAGGCCCAATTTTTCAGCCCCTGTTCAAAAGGGGCATGTAATTACAATTCTTGATCTAATAATTCACAGCAGGGCCCATTGCTGCACCCACCAAGAGTAACTCTGAGGGCTTACAGTGTTGTGGCAACGCCACCACCACCACGAAAGGCCCAATTTTTCAGCCCCTGTTCAAAAGGGGCATGTAATTACAATTCTTGATCTAATAATTCACAGCAGGGCCCATTGCTGCACCCACCAAGAGTAACTCTGAGGGCTTACAGTGTTGTGGCAACGCCACCACCACCACCACCACGAAAGGCCCAATTTTTCAGCCCCTGTTCAAAAGGGGCATGTAATTACAATTCTTGATCTAATAATTCACAGCAGGGCCCATTCCTGCACCCACCAAGAGTAACTCTGAGGGCTTACAGTGTTGTGGCAACACCACCACCACCACCACGAAAGGCCCAATTTTTCAGCCCCTGTTCAACAGGGGCATGCAATTACAATTCTTGATCTAATAATTCACAGCAGGGCCCATTGCTGCACCCACCAAGAGTAACTGTCAGGGCTTACAGTGTTGTGGCACCAGCACCACCATCAAAGGCCCAATTTTTACTACCACTGTTCAACAATTATATGTAATTAAAATTCCTGATATAATAGTTGACAGCAGGGCGTTCCAGCACCAACCAAGAGTAACTGTGAGTGCTTACAGTGTTGTGCCAACACCAACAACTAAGGGGCCTATTTCTGCAGAGTATATACGGCAGGTCCCTACTTTCAAACATCCAACTTACAAACGACTCCTACTTGCAAACGCAAGAAGACAACAGGAAGTGAGAGGAAATCTACCACTAGGAAGGAAAATTCTCTCCTGTAAGAATAAATATGGGAGAAAGGTGTCTCCTCTGTACTGATGCTTTATCAGCAATCCTTGTTTCAAGAAAAACACCACATTTCAAAAACAGTTGTCATTGGGACGGAAAGTGAGGTGAAATGTTCTGAACAGGGGCACAGACAGCAAAACAAATGTTACAGGGGTGATAACCCTTACCTATGTTTTCCAAAAAGTTTAAAAATAGATTTTTGGGCTGGAGCTACACTTAAACAATGTACCTGTTCAAAATTACAAACAGATTCTACATAAGAACAAACCTACAGTCCCTGTCTTGTATGCACCGCCTGTATACGGCTGTTCAGAGTATATAGGGCCTTTTTTATTTTATGTGCGGGGTTCCCCTTAATATCCATACAAGACCCAAAGGGGCTGGTAATGGGCTGGGGTGGGGGGGGGTCATGGGGTAGCTATGCCATTTTTCTTAAAGAATTTCATCCATATTACCGGGACCAGACATTACATTAAAGCCGCAAGCAGTTTTAAATGGCTTTTTTTTCCTTTAGAAGTGTCATTTTGTGCAGGGACAGTTCTAAACACGGGAAACACGTGGCACTTCACAGGCATACTTTAGACACCCCCCAGGTACGATATTTAAAGGAATATTTGACTTTTTTTTTTTCACTTTATGCATCATTAAAATGACTGCTCCCGAAAAACGACCGTTTTTAAAACTTCTTTTTGCATTGATACATGTCCCCTGGTGCAGAACCCGGGTTCCCAAACCCTTTTTAGGACAATAACATGCATAATAGTCGTTATAATTAGCACTTTAGAATTCGAACGTTCGCATCCATTGTATTTAATAGGGTTCTATTGTTCGTACGAACTTTCGGTCCGTTCGCGGGTTCTGGTGCGAACCGAACCCGGGGGTGTTCGGCTCATCACTAGTGAACACAGTATCTAATACAGTGTGTACAGTTTCTTCTACACTTCTGGTGTACACAGTATACAATACAGTGCAGCCATTGTACACTTTCTAATACACTTCAGGCGGTGTACACAGTATCTAATACAGTGTAGTGTGGTGTTGCAAAACAAAAAAATACATCATGTCCGGAAGGCCACCAAGGAGAGGCAGACACTCACAGGCCACTAAAAGAGGGCAAGCAGCCTCTGGGTCTACAGTCAACAGTGGTGGTCATGGACATGGTGCATCCTCTGCAGGTGGCCGTGGGGCGTGCTTCTCCTTTTTTGCTGCTGCTGGCAGTGTTATTGAGCCACAACATGCAGAAGAGTTGGTGGAGTGGATAACGAAGCCGTCCTCATCCTCCTCATCCTCTGTCACCCAAGCTCAGAGTAGTTTGCCTTCCAATGCAGCTGCCAAAGCGGCCTATTTCACTGGCTCCTTGTCCATAGTCACTCCTTCCATAGCCCCACCATCATGCATGGAGGAATCCCCAGAATTATTTGACCACAGTGTCAGGTATATGCTGCTGGAGGATGTGCAGCGATTTGAAGGCTCCAATGTTTGTTCCCTGGTTGAGGAAGGGAGTAACGTGAGCCCAGAGACAGGGGGTGCCACAGAAGGACAAAAAACTGTCAGTAATGTTTCACAGCAGGGCCCGTTCCTGCGCCCAACAAGAGTATCGGTGAGAGGTTAGAGTGTTGTGGCACCACCACCCAAGGCCCAATTTTTCTGCCCCTGTTTAACAGGGGCATGTAATTACAAATTTTGATATAATATTTCCCAGCAGGGTCCGTTCCTGCGCCCAACCAACAGGAGTATCTGTGAGGGGTTACAGTGTTGTGGCACCACCACTCAAGGCCCAATTTTTCGGCATCTGTTTGAAAGGGGCATGTAATTACAATTCTTGATATAATATTTCACAGCGGGGCCCGTTCCTGCACCCAACAAAAGTAACTGTGAGGGCTTACAGTGTTCTGGTACCACCAACACCTAAGGCCCAATTTTATGCAGAGTATATAGGGCAGGCCATATAGTATATATACTGGCGTTCAGAGTATATAGTGCCTGGGGGCCTAGGCGACCCCCACGCCGTTTAAAAAAAAAACTATTGGTGAGGGGTTCCCCATAATATCTATACCAGACCTGAAGGGCCTGGCATGGATTTTGGGGGGGACATCCACGCCATTCTTTTGGTATTTTTCGTATTTTTATCTATATTGCCAGGATCCAACAATACATTACAGCCGCGAGCAGTTTTAAATTAAATTTTTTCCTTTAGAAATTTAATTTTGCTGTGGCACTGTTATAATCATGGGAAAGATGTGCTACTTTACAATCAAACTAAGGACAATATTAAAAAGGAAAATAACATTTTTATTGTTTAACTTTAAGAATTATTAAAATCACTGCTCCCGAAAACTTTTTTTTGCATTGACACATGTCCCCTGGGGCAGGACCCGGGTCCCCAAACACCTAGCATATAAGCCTTTAAAATTAGCACTTTTGATTTTTCACGTTCACGTACCATAGACTTTAATGGTGTTCGCGTGTACAAACAAATTTTTTGACTGTTCGGATGTTCTGCTGCGAACCAGAACCAGGGGTGGGGGGGGTGTTAGGCTCATCCCTATTCACGACACAGATACACTATAATATAATGCAATACACTGCGTCAAACGTGCAGTAACGCACACAACTATATGATGATAAACTTGCAGTAATGCATAGAACTATATGGTGTTAAACTTGCAGTAACACAATTAAATATATGGCCTTAAACTTGCAGTAACACAATGAAATATACCCTGTTAAACTTGCAGTAATGCACATAACTATATTGCGTTAAGCTTGCAGTAACACAATTGAATATATGGCGTTAAACTTGCAGTAACACAATAAAACATGCAGCATTAAACTTGCAGTAACGCACAGAGCTATATGGCATTAAACTTGCAGTAACACAATAAAATATATGGCATTAAACTTGCAGTAACGCAATGAAATATACAGCGTTAAACTTGCAGTAATGCACAGCACTATATGGCGTTAAAATTGCAGCAACGCACAGAACTATATTGCGTTAAACTTGCAGTAACGCACAGAACTATATGGCATTAAACTTGTAGTAATGCACAAAACTATATGGCATTAAACTTGGAGTAATGCAATAAAATATACGGCATTAAACTTGCAGTAACGCACAGAACTACATGGTGTTAAACTTGCAGTAATGCACAGAACTATATGGCATTAAACTTGCAGTAACGCACAGAACTATACAGCGTTAAACTTGCAGTAACACACAGAACTATATGGCATTAAACGTGCAGTAACGCACAAAACTATACGGCATTAAACTTGGAGTAATGCAATAAAATATATGGCGTTAAACTTGCAGTAACGCACAGAACTATATTGTAACGCCGAGCGCTCCGGGTGTCCCATCCATCCCGGAGCGCCCGCGGCGTCTGTCCCCCTGCAGCGCTCCGGTCGGCCCCTCTGACCGAGAGCGCTGCTCTGATGCTGGCGGGGATGCGATCCATGCGGCGGCACCTGTCCGCCCGCGGATCGCATCCCATCCTGCTCACCGGCCTCCTCCTTCTGCTCCGTCCCGGCGCGCGCGGTCCCGCTGCTCTCCAGGGCGCGCGCGCGCCGGTCTTCTTAAATTTAAAGGGCCAGTGCACCATTGATTGGTGCCTGGTCCAATTACTGTGTACACACCCAAAACACTTAAAAACCCACTCCCCCTTCCTGTCCTTGCCGGATCTTGTTGCCTTAGTGCCCTGAGAAAGCGTTTTGTAGTTGCCTTGCCAGTGTATCTGACCTTCTGCCGTTGCCCCTGACAACGAACCATTGCCGCCTGCCCTGACCTTCCGCTACGTCTGACCTTGCCTCTGCCTAGTCCCTGTGTACCGTGCCTATCTCAGCTGCCAGAGAAGTCGAGCCGCTACTGGGGGACACGACCTGGTTGCTACCGCCACAGCAAGTCCATCCCGCTTTGCGGCGGGCTCTGGTGAAAACCGGTAGCTGCTAAGAACCGGTCCTCCAGTGCGACCGGTGCCTTCGCCTCTCTGGCACAGAGGATCCACCTCCTGTGTCCTCACTAGCCACCAGTCCGGGCCCTGACAGTAGACCTGGCCATGGATCCCGCTGAGGTACCGCTGCCAAATCTCGCTGACCTCACTACCGTGGTTGCCCAGCAGTCGCAACAGATCGTCCAACAAGGACAGCAGCTGTCGCAGTTGACCGCCATTGTCCAGCAGCTTCTGCCGCCACAGCCTCCAGCATCTTCCCCTCTCCGAGCTGCCGCTACTACCTCGAGAATTCGCCTGTCTCTTCCGGAGAAATTTGACGGGGATTCTAGGATGTGCCGGGGATTCTTGTCCCAATGTTCCCTGCATCTTGAGATGATGTCTGACCAGTTTTCCACAGAACGGTCTAAAGTGGCATTCGTGGTCTCTCTGTTGTCTGGAAAGGCCTTGGCCTGACCCACGCCACTCTGGGACCGCAACGACCCTGCTACAGCCACCGTTCAGTCCTTCTTTGCTGAGGTTCGCAGCGTTTTTGAGGAACCAGGCCGAGCCTCATCCGCTGAAACCGCCCTGCTTAACCTTGTCCAAGGAAACTCCTCTGTGGGCGAATATGCCATACAGTTCCGCACACTGGCCTCAGAGTTAGCCTGGAATGATGAGGCTCTCTGCGCGACCTTCAAGAAGGGTTTATCCAGCCACATCAAGGATTGTCTGGCCGCACGAGAGATACCCTCTTCCTTGACGGAACACATCCATTTAGCTACCCGCGTCGATATGCGCTATGTCGAAAGACGCCAAGAGCTTCGCCAGGAGAAAGATCTCGTTCGCACCAGGCGTTATCCGCGCCTGGCTCCTCTCTTTCTGAATCCAATGCATCCTGTTACCGTGCCTCCCGCCGAGGAGGCCATGCAAGTGGACCGGTCTCGCCTGACCCTACAAGAGAGGTCTCGCCGTAGGAACGAGAACTTATGCCTTTATTGTGCGAGCTCTGAACACTTCCTAAAAGACTGCCCTATTCATCCTCCGCGTCAGGGAAACGCTCGCACCTAGTGAACGTGGGAGAGGCGTTACTAGGTGTGAATTCTTCCTCTCCACGTCTGACTATTCCTGTGCGGATTTCTCCTTCTGCTGGCTCCCTCTTCCCTGCGGTGGCCTTCCTGGACTCTGGTTCTGCAGGAAACTTTATTGAAGCCTCTTTTATCAACAGGTTCAACATTCCTGTTACCCGTCTCATCAAACCCTTCTTCATTTCCTCTGTAAATGGAGAGAATTTGGATTGTACCGTGCGTTACCGCACCGAACCCCTGCTCATGTCCGTTGGTGTTCTTCACCATGAAAAGATTGAATTCTTTGTTTTGCCGAACTGTACTTCTGACATCCTTCTTGGCCTACCCTGGCTCCAGCGTCACACTCCTACCCTCGACTGGACCACTGGGGACATCAAATCCTGGGGTGACTCCTGTCACAAGCATTGCCTTAAGTCTGTACCGACCTGTCAAGTCCCCATCACTACTCCTTTGCCTGGCCTTCCAAAGGCCTATCAGGACTTTTCTGATGTCTTTTGCAAAAAACAGGCGGAGGTCTTACCACCACATAGACCCTACGACTGCCCCATTGACTTGCTCCCAGGTACTACACCACCCCATGGCAGAATTTACCCTCTCTCCTCTCCTGAAACCAAGGCCATGACTGAATACATTCAGGAGAACCTCAAGAGAGGTTTTATTAGGAAATCATCTTCTCCAGCCGGAGTGGGGTTCTTCTTCGTGGCCAAGAAGGACGGATCTCTACGCCCTTGCATAGACTATCGTGGTCTCAATAAAATCACTATAAAAACCGCTACCCTCTGCCTCTCATCTCGGAGCTCTTTGACCGTCTGCGCGGAGCAAATGTTTTTTCTAAATTGGACCTCAGGGGCGCTTATAACCTCATCAGAATCCGTAAAGGAGATGAATGGAAAACCGCATTTAACACCAGAGATGGTCACTTTGAATATCTCGTCATGCCGTTCGGAATTTTGCAACGCCCCTGCAGTCTTTCAAGATTTTGTCAACGAAATCTTCCGGGACCTACTGTATACCTGTGTGGTTGTCTATCTTGACGACATCCTAATCTTCTCTGCCAACCTTGAGGAACATCGGCTCCATGTCCGTCAAGTGCTCCAGTGCCTCCGCGTAAATCAACTTTACGCTAAATTTGAAAAATGCCTTTTTGAGCGCAGCAGTCTTCCTTTCCTAGGTTATCTGGTCTCTGGACAAGGTCTTCAAATGGACCCTGACAAACTCTCCGCAGTCTTGGGTTGGCCACGCCCCTCTGGACTTCGTGATATCCAACGCTTCCTTGGATTCGCCAACTACTATCGTCAGTTCATACCCCACTTCTCCACCATCGTTGCTCCTATAGGGGCACTGACCAAAAAAGACGCGAATCCTAGGTCCTGGCCGCCTCAAGCGGAGGAAGCCTTTACTCGCCTTAAGACCGCCTTCTCCTCTGCACCTGTCCTGTCTCGGCCAGATCCTCTAAAGCCGTTCTTCCTTGAAGTTGACGCCTCCTCGGTAGGAGCCGGAGCTGTGCTTCTTCAAAAAAACGCTAAAGGGAAAAACGTCACTTGTGTTTTTTTCTCTAAAACTTTCTCCCCTCCGGAAAAAAACTATTCCATAGGTGACCGTGAACTGTTGGCCATCAAGTTGGCATTAGAAGAGTGGAGACATCTCCTGGAAGGATCCCTTCACCCTATCTCCATCTACACTGACCATAAAAATTTGTCCTACCTTCAGTCCGCTCAGCGCCTAAATCCTCGCCAGGCCAGGTGGTCATTGTTCTTTGCCCGCTTCAACTTCCAGATCCATTTTCGGCCCGCAGACAAAAATGTCAGGGCTGATGCCTTGTCCCGTTTCTCCGATACCTCTGAAACCGAGACTCCTCCTCAACACATCGTACCCCCTGAGTGTCTGATTTCCTCTGCTCCCGCTTCTCTCGTTCCAATTCCTCCAGGAAAGACTTTCGTTCCTCCACGCCTTCGGCTTCAGATACTCAAGTGGGGCCATTCCTCCCATCTAGCCGGTCACGCTGGGATCAAAAAATCCATACAGTTGATTGCCAGACACTATTGGTGGCCTACCCAGGAGAAAGATGTGACTGACTTTGTACGGGCCTGCACTATCTGTGCACGTGACAAGACTCCTCGCCAGAAGCCTGCAGGTCTTCTCCTTCCCCTACCTGTGCCTGAACAACCATGGTCCCACATCGCCATGGATTTCATCACGGACCTCCCTTTGTCTCGTAGTAACACTGTCATCTGGGTGGTCGTTGACCGCTTTTCTAAAATGGCTCATTTTGTCCCGCTTCCTGGTCTGCCTACTGCACCTCAGTTGGCGAAGCATTTTTTTCTTCAAATTTTCCGCCTCCATGGGCTGCCCTCACATATCGTCTCGGATAGAGGCGTTTAATTCATCTCAAAATTTTGGAGAGCTCTCTGTACTCAACTAAAGATTAAGTTGAATTTTTCTTCCGCTTATCACCCGCAGTCCAATGGACAGGTGGAGAGAGTTAACCAGGTCCTTGGCGACTACCTACGACATTTTGTCTCCGACCGTCAAGACGATTGGGTCGACCTATTGCCCTGGGCAGAATTCTCATACAATTTCAAGAACTCTGAATCTTCCTCCAAGTCGCCTTTCTTTGTGGTCTACGGCCGTCACCCATTGCCCCCCTCCCCATTCCCATGTCTTCTGGAGTTCCGGCCATGGATGAATTAACTCAGGACTTTGCCTCTATCTGGAAAGAGACTCAAAAGTCGCTCTCACTGGCCTCTGCCCGCATGAAGAGACATGCAGATAAAAAAAGAAGAATCCCTCCTGTCTATGCCCCTGGTGACAAAGTGTGGCTCTCCTCCAAATATGTTCGGTTTCGGGTACCTAGCTACAAGCTGGGCCCTCGTTACCTCGGGCCATTTAAAATCAAAAACCAAATCAATTCTGTTTCTTACAAGCTCCACCTTCCTTCTTCTCTTCGTATTCCCAACTCTTTTCATGTGTCTCTTCTTAAACCCCTCATTCTTAACCGATTTTCCCCTAAGGTCACTGCTCCTGCTCCTGTCTCTGGTTCTTCTGATGCCTTCTCGGTGAAAGAGATCCTCGCCTCCAAGGTCATCCGAGGTAAAATATGTTTTTTAGTTGATTGGGAGAACTGTGGTCCTGAGGAAAGATCCTGGGAACCTGAGGCCAACATTTTAGATAAAGAGCTCATCCGTAGATTCTTGGGTTCCAAGAAGAGGGGGAGACCTAAGGGGGGGGTACTGTAACGCCGAGCGCTCTGGGTGTCCCATTCATCCCGGAGCACCCGCGGCGTCTGTCCCCCTGCAGCGCTCCGGTCGGCCCCTCTGACCGAGAGCGCTGCTCTGATGCTGGCGGGGATGCGATCCATGCGGCGGCACCTGTCTGTCGCGGATCGCATCCCATCCTGCTCACCGGCCTCCTCCTTCTGCTCCGTCCCGGCGCGCGCGGTCCCGCTGCTCTCCAGGGCGCGCGCGCGCCGGTCTTCTTAAATTTAAAGGGCCAGTGCACCATTGATTGGTGCCTGGTCCAATTACTGTATACACACCCAAAACACTTAAAAACCCACTCCCCCTTCCTGTCCTTGCCGGATCTTGTTGCCTTAGTGCCCTGAGAAAGCGTTTTGTAGTTGCCTTGCCAGTGTATCTGACCTTCTGCCGTTGCCCCTGACAACGAACCATTGCCGCCTGCCCTGACCTTCCGCTACGTCTGACCTTGCCTCTGCCTAGTCCTTGTGTACCGTGCCTATCTCAGCTGCCAGAGAAGTTGAGCCGCTACTGGGGGACACGACCTGGTTGCTACCGCCGCAGCAAGTCCATCCCGCTTTGCGGCGGGCTCTGGTGAAAACCGGTAGCTGCTTAGAACCGGTCCTCCAGTGCGACCCGTGCCTTCGCCTCTCTGGCACAGAGGATCCACCTCCTGTGTCCTCACTAGCCACCAGTCCGGGCCCTGACATATATGGTGTTAAACTTGCAGTAATGCACAGAACTATATGGCATTAAACTTGCAGTAACACAATAAAATATAGGGCATTAAACTTGCAGTAACGCACAGAACTATATGGTGTTAAAGAAAAAACAGTCACTACACTCACACTGACTGAACTATCCCTACATTCACACTAATGTAAAGAGGAATGGTGGTTGCCTTACACTCACAATGACTGAACTATCCCTACATTCACACTAAAGGTAAAGATGAATTTTCACACTACACTCACACTGAACTGATATTCTACACCAGGAGTGCCCAACCAGTGGACCGGGGGCCACATGTGACCCGTGGAGCCCTATGATGTGGCCCACGACTTTCTGCTCTGGGATGATGGGATGGCAAGTCCAGATTGTGGGTTGCTGGACCACCATCCCAGAGCAAGAGTGTTGTGAATGAAGCCGGCGGTAGAGGAAGCAAGTGGCTGTGGAGCAGAGCCGCATAAGCCGATGCTTCCTGTATAGCGCCAACTCCTGTCACAGGCAGAGTGATACCAAATGCTCTCTACCTGGGACAGCAACAGCTGAAGATTCCTGAATGGAAGACTGTTATTAAAGGTAAGTTTATTACTAAAATCTGTGTATATATGGGCATATCTGTTCTGCAGTGGTTACTGGGCTGCTTTCAAACAGCGCAGAACACCTGCAGGTTACCTGCACTGAGCCATAGACTTCTGTTATTACCTGGAGGTTTGGTGCACTTCAGAAAGTGCACCACCCCTGCAGGATATAATAGAGGTCTATGGCAAAGTACAGCTAAGCCACAGGTGCACTGCTCTGCACCCTTGGTGTGGGTAAACCACAGCACGTCAGTGTGAAAGCAGCCTTAGGCTGCCTTTGACAAGATCAGTCCGACCCAATCAGACCCTCCATTCACCTCTATTGAACCACAGATGTAAACAGACTTATGGCCATTTACACCCACCTACCTCCAATCCGATCCGCAAAAAAAACAAAAAAAAACAGAAGGGGGACCTGTCCCCTTCCATCTGGACAGATAGAATCGGAGGGCCCATAGAGTAGAGTGGGCTGTTTCAGCTCTGCATATGCGGAGTGGACTTGGATCTGTCATCCGCCTGCTCCACTCATTGTGGCCCGTAACTGGTTACCAAGTTGCTTAAGTGGCCCTCGCTCTTCAAAAGATTGGGCACCCCTGTTCTACACTGACAATAGAATCAGAATAGCACACTATAGCACACTAACTGTCTAATAGCACTGAACAGAGCCCTGTTCTATCTCTCTCCATGCCACTATCACACTACAAATGGCTGATATAGAAAGAATACTTTTATAGTGTGGGGCGGGATGAAGAGCAATGAGCCATGATTGGCTACAGTCATTATGACAGAGTCCAATCATGGCTGTGACAATGCTCTATGCCCTGATTCAGAGAAGTTTTCATTGCTTCAGCCAATCAGGGCTTTAAATGCACTGTTTGACGGTGCAGTGCATTGTGGTAGTTCGGCGAGCCAAATAAACGGTTGAATGACCCTATAATTCAGTTGTTCAGAGAACTTCTGAACAGCCAATGTTTGGCCCAAACTCATGCTTGGGCTGAACCATTCACCCATCCTTAATAACAAGCCTAGTACTGCACAGAAGCATAGTGCATGAAGATTGCCAATGTGCTCACCTGTATACCAAGGAAAATAAAATTCAGGACTCATATCCTGTATCTTTTTTCTGTGTCTTGTGAGTTTCAATTTGATTCCATAACAAAATCAGACATACAGTATATAGCTTAATTAACCTTTCAAAAAAAGAGAGAATGTAGAGGAGCTCTAAGATGAAGAGTCTGTGATTAGTGTGCATAAAGAGTCAGTAGTCTTGGGTGTCTAACCAAGAACCCCATATTTTATAGATCTTCGCTTTGCATTTCCTAGCCCCATATGTCCATTTATAGAAGGCCAGGGTTTGATTTATCAATTTTTTACACACACCAATATGTAAAGTATTAGTATAGACCCACTGATGGGCTATCAGTTTCCTGGCATAAAATAACACATTTCGTAAGAATTGTCTAAACATAGCACAAACACCCAAATCCAAAGAATACCTAAGAGATGCCATTTAGGATTGCACACATTGGGGAAAGCAAAAGTATCTGAAAGAAATGCTGTAATGTGTTACCAGAAGGGCCCAACCCTGTCACAACTCCACAGGATGTGTAAGAAATCACCAGGTGCTTTTCCACATTTATGACAGGTTGGTGTGTCCCTCTTGTGCATATGATAAAGGTGTTGTAAAATATAGTACATTCTGTGTAGGTAGCACAATTGGATAAGCCTATCTCTGCCAGTAAAGCAGTAGTTAAGCAATTCCTGCCAATTTTCTGCAGACAGGTCACAGATAACAGTAGTCCAGCGGGTCTGCGCTTTAAGCAGTTGGGGAGAAGTCTTACCATAAGAAGTAAATAATATGTAGAGATAAGACATGTAAGAGTTGAATAAGGGAGAGTTTTTCTCGTTTAAAATTAGAGAGCCTAACATCACACAGCCCAAAATATGCCTCTGCAGCATGTCTGAGTTTTTTTTAAATGCCAATGGGGCTGATTTACGAAACGTTTGCGCCATGAGTATCGGCGCATCTGCGTGCGCAGCGGCTGTTTTGGTATTTACAAAACATTAGCGCTGGTAGCTCAGCGCTATTTCCCATTTACTATAGTGTTCTCGGCGGAGGGGAGGAGGCGCTCAGTGCGCCACTATGGACCTGGCGCACGGTATCTTAAAATCTAAATATAAAGAAGCTGGAAGTGCCAATATAATGGGGGTGACATGGGGTGATGTGAGTAAGTGTAGTAACACCTGCCCAAATAACAAATATGCCCAAAATAGAGTGAGAAAGTAACTTTTTCAGAACCAGCCCACTGCGCCGGCAATTACATTTAGAACTGCGAGAGGTTTTTTTGTGCTCAGCTCGGGAATTTTACTTGTTCAAACGCGCCAGTTTACTGCGCCGGCAAAATCTTAGTAAATCTCAAGTCACGTAAATCAATTTGCATAAGTTGAACAGGCGCAGCTCTGAACTTGCCATTATATAACAGTGCGCCAGCAAAATTACATTTCTAAAGGGAAAAAAAGGCATTTAAAAGCACCCGCGGCTATAATGAATTGTCGGCTTCCGGCAATATAGAGAAAAGTCATTGAAAGTCTTTGATAAACAAAAAAAAAATGCCCTTCAGGTCTGGCATGGATATTAAGGGGAACTCCACGCCAATGTAAAAAAAAAAAATGACGCGCGGGTCCCCCTCAAAATCCGTACCAGGCCCTTCAGGTCTGGCATGGATTTTAAGGGGACCCCCACACCAAACTTAAAAAAAAAAATAGCGTGGGGGTCCCCCTAAAAATCCACACCAGACCCTTATCCGAGCACGCAACCTGGCAGGCCGCAGGAAAAGAGGGGGGGTGAGAGAGCGCCCCCTCCCTTCTGAACCATACCAGGCCACATGCCCTCAACATGGGGAGGATGTCCCCATGTTGATGGGGACAAGGGCATCATCCCCACAACCTTTGCCCTGTAGTTGTGGGGGTCTGCGGGCGGGGGGCTTATCGGAATCTGGAAGACCCCTTTAACAAAGGGGACCCCCAGATTCCTGCCCCCCCTGTGTGAAATGGTAATGGGGTACAAATGTACCCCTACCATTTCACAAAGAAAAATGTAAAAAATTTAAAAAATGACAATAGCCGGTTTTTGACAATTCCTTTATTAATGTCTTCTCTTTTCTTCCATCTTCTTCCATCTTCTTCTTTTCTCCATTCAGGTTTCTTCCTCCATCTTCTTCTTCATCTTCCTCTTCATCTTCATCTTCTTCTTCCTTCTGTGTTCTCGTCCGCATCTTGCGGACGAGGAAGAAGGAAGATGAAGATGAAGATGAAGATGAAGGAAGAAACCCGAATGGAGAAAAGAAGAAGCTGGAAGAAGATGGAAGAAGAAGATGGAAGAAGATGGAAGAAAAGAGAAGACATTAATAAAGGAATTGTCAAAAACCGGCTATTGTAATTTTTAACATTTTTGATACTTTTTTGGTGAAATGGTAGGGGTACATTTGTACCCCATTACCATTTCACACAGGGGGGGCGGGATCTGGGGGTCCCCTTTGTTAAAGGGGTCTTCCAGATTCCGATAAGCCCCCCCGCCCGCAGACCCCCACAACCACTGGCAAGGGTTGTGGGGATGAGGCCCTTGTCCCCATCAACATGGGGACATGGTGCTTTGGGGTCACAGACCCCCAAAGCATCCTCCCCATGTTGAGGGCATGTGGCCTGGTATGGTTCAGGAGGGAGGGGGGGCTGCTCTCTTGTCCCCCCTCTTTTCCTGCGGCCTGCCAGGTTGCGTGCTCGGATAAGGGTCTGGTGTGGATTTTGTAGGGGGGCCCCCACGCTATTTTTTTTTTAAGTTTGGCGCGGGGGTCCCCTTAAAATTCATGCCAGACCTGAAGGGCCTAGTAATGGAATTTGGGGGACCCCCACACATTTTTTTTTTTCAAAGACTTTCAATGACTTTTATCTGTATTAACGGGAACCAGCAATTCATTACAGCCGCAAGTACTTTTAAATGACTATTATTTTACTTTAGAAATGTCATTTTGCTCTCGAACTGTTATAAACATGGAAAACATGCGCTACTTTGCAGGCATACTATAAACACCCCCCAGGTATGATATTTAGGGCCAGTTCACACCGAATGCAATGCAGTGCGTTTTTTTGATGCATGAAAAACGCAAAGAAAGTTGATCACATTAATGCCAATGGCATAGTTCACACCACTGCAGTTCGTTCCAGTGCATTTCAGAAAGGAAAAAAAAATTGGTCATGCTGCATTTTTTAGGTACAGAACTGTACTGGACCACAGTAAAACACACCAAAAACGCAACGGAACGTACCAAAAATGCACTGGAATGCACCTAAATGCACCAAAGACACACTGCAACACACTTGTCCTAAGTGAAAAGAGGGGGAAAAAAACACTGGACTGCATCAAAAATGCACTGGAACGTGTCAAAAACGCGCATGCAGAAAAGCACCTGGAACGCATCCAGACTGCATTTCTATGGTGTGAACTAGGGCCAGTTCACACCATAGTAACGCAATCTGGATGCATTCCAGGTGCTTTTTTGCATGCGCGTTTTTGATGTGTTCCAGTGCATTTTTGGTACGTTTTTGATGCAGTCCAGTGCTTTTTTTTCACCCCTCTTTTTTATTAACCATAGATAAGGACAAGTGTGTTCCAGTGCGTTTTTGGTGCATTTAGGTGCGTTCCTGTGCGTTCCAGTGCGTTTATGATGCGTTTTGCTGCGTTCCAGTACAGTCCAGTGCAAGTAAAATGCAGCATGTTCTACTTTTTTTGTGGAACTGGAACGCACTGGAGCAAACACTGCCATTTAGAACCATATAACCAACTTTCCATGCATTTTTGATGCATAAAAAACGCAATGGACTGCATGTGGTGTGAAATGGCCCTTAAGTAATTTGGCATATTTAAAGGCACTTCTCCTTGTTTTGTTTTTGGTGTTGTCCAAAGTGGTGACATTGATATATGTCCCTTAGGGTGGGACCTGGGCCCCCATTTTAAGGCCAATAACTAGAAGATAAGCCAGCCAAGTGGGGACTAGCAAAATTAACAAGTCAGTTCCCATAGACTGCAATGGTATTTGTTGGTGTGGGGGGGGGGGGGGTGTTTGTCCCATCTCTAATTTTGTAGCATGCTGGATGATGTGCTTAATTTTGGATGGGGGGGGGGGGTTATTTTCTGCTAGCTGGAGCTGAGCATGCCCAGGCACTTAGTTTTTTTTTTGGGTGCTTTTTGTGTGTGAACAGCACCTGGATATTTCTGGGCATGCTCAGAGAGTGTTTTTATGGGTTAGTAATTGAAGGACATCCTTAACAGGTGTACCCACTTTGAAGTTCAGTCTCAACATTGGGTGAACTTGCATTTTGGGTGTTTCATGGACTGTGCATGTGTTTTCAATTGCCTCATTAGCACACAAACCTATGTTATACAAAGCTTGCAGATAGCATCCTCTCCCTTGCCCTAAAAAGAGGCAAGTGCGTGCGTGCGTGAGTGCATGCGTGTGTGTGTGTCCGGCAAAAAACTGAAAATTGTATCATACTTACCAGTAATTTTCCTTTCCTGGTGCCTATCCATGGCAGCATACCTGTGGCTCCTCCCTCAGGACTAGTGAGTATTATAAAAGTGTTGATTAGTACAGCCCCAGCATTCTCCGTAATATAGAATACCGAGGGTGGGATTGTATGCTGCCATGGATAGGAACCAGGAAAGGAAAATTACTGGTAAGTATGATACAATTTTCTGTTTTCCTGGTGCCTCCATGGCAGCATACCTGTGACAAATAACTAGCTGATATGGGTGGGATGATGCTCAGAGGTTTATTTTAACCACTTGTCCACCGCCCACTGTCTATTGAAGGCGGGCGGAGGACGCTCTCGTTCTGAGAGGACGTCATATGACGTTCTCCCTTTGAACAGGGATTGTGCGCGATCGCGGGCGCGCATCCGTGTACTGTCGGTGGCGGCGTGTCAATGAGACACCGCTCGTCACTGACAGGGGTGAATAGCCGCCGGCAAGTGCGGTTAACCACGTGATCGGCCGTGATAAAGTCACGGATGATCACAGATTCTTCCTGCTTGTGTTGCACGCTGCAGGCGCGAGATCGGGAGCGCGCTGCGCGTGTCCGTCGGTGACAGTGTGTTCCCGAGAACACTACTCGTCACCGACGATGGTACACAGCCATTGGCCAGGGCTGTGTACCATGTGATCGGCTGTGATCCATTCACAGCCTGATCACTAAATGTACACACAGGATTTGTATCTAACTGTTGCCAGCTCTTCTTCTCCTCACACACCATTTCCAGTGTGACGAGAGAAGAGCCAGGAGCAGTGAGTTACAGATCTATGTTCAGTAGTGTCTGCATCAACACCAAACATGTCCCATCGCCCCCCCCCAATTGTCATCTGTCACCCAACAGTCACCCCATAAGTGCACCTGTCACATAAGAGACTGCCATCAGTGACCATCAGCGGTGCAACCGTCACCCATCAGTGACGTGCCCTGTCACCCCGTCACCCATCAGTGACCGTGCCCTGTCACCCCGTCACCCATCAGTGACCGTGCCCTATCAACCGTCACCCATCAGTGACCTTGCCCTGTCACATAAGAGACTGCCATCAGTGACCATCAGCCCTGTCACCCGTCACCCATCAGTGACCGTGCCCTGTCACCCGTCACCCATCAGTGACCGTGCCCTGTCACCCGTCACCCATCAGTGACCATACCCTGTCACATATCACCTGCCACATAAGAGACTGCCATCAGTGACCATCAGCGGTGCAACCGTCACCCATCAGTGACCGTGCCCTGTCACCCGTCACCCATCAGTGACCATACCCTGTCACATATCACCTGCCACATAAGAGACTGCCATCAGTGACCATCAGCGGTGCAACCGTCACCCATCAGTGACCATGCCCTGTCACCCATCACCCGTCACCCATCAGTGACCGTGCCCTGTCACCCGTCACCCATCAGCGGTGCACCCATCATCCATCAGTGACCGTCGCCTGTCACCCATCAGTGACCATCTCCCGTCACACCATCATCACCTATCAGTGAACGTCACCTGCCACCCATCGCACAGCCTATCAGTGATCGTTACCTGCTACCCATCTGTCACCTGTCGCACAGCTACCCGCCACACAGCCATGTCCAAAAGACTCTATACCAGTGAGGAGGCATTCCAGATCCTCTCCATGACTGATGAGAGCACCGGGGAGTTCTCAGCAGATTCCAATTCTGGTTCCGAATCAAATTCGGAATTTGAACCGATCGAATACAGTAACGATTCGGATGAAGAATGGGTCCCTCCTAAAAGGGCACGGCACTCTGGAAACCAGGCAGCCGCCAGCAACCAGGATTATATTCCCAGGCCCAGTACCAGCGCTGCCACCACCAATAGGCCCCGGGAACAAAGGCCCAGTACCAGCGCTGCCGCCAGCAAAAGGCCCAGTACCAGCGCCTCCGCCAGCAATAGGCCCCAGGAACAAAGGCCCAGTACCGATGCTGCCGCCAGCCAAAGGCCCCAGGAACAAAGGCCCAGTACCAGTGCTGCCGCCAGCGAAATGCCCCATGAACAAAGGCCCAGTACCAGTGCTGCCGCCAGCGAAATGCCCCACGAACAAATGCCCAGGGCCAGTACCGGGGCTTCCACATCACAACCGAGTACCAGCACAGGAAATTTAACTCCCCCAACTACTGGAGTGTCACGTCCCTACAAGAGCCAGTGCTACATACATGCCAGATGGTCTTGCCAACCCAACATGACTGCCTTCCGACTCGGGATCACCAATTATTCCCCCTTTCACAGCACAGCCAGGTGTGCAGGCCAACACCCAGAATTTCAGAGAGGTTGATTATTTTCACCTTTTTTTGCCCGACACTATTCTGCAGTTCATTGTGGACCAGACAAACTTATATGCCCAGCAGTATATTGCCGACAACCCCCAATCATCTTATGCCCGTCCATTTGAGTGGAGAGATTTGGATTTGGAGGAGTTCAAAATGTTTTTGGGCCTCACCATAAACATGGGGCTTACAAAAAAAAATCAAGGACATGCCTATTGGTCCATGAAACCCATCTACCACATGCCCATGTATTCTTACGTAATGTCCAGGACCCGATATGAGATGATAATGAGATTCTTGCATTTTAATGACAACACCCAGTGCCCTCCCCGCAACCATCCAGATTCCGATAAGCTGTATAAACTTCGCCCACTGATAAATTTCCTTTCCAATCGATTTGCAGAACTCTATGTCCCCGAGAAACATATATGTGTGGATGAGTCCCTGGTACCCTTTTCAGGCCGGCTAGGAAAAAAACAATATATTCCTAGCAAAAAGGCCAAATCCGGTGTAAAATTTTACAAGCTCTGTGAGAGAGCCACGGGATATCTTTCTGCGTTCCGCATATATGAAGGAAAATATTCCCAGCTCCAGCCCCCTGAGTGCCCGGCCTACATGGGAAAAATTGTATGGGACCTGGTTTACCCACTTCTAAAACAAGGCTATCATTTATACCTGGACAACTTTTATACCAGCCTGCCCCTTTTCAGACACTTGTACCTCGAAAAGACCCTGGCCTGCGGAACCACCAGGAAAAATAGGAAGGACTTCCCACAATCAATTGTGAACAAAAAGCTGCAAAAGGGGGAAAGAGCAACACTGAGGTGCAAAGAAGTGCTGGCCTTGAGGTGGAAGGATAACAGGGACGTGCACATGATGTCCACCATTCATGATGACACTTCAGTTGTAGTTCAGCGAAGACGACAAGGTCCCATTGAAAAGCCGACTTGTGTCCAGGACTATAATCTCTACATGGGGGGGTTGATTTCAATGATCAAATGATTCAGCCCTATTTGTCCATTAGGAGGTCCCGATTCTGGTACAAGAAGGTAGCAATTTATCTCATCCATTTGGCCATGTATAATTCCTACGTAGTTTACACCAAATCAACAGACAACCCAGCCCCCCTTCTACTATTCTCAGAAGAAGTAGTCACATCCCTCATCTATCAACAAAGACCCCCCCAAGAAAACCTTCGCTCTGATGCTGTTAGCAGACTTCATGGATGGCACTTCCCGTACAGCATCCCACAATCCGAAGCAGGCCGAAGACGGCAAAAAATATGTCGCGTGTGCAGCAAAGGAGGACTTCGAAAAGATACCAGCTACCATTGTCCCCGGTGTCCCTCCCAACCTGGCCTTTGCATTGGTGAATGCTTCGAATTTTATCACACATCCGTAAAATATTAGCCCATATTTTTAACCATTTCCCCCCCATTTTCATAATCTGTGCTGACCATTTTCCATGCTTCCCTAAATAACCATGCCACTGCCTTCCACGTGAACTGACCCTGGCCTGCTTTTTGACTATGCCTCTGCCTACTGTTTGGACTGCTTCCACGTAAACTGACCCTGGCCTGTTTTGTGATTATGCCTCTGCCTACCGTTTGGACTGGTTCCACGTGTATTGACCCTGGCCTGTTTTGTGATTATGCCTCTGCCTACCGTTTGGACTGCTTCCACGTGAACTGACCCTGGCCTGTTTTGTGATTATGTCTCTGCCTACCGTTTGGACTGCTTCCACGTGTACTGACCCTGGCCTGTTTTATGGACTATGCTTTTGCCTACCGCTTGGACTGATCTGTTGCCCTGCTACTGTAGTACACAGGGGTCTCACATATGTGAGGGGCACCAGAATTGTTTTTGTTTTCTCCGGGTTTAATTTCCGGATTAGGGTTTGGAGTCCGGAGGCTTCATAGAGATTTGGGTGGGTCGAAGCCTCTACCCCTGTGCCCCTGTGCACAGGTCTTACCCGATTGCCGCCCTCAGCCTGCTGCTGACTTACTGCCATCATGCCTTTGCCTGCCGCATGAATGGACCACACAACTGCCTGCTACCTGGACTATGCAAATAATTAGCTGTGGCAAGAGGCAGTATGTTTATGAAGGGCTGGAGAGCGGTACAATAATGAGTGTCTGCAGGTAACGGTGAACCAGGACCAATAATATGGCTGTGCTGGCTGTCTCTGCCTGGACAATTTCTATGGACAAATGCTTTGGCTGTGCTGACAATATCCTTGTGCTGACCATAGACAATATTCCTGCCTGCTGCATGGATAATTACTATTGCTGTCGCTAAGCACATCCCCGACTGCTGCCTGGACCAGTGCTCTCTTCTGTGGACACTACTAAAAGCACAGGTAATACTTTATTTTTTACCCTTTCCGCAATAGAATTTATTTTGGATTGTAATTCTTGGTATGTACATGCTATGTGTTAGAAATATGAAGGGCCTTCAAAAATAATAGGTTGCCAGGAAATTATATATGTAATGTATGCTCCTAGAACGCCTAATGGTGCTACTTCAATGTTGGGCCTCTATATGTGGCCAAGCTGTGTAAAAGTCCCACACATGTGGTATCCCCATACTCAGGAGGAGTAGCAGAATGTATTTTGGGGTGTCATTTTTGCTATGTATTTGCAATGTGTTGGAAATATCTTATAAATGGACAACTTTGTGTAAATAAAATGCGTTTTCATTTTTTTTCCACATTTTCCAAAAACTTCTGGAAAAAAAATAACCGTTCAAAAGACTCATTATGCCTCATAGATTATACGTTGGGGTGTTAGCTTTCCAAAATGGGGTCATTTTGTGGGCAATTCCATTGTTCTGGTGCTCCAGGGCCTTCAAAAGTGTAATAGGTGGTTGAGAAATGAGATGTGCAATTTATGCTCGTAGATCGCCTGATGGTGCTACTTCAATGTTGGGCCTTTGTATGTGGCCAGGCTGTGTAAAAGTCCCACACATGTGGTGTCCCCATACTCAGGAGTAGTAGTAGAATGTATTTTGGGGTGTAATTTTTGCTATGTATTTGCTATGTGTTGGAAATATCTTATAAATGGACAACTTTGTGTAAATAAAATGCGTTTTCATTTTTTTTTCCACATTTTCCAAAAACTTCTGGAAAAAAAATAACCATTCAAAAGACTCATTATGCCTCATAGATTATACGTTGGGGTGTTAGCTTTCCAAAATGGGGTCATTTTGTGGGCAATTCCATTGTTCTGGTGCTCCAGGGCCTTCAAAAGTGTAATAGGTGGTTGAGAAATGAGATGTGCAATTTATGCTCGTAGATAGCCTGATGGTGCTACTTCAATGTTGGGCCTTTGTATGTGGCCAGTAGGGATGAGCTTCAAGTTCGAGTCGAACTCATGTTGGACTCGAACATTGCCTGTTCGCCCGTTCGCCGAACAGCGAACAAATTGGGGTGTTCGCGGCAAATTCGAAAAATCTATGGGAGAAATCTAAAGTGCTAATTATAAAGGCTTATATGCAAGTTATTGTCCTAAAAAGTGTTTGGGGACCCGGGTCCTGCCCCAGGGGACATGTATCAATGCAAAAAGAAGTTTTAAAAACAGCAGTTTTTTCGGGAGCAGTGATTTTAATAATGCTTAAAATGAAAAAATAAAAGTGAAATATTCCTTTAAATTTCGTACCTGGGGGATGTGTATGATATGCATGTAAAGTGGCACATGTTTCCCGTGCTTAGAACTGTCACTGCACAAAGTGTCATTTTTGAAGGAAAAAAAGTCATTTAAAACTCACTCGCTATTAATGAATTGTCGGCTCCCGGCAATACATACAAAAGTCATTGATAAAAAAAAAAAAAAAAGCGTGGGGGTTCCCCAGAATTCAATTACCAGGCCCTTCAGGTCTGGAATGGATATTAAGGGGAACCCCACCGCAAATTAAAAAAAAAAAAATGACGTGGGGTTCCCCCAAATATCCATACCAGGCCCTTCAGATCTGGCATGGATTTTAAGGGGAACTCCACCCCAAATTTTAAAAAAAATGGCGTGGAGTCCCCCTAAAAATCCATACCAGACCCTTATCTGAGCACGCAACCTGGCTGGCCGCAGGGGAAGAGGGGGGGATGAGAGAGCGGCCCCCCCTCCCTCCTGAACCGTACCAGGCCACATGCCCTCAACATGGGGAGGATGTCCCCATGTTGATGGGGACAAGGGCCTCATCCCCACAACCCTTGCCCGGTGGTTGTGGGGGTCTGCAGACGGGGGGCTTATCGGAATCTGGAAGACCCCTTTAACAAAGGGGACCCCCAGATCCCGGCCCCCCCATTTGTGAATTGGTAAGGGGTACATTGTACCCCTACCATTTCACGAAAAAAGCGTAAAAAAATGTTAAAAAAAATACACAAACACCTTGAAAAAGTCCTTTATTAAAAAAAAAAAAAAACATTCCAGCGGTGAAATCCAGTGTCCCGCGGCGATACCGATGTCCAGCGCTGTCCGTCATTGGTTGTGCCTGAGCGGACCTGATGGGGAACTTCCTCCTCAGTGTTTTAAATGTATAGACCCGCCCCTTCTAAAGTTCCCCATCAGGTCCGCTCAGCAGACCAGATGCGGAACATGACAAGGGGTGGGTCTATACATGTACTACACAGTGAAGGAAGTTCCCCGTCAGGTCCGCCCCCTCGGTATGTCAGACCCCGCCTACGTCATTGGCCTGAGCGGGGAAACTTCCTTCACTGTGTAAATTTAAATTACACAGTGAAGGAAGTTCCCCGCTCAAGCCAATGACGTAGGCGGGTCCGACATACCGAGGGGGCGGACCTGATGGGAACTTCTCTCACTTTGGTAATACATGTATAGACCCGCCCCTTGTCATGTTCCACATCTGGTCCGCTGAGCGGACCTGATGGGGAACTTTAGAAGGGGCGGGTCTATACATTTAAAACACTGAGGAGGAAGTTCCCCATCAGGTCCGCTCAGGCACAACCAATGACGGACAGCGCTGGACATCGGGATCGCCACGGGACACTGGATTTCACCGCTGGAATGTTTTTTTATTTTTTTTAATAAAGGACTTTTTCAAGGTGTTTGTGTGATTTTTTAAACATTTTTTTATGCTTTCTTCGTGAAATGGTAGGGGTACAATGTACCCCTTACCAATTCACACAAGGGGGGCCGGGATCTGGGGGTCCCCTTTGTTAAAGGGGTCTTCCAGATTCCGATAAGCCCCCCGCCCGCAGACCCCCACAACCACCGGGCAAGGGTTGTGGGGATGAGGCCCTTGTCCCCATCAACATGGGGACATCCTCCCCATGTTGAGGGCATGTGGCCTGGTACGGTTCAGGAGGGAGGGGAGGGCGCTCTCTCGTCCCCCCCTCTTCCCCTGCGGCCGGCCAGGTTGCGTGCTCGGATAAGGGTCTGGTATGGATTTTTAGGGGGACTCCACGCCATTTTTTTTTAAATTTGGGGTGGAGTTCCCCTTAAAATCCATGCCAGATCTGAAGGGCCTGGTATGGATATTTGGGGGAACCCCACGTCATTTTTTTTTAAAATTTGCGGTGGGGTTCCCCTTAATATCCATTCCAGACCTGAAGGGCCTGGTAATTGAATTCTGGGAAACCCCCACGCTTTTTTTTTTTTTTTTATCAATGACTTTTGTATGTATTGCCGGGAGCCGACAATTCATTAATAGCCGCGAGTGAGTTTTAAATGACTTTTTTTCCTTTTAAAAATGACACTTTGTGCAGGGACAGTTCTAAGCACGGGAAACATGTGCCACTTTACATGCATATCATACACACCCTCCAGGTACAAAATTTAAAGGAATATTTCACTTTTATTTTTTCATTTTAAGCATTATTAAAATCACTGCTCCCGAAAAAACTGCCGTTTTTAAAACTTTTTTTTGCATTGATACATGTCCCCTGGGGCAGGACCCGGGTCCCCAAACACTTTTTAGGACAATAACTTGCATATTAGCCTTTATAATTAGCACTTTAGATTTCGAACGGTCGAGTCCATTGTATTTAATAGGGTTCTAAAGTTCAGGCCTCGTACACACGACCGAGTTTCTCGTCGTAAAAAACACGTCGTTTTTTTCGACGAGATTCTTGTTAAGCTTGTCGATTTTCTCGTCAAGCTTTCTATGCGTACACACTGTCATTTCCCAATTTCCTCGTTGTTCTCCGCGCTCACGTCCAGCACGTACGACGGCACTATAAAGGGGAAGATCTTTTTTCTTGGCGCCACGCCTTGGGCTGCTTTTGCTGATCTCGTGTTACCGCGTGTGAAGTAAAAGTTTGGGAAGAGACGATTCGCGCTTTTCAGTCTTCGTACTTTTCAGATCGTTTTCTGCCGTTCAGTTTGTGCTTGTGGGTTCGTATCTTGACTTTCAGGGCGTCTAGGCAGGTCGTATCTGTTTTACAGTGCGTTCTTGCCTGTTCGTTTCTGATTTTCAGTTCGTTATTCATAGGCCTTGCTGTTCTAAAGTGCGTTCTGTTCTGTACGTTCTGATTAGACGACCGT
Source organism: Rana muscosa (assembly GCA_029206835.1). NCBI lineage: Eukaryota > Metazoa > Chordata > Amphibia > Anura > Ranidae > Rana > Rana muscosa. Next base: position 713,606,561 of record CM055117.1, on the reverse strand, counting down.
TTCCTAGCCATGTCGCCTGGACGTTCTCGTCGTCGAGTTCGTGCTGTGCGTGCGCTTGGTGTTGGTCTGCTTGTTTTGGACCAAGACCAGTCCATGAATGGTGTGAGGAGGAGTTCATGGACCAAGAATTGGTTGCTCCAGCGGGACCAATTCTGCCACATGCCTCTGCTGCGGGAGATCGTCGAGAATAATCCTGAGGACTACAGGAATTTTCTGAGGATGTCTGACCCCGTTTTTCAGGAACTGTTGGCTTTGGTGTCCCCCTATATTACCAGGAAGGACACCGTTATGCGGGAAGCCATCAGTGCTGAGCAGAGGCTCATCGCCACGTTGCGTTACCTGGCGACAGGGAGAAGTCTTCAGGACTTGAAGTTCAACACAGGCATCTCCCCCCAGGCTCTGGGCCTCATAATCCCAGACACCTGTTCTGCCATCATCCAAGTCCTGCAGGAGGACTATATTAGGGTAAGTTTGCTCCCTTAACATCACATTTTATGTATTACATATATGCTAATGTATTGTATTTCTTTCATCCTTCCCTAATTACCATGATTGTAATATGCTGAGAATGTCCCCTTTGTCCCCATGCATGTTGGAAGCTTTAGATTGCCCCTTTTTTCTCCTCCCTAAATATTTCCCTTCACTAACTTTTCCAGCAGGGGCGCCTGTTGCTCCAAATGTTTGGGGGTTCAAACCCCAATTTAGGAAATAAACTTCCTCCTTTTTTGCTCTGGTGCCTATTAAACGCCCCCAGTTGTCCCCTCCAATGCAGCCATTTTGTTCCCTCAAATGCAGCCATTTAGTCCCCTCTAATGCAGCCAGTTTCCCCCCAGCCCTGCACTTACCTTCTTGTGGTCAGTGCCATCCTTCTTCTGTCCTTGATGTCTTCTCCTTCCCTTCATGTTGCATCAGCCAATCATGTTACCATTAAACAGACTTGGTGAACATGATTGGCAGAGCAGCCTGTCAGTGTTTACCCAAGGAATGCCCCCCCCCCCTGCGTCCCCGATTTTTCTTTTAGGAAGCCAATTACATCCCTCAGGTTGTAATTTGCAAGACTATTTTACTACCTGTTTCTGCTATGCAATTTAAACCCCCTAAATGCCGCAATGATTCATATGTCGGTCGCTTTACAAGAGGCCATCCACCTGAATAGTGTGCGGCATAGACAATACATAGGTTCATGCAACGCATGAACCTATGTATTGTTCTGAGTGATGGGCACAGGAGAGAGGGGGCAGTGCTCCAGCGCCCACTCTGGACGCACCGCCACTGCAATGCTATCCTGTGGCCAAACACATCTCCCCCCACCCCCAAAATAATTTAGTAATGGCCCATCAGAGGGGGTGATGAATATGATAAATGAGCCTTCCATTATCCTTTTTTTACACACCTTAATAAACGTATAATTTGATTGATGTTGGCCTCTAATTTTTTGGGATAGAATTTCCTTGTAATGTATGACTTTGTTTTTCTAATATTATTTCATCTTGTTTCACTCCACTGCTTCCTTCCACGCCACAGGAATGGCAGACTGTGGCATCGGAGTTTGCCACGCGGTGGGACTTCCCCAACTGCGGTGGTGCCATAGACGGGAAGCACATCCGCATCGAGCCGCCACCCCGTTCTGGGTCCTACTACTACAACTACAAGGGGTTTCATAGCATTGTGCTGATGGCGGTGGTGTCAGCACGGTATGAATTCCTCTATGTTGATGTAGGGAAGAATGGCCGGATGTCCGATGGGGGATCCTTCATCCAGACGGAGTTTGCCCTCCGTCTCCAGAGTGACGACCTTGCATTGCCACCGGATGCAGGGAATATTGAAGGACTCCCCTTTGTTTTTTTGGCTGATGAAGCCTTCGGACTCGGACGGCATCTTATGAGGCCATTTCCACAGAGGAACCTGACCCCAGAGAAGAGGGTGTTCAATTACCGGCTGGCCAGGGGCCGAAGAGTCGTTGAAAATGCCTTTGGCATAATGGCCAGCCGGTTCCGCCTTTTTATGACTTCCATCCACTTGGCGGACTACAAAATAAACTATGTAGTGTTATGCTGCTGTGTGCTACACAATTTTCTTTGCCGCAAATCTAATTCATATATGGCCTCAGTTTTGCCAGAGGCTGGACTTTCCCCTGCAAATCCCCTTCCGGGCCTGGAATCTGCCCGTCTTGGCTTGCCCCCCCAAAATGCCCGTGTGGTTCGGGACAAATACATGGAGTATTTCACGGGTAGGGGGGCAATTCCTATGCCAGCCTATGTCTAAGTATCCCAATAAAAAGCTTGTTTAAACCTTTAATTATTTGTTCTTTCCTGTCTCCTAGTTTGTCTTTGTGCATTTGTAGTGGCAAGTGTATTTTACTTTAGTAAAAAACAACCATTTCACTATGTAACCTTACAAAAGAACCAAATAAGCTTAGAGGGTATTATAAAAAGAAGCTACACGTTGTTTGTGGTCAAATATTTTACTCTGTGCACATTCTCTTCATTTTTTTTTTTTTTTTTTACTTTGGGGTTGGCCTGGCCCCAACCCGGCAATTTTTTGCTTATGAAAATACAAAAATAACAGTTGCATTTCAAAAATTACAACATTGGATACCTCTGAGCAATCGGAGACATTCACTTACACAAACTATGTCTCTATGTGCCCGTCCTAATATGGGGTCCTGCCACCCCTTGGCCAGCCAAAAATTGAATATGCACACATTTGTGTTTTTTTTCATATAGGAAGTTTACAATCCTGATCCCTATTGTCAACATGTGCTATCTGCCATCAGGGGTGATCAATGGACGTGTTTTGGGGGTGCAACCCCTTCCTCAGTTCACCGACTTTTGATACGAGGAAGGGGTTGCACCCACAAAAGACGTACATGGATATCCCCTGATGGCAGATAGCACATGTTGACACACTGTGTGCATATTCAATTTTTGGCTGGTTTGATAGTCAAAAAAATTCAAAAAATTACAAAAACAAACATGTAAAAACAAATGTGTTTGGATGGCTTATTGAATTCTCCCCAAAACATCGAGAATGTCTTTAAATGTTTGTTCCATCACATGGATTCTTTGTTTAATTAGGTCCAGTTCCGTGCTACATTCCATCACTTGCTGGATGAGGCGGAGGGCACTGTCAGCAGAGAACAGTGTACTATCCTTCACAACATTTACATCCCCTAAAAACCAAAAAAAAAATGTATTATAACTCTGCAGGCCTACCTCGCTTACCTGAAGCTGTGGTGACAGATACTGACCTGTTGTGGTGACCAGATCCACAACGTCATCCACCTCTCCTTCCTGCACTTCTCCTTCCTCCACCTCAACTTCCTGCACATCTTTCGGTTGTGGGTCTTTGGGAGTTTGGGGTTGCTTGGAAGTTGTGGGGTGCATGTGCTCCCTGGAGTGTCCTCCTCCCTGTCTTCTCTCCCCTATGAGAATAAAACCAAAGGTCTATTTATCACACTGTAAATCTCATTGTTAAAATAAAAACAGGCTAAATTGCTTGGAAGTGGGGTACAAGTGTGTGTTTGTGCGGAATTTAAAGAAGAATGCATTATTTATGACCCCAAATATGTTTAGTATTCACATTTGGATGTAATTTTTTTGACATGGAGGCACCACAAAAATTCTCTGATGCACCTGTGTGGGACACCCAAAAAAGGCGGGTCTGGTGGCCCACACTATAGTGCTCCAAAGTACAGATGTGGAAGCAGCTGCTGAGTGTCCTCTCCTTTACACTGATAAAAGTTTGCATTTCATTCTCTTTACAAACACATCATCTAGACTAAAAAATTATCCACAATAGTTGATCAAAAATGGCAGATGTCTAATTACTTTTGTGGCTCTAAAATAAGCCAAAACCGCGGATAGTGGCCGAACGAAGTGTCGGTAACGTAACGAACGATTACTGTGCCCAACCAAGTTCAAAATATTACATTTTGGAAGGGAGTCCAATATGAAAAAAAAAAAACATGTCAGTTTATAAAAAGATTAATAGCAGAAAAGTCAACATTTTACTTACTTTTAGCGAGCATCCTCTTTATGCTCCTCAACTGGTCTGGCTCCCTCAGTTTGAGGTCTGACCACCTCTTTCTGAGCTGCTCATTTGAGCGTTTCACCCCGAACTTCGCCCTCAGACTCTTCACAACTTTAGTGAGGATTTTGGCCTTCCTTCTATTTGGTTTGCTATACGGCCCATGCTTGGCATCATAATCAGCCTTGACCAAGATGTCCGCCATCTCCGCCAAAGACATATTCAATGCCTTAAATCTCCTCCTTGATCGTGACGTGTCCTCGGTCTCCGGGCTTGTCTCCTCGTTAGTTGCGGAATTATCAGACACCTGCTGTAACTCCGCCATATCTGTCTGCGCGCCGAAAGAGAAGGGGCGGGGAAAAGATGTTAGTTAGAACGTCATGGGCGGGCGATGTGTGCGGAGCAACGTGTTCGAATTTTGACGCATGCGTGGTGTGTATATAGCAAACACACATGTGACTATAGTACGTTCGGTGTGCGGAGAGAGGAGTTCAAGTGATGGACGTGTGAACGAAGGTATGTGATTTTGTGACTTGTAAAAATTGTTGGCCTATACTGTCTTGAGATTGTTGGAGGATATATATGGTGACTAGGATGTTAAGGAGGTTAGACTGTTTGCCTCACATTAGTTAAATATAATTTATTTAACTCGCAGATACAATATGAATGTCTTTATTAGCGACAAAGAGTTCCTGGCGGAATTTATTGACCGGGTAAGGGAGCTGCCGGCTCTGTGGGAGACGAAAGACCCCATCCATAAAAAAAAGGGGTGAGAAAAGCAGCGCTGGAGAAGCTGCTCCCATTTGTGCATACCAAGGTGCCCACAGCCACAGCAAAACAAGTGGACACTAAAATTGGGAGCTTGAGAGGTACCTACAGGACTGAACGCTCTAAGGTGCTGGCTTCTCAGAGGTCAGGAGCAGCAGCAGATGATGTTTATGTCCCGATTTTGTGGTACTACAACAGGATGTCCTTCCTGGATGACCACATTGAGACAAGGCCATCACTCTCCACTCTTCCCCCCAGACTTCCCTGCAGCCAACCTGAGCCTTCTCTGGAGCAAGAGGAGGCAGCCATCCTGGATGATCCTGATTTGGCCATCTGGAGCCAGGTATAGTATTAACTGAAAATGTATTGGGATAAAATTAATGTTTGACAAATATGTCAGGATGAGAAACATACATTATTTTGGATTCCACAAGTGAAATCAAGATCTGTAGACATTATTCTGCACTTAATTGGGTGCTAAATAGTCAATCTGATGTAGTGGTAAATTTAAAGCAAGGATTTATGCATTTACATTCTAATTGCTTCAATCAGGATTACAAAGTTTGATGCAAAGATTAAACCAACATATTAAACTATGTTCCTTTTTCATACACAGGATGAAATCAGCCAGGAGGAGGGTCTGGAAACTGTCAGGCAGGAGGAGGAAGGGCCCAGTGGCAGCCAGGAGGTGGCAGGGCCCAGTGGCAGCCAGGAGGTGGCAGGGCCCAGTGGCAGACAGGAGGTGGCAGGGCCCAGTGGCAGACAGGAGGTGGCAGGGCAAAGGAGAAGCACCGGATCCCAGGTGCCTCCCATCCGGCTTCACAAAAGAGGCAGGAGGGACAGGACCACCAGTGAGGCAGCAATGGCCCTTATTAAAGAGGCCCATGCCACCCTCAAGGAGCCCACATCCCCTGAAGAGGCCATTGCCGGCCTAGTGGAGGCTAAGTTCAAGGTGATGAGCATGGAGCAATGCCTCCTATGCGAGCCCCTGCTCATCACCTTGCTCAACAAGGGGGTGATGGAGAAAATTACACCCAATACCGCCATATGTGAGGTGGCCCAACTGACCCAACCTCAACCTCCACCTCCACCTTCTTCTTCTGCCCCACCCCCTTCTGCTACACCTCCACCTTCTTCTTCTGCCCCACCCCCTTCTGCTACACCTCCACCTTCTGCCCCACCCCCTTCTGCTACACCTCCACCTTCTGCCCCACCCCCTTCTGCTACACCTCCACCTTCTGCCCCACCCCCTTCTGCTACACCTCCACCTTCTGCCCCACCCCCTTCTGCTACACCTCCACCTTCTGCCCCACCCCCTTCTGCTACACCTCCACCTTCTTCTTCTGCCCCACCCCCTTCTGCTACACCTCCACCTTCTGCCCCACCCCCTTCTGCTACACCTCCACCTTCTTCTTCTGCCCCACCCCCTTCTGCTACACCTCCACCTTCTTCTTCTGCCCCACCCCCTTCTGCTACACCTCCACCTCCTCCTCCTGACAGGAGTACCCCTCCAGTGGGCCAGCCTCCAGCCAAACGAAGAAGGAAGGCTGCAGGGAAGGCTTCAGGAAAGGCTGCAGGGAAGGTTGCCAGGAAGAAGAGGAAGTGATGGCCTTGCTTCATTGTTGTCGGACAGAAGGCAGCCTGTTGTAGTACCACACACTTGGGACATATATATCACCTGCTGCTGTTCCTGACCTCTGGGAGGCCAGCATCAGATTGTGTTCAGAGATGTTGGCCTTCTCAAGCTCCCAATTTTAGTGTCCACACAGGGTTGCTGTGTGCTCTGGGTTCCCTGGGATGCACAAATGGCAGCAGCTTCTCCAGCGCTGCCTTCTCTTTATTTAATTTATAAACATGAATAAATGTGATTTTTGGTTAAGTTCATACTTGACTATGTGTATTTTTAAATAAACAAAATCAAGCTTTGGAGTAAGCAGATTGTCAGGGTCACCTGTGGCCAGGTGACAGATGCACACCGTAGGGGGACAGGAGTGCACCGCGAGGTAGTGAACCCTATGGCTGGCTTCTGCGGATAGGAAACTGGGTGGTTGTGGAAAGCGGGACCAGAGGAGCACAACCGGGATCCTAACGGAAGCTAGAGCCAAGATTCCCCAGGGCGCGGAGTCTAAGACCCAGCTGGTCTTCTCCAGGGCCTCTAGTGGTGAGGATGTTAAGCTGCAGGCTGGGACCAGGTCGCGGCCCCTGGAGTTTCCTAGCTCACGCCCCGTAGGATAAGGGGAAAACAGGGGAAGCAGCAGCACACGATAAGAGAGAACCGAATAACAAGCTGAAGGTCAGGGGCCACAAGCAGACAAGGATAACGAAGAACGAGCCGAAGGTCAAGGGTCACGAGCAGACAGGGATAGTCGGGGACAAGCCAATAACGTAACAGAGAGACAGACGTAGCACACGGCAGGCAGGAACCCAAACACACAATGCCTAACAAACACGTTGATCAGCAAAGCAGGCTTGCAGTGCACAGGTTAATATAGTGTTCTGTGATAGGGCCTGGGGTGGAGTCAGGCTGGGAGGAGATTATAAAGGAAGCCAGGTGAAGGAGGTCTGGTCTCTAGATGAACACATGAGGAGGAAGGTAAGATGGCAGACAGACAATGCATATCCATGACAGTACCCTCCCTCTTACGAGGCCTCCCCCTTCCCCGCCTGGGCCCAGGTTTAGAGGGAAACTTCAGATGAAACTCCTTTAACAGACGAGGTGCAAAGACCTCAGATGCAGTGATCCAAGACCTCTCCTCAGGACCAAACCCTTTCCAATGAACGAGGTACTGAAGAACGCCTTTACAGAGTCGGGAGTCCAGAATTTTACTGATCTCGTACTCCTGATTATCCTCAGAGACAGGCGCCACGGTAGGGAGAGGACGAGAGAATTTATTGAGGACTAAAGGCTTTAGAAGAGCAACATGAAAGGAGTTAGTGATTTTAAGGCTCTTAGGAATCTGGAGTTTGAAACAAACCGGATTCAGTTTAGCAGTTACCGTGTATGGACCGATGAATCGTGGAGCAAACTTCAGAGAAGGAACTCGGAGCTTGATGTTCCTGGTAGAGAGCCAGACTTTGTCCCCTGGCTGAAGAGAAGGCGGTTTACGCCTGCGGCGGTCGGCAAAGCCTTTGAATTTTTCAGCAGCTGCCCGGAGGGAATCATGAACGTGACCCCAAACGGAATTGAGAGACTCCTGAACCGAAGCCAAAGCTGGAATGTCTGGAGAACAGATCATGGGAAGAGGAAGTTGAGGGTGTTTTCCATAAACTGTGAAAAAGGGTGTCTTCTGCGAACTGGTATTCACATGATTGTTATGGGAGAATTCTGCCCATGGGAGTAGAGAGGACCAATCGTCATGGTGAGAAGACACAAAGGTGCGAAGAAAGACCTCTAACTCCTGATTAACCCTCTCAGTCTGTCCATTGGATTGGGGATGGTAAGAAGAAGAAAAATCCAAGACAATATTGAGGGATTTGCAAAAGGCTCTCCAAAAACGAGACGTGAATTGGACTCCCCTGTCGGAAACAATATGAGAAGGGACCCCATGTAGGCGGAGAATCTCCCGAATGAAAATGGGAACCAAGGCAGGGGCAGAAGGAAGACCAGGAAGAGGAACAAAATGAGCCATCTTGGAGAATCGATCGATTACCACCCAAATGACTGTATTATTCTCAGACAGTGGGAGATCGGTGATAAAATCCATGGCAATATGGGCCCAGGGTTCCTTAGGAATGGGCAAGGGCATGAGGAGACCAGCAGGAGCTTGTGTGGAGGATTTGGACTGAGCACAGACATGACAAGCTTTAATGTAGTCTTTGACGTCTGAGCGGAGATTAGGCCACCAGTAGTGACGACTGATGAGTAGGAAGGATCGGAGGAATCCAGAATGCCCTGCCACCTTGGAATCATGTCCCCAACGAAGGATCTTAGTTCTTAGCTCAGTGGGGACAAAGGTCTTACCAGGCGGAATTTTTGACTTCAGGGTGGTAGAGTGGGCAACAATGCATGAGGTGGAAATGATCGGCTCAGGTTCAGGGGCGGACTCCTTGTCCAAAGTGTCAAATGACCTAGAGAGCGCATCAGCCCGACCGGTACAGGAACCAGGTTTGTAGGTAATCGTGAAATTAAAATGGGCAAAGAAGAGACTCCACCTGGCCTGTCTAGGATTCAGACGTTTAGCATTCTGTAGATACTGTAAATTCTTGTGATCGGTAAAGATCGTTATGGAGTGAGGGGAACCCTCCAAGAGATGACGCCACTCCTCTAACGCCAATTTAATTGCGAGAAGTTCCCGATCACCGATGGCATAATTCCTCTCTGCCTGAGAATTTTTTTTGGAGAAGAACGCACATGGTTGGCGTCTCTTCTCAAAGATTTGAAGAAGCACAGCTCCCACCCCCATTGAGGAAGCGTCCACTTCAATAAAAAATGCATTCCCAGGATTTGGTCTCCTCAAGAGGGGGCCAGAAACAAAGGCCTGTTTCAGGTTGTGAAATGCAGAGACAGCTTCGGGAGGCCAGTCTCTGGCATTCACACCCTTCTTGGTCAAAGCGATAATAGGCGCGGCAATGGAAGAGTAATTCCTTATGAACTGCCTATAATAATTAGTGAAGCCAAGAAAGCGCTGTGTGGCCTTGAGGCTAGCAGGAAGAGGCCAATTGGTGATAGCCAAGACCTTCCCAGGGTCCATACGAAGACCCGAACATGAGACGAAGCACCCCAAAAACAGGACCTCAGAACATTCAAAGGAACATTTCTCCAGCTTGGCATAGAGATTGTTCTCTCTAAGACGTTGAAGTACAGTGCGGACATGGTTTCTGTGGACGAGCAGATTTTCAGAAAAGATCAGAATGTCATCCAGATAGATGACAACAAACTGGTACAGCAGATCTCTGAAGATTTCATTGACAAAGTTTTGAAACACGGCTGGAGCATTACACAGACTAAAAGGCATCACCAGATATTCGTAATGCCCGTCTCTAGTGTTGAATGCAGTCTTCCATTCGTCACCCTCCCGTATTCGAATGAGATTGTACGCGCCTCTGAGATCCAACTTGGTGAAAATGGAGGCACCCTTCAACCTATCGAATAGCTCAGATATTAAGGGTAAGGGGTATCGATTTTTAATAGTAACCGCATTTAAACCCCGATAATCGATGCAGGGTCTTAAGGTACCATCCTTTTTGGCAACAAAAAAGAACCCTGCCCCTGCAGGCGATGAGGATTTCCGGATGAAACCTCTCTCCAGATTCTCTGCGACATACTCCGACATGGCCTGGGTCTCTGGGATGGACAGAGGGTAGGTACGACCCCTGGGTAGAGTTGCTCCGGGGACAAGATCAATAGCACAGTCAAAAGAACTGTGGGGAGGAAGCACCTCAGCTGATTTCTTACAGAACACATCCCGGTAATCGCTGTATGCAGCAGGAAGATCAGAAGAAACAGAAGTGGCAGCAACCGGAAGACTCTCCTTGGGGGTCACCTTGAGAAGACACGATGAGAAACATGAGGAACCCCAGGCCAGGATCTGCCCAGAGACCCAGTCCACATGTGGAGAGTGGAGCTGTAGCCAAGGGAGGCCCAATACAACTGGGGTAGAGGCCTTGGGTAGAATAAGAAAGGATATCCACTCCTGGTGGAGAATCCCTACCGACATCCTAATGGGTAGCGTCTGGAAGCGAATAGGGCCCCCTGGGAGAACAGTGCCATCAATTGCCGAGACTACCAATGGGGTAGTGAGAGGTGAAAGGGTAAGCTTCATAGAAGAAGCAGTTCTCCAATCCATAAAATTGCCGGCAGCCCCGGAATCCAGGTATGCAAGGGTTGACTGAGGAGAAGTGCCTACATGAAGGAACACCGGCAAGAGCAGGCGAGAAGGTGATGTTTCTGGGTCCAATACTCCACCTTCCAAATGTATTAGACCCGAGCGTTTCCCGGACGAAGCGAGCAGGAGTCACGAAAATGACCCTTGCCCCCACAATAGAGGCACAAGCCCAGAGTTCTGCGCCTAGCACGTTCTTCGGGGGTTAGTCTGGTCCGGCCCAGCTGCATAGGTTCTTCAGCAGGTAGAGGATGCTCCACGGAATGAAGGGAGGGGAGCTCAGACTGGCTAGGACCCAGAGAGTGCTGGCGTCTTTTTTCTAAGGACCTCTCTTGAAAACGAATGTCGATCTGGTTGCATAATGAAATTACATCGTCCAGACCGACGGGAATGGCTCTTCCCGCTAATTCGTCTTTCACTCGGTCAGAGAGGCCATGTAAAAAGGTAGCGACCAGGGCCTCATTATTCCAGCTCAATTCAGCTGTGTGGATACGGAACTGAAGAGCATATTGCCCCACTGAACTAGATTCTTGGCGAAGACGTAAGACAGCACTAGCCGCTGAAGAAGCCCGAGCCGGCTCTTCGAAGATATTACGAAAGAGCTTCAAGAAATCGGACAGACTGGAAACCACCGGATCGTTCCTCTCCCACAGGGGGGCAGCCCAGGCCAAAGCTTCACCGGAGAGGAGGGAAATGATATAGGCTACCTTAGCCCGGTCAGACAGGAAGCTTTGAGGCTGAAGCTCAAAATGAATTGTGCATTGGCTGAGAAACCCCCTGCAGGCCTTGGAGTCCCCAGAGAAACGGAACGGAGCTGGCAATCTTAGTGAGTGTGAGGCTGCGACTGGTGCGATAGGTACAGCCGCTGGTTGTACTTGGGGTTGCGGATTCGGGGTTCCCAAGGAGACCTGAAGCTGTTCGAATCGAGAAGCCAGATCCTGGAGGAATCGCATCACCTGAGTCTGATTTGATTCCTGGGTCTCAAGTCTGCGAACTATGCCCTGCAATGGATCATCCGCGGGAAGCGGGATGTCAGCCGGGTTCATGGCTGATCAAACTGTCAGGGTCACCTGTGGCCAGGTGACAGATGCACACCGTAGGGGGACAGGAGTGCACCGCAAGGTAGTGAACCCTATGGCTGGCTTCTGCGGATAGGAAACTGGGTGGTTGTGGAAAGCGGGACCAGAGGAGCACAACCGGGATCCTAACGGAAGCTAGAGCCAAGATTCCCCAGGGCGCGGAGTCTAAGACCCAGCTGGTCTTCTCCTGGGCCTCTAGTGGTGAGGATGTTAAGCTGCAGGCTGGGACCAGGTCGCGGCCCCTGGAATTTCCTAGCTCACGCCCCGTAGGATAAGGGGAAAAGAGGGGAAGCAGCAGCACACGATAAGAGAGAACCGAATAACAAGCTGAAGGTCAGGGGCCACAAGCAGACAAGGATAACGAAGAACGAGACGAAGGTCAAGGGTCACGAGCAGACAGGGATAGTCGGGGACAAGCCAATAACGTAACAGAGAGACAGACGTAGCACACGGCAGGCAGGAACCCAAACACACAATGCCTAACAAACACGTTGATCAGCAAAGCAGGCTTGCAGTGCACAGGTTAATATAGTGTTCTGTACTAGGGCCTGGGGTGGAGTCAGGCTGGGAGGAGATTATAAAGGAAGCCAGGTGAAGGAGGTCTGGTCTCTAGATGAACACATGAGGAGGAAGGTAAGATGGCAGACAGACATTAATGCATATCCATGACACAGATACAGGCATACCCCACTTTTAAGTACACAATGGGGTTTATTTACTAAAGCTGGAAAGCGCAAAATCAGGCTCACTTCTGCACAGAAACCAATGAGATTCTAAGCCTGGCTTGTTCAATTAAGCCTGGTAATAAAACCTGGAAGTTCATTGGGTTATATGCAGAAGTGAGCCTGATTTTGCACTTTCCAGCTTTAGTAAATAAACCTCAATGTGTACTTAAAAGTGGGGTATGCCTGTACATTTGACTGACAATAAAAGGCACAGATATCACCCCCCCCCCCAAAAGAATAACTAATTCTGATTAGCACAAAAACATGGTGGGAAATTTAAATAATATAGATTCCAAAATTAAATGGGAGATCACTATCAAAACATTGTGAAATTATAATTAACATCATTTTGAAAAATCTAACCATTTAAATTATTCCTAAAAACTTGCACGATATAATACACATAAATCTTATAAAGAGCAGCATGAAAAAGGTTAAAAATAAGGCATAACTCTGTGTGAATATCAGCAGCAAAAGAAGGTCACTCGTTTTGATTAATGTAACATTCTAACGAAGATTTCAATGCAGAACATTTAAACGATGAAATATTTTTGAGCGTGACGAATATGCTCTCTCCATTACGAAGGCTTGTTTTACCAGAAGATGCGCTCCCGTCTCATAGTTGCTTGTGAGCATGCGCGCTTTTGGAAGAGTCGTAAAAGCATACACACGAACCATTTTCTCGTCACAAAACAGGCCGACGAGAAACACGACGAGGAAATCTGGAATCCTGACGAGAAAATAGAGAGCAGGTTCTCTATTTTCTCGTTGAGATTCTCGGCAATTTTCTCGTCGTAAAACCATACACACGAACGTTTTTCTAGACAAAAAAACTCTTGCGGCACTTTTCTTGACTGTTTTGGACGGGAAAAACGGTCGTGTGTACGAGGCCTTACACGAACATTTTGTCTGTTCGCAGGTTCTGGTGCGAACCGAACAGGGGGGTGTTCGGCTCATCCCTGGTGGCCAGGCTGTGTAAAAGTCCCACACATGTGGTATTCCCATAATCAGGAGGAGTAGCAGAATGTATTTTGGGGTGTAATTTGTTGTATGCATATGCTCTGTGAGAGAAATAACCAGTTAATATGAAAATTTTGTAAAAAAATAAAAAATAAAAAAATAATTCTTCATTTTGCAAAGAATTGTGGGAAAAAAATACAACTTAAAAACACTCACCATGCTACTTACTTAATACCTTGGAATGTCTACTTTCTAAAAAGGGGTCATTTGGGGGGTATTTGTACTTTTATGACTTGTTAGTATCTCAAGAAATGAGATAGGCCGTCAGTACTTCAGGTGTGATCAGATTGATCAATTTTCAGGGATTGGCACCATAGTTAGTAGACTCTATAACTTTCACAAAGTCCAAATAATATACACTAATTTGGGTTATTTTTACCAAAGATATGTAGCAGTATAAATTTTGACCAAAATTTATGAAGAAAAATTACTAATTTGCTAGCTTTTATGACAGAAACGAAGAAAAAGGCAAATTTTCACAAAATTTACGGTCTTTTTTTATTTATAGCACAAAAAAGAAAAAAAAACACTAGTGATTAAATACCACCAAAAGAAAGCTCTATTTGTGTGAAAAAAAGGATGCAAATTTTATTTGGGTACAGTGTTTCATGACTGAGTAATTGTCATTCAAAGTGTGAGAGCACCGAAAGCTGAAAATTGGTCTGGGTAAGAAGGGGGTCTAAGTGCACAGTATTGAAGTGGTTAAAGAGATTATTATCATCATTTAGAGGAAGAAGCAAAGGCCGATTTGACTGCCTGTCTGCCAAACTCCACCGATGAGAGAGCTCCTGGGTCTACTCGGTAATGTTTCAGAAACGTATGTTGGAACGACCAAGTCGCTGCCCTGTAAATAGTTTCAATTGACACATTCGCTCTTGCCACCCAAGAGGCAGAAACTGTTCTGGTGGAGTGCGCCCTGACTATCGAAGCGGATCCCAGTCCTTTTGCCCTGTACACCTTGTGGATGATTTTAACGAACCATGAGGCAATCGTTCTTGCTGACGCCTCCTTGCCTTTGTTTATGAACAACCTGATAGTGTCCCTGAAGGATGCTGTAGCCTGCAGATAGCATCTCAAAGTGGAGGCAATGTCCAGCACGTGAAGAGAACCTGAGTCTTGTTCTGAAAATGTTGGAAGTGCCCAAGGCTCCGACATGTTCGGGGATGATGTGACCTTGGGGCTAAATCCTCGCACCGTTCAGAGTTCTCCTCTGTCAGGATAGAATATGATATGATGAAGATCCGCTCCTAAAGCTTGGAGCTCTGAAACCTGTCTGCCAAAAGTTATGGCTATCAAGAAAGATAGCTTCGTAGTTAGATTCCAAAGCGATGCTGATTCCGAAGAGGCCAGAGGTGGATTGGCTAAGACTCTAGGATGATAGCAAGGTCCCAAGTGGGAAAAGATTGTTTAGTTGGTGGTCGGATCTTTTTGACAGCTTTGAAAAATTGGATTATTAATGAATCCTCGGCCCATCTTTTACTGGTTGCCGCTGAAATTGCCGCTACCTGCACCTTTAGTGTACTTAAGCAAGACCTGGGTCTAAGCCTGCCTGCAAGAATTTTAGAATTTGAGAGGATGATGAAGAATCTGGATCGCAGTTTCTGCCAATCATGAAGGCCCTGAATTTGTTCCACACCTTATCATATATACTGTTTGTGGATGGCTTTCTTGCGCTGAGCAGGGTTGCGATAACTTTGTTGGGACACCCTAGGGATTGGAACCTTTCCCTTTCAGCTTTCAGATGTGAAGATCTAACCTGCGGGAATCTGGATGGGTGTGACATCCCTGTGACAGGAGAAAAGGTATTATTGGAACCTTGACTGGAGGCTGTGTATTTAGGTACATTGCTGTGGGGAACCAAGGACGTCTTGGCCAGTACAGTAGGACCGCTATCACCGTCGTGGTTTTTACCATAAACCTCAACAGGAGGGTTTTTTTTTTGGAATGAGAGGCCATGGAGAGAAGGCATAGGCCAGATTGCATGCCCAGGGGCTGAGAGAGCATCTACTGCCTCCGCCTGGGGATGAGGAAGTCTCGAGATGAACCTTGAAAACTTGGTATTTAATGCTGTTGCAAATAGGCCCAGTCCGAGGGGACCCCACTGGTCCACTAACCAGTCGAAAACTTTCGGGTGCAGAGACTATTCGTTGGAATCTACGAACCTGCTAGATAGGTGGTTGGCCCTTGAGTTGAGAAGACCGGGCAGATAGACTGTCCTTAGGTCTTTTAGATTCCTTTTTGCCCAAAGGAATATGGTTTCACTTCCCTCAGCAGGGACCTGCTGAGCGTCCCTCCTTGTCGGTGTATATAAGACACCGCAGCCCCGTTGTTCATTCAGAGAAGAACTGGTTTGCCTGTAATCTTGAATTCTAGGGCTAGCAATGCAAGGTAGGCTGCCCGGACCTCTAAGATATTTGATACCAGGCCTGTTGTATGGAAGGACCATCATCCTTGCCCTGAGATCTGGTTGTAGTGTGATCCCCAACCTGCTTCACTGGCATCAGTAGTAATTGTGAACCAGTTGACATGTCCTAATGGACGAGATTTCATAGGCGTGTGTTTCTTCATCCACCAATGTAGACTCCTGAGCATCAGGGTCATCAGGTGTATGGGTTGGGACAGATACCGTCTGTTCCACAGCCTCAAGAACTCCAGCTGGAAATGTCTCAAATGCCAATGGGCCCAAGGGACCATAGGGGTGCATGACGACATACGGCCTATCAGGCTCTGACAGTTTGAGGCCGACAGGTAGGATCTCACACTGACTTTCTTCAACTGCCGAATAGTGGATGTCACCTTTTGAGGTGGGAGAGATACTATACCGTTCTGTTCCACTAACTGGGCTGGATCCTTCGCCAGGAGACCAAGGTCGTCCAAGTAATGGTATACTCGAAGCCCTAATTCTCTTAGAGGGGACATGATGGCAATTAGGGTCTTCGTAAAGACTCTTGGTGATGTGCAGAGGCCGAATGGGAGGCTCCAAAATTGAAGATCTACATGCCCCACTGCAAACCTCGGATATTTCTGGAAAGGAGGGAGTGTCAGTATATGCAGGTAAGCATCCTGCAAGTCTATTGATAACATCCAATCCCCTGGTTGGATTATACGCATAATAGTTTATTGCGACTCCATTTTGAATTTTTTAGGAAGATATCGCGATTTAGCCTCTTCAGGTCTATCACGGGTCTCCAACCTCCGTTTCTCTTGGGGACTAGAAACAGGGTGGAGTAAAAACCGAAAATATTTCTGATGGAGACACTGGAACCACTGCTTGTTGTTTCTGCAAGAGGAGAAGAAATCGCTTTAGTGCTTTCGCATTTTTTTGGGGGGACCTTGACACCCTTGACGGAGAGAAGAAGTCTTTGGGGGGTTTGTTTGGAAACGTCCAGAAGTGACCGTATTTAACTGTGGAGACTACCCACGGATCCCTGTACTTTGTTCCCAGATCTTCGAGAAGTGTTTGAGTCTGGCCCCCACAGGGATCGCTTGGGATGGCCTGGCATCCTGACCATGGTTCAAACCACAAGGCCCGTTTGGCCATAACTGTGTGGAGCGTTGACCTTGTGGAGCATCGATCTGAATCGATTGCGGCTTCACCAATAGGATCTGCTGAGAGCTTTAGCTCATCTAAGGCCCTGATGATGTCCTCTCCTGGGATATCCTGTTGGATTGCCAACTCTATATCATCTTTCCAGATGCGTAGGGCGTTGGACACTGACGTCAGGGCTATCGCAGATTTACAGGCAATGCCCGCCATCTGGTGGGAGATCAAGATCCATCCTTCTGTATGGTGGATCCTTAAACAAGGTCGAGTCTTCCATGGGCAATGTGACGTTCTTTGCTAACCTTACCACAGCTGCATCGACCACTGGAGGGCCCTCCAGCGTTGCGGAATCGGCCTTTGAGAGAGGGTATAACTTTCCCAGTCGATCAATGGAGAATCTTTTCTCCGTCTTCTATCATTCTTCCTCAATCACACTCTTGTTGATCTTTCCCATAAGAGGGGAAAAGGAAATCTGGTGTTTGAGAGAGGGGAAGTACGACTTAGACTGTGTCAGTCTCTTCCTAGCCGATCGCTTGTTTTACCGCCTGCACATAAGGCTGGACTATAGCGAAGACCAAAAACCACGGGCATCTATGTCATCAGAGAAGTCCCCTGAGATGGCATTCTCTTCTTGATGTTTAGAGGAAGAAGCAGGCGTCCGGCGTGAGATTTCACTTGAGGATGGCCCGGGAATGGATGCCTCAGCCGTTTGCTCCTGAGTAGGAGATGCCAGATGTTGCGGCGGCATTGTGGCTACCAATTCCGCAAGGGAATTCTTTACTGCTTTCTTAAAGTGGAAGTAAACCCATCGATTTAACAGTTTCAAAAAACATTTATATTCCCGGCATGCCGGGAATGCTAACTGTCACATTGGTTGTGCTCTAAACCAAACTGTCAACCATCCAATGGCTGGTGTCATAACTGATCACATGTGCAGCATCATGGCAGTTGAACATTAAACAAGTCCAAGATGGCAGCTTCCTTGGCTGAAAATGATAGGAGGGTTTACCTCCACTTTAAGTAGGACTGCCACTTGCAGGCCTTCGGACTCTCTGTTCGCTGCATAGTCCCTTAGGCAATCTCGACAGATTAGCTTGTGTGGAAGCGGGGTGGCTCCACAGGCCTGACATTTTGGGGGTCTAGGTCTTGGGGAGCGTGAGTGACGGCGTTTTTTGGTCGATGACTTCCTGCCACTCCCATGGTCTCCACGCCTGGAAGACCTGTCTTTGCTGGGACTAGAGTCATCAGAGTCCTCATGTCGCCTTGAGGTCTTTTAGACGTCTTCTGGCGTACAAGGCTGAGATACATAAGAGTAACAGCCTCAGTGCACTCTTTTTCTTTTTTAAAACATGCGTAAACTTACCTGGTCCTTACCTTAAGTGTAGAGTAGGATCTTGTATGGGCGGCGAATGGCTCATGTTAGGTGGCTTAGCAGAGGAAGCAGCTAAGAAAGGAACAGGAAAGGGTTAACGACCATGTCCTAATCTGGCTAAGAGAAACAAAATCTCCGTGTTTTTTTTTTAAATATTAATTTATTTATATATATATATATAGATATATATCTATATATATATCTATATATATATATATATATATTTATATTTTTTTTTTGGGGGGGGGGTTTCTTGCACACATATATAGTACATATATTTCCCTTTTTTTTTTTATAATTTTTTTTTTCCAGTTTTACTTGCACACCTGCATATACTATAATTAATTTTAATTTTAAAAACTATTTCCCCCCCTTTTTTTTTTAAATTTTTATATAAACGACAGATATTCTTCCCTGGAGCTTTCTGTTAAGTAGATCTCAGGCAGCCAGGGAGATAAATGGGACCAGGTGGATAGAGGAAAACGCCTCTGCCCTGTAATTTAGGGTTAAGGGCAAGAAAACTAAATTTTTCCCTAACCTAAGATGGCCGCCAGGGCTTCTGCGCTTACCGTGCAGTTGCAGGCATCATTCAGATATCATTCTTTTCAGCTGGCGATTCTGTGCACGATAAAAACGTTCTGCCGCTTGATCGTTCTTATAGGCGGCGGGTGCATCCGGTGCTTCTCCAGGCTCTCCTGTGCCATCGGTGGCTCGGAGAACGAATTGGCCGGCGCCGGATGGGAAGCATAGAGATGACTGGTGAGTCTATGACCGTCGGAGGCCCGGCCGCGACGTTATGACATCACGCCGGGTTCCCGTATGTAAACAAAGCCGTGATCTCGGCTGTCAGCATGAGATTAGTGAATTTTTTTGACCGATCTCATGCTTTCCAGCCTGGAGGAGAGATGTGGGGTCTTATTGACCCTGCATCTCTCCATAAAGAGGACCTGTCACAAAAGATTCCTATTACAAGGGATGTTTACATTCCTTGTAATAGGAATAACAGTGATCAAAAAAACAAAAAAGTAAAAAAAAGAGTAAAAAAATAAAAAAAGTAAAAAACAAAAAAAAAGAATAAGAAAAAAAAAAACCACCCATGTCCCCGGTAGCTCACGCTCAGAAGCGAACACACACGTAAGTCCCGCCCACATATGTAAACGTCGTTCAAACCACACATGTGAGGTATTGCTGTATGCGTTAGAACGAGTGCAACAATTCTAGCACTAGACCTCCTCTGTAATGCGAAAATGGTAACGTGTAAAAAAAAATTAAAGCATCGCCTAGGGAGATTTTTAAGCACTGAAGTTTGGTGTCATTCCATGAGTGTGCGCAATTTTAAAGCGTGATATGTTAGGTATCTATTTACTCAGCCTAACAACATCTTTCACATTATACAAAAAAATTGGGCTAACTTTACTGTTTTGTATTTTTTTTTAAATTCCCCCAAAAAAGGCGTTTGAACATTTATTGCGCAAATACCGAGCGAGATAAAAATTTGCAATGAGCACCATTTTATTCCCTAGGGTGTCTGCTAAAAAAAACATATATGTTTGGGGTTTTGAAGTAATTTTATAGCCATAAATTTATGATTTTTACATGAAGGAGAGAAGTGCCAGAATAGGCCCAGTGCTGAAGTGGTTAAAATATCCTAATTGTTTTTTTTAGTCGGTCTTTTTTATTTATATAAAAAAAAAACGCTGAGGTGATCAAATAGCACCAAAAGAAAGCTCTATTTGTGTGCAAAAAAATAATACATTTTCATTGGGTTACAGTGTTGTATGAGCGCGCAATTGTCATTCAAAATGCATCAGCGCTGAAATTTGAAAATTGGTCTGGCCAGGAAGGGGGTTTAAGTGGCCAGTGTGCAAGTGGTTAATATAAGGCTACATGCACACGGACGTTTTTACAGACGCTTTTTTGAGCGTTTTTTGCAGCTTAAAAACGGCTCTCCATGTTAGTCTATGGCCTCATGGCCACCATGGCGTTTTTGAGCTGTAAATGGCATAGGCATTTTTAGGCCCCATGTATACGAGACGCTGGTGCAAAGTGTTCAGAACTAAGGTTGAAAGAGGCGTTTAGAAAGGCGCGCCTTGTGGCATTTGCGTGCCGCGTTTTACCACATTTGCGTTTAGTTAGGAAACATCATAAGGAGCCGCCCTAAGCTCCAAAAACAGTATTATGAACGATTTCAGCTATTTTGTGAGACCAGAGTATCAGCAGCTGAGAGAGCAGCAGTGTACCTGTATTTAGCGTGTCACTTGCCACGTCAGCTGCCCCAAGTTGTGGATTGTCCACAATGCAATGGTAGCGATTTCATTTTTTTGGGAAATATATATATTTTGAATGGTTTTTCCTCATTTGCCATAATTTTTGAGTTTATCAATGTAAAAAAATAGGTCACCTTTAAAACGCTTCTAAACTAAAATGCGGCTAAACGCCGGGTACCGCGTCTGAAACGTGGAAATCTTTGGCGTCCGTAGACATTTTTTGGCTTTGTGAAAAATGAGGTTAAACGCAACTGCAGATTTTTTTTTCCAGGCCAAAAACAGTGTTTTGGATGTAATAGAATTCAATGGACCAGCA
This sequence comes from Rana muscosa, assembly GCA_029206835.1. Taxonomy (NCBI): domain Eukaryota; kingdom Metazoa; phylum Chordata; class Amphibia; order Anura; family Ranidae; genus Rana; species Rana muscosa. The sequence continues at coordinate 713,585,619 of CM055117.1, read as the reverse complement.
TCCAAAACGCAAGTACCACGATTTTGCGGCGATTTGCTTTTTTTTTTACCTGTTTATAGCTGGTTGTTAAAGGGAATGTAAAAAAAATAAACATTGCCGGCTCAAAAAAAAAAAAAATCTATAAAAAAAACAGCACGGGGTCCCCCCCTAGGTCCATACCAGGCCCTTGGGTCTAATATGGATTTTAAGGGGAACCCCACACCAAACTTAAAAAAAAATAGCATGGGGGTCCCCCTAAAAATCCACACCAGACCCTTTATCCGAGCACGCAACTTGGCAGGCCGCAGGAAAAGAGGGGGGATGAGAGAGCGGCCCCCTCCCTCCTGAACTGTACCAGGCCACATGCCCTCAACATGGGGAGGATGTCCCCATGTTGATGGGGACAAGGGCCTCTTCCCAACAACCCTGGCTGTTGGTTGTCTGGGTCTGCGGGCGGGGGCTTACTGGAATCCGGGAGCCCCCTTTAATAAGGGGGACCCCAGATACCGGCCCCCCACCCTATGTGAATGAGTATGGGGTACATCGTACCCCTACCCATTCACCTGGTGGAAAAAAACTCAATATAAAACACAACACAGGTTTTTAAAGTAATTTATTAGGCAGCTCCGGGGGTCTTCTTCCGACTTCAGGGGTCTTTCTGCCGGGCGCCCCGCTATCTTCTTCCAGCTCTTTTGCTAGCGGGGTCCCGGTCTTCATCGCCGTCTTCTTCCGACTTCCGGGGTCTTTCTGCCGGGCGCCCCACTATCTTCTTCTAGCTCTTTTGCTAGCGGGGTCCCGGTCTTCATCGTCGTCTTCTTCCGACTTCGGGGGTCTCTTGTTCTGATCTCCGGTGTCTTCTCTCACTCTCCAGTGCCTTCTCCACGATCTCCGGTTCTTTCTGCCTTCTGCCGGGCGCCCCGCTATCTTCTTCCAGCTCTTTTGCTAGCAGGGTCCCGGTATTCATCGTCGTCTTCTTCCCTCTTCTCTCCGCCCGATGTTGCCTCGTCGCTGTCTGCCGCTACAATGCTCTGTCCGCGGAGCGCACCCACTTATATTGGCATGGCGCGTGGTCACCGGGTGATGCCACCCGCTGACCCCGCACCCGTATTACGTCCCATGGTACGGGACTGTGACATGATACGGGGGCGGGGTCAGCGGGTGGCATTACCCGGTGACCACGCCCCATGCCAATATAAGTGGGTGCGCTCCGCGGACAGAGCATTGTAGCGGCAGACAGCGACGAGGCACCATCGGGCGGAGAGAAGAGGGAAGAAGACGACGATGAAGATCGGGACCAACGGCCGGGGTTGTCGGGAAGAGGCCCTTGTCCCCATCAACATGGGGACAAGGTGCTTTGGGCTGGGGGAGCGCAGGGCGCCCCCTGCCCCAAAGCACCCACCCCCCATGTTGAGGGCATGCGGCATGGTACAGTTCAGGAGGGGGGGGCGCGCTCGCCCCCCTTTCCTGACCTGCCGGGCTGCGTGCTCGGATAAGGGTCTGGTTTGGATTTTGGGGGGACCCCCACGCTGCTTTTCGGTGTAGGGGGTTTCCCTTAAAATCCATACCAGACCTAAGGGCCTGGTATGCTCCTGAAGGGGAACCCATGCCAGTTTTTTAATAAAAAATTGGCGTGGAGTTCCCTTTCATGATTCATACCAAACACGGGACAGCGAGCGCGAGGCTGCCGAGAAAAAGCATGATAGCATCGCGCTGGAGACATTCTCGGCCAGGTAGTCGCCTCTAGGATACGACTTGAGCGGCTGCTTCACGCTCAAGTCGTGTTCAAGTTGCCTCGCAAAGTCGTGCTGTCCCTGTGTCAGCTGGCACACGAGTCGCCCCGCGAGTCGGATCGTCTTCATCCGACTTCCCGGGCGACCTCTATTCAAATCAATGGGCTCCCATAGGGAACCATTCATTTTCAATAGAGCGCCGCTCAAATTTTTATTTACTATAGCAGTGCGCCTCCGGTTCCTGGGCTCAATTAAGGATTTATCCGGCGCACCTATTAAGGTATGAACCGGCGCAGCGCACTGTTTATAGTAAATCACCCCCAGAGTGTAGAAATACCCATTTCCTGTCGCATAGTAATAAAGGATTTGAACATGGCTTGGCAATAAATTTGGTGTAGATAAGTCAGGTCACATCTTGCCCACAACGGACTGCCTAGGAGTTTAAAATAATTGGAGTGATTGGGGGTTAAGCTGCAGAGGTTGATTAGACAAGGATAAATGGGTTGTGTCAGAAAGCAGAAACAGGTTGAGATTTTCAATATAGTGTTTTCCATTGCTATAGGGACAGTGCATCTGTATATAAGATTAGTCAAAATTTCATACAAATAAGCGATGGCAACCTCAGTTGTGGTAGCAGCATTATTTACAGTAGTTGTGAGAAACGCCACCAATGAATGTATACCAACAGGGCAGCATAGCAATATAAACAGAGATTAGGGAAGGACAGACCACCACGAGAGGTAATGAGTTGTGGTGCCTCAAGAGAGGGTCTGGTTGATTTGGGGTGCCAAAGAAAAGTAGAAAGAAAGGAATTAATATCTTGAAGGACCTTTTTGGGGATGTAAATCAGTGTGTTAGAAAGGAAAAATATTTTAAATACAATTACACGTCACGTTAACATAAGGGGGAGTTAAACCCAATGAGTTGTTTTAGTTCCAATTGAGGATAAACAAAGTAACAAATTGTTATCATAGAATTTAGACAATGGTAATTAAATGTCAATTCCCAGATATCTAAATTTGTGTGTGATCTGCAGTGGGCGATCAAGCGGCGAAGGTAAAAGAAACGTCCATTGGAAATGCAAGTGATTTTGTCCAGTTGACCTTAAACCCTGGATATTGACCAAAATCTTTTATAATGTGTAATACTTCAGGTAAAGTATGTTGAGGGTCTGAGTAAAGCTAGACTCATTCCTCCAACAGACCAACCTGGACGCCACTTATTAAGGGAGATATATGAAAAAGCTTGGCCAACAGTTCAAAGGCCAGGGCAAATGGAAGGGGCGAAAGAGGACACCTTGTCTGATGTCCCCCTATAAAAACAGGAGAAAAAATGCAGCCATTGACACGTAGCCAAGTCTGAGGTAGTGCAAAGAGAATCTGTATCCATGAGATAAAACCCTTACCGAATCCAATCACCCGCAGGACTTAGAACAGATAGGGCCATTCTATAGAATGAAATGCCTTGTGTGTATCCAAGGCTACCAGGGCTCTAGGGATAGGTGAAGTGTTAGGAAATTGTAGATTAGTAAAGAGTCTGTGGAGATTAATATTCAGTGATCTACCTGGGATAACGCCCATTTAATCCAGCTTTATTAGAGAGGCTATGACGGAAGTTAAGTAAATGAATGCCCCCGCACTACTATTTATTACTACAAACTACACTCAAATAATATATATTAAAGAAAGCATCTACCACCTAATAGTGCCATCACTACACCAAATACAAAGTACTATAAATCAAAAAATAGTGAAGCACTTTCAACTAAATACTATAAAGTATTGCACTGCACTTTTTTGCATTGTTTTTTATTATATTTATATTTTGTATGGCACAATATACACAATGCAAATAAGATTCACATATGATGCTTTGATATTTATATTTTGTATGTATATATATGAATTTTGTTCATTTACTGCACTTGTCACTTTATAGTATTTAGCTGAAAGTGCTTCATCATTTTAGGATTTTTTTGTACTTTAGATTTTTTGTACCATGACTGAATTTAGTTTAGCCTAGTGGCGAAGATTTTAGGATCTTAAGGTCAGTATTAATTAGAGATATCGGTCTAGATCACTCATAATAATTAGGATCTTTATTGGGTTTAGGGATCAATTAAGGCCTCTTCCTCATAGAAAGGGGAATTGCTCTTTCTTAAAAAACTGATGTATAGAGAGCATTAATCATGGAATCGTATCTTCATTATGAGCAATATACCAGTCAATTAGTAAGCTGTCCAAGCCAGGTGTTTTGCACTTAGCAAATGATCCCAAAGTTTTCTCAATCTCCTCACTAGTAATCAAACTATCCAGAAATAGTCTATCTTCTGCTGACAAAGAGGGTAGCCGTGGAGGTGACAAGTATTCCAAAGTGATGGCTGGTTAGTATTAAACTCTGGGGGTATACAGGTCAGTGTAAAAGTGTAAGAAGACATCCAGGATATGGTCAGTGGAAGTCAGTAGGTTACCTGTATTATGAAAAATTATTTGTATAGAAAATGGTTCAGGGGTAGGGTTAGCGAGAAAAGCCAGTAAGTGCCCATTTTTATTCCCTCATTTGAAAATATTTGAGCTTGATATAGTAACTTTTTTTGGTTTCTCATCAGTTAGGGCTATAGCATATAATCTTTGGGCATCTTTCCATTGTTGGTAAGTAGACGTGGATGGGCCAAATACATATAACCATTCAGTGTCTAAAACATTTTGGCACAGAGGCCAATTTTTCATTGTTATTGAACAAACCCCAGTCATATATATATATATATATATATATATATATCTATCTATCATAACAGTTTTTAAAGGCATACCACTTATGGCCCTCTGAAACTGACACTGAGCATTCTTCTGACAGTAGTCATTACATTTATATAAAACCATATTCTTCTAGCCAGAAATGGCTCATGGCCAAGCACTATGAATTTTATACGAAATACGAAATTTCATTGACGAATTTCGTTTCGGGAGTGGGAGACTGCCCAGACTGGTACTGGTAGTCGATGGGAGATTCAGAAATGGACAAAATAAGAATGTTCGTTAATATTGTTTTATTATTGTCATAATAATTAAGATTTTTTGTTATGATGAAGTTAAAAACCCAGGAAGTCAGCACAGGGATGATGGGAGCCCCTAATAATGAGCACATCAGGGTACAGCCCCAGGAGGAAGTCAGCACAGCACAGGGATGGTGGGAGCCCCTCATAATAACCACAGCACAGGGATGGTGGGAGCCCCTCATAACGAATGTTCGTAATTGTTACGAAAAGTTAACCTAACGAACTTTCGTATTTCATACGAATCCAAATTGAAATACAAATTAACGGGCTACTACAAACCCAGGAAGTCAGCACAGCACAGGGATGATGGAAGACCCTCATAATGAGCACAGCGGGGGGTACAGCCCCAGGAGGAAGTCAGCACAGCACAAGGACGGTGGGAGCCCCTCATAATGAGCATAATGAGTCGACGATTGCCATATTGAGAAAGGTATTTTTTGATTTTTAAATTCATCATAACGAATGTTCGTAATTGTTACGAAAATTTAACCTAACGAACTTTCGTATTTCATACGAATCCAAATTGAAATACGAATTAACGGGCTACTACAAACCCAGGAAGTCAGCACAGCACAGGGATGATGGAAGACCCTCATAATGAGCACAGCGGGGGGTACAGCCCCAGGAGGAAGTCAGCACAGCACAAGGATGGTGGGAGCTCCTCATAATGAGCATAATGAGTCGACGATTGCCATATTGAGAAAGGTATTTTTTGATTTTTAAATTCATCATAACGAATGTTCGTAATTGTTACGAAAAGTTAACGAAAATTAGTATTTCGTACGAAACAAATCCGAATTGAATTTCGTCTAATACGAAACGGAACGGAATGAAACTAAACGAATGGAGGACTTATAGAGCACTTATGGAGGAACTTCTGCCTCCCCCTCTCGGGTCGTCAGCCACCTAAGGAAGGGGGGAAATTGGAGTTCCACCAGCAGTGAATCTCACTCTCCCCTCCCTCCCTCCGTCTCCTGCCCCCGGGATCCCCGAGCGGATCGCCGTTTCTAGCGTGCGCGCGAGGAGAGCCCTCTTCATGTGTGAAAGGACGTCACAGGGGGGCGGGAGCGGTGATGCCCGCGCGCACGTCGATCGGCGTGCGCGTTATCCTACGGCGCAGGCGCGAGCCGCCGATTGTTGTTAACTCAAGCTGTGTGAGCACAGGTGCGCTGACGGAAGGACACAGACACTTTTCACAGAGCATGTAAGCACTGGGGTGCTGGGGACAGGCATTTTTCAAGACTCATCTGTTCAGCATCTGAGCTGTGGCATTTGATAGCAGCATATTAAGATTGCTAAGACTGAGTTAAGCAATAGATGCATAGTAACTAGTACCTCTGTTTTGTGCCTAGGACTATGTATTCCCGAAGGAGAGGGGCAAAAACAGGGAGAAGGGGTGCAAAAGCGCAGCGGTCAGGTCCTGGGAACTCTAGTCGCACCTTCACGGCACCTGCTTCCCCTGTAGGACCTGAAATGGTTGACCAAGCTGAACCATTGTCAGACATTGTAGCTACCTCCAACACTCCAGCCTCTGCATATGTCACTAAAGATGATTTTGCTAAGGCCCTGGCTGGTTTGGAGGGGAAATTGGCTAGTTTGATCGCGTCTACCCCCCCAGTCTGGGAAAAAACGTCACAGGTCCCCTTCTCCTGCCCCTGACCCGTCGGCTGCGGATCAGGAGTGGGTAGAAGATTCGGATGTGCCTTTGGAGGATGCATTGGAAGGGCATGAGGATAGTTCTTCATTAGAGGGCTCAGCCCCGGAGGAGGTCTTTGCAACCTCACATTCTCAAAGGTTGTTAGCTCAATCACTCACTGAGACGCGTATTGGTTATATGTTGCCCCTGACAGAGTCAGCAGAGGCCCCTTTTTCCTCTTTGGGTTTTCTAAGGCGTCCTCAAGGGGCACATGCTTTTCCTATGCACCCGTTGCTGGAACAGCTTATTTATGCTGACTGGGAATTCCCAGACAGGCATTTAATTCCTCCTAAGAGATTCTCTCAGATTTATCCTATGGAGGAAAAATTCACGAAAACGCTGCTGTTTCTTCCCTGAATAAAATTCTTGACAATGTTCAGGTGTTTAAGGATCCAGCGGAAAAAAGGCTGGAGTCATTGCTTAAAGCCTCATTTGCTATGGCCGGTGCAGTTGCACAACCTGCAATAGCAGCTATTGGCGTCTGTCAATTCCTTAAGGATAAGCTGAAACAAGCCGTCAGGGGGGAAGAGGTCCCGGACCTTCCTGAACTTCCTAAGGCCCTTTGTTTTGCAGTTGACACCATAAAGGATTCCATTCATCAGACGTCACGTCTCGCTCTTCTGCTGGTACACATGCGAAGAGTACTATGGCTTAAGCATTGGTCAGCAGAGCTGCCTTGTAAGAAACTGATGACTGGGTTTCCTTTTCATGGAGAATGTTTGTTTGGGGATGACTTGGATAAGTACATCCAGAAGATTTCGGGTGGAAAGAGTACCCTTCTTCCAGTAAAAAGGAGTAAGCGTCCTTCATTTAAATGTTCTGCCTCTCCGTCACCAGGAGCATCAGCCTCCAGGCAGTCACGACAGCCTCCGCCTTCAGCCCCAAGAGAAAGGCCCCAAAGCCAGGCTCAGGACCAGAAGAAGTCCTGGGGACTAAAATCTGCAAAGCAGAGTCCCAAGTTCTCCTTATAAAGGGGCGCCCCCACTCGCACGATTGGGGGGAAGGCTCCTGCAGTTTGCTGGAGCCTGGCAGGAGGAGATCCAAGACAGCTGGGTCATCTCCATAGTTTCTCTAGGTTACAAGCTAGAGTTTCGGGAATTTCCTCTGCCTCGTTTTCTAAAATTGAGCATTTCCAAGGATCTGGTAAAAAGGGCTTCATTGTTTCAGGCACTAGACTGGTAGTTGTCTCAAGGGGTGATCGTAGAGACCCCCTCAAGGAAACAAGGAATGTGATTTTAATCAAATCTCTTTACAGTACCCAAACCAAATGGAGATGTCAGACCCATTTTGGAGGAAGGAAGTAAAACACTAGAAGATTAATAGGATGAGAATCTATAGTGCCATGAAGGAAAGGGTACCAGCCAGCACAGTCCAACTTCAGGTAAATCAAGGCAAAGTTCATGGTGAATAGGGATGAGCTCGGTGTTCGAGTCGAACATAGGTTCGACTCGAACATCGGCTGTTCGCGCGTTCGGCGAACAACGAACGATTTGGGCCGTTCACGCCAAATTCGAGTGATGCGAACGGCCCACAATACACTGCGCCATCGCAGTGTAATCCCGGCGCTGTGATTGGCCAAGCATGCACTGTGACCCTGCATGCTTGGCCAATCACAGCGCCGGCAGCGAGGAGAGCAATAATTGGCCACAGGCAGGATGCCTGTGGCCAATTATAGCTGAGGGGGTTTAGTACACGCCCCACACTATAAAAGGCCGCCAGCGCGGCGGCCTTGTGTAGTGTGTTCCGGAGCAGGGAAAGTGAAGGATAGGCAGGGACAGTGTCAAATCTTGTCAAATCTATTCTTTGCTAAACCTTGTGTGTAGGGACAGAGAAGGATAGGCAGGGAGAGTGTCAGTGTCATATTCTTTGCTAAACCTTGTGTGTAGGGAGAGAGAAGGATAGGCAGGGAGAGTGTCAGTGTCATATACTTTGATAAACTTTGTGTGCAGGGAGAGAGAAGGATAGGCAGGGGACAGTGTCAGTGTCATTGTTGCTAAGCCTCCTGCACATTATACACCTTAACTTAGCCTGTATTGCTGCTTTTTGCTGGTGTGTTACACCAACAGGATTTTGCGGCAATTACAGCGGGCGGAGTGTACCTCCTGACCATATTACACCTTAACTTAGCCTGTATTGCTGCTTTTTCCTGGTGTGTTACACCAACAGGATTTTGCGGCACTTACAGTGGGCGGAGTGTGCCTCCTGACCATATTACCCCTTAACTTAGCCTGTATTGCTGCTTTTTCCTGGTGTGTTACACCAACAGGATTTTGCGGCACTTTGAGCGGGCGGAGTGTGCCTCCTGACCATATTACACCTTAACTTAGCCTGTATTGCTGCTTTTTCCTGGTGTGTTACACCAACAGGATTTTGCGGCACTTACAGCGGGCGGAGTGTACCTCCTGACCATATTACACCTTAACTTAGCCTGTATTGCTGCTTTTTCCTGGTGTGTTACACCAACAGGATTTTGCGGCACTTACAGCGGGCGGAGTGTGCCTCCTGACCATATTACACCTTAACTTAGCCTGTATTGCTGCTTTTTCCTGGTGTGTTACACCAACAGGATTTTGCGGCACTTACAGCGGGCGGAGTGTACCTCCTGACCATATTACACCTTAACTTAGCCTGTATTGCTGCTTTTTACTGGTGTGTTACACCAACAGGATTTTGCGGCACTTACAGCGGGCGGAGTGTGCCTCCTGACCATATTACACCTTAACTTAGCGTGTATTGCTGCTTTTTCCTGGTGTGTTACACCAACAGGATTTTGCGGCACTTACAGCGGGCGGAGTGTGCCTCCTGACCATATTACACCTTAACTTAGCCTGTATTGCTGCTTTTCCCATTTCCCTGCAGGCCATTAGAATGTCTGGAAGGCAAACAAGGAGAGACAGACAGTCAGGAGCCAATAAAAGAGGGCAAGCAGGCTCTGTGTCTAGAGACAACAGTGCTGGTCATGGACGCGGTGCATCGCCATCAGCACGTGGCCATGGGACACGCTTGTCCTTCTTTTCGGCAGCTGGACGTGTTGAGCCGCATCATGCCGAAGACTTGGTAGAGTGCATGACCAAGCCCTCCTCATCCTCCTCATCCTCTCTCACCCAGGCTCAGGGTACTGGCAAAGCAGCTGCCAAAGCGTCCTCTTCCCTGGTATCAATGTCATCATCAGTCACTCCTTCCCTAGACCAACCATGTCCTCCTGAGGAGTCCCCCGAACTGTTTGAGCACAGTGTTGGGTACATGCTCCTGGAGGATGCCCAGCGTTTCGAAGGATCTGATGATGATACCCAGCTAGAGGAAGGCAGTAGCGTGAGAGCAGAGAGAGGGGATGCTCAAGAAGGACACCAATCTGGCAGTCATGTTCCAGCAGCTGCAGCATACTGCCAGATTGGCTCCAGTGATGAGGAGGGAGGGGATGATGAGGTCACTGACTCCACGTGGGTGCCTAATAGGAGAGAGGAGGAGGAGGAGGAGGAGGAGGATGAGGAGGAGGCACATCTCCAACGAGGCAGGATGCCCTCGGGGGGCCAGCGTAAGGGCAGCACACCGACGGAATCACACCGCAGAGCTCCGCCTGTGCAGGGCGCTGCCTCTGCCCGTTATTCAAAAAGTTCTTTGGTGTGGGCCTTTTTTGAGTCGAGTGCATCAGATCACACAGCTGCTGTTTGCAACATATGTCTCAAGCGTATATCGCGTGGCCAAAACATCACCCGCTTGGGCACCACATGCTTGACCAGACATATGTTGACCTGCCATGCAGCTCGTTGGCAAGCCTACCTTAAAGACCCACACCAAAGAACAAAGCTGACCTCTTCTTGCACCGCATCAGCTGGGATCTCCAACCCCACTATACCTTCAGTCCTCTCTGAAACCTGCTCTGAGAGGAATGAAGGTGTAGAATTAGGTGTGTCACAGCCAAGTACTTGCGGGCACTCTACTAGCAGTACACCGACGTCCGATTCTAGCAGGCAAATTTCCCTGCCCCAGCTGCTGGACCGTCAAAAGAAGTTCACTCCCAGCCATCCACATGCCCAGCGGTTGAATGCTAGCTTGGCTAAATTGCTAGCACTTCTGCCTTTTCAGTTGGTAGACTCGGCCCCCTTCCGTGAGTTTGTGCAATGTGCGGTTCCTCAGTGGCAGGTTCCCAAACGCCACTTTTTCTCACGGAAGGCGATTCCGGCTCTCTACCGGCATGTGGAAGGCAATGTCTTGGCCTCGCTGGACAGGGCGGTCAGCGGTAAGGTGCATATTACTGCTGACTCATGGTCCAGCAGGCATGGACAGGGACGTTACCTTTCTTTCACGGCCCATTGGGTCACTCTTTTGGCAGCTGGGAAGGATGCAGGACAAGGTGCAGTAGTGTTGGAGGTTGTTCCACCGCCACGCCTCCAAAATGCTACTACTGGTTGTGACACACCTCTGTCCTCCACCCCCTCCTCTTCTTCTTCCTCCGTGGCCTCTTCCTGTGCTTTGTCCTCGGAACCAGCGGTGCTCCGTAGGCGTTCAAGGGGCTACGCAAGTACGCAGGCAAAAAGATGCCATGCCGTGCTTGCGCTGGTGTGTTTGGGGGACAGGAGCCACACTGGGGCTGAGGTTCTGTCTGCTCTGCAGGGGCAGGCCGAGAGGTGGTTGACGCCACGCCAGCTTAAGCCAGGAATGGTAGTTTGCGACAATGGCACCAACCTCCTCTCCGCTCTCCGACAGGGACAACTGACCCATGTGCCCTGTGTGGCTCACGTCCTTAACCTGGTGGTGCAGCGGTTCTTGGGCAGGTACCCGGGCTTACAGGATGTCCTGAGGCAGGCCAGGAAAGTCTGTGTGCATTTCCGCAGATCTTATAATGCCAGTGCTCGCCTGGCTGAGCTGCAAAAGGAGTTGAACCTGCCCAAGAACCGCCTTATATGTGACATGCCCACCAGGTGGAACTCAACGTTGGCCATGCTGCAGCGGCTGCACACGCAGCAGAGGGCCATCAATGAGTACCTGTGCGACTACGGCACCAGGACAGGGTCAGGGGAGCTCAGGTTTTTTTCACCACGCCAGTGGGGCATGATCAGGGATGCATGCACTGTCCTGGCACCATTTGAGGAGGCCACGAGGATGGTGAGCAGTGACAGTGCATGCATCAGTGACACTATCTCTTGTCCACCTGTTGGAACATTCGCTGCGTGGAATAATGGACAGGGCACTTGAGGCAGAACAGAGGCAGGAAGAGGAGGACTTCCTTGCCTCTCAAGGTCCCCTTTACCCAGACAGTGTTCCTTCTGTCCCACCCATCACACAGGAAGAAAAGGAGGAGGAGGAGGATTGTGTCAGCATGGAGGTGGAGCCTGGCACTCAGCATTATCAGCAGCAGTCTTTTAGGGATGATTTACAGTCCCAAGAAACCAGTGGACTTGTACGTGGCTGGGAGGAGGTGGCTGCGGATCATGTCGTCCTTAGTGACCCAGAGGACTCCGGACCGAATGCCTCAGCTAACCTACGCTGCATGGCCTCCCTGATCCTGCAAAGTCTGCGGAAGGATCCTCGTATTCTTCGGATCAAGGAGAGGGACCATTACTGGCTGGCCACCCTCTTTGATCCACGGTACAAGGGTAAGGTTGCGGACCTTATCTTACCGTCGCAGAGGGAGCAGAGGATAAGACAACTCCGGGAGGCCTTGCAGAAAGGTCTGTGTAACGCGTTCCCAGAGACTGGGAGGTTACAAACTCCTGGTCCTGGACAACGAGTTGCTGAGGCTTCGGTCAGTCAAAGAAGGAGCGGTGGGGAAGGTGGCCGTCTGACCGAAGCGTTCAGACAATTCTTTAGTCCGCAGCCCCAAGGTATGATCGGTTCCAGCAACCATCGCCAGCGTCTGATATACATGGTGCAGGAATACCTAGGGGCAAGGTCAGACTTGGACACCTTCCCCACCGAAAATCCTCTGGCTTACTGGGTCTTGAGGATGGATCACTGGCCAGAGCTTGCACAGTATGCCATTGAGCTACTGGCCTGTCCTGCATCCAGCGTTCTTTCAGAACGCACATTCAGTGCTGCTGGAGGATTTGTCACGGATCACAGGGTGCGCCTGTCCACCGACTCTGTTGATCGACTGACCTTCATAAAGATGAACCAGTCTTGGATCACCACCAGCTACCAAACACCTGTAGCTGATATAACAGACTAATTTATTTTCAAATGTCACATCCCTTCAAGACTGATGCTGATGCTGAGAGACTGTCCTGTTATGTTGACTGACTATCCTCCTCCTCAATGATCCGATTGACGATGATAGCTTGGAAGAACATTTTTGTTTCTGGGTAACGCCACCAGTGGCTAAGGCCCAATTTTTCAGCCCCTGTTTAACAGGGGTGTGTTATTACAATGTTTTATGCAATGCTTTGCAGCAGGGCTCATTCCTGCACTCCAACTAGAGTATCTGGGAGTGGTTGCAGTGTCGTGGCACCAGCACCAGTGGCTAAGGCCCAATTTTTCAGCCCCTGTTCAACAGGGGCGTGTAATTACAATTTTTGATGCAATACTTTGCAACAGGGCTCATTGCTGTGCTCCAAGTACAGTATCTGTGAGGGGTTGCAGTGTTGTGGCACCAGTGGCTAAGGCCCAATTTTTCAGCCCCTGTTTAACAGGGGCATGTAATTAAAAAAAAATATGCAATGCTTTGCAGCAGGGCTCATTCCTGCACTCCAACTAGAGTATCTGGGAGAGGTTGCAGTGTCGTGGCACCAGCACCAGTGGCTAAGGCCCAATTTTTTAGCCCCTGTTTAACAGGGGCGTGTAATTACAATTTTTGATGCAATACTTTGCAACAGGGTTCATTGCTGTGCTCCAAGTACAGTATCTGTGAGGGGTTGCAGTGTAGTGGCACCAGTGCCTAAGGCCCAATTTTTATGCCCCTGTTTAACAGGGGCATGTAATTACAATTCTTGATCTAATAATTCACAGCAGGGCCCATTCCTGCGCCCACCAAGACTAACTGTGAGGCCTTACAGTGTTGTGTCAACACCACCACCACCAAAGGCCCCATTTTTCAGCCCCTGTTCAACAGGGGCATGCAATTACAATTCTTGATCTAATAATTCACAGCAGGGCCCATTCATGCGCCCACCAAGAGTAACTGTGAGGGCTCACAGTGTTGTGGCAAAACCAATATGTAAGGGGCAAATTTCAGCTGAGTATATACGGCAGGCCCCTACTTTCAAACATCCAACTTACAAACGACTCCTCCTTGCAAACGGAAGGATACAACAGAAAGTGAGAGGAAATCTACCCCTAGGAAGGCAAATTCTCTCCTGTAAGAGTTAATATGGGAAAAAAAGTGTCTCCTCTCCACTGATGCTTTATCACCAATTCTTGTTTCAATAAAAACCCCAAATTTTCAAAAAACATTTGTCATTAGGACGGAAAGTGAGGTGAACTGTTCTGAACAGGTGCACACTGCACAGACAGCAAAACAAATGTTACAGGGGTGATAACCCTTCCCTATGTTTTCCAAAAAGCTTAAAAATAGATTTTTTGCCTGGAGCTACACTTAAACAATGTACCTGCTCAAAATTACAAACAGATTCTACATAAGAACAAACCTACAGTCCCTGTCTTGTATGCACCGCCTGTATACGGCTGTTCAGAGTATATTGGGCCTTTTTTATTTTGTGTGCGGGGTTCCCCTTAATATCCATACAAGACCCAAAGGGGCTGGTAATGGGCTGGGGTGGGGGGGGTGTGTGATGGGGTAGCTATGCCATTTTTCTTAAAGATTTTCATCCATATTACCGGGACCAGACATTACATTAAAGCCGCAAGCAGTTTTAAATCGCTTTTTTTCCTTTAGAAATGTAATTTTGTGCAGGGACAGTTCTAAACACGGGAAACATGTGGCACTTCACAGGCATACTTTAGACACCCCCCAGGTACGATATTTAAAGGAATATTTTACTTTTTTTTTTTTCACTTTATGCATCATTAAAATGACTGCTCCAGAAAAACGGCCGTTTTTAAAACTTATTTTTGCATTGATACATGTCCCCTGGTGCAGAACCCGGGTTCCCAAACCCTTTTTAGGACAATAACATGCATAATAGTCGTTATAATTGGCACTTTAGATTTCGAACGTTCGCATCCATTGTATTTAATAGGGTTCTAAAGTTCCTGCGAACTTTCGGTCCGTTCGCGGGTTCTGGTGCGAACCGAACCCGGGGGTGTTTGGCTCATCACTAATGGTGAACTTGATTAATAAGTTATATAACCCACTCTGCAAAATTAATAATGTGTGACATGGTACACCCAGCCGACCAAGCATCTTTTTAATGCCCAAACCGTGCTGTCAGTCAAATACATCTCCTCCAACACTACTCTTGACTAATGTTTTTTCTAATTACCACTAATAATTAAATTTTGTAATTAAGGTCTGCACATTTCAGCTCATCAGAGACAATTTTTTTACTGGTGACATATCATTTAGGGGATATCAATAGTAATACCGAAGATAGCAGAAAGAAAATATACAGTATCTCACAAAAGTGAGTACACCCCTCACATTTTTGAAAATATTTTATTATATCTTTTCATGTGACAACACTGAAGAAATTACACTTTGCTACAATGTAAAGTAGTGAGTGTACAGCTTGTATAACAGTATAAATTTGCTGTCCCCTCAAAATAACTCAACACAAAACCATTAATGTCTAAACCGCTGGCAAAAAAAGGGAGTACCTCTTCACCAAAGTGAACTAGGTGCATTGACTTCCAAAGAAAAATCAGGATAGAGGGCGATGGTTAGAAGTAGGGATGAGCCGAACACCCCCGGGTTCGGTTCGCACCAGAACCTTCGAACGGACCGAAAGTTCGCGCGAATTTTCGAACCCTATTCGTTATAATGGACGCGAACGTTCGAAATCAAAATTGCTAATTACAACGGCCAATATGCATGTTAATGTCATAAAACAGGTTTGGGGACCCGGGTCCTGCCCCAGGGGACATATATCAATGCAAAAAGAAATTTTAAAAACTAAAGTTTTTTCGGGAGCAGTCATTTTAATGATGCATAAAGTGAAAAAAAAAAAAGTGAAATTTTCCTTTAAATATGGTACCTGGGGGGTGTCTAAAGTATGCCTGTGAAGTGGCATGTGTTTCCCGTGTTTAGAACTGTCCTTGCACAAAATGACATTTGTAAAGGAAAAAAAGAAGCCATTTAAAACCACTTGCGGCTTTAATGTCATGTCTTGTCCTGGCCGCCATATGGCTGAAAATCCTTGAGAAAAATGGCATGGCTACCCCATCACCCCCCCCCCCACCCCAGCCCCTTTGGGTCTTGTATGGATACTAAGGGGGACCCCGCACCCAAAATAAAACCCTATACCTACAACCCTATATACTCTGAACAGCAGTATATAGGTGGTGCAAACAAGACATGGACTGTAGGTTTGTTCTTAAGTAGAATCTGAACAGGTACATTATGAAGTGTAGCTACATCCCAAAAAAATCAATTTTTAAGCTTTTTGGAGAACATAGGGAGGGGTTATCACCCCTGTAACATTTGCTGTCTTTGCACATCTGTTCAGAACATGTCACCTCACTTTCCGTCCCAATGACAAATGTTTTTGGAAAAGTGGGGTTTTAATTGAAACAAGGATTGGTGATAAAGCATCAGTAGAGAGGAGATACCTTTTTCCCAAATTAAATCTAACAGGATATAATTTTCCTTCCTAGGGGTAGATTTCCTCTCACTTCCTGTTTTCTCTTGCCGTTTGCAAGTAGGAGTCGTTTGTAAGTTGGATGTTTGAAAGTAGGGGCCTGCCGTATATACTCTGCAGAAATTTGCCCTATTAGATGTTGGTGTAGCCACAAGACTGGTGGGCACAGGAATGGGCCCTGCTGTGAGTTAATAGATCAAGATTTGTACTTGCATGCACCTGTTGAACCGGGCAGAAAAATTGGGCCTTTGGTGGTGGTGGTGGTGGTGGTGGACGGTGTTGCCACAAGACTGTAAGCCCTCACAGTTACTCTTGGTGGGTGCAGGAATGGGCCCTGCTGTGAGTTATTAGATCAAGATTTGTAATTGCATGCACCTGTTGAACAGGGCAGAAAAATTGGGCCTTTGGTGGTGGTGGTGGTGGTGGACGGTGTTGCCACAAGACTGTAGGCCCTCATAGTTACTCTTGGTGGGCGCAGGAATGGGCCCTGCTGTGAACTATTAGATCAAGATTTGTAATTACACGCCCCTGTTAAACAGGGGCTGAAAAATTGTGCCTTAGGCATTGGTGCTGGTGCCACAACACTGCAACCCCTCACAGATACTGTACTTGGAGCACAGCAGTCACACCTGTTGCGAAGCATCTTTTTAAAAAATTGTAATTACACGCCCCTGTTATACAGGGGCTGAAAAATTGTGCCTTAGGCACTGGTGCTGGTGCCACAACACTGCAACCCCTCACAGATACTGTACTCTGAGCACAGCAATGAGACCTGTTGCAAAGCATTGCCTAAAAATTGTAATTACACGCCCCAACAGGGGCTGAAAAATTGTGCCTTAGGCACTGGTGCTGGTGCCACAACACTGCAACCCCTCACAGATACTGTACTCTGAGCACAGCAGTCACACCTGTTGCGAAGCATCTTTTTAAAAAATTGTAATTACACGCCCCTGTTATACAGGGGCTGAAAAATTGTGCCTTAGGCACTGGTGTGGTGGCATGGATCATTGAGGAGGAGGAAGAGGATAGACAGTGAACATAACAGGACAGTCACTCAGCATCAGCATAGGCAGTCTTGAAGGGATGTGACATTATAAATTATTCCGTTATATCCGCTTCAGGTGTCTGGTAGCTGGTGGTGATCCAAGACTGATTCATTTTTATGAAGGTCAGTCGATCAACCGAGTCGGTGGACAGGCGCACCCTATGATCGGTGACAAATCCTCCAGCAGCACTGAATGTGCGTTCGGAAAGAACGCTGGATGCAGGACAGGCCAGTAGCTCAATTGCATACTGTGCAAGCTCTGGCCAGTGATCCATCCTCAGGACCCAGTAAGCCAGAGGATTTTCGGTGGGAAAGGTGTCCAAGTCTGACCTTGCCCCTAGGTATTCCTGCACCATGTATATCAGACGCTGGCGATGGTTGCTGGAACCGATCATACCTTGGGGCTGCGGACTAAAAAATTGTCTGAACGCATCGGTCAGACGTCCACCTTCCCCACCGCTCCTTCTGCTACTGACCGAAGCCTCAGCAACTCGTCGTCCAGGACCAGGAGTTTGTAACCTCCCAGTTTCTGGGAACGCGTTGCACAGACCTTTCTGCAAGGCCTCCCTGAGATGTCTCATCCTCTGCTCCCTCTGCGACGGCAAGATAAGGTCCGCAACCTTACCCTTGTACCGTGGATCAAGGAGAGTGGCCAGCCAGTAATGGTCACTCTCCTTGATCCGAAGAACACGAGGATCCTTCCGCAGGCTTTGCAGGATCAGGGAGGCCATGCAGCGTAGGTTAGCTGAGGCATTCGGTCCGGAGTCTTCTGGGTCACTGAGGATGACATGATCACCAGCCACCTCCTCCCAGCCACGTACAAGTCCACTGGTTTGTTGGGACTGTACATCATCCCTAAAAGACTGCTGCTGCTGATGCTGAGTGCCAGGCTCCACCTCCATGCTCACACAATCCTCCTCCTCCTCCTCCTCCTCCTCCTCCTCTTCCTGTGTGATGGGTGGGACAGAAGGAACATTGTCTGGATAAAGGGGGCCTTGAGAGACAAGGAAGTCCTCCTCTTCCTGCCTCTGTTCTGCCTCAAGTGCCCTGTCCATTATCCCACGCAGCGTATGCTCCAACAGGTGGACAAGAGGTACAGTGTCACTGATGCATGCACTGTCACTGCTCACCATCCTCGTGGCCTCCTCAAATGGTGAGAGGACAGTGCATGCATCCCTGATCATGCTCCACTGGCGTGGGGAAAAAAAGCCAAGCTCCCCTGACCCTGTCCTGGTGCCGTAGTCGCAAAGGTACTCATTGATGGCCCTCTGCTGCGTGTGCAGTCGCTGCAGCATGGCCAACGTTGAGTTCCACCTGGTGGGCATGTCACATATTAGGCGGTTCTTGGGCAGGTTCAGCTCCTTTTGCAGCTCAGTCAGCCAAGCACTGGCATTATAAGATCGGCGGAAATGCACACAGACTTTCCTGGCCTGCCTCAGGACATCCTGTAAGCCTGGGAACCTGCCCAAGAACCGCTGCACCACCAGGTTGAGGACGTGAGCCATACAGGGCACATGGGTGAGCTGCCCCTGTCGCAGGGCGGAGAGGAGGTTGGTGCCATTATCAGAAACGACCATTCCTGGCTTAAGCTGGCGTGGCGTCAACCACCTCTCGGCCTGCCCCTGCAGAGCTGCCAGAACCTCTGGCCCAGTGTGGCTCCTGTCCCCCAAACACACCAGCGCAAGCACGGCATGGCATCTTTTTGCCTGCGTACTCGCGTAGCCCCTTGTACGCCTACGGAGCACCGCTGGTTCCGAGGACAGAGCACTCGAAGAGGACATGGAGGAAGAAGAAGAGGAGGGGGTGGAGGAGAGAGGTGTGTCACAACCAGTAGTAGCATTTTGGAGGCGTGGTGGCGGAACAACCTCCAACACTACTGCACCTTGTCCTGCATCCCTCCCAGCTGCCAATAGAGTGACCCAATGGGCCGTGAAAGAAAGATAACGTCCCTGTCCATGCCTGCTGGACCATGAGTCAGCGGTAATATGCACCTTACCGCTGACCGCCCTGTCCAGCGAGGCATGGACATTGCCTTCCACATGCCAGTAGAGAGACGGAATCGCCTTCCGTGAGAAAAAGTGGCGTTTGGGAACCTGCCACTGAGGAACCGCACATTGAACAAACTCACGGAAGGGGGCCGAGTCTATCAACTGAAAAGGCAGCAGTTGAAGTGCTAGCAATTTAGCCAAGCTAGCATTCAACCGCTGGGCATGTGGATGGCTGGGAGTATACTTCTTTCGACGGTCCAGCAGCTGGGGCAGGGAAATTTGCCTGCTACAATCGGACGTCGGTGTACTGCAAGTACTTGGTTGTGACACACCTAATTCTACACCTTCAGTCCTCTCAGAGCAGCTTTCAGAGAGGACTGAAGATATAGTGGGGATGGAGATCCCAGCTGATGAGGAGCAAGGAGAGGTCCGCTTTGTTCTTTGGTGTGGGTCTTTTATGTGTGCTTGCCAACGAGCTGCATGGCAGGTCGACATATGTCTGCTCATGCTTGTGGTGCCCAAGCGGCTGATGTTTTGGCCACGCGAGATACGCTTGAGACAAATATTGCAAATAGCAGTGGTGCGATCTGATGCACTCGTCTCAAAAAAGGCCCACACCAAAGAACTTTTGTGATAACGTGCAGAGGCAGCGCCCTGCACAGGCGGAGCTCTGCGGTGTGGTACAGTTGCTGTGCTGGCCTCTAGCTGGCCTCCAGGGGGCATCCTGCCTCGTTGGACATGTGACGCTGCATCCTCCTCCTCCTCCTCCTCTCTCCCTTCAGGCACCCACGTGGAGTCAGTGACCTCATCATCCCCTCCCTCTTCACCACTAGAGCAAACCTGGCAGTAAGCTGCAGCTGGTGGAACACTACTGCCAGATTGCTGTCCTTCAGCATCCCCTCTCTCTGCGCGCACACTACTGACTTCCTCAAGCTGGGTATCATCATCCGAGCCTTCGAATCGTTGGGCATCCTCCTGGAGCATGTACCCAACACTGTGCTCAAACAGTTCGGGGGACTCCTCAGGAGGACATGGTGGGTCTAGGGAAGGGGTGGCTGATGATGCCATTGAGTACGCGTTGGCAGCTGCTCTGCCAGTACCCTGAGCCTGGGTGAGAGAGGATGAGGAGGATGAGGAGGGCTTGGTCATCCATTCTACCAAGCCTTCGGCATGATGCGGCTCCACATGTCCAGCTGCCGAAAACAAAGACAAGCGTGTCCCATGGCCACGTGCTGATGACGATGCACGACCACGTCCACGGCCAGCACTGTTGTCTCTAGAAACAGAGCCTGCCTGCCCTGTGTTCTTGCCTCGGCACGCTCTGCCTCTCATTGGCGGTCTTCCAGCCATTGTAGTCGGTAGTGTATATAGTATAAAAAATAGAACTCCTATGTGTGCTCACAACACACTGTAGGTCCTATGGGTGCTGACACTAACACACTATAGGTACTATGTGTGCTGCTGACAAGAAAATATAGGAGCTCTGTTTGCTGCCACTAACACACTAGAAGTCCTATTGGTGCTTCTGAGATGAAAATATAGGAGCTCTGTGTGATGCCACTAACACACTAGAAGTCCTATGGGTGCTGCTGAGAAGAAAATATAGGAGCTCTGTGTGATGCCACTAACACACTAGAAGTCCTATGGGTGCTGCTGAGAAGAAAATATAGGAGCTCTGTGTGATGCCACTAACACACTAGAAGTCCTATGGGTGCTGCTGAGAAGAAAATATAGGAGCTCTGTTTGCTGCCACTAACACACTAGAAGTCCTATGGGTGCTTCTGAGAAGAAAATATAGGAGCTCTGTGTGATGCCACTAACACACTAGAAGTCCTATGGGTGCTTCTGAGATGAAAATATAGGAACTCTGTGTGATGCCACTAACACATTAGAAGTCCTATGGGTGCTGCTAAGAAGAAAATATAGGAGCTCTGTTTGCTGCCACTAACACACTAGAAGTCCTATGGGTGCTTCTGAGAAGAAAATATAGGAGCTCTGTTTGCTGCCACTAACACACTAGAAGTCCTATGGGTGCTTCTGAGATGAAAATATAGGAGCTCTGTGTGATGCCACTAACACACTAGAAGTCCTATGGGTGCTGCTGAGAAGAAAATATAGGAGCTCTGTGTGATGCCACTAACACACTAGAAGTCCTATGGGTGCTTCTGAGATGAAAATATAGGAACTCTGTGTGATGCCACTAACACACTAGAAGTCCTATGGGTGCTGCTGAGAAGAAAATATAGGAGCTCTGTGTGATGCCACTAACACACTAGAAGTCCTATGGGTGCTTCTGAGATGAAAATATAGGAGCTCTGTGTGATGCCACTAACACACTAGAAGTCCTATGGGTGCTGCTGAGAAGAAAATATAGGAGCTCTGTTTGCTGCCACTAACACACTAGAAGTCCTATGGGTGCTGCTGAGAAGAAAATATAGGAGCTCTGTGTGATGCCACTAACACACTAGAAGTCCTATGGGTGCTTCTGAGATGAAAATATAGGAGCTCTGTGTGATGCCACTAACACACTAGAAGTCCTATGGGTGCTGCTGAGAAGAAAATATAGGAGCTCTGTTTGCTGCCACTAACACACTAGAAGTCCTATGGGTGCTGCTGAGAAGAAAATATAGGAGCTCTGTGTGATGCCACTAACACACTAGAAGTCCTATGGGTAGGGATGAGCTTCGTGTTCGAGTCGAACATACGTTCGACTCGAACATCGGCTGTTCGATCGTTCGACGAAGATCGAACGATTTGGGCCGTTCGCGCCAAATTCGAGTGACGCGAACGGCCCACAATGCACTACGCCATCGCAGTGTCATCCAGGCGCTGTGATTGGCCAAGCATGCACTGTGACCCCGCATGCTTGGCCAATCACAGCGCCGGCAGCGAGGAGAGCAATGATTGGCCACAGGCAGGATGCCTGTGGCCAATTATTGCTGAGGGTGTTTAGTACACACCCCACACTATAAAAGGCCGCCAGCACGGCGGCCTAGTGTAGTGTGTTCCGGAGCAGGGATAGAGCAGCATAGGCAGGGACAGTGACTGTTATTTCTTTCTCGCTTAACCTGGATTCCTTTAGTTTAGGGAAAGAGAAGGATAGGTAGGGAGAGTGTCAGTGTGTTTTGTGCTTGTGCTATAGTGTGCTTAAAAAAAACATTTATTCTAGGGACAGAAAACTGTAGGTAGGGACAGTGTCAGTTTCTTTCACTCTGCAAGTCCTTGTTTCCAGGGACCTGGAAGGACAGTGAGTGAATTGTCCTTGTGCTATATTGTGCTTAAAAAAAACATTTATTCTAGGGACAGAAAACTGTAGGTAGGGAGAGTGTCAGTTTATTTCACTCTGCAAGTCCTTGTTTCCAGGGACCTGGAAGGACAGTGACTGAATTGTCCTTGTGCTATATTGTGATTAAAAAAAACATTTATTCTAGGGACAGAAAACTGTAGGTAGGGAGAGTGTCAGTTTATTTCACTCTGCAAGTCCTTGTTTCCAGGGACCTGGAAGGACAGTGAGTGAATTGTCCTTGTGTTATATTGTGATTAAAAAAAACATTTTTTCTAGGGACAGAAAACTGTAGGTAGGGAGAGTGTTTTTTTTCTTTCACTCTGCAAGTCCTTGTTTCCAGGGACCTGTAAGGACAGTGAGTGAATTCTCCTTGTGCTATATTGTGCTTAAAAAAAACATTTATTCTAGGGACAGAAAACTGTAGGTAGGGAGAGTGTCAGTTTATTTCACTCTGCAAGTCCTTGTTTCCAGGGACCTGTAAGGACAGTGAGTGAATTGTCCTTGTGCTATATTGTGATTAAAAAAAACATTTATTCTAGGGACAGAAAACTGTAGGTAGGGAGAGTGTCAGTTTATTTCACTCTGCAAGTCCTTGTTTCCAGGGACCTGGAAGGACAGTGACTGAATTGTCCTTGTGCTATATTGTGCTTAAAAAAAACATTTATTCTAGGGACAGAAAACTGTAGGTAGGGAGAGTGTCAGTTTATTTCACTCTGCAAGTCCTTGTTTCCAGGGACCTGGAAGGACAGTGAGTGAATTGTCCTTGTGTTATATTGTGATTAAAAAAAACATTTTTTCTAGGAACAGAAAACTGTAGGTAGGGAGAGTGTTTTTTTTCTTTCACTCTGCAAGTCCTTGTTTCCAGGGACCTGGAAGGACAGTGAGTGAATTCTCCTTGTGCTATATTGTGCTTAAAAAAAACATTTATTCTAGGGACAGAAAACTGTAGGTAGGGAGAGTGTCAGTTTATTTCACTCTGCAAGTCCTTGTTTCCAGGGACCTGTAAGGACAGTGAGTGAATTGTCCTTGTGCTATATTGTGATTAAAAAAAACATTTATTCTAGGGACAGAAAACTGTAGGTAGGGAGAGTGTCAGTTTATTTCACTCTGCAAGTCCTTGTTTCCAGGGACCTGGAAGGACAGTGACTGAATTGTCCTTGTGCTATATTGTGATTAAAAAAAACATTTATTCTAGGGACAGAAAACTGTAGGTAGGGAGAGTGTCAGTTTATTTCACTCTGCAAGTCCTTGTTTCCAGGGACCTGGAAGGACAGTGACTGAATTGTCCTTGTGCTATATTGTGATTAAAAAAAACATTTATTCTAGGGACAGAAAACTGTAGGTAGGGAGAGTGTCAGTTTATTTCACTCTGCAAGTCCTTGTTTCCAGGGACCTGGAAGGACAGTGAGTGAATTGTCCTTGTGTTATATTGTGATTAAAAAAAACATTTTTTCTAGGGACAGAAAACTGTAGGTAGGGAGAGTGTTTTTTTTCTTTCACTCTGCAAGTCCTTGTTTCCAGGGACCTGTAAGGACAGTGAGTGAATTGTCCTTGTGCTATATTGTGCTTAAAAAAAACATTTATTCTAGGGACAGAAAACTGTAGGTAGGGAGAGTGTCAGTTTATTTCACTCTGCAAGTCCTTGTTTCCAGGGACCTGGAAGGACAGTGAGTGAATTGTCCTTGTGTTATATTGTGATTAAAAAAAACATTTTTTCTAGGGACAGAAAACTGTAGGTAGGGAGAGTGTTTTTTTTCTTTCACTCTGCAAGTCCTTGTTTCCAGGGACCTGTAAGGACAGTGAGTGAATTGTCCTTGTGCTATATTGTGCTTAAAAAAAACATTTATTCTAGGGACAGAAAACTGTAGGTAGGGAGAGTGTCAGTTTATTTCACTCTGCAAGTCCTTGTTTCCAGGGACCTGTAAGGACAGTGAGTGAATTGTCCTTGTGCTATATTGTGCTTAAAAAAAACATTTATTCTAGGGACAGAAAACTGTAGGTAGGGAGAGTGTCAGTTTATTTCACTCTGCAAGTCCTTGTTTCCAGGGACCTGGAAGGACAGTGACTGAATTGTCCTTGTGCTATATTGTGATTAAAAAAAACATTTATTCTAGGGACAGAAAACTGTAGGTAGGGAGAGTGTCAGTTTATTTCACTCTGCAAGTCCTTGTTTCCAGGGACCTGGAAGGACAGTGAGTGAATTGTCCTTGTGTTATATTGTGATTAAAAAAAACATTTTTTCTAGGGACAGAAAACTGTAGGTAGGGAGAGTGTTTTTTTTCTTTCACTCTGCAAGTCCTTGTTTCCAGGGACCTGTAAGGACAGTGAGTGAATTGTCCTTGTGCTATATTGTGATTAAAAAAAACATTTATTCTAGGGACAGAAAACTGTAGGTAGGGAGAGTGTCAGTTTATTTCACTCTGCAAGTCCTTGTTTCCAGGGACCTGGAAGGACAGTGAGTGAATTGTCCTTGTGTTATATTGTGATTAAAAAAAACATTTTTTCTAGGGACAGAAAACTGTAGGTAGGGAGAGTGTTTTTTTTCTTTCACTCTGCAAGTCCTTGTTTCCAGGGACCTGGAAGGACAGTGAGTGAATTCTCCTTGTGCTATATTGTGCTTAAAAAAAACATTTATTCTAGGGACAGAAAACTGTAGGTAGGGAGAGTGTCAGTTTATTTCACTCTGCAAGTCCTTGTTTCCAGGGACCTGTAAGGACAGTGAGTGAATTGTCCTTGTGCTATATTGTGATTAAAAAAAACATTTATTCTAGGGACAGAAAACTGTAGGTAGGGAGAGTGTCAGTTTATTTCACTCTGCAAGTCCTTGTTTCCAGGGACCTGGAAGGACAGTGACTGAATTGTCCTTGTGCTATATTGTGATTAAAAAAAACATTTATTCTAGGGACAGAAAACTGTAGGTAGGGAGAGTGTCAGTTTATTTCACTCTGCAAGTCCTTGTTTCCAGGGACCTGGAAGGACAGTGACTGAATTGTCCTTGTGCTATATTGTGATTAAAAAAAACATTTATTCTAGGGACAGAAAACTGTAGGTAGGGAGAGTGTCAGTTTATTTCACTCTGCAAGTCCTTGTTTCCAGGGACCTGGAAGGACAGTGAGTGAATTGTCCTTGTGTTATATTGTGATTAAAAAAAACATTTTTTCTAGGGACAGAAAACTGTAGGTAGGGAGAGTGTTTTTTTTCTTTCACTCTGCAAGTCCTTGTTTCCAGGGACCTGTAAGGACAGTGAGTGAATTGTCCTTGTGCTATATTGTGCTTAAAAAAAACATTTATTCTAGGGACAGAAAACTGTAGGTAGGGAGAGTGTCAGTTTATTTCACTCTGCAAGTCCTTGTTTCCAGGGACCTGGAAGGACAGTGAGTGAATTGTCCTTGTGTTATATTGTGATTAAAAAAAACATTTTTTCTAGGGACAGAAAACTGTAGGTAGGGAGAGTGTTTTTTTTCTTTCACTCTGCAAGTCCTTGTTTCCAGGGACCTGTAAGGACAGTGAGTGAATTGTCCTTGTGCTATATTGTGCTTAAAAAAAACATTTATTCTAGGGACAGAAAACTGTAGGTAGGGAGAGTGTCAGTTTATTTCACTCTGCAAGTCCTTGTTTCCAGGGACCTGTAAGGACAGTGAGTGAATTGTCCTTGTGCTATATTGTGCTTAAAAAAAACATTTATTCTAGGGACAGAAAACTGTAGGTAGGGAGAGTGTCAGTTTATTTCACTCTGCAAGTCCTTGTTTCCAGGGACCTGGAAGGACAGTGACTGAATTGTCCTTGTGCTATATTGTGATTAAAAAAAACATTTATTCTAGGGACAGAAAACTGTAGGTAGGGAGAGTGTCAGTTTATTTCACTCTGCAAGTCCTTGTTTCCAGGGACCTGGAAGGACAGTGAGTGAATTGTCCTTGTGTTATATTGTGATTAAAAAAAACATTTTTTCTAGGGACAGAAAACTGTAGGTAGGGAGAGTGTTTTTTTTCTTTCACTCTGCAAGTCCTTGTTTCCAGGGACCTGTAAGGACAGTGAGTGAATTGTCCTTGTGCTATATTGTGCTTTAAAAAAACATTTATTCTAGGGACAGAAAACTGTAGGTAGGGAGAGTGTCAGTTTATTTCACTCTGCAAGTCCTTGTTTCCAGGGACCTGGAAGGACAGTGACTGAATTGTCCTTGTGCTATATTGTGATTAAAAAAAACATTTATTCTAGGGACAGAAAACTGTAGGTAGGGAGAGTGTCAGTTTATTTCACTCTGCAAGTCCTTGTTTCCAGGGACCTGGAAGGACAGTGACTGAATTGTCCTTGTGCTATATTGTGATTAAAAAAAACATTTATTCTAGGGACAGAAAACTGTAGGTAGGGAGAGTGTCAGTTTATTTCACTCTGCAAGTCCTTGTTTCCAGGGACCTGGAAGGACAGTGAGTGAATTGTCCTTGTGTTATATTGTGATTAAAAAAAACATTTTTTCTAGGGACAGAAAACTGTAGGTAGGGAGAGTGTTTTTTTTCTTTCACTCTGCAAGTCCTTGTTTCCAGGGACCTGTAAGGACAGTGAGTGAATTGTCCTTGTGCTATATTGTGCTTAAAAAAAACATTTATTCTAGGGACAGAAAACTGTAGGTAGGGAGAGTGTCAGTTTATTTCACTCTGCAAGTCCTTGTTTCCAGGGACCTGGAAGGACAGTGACTGAATTGTCCTTGTGCTATATTGTGATTAAAAAAAACATTTATTCTAGGGACAGAAAACTGTAGGTAGGGAGAGTGTCAGTTTATTTCACTCTGCAAGTCCTTGTTTCAAGGGACAGAGAAGGACACCTGAAGGTAGCCCTTATTGCTTTTTTCCCATCTCCCTGCAGGCCATCTATTAGAATGTCTGGAAGGCAAACAAGGAGAGGCAGACAGTCAGGAGGCAATAAAAGAGGGCAAGCAGGCTCTGTGTCTGGGGGCAACAGTGCTGGTCGTGGACGCGGTGCATTGTCATCAGCACATGGCCATGGGACACGCTTGTCCTTCTTTTCGGCAGCTGGACATGTTGAGCCACATCATGCCGAAGACTTGGTAGAGTGGATGACCAAGCCCTCCTCCTCCTCCTCATCCTCTCTCACCCAGGCTCAGGGTACTGGAAAAGCAGCTGCCAAAGCGTCGTCTTCCCTGGTATCAATGTCAGACAAATCATCAGTCACTCCTTCCCTAGACCCACCATGTCCTCCTCCTGAGGAGTCCCCCGAACTGTTTCAGCACAGTGTTGGGTACATGCTCCAGGAGGATGCCCAGCGTTTCAAAGGGTCTGATGATGAAACCCAGCTAGAGGAAGGCAGTAGCGTGAGAGCAGACAGAGGGGATGCTCAAGAAGGACACCAATCTGGCAGTCATGTTCCAGCAGCTGCAGCATACTGCCAGATTGGCTCCAGTGATGAGGAGGGAGGGGATGATGAGGTCACTGACTCCACGTGGGTGCCTAATAGGAGAGAGGAGGAGGAGGAGGATGAGGAGGAGGCACATCTCCAACGAGGCAGGATGCCCTTTGGTGGCCAGCGTAAGGGCAGTACACCGACGGAATCACACCGCAGAGCTCCGCCTGTGCAGGGCGCTGCCTCTGCCCGTCATTCAAAAAGTTCTTTGGTGTGGGCCTTTTTTGAGGCTAGTGCATCAGATCGCACAGCTGCTGTTTGCAACATATGTCTCAAGCGTATATCGCGTGGCCAAAACATCAGCCGCTTGGGTACCACATGCCTGACCAGACATATGTTGACCTGCCATGCAGCTCGTTGGCAAGCCTACCTCAAAGACCCACACCAAAGAACAAAGCGGACCTCTCCTTGCACCGCATCAGCTGGGATCTCCAACCCCACTATAACTTCAGTCCTCTCTGAAACATGCACTGAGAGGAATGAAGGTGTAGAATTAGGTGTGTCACAGCCAAGTACTTGCGCCCACTCTGCTAGCAGTACACCGACGTCCGATTCTAGCAGGCAAATTTCCCTGCCCCAGCTGCTGGACCGTCGAAAGAAGTTCACTCCCAGCCATCCACATGCCCAGCGGTTGAATGCTAGCTTGGCTAAATTGCTAGCGCTTCAACTGCTGCCTTTTCAGTTGGTAGACTCGGCCCCCTTCCGTGAGTTTGTGCAATGTGCAGTTCCTCAGTGGCAGGTTCCCAAACGCCACTTTTTCTCACGGAAGGCTATTCCGGCTCTCTACCGGCATGTGGAAGGCAATGTCTTGGCCTCGCTGGACAGGGCGGTCAGCGGTAAGGTGCATATTACCGCTGACTCATGGTCCAGCAGGCATGGACAGGGACGTTACCTTTCTTTCACGGCCCATTGGGTCACTCTTTTGGCAGCTGGGAAGGATTCAGGACAAGGTGCAGTAGTGTTGGAGGTTGTCCCACCGCCACGCCTCCAAAATGCTACTACTGGTTGTGACACACCTCTCTCCTCCACCCCCTCCTCTTCTTCTTCCTCCATGGCCTCTTCCTGTGGTTTGTCCTATGAACCAGCGGTGCTCCGTAGCCGTTCACGGGGCTACGCAAGTACGCAGGCAAAAAGATGCCATGCCGTGCTTGCGCTGGTGTGTTTGGGGGACAGAAGCCACACTGGGGCAGAGGTCCTGTCTGCTCTGCAGGGCCAGGCCGAGAGGTGGTTGACGCCACGCCAGCTTAAGCCAGGAATGGTGGTTTGCGACAATGGCACCAACCTCCTCTCCGCCCTCCGACAGGGACAACTGACCCATGTGCCCTGTGTGGCTCACGTCCTTAACCTGGTGGTGCAGCGCTTCTTGGGCAGGTACCCGGGCTTACAGGATGTCCTGAGGCAGGCCAGGAAAGTCTGTGTGCATTTCCGCAGATCTTATAATGCCAGTGCTCGCCTGGCTGAGCTGCAAAAGGAGTTGAACCTGCCCAAGAACCGCCTTATATGTGACATGCCCACCAGGTGGAACTCAACGTTGGCCATGCTGCAGCGGCTGCACACGCAGCAGAGGGCCATCAATGAGTACCTGTGCGACTACGGCACCAGGACAGGGTCAGGGGAGCTTGGTTTTTTTTCTCCACGCCAGTGGGGCATGATCAGGGATGCATGCACTGTCCTGGCACCATTTGAGGAGGCCACGAGGATGGTGAGCAGTGACAGTGCATGCATCAGTGACACTGTACCTCTTGTCCACCTGTTGGAGCACACGCTGCGTGGAATAATGGACAGGGCACTTGAGGCAGAACAGAGGCAGGAAGAGGAGGACTTCCTTGCCTCTCAAGGCCCCCTTTACCCAGACAGTGTTCCTTCTGTCCCACCCATCGCACAGGAAGAGGAGGAGGAGGAGGAGGAGGAGGAGGAGGAGGAGGATTGTGTCAGCATGGAGGTGGAGGCTGGCACTCAGCATCATCAGCAGCAGTCTTTTAGGGATGATTTACAGTCCCAAGAAACCAGTGGACTTGTACGTGGCTGGGAGGAGGTGGCTGCGGATCATGTCGTCCTTAGTGACCCAGAGAACTCCGGAGCGAATGCCTCAGCAAACCTACGCTGCATGGCCTCCCTGATCCTGCAAAGTCTGCGGAAGGATCCTCGTATTCTTCGGATCAAGGAGAGGGACCATTACTGGCTGGCCACTCTCCTTGATCCACGGTACAAGGGTAAGGTTGCGGACCTTATGTTACCGTTGCAGAGGGAGCAGAGGATGAGACAACTCCGGGAGGCCTTGCAGAAAGGTCTGTGCAACGCGTTCCCAGAGACTGGGAGGTTGCAAACTCCTGGTCCTGGACAACGAGTTGCTGAGGCTTCGGCCAGTCAAAGAAGGAGCGGTGGGGAAGGTGGCCGTCTGACCGATGCGTTCAGACAATTCTTTAGTCCGCAGCCCCAAAGTATGATCGGTTCCAGCAACCATCGCCAGCGTCTGATAAACATGGTGCAGGAATATCTAGGGGCAAGGTCAGACTTGGACACCTTCCCCACCGAAAATCCTCTGGCTTACTGGGTCTTGAGGATGGATCACTGGCCAGAGCTTGCACAGTATGCAATTGAGCTACTGGCCTGTCCTGCATCCAGCGTTCTTTCGGAACGCACATTCAGTGCTGCTGGAGGATTTGTCACGGATCACAGGGTGCGCCTGTCCACCGACTCGGTTGATCGACTGACTTTCATCAAGATGAACCAGTCTTGGATCACCACCAGCTACCACACACCTGATGCTGATATAACAGACTAATTGATTTTAACATGTCACATCCCTTCAAGACTGATGCTGATGCTGAGTGCCTGTGCTGTTATGTTGACTGGCTATCCTCCTCCTCCGAGTCCTCAATGATACGATTGATGATGATAGCTTGTAAGATCATTTTTGTTTATGGGTGCCGCCACCAGTGCCTAACGCCCAATTTTTCAGCCCCTGTTTAACAGGGGCGTGTAATTACAATTTTTGAAGCAATACTTTGCAACAGGGCTCATTGCTGTGCTCCAAGTACAGTATCTGTGAGGAGTTGCAGTGTTGTGCCACCAGTGCCTAACGCCCAATTTTTCAGCCCCTGTTTAACAGGGGCGTGTAATTACAATTTTTGAAGCAATACTTTGCAACAGGGCTCATTGCTGTGCTCCAAGTACAGTATCTGTGAGGAGTTGCAGTGTTGTGCCACCAGTGCCTAAGGCCCAATTTTTCAGCCCCTGTTTAACAGGGGCGTGTCATTACAATTTTTGAAGCAATACTTTGCAACAGGGCTCATTGGTGTGCTCCAAGTACAGTATCTGTGAGGAGTTGCAGTGTTGTGCCACCAGTGCCTAAGGCCCAATTTTTCAGCCCCTGTTTAACAGGGGCGTGTCATTACAATTTTTGAAGCAATACTTTGCAACAGGGCTCATTGCTGTGCTCCAAGTACAGTATCTGTGAGGGGTTGCAGTGTTGTGCCACCAGTGCCTAAGGCCCAATTTTTCAGCCCCTGTTCAACAGGGGCATGTAATTACAATTCTTGATCTAATAATTCACAGCAGGGCCCATTGCTGCACCCACCAAGAGTAACTGTCAGGGCTTACAGTGTTGTGGCACCAGCACCACCATCAAAGGCCCAATTTTTACTACCACTGTTCAACAATTATATGTAATTAAAATTCCTGATATAATAGTTGACAGCAGGGCGTTCCAGCACCAACCAAGAGTAACTGTGAGTGCTTACAGTGTTGTGCCAACACCAACAACTAAGGGGCCTATTTCTGCAGAGTATATACGGCAGGTCCCTACTTTCAAACATCCAACTTACAAACGACTCCTACTTGCAAACGCAAGAAGACAACAGGAAGTGAGAGGAAATCTACCACTAGGAAGGAAAATTCTCTCCTGTAAGAATAAATATGGGAGAAAGGTGTCTCCTCTGTACTGATGCTTTATCAGCAATCCTTGTTTCAAGAAAAACACCACATTTCAAAAACAGTTGTCATTGGGACGGAAAGTGAGGTGAAATGTTCTGAACAGGGGCACAGACAGCAAAACAAATGTTACAGGGGTGATAACCCTTACCTATGTTTTCCAAAAAGTTTAAAAATAGATTTTTGGTCTGGAGCTACACTTCAACAATGTACCTGTTCAAAATTACAAACAGACTCTACATAAGAACAAACCTACAGTCCCTGTCTTGTATGCACCGCCTGTATAGGGCTGTTCAGAGTATATAGGGCCTTTTTTATTTTATGTGCGGGGTTCCCCTTAATATCCATACAAGACCCAAAGGGGCTGGTAATGGGCTGGGGTACGGGGGGGGTCATGGGGTAGCTATGCCATTTTTCTTAAAGAATTTCATCCATATTACCGGGACCAGACATTACATTAAAGCCGCAAGCAGTTTTAAATGGCTTTTTTTTCCTTTAGAAGTGTCATTTTGTGCAGGGACAGTTCTAAACACGGGAAACACGTGGCACTTCACAGGCATACTTTAGACACCCCCCAGGTACGATATTTAAAGGAATATTTGACTTTTTTTTTTTCACTTTATGCATCATTAAAATGACTGCTCCCGAAAAACGACCGTTTTTAAAACTTCTTTTTGCATTGATACATGTCCCCTGGTGCAGAACCCGGGTTCCCAAACCCTTTTTAGGACAATAACATGCATAATAGTTGTTATAATTAGCACTTTAGAATTCGAACGTTCGCATCCATTGTATTTAATAGGGTTCTAATGTTCGTTCGAACTTTCGGTCCGTTCGCGGGTTCTGGTGCGAACCGAACCCGGGGGTGTTCGGCTCATCACTACCTATGGGTGCTGCTGAGAAGAAAATATAGGAGCTCTGTTTGCTGCCACTAACACACTAGAAGTCCTATGGGTGCTTCTGAGAAGAAAATATAGGAGCTCTGTGTGATGCCACTAACACACTAGAAGTCCTATGGGTGCTTCTGAGATGAAAATATAGGAACTCTGTGTGATGCCACTAACACATTAGAAGTCCTATGGGTGCTGCTGAGAAGAAAATATAGGAGCTCTGTTTGCTGCCACTAACACACTAGAAGTCCTATGGGTGCTGCTGAGAAGAAAATATAGGAGCTCTGTGTGATGCCACTAACACACTAGAAGTCCTATGGGTGCTTCTGAGATGAAAATATAGGAGCTCTGTGTGATGCCACTAACACACTAGAAGTCCTATGGGTGCTGCTGAGAAGAAAATATAGGAGCTCTGTTTGCTGCCACTAACACACTAGAAGTCCTATGGGTGCTGCTGAGAAGAAAATATAGGAGCTCTGTTTGCTGCCACTAACACACTAGAAGTCCTATGGGTGCTGCTGAGATGAAAATATAGGAGCTCTGTGTGATGCCACTAACACACTAGAAGTCCTATGGGTGCTGCTGAGAAGAAAATATAGGAGCTCTGTTTGCTGCCACTAACACACTAGAAGTCCTATGGGTGCTGCTGAGAAGAAAATATAGGAGCTCTGTGTGATGCCACTAACACACTAGAAGTCCTATGGGTGCTTCTGAGATGAAAATATAGGAGCTCTGTGTGATGCCACTAACATACTAGAAGTCCTATGGGTGCTGCTGAGAAGAAAATATAGGAGCTCTGTGTGATGCCACTAACACACTAGAAGTCCTATGGGTGCTTCTGAGATGAAAATATAGGAACTCTGTGTGATGCCACTAACACACTAGAAGTCCTATGGGTGCTGCTGAGAAGAAAATATAGGAGCTCTGTTTGCTGCCACTAACACACTAGAAGTCCTATGGGTGCTTCTGAGATGAAAATATAGGAGCTCTGTGTGATGCCACTAACACACTAGAAGTCCTATGGGTGCTGCTGAGAAGAAAATATAGGAGCTCTGTGTGATGCCACTAACACACTAGAAGTCCTATGGGTGCTTCTGAGATGAAAATATAGGAACTCTGTGTGATGCCACTAACACATTAGAAGTCCTATGGGTGCTGCTAAGAAGAAAATATAGGAGCTCTGTTTCGTGCCACTAACACACTAGAAGTCCTATGGGTGCTTCTGAGAAGAAAATATAGGAGCTCTGTGTGATGCCACTAACACACTAGAAGTCCTATGGGTGCTTCTGAGATGAAAATATAGGAACTCTGTGTGATGCCACTAACACACTAGAAGTCCTATGGGTGCTGCTGAGAAGAAAATATAGGAGCTCTGTTTGCTGCCACTAACACACTAGAAGTCCTATGGGTGCTTCTGAGATGAAAATATAGGAGCTCTGTGTGATGCCACTAACACACTAGAAGTCCTATGGGTGCTTCTGAGATGAAAATATAGGAGCTCTGTGTGATGCCACTAACACACTAGAAGTCCTATGGGTGCTGCTGAGAAGAAAATATAGGAGCTCTGTTTGCTGCCACTAACACACTAGAAGTCCTATGGGTGCTGCTGAGAAGAAAATATAGGAGCTCTGTGTGATGCCACTAACACACTAGAAGTCCTATGGGTGCTGCTGAGAAGAAAATATAGGAGCTCTGTTTGCTGCCACTAACACACTAGAAGTCCTATGGGTGCTTCTGAGAAGAAAATATAGGAGCTCTGTGTGATGCCACTAACACACTAGAAGTCCTATGGGTGCTTCTGAGATGAAAATATAGGAACTCTGTGTGATGCCACTAACACATTAGAAGTCCTATGGGTGCTGCTAAGAAGAAAATATAGGAGCTCTGTTTGCTGCCACTAACACACTAGAAGTCCTATGGGTGCTTCTGAGAAGAAAATATAGGAGCTCTGTGTGATGCCACTAACACACTAGAAGTCCTATGGGTGCTTCTGAGATGAAAATATAGGAACTCTGTGTGATGCCACTAACACATTAGAAGTCCTATGGGTGCTGCTGAGAAGAAAATATAGGAGCTCTGTTTGCTGCCACTAACACACTAGAAGTCCTATGGGTGCTGCTGAGAAGAAAATATAGGAGCTCTGTGTGATGCCACTAACACACTAGAAGTCCTATGGGTGCTGCTGAGAAGAAAATATAGGAGCTCTGTTTGCTGCCACTAACACACTAGAAGTCCTATGGGTGCTGCTGAGAAGAAAATATAGGAGCTCTGTTTGCTGCCACTAACACACTAGAAGTCCTATGGGTGCTGCTGAGAAGAAAATATAGGAGCTCTGTGTGATGCCACTAACACACTAGAAGTCCTATGGGTGCTGCTGAGAAGAAAATATAGGAGCTCTGTTTTCTGCCACTAACACACTAGAAGTCCTATGGGTGCTGCTGAGAAGAAAATATAGGAGCTCTGTTTGCTGCCACTAACACACTAGAAGTCCTATGGGTGCTGTTGGGGTGCAATGCTGTGCTAACAGCACTGCGGTTGGTACTACTGCAATACTGTACTAACAGTAAGCACGCACCAGACTAATCCCCAGCAGCAGCTAATAACACGCTAACTGTGCAATCAGCAGCAATGAACGATCAATGACTTAGGTAGCAATGGTTTAGCAAAGAAATAGCCAATGGTTTAGCAAAGAAGAGCAAATCTTTCAGTATCAAGCAAAGACAGAATCAGCAGACTGATCTCTCCTAAAGCCGGAACTCATGTGACCGGGGCCGATGGCGTGGCGGCCTTTTAAATGGTGGGGCATGTACTAAAGCCCCTGAGCTGTAATTGGCTACAGGCGTCCTGCCTGTAGTCAATTATTGCTCTCCGAGTTTCGGGCGCTGTGATTGGCCAAGCATGCGGGGTCACAGTGCATGCTTGGCCAATCATCAGCCAGCAATGCACTGCGCCGGCCGCGCCGGCCGCAATGCATTGCGGGGCCGCTCGCATCACACGAATGTGATGCGAACGGCCCAAATAGTTCTGGGCTCGACGAGCGAGCGAACGCCCGGTGCTCGATTCGAACATGGGTTCGAATCGAGCACCGGGCCCATCCCTAGTTAGAAGTATTATGTCATAGTCCTCGTAGTTTAACAACTTGGCACTGAATGTATGTGATGGGACCCAGAGCATTTTTAATGAATTGAGAAATGTAACCATCCATGAGTGTTAGGTATACTGTATGAGAGAGTGATGCGGTGACTCAGAGGACTGGATTCTTAACAAGGGGTTTCAATTGTAATGAATATGTCAGAGAGATAGGGCCTGCTGTGTTGTCTGGTTAGGTGATGTCCAATCTGAGTATCTTTTCAAAAATGTAAAGGGGGGGGGGGGGTCAAAGAGAGCTTGAGTAATTCCATCTATGATTAGGTACTGTTTTAAATGGAACCTGTTGGTATGCAAAAGATATGGAATGTTGGGTCAGAAATGTCAGGTGGAAAGCATGGGTTACCTATAACCAGAGACATTATGAAGGATGAGGGAGTTTCAGATAGAATGCCCTCTAGTTTCAGAATGTTACCTACCAGGGCATGAGCTTTGATCTTGATTGGTAAAGATTGGTTGCCATTCAAGGTAGGCAAGGTTGGGAAATTATGGTATAGACTTTTTCCATTTGGATTTAATAATTTCATATTATTAAATACCTACATCAATCCAACACTCGTGCCATATTACCTGACCTGGGATATAAAGTAGAGTCAGGTATTCTTATGCCACCATAGGTTTTGGCCTTGAAAAGGTAATAGCCTTTTATTTTTGTTGGACCATTGTTGAAACCTACAAAATTCACTGCAAATGGATTTAAGGAAAGTCATAGGGGTCTTAATAGGGAGTGTTTGCGGCAAGCATTATAATCTGGGGAGCACAGATATGTTAAAGTGGTTGTAAACCTCAGTCATGGAATCTGAGCAAAGCACAATATGTATGTGTAGAGGACCCCCACATTTGGGGTCGCTATGCCTGAAATTTACAGGGCAGCCTGAGCTATAGTTTGGCTCAGGCTATTTGATTTGCCTAAATTGGACTCTGCTCTGCTGGAATATTACCTGGTTGTATAGTTCCCTTTGACCTGCAGGTGGCATTGTTGCCCAGGTCTTGGGTCAAACCACAGGTGGCGTTGCTGCGTGATTGGGTGTCCTCTCTCGGCAGCTGTGCAGTGGGCGTGGTCTACCTGCTGTGCATGCCAGGAGGGGATACATAAGGGGCAGACGCCTAGATCTGAGGAGTTCAGTTTGCGCCCTTTGGCCCTCCAGGCCAGGGGTGCGTGTGTGTGGTCAGTCCCGGGCACCTTTGGCCCGAGGCTGCATCGTTCCAGGTAGGCCCAGTACCTTTAACTGAGGCCTACAACTAAACCAAACCACAGAAGTCCCAGGGTGCCCGTGGGAGGGCAACCTGCTCTGAATAGAGGAAACCAGGGGAGGACCTGTCCAGGGAATCGGTGAAGGAAGTCACTGTCTCAGGAGAGGCCTGGTTGCCTGTCAGAGGGAAGGATTCTGTGATCTGTGAAACAGCTCCTGTAACATGCCCCATTGGCACCTATGGTCTCTAAAAGTTACAGGTGCTTAGGGGTTCCGGATTTAAAGACCGGGAGATTCTGTGGCAGAGGATCTCCTGAACCTGTCCCTAGAGGGGACAAAACTCTAAAGTAACTGTTCGTGCTTCACTCCGGCTGCTAGAACCGTGAGAGGGATCTATCCGAGTGAGCAATACCCACTCAGGCTTGAGTGGCGACGAGGGTAGATAAGTGTCGCGTGCCTGAACCTACTTCCCTACCCAACTCTATCTCTATATTCAGTTTTCCTACTAAGTTACAAGCAAGAAAAATAAACTTGTCTGTTGGAGTTTAAAACAGTCTGGACATTGGCCTTCTTTTAGGAAAGAGAATAGACTTTTCCCTACACTCTAGGGACGAGAACCAACGGAAGGAGGTAACTCGCTGCAGGACCCAAAAATTGTATGAACACCGCTCAACCCCTTATACCAGGAGGATACGGGCATGTGGCATGGTGTGCCCTACTCTGCAGGTGGTGGTAAGCCGGAGAAAAAGGGTCCGTGTGCTACATATGTCTGTAGTGTTTGGTTATCTCCCTCCAAAGCTCTAAGTGTTGTTTCCCTCTGGTGCTTTGTTCCTCTGTAATCAGCATGAGTCACTTCTGAGAAGTTTTGGTGACACATGAGATGAATTTGTGTCAGGAGGGAGGGGGGGAGCTAAGCAGACAGTTTATCTATTCAGAACACAGTTCTTCTGCTGTGTGGAGGGGGGTGTGTTCCTTTCCTCCAATCATCTCTCACACACTGTTACTGCAGCCTCTCTGCCCCCTCCTCTGTCCTCCTGACAGATGAAGAACATTTTTAACACTTTTCTGCTCTTTTGAGAGGGTGTATGGAATAGAATACTGCAGATAAACAAGTAAAACGTGTGTAGGAGGATTTGTTTCATCTATGTGTATCATCTGAGGCTGTTCACTTCACTGGGTATATGTGAGTATTTACAACCACTTTAAGTATACTGTTTCTTCCAAACCTGGAGACACAGTTTGTGTGCCTTTTGTAAAGGTCCTTCCTAATTCTTCCCCAATGGAGGCAAGTAGGAAAAGCGGAAACTCTTGTTTAGTGATGGAGTAAGATAAATTCCAAGGTAAGCGATAGAGTGACATGCCCATTTAAAGTGGGATTAAACTCCCATGCATCATTTTTACCTATAGGTAAGCCTATAATAAGGCTTACCTGTAGGTACTGTAAATATCTCCTAAACATCCACCGTTTAGGAGATATTTGCTGTAGATGCAGCCAGTGATGTCACCAGTGCATGCACTCTGAAGGAATGGCCAAACACAGCTGGAGTCCGCGAACCCGGAAGGACAACCGGGTGAAGATAGAAGCGCCTTCAGTAGTGACAGCACACAACTGGATGGCTTCGTTCTAAGTTACGTTTCACATAATGTGCTAGTATTGATGCATACAAGCACATTATAACATTGCCTTGCAGGTTGCAAAAAAAAAAAAAACATTCGATATTAGGCTGCTGAATCTGTCTGGAGGAAAGTTTACATATAGGCTGCATTCACACTTGAGCGTCTATGCTTATTTTTTCAGCGTTGTGTAATGTGTTTGTATGCACATTTATTAGCATTTTTCTACAGCGTTTTCCAAGTGTTTTGGAGCTTTGGTGTTTTTGTATTAGCCAATACAGAAAACCATCATCTGTCACATCATTTGTTGCAATGTGTTTCTACTTCCAAAATATACCAATCTGCCCAAATCATGGAACAAAAGTAGCTCCAAAACATTTTTGAGCTTCAAGTGTTTGGCTTCAGGTGTTTTGGAGTGGAAATGTGAACCACTACCACAGAGAATAATTTATGTTTTCCTCCCTGAGCATTTTGGAGCTGTTAGCCCCAAAATGCTCAGGTGTAAATTGAACCCCACAGCTTTAGATTTATGAAGGCTGATTTTAAAATTGGATAGGTCTGCTATCATTTGCATAGCCTATATCTTATGCTTTGAGTAGGGTTGAGCGAACCCAAACTGTAAAGTTCAGGTTCGTACCGGACTTTTGGGTTTTTGGTACCCGGACCCGAACAATTTACTGTATGTTTGGGTTCGAGTTCGGTGTTCGACAATGTAATGGCGCATTTTAAAAAGCTGCAGGGCAGCCAATCAACATCCGTTTAACTCGTGTGCCCTTAGAAGCCATCTCAGCCAGCCATGCCTACTAATGGCATGGTTGTGATTGGCCAGTGCAGCATGTGACCCAGCCTCTATTTAAGCTAGAGGCACATAGCACAGCACGTCACTCTGCTTTAGATAGTGTAGGGAAAGGTTGCTGCTGCTGCTTTGAGGGAGAGAATTAGATAGGAGTCCTGATTCAGAAATCAAATTACTGAGCGATCTACCTTGATTTTGTTGTGTGGGTGCAGTGCACAATCTTTTTACCCTACCCTGAGCCCAGTGCCAGAGAAAAGATAACTTTTATCCGTCTGTTAGTTAGGTTGGCGTCGGCGGGCATTTTTGAAAGCTCAGTGCGCCAGCACTGCATATGTTACTGTGAGATACACCCTTTAGATACTGTTGGTCTATTCTGCCATTCTAAAAACACCCATTTAGGGCAAAAAATATATATTTTGCTGTGTTTCCTGCATATCGGTATTTAGTGAGATACACACTTTAGATACTGTTGTTTTATTCTGCTATTCAAAAAATAATAATTTAGGACAAAAAAAAAATGTTGCCAACGTTTTCTGCATATGTGTACGTATGAGATACACACTTTAGATACTGTTCTCCTATTCTGCTATTCAAAAAAATAATAATTTACAGCAAAATATTTTTTTTTTGGTGCGTTTTGTGCATATCTGTACCTGTGAGATACACCCTTTAGATACTGTTGCTCTATTCTGCTATTCAAAAAAAACACATTTAGGGGAAAAATCTTAAATTGCGGCCTAGTCTGTATCTGTACGTGTGAGGTACACCCTTTAGATCAGGGGTCTCAAACTGGTGGTCCTCCAGCTGTTGCAAAACTACAAGTCCCATGAGGCATTGCAAGGCTGACAGTTACAAGCATGACTCCCACAGGCAGAGGCATGATGGGACTTGTAGTTTCGCAACAGCTGGAGGGCCGCCAGTTTGAGACCCCTGCTTTAGATACTGTTGCTCTATTATGGTATTAAAAAAAAAACACATTTAGGGCAAAAAATAAATATTTTGCAGTGTTTCCTGCATATCTGTACATGTGAGATACACACTTTAGATACTGTTGTTTTATTCTGCTATTCCAAAATAAAAATTTAGGGCCAAAAAAAAAATTTGCCAATGTTTTCTGCATATCTGTACATGTGAGATACACCCTTTAGATACTGTTGCTCTATTTTGCTATTCAAAAAAACACATTTAGGTGAAAAATCTTAAATTGCGGCCTAGTCTGTATCTGTACGTGTGAGATACACCCTTTAGATACTGTTGTTCTATTCTGCTATTCTAAAAACACCCATTTAGGGCAAGATCCTAAATTTGAGAAATATGAGGAGAACGTCAAATAAGGGACGTGGCCCCAGTCGTGTTGCTGCTGGTGGAGCTCCTGTTGCAGGGAGAGGACGTGGTCGATCTGTGTCAGCTACACGCACAAGTGAAACACCTTCCTCAGGTGCGAGTAGGCGACAGAGCCTGCAGTGGTATTTGGTCGGGCCTAATGCGGCTCTACGAATGTTGAGGCCAGGACAAGTACAGGTGATAGTAGATTGGGTTGCTGACAGAGCCTCCAGTTCCTTCACATTGTCTCCCACCCATGTTATTTTAAGCTATTTCCCTATCCACATTTGTTTTCAGAGCACTTGCCATGCTCTTAACAACATGTTGCTGCCATTTGCAGCCCTCTAGCCCTTTCCATTACATTTTTAGAGCCATTTTAGTCCTCAAAAGTTCGGGTCCCCATTGACTTCAATGGGGTTCGGGGTCAAGTTCGGGTCCCGAACTCAAACTTTTTTGCAAAGTTCGGCCGAACAACTCTAGTCAAGGTGAGTCTAATAACATAAAAATATGAACTGTTAGTAAGCATTAGGGATGAGCTTCGAGTTCGAGTCAAACTCACGTTCGACTCGAACATTGCCTTTTGGCCCGTTCATCGAACAGCGAACAATTTGGGGTGTTCGCGGCAAATTCGAAAAGCCACAGAACACCCTGTAAAAGTCTATGGGAGAAATCTAAAGTGCTAATTTTAAAGGCTTATATGCAAGTTATTGTCATAAAAAGTGTTTGGGGACCTGGGTCCTGCCCCAGGGGACATGTATCAATGCAGAAAATAGTTTTAAAAATGGCCGTGAAATATTCCTTTAAATTTCGTACCTGGGGGGTGTGTATAGTATGCCTGTAAAGTAGCGCTTGTTTCCTGTGCTTAGAACTGTCCCTGCGCAAAATGTCGTTTCTGAAGGAAAAAAAGTAATTTAAAGTATTTGCGGCTGTAATGAATTGTCGGCTCCCGGCAATACAGAGAAAAGTCATTGAAAGTTATTGATAAAAATAAAAAAAATGCGTGAGGGTCCCCCCAAATTCAATTACCAGGTCCTTCAGGTCTGGTATGGATATTAAGGGGAACCCTGCGCAATTTTTTTTTTTTTAAATTACGTGGGGTTCCCCCCAAATATCCAGGTCTGGTATGGATTTTAAGGGGAACTCCGCGCCCAATTTTAAAAGAAAAATGGCGTGGAGTTCCCCCCAAAAATCCATACCAGACCCTTATCCGAGCACGCAACCTGGCAGGCCGCAGGAAAAGAGGGGGGACGAGAGAGCGGCCCCTCCTCCTGAAACGTACCAGGCCACATACCCTCAACATGGAGAGGATGCTTTGGGGTCTGTACCCCAAAGCACCATGTCCCCATGTTGATGGGGACAAGGGCCTCATCCCCACAACCCTTGCCCGGTGGTTGTGGGGGTCTGCAGGTGGGGGGCTTATCAGAATCTGGAAGACCCCTTTAACAAAAGGGACCCCCAGATCCCGGCCCCCCTATGTGAATTGGTAAGAGGTACATTGTACCCCTACCATTTCACAAAGAAAGTGTAAAAAATTGTAAAAAAACACAGACACAGTTGGGATAAGTCCTTTATTAAAAATAAAAAAAAGATTCCAGCGGTGGTAATCCACTCTCGATCTCCACTCCAGTGATGTCGGTATCCGGCGACGGATGATCTGCAGGCTCCAGCGATGATGTCCAGCGAGGAACAGCACACGGTTCTGTCTCCACCGGAGACACCCCGGGAATGACGTTGCGGCAGCCTGACAGGTCTTATGTAGCTGAGGAAGGGGCCACCCGTCACATGACCCCGTCCCCCTCTGACGCAAGGGGAAACCTGGGCTTTCCCAGTTATGTGCGGGTGACCCCGCCCCCCTCTGATGCAATGGGAAACCTGCGTTACATAAGAGGGGGCGGGGTCACCCGTCACATCACTGTGAAAGCCCATGTTTCCCCTTGCGTCAGAGGTCTGGTATGGATTTTTGGGGGGAACTCCACGCCATTTTTTTTTCAATTTGGCGCAGAGTACCTCTTAAAATCCATACCAGACTTGAAGGGTCTGGTATGGATATTTGGGGGGAACCCCACGTCATTTTTTTTTAAATTTGGCGCAGGGTTCCTCTTAAAATCCATACCAGACCTGAAGGGCCTGGTAATTGAATTTGGGGGGACCCCCACGCATTTTTTTTTTTTTTTTTTATCGATGACTTTCAATGACTTTTCTCTGTATTGCCGGGAGTCGACAATTCATTGCAGCCGCGAGTACTTTAAATGACTTTTTTTTC
This sequence comes from Rana muscosa, assembly GCA_029206835.1. Taxonomy (NCBI): domain Eukaryota; kingdom Metazoa; phylum Chordata; class Amphibia; order Anura; family Ranidae; genus Rana; species Rana muscosa. The sequence goes on along the minus strand of CM055117.1, from coordinate 713,542,571 downwards.
TTCAGAAATTACATTTTGTACAGGGACAATTTTAAGCACGGGAAACAAGCGCTACTTTACAGGCATACTATACACACCCCCCAGGTCTGAAATTTAAAGGAATATTTCACTTTTATTGTTTCACTTTAAGCATTATTAAAATCACTGCTCCCGAAAAAATGGCCGTTTTTAAAACTTTTTTTTGCATTGATACATGTCCCCTGGGGCAGGACCCGGGTCCCCAAACACTTTTTATGACAATAACTTGCATATAAGCCTTTAAAATGAGCACTTTTGATTTTTCATGTTCGTGTCCCATAGACTTTAACGGTGTTCGGATGTTTTCGGATTAAATTTATTGCCTGTTCGCATGTTCTGATTCGAACCGAACTGGAGGGTGTTTGGCTCATCCCTAGTAAGCATTAGGGATGAGCTCGGTGTTCGAGTCGAACATAGGTTCGACTCGAACATTGGCTGTTCGCGCGTTCGGCGAACAACGAACGATTTGGGCCGTTCGTGCCAAATTCGAGTGACGCGAACAGCCCACAATACACTGCGCCATCGCAGTGTAATCCCGGCGCTGTGATTGGCCAAGCATGCACTGTGACCCTGCATGCTTGGCCAATCACAGTGCCGGCAGCGAGGAGAGAAATGATTGGCCACAGGCAGCATGCCTGTGGCCAATTATAGCTGAGGGGGTTTAGTACACGCCCCACACTATAAAAGGCCGCCAGCGCGGCGGCCTTGTGTAGTGTGTTCCGGAGCAGGGAAAGTGAAGGATAGGCAGGGACAGTGTCAAATCTTGTCAAATCTATTCTTTGCTAAACCTTGTGTGTGTAGGGACAGAGAAGGATAGGCAGGGAGAGTGTCAGTGTCATATTCTTTGCTAAACCTTGTGTGTAGGGACAGAGAAGGATAGGCAGGGAGAGTGTCAGTGTCATATACTTTGCTAAACCTTGTGTGCAGGGAGAGAGAAGGATAGGCAGGGGACAGTGTCAGTGTCATTGTTGCTAAGCCTCCTGCACATTATACACCTGAAGTTAGCCTGTATTGCTGCTTTTTCCTGGTGTGTTACACCAACAGGATTTTGCGGCACTTACAGCGGGCGGAGTGTGCCTCCTGACCATATTACACCTTAACTTAGCCTGTATTGCTGCTTTTTCCTGGTGTGTTACACCAACAGGATTTTGCGGCACTTACAGCGGGCGGAGTGTGCCTCCTGACCATATTACACCTTAACTTAGCCTGTATTGCTGCTTTTTCCTGGTGTGTTACACCAACAGGATTTTGCAGCACTTACAGCGGGCGGAGTGTACCTCCTGACCATATTACACCTTAACTTAGCCTGTATTGCTGCTTTTTCCTTGTGTGTTACACCAACAGGATTTTGCGGCACTTACAGCGGGCGGAGTGTACCTCCTGACCATATTACACCTTAACTTAGCCTGTATTGCTGCTTTTTCCTGGTGTGTTACACCAACAGGATTTTGCGGCACTTACAGCGGGCGGAGTGTACCTCCTGGCCATATTACACCTTAACTTAGCCTGTATTGCTGCTTTTTCCTGGTGTGTTACACCAACAGGATTTTGCGGCACTTACAGCGGGCGGAGTGTACCTCCTGACCATATTACACCTTAACTTAGCCTGTATTGCTGCTTTTTCCTGGTGTGTTACACCAACAGGATTTTGCGGCACTTACAGCGGGCGGAGTGTGCCTTCTGACCATATTACACCTTAACTTAGCCTGTATTGCTGCTTTTCCCATTTCCCTGCAGGCCATTAGAATGTCTGGAAGGCAAACAAGGAGAGGCAGACAGTCAGGAGCCAATAAAAGAGGGCAAGCAGGCTCTGTGTCTAGAGACAACAGTGCTGGTCGTGGACGCGGTGCATCGCCATCAGCACGTGGCCATGGGACACGCTTGTCCTTCTTTTCGGCAGCTGGACGTGTTGAGCCGCATCATGCCGAAGACTTGGTAGAGTGGATGACCAAGCCCTCCTCATCCTCCTCATCCTCTCTCACTCAGGCTCAGGGTACTGGCAAAGCAGCTGCCAAAGCGTCCTCTTCCCTGGTATCAATGTCATCATCAGTCACTCCTTCCCTAGACCAACCATGTCCTCCTGAGGAGTCACCCGAACTGTTTGAGCACAGTGTTGGGTACATGCTCCAGGCAGATTCCCAGCGTTTTGAAGGGTCTGATGATGATACCCAGCTAGAGGAAGGCAGTAGCGGGAGAGCAGAGAGAGGGGATGCTCAAGAAGGACACCAATCTGGCAGTCATGTTCCAGCAGCTGCAGCATACTGCCAGATTGGCTCCAGTGATGAGGAGGGAGGGGATGATGAGGTCACTGACTCCACGTGGGTGCCTAATAGGAGAGAGGAGGAGGAGGAGGAGGCACAAAGTTCACTCCCAGCCATCCACATGCCCAGCGGTTGAATGCTAGCTTGGCTAAATTGCTAGCGCTTCAACTGCTGCCTTTTCAGTTGGTAGACTCAGCCCCCTTCCATGAGTTTGTGCAATGTGCGGTTCCTCAGTGGCAGGTTCCCAAACGCCACTTTTTCTCACGGAAGGCGATTCCGGCTCTCTACCGGCATGTGGAAGGCAATGTCTTGGCCTCGCTGGACAGGGCGGTCAGCGGTAAGGTGCATATTACCGCTGACTCATGGTCCAGCAGGCATGGACAGGGACGTTACCTTTCTTTCACGGCCCATTGGGTCACTTTTTGGCAGCTGGGAAGGATGCAGGACAAGGTGCAGTAGTGTTGGAGGTTGTTCCACCGCCACGCCTCCAAAATGCTACTACTGGTTGTGACACACCTCTGTCCTCCACCCCCTCCTCTTCTTCTTCCTCCGTGGCCTCTTCCTGTGCTTTGTCCTCGGAACCAGCGGTGCTCCGTAGGCGTTCAAGGGGCTACGCAAGTACGCAGGCAAAAAGATGCCATGCCGTGCTTGCGCTGGTGTGTTTGGGAGACAGGAGCCACACTGGGGCAGAGGTTCTGTCTGCTCTGCAGGGGCAGGCCGAGAGGTGGTTGACGCCACGCCAGCTTAAGCCAGGAATGGTAGTTTGCGACAATGGCACCAACCTCCTCTCCGCTCTCCGACAGGGACAACTGACCCATGTGCCCTGTGTGGCTCACGTCCTTAACCTGGTGGTGCAGCGGTCCTTGGGCAGGTACCCGGGCTTACAGGATGTCCTGAGGCAGGCCAGGAAAGTCTGTGTGCATTTCCGCAGATCTTATAATGCCAGTGCTCGCCTGGATAAGCTGCAAAAAGGAGTTGAACCTGCCCAAGAACCGCCTTATATGTGACATGCCCACCAGGTGGAACTAAACGTTGGCCATGCTGCAGCGGCTGCACACGCAGCAGAGGGCCATCAATGAGTACCTGTGTGACTACGGCACCAGGACAGGGTCAGGGGAGCTCGGGTTTTTTTCACCACGCCAGTGGGCATGATCAGGGATGCATGCACTGTCCTGGCACCATTTGAGGAGACCACGAGGATGGTGAGCAGTGACAGTGCATGCATCAGTGACACTGTACCTCTTGTCCACCTGTTGGAACATACGCTGCGTGGAATAATGGACAGGGCACTTGAGGCAGAACAGAGGCAGGAAGAGGAGGACTTCCTTGCCTCTAAAGGCCCCCTTTACCCAGACAGTGTTCCTTCTGTCCCACCCATCGCACAGGAAGAAGAGGAGGAGGAGGATTGTGTCAGCATGGAGGTGGAGCCTGGCACTCAGCATCATCAGCAGCAGTCTTTTAGGGATGATTTACAGTCCCAAGAAACCAGTGGACTTGTACGTGGCTGGGAGGAGGTGGCTGTGGATCATGTCGTCCTTAGTGACCCAGAGGACTCGGGACTGAATGCCTCAGCTAACCTACGCTGCATGGCCTCTCTGATCCTGCAAAGTCTGCGGAAGGATCCTCGTATTCTTCGGATCAAGGAGAGGGACCATTACTGGCTGGCCACTCTCCTTGATCCACGGTACAAGGGTAAGGTTGCGGACCTTATCTTACCGTCGCAGAGGGAGCAGAGGATGAGACAACTCCGGGAGGCCTTGCAGAATGGTCTGTGCAACGCGTTCCCAGAGACTGGGAGGTTACAAATTCCTGGTCCTGGACAACGAGTTGCTGAGGCTTCGGTCAGTCAAAGAAGGAGCGGTGGGCAAGGTGGCCGTCTGACCAAAGCGTTCAGACAATTCTTTAGTCCGCAGCCCCAAGGTATGATCGGTTCCAGCAACCATCGCCAGCATCTGATATACATGGTGCAGGAATACCTAGGGGCAAGGTCAGACTTGGACACCTTCCCCACCGAAAATCCTCTGGCTTACTGGGTCTTGAGGATGGATCACTGGCCAGAGCTTGCACAGTATGCAATTGAGCTACTGGCCTGTCCTGCATCCAGCGTTCTTTCAGAACGCACATTCAGTGCTGCTGGAGGATTTGTCACGGATCACAGGGTGCGCCTGTCCACCGACTCTGTTGATCGACTGACCTTCATAAAGATGAACCAGTCTTGGATCACCACCAGCTACCAAACACCTGAAGCTGATATAACAGACTAATTTATTTTCAAATGTCACATCCCTTCAAGACTGATGCTGATGCTGAGAGACTGTCCTGTTATGTTGACTGACTATCCTCCTCCTCCTCAATGATCCGATTGACGATGATAGCTTGGAAGAACATTTTTGTTTCTGGGTGCCGCCACCAGTGGCTAAGGCCCAATTTTTCAGCCCCTGTTTAACAGGGATGTGTTATTACAATTTTTTATGCAATGCTTTGCAGCAGGGCTCATTCCTGCACTCCAACTAGAGTATCTGGGAGTGGTTGCAGTGTCGTGGCACCAGCACCAGTGGCTAAGGCCCAATTTTTCAGCCCCTGTTTAACAGGGGTGTGTAATTACAATTTTTGATGCAATACTTTGCAACAGGGCTCATTGCTGTGCTCCAAGTACAGTATCTGTGAGGGGTTGCAGTGTTGTGGCACCAGTGCCTAAGGCCCAATTTTTCGGCCCCTGTTTAACAGGGGCATGTAATTACAATTCTTGATCTAATAATTCACAGCAGGGCCCATTCCTGCGCCCACCAAGACTAACTGTGAGGCCTTACAGTGTTGTGTCAACACCACCACCACCACCACCAAAGGCCCAATTTTTCAGCCCCTGTTCAACAGGGGCATGCAATTACAATTCTTGATCTAATAATTCACAGCAGGGCCCATTCATGCGCCCACCAAGAGTAACTGTGAGGGCTCACAGTGTTGTGGCAACACCAACATGTAAGGGGCAAATTTCAGCTGAGTATATACGGCAGGCCCCTACTTTCAAACATCCAACTTACAAACGACTCCTCCTTGCAAACGGAAGGATACAACAGGAAGTGAGAGGAAATCTACCCCTAGGAAAGCAAATTCTCTCCTGTAAGAGTTAATATGGGAAAAAAAGTGTCTCCTCTCCACTGATGCTTTATCACCAATTCTTGTTTCAATAAAAACCCCAAATTTTCAAAAAACATTTGTCATTAGGACGGAAAGTGAGGTAAACTGTTCTGAACAGGTGCACACTGCACAGACAGCAAAACAAATGTTACAGGGGTGATAACCCTTCCCTATGTTTTCCAAAAAGCTTAAAAATAGATTTTTTGCCTGGAGCTACACTTAAACAATGTACCTGTTCAAAATTACAAACAGATTCTACATAAGAACAAACCTACAGTCCCTGTCTTGTATGCACCGCCTGTATACGGCTGTTCAGAGTATATAGGGCCTTTTTTTATTTTGTGTGCAGGGTTCCCCTTAATATCCATACAAGACCCAAAGGGGCTGGTAATGGGCTGGGGTAGGGGGGGGGGGTGTGTGATGGGGTAGCTATGCCATTTTTCTTAAAGATTTTCATCCATATTACCGGGACCAGACATTACATTAAAGCCGCAAGCAGTTTTAAATGGCTTTTTTTCCTTTAGAAATGTAATTTTGTGCAGGGACAGTTCTAAACACGGGAAACACGTGGCACTTCACAGGCATACTTTAGACACCCCCCAGGTACGATATTTAACTTTTTTTTTTTCACTTTATGCATCATTAACCACTTACGCCCCGGACCATTTGGTAGCTAAAGGACCAGAGCTGTTTTCAGAATTTTGCACTGCGCTGCTTTAACTGGAAATCGTGCGGACATGCAATGTTGTACCGAAACAAAATTTGCATCCTTTTCTTCCCACAAATAGAGCTTTCTTTTAATGGTATTTGATTGCCTCTGCGATTTTTATTTTTTGCGATATAAACGGAAAAAGACCGAAAATTTTGAAAAAAAAATGATATTTTCTACTTTTTGTTATAAGAAAAATCGAATAAACTCAATTTTAGTCATACATTTAGGCCAAAATGTATTCAGTCACATGTCTTTAGTAAAAAAAAATGTCAATAAGCGTATATTTATTGGTTTGCGCAAAAGTTATAGCGTCTACAAACTAGGGTACATTTTCTGGAATTTACACAGCTTTTAATTTATGACTGCCTATCTCATTTCTTGAGGTGCTAAAATGGTAGGGCAGTACAAAACCCCCCCAAATTACCCAATTTTGGAAAGTAGACACCCCAAGGAAATTGCTGAGAGGCATGTTGAGCCCATTGAATATTTTTTTTTTTTGTCGCAAGTGATTGAATAATGACAAAAAAAAAAAAAATTACAAAAAGTTGTCACTAAATGATATATTGCTCACACATGCCATGGTTATATGTGAAATTGCACCCCAAAATACATTTTGCTGCTGCTCCTGAGTACGGGGATACCACATGTGTGGGACTTTTTGGGAGCCTAGCCGCGTACGGGCCCCCGAAAACCAAGCACCGCCTTCAGGATTTCTAAGGGCGCAAATTTTTGATTTCACTCCTCACTACCTATCACAGTTTTGAAGGCCATAAAATGCCAAAATAAAACAAAACCCCCCCAAATGACCCTAGATCTTTCCTCTGCCCTCAAAGCATCTGACCACACCAAGATCGGTGTGATAAAATGCTTTCCCAATTTCCCAATGGCGCTTTTTATATCCGGGGGGGACATTCCCTCCCACTGCTTGTAAAAGCAGTCCAGAGGCTAATTATCCACTAGGATTGCTTTTACATGAAAGCCGGCCGCTGGCTGAAAAGAATGATACCAAGATGATACCTAAACCCACGGGCATCATTCTGGTATAAACATTCAAAGTCCAGCAACATACCAGTACGTTGCTGGTCCTTGTTGGACATGTATTGTAATCTTTTTTTTCATGCAGCCTGTTGGCTGAACGAAAAAAAAAGATTGATCGGTGGGTATGCCCACCATTAGAATACCGCCCTTCATCCACCCACTTCTAATGATGGGCATACATGCACCATTTATATATGCCGAAGCATGGGGGCATCTTCCCGCAAAAGTTATGCCGCGTACACATGGTCAGACTTTTCCACGGGCAAGCCTCCGTCGGAATTTCGACCGTATGTACGCGGCATTAGGAGCAAAATCACTCCTCCGCCCCTGCTGCCCCAATGCTTCGGCATATATGCTTTTTTTTTTTAACTGTGGTGGTGAAATCACCTCCTACAGCACTGGAGTTGCAGGGATCAGGCCTGTCTCTGCGAACGCTGCAGTTATGTGTGTTGTGTTTTGCAAGTGACAGTGATCGATCGATACTGCACTTGGGTGGCCTGGGCTGGACGGAGGGGCAAAACGCAGGTGCTAGCAGGTATCTGGGCTGATCCCGCTAACACTGCGTTTTTGGGAGCCCTAAACTGCTGGGGACGCTAGTATAGATCTGATCAGATCAGATATTGATCTGTTCAGATACTATACCACTAAGGGGGGTATATGCTTAACGCGTGGGTGTTAGCGCTACTGGCACTAACCTGACGCTGCCTGGGGTGTGACGCAGACCCTCTCTGACGCTAAAACCTAATTGATATCACCCGCCGGGCGATCAGGGGGTTAAACCTTTATTGGGTTATATACGGCGGGTGCCCTGACACTATAAAAAGCAAACTAACTAACCAGCGTCACCCGTAACACTTATATGGTGATTACTGGTGAAAGGGTTAACTAGGGGCAATTAGGGGGTTAAAACCTTTATTAGGTAATATATGGGAGTACCTGACGCTATATAAAAACCTGACGGCGAACCTAAAAAAAATTTACTGTCTACCTATCGGCATCACCGACACTAAGACAACGATCAGAAAAATGATCGCTTAGCGACAGTGGTGATAGGGGGTGAAAGGGTTACCTGGGGGGCGATCAGGGGGTTAAACCTTTATTAGATAATATATGGGGGTACCTGATGCTATAAAAACCTGCGGCGAACCTAAAAAAAATTACTGGCTACCGATCTGCATCACCGACGCTAAGACAGCGATCAGAAAAATGATCACTTAGCGACAGTGGTGATAGGGGGTGAAAGGGTTACCTGGGGGGCGATCAAGGGGGTTAAACCTTTATTAGGTAATATATCGGGGTACCTGACGCTATAAAAACCTGCGGCGAACCTAAAAAGAATTACTGGCTACCGATCTGCATCACCGACGCTAAGACAGCGATCAGAAAAATTATCGCTTAGTGACAGTGGTGATAGGGGGTGAAAGGGTTACCTGGGGGGCGATCAAGGGGGTTAAACCTTTATTAGGTAATATATGGGGGTACCCGACGCTATAAAAACCTGCGACGAACCTAAAAAAAAATTACTGGCTACCGATCAGCATCACCGACGCTAAGACATCGATCAGAAAAATGATCGCTTAGCGACGGCGGTGCTAGGGGGTGAAAGGGTTACCTGGGGAGTGATCAAGGGGGTTAAACCTTTATTAGGTAATATATGGGGGTACCCGACGCTATAAAAACCTGCGGCGAACCTAAAAAAAATTACTGGCTACCGATCAGCATCGCCGACGCTAAGACATCGATCAGAAAAATGATCGTATAGCGACGGCAGTGCTAGGGGGTGAAAGAGATATCTGGGGGGTGATCAGGGGGTTAAACCTTTATTAGGGGGGGTTAGGGGGCTACACTGGACCTAAAACTAAATGTAGTGACACTTTTACAGTCACAAATGTCACTGATTGCAGTGATCACTAAATAAATGGTCACTGCAATCAGTGACACTGTGACTGGGGCATTGGGGGGTGATCTGGGGGGTGATCTGGGGGGTCCTGGGGGGGCGATTTATGTGCCTATGTGTCCTGGTGTCAGTGTGCTGTTTTGTGCACTAACCTGCATCTTCTCCTGTATGGCGCTCGGTATATGTGAGCGCCGCAGGAGAGATGACATCACTTCCTCCTGCCTGTGTAAACAGTACACAGGCAGGGGAAGCTCTCTCATTCGCCGGGAGCGATCGAGAGGGGGGGCCGGAATCGAACGGCCGTCCCCTCATGCCGGATCGCTCCCGAAGGTAAAACGACCACCCACTGTAAAGAAGGGGGGTCCGATCGGACCCCCCAACTATACAAAGGCAATCACGTATATGTACGTGATTCTGCCTGTCGGTGCCATTCTGCCAACGTATATTTACAGTGGGCGGTCGTTAAGTGGTTAAAATGACTGCTCCAGAAAAACGGCCGTTTTTAAAACTTCTTTTTGCATTGATACATGTCCCCTGGTGCAGAACCCGGGTTCCCAAACCCTTTTTAGGACAATAACATGCATAATAGTCGTTATAATTAGCACTTTAGATTTCGAACGTTCGCATCCATTGTGTTTAATAGGGTTCTAAAGTTCGTGCGAACTTTCGGTCCGTTCGCGGGTTCTGGTGCGAACCGAACCCGGGGGTGTTCGGCTCATCACTACTAAGCATATCCAAAGTCTTGCTAGGGCTGCCTTTCTTCACACAACAATAGATTTTTCTAGATGTTTGCTTCTCCCTCTTTCTTTATGATTGCTTTTAGATTAACTGTCGTATTTTAGGCAGGTGTCAATAATGAGTACTATATTTTGTACTGCAAGCTGCTGAATAAGTATTTAGGACAAATGTCTGTGTGACAGACCTAGCCGGGACAGAGGCTTTTGGAGGGGACAGAATGCAAGCCTCTTGCCTTGCGACCATGGGCCCTGGCATTTAGGGGAACGGTGCTCTTTGTGAGCTGTATGCCTGGGGACCCTTGAGGGGGTGTTACTTTGGATTCAGGTCCATGTCCCCCCAAGACACACAGACTCTGGGGACCCTGTATATGCCATATTAGAGTGACTGAGTCATACTGTTGGGACGTTCACACATTCGCTCTAAGGATATGCGAATGCAATCACCTCCAGCCATCTGTCTGTCCTCTGTGCTATTTTGACCCTGCTAAATGTGTGATGTTTACACTTATGATAATGTGTATTGTATAGCACTGAGACCGGAGACGGGATGTCTACCCTGAAAGGTCATATCTATGAGTCACCTTGGCTGACTAAAGGATTTAGTTAATTAGCTCATGTTAATTTATGTTCTGGTTACACCCTCTGTTACTGTATATAAGACTTGATTTTTGGTTCTAATAAAGTCTCTCTTGGTTGAACTTACATACAGCCTGCCTGGTGTTTGTTCTGACCGATCACAAATGGATTCGAATGGCACATAGCTGTAGTTTGAATCCTGGAGCACCGGATGATCCAATAGAGCAGAGGAGTGTCGGGAGAGTGGAGCCGAGCGAGCAAAGGGGCTCGTTACATTGGTTGGCAGCGGTGGGATTTGCTCTCCAGTTACTGGGACACTCCAAACTACCACAGTGAAGGACCAGCTATGCAGCCTGCAGGAAAGTCACGCTGAAAGATCTACTTGAGAGCCGAGATGGACCAGAAGAAGGGTGATGCAGGACCCCGGTCAGTTGAATATTTGTTTCAGCAACAAGTGCGGCAGCGGTTGGCATTATATGGGGCTAACCCATCAGAGACCGCCATACAGGAAGCCATTGAAGGCATTCAGCTGCAGGATGCCCGACAAGAGAGAGAACGAGAGTGACAAAAGAGAGAACGAGAGCGACAAGAGAGAACGAGAGCGACAAGAGAGAGAATGAGAGCGACAAAAGAGAGAACTAGAGCGGCAACATGAGTGGAGAATGGCGGTAATACGGCAATCGGAGACAATGCCTCAAAAAACCAGCCGCCATGGAAGGGGAATTTGGAAGGAGGTTGCGAGAGATGCAGGGAGGAGAAGCAGGCCACCCCCCCCCCCCCCCAACAGTTAACCAGAGCAGATGGTGTGGAGTCCCCAGCAGAAGTGCTGGCAACAGGGCAGAGTGATACCCACCTCTGCCCAGCACCGGAAACCACTGTGGAGTTTCAGGGAGCCGGGGCAGTTGGCCCCTCTCCCCAGCAACAAGCTGAGGCAGTAAAGCTTTTACTCCCAGCTGAATCACTGGCAGCAGGGCAGAATGCTACTGGCATCGGCACACAACTGCCACAGGAGCGGATATCGGGGGATGGGACTGCGGTCTCCACTCACAGCAACCCAGCAGAAGAACTGGCAACAGAGCAGAGTGCCACGGGCCTCTGCTCTCAACTAACCGAAGAGGGAGGTCCTGTGGTATTGGATGGGACTTCAGTCCTCACTGACACAACCCCAGAAAATGGTGTGACACTGAGACAGGAGGATGTCAGCCTTGCTTTGCAAGCACTGGGGGATTTCACCTACCACAAGTGGATGGGACTTCAGTCTCCACTTGCTTACCCCAGGGATGCCGGGCAGTCGACCCAGATCCCCAACAGCATGACGGACTGAGCCCAGTCACCCTGTCTTCTCTCCAGCGGCAGAAAGGACTCCAGGGAGAAGGGCCAGTCCAGGCCTCTCCCCAGCGGTGGGTATGTTCTCTGAGAGAGGCAGAGGTTGGCTGGGTAAGTAATGCTCTGATTGGAGCAATTTGTTTGGGGTACTGTGTGGATGCCGGCATTGGGGGAATGGAACTATGGACTAACTTCGGAGTCAACCCGTTTGGGGTCTCCTCCTATGTTAGTTTCCTGCTGAAAGGGGAGATGTGTGACAGACCTAGCCGGGACAGAGGCTTTTGGAGGGGACAGAATGCAAGCCTCTTGCCTTGCGACCATGGGCCCTGGCATTTGGGGGAACTGTGCTCTTTGTGAGCTGTATGCCTGGGGACCCTTGAGGGGGTGTTACTTTGGATTCAGGTCCATGTCCCCCCAAGACACACAGACTCTGGGGACCCTGTATATGCCATATTAGAGTGACTGAGTCATACTGTTGGGACGTTCACACATTCGCTCTAAGGATATGCGAATGCAATCACCTCCAGCCATCTGTCTGTCCTCTGTGCTATTTTGACCCTGCTAAATGTGTGATGTTTACACTTATGATAATGTGTATTGTATAGCACTGAGACCGGAGACGGGATGTCTACCCTGAAAGGTCATATCTATGAGTCACCTTGGCTGACTAAAGGATTTAGTTAATTAGCTCATGTTAATTTATGTTCTGATTACACCCTCTGTTACTGTATATAAGACTTGATTTTTGGTTCTAATAAAGTCTCTCTTGGTTGAACTTACATACAGCCTGCCTGGTGTTTGTTCTGACCGATCACAAATGGATTTGAATGGCACATAGCTGTAGTTTGAATCCTGGAGCACCGGATGATCCAATAGAGCAGAGGAGTGTCGGGAGAGTGGAGCCGAGCGAGCAAAGGGGCTCGTTACAGCCTGGAATTTAGTTTACGCAGCGCTTTACAACTTGAGGGTAGACAGTACAAATGCAATACATTTTAATACAGTAGGAATCAGAGGGCCCTGCTCGTTAAAGCTTACAATCTAACATGTGTAACAACAAGCTTTGTTAGCAAGACAAACACCTTTATGGGCTGATTAATTAGTACCACTTATTAAAAATGCACGTCTCATCCATACTGAATTTTGTATATACAGTATATATATATATATATATATATATATATATATTGTAACCTGGGGGACAGGTAGTAGGTACAAAAGCTCCCTGGGATGAGCAGGCACAGATACCAAGTCCATTGGATCAGTGAAAACACAGTGTTATTTATTGGTGCTATATACTGGAGCCAATGACCGGTGCTGTACAGTGCTGAAAACAAACAGAAGAAAAACTAACTAAACAAAAGCCTAGCCGTGTCTCGGCTCTAACTATACAGTATTTACAAGCCCTCACTACCAGGCTGGACAAGCCTACCGCTTGTCAGCTTCCACATTTACAGAGTCACAAGTTTTACCAACCTTCTTGCTCTCACAGACCAATGCTGTCTGTGTTTCCCAGGCAGAGCAAAGGCTGTCTGCTCAGGTGAGCTTTTAATTAACCTGGGGGAGAGAACCAACACCTGAAGTGGATCCTGGCTCAGAGATCCCTGAATGTATATGAGAGGAGCCTGGGAGATGTATAAACCCCGAATAGGACTTTCCCAGGCTCTCTCTGGGATGCTCTGTCACAATATATATACACTGTGTGTGCCAGACAGACTGGTCTGAGTATTTTAAAAACTGCTGATCTACTTGGATTTTCATGCACAACCATCTGTAGGGTTTACAGCGAATTGTCTGAAAAAGAGAAACTATGCAGTGAGCGGCAGTCGTGTGGGTGAAAATGCCTTGTTGATGTCAGAGGTCAGAGGAGAATGGGCAGACTGGTTTGAGATGATAGAAAGGCAACAGTAACACAAATAAGCACTTATTACAACCAAGGTATGCAGAATACCATCCCTGAACGCACAACACATGAAACCTTTAAGCAGATGGGCTACAGCAACAGAAGACCACACCTGGTGCCACGCCTGTCAGCTAAGAACAGGAAACTTAGGCTACAATTCACACAGGCTCACCAAAATGTGACATGAAAAACATTGCCTGGTCTGATGAGTCTTGATTCCCACTGCCACATTCAGATTGTAGGGTCGGAATTTGGTGTAAACAACATGAAAACATGGATTCATACTGCCCGGGAGATTTGCATGGATGTGCAGCCGACAAATCTGCAGTAATTACGTGATGCTATCATGTCAATATGGACCAAAATCTCTAATGCCCTGTACACACGATCAGAATTTCCTATGGGATAAAATCTGATGGAATTTTCCGTAGGAATTCCGTTCAAGCTGTCTTGCGTACACACTGTCACACCAAATTCCGACTGTCCAAAACGTGGTGATGTAAAACACTACGACGAGCCGAGAAAAATGAAGTTCAATGCTTCCGACCATGCGTCGATTTGATTCTGAGCATGCGTGTTTTTTTCTCCGTCGGAGTTCCACACAGACGATCAAAATTTCCAAATGGATTTTTTTCCATCAGAAAAAAATAAAACATGTTCTACTTCTAAACTCTTACGGAAAAAAAGTCTGATGGGGCCCACACATGGTAGGAATATCCGATGAAAAAATTCCGTCAGACTTTTTTCATCAGAAATTCTGATCGTGTGTACAAGGCATAAGGAATGTTTCCAACACCTTGTTGCATCTATGCCACAAATGATTAGGGCGGTTCTGAAGGCAAAAGGGGTCCAACCTGGTACTAGCAAGCTGTACCTATTAAAGTGGCCACTGAGTAAATAAATATTATAATAAATAAATAAATTATATTTATATTTATATATATATATATATATATATATATATATATATATATATATATATTTATATATATACACACATATACATACACAGTATCTCACAAAAGTGAGTACACCCCTCACATTTTTGTAAATATCTTATTATATCTTTTCATGTGACAACACTGAAGAAATTACAGTTTGATACAATGTAAAGTAGTGAGTATACAGCTTTTATAACAGTATAAATTTTTTGTCCCCTCAAAACAACTCAACACACAGCCATTAATGTCTAAAGCGTTGGCAAGAAAAGTGAGTAAGTGAAAATGTCCAAATTGGGCCCAAAATGTCAATATTTCGCGTGGCCACCATTATTTTCCAGCACTGCCTTAACCTTCTTGGGCATGGAGTTCACCAGAGCTTCACAGGTTGCCACTGGAGTCCTCTTCCACTCCTCCATGATGACATCACGGAACTGGTGGACGTTAGAGACCTTGCACTCCTCCACCTTCCGTTTGAGGATGCCCCACAAATGCTTAATAGGGTTTAGGTCTGGAGACATGCTTGACCAGTCCATCCTTTACCCTCAGCTTTTTTAGCAAGGTAGTGGTCGTCTTGGAGGTGTGTTTGTGGACGTTATCATGTTGGAATACTGCCCTGCGGCCCAGTCTCTGAAGGGAGGGGATCATGCTCTGCTTCAGTATGTCACAGTACATGTTGGAATTCATGGTTCCCGAAAGTTCGCGCGAACGTTAGAACCCTATTAAATACAATGGACGCGAACGTTCGAAATCTAAAGTGCTAATTATAACGGCTAATATGCATGTTATTGTCCTAAAAAGGTTTTGGGGACCCGGGTTCTGCCCCAGGGGACATGTATCAATGCAAAAATAAGTTTTAAAAATTGACGTTTTTTCGGGAGCAGTCATTTTAATGATGCATAAAGTGAAATAAAAAAAGTGAAACATTCCTTTAAATATCGTACCTGGGGGGTGTCTAAAGTATGCCTGTGAAGTGGCACGTGTTTCCCGTGTTTAGAACTGTCCCTGCACAAAATGACATTTCTAAAGGAAAAAAAAAGCCATTTAAAACTGCTTGCGGCTTTAATGTCATGTCTTGTCCTGGCAATATGGATGAAAATCTTTGAGAAAAATGGCATGGCTACCCCATCACCCCCCCCCCCCCCTACCCCAGCCCATTACCAGCCCCTTTGGGTCTTGTATGGATATTAAGGGGAACCCCGCACACAAAATAAAAAAGGCCCTATATACTCTGAACAGCAGTATGCAGGCGGTGCAAACAAGACAGGGACTGTATGTTTGTTCTTAAGTAGAATCTGTAATTTTGAACGGGTGCATTGTTTAAGTGTACCGTAGCTCCAGCCAAAAAATCTATTTTTAAGCTTTTTGGAAAACATAGGGAAGGGTTATCACCCCTGTAACATTTTTTTTGCTGTCTGTGCCCCTGTTCAGAACATTTCACCTCACTTTCCGTCCCAAATGACAAATGTTTTTGAAAAGTGGGTTTTTTATTGAAACAAGGATTGGTGATAAAGCATCAGTAGAGAGGAGACACCTTTTTCCCATATTAACTCTTACAGGAGAGAATTTCCCTTCCTAGGGGTAGATTTCCTCTCACTTCCTGTTGTCTACTTCCGTTTGCAAGTAGGAGTCGTTTGTAGGTTGGATGTTTGAAAGTAGGGGCCTGCCGTATATACTCTGCTGAAATTTGCCCCTTACATGTTGGTGTTGCCACAACACCGTGAGCCCTCACAGTTACTCTTGGTGGGCGCTGGAATGCCCTGCTGTGAACTATTATATCAGGAATTGTATTTACATGCCATTGTTCAACAGTGGTAGGAAAAATTGGGCCTTTGGTGGTGGTGCTGGTGCCACAACACTGTAAGCTCTCACAGTTACTCTTGGTGGGCGCATGAATGGGCCTTGCTGTGAATTATTAGATCAAGAATTGTAATTGCATGCCCCTGTTGAACAGGGGCTGAAAAATTGGGCCTTTGGTGGTGGTGGTGGTGGTGTTGCCACAACACTGTAAGGCCTCACAGTTACTCTTGGTGGGCGCAGGAATGGGCCCTGCTGTGAATTATTAGATCAAGAATTGTAATTACATGCCCCTGTTAAACAGGGGCAGAAAAATTGGGCCTTAGGCACTGGTGCCACAACACTGCAACCCCTCACAGATACTGTACTTGGAGCACAGCAATGAGCCCTGTTGCAAAGTATTGCATCAAAAATTGTAATTACACGCCCCTGTTAAACAGGGGCAGAAAAATTGGGCCTTAGGCACTGGTGCCACAACACTGCAACCCCTCGCAGATACTGTACTTGGAGCACAGCAATGAGCCCTGTTGCAAAGAATTGCATCAAAAATTGTAATTACACGCCCCTGTTAAACAGGGGCAGAAAAATTGGGCCTTAGGCACTGGTGCCACAACACTGCAACCCCTCACAGATACTGTACTTGGAGCACAGCAATGAGCCCTGTTGCAAAGTATTGCATCAAAAATTGTAATTACACGCCCCTGTTAAACAGGGACTGAAAAATTGGGCCTTAGGCACTGGTGCTGGTGCCACGACACTGCAACCTCTCCCAGATACTCTAGTTGGAGTGCAGGAATGAGCCCTGCTGCAAAGCATTGCATCAAAAATTGTAATTACATGCCCCTGTTAAACAGGGACTGAAAAATTGGGCCTTAGCCACTGGTGGCGGCACCCAGAAACAAAAATGTTCTTCCAAGCTATCATCAATAATCAGATCATTGAGGAGGAGAAGGATAGTCAGTCAACATAACAGGACAGTCACTGAGCATCAGCATCAGTCTTGAAGGGATGTGACATTTGAAAATAAATTATTCTGTTATATCAGCTTCAGGTGCTTGGTAGCTGGTGGTGATCCAAGACTGGTTCATCTTTATGAAGGTCAGTCGATCAACAGAGTCGGTGGACAGGCGCACCCTGTGATCCGTGACAAAGCCTCCAGCAGCACTGAATGTGCGTTCCGAAAGAACGCTGGATGCAGGACAGTCCAGGAGCTCAGTTGCATACTGTGCAAGCTCTGGCCAGTGATCTATTCTCAAGACCCAGTAAGCCAGAGGATTTTCAGTGGGAAAGGTGTCCAAGTCTGACCTTGCCCCTAGGTATTCCTGCACCATGTATATCAGACGCTGGCGATGGTTGCTGGAACCGATCATACCTTGGGGCTGCGGACTAAATAATTGTCTGAACGCATCGGTCAGACGGCCACCTTTTCCACCGCACCTTCTGCTACTGACCGAAGCCTCAGCAACTTGTTGTCCAGGACCAGGAGTTTGTAACCTCCCAGTCTCTGGGAACGCGTTGCACAGACCTTTCTGCAAGGCCTTCCGGAGTTGTCTCATCCTCTGCTCCCTCTGCGACGGCAAGATAAGGTCCGCAACCTTACCCTTGTACCGTGGATCAAGGAGAGTGGCCAGCCAGTAATGGTCCCTCTCCTTGATTCGAAGAATACGAGGATCCTTCCGCAGACTTTGCAGGATCAGGGAGGCCATGCAGCGTAGGTTAGCTGAGGCATTCGGTCCGGAGTCCTCTGGGTCACTAAGGACGACATGATCCGCAGCCACCTCCTCCCAGCAACGTACAAGTCCACGGGTTTGTTGGGACTGTAAATCATCCCTAAAAGACTGCTGCTGTTGATGCTGAGTGCCATGCTCCACCTCCATGCTGACACAATCCTCCTCCTCCTCCTCTTCCTGTGTGATGGGTGGGACACAAGGAACACTGTCTGGGTAAAGGGGGCCTTGAGAGGCAAGGAAGTCCTCCTCTTCCTGCCTCTGTTCTGCCTCAAGTGCCCTGTCCATTATTCCACGCAGCGTATGCTCCAACAGGTGGACAAGAGGTACATTGTCACTGATGCATGCACTGTCGCTGCTCACCATCCTCGTGGCCTCCTCAAATGGTGCCAGGACAGTGCATGCATCCCTGATCATGCCCCACTGGCGTGGTGAAAAAACCCTGAGCTCCCCTGACCCTGTCCTGGTGCCGTAGTCGCACAGGTACTCATTGATGGCCCTCTGCTGCGTGTGCAGCCGCTGCAGCATGGCCAACGTTGAGTTCCACCTGGTGGGCATGTCACATATAAGGCGGTTCTTGGGCAGGTTCAACTCCTTTTGCAGCTCAGCCAGCCAAGCACTGGCATTTTATGATCTGTGGAAATGCACACAGACTTTCCTGGCCTGCCTCAGGACATCCTGTAAGCCCGGGTACCTGCCCAAGAACCTCTGCACCACCAGGTTAAGGACATGAGCCACACAGGGCAGATGGGTCAGTTTTCCCTGTCGGAGGGCGGAGAGGAGGTTGGTGCCATTGTCGCAAACCACCATTCCTGGCTTAAGCTGGCGTGGCGTCAACCACCTCTCGGCCTGCCCCTGCAGAGCAGACAGAACCTCTGCCCCAGTGTGGCTCCTGTCCCCCAAACACACAAGCGCAAGCACGGCATGGCATCTTTTTGCCTGCGTACTTGCGTAGCCCCTTGAACGCCTATGGAGCACCGCTGGTTCCAAGGACAAAGCACAGAAAGAGGCCATGGAGGAAGAAGAAGAGGAGGGGGTGGAGGAGAGAGGTGTGTCACAACCAGTAGTAGCATTTTGGAGGCGTGGCAGTGGAACAACCTCCAACACTACTGCACCTTGTCCTGCATCCTTCCCAGCTGCCAAAAGAGTGACCCAATGGGCCGTGAAAGAAATGTAACGTCCCTGTCCATGCCTGCTGGACCATGAGTCAGTGGTAATATGCACCTTACCGCTGACCGCCCTGTCCAGCGAGGCATGGACATTGCCTTCCACATGCCGGTAGAGAGCCGGAATCGCCTTCCATGAGAAAAAGTGGCGTTTGGGAACCTGCCACTGAGGAACCGCACATTGCATAAACTCACGGAAGGGGGCCAAGTCTACCAACTGAAAAGGCAGCAGTTGAAGTGCTAGCAATTTAGCCAAGCTAGCATTTAACTGCTGGGCATGTGGATGGCTGGGAGTGAACTTCTTTCGACGGTCCAGCAGCTGGAGCAGGGAAATATGCCTGCTATAATCGGACGTCGGTGTACTGCTAGCAGAGTGCCCGCAAGTACTTGGCTGTGACACACCTAATTCTACACCTTCATTCCTCTCAGTGCAGGTTTCAGAGAGAACTGAAGGTACAGTGGGGTTGGAGATCCCAGCTGATGAGGAGCAAGGAGAGGTCCGCTTTGTTCTTTGGTGTGGGTCTTTAAGATACGCTTGCCAACGAGCTGCATGGCAGGTCAACATATGTCTGGTCAAGCATGTGGTGCCCAAGCGGCTGATGTTTTGGCCACGCGAGATACGCTTCAGACATATGTTGCAAACAGCAGCGGTGTGATCTAATGCACTCGACTCAAAAAAGGCCCACACCAAAGAACTTTTGGAATAACGGGCAGAGGCAGCGCCCTGCACAGGCGGAGCTCTGCGTGTGATTCAGTCGGTGTGCTGCCCTTACGCTGGCCCCCGGAGGGCATCCTGCCTCATTGGAGATGTGCCTCCTCCTCATCCTCCTTCTCCTCCTCTCTCCTATCAGGCACCCACATGGAGTCAGTGACCTCATCATCCCCTCCCTCCTCATCACTGGAGCCAATCTGGCAGTATGCTGCAGCTGCTGGAACATGACTGCCAGATTGCTGTCCTTCTTGAGCACCCCCTCTCTCTGCTCTCACGCTACTGCCTTCTTCTAGCTGGGTATCATCTTCAGACCCTTTGAAACACTGGGCATCCTCCTGGAGCATTCACCCAACACTGTGCTCAAACAGTTCGGGGGACTCCTTAGGAGGACACGGTGGGTCTAGGGAAGGAGTGACTGATGATGACATTGAGGAGACTTTGGCAGCTGCTTTGCCAGTACCCCCCTGAGCCTGGGTGAGAGGATGAGGAGGATGAGGAGGGCTTGGTCATGCACTCTACCAAGTCTTCGGCATGATGCGGCTCAACACGTCCAGCTGCCGAAAATAAGGACAAGCGTGTCCCATGGCCACATGCTGATGACGATGCACCGCGTCCACGACCAGCACTGTTGTCTATAGACACAGAGCCTGCTTGCCCTCTTTTATTGGCTCGTGACTGTCTGCCTCTCCTTGTTGGCCTTCCAGACATAGTAATGGCCTGCAGGGAGATGGGAAAACCAGCAATTGGGTAGTGTATATTGTGCTGGAGGCACACAACACCCACTAACTCCAGCAGATGCCTTTATTAGAGAACAGCAATGACGGGTATATACAGGTGTATACTGTGCCAATAATGCCTGCAGATGCCTGTATTTGAGAACAGCAATGACGGATATACAGGTGTATACTGTGCCACTAACTCCTGCAGATGCTGTATTTGAGAACAGCAATGACGGATATACAGGTGTATACTGTGCCACTAACTCCTGCAGATGCTGTATTTGGGAACAGCAATGATGGATATACAGGTGTATACTGTGCCACTAACCCATGCAGATGCCTGTATTTGAGAACAGCAATGATGGATATACAGGTGTATACTGTGCCACTAACTCCTGCAGATGCTGTATTTGAGAACAGCAATGACGGATATACAGGTGTATACTGTGCCACTAACTCCTGCAGATGCCTGTATTATAGAACACCAATGACGGGTATATACAGGTGTATACTGTGCCACTAACTCCTGCAGATGCCTGTATTTGAGAACAGCAATGACGGATATACAGGTGTATACTGTGCCACTAACTCCTGCAGATGCTGTATTTTAGAACCGCAATGACGGATATACAGGTGTATACTGTGCCACTAACTCCTGCAGATGCTGTATTTGAGAACAGCAATGACGGATATACAGGTGTATACTGTGCCACTAACTCCTGCAGATGCCTGTATTATAGAACACCAATTACGGGTATATACAGGTGTATACTGTGCCACTAACTCCTGCAGATGCCTGTATTTGAGAACAGCAATGACGGATATACAGGTGTATACTGTGCCACTAACTCCTGCAGATGCTGTATTTGAGAACAGCAATGATGGATATACAGGTGTATACTGTGCCACCAACTCCTGCAGATGCCTGCATTATAGAACACCAATGACGGGTATATACAGGTGTATACTGTGCCACTAACTCCTGCAGATGCCTGCATTATAGAACACCAATGACGGGTATATACAGGTGTATACTGTGCCACTAACTCCTGCAGATGCCTGCATTATAGAACACCAATGACGGGTATATACAGGTGTATACTGTGCCACTAACACCTGCAGATGCCTGTATTTGAGAACAGCAATGACGGATATACAGGTGTATACTGTGCCACTAACTCCTGCAGATGCTGTATTTGAGAACAGCAATGACGGATATACAGGTGTATACTGTGCCCCTAACTCCTGCAGATGCCTGTATTATAGAACACCAATGACGGGTATATACAGGTGTATACTGTGCCACTAACTCCTGCAGATGCCTGTATTTGAGAACAGCAATGACGGATATACAGGTGTATACTGTGCCACTAACTCCTGCAGATGCCTGTATTATAGAACACCAATGACAGGTATATAAAGGGTGTATACTGTGCCACTAACTCCTGCAGATGCCTGTATTTGAGAACAGCAATGACGGATATACAGGTGTATACTGTGCCACTAACTCCTGCAGATGCCTGTATTATAGAACACCAATGACGGGTATATACAGGTGTATACTGTGCCACTAACTCCTGCAGATGCCTGTATTTGAGAACAGCAATGACGGATATACAGGTGTATACTGTGCCACTAACTCCTGCAGATGCTGTATTTTAGAACAGCAATGCCTGTACTATAGAACACCAATTACGGGTATATACAGGTGTATACTGTGCCACTAACTCCTGCAGATGCCTGTATTTGAGAACAGCAATGACGGATATACAGGTGTATACTGTGCCACTAACTCCTGCAGATGCTGTATTTGAGAACAGCAATGACGGATATACAGGTGTATACTGTGCCACTAACTCCTGCAGATGCCTGTATTATAGAACACCAATGACGGGTATATACAGGTGTATACTGTGCCACTAACTCCTGCAGATGTCTGTATTATAGAACACCAATGACGGGTATATACAGGTGTATACTGTGCCACTAACTCCTGCAGATGCCTGTATTTGAGAACAGCAATGACGGATATACAGGTGTATACTGTGCCACTAACTCCTGCAGATGCTGTATTTGAGAACAGCAATGACGGATATACAGGTGTATACTGTGCCCCTAACTCCTGCAGATGCCTGTATTATAGAACACCAATGACGGGTATATACAGGTGTATACTGTGCCACTAACTCCTGCAGATGCCTGTATTTGAGAACAGCAATGACGGATATACAGGTGTATACTGTGCCACTAACTCCTGCAGATGCTGTATTTGAGAACAGCAATGACGGATATACAGGTGTATACTGTGCCACTAACTCCTGCAGATGCTTGTATTATAGAACACCAATGACGGGTATATACAGGTGTATACTGTGCCACTAACTCCTGCAGGTGCCTGTATTTGAGAACAGCAATGACGGGTATATACAGGTGTATACTGTGCCACTATATCCTGCAGATGCCTGTATTTGAGAACAGCAATGACAGATATACAGGTGTATACTGTGCCACTAACTCCTGCAGATGCTGTATTTGAGAACAGCAATGACGGATATACAGGTGTATACTGTGCCACTAACTCCTGCAGATGCCTGTATTATAGAACACCAATGACGGGTATATACAGGTGTATACTGTGCCACTAACTCCTGCAGATGCCTGTATTATAGAACACCAATGACGGGTATATACAGGTGTATACTGTGCCACTAACTCCTGCAGATGCCTGTATTTGAGAACAGCAATGACGGATATACAGGTGTATACTGCGCCACTAACTCCTGCAGATGCTGTATTTGAGAACAGCAATGACGGATATACAGGTGTATACTGTGCCACTAACTCCTGCAAATGCCTGTATTATAGAACACCAATGACGGGTATATACAGGTGTATAGTGTGCCACTAACTCCTGCAGATGCCTGTATTTGAGAACAGCAATGACGGATATACAGGTGTATACTGTGCCACTAACTCCTGCAGATGCCTGAGAAAATAAAACAGAACATAGAACACACTGTCCCTGCCTATGTATCTCTTTCCCTGCACGCCAACTGTGCCACTAACGCCTGCAGATGCCTGTATTTGAGAACAGCAATGACTGATATACAGGTGTATACTGTGCCAGTAACTCCTGCAGATGCCTGAGAAAATAAAACAGAACATAGAACACACTGTCCCTGCCTATGTATCTCTTTCCCTGCACGCCAACACACTACACAAGGCCGTCGCGCTGGCAGCCTTTTATAGTGTGGGGCATGTACTAAACCCCCCTGAGCTATAATTGGCCACAGGCATCCTGCCTGTGGCCAATTATGGCTCTCCTCGCTGCCTGCGCTGTGATTGGCCAAGCATGCGGGGTCACAGTGCATGCTTGGCCAATCACAGCGCCGGGATTGCACTGCGATGGCGCAGTGTATTGTGGGCCATTCGCGTCACTCGAATTTGGCACGAACGGCCCAAATCGTTCGATCTTCGTCGAACGATCGAACAGCCGATGTTCGAGTCGAACGTATGTTCAACTCGAACACGAAGCTCATCCCTACTCTGCAGCAATGCTGGCAGCACTCATACGTCTATTTCCCAAAGACAACCTCTGGATATGATGCTGGCACGTGCACTCAACTTATTTGGTCGACCATGGCGAGGCCTGCTCTGAGTGGAACCTGTGCTGCTAAACTGCTGTATGGTCTTGGTCACTGTGCTGCAGCTCAGTTTCAGGGTCTTGAAATCTTCTTATAGTCTAGGCCATCTTTATGTAGAGCAACAATTCTTTTTTCAGATCCTCAGAGAGTTCTTTGCCATGAGGTGCCATGTTGAACTTCCAGTGACCATTATGAGAGAATGAGAGCGATAACACCAAATTTAACACACCTGCTCCCCATTCACACCTAAGACCTTGTAGCACTAAAGAGTCACATGACACCGGGGAGGGAAAATGGATAATTGGGCCGAGTTTGGATATTTTCACTTAGGGGTGTACTCACTTTTGTTGCCAGCGGTTTTGACATTAATGGCTGTGTGTTTTGAGAGGATAGCAAATTTACACTGGTATACAAGCTGGTCTCTCACTACTTTACATTGTAGCAAAGTGTAATTTCTTCAGTGTTGTCACATGAAAAGATATAATAAAATATTCACAAAAATGTGAGGTTATGTGAGATACTGTATATATAATTGATTTTTTTGCAATCTAAAGAGAAATTATTATTTTTAATTAATCATGGAAGCCAACAGATACTGTGTGTAGCTTAGTCATAATATGTGTAAGTCAATAATAAATGACAACCATGAAACAACCATTAGCTGGAGTTCAAAAATGTATAGCATGCATATCTTAATCTGTACTTTGGACTATGCAACACTGTAATGATTATCACTTACCTTAACTGATGTATTTGCATTTATCAAATACATTTTTTTGGGGGGGAAAAATGTATAGCTATAGCACAGGACTTCAAGAATTCACCATCTTGCATTATTAGAGCTTTTCTGTCCACTTTCCTTTAAAAGTAAGGCTTTTTTACAGAAAGGCACAAAAGAACATAACAATTCAGCCCCCTGGCTACTGAGTTACCCAGAATGGACTGTACAGGCTACCAGCCTACTGGAACACTGTCTTTCTCCCACTCTAGTGTTCCAATTTATTATACTCAGATGACATTCTGGTCAATGCAAACCCTCTCAACAATGCAGCCTCCCGAGTAAATGGACATCATAGTCCCTCAGGCTGGGTTCACACCTATGCGAATTAGATGCAATTTTCCCTGCATCCAATTTGCATAGCAGGAGAATGTGACCGGCTCTCTATGGAGCCAGTTCACATATCTCTGGGGCAGCTGCGGAGCGCACTGCACTGTGTGCCTTTGGCTCTGTTTCAGAGCCAAATTCAGGCAAAGATTCGGCCCTGATTCATTCCTGAAATGGAGAACAGAAACGTTAAGCACTCCTGCGTTATTTGCGGCCGGTTTACTTGTGAACCGAGCCTAAGTCTGTTTCTGCCTAGGCTAGAGCTTTCCCCTCAGGCCTTAGTCTAGTAAAAGGGCCTGCCCATCAGACCAGGGCACATGCTCCATCTGTATCTGTCCACACACACCACTCTCTGCAACACAACTAGAGAGGGAGGAGCACTGGATGGCTAGCCTGATTCCCTTTTGTGGATCCATACCCAATTGACTCCACTGAGCCTTACTCCTGATCTTGCACACTTTCACAGCTGAAATAGGCATTAACTGTATATTTTCATAGTGACAGGGTTAAACCCTGCCGTTTACATACCTCGGTTCAATGGATGCAGCCTCTAGTGTTTGCTTACACCCAGCACTGCAGGTGTCACTCTCCTGGCTATGCCTGCACAGTATGGCCCTAAAGATTTTTATGGGGCCATATGCCTTCATCTTCAACCTTGCAATGCAGGCATATAGAAGCTTAGCTCAATTAGCTTTTACTTATTTTGTTTCTTCTTCCTTGTTTATTCCATTTGGATGTTGTAGGAAATACAAGCATCTACCAATTTGGCATTTTTAATAAATTCAGAGAGTTTATTGAGCTTTGACTATTATAAAGTTACAACTGGTAGGTTGGATCACCTTTATTTCAGAATGCTACATACAGTATCTCTCTAAAGTTT
Source organism: Rana muscosa (assembly GCA_029206835.1). Classification (NCBI taxonomy): domain Eukaryota; kingdom Metazoa; phylum Chordata; class Amphibia; order Anura; family Ranidae; genus Rana; species Rana muscosa. The sequence continues at coordinate 713,516,280 of CM055117.1, read as the reverse complement.
TTAGTTAGTATACTCGTCATGTATTATAGTCTACAAGCCCATACTATCACCCAGATTTTTTTTTAGTAAGCCTGCAAACCAAAAGAAGACTAATACTTGCCAAGGGCAGTATCCTTGGTTCTGAACTATGGTTAGAATCTCCTTTGTTTAATTTTGTCTATTTAGCTCTATTTTCTTTAAGTTTTATTATCTATCCTGGTTTTGGCATGTTCTTGTTCTGCCCACATTTTAGTCAACTGTCACCTGGCTAACCTTTTAGTAAAATTTTTATCCACTTTTCTGTTAGTATTGAATAGGTTCTTTACCGTTTAAACTGCTTACCGTCTAATATGCAGCGAGCTTGAGCTTCAGTGGCTTTTATTTATTTTTTTTGCAGTAAAAAATAAATGAAATCAGTGGATAGATAGATAGATAGATAGATAGATCTCCATAATGAATGGAAACTCTACTATCAAGCTCTACAATAACCTATGATTATCTTTGACAAAATCAGGATATATGCCTAGTTTTTATTTATGTATGTATGTATGTATTTATTTTAAATTAAATCTCTGTTCTCTACTTGGCTGTTAATTTAGGTAGCATTAAACATAGTTGCCAGAATCAGAATAACATTTTCAGAAACAGTTCACTGTTTAAAAAGTATACATATGCATGGAAGACATGGAAACACTAACACAGTTTTTACACTTTCAGATAAACTTTGTTAAACACATTGTACAACTATTTATTCTATCAGTAAATGCTGTTTCTAAATATATTGTGAAAAAGATCCACTTTTGTGGCCAACTAGAAATGTTAGTGTTACACAATTAAAGCTAGAAAACAGGAACAAAACAAGGTATCCTAGCCAATATCAATTTTTATGTCATGTTACATACTCAAAGCTGTGAATACAATGTATTCTAATGGTCTGCATGTATATCCTTGAGAACAGTTGAAAGACAAGCCATCTGCAGAAATCCTAAAGTAGTGCCAGGGGACAGTTACAGATTAAAGACCAATGATACAGATCTTAACATTTTAGTTGTGGCTATTTCTCAGTACCGTTTAATCTACCAAATTAAAAATATTTTCAAAGCCCTTTCCTAAAATTCAATATTAGACTTAATTAAAAACACTAAATGACTATAGCATTTACATTTTTTTAAGTTTTGTGAGTTTTTTTCCTAGAGGTTTTAATTAGAGGTGCACTATATGGTACATCTCTTGTAGTTTTGTTTTAGAAAGATCGGTCTGCCTTTATAAGCACTAAACAATATTACACTATATATTTATAAATAGTTTGGATTAACATTATTTTCTGTTCTATTTATTTTTTATATGTTAATACATTTTCATTTGCCATATCATGAGAGAAATATTAGCCCAAACAATAGGTGAGGTAACTGATAATTTGAATATATGTAACTATATGCTTTTAAAATGTAAGCCTGCATTTACAGCTGGGCAGAGAGTATTTCTGGTGATTTAAAAAAAAAATTCAAGCATATTACAGCCAATTTATAGATGCTTTTACATATGTATCAAGCTTCAGGAGTTTGTTTTCTGGGCTGGACAAGGGAAGGCGAGCAGTTCTATAGGACGAGAGGAAATATTTAGGTGTAAAAATGCATGCAAAAAAACACATGAAAATCCCTTTGGTTGAAACTTATTAATGATTCTATCCCGTTATACAAACTTACTTTTGAAATCCGGAAACGGACAAAAACCTTTTATAAAATTTGGGGTAGGTGGCTGGCTAGCCCACTGACTCTTTCTCAGCACTAACTGGAATACCCTTGCTTAACCTTAGATGGACAGTGCCCTAAGGATCTCTAGTGTCTAGTCCCCCCCCCCCCCCCCTTTGTTGTGCCTGTATTGGTATACATGCCCTTTTACCAGTGCGCCTACTGTATATCCTTTGTATTGATATTCCTTTATTTTTCTATGTCTGAACATATTGTTTATCGTTTCAGACCAGTCTATCTGGTACGGTGATTGTTTTTTTTTTGTGTATTGTGTTTTTCTTTGTTTGTCAGTCTGTGGAAAACTTTAATAAAAATATCTTTAAAAAAAGAAAACGTGAAAATGCACTCATTTATAGCTGTTCCTATTTAAGTCTATTGTATCAAAAATACCTAAAATATGTTCAAAAGAGCTCTTGTACTTTTTTAAGCATAGGACATAGAGCATACGGTGGCTGGGCATACAGACCAGGCACAACTAGGAAAAATGGGATTCTGCATAGTAAGGCATAGTCAGACATAGGGAAAGGAGCAGAAAAATGCCCAAGTGTGAATAAGGGCTAACATTCAGACCAAAAGGAAGGGTGGATGCAATCATAGTGACAAATGGTCTTGCTTTATGCTTTATTTCTACATTAAATATGTTTTCTTATATATATAGTCTGGAGAAAACCGCTCTTATCTATGCTGTCTAATTATTATAAAGTTGTTTTCTATCTGCTTGATCTGCAGTTTCCAGGCTATGACAGATTTCCTTTGAAAAGAATCACACTTATTGACAAAAGTCAAATATTATTCAGCTCTGCAAAACTCTTATAGAATAAACAAGTGGCACTCTTGCATTTATTGCTTACGAAAATCAATAAATCCATCTTCCAGAAAACAATGTAAATGTACCATACAATGTCAAAACACATGTGTCTAAAATCTATACTGACTTATGGAGTGACAGGGCAGATGTCTTAAGATTGTAGTTGTTATCATTGGCTCACTGGGAAAAATGTTATGTTCATGTTTGTGACTGGAATGGAAAAATAAATGATGGGTTGGAGAGTGTAGTTCTATAGATATGCTGGCACATTTTTCACTAGTAAATAGCAATTGTGTTTGGGTTTAATTTTTGGGCCGTGGTTTTTACCATTTGTGCCTCATGCTTTGCCCCTGAATTTTTATCCCTATATGCCCTTTTTTCGGGCCCCTGCTTATTGGGATTTACAGCAGTGGGTGTTTTTAAGAGGGGTGTGGTCTCTAACTGTTTGGATTCAGCGGTGTGTGGCATATGTCCAGGATGCCCACCCCTTCTGTCTGTGCATACGCCAAAAGGTTGGTTACTATTCTAAAATAAAGGAAAACCACTTGTACAACATATTAATGAAACACATAATGGTGATTACAACAGTGCTGTCTAGGTCAGAGAAAAAGGTGTCCCTGCACATTATGATCTTCATGTATAATGAATTATGTTTACTGAAAATGTATTCTTTTTCTAGTGGCATTATACAGCTCTAGGTTTGAATGCATATTTGCTGTAGACAAGCAATTTCTGGCAAATTCTAGAGGATGCTGTTTGGGGATCTGCTATACTGTAGATTACAGGTGTCAAACACAAGGCCCGTGGGCCAAATACAGCCCCCAGGCCATTTCATGTGGCCCTGGCACCTCTCCTGCACTGCAGCTGCAGGAGAGCTCTAGACCTCATTTAGTCCTCCTGCAGACCCTGCACTTTCTGCATCCCAGCAACACCCCAGCTTCTTCCCAGCAGCAGCACAAGGTAAAAGGGGTATACTGTAATTTAAGGGAGTGTTGGGGACTCTTGACTTCTGATGTAAGGGGGGGTGCTCTGGACATTTGGATTACAAATACAACCGGCCAGGGGCATTGCTAGGTGTGAAAAAGACCAGGGGCTTCAGCTCGAAGTCCAAGCCCGGCAGCGGTGCACGTGGAGGGGTTGGGGAATTGACAGCTTTGCGGGGGATGGGTAGGCTCGCTTGTTGGATGCTGCCTGGGTCACCAGTGCCCATCCATGCTGACCACTAAACTGACCTACCAGACCCCTACACTGACCCACCGACACATATACACTGACCCCCCTGACACATATACTGACCTCCCTGACACATACACTGATCCCCCATGACACATACACTGACCCCCTGACACATACACTGATCCCCATGACACATACACTGACCCCCCTGGGCCCTGACACATACAAAGACCCCCCTGTGACATGTGACCTCTGCAGCTCAGCTCAGCCTTACCTGCGTCACTCGTAGTGTAGCCCAGCTCATTCCGACCACTTCACAGCAGGCTGCACGCATCAGGGAGAGAGAGCCAGGGAGAGAGTCGAGCCAGGATGACGTGAGAGCGGCCATCTCCGTGCCCAGCGTGGCCGCAGTGTCAAGAAGCATGTATAATTTATAGTAAAAGTGCAGTTATAATTTAACCTCTTTAGGACCGCCCACCCACATTGTACTGCAGACAGGTGCCTCCTATAGGCACAGCCACGTACCTGTACGTCACTGAATTTTTCTGAGTACAGGGTGCACAGGGAGAAGGAACAAAGAGAGTTTTAGTAAAAAGCAGCACATAATACACACATTAACCTTTGTTAGACACACACTTAACTCCTTGATTACCCTGAGATGTTAACCCCTTCTCAGCCAGTGACAGTGTATAGTATTATCACTGAACATTGTATTAATGTTACTGGTGATGTCAGTGTCTGTCAGTTAGTGTCAGATTGTCCACAATTGGTCGCTGATCACCGCCATTACTACTTTAAATAAATAAATAAATAATCCAGTATACAGTATCTCACAAAAGTTAGTATACCACTAAAATCTTTGTAAATATTTTATTATATCTTTTCATCTGACAACACTTAAGAAATTACACTTTGCTACAATGTAATGTAATGCGTGTATAGCTTTTATAACAGTTCAATTTTGCTGTCCCGTCAAAATAACTCAACACACAGCCATTAATGTCTAAACCGCTGGCAACAAAAGTGAGTACACCCCTAAGTGAAAATGTCCAAATTGGGCCCAATTAGCCATTTTCCACCACCTGTGTCATGTAACTCGTTAGTGTTACAAGGTCTCAGGTGTGAATGGGGAGCAGGTTAAATTTGGTGTTATCGCTCTCACTCTCTCATACTGGCCACTGGAAGTTCAACATAGCACCTTATGGCAAAAACCTCTGAGGATCTGAAAAAAAGAATTGTTGCTCTACATAAAGATGGCCTAGATCAGAGTTTCTCAAATCCAGTCCTCAAGGCGCACCAACAGGTCATGTTTTCAGGATTTCCCTCAGATGAAACTTGGTAATTACTAAGGCAGTGAAACTGATCAAATCACCTGTGCAAAATAATGGAAAGCCTGAAAACATGACCTGTTGGGGCGCCTTGAGGACTGGAGTTGAGAAACACGGGCCTAGATTATAACAAGATTGCCAATACTAGGGATGAGCTTCGAGTTCGAGTCGAACTCATGTTCGACTCGAACATTGCCTGTTCGCCGAACAGCGAACAAATTGGGGTGTTCGCGGCAAATTCGAAAAGTCTATGGGAGAAATCTAAAGTGCTAATTATAAAGGCTTATATGCAAGTTATTGTCCTAAAAAGTGTTTGGGGACCCGGGTCCTGCCCCAGGGGACATGTATCAATGCAAAAAAATGTTTTAAAAACGGCCGTTTTTTTAGGAGCAGTGATTTTAATAATGCTTAAAGTGAAACAATAAAAGTGAAATATTCCTTTAAATTTCGTACCTGGGGGGTGTGTATGATATGCATGTAAAGTGGCGCATGTTTTCCGTGCTTAGAACTGTCACTGCACAAAGTGTCATTTTTGAAAGGAAAAAAAGTCATTTAAAACTCACTCGCGGCTATTAACCACTTAAGCCCCGGACCATTTGGTAGCTAGAGGACCAGAGGTGAATTCAGAATTTTGCACTGCGCTGTTTTAACTGTAAATTGTGCGGACATGCAATGTTGTACCCAAACAAAATTTGCGTCCTTTTCTTCCCACAAATAGAGCTTTCTTTTAATGGTATTTGATTGCCTCTGCGATTTTTATTTTTTGCGATATAAACGGAAAAAGACCGAAAATTTTGAAAAAAAATGATTTTTTCTAATTTTTGTTATAAGAAAAATCGAATAAACTCAATTTTAGTCATACATTTAGGCCAAAATGTATTCAGCCACATGTCTTTAGTAAAAAAAATGTCAATAAGCGTATATTTATCGATTTGCGCAAAAGTTATAGCGTTTACAAACTAGGGTACATTTTCTGGAATTTACACAGCTTTTAATTTATGACTGCCTATCTCATTTCTTGAGGTGCTAAAATGACAGGGCAGTACAAACCCCCCCCCAAATGACCCCATTTTAGAAAGTAGACACCCCAAGGAAATTGCTGAGAGGCCTGTTGAGCCCATTGAATATTTTTTTTTTTTTGTCCCAAGTGATTGAATAATGACAAAAAAAAAAAATTACAAAAAGTTGTCACTAAATTATATATTGCTCACACATGCCATGGTTATATGTGGAATTGCACCCCAAAATACATTCTGCTGCTTCTCCTGAGTACGGGGATACCACATGTGTGGGACTTTTTAGGAGCCTAGCCACGTACGGGACCCCGGAAACCAAGCACCGCCTCCAGGATTTCTAAGGGCGCAAATTTTTGATTTCACTCCTCACTACCTATCACAGTTTTGAAGGCCATAAAATGCCAAAATAGCACAAAACCCCCCCAAATGACCCCATTTTGGAAAGTAGACACCCCAAGCTGTTTGCTGAGAGGCATGGTGAGTATTTTACAGCTCTCATTTGTTTTTGAAAATGAAGAAAGAACATTTTTTTTTTTTCTTTTTTTTTCAATTTTCAAAACTTTGTGACAAAAAGCGAGATCTGCAAAATACTCACAATACCTCTCAGCAAATAGCTTGGGGTGTCTACTTTCCAAAATGGGGTCATTTGGGGGGGTTTTGTGCCATCTGGGCATTCCATGGCCTCCGAAACTGTGATAGGCAGTGAGAAGTGAAATCAAAAATTGACACCCTTAGAAAGCCTGAAGGCGGTGCTTGGTTTTTGGGGTCCCGTACGCGGCTAGGCTCCCAAAAAGTCTCACACATGTGGTATCCCCGTACTCAGGAGAAGCAACAGAATGTATTTTGGGGTGTAATTCCACATATGCCCATGGCATGTTTGAGCAATATATCATTTAGTGACAACTTTGTGCAAAAAAAAATTTTTTATTTTTTCCGCAACTTGTGTCAACATATAAAATATTCCATGGACTCGACATGCCTCAGTATATAGCTTGGGGTGTCTACTTTCCAAAATGGGGTCATTTGGGGGGGGTTTTGAACTGTTCTGGCATTTTATACACAACATTAGGAAGCTTACATCCACTTTTCTAACCACTTGAAGACAAAGCCCTTTTTGACACTTTTTGTTTACATGAAAACATATTTTTTTTTGCAAGAAAATTATGTTGAACCCCCAAACATTATATATATTTTTAAAGCAAAGGCCCTACAGAATAAAATGGTGGGTGTTGCATTTTTTTTTTCTACACAGTATTTGCGCAGCGATTTTTCAAACGCATTTTTTGGGGAAAAAATACACTTTTTTTAATTTTAATGCACTAAAACACACTATATTGCCCAAATGTTTGATGAAATAAAAAAGATGATCTTAGGCCGAGTACATAGATACCAAACACGACATGCTTTAAAATTTCGCACAAACGCGCATTGGCGACAAACTACATACATTTTTAAAAGCCTTTAAAAGCATTTACAGGTTACCCCGTTAGATTTACAGAGGAGGTCTACTGCTAAAATTACTGCCCTCGATCTGACCTTCGCGGTGATACCTCACATGCATGGTGCAATTGCTGTTTACATATGACGCCAGACCGACGCTTGCGTTCGCCATTGGGCAAGAGCAGGGCAGGACAGGGGTGTTTTTTTTTTTTATTTATTATTAATTTTGCTTTTTTATTTTATTTTTAAACTGTTGCTTCCATATTTATTTATTTTTATCACTTTTATTGTTATCTCAGGGAATGTAAATATCCCCTATGATAGCAATAGGTAATGACAGGTACTTTTTTTTGAAAAAAACTGGGGTCTATTGGACCCTAGATCTTTCCTCTGCCCTCAAAGCATCTGACCACACCAAGATCGGTGTGATAAAATGTTTTCCCAATTTCCCAATGTCGCTTTTTATATCCGGGGGGACATTCCCTCCCACTGCTTGTAAAAGCAGTCCAGAGGCTAATTAGCCACTAGGATTGCTTTTACATGAAAGCCGGCCGCTGGCTGAAAAGAATGATACCAAGATGATACCTAAACCCGCAGGCATCATTCTGGTATAAACATTCAAAGTCCAGCAACATACCAGTACGTTGCTGGTCCTTGTTGGACATGTATTGTAATCTTTTTTTTCATGCAGCCTGTTGGCTGAACGAAAAAAAAAGATTGATCGGTGGGTATGCCCACCATTAGAATACCGCCCTTCATCCACCCACTTCTAATGATGGGCATACATGCACCATTTATATATGCCGAAGCATGGGGGCATCTTCTCGCAAAAGTTATGCCGCGTACACATGGTCAGACTTTTCCACGGGCAAGCCTCCGTCGGAATTTCGACCGTATGTACGCGGCATTAGGAGCAAAATCGCTCCTCCGCTCCTGCTGCCCCAATGCTTCGGCATATATGCTTTTTTTTTTTTAACTGTGGTGGTGAAATTACCTCCTACAGCACTGGAGTCGCAGGGATCAGGCCTGTCTCTGCGAACGCTGCAGTTATGTTTGTTGTGTTTTGTAAGTGACAGTGATCGATCGATACTGCACTTGGGTGGCCTGGGCTGGACGGAGGGGCAAAACGCAGGTGCTAGCAGGTATCTGGGCTGATCCCGCTAACACTGCGTTTTTGGGAACCCTAAACTGCTGGGGACGCTAGTATAGATCTGATCAGATCAGATATTGATCTGATCAGATACTATACCACTAAGGGGGGTGTATGCTTTACGCGTGGGTGTTAGCGTTACTGGCACTAACCTGACGCTGCCTGGGGTGTGACGCAGACCCTCTCTGACGCTAAAACCTAACTGATATCACCCGCCGGGCGATCAGGGGGTTAAACCTTTATTGGGTTATATACGGCGGGTGCCCTGACACTATAAAAAGCAAACTAACTAACCAGCGTCACCCGTAACACTTATATGATGATCACTGGTGAAAGGGTTAACTAGGGGCAATTAGGGGGTTAAAACCTTTATTAGGGTAATATATGGGGGTACCTGACGCTATATAAAAACCTGACGGCGAACCTAAAAAAAAATTACTGGCTACCTATCGGCATCACCGACACTAAGACAACGATCATAAAAACGATTGCTTAGCGACAGTGGTGATAGGGGGTTAAACCTTTATTAGATAATATATGGGGGTACCTGACGCTATAAAAACCTGCGGCGAACCTAAAAAAAATTACTGGCTACCGATCAGCATCACCGACGCTAAGACATCGATCAGAAAAATGATCGCATAGTGACGGCGGTGCTAGGGGGTGAAAGAGTTACCTGGGGGGGTGATCAAGGGGGTTACACCTTTATTAGGTAATATATGGGGGTACCCGACGCTATAAAAACCTGCGGCGAACCTAAAAAAAATTACTGGCTACCGATCTGCATCACTGACGCTAAGACATCGATCAGAAAAATTATCGCTTAGTGACAGTGGTGATAGGGGGTGAAAGGGTTACCTGGGGGGGCGATCAAGGGGGTTAAACCTTTATTAGGTAATATATGGGGGTACCCGACGCTATAAAAACCTGCGGCGAACCTAAAAAAAATTACTGGCTACCGATCAGCATCACCGACGCTAAGACATCGATCAGAAAAATGATCGCATAGCCACGGCGGTGCTAGGGGGTGAAAGGGTTACCTGGGGGGTGATCAAGGGGGTTAAACCTTTATTAGGTAATATATGGGGGTACCCGACGCTATAAAAACCTGCGGCGAACCTAAAAAAAATTACTGGCTACCGATCAGCATCGCCGACGCTAAGACATCGATCAGAAAAATTATAACTTAGTGACAGTGGTGATAGGGGGTGAAAGGTTTACCTGGGGGGCGATTAAGGGGGGTTAAACCTTTATTAGGTAATATATGGGGGTACCCGACGCTATAAAAACCTGCGGCGAACCTAAAAAAAATTACTGGCTACCGATCAGCATCACCGACGCTAAGACATCGATCAGAAAAATGATTGCTTAGTGACAGTGGTGATAGGGGGTGAAAGGGTTATCTGGGGGGTGATCAGGGGGTTAAACCTTTATTAGGGGGGGTTAGGGGGCTACACTGGACCTAAGACTAAACTTTGGTGACACTTTTACAGTCACAAATGTCACTGATTGCAGTGATCACTAAATAAATGGTCACTGCAATCAGTGACACTGACTGGGGGGGGGGGCTGGGGGGTGATCTGGGGGTGTCTGGGGGGGCCTGGGGGGGCGATTTATGTGCCTATGTGTCCTGGTGTCAGTGTAGTGTTGTGTGTACTAACCTGGCATCTTCTCCTGTACGGCGCTCGGTATAAGTGAGCGCCCCAGGAGAGATGACATCACTTCCTCCTTCCTGGCAGGCAGGGGAAGCTCTCTCATTCGCCGGGAGCGATCGAGAGGGGGTGGCCGGAATCGAACGGCCGTCCCCTCATGCCGGATCGCTCCCGAAGGTAAAACGACCGCTCACTGTAAAGAAGGGGGGTCCGATCGGACCCCCCAACTATACAAAGGCAATCACGTATATATACGTGATTGTGCCTGTCGGTGCCATTCTGCCGACGTATATTTACAGTGGGCGGTCGTTAAGTGGTTAATGAATTGTCGGCTTTTATCAATACATAGAAAAGTCATTGATAAAAAAAAAAGCGTGGGGGTTCCCCCAAATTCAATTACCAGGCCCTTCAGGTCTGGAATGGATATTAAGGGGAACCCCGCCGCAAAAAAAAAAAAATGGCGTGCGGTTCCCCCTAAATATCCATTCCAGACCTGAAGGGCCTGGTAATTGAATTTGGGGGAACCCCCACGCTTGGGGGAACCCCCCCGCTGAGCGGACCTGATGGGGAACTTTAGAAGGGGCGGGTCTATACATTTAAAACACTCAGGCACAACCAATGACAGACAGCGCTGGACATCGGGATCGCCGCGGGACACTGGATTTCATCGCTGGAATGTTTTTTTTTTTTTTTTTTTAATAAAGGACATTTCCAAGGTGTTTGTGTGTTTTTATTTACATTTTTTGACACTTTCTTCGTGAAATGGTAGGGGTACAATATACCCCTTACCAATTCACATAGGGGGGCGGGATCTGGGGGTCCCCTTTGTTAAAGGGGTCTTCCAGATTCCGATAAGCCCCCCACCCGTAGACCCCCACAACCACCGGGCAAGGGTTGTGGGGATGAGGCCCTTGTCCCCATCAACATGGGGACATCCTCCCCATGCTGAGGGCATGTGGCCTGGTACGGTTCAGGAGGGAGAGGGGGCCGCTCTCTCGTCCCCCCCTCTTCCCCTGCGGCCGGCCAGGTTGCGTGCTCGGATAAGGGTCTGGTATGGATTTTTGGGGGGACTCCAAGCCATTTTTTTTAAATTTGGGGTGGAGTTCCCCTTAATATCCATTCCAGACCTGAAGGGCCTGGTAATTGAATTTGGGGGAACCCCCACGCTTTTTTTTTATTTTATCAATGACTTTTCTATGTATTGATAAAAGCCGACAATTCATTAATAGCCGCGAGTGAGTTTTAAATGACTTTTTTTCCTTCAAAAATGACACTTTGTGCAGGGACAGTTCTAAGCACGGGAACATGCGCGACTTTACATGCATATCATACACACCCCCTAGGTACGAAATTTAAAGGAAAATTTCACTTTTATTTTTTCATTTTAAGCATTATTCAAATCCCGTAAAAACGTCTATTTTTTAAACCTTTTTTTGCATTGATACATGTCCCCTGGGGCAGGACCCTGGTCCCCAAACACTTTTTAGGACAATAAATTGCATATTAGCCTTTATAATTAGCACTTTAGATTTCGAACGTTCGAGTCCATTGTATTTAATAGGGTTCTAAAGTTCACACGAACATTCTGTCTGTTCGCAGGTTCTGGTGCGAACCGAACAGGGGGGTGTTCGGCTCATCCCTGGCCAAGACCCTGAAACTGAGCTGCAGCACGACCGCCAAGACCATACAGTGGTTTAACAGGAAAGGTTCCACTCAGAACAGGCCTCACCATGGTTGCCCAAAGAAGCTGAGTTCACGTGCTCAGCATCATATACAGAGGTTGTCTTTGAGAAATAGACATATGAGAGCTGCCAGCATTGCTGCAGAGGTTGAAGTGGTGGGAGGTCAGCCTGTCAGTGATCAGACCATATGCCGTACACTGCATCAAATTGGTCTGCATGGCTGTTGCCCCAGAAGGAAGAGTCTTCTAAAGATGATGCACAAGAAAGCCTGAAAACAGTTTGCTGAAGACAAGCAGACTAAGGACATGGACTACTGGAACCAGTGCCAAACTTCCAGCCAAACAGCGAACGAACCTTTAAGCCGACTCGGCGAGCTGTGAGGCGAGAAGAGTTATGGATTCCTCTTCAACAAAGCCACCAGGCCTAACCCGAGACACAAGCACTTTGCCGGTCTCCTCCAGGGCAGGTCCTCCCCTGGTCTCCTTCGTGAAGCAGCTTCCTCCACTTGGACGGACAGCTAGGAATCCCTTGTTTTTCTTTCTTTCTTTGCAGGCCCCAGCCAGCATAGCTGGGCCTACTAAAAAGAGATGCAGCCTCGGGCCAACGTGGCCCCGAGACCGAAATCGCACACAAATGCCTCGCGCCAGGAGGGCCACGAGGCGAAGAAGAGCCCCTCATAATGGCGTCCGCCCCTTAAGTATCCCTCCCCAGCATGCACAGCGGGGCACCACTCCCACTGAACCACTGCCAAGAAGGGACACCCAATACTCCATGGTCTGCCTGCATTCCAACATGGACCTGAGGTGGTACCGCCACCTTCAGGCAACAAGGGAAAATGCTATCAGGCCCCACCATAGCCAGGACAGAGGCAATTTGTATATAATTACAAAGTTCTGAGCGATACTGTATATACCAGGGATATGCAATTAACGGACCTCCAGCTGTTGCAAAACTACAAGTCCCATCATGCCTCTGCCTCTGGGTGTCATGCTTGTGGTTGTCAGAGTTTTGCTATGCCTCATGGGACATGTAGTTCTGCAACAGCTGGAGGTCCGCTATTTGCATATCCCTGGTATATACCATAATTTGCAGATGCTATAACTTTAACACAAGCCAATCAATGTGCACTTATTGGGATTTTTTTTTTTTTTTACCAAAGACATGTAGCAGAGTACATTTTGGCTGAATTTATAAAGAAATATATATATTTTTTTATTGGATATTTTTTATAGCAGAACGTAAAAAATATTGTTTTTTTTTCAAAATTTTCAGTCTTTTTTCATTTACCGTATTTATCGGCGTATAACACGCACTTTTTTCCCCTGAAAATCAGGGGAAAATCGTGGGTGCGTGTTATACGCCGATACTGTCATCCCTGAGCTGTCTCCGCTGACTGTGAGCGGAGCGAGATACACATAGCCGAATGTACTCGGCTATACTCGGCTTTTCTCGGCTCCGCTCACAGTCACGCCCAGTCCCGCCATTGGACCTGTGTTATGTCCATCATAGGGCGGGACTCGGCGTGACTGTGAGCGGAGCCGAGAAAAGCCGAGTATAGCCGAGTACACTCGGCTATGTGTATCTCGGCGGCGGCTCCGCCCAGTCCCTGCGTCCCCTGCGTCCCCGGCGTTCGCACAGTCTCGGCGCCAATTTTAAAATGATGCACGGCGACACTGGGGGCAAGGCTGCACGGCGACACTGGGGGCAAGGCTGCACGGCGACTCTGGGGCAAGGCTGCACGGCGACTCTGGGGCAAGGCTGAAATGGACTCTGGGGCAAGGCTGCAATGGACACTGACAAGGCTGCACTGTGACAAGGCTGCAATGGACACTGACAAGGCTGCACTGTGACAAGGCTGCAATGGACACTGACAAGGCTGCATTTAAATGTAAGTTATTTTTCCTTAAACTTCCCTGCTAAAAGTTTTTTTCCCTAAAATTTCCTCCTAAACTTGGGGTGTGTGTTATACGCCGGTGCGTGTTATACGCCGATAAATACGGTATATATTATAAATAAAAAGCTCAGTGGTGATCTAATATCACCAAAATAAAGCTCTATTTGTCTGAAAGAAAAAGAACATACATTTAATTTGTGTACAGCATTGCATGACCACGCAGATATCAGTTAAAATAGAGCAGTGATAAATAGCAAAAAATGGCCTGGTCATGAAAGGGGTAAAAACCATCCCTAGCTCAGGTGGTTAGGAACCAACATGGGATGAATAAATAGATAAATTGAGATACCCTAAATATCTCATATATCTAATAAATATAGCAAAGGTCTATTGATATCTGTGTCACTTCTGGTAGATTTACCCTCTATTGGTCCTTGTGACCATTATCACTGGGACAAAAAGCGATATCAAATCCAAAATATTTGGGATGTCACAGGAACAGGAGATGATTAAGTAATAGATTAGTGCACATCCCCCCCCCCCCTTTTTTTATGGTAAAACTGTTTGTGGACAGTGCTTTTACATTTATACTTTTCTGTTCTACAATATATATTTTTTTGTTATCTTTTTTTTTTTCGTTTTACATCAATAGAGCCATAGACAATGACATCATAGGTATTATCTGATGTGGATACCACCATTCCCCTTTAAGATAGTGACAAATACAATCCCATCATCATGATATGAAATATCACAAAATCTTTTGAAAACACGTGAAATGTACATCTTTTTAGAAAAAAAAATAAAGTCCATAAGTGAGAATGACCAAAATAATACTTATGAATGAAATTATAAATATATTAAATATTATATGATGTGCATATCCCTTTAAAACAAGGTACTTAAGTGAAATCCACAACAAATAATTGTGCTGTGAATATAGAAAGAGATCACTTAACCAAAACATGTCCACATCCCAGTGTTGTACCAGTCAAATGTGCCCAGCCTTGTGGATTTGTAGGATCTCATATTAGGTGATATCAAATGCACATAGAATATAAATCACTTAGCATCACCATACATCATAAACAATAAATCCAAAATCAGTATGCTTAATAAAAAGACCACATATACCATGGGGAGAAGATACAAAAGCTAACTTCATAGTGTAGTAATTCAAAAATGAATAGGTTTATAAAAAGAATGACACTGGCAGTGTTCAGAATATTGCAAGCATACAAGAGCGCTGGCTCTCTTCCTCTAATGATGTCCAGGTTGTGACAAAATGTGAAGGGCGGAGCTTAGATTGGTGAGATCATTACATCCGCCGGCTGCATTGTGGCAGAGCATTGTACATGCTTGAGATATTCTGAACACAGAGAGTGACTTTTTGAAATAAATCTATGCATTTTTGAATTGCCACACTATGAAGTTTGCTTTTGTGCCTTCTCCCCCATGGTATATGTGGTCTTCTTATTGAGCATACTGCTTTTGAATAAATCATTTATGGTGTATGATGATGCCACATGATTTACATTCTTTGCTCCTTTGATTTCACCCAATCTGAGATCCACTAAGTCTGGTATGCAAGGCTGGGCTAATTGGACTGGTGTGACACACGAACGTGGACACGTTTTAGTTGAGTGATCCTTTTCAGTACTCACCGCACACAATTATTTGCTGTGGATTTCACACAAGGACTTGGTTTTAAAGGGATATTCACATCATATAATACATTTTATATATACAGTGCCTTGAAAAAGTATTCATACCCCTTGACATTTTCCACATTTTGTCATGTTACAAACAAAAACGTAAATGTATTTTATTGGGATTTTATGTGATAAACCAATACTAAGTGGCACATATATGTAAAATGAAAGGAAAATGATAAATGGTTTTCAAAATTTTTGACAAATAAATATGTGAAAACTGTGGCGTGCATTTGTATTCAGCCTCCCTGAGTCAATATGTTGTATAACCACCTTTCACTGCAGTTACAGAATTGTCTAAAGAACTGTCCAGAATTCCAGGTGCCTCAGCAATTAGTCACCGCCAGACACAGCAGAGGTCCCAGGTTCAAGTCCAGGTCCTAACAGTGGAAGAGCGCATGGTCTCCAACATCGACCAGCTCCTCCAGTCATGGAGGAGTGGAAGAGGACTCCAGTGGTAACCTGTGAAGCTCTGGTAAACTCCATGCCCAAAAGGGTTAAGGCAGTGCTGGAAAATAATGGTGGCCACACAAAATATTGACACTTTGGGCCCAATTTGGACATTTTCACTTGAGATTCTACTCACTTTTGTTGCAAGCGCTTTAGACATTAATGGCTGTGTGTTGAGTTATTTTGAGGGAACAGCAAATGTACACTGTTATACAAGCTGTACACTCACTACTTTACATTGTAGCAAAGTGTAATTTCTCCATAAAAAATATACCGGTAATAAAATATTTACAAAAATGTGAGAGGTATACTCACGTTTATGAGATACTGTATATATATCGTATTTATCGGCGTATAACACGCACCGGCGTATAACACGCACCCCAAGTTTAGGAGGGAATTTTAGGGAAAAAAACTTTTAGGAGGGAAGTTTAAGGAAAAAAAAAAACTTACATTTAAATGCAGCCTTACCAGTGTCCGTTGCAGCCTTGTCAGTGCAGCCTTGCCAGCAGTGTCCAGTGCAGCCTTTGCCCAGTGTCCAGTGCAGCCTTTGCCCAGTGCAGCCTTTGCCCAGTGTCCAGTGCAGCCTTTGCTAAGTGCAGCCTTTGCCCAGTGTCCAGTGCAGCCTTGCCCCAGTTTTCAAAATTGGCGCCGCCGAGATCGCCGCAGAGACTGGGCGGAGCGGGGCGAACGCCGCCGAGAACGCAGGGACTGGGCGGAGCCGAGATACACATAGCCGAGTGTACTCGGCTATACTCGGCTTTTCTCGGCTTCGCTCAGTCACGCCGAGTCCAGCCCTATGATGGACATATCACAGGTCCAATGGCGGGACTGGGCGTGACTGTGAGCAGAGCCGAGAAAAGCCGAGTATAGCCGAGTACACTCGGCTATGTGTATCTCGGCGGCGATCGCTGCGCTCCGCTCAGTCAGCGGAGATCGCCGGGATCAGTGGGTATCGGCGTATAACACGCACCCACGATTTTCCCCTGATTTTAAGGGGGAAAAAAGTGCGTGTTATACGCCGATAAATACGGTATATATATATATATATATATATATATATATATATATATATATACACTGTATATACAGTAATCAAATGATGATTTGATGGCTATGGATAAGGCTCAAACTCAACAGGTTTTAGTGCTTCCTTAGGAGTAGAGTACTATAAAACAAAAACGCATTAATAACTTGTGAACAAAAAGGCACATCACCCCATCTGTATTTCAACTTAAAGCATTGGAGAGACAGGGGTGAAAAAATGCACATATGTTGCTGTAAGAAAATTAGTATATATATATATATATATATATATATATAAAAAAAAGTATTAGGTTATGAAGCTCAAGGGAAAACAAATAAAAATAATCCTTCAAACTTTGACATACCCTTAGATAATAGATTTTAGCTTAAAGTAGTGGAAAATGTGTGGCCATAAAATAGAGGGTAGCAACATCTCAGTATAGCCCATGTGATCCTTCCTGTCAAAAAGATAATATATTATATATAATAAAAATCACAATACTAGTTATAGCCAAAAAAGCAATATGGGCTTAAAGCTCCCAGACAGGCACACAAAGTCTTATTCTCAAAATGGCTGCTCTATCTATTGTACAAAGTGTTTATAGGGTCTGAAGACAAGGGGTGTATTATTAATAAATTATATAAATCACCTCTAATGACAGCTGCTATTGTTACAAATCCTTTGGGGGTTATACTGCCACAGGCTAACTTCGCAGAAGATTGTCAACTTGGGATGAGTCTGGAAAGTGACATTAAACAAACCCATGTTGTTTAAAATAAAAATAAAAAAGCAAATCATTAAAAACAATGATAGATGTTTAATTAATTATACAACGATCTGTTGGTAACTGAACACGCAATGGAAAATGTCTCTTAAGGTAGAAAATAAATGTTCAATAGAAACTAGATCTACCTCTAGTTTGAAAGAAGGTAAGTACAAGGGGTAAAATGATATTAATAAGAATAGTTAAAATTTGCACAGATGTTTGTGGTGGCACTGGTATGTTTGGAGTGGCAAACAGGAATATGTCAGTAAGTATGGTGATAAATATTCCTATTTTATTGCCATGGAATAGTGTATGCTGGGATGTTTTATCTTAGTACAAGTCCACTTTAATAATACTTCACAGTGAATCTGAAGAAATGTGTGTTATGTATGACACATGGATGGATGCCAACATGATCAAACATGTGGGATAGTTGATACCCACCTACACTTTCTTCAAGCAGGTAATTGTTTCCAGTACACTTAGACATCAAATATATGGCTTAACAGATGTAGACAACTGTTTGTGCAAAAAATTTGTGGAGATCTAAAACATGCATGCCATTTTCAGTTTGACCTGTAGATGTAATAGGCAAATGTCTTCAATGTGCAGCCCTACTTCTACCCGTACAACCTTTGCTCTGAAAATGGACATTTCTTTTTGAAAATACAAGCCACAACCCTATTTATTAACATGGAAAAGCCATACCCCTAGTGAGCACTTGAGGCAGCAATGATTACGGCTTCTTAAATAGATATAAATGAGGATGCAGCATGCATGCACAGGATGAAGAAGCGATTTTTGTAGACAAGGCTGGGGTTTGGAGGGGTTCAACAGTGAAGATCATGGGGACAGGGCTGAATATAGGCAAAAGACCAGATGGGCAGCATTTATAGGATAGGGGGAACAAAGTAAAAAAAAAAGACTATGTAATGTGCAGTCATCACTACACTGATGAGTCCATCATGCCCCCTGTCAGAAAGCTGCTGAAGTTAAATAAGGCGACTCTCCAAACCAGTAGAACCCTTCCCCTTTACCAAATTAAGTTAAGAGAATTGGCAGAAGCTAATATAAAGACTGATGTATGTACCTAATACAGTATAACTGTTTTTTATAAATGCATGTGATGCTTCATTTTATGGTTACATAAATTCAGCGGCGTTGCTAGCCAGGTGCGGGGGCGGGCCGCACCCGGGTGACACCCACCAGAGGGGTGACACCCGTGGGTAGCGGCACGCCGGCACCACACTAACACCGCCCACCAGCTGCCTGTGCCTCATGCCGCGGCTGTGTCCCTCAGCAGAGCGGAAGGAAGCCGCCGCCCCCTCCTGCCTCCTCTCTGTTTACATCCAGAGGAGGAGGAGCCCGCGCTCGAGGGACACACCGATGTTTGTATCTGTTGCTCTGTAAGGTAAGGGGGGCGTCTATACTGATGGGGGGAGGGGTGTCTGTGCTGCTGGGGTCTGCACTAGGGGGGGGTTTGCACCAAGGGGGGGCTGTAACTGAGGGGTGTCTGTACTGAGGGGGGTCTGGTACTGGGGGGTGTCTGTAACTGAGGGGGGTGTCTGTACTGAGGGGGGTCTGTAACTGAGGGGGGTGTCTGTACTGAGGGGGGTCTGGTACTGGGGGGGTCTGGTACTGGGGGGTGTCTGTAACTGAGGGGGGTGTCTGTACTGAGGGGGGTCTGGTACTGGGGGGGTCTGTAACTGGGGGGTCTGTAACTGAGGGGGGGTCTGGTACTGGGGGTGGGTCTAACTCAGGCGGGGTCTGGTACTGGGGGTGGGTCTGTAACTGAGGGGGGGTCTGGTACTGGGGGGTCTGGTACTGGGGGAGGGTCTGGTACTGGGGGGTGTCTGTAACTGAGAGGGTCTGTAACTGAGGGGGGTCTGTACTGAGGGGGGTGTCTGTACTGCTGGGGGGTCTTCACTGAGGGGGTCTGTACTGAGGGGGAGGTTTATACTGAGGGAGGGGGTCTATATTGATGGAGGGGGGTCTGTACTGAGGGGGGACTATAGTTGGTGGGGGGTGACACCATTTTTTTTTCGCACCTGTAAAAATACCAGTTAAACTGCATATCTTCATTTCTTCCAGCCCAATGAATACAATTGTGAGGAGCAGGCGATAAAAATTGCACCGAATAGCTTGTTCTCTTTTTTTTTATTGCTTGTCAAATTACTGCTGTGACACCCATAGTTTGTGGTAATATTGTGATCAACTGCGAGCAAAGGAGTGCTGAATGGGAATTTCTCATTGAGTTTAGGCAGTGTACCATAAGATGTTGCATGAAAACACTAATTTTCTCAATATACAATGGTAGGCATTGTGTTTACGAAAGAGAATCAATGTTGCTGCTAAACATATTCAATTAGGAGCATTCTCCACACTTTATTTAATTGTATTCTGTTACTGATAACATAATAAAAGAGCAGGGGATAGGTAATCTGCTGCATCATCTTAACTTTCTTGTTCTACACACCAAAAAATGCTGAATTTAAAAGAAAGTACCTATAACACAGCGTTATGATGTTGTTTAATGCATCTCTTTTTAAATTGAGTTTTTAAAAATGTTTTATTACCAGCTAGCTCTAATATCATTTAAACAACAAGTGTATAATAAACCTGTGATTGTGTGACAGTAAAAATTCTTTATAGCTAGTTACCATACTCAAGGGGCACATAGACATAAGTTGTTTGATGTTAATCAGTAAATCAACTGCCTACAAACGTTTTCTCTGTGTGATTCTCACATATGCAGGCATAGTAATGTTGAATGAGCATGTAGATGTATGTGGGAGGAAGACATCTATGATTATACAGTCATTTCTGTACTAATGCAGATGAACAATGGGTTATTGAATAAAAATTTTCATGCGAGTTGTCAACTTTTTCCTTTGGGAGTTCAAAAATAAGGAATTGGGTTCTTACATGTATGGCTTGTCTGAAGACACGAGAGGGCCTCATCCACACAGGTTTTTGCAGCTGTTGTTAGGGGCGGCTGGCATTTTTCTTTTTTTTTACCTGCTACTGAATGTCTCTCCGTGTTAGCCTATGTGCCCATGCACACATAAACTTTTAGCAGCGTTTAGTGGCAGGATAGTTTAAAGGCAGGAGAAAAAACCTTTTGCCAGTGCATCAAGCAGAGTTTGTCCAGAGAAAAACACTCAAGTGCTTTTTTTAAAGTGCTGTGCAAACTGTTGTTGCTATATAAATCATGTATTATAATAATTATAATAATAATAATAACAATAATAATATTGTATCTAATATGAATGATTTTAATTTGTTAAGACCGCATCTAAAGCCATATAATATATATACCTCGAATGCAATGCAATCAATATTTAATCATGCAAAAATAGTAGCTATAGAACGATGGACATTGTATGACAATTTTGAGTCCAGTTTGCCTTTTTGACTTGATTTAAGATGAGTGTTATAAGAGTATTTTACCCTAAAATGTGTAATGCAATCTCTGTGCAGCATACAAAGTGTTGTTGCAATGATCTGAATGCAGTAGCAACATTTTCCCATCTAATTCATAGTTTCTATATCCATATCTCCATATCAAAGAGTTTGACCTTGTCATTTCTCAGTACTCCTTTTCATTTTAACTGATTAAAATATCTGAAATAATGAAAATCAATACCATTTGTTATTCAGCAAATGTGCACGCAGTATAGAGTGGTCTTCTAGACTTCATACACCTCGGTTATATTTTTTTGGCATTAAATAATAATGGTTAAAAAAAAATGCATTCAATAACAAATATCCAATAATCATATACTATACTGATTTAACTATCTAGTCTAATCTAAAACTTTAATCACTATACCTAATCCTGTTTAGTATCTTTTAAATTCTAAACTTTGAGCAGAGTTGGAAAAAGTAGGAAATCATTGGGGAGATTTTCCTTCACTTCACTTCCTTCACACAAAAAAACATTGCCTGGAGTTGGGCTTTAAACACATACTGACAAAATTGGGAAGCCGTAAAAACAGTACGATACAAGATTCGCTTCAAACACTGCTTTATTTTGTTTTACCAGTCCATCATTTTTCAGGAAATGGCTTATTTCTAAACCATGACACTAGCACACCATGAGTGCACTTCAGTTTTGAACGCCTTGTTCTACAATTCACAAAGCCTTTGAACTTCAGTTTTTAAATGCACTTGCTGAATTGATGAATAATTTTGCCAGGTGTTTGAAACCATGAAAGGTCTACCAGGTCCAGGGCAGATTTATTCTGTATGCATTTCTGTGTTTCAACATTGCTAGATATTTATTAGTATAAGATAAAAGGTCTGGCATGTTCCCATACCTTTAATTTGAACTTGAAAGGAAACAAGTGTTGTAGTCAATAGCCTGGGTATAATGAATAAACATTCTTTTTCATGGTGATTACAAAACTCTATTGAATCACATTTTCAATTTAAATAAATAGCTACCTTTAGTATTTTATTAAATTCTGAGCAGCTAACATTAAATCTTTATAGGAAAAAAGCTAAAAATATACATTTTCCATGTTTACATGTTAAACATTTAAAGCAGTAGAAAGGGAATTTGGTTGATGGGATCACTTATGTTCATTATTTATTTATTTATCAATTTACAACTATTAAAATCAGTGACCATTTACAGATTCATGAACAATGATAAAAGGGCAATGTCAGATTCATGGTTTTACCCCATTTATTTAGTAGCTAAGAAAGTACTGTATATTATAAGCATGTGCTCCATATTCCAGCTTTCAAATGACATTAACAGCTCAACATTTTTCACAATCATCAGAAAGGCTCTTCCATTACTTTGCTATAGAGCAGGAGTCTCCAAACTTTCTAAACAAAGGGCCAGTTTACTATCCTTCAGACTTTAAGGGGGCCAGACTGTGGCCAGTGGGAAAAGAAAATTCCCCAGTGTCAGTAAGAGTAAACAATGTTTCATCATTGGTTTTAGTGGGGGGGGGCCCATTGTTGATATCAGTGGTAGGACTAGCACAATCATTGGTGTCAGTGGGCGGAATGGTGCCCCATCATTGGTGTCAGGAATAGTGCCCAAAGCGTGGAAAGAGGCAAGCAAAGGGACACAGTTTGAAGACCATAGAGCATAATCTGCCAGCACATTTGTTTGAAAACACGGAGAGGTAATTAATTGTTAAAAAAAAATAAAAGCAACAGTTATATCTATTTATGCATTCATTAAAAACATACATTTTCATTTTTACATTCAACTAGCATAAATGATTGCATTTGTCTTGATATCAGCCTCCTGTAATCCTTGTACAGTCAGGGTGTAATTTTTTTTTCCTTGTTTAGGTATTTTATTAAAGATTATCAGAAAACTTTGAATGTAATGAGTAAAGAGAAAATCGTAACATTAAGAAAATATTATTACAGGAAAGTATATCTCATGTCGCATATAACATCATATAATTGTTCAGTTTAGAAATTAATTAAGACAGATCAATGCAGTAAATTACCGTATTTATCAGCATATAACACGCACAGTTGTAAAACATGCACCTTCATTTTAAGAGGGAAGTTTCAGGAAAATTTTTTTTTTTAAATAAAGAACTTTGAAGCAAAATAAGGGTCAGTGCCCATTAATGCAGCCAGATCAATGCCCATCTGTAGCCTCAAAATTCCACATCTGCAGCTTCACAATTGCCCATCAATGCAGCTTGATTAATGCCCATCCGTAGCCTCACAGTTGCCCATCAATGCAGCTTGATCAATGCTAATCTGTAGCCTCACAATTGGCCATCAATGCAGCTTGATTAATGCTCATCTGCAGCCTCCCCATTGCCATGAATGCAGCCTGATCAATGCCCATCTCAGGGAGGGGGGTGGGATGAGCGCAGTCAGATTACATACAGCGAGAATTTCCTGTTTACTCTGCAGCCTCTTTAATACAAAGTCACGCCTCCTGGACCAGCTTCTATGATAGACAGAACACTGGTACAATTCCGGCCCAGGAGACAGAACTTCCTATTACAGAGGCAGTTGAGTAAACAGGAGATTCTCCCAGAGGCAGCCCAAATTGCAGTATCGTCGTATAACACACACACACTATTTGCAACCGATTTGCAGGGTTAAAAAGTGAGTGTTATACGCCAATTAATACAGTAACAGTTATCTATCTAAACAAGAATCTACCTTATATATATAAATGTATGTAGAGTCGCTAGTATCTTTGGTGCTCTTTTCAATAGTAGACATGTGCGATTCGTTTCGTACGAATCTAAAATTCGTACGAATTTCCGGAAATTCGTACATTCGTACGAATCCGAAATACGAATTTTTATGCATACAAATTCTGTACGAAATACAAAATTTTGTTTACGAATTTCGCATCCAAAAGTGAAAAATTCCTTTAAATGTCGTACCTGGGGGGTGTGTATGATATGCATGTAAAGTCGCGCATGTTTCCCGTGCTTAGAACTGTCCCTGCACAAAATGTCATTTTTGACGGAAAAAAAGTCATTTAAAACTCACTCGAGGCTATTAATTGTCGGCTTTTATCAATACATAGAAAAGTAATTGATAAAATTAATATCCATTTCAGACCTGAAGGGCCTGGTAATTGAATTGAATTTGGGGGAACCCCCACACTTTTTTTTTTATCACTGACTTTTCTATGTATTGATAAAAGCCGACAATTCATTAATAGCCGCGAGTGAGTTTTAAATGACTTTTTTTCCGTCAAAAATGACATTTTGTGCAGAGACAGTTCTAAGCATGGGAAACATGCGCGACGTTTAAAATTTATGATTCATACGAAATTCGTATTTCGTACGAATCTGAATTAAATTTCGTACACGAATTACGAAATACGATTTTTTTTTAATACGAAACGGAACGGAACGGAACGAAACAAATTTTTTGACGGCGCCCATGTCTATTCAATAATGGAACGATATGGTTAATCTACTGCTGAATTTGAACCTAATATCAGCATATTATTATGGTATGTCAACCAACTATAGTGGAGATTACCTGAATTAAAAAAGTAATATGAAAAATAAGGAGGGGAAAGGGTGGAATGTTTTAATAAGTCTAGAGTGCCAAACCAACAGAGGTCAATTCAAATGTGTGCTGCTACCTCTACTTATAGACTCACAGAAGCTGGAAAGTTCATTTTCCTCCTGAACATTTTTATTTGCATATGCAGAGCCCCTATGGCTGCCCTCCCAGAACTCTACACTGTTTTTCACTACCCTGCTTCCACAATCCCCCTAGTCCTTACCTGCTATAAAAAGGGGCAGCGCCAATGACCTATACAGGTAGTAACATTGTGTCTCTGAGGATACATTTCTGTTTATGTCAGTACAATACTGATCGTGTCCCTGTGAACACCATTTTAGTTTAAATTTCTTACTGAAGTAGTCTTTGAAAACACATTTCTGATTGTATCAGTATGATGTTAGTCCTGTCTTTATGGATGCATTTCTATCTGTGTTATCTTGTACTGATTGCATCTTTGTGGACAAGTCAGTGTGGTACCAATTGTCCTTTTCTGGACACATTTACTTATAAATATTAAGAATAACGAATAATATATTGAAACATTTTTTTATGTGTTTTTCCGTGTCCCTCCATTTGGCCAATTCTTTTTCAACATCATTAAGAAAAGTTCAGTCCAATGTGGGTAGGATTTTATTCTTCATGTTTATGTGAACAGTGCATGTTCACTGATTCAGCCCTGTATACAGCAGCACTTCCTGGAAGAGGAAGGGGCAGTAGAGTAGACCATTCAGGGCTTCAGTGCTTTGCTCATTGCTTTCAGTTATAAGTGAACTTTTATGAGAAGAAAGCACAAAGATGAATTAATCAAAGTGATATTAATCTTTAAAGTCTATGTACAGTATGCTGGAGAGGGTAGGTGACTAAGCTGAATACCTTTATTGCAGTGGATAAACATTAGGTCTGATGACGTCATTTACTATGGCGAAACATGTCAAGCTAGGTCACACAATGTGTTGGAGAAAGCTTTAGATGCTTTACAGCAAGTTTTAGATGCTATACAGTAAGCTTATCGCTGTTTGGAAAATTTGTGAGGACCTTAACTAGTTGCCGCCCGCCCACCGTCAAATGACAGCAGGGCGGTGTGGCTCTCTTTCTGTGATGATGTAATATGACAGCATCCCAGAATGGCTGCTCTCGCGGCCTCGCCGTGTTGCTAGGACACGGTGCGCCCCCGATCTGTGTTTAGTTCCAAAATGTACTGACAGAAACTAAGTAAAAAGCATTTTTTTTCCAAATTTTTGGTCTTTTAAAAAAATAAAAAACCCAGCAGTGATTAACGGCTTGCCGACTGCCTTACGTAGATATACGTCGGCAGAATGGCACAGGCAGGCAGAGAAAAGTACAGGTACGTTGCTATGAATCTGCCGCCTAGCGGGCGCACGCGTGCTGGCACTTATAGAATCACTCCCTAGGACACACTTAACCCCTTCCTTGCCCTCTACTGGTTAACCCCTTCACTGCCAGTGTCATTTACACAGTAATCAGTGCATTTTTAAAGCATTGATCACTGTTTAACTGACAATGGTCCCAAAATAGCGTCAAAAGTGTCCGATGTGTCCGCCGCAATATCGCAGTCACAATAAAAATCACGGATCGCCGGCATTACTAGTAAAAAAATAATAATAATAAAAATGCCATAAAACTATCCCCTATTTTGTAGACGCTATAACTTTTGCGCAAACCAATAAATATACGCTTATTGCGATTTTTTGGGGGTATTTATAATAGCAAAAAGTAAACAATAATTTTTTTTTTCAAAATTTATGCTATTTTTTTGTTTATAGCGCAAAAACTAAAAACCGTGGGAAAAAAAGGACGTCAATTTTGTTTGGGTACCACGTCACACGACCGCGCAATTGTCAGTTAAAACTATATAGTGCCGAATCGCAAAAAATGGCCTGGTCATTCAGCAGCCAATTCTTCCGGGGCTGAAGTGGTTAAATACCACCAAAAGAAAGCTCTATTTGTGTGAAGAAAATTATAAAAAATGTGTTTGGGTGCAGTGTTACATGACCGCCCAATTGTCATTCAAAGTGAGACAGCCCTGAAAGCTGAAAAATGGCTTGGGCAGGAAGGGGTGTAAGTGCCCTGTAGGCAAGTGGTTAATGTCCCATCAGTGATTATAGCAAGCTGTTGTTACTATCATTTTTGCTGAGAACTGTTTTTAAAAATTTATAAAGTCTTATAATAAACCATGCTGGTTTACGCTATGTGGAGCCCGTTTTTATTTTATTTTTAAGTGCCATTTGTCCATCTGGAGCACAGAGAGTGGAAGGGAGTTATCGGCTGGAATCCATGAGTGGAGCCTGTGATCGCTGAGATCTGATCGTTGGTTGGATCTTGCAGAATGTAAAGGAGCAGAGGATCCCTCTCTGGGCTGTTCCTTGGGACCACGGATCATCAGTTACCATCAGGTGGTGGTTCCTGTTTCCACGGGTCTTTGAGACCACAAAGTGCTTTTGACCTCTCTTGCTATATGGTAATGAGGGTCAACTCCATTTGGTGAGTAGGAATTTCCCCTTTTGATGAATAGGCTGGGAGTACCAACCTTTGCTGTTTCTTTCACTATGGGATATTAGGAATTCCATCTGTTTATGAATCGGCAGGGAGTACCAACCTTTGCTGTTTCTTTCACTATGGGATATTAGGAATTTCATCTGTTTATGAATCAGCAGGGAGTACCAACTTTTGTTGTTTCTTTCACTGTGGGATATACAGCAAATTTCTATCTGAGCAAGGACGTTCACTTCACTTGTTTGCTATATATATATATCATCCTTTTGTTGGACTTTTTTCACTGGATACATATCTTACACCCATTGTATATATAATTTTGATTGTATGGTTAAATGATAATTCCTTTTTTGTAGAGGATTGTTTCACCATTTACCTTTACAGTATATACTATTAGGCACCTTGCTTGCGCAGTTTTGTTTGTAGGATTAATCCTTCTTCCTAAGATGCCGTTTTCACCTTTATCACTAGATTAATCACATAAGGACTGCTGCACAACGATATACTGTACATCGACAGAATGGCATGGCTGGGTACAAGGGCGTACAAGTACGTACTCTTTAAGAACCCAGCCGTGGGTCGCGCGCGCTGTCGGCGGCGTGCTCGCGACCCGGTCCGAAGCTCCATGACCGCGCCCGCGAGACCCGCAGACCCGATCGCCGCTGGTGTCCCGCAAGCTGAGAGCTGAAGAATGGGGAGAGGTAAGTGTAAACAAACCTTTCCCCGTTCTTCCTAGTAGCATGTCAGTGATCGTCTGTTCCCTGTCATAGGGAACGACGATCAGTGACGTCACATGCCAAGTTACGCCCCCACACAGTAAGAATCACTCACTAGGGCACACTTAACCCCTACAATGCCACCTAGACCCCTTCACTGCCAGTGTCATTTTCACAGTAATCAGTGCATATTTATTGCACTGATCGCTGTAAAAATGACAATGGTCCCAAAAATGTGTCAAAAGTGTCCGATGTGTCCGCCATAATGTCGCAGTCATGATAAAAATTGCTGATCACCGCCATTACTAGTAAAAAAAAAATATTAATAAAAATGCCATAAAACTACCCCCTATTTTGTAGACGCTATAACTTTTGCGCAAAGAAATCAATAAACGCTTATTGCGATTTTTTTTACCAAAAATATGTAGAAGAATACGTATCAGCCTAAACTGAGGAAAAAAATATTTTTTATATATTTTTGGGGGATATTTATTATAGCAAAAAGTTAAAAATGTCATTTTTTTCAAAATTGTCGCTATATTTTTGTTTAACTAAAATATTTTTTTACTAAAAAACGTAGAGGTGATCAAATACCACCAAAAGAAAGCTCTATTTGTGGGAAAAAAAGGACGTCAATTTTGTTTGGAAAAAACGTTACACGACCGCGCAATTGTCAGTTAAAGCGATGCTTGCCGAATCACAAAAAGGGGCCTGGTCCGGGGGTTAAGTGGTTAAAACAGCTGCTGCATAGAGTTTTTTTTAATTCACTGTTTATCCTATGCACGTTTTTTTTTTTCAAACGGGGGGTCATGATGTGTCAAGGGGTGGTACTGAATATTCACGTTTATTTACACTGTGTGGTTAGGTGTTTTCAATTAAATCCGGTCATAGATGGATCGAATCTCATCCAGTTTAGCAGGAACTATGGAACCATCCATCTATGGGCAGGCTGGCTTCAGTACCACCAGCCTGTCAAATTCTTTGCATGTGATTATTGCCGGTGGCTATAGCTGCTAGCAGTGATCATTGTGTTCTGCCGGCCAGGAAGGCTCCCCGCTGGAAAAACACAATTTCGCAGCGGGAGGCATTTCCCCATCAACACTGACTTTGTTGACTGGGAAATTGAGCACTTTTCTTTCCTTGGACCCATGGTGAAAGAAGAGAAAATTGTATCATCTATCGCTTGCTTAAGTCATACCTGAAGCAAACCACTATTATCCCTTCATTTATATTATTATTATAACTATTGGATAGAATTTGGAGAAACAGTTAAATCAGAAGTTTAGTTCTGTCTTAAGAAATTTCTCTTAAAAAAAAACTTTGAAGTGCTAGGAGCCAGCATAGTGTTTATCTCCTAAGTTGGCCAGCACATTCACTGTTATCCACCTCATGTACTACATGAGGACGCAATCTAGCTATAGAAAATAATGGGCTTTTGCCCAGTCTTGTCTTCCCTTTGGTGCATACATCATTCAAAGGGCCATCAGTCTCTTCGGGCCAAGCCGTGTCCTTATCTTGGTACTAGATTTTAATGAAGATGCAGAGTGTCAGTTAAGAAAATAAACCCCAGTCAGGTAGTGTTGTACAGAACTGTTTGGTAGAGTTGTGAAGAAATAATTTGCTACATGTTAAATATTTTACACACGCGTCTAGTCCACGAGCATTAACATCTAACTTGCCATTGGATTACAATGAAACAAATGTAACAGCATGTGTTGATTTGTAAGCACTGCACCTATAGCAATGGCTACCCGACATTATTAGATGCCACTTGTAGATAAGATGTAAAAAAAAACTCAGAAGTCAGCAAAGGTCAATTTATGTCATTTGTTAGAGCTTAATGCTCAGCACTGCATCCACCTCCTTCTATTCTTAAATCTGTGCCTTTCTTAGTTGTTTCATTTAATTATTTATTTGATGCAGCTGCTGGTTTGTACGAATTTGCCTTCGTCTTGTCCCGCTCATGCTGAATTCCAGATGCACAGCCGACAAAAGACATTTCTGGGTTAAATGAGCACTGAACAGGTTTAAAATTAGAGCTTATTGTTCAAAAACAGATGCACGCCTCAAACAAATGCAAAACATAAATGTAAATTTAAAAAAAAATAACTGTGAAAATATCTGCACGGTCATATTCGTTAGTATGGAATGGTGATATGTATCATTTGTCATAGCAATAAACTGAATTATTTGCTTGATAGCATAACATGTTTAAAAAATAAATAAAAATAAGAGCAGTTCTTGCGGCTGAATCTGAGTATCCTGCACAGATGTAGTTAAAGTTCAATTTTTTTATCAAATGTCATAGATAATCATTTTACCTTTACAAAAAAATGGTCAGCAGTAACCATTTTTTTTAGCATTTAATGTTACAATGAAATAGATTCAGGGGTGCAAGAACTTGGAACTAGTATATTAAAGTGCTCCTATCACCTGCTAGACTCTGATTTAGTAAAAATGCTCAACTACCACGCTGTTCTCAAATGTATAAATGTATGTGATAGTTATAGTACAGACTCTGATCTGTTCCTATGGTAAGGGATGCACCCCAGGGCCAGGTTCAGCTGGTGTGTTGATCTGATCCTCAATTTTCTTAGGTGGAAAAACACACTTCATTTTAATGTACCCCCTGATACACACTAAATCTTTTTTGTATTCAAATGTATTACCACTGAAAATTTGACTGTCAACTTGACTATTTGCGACAGTAGGGCTGTCAACTTGACCTAATGTTATTGAGACATTGGTGCTAATTTACTATAAGGCCGATAATTAAGCATCACTTTAAAAAAACAGTTCACTAGTGGGGCAAATGTGCATACAGTAGCGACATGGCCAGAAACAACCCAATGATAAATATGAGTGCTTGACTTATAAGTGGGGTGTGGCCTCAATAGGTGAGTTTGACCGGTAGTTCCACCTGTCAAACTCTGAACCCAAAGTAAAAAATGCCATGGCTGCAGCATTTGTACAGCCCTGTCTAGCTGTATTGTCACAATTTGAGTGGACAGTTATGGTGGTGGTAAAACTGCAGCTTAGTTGCCTGTTTTTACTACACACCTCCGCTACACATCTGAAAGAGCATTACGACCAACTGATGCTCACTAACCGTAGATTACTCTGGATGCCCTATACTGCGTTTATATTTCTGCAGAGCCAGGAATATGTCATTGATCAGCAGTGATGTGTTAGGGACAGATTGGCACAGCAGAAAGTCATAAATGATGTGGCTTACATCTCTGGACATCATGATTGTCACTGGATTACATTGGGGGACATTATTATTCTTGTTATTTGTTTTTATTTCAGTTGAAGGACCTTTTGAAAATGTATGTGTTTCTTTTCATCGAACACATGTACTCACTTGCCAAGGTGGGTGAAAATTTCAGGGCCACTCTTAGTTCAATAGGGGCTTTCAGATTCTGTTCCTGCAAACTCCCACATTCTTTTCAGGCTACAGGATGACCTGGATGGAATGATAAGATTCTTTTTTTTTCTTTCACATGGGGACAGGGTGCTTTCAAGGGGGGCTAGCCCAAAAAAAGAAAAAAAGAAAATGCCCCAAAACAATCCTGCCCTGTTATATAATTTAACAAATAAATACCCACACGAAATGGAGCAAACTTTAGGGAAATCTATCTATCCACAGTATCTATATATCTCTAAAGTTTAAATAGATAGATATATAGATATATAGATAGATAGATAGATAGATAGATTCATTCATTTGATAACGTTTTGCTTTTGGAACACTTAACCACTTCAGCCCCGGAAGGTTTTACCCCCTTCCTGACCAGAGCACTTTTTACAATTTGGCACTGCCTCGATTTAACTGGTAATTGCGCAGTCATGCAATGCTGTACCCAAACTAAAGTTGTGTCCTTTTTCCCCCACAAATAGAGCTTTCTTTTGGTGCTATTTGATCACCTCTGTGGTTTTTATTTTTTGCGCTATAAACAAAAAAAGAGCGACAATTAAAAAAAAAAACAATATTGTTTACTTTTTGCTATAATAAATATCCCCAAAAATGTTTTTAAAAAACACATTTATTCATCAGTTTAGGCCAATATATATTCTTCTACGTTTTTTTGCAATAAGCATATATTAACTTATTTGCGCCAAAAATATAGCGTCTACAAACTATGGGAAAGATTTATGGCATTTTTATGGCATTTGTATTATTATATTGTTTACTAGTAATGGCGGTGATCTGCGATTTTTAGCGGTATTGTGACATTGCGACGGACAGATCGGACACTTTTGACCCATTTTTGGAACCATTGACATTTATACAGCGATCAGTGCTATAAAAATGCACTGATTACTGTGTAAATGTCATTGGTAGGGAAGGGGTTAACACTAGGGGGCGATCAAGGGGTTAAATGTGTATTCCATCAGTGTGTTCTAACTGTATGGGGATAGGACTGAGTAAGAGAGGAGATATATAGCTTTTCCTACTGTTTACACACAAAAATCCCCATGATGGCGCTCGTGCACACGATCGCGCGTGGCCAGCGGCGATTGCGACCACTGGCCACATGCATCGGATCCCTAGCTGTGCACCCCCGCTGTAGGGGTACGGGGTTTCATGCAGGGGTACCATTTTGCCCCCCGTAAATAGACGTGAGACGGTCAGGAATCGGTTAAAGAGCAGCTATATTTTTGTAAAGTTTTTTATTGTTTTTTATATATACAAGTTTCTTCATTGGTGTATTACATGTTGTTTATTTGTGTAAAAATTCTTATCTTACAGATAAACACTTATTATAAGGTGTATCTCTGACACTCTGTGGTGGATTTACTAAAACAGGGAGTGAACAGAACTTCACTGAACACTCGCTACAGTTTAGTAAATATGCTCATTTGCTTGAAAATCTTGCAGGGCTTTTTTACTAGAATAACTCAACACTGCTTGTGTGTTTTTGCACACTGTCTCATTGATTCACTGGCTTTGATATTTCCATGTCTGCTAGCACAGGGAGAGTGGATGTGTTCTTAGCTCCACTGGGATGAAATGAGATGATCAACAGCCTTTTAGGCAATCAATGCAGGGTAAGCCACAGGGATGGATGAGCAGAAAGGGATGGATGGATGAAAGCTCTGATTGTTTTGTCGCAGGGCTCGCCAGATCTGGGAAGAATCCTCAATAGCATGTAGAGACACAAAGGTGGACGCAGCGCAGATATCAATTGGATTAATTGACTATTTATTAAGAACATAAATTCACACTTAAATTTAAGTAAACAAATTGCTGCTTGGACGTGGAGGGTACCAACAGTATGAGGAGATCGAAAATAGCATAGCCAGTCGACCAACAAACCAACTGTCATGCACAGAGATCCGGACCCGATTTGTAAGGGAGGAACAGCAGCGGCGTCTGTGGACTACATGAAACACCAAGGCAAGCATCAATGGTGTAAACGAGTGTGTACAATACGCTTCAGAGGCCCTGCCTCCTTTATAAAGTACGGCCAATCATTATGCGAGGACATCTTTTTTATACCGGCAGCTGAAAACCAGAAAAATCTGGCGGGAAATAAGAGGAAATTTGACGTGTACAAACTTGTCAATCAGCTCACGCTGGAATAGAATCAATGCATGGCGGTTTATCAGCTGATGAGAAATAAGACACTAGACAATAATTAGGAAGAGTTAAAAATGCAAACAGTAACAAACCAAAAAGGAATAACATGAAATATTCTCAAGCAGCTGTCATAAATAACAGGAATACAACGAGTGCAGCCACAGAAATTTATATAAAGTATTGGCATGTGTGAGAATTCACGGAGGGTGAATAGGACAGCATGCTCAGGACAATGATGCATGCGCAATCACAAGAATGCCGAGTGTTGGGGATCGTAAAACGACACCTGTGGCAGGTGTAAGCAAATCTGTGATTTTAATGCAGGAGCCGGGTGGAGAGATAGTATGAGATACCGAGGAGTTCTCAAAGTGCCCATGCTAGAAATGTCAGGTAGAGTGCAGACCAGCTAATCAGGAGAACAGGTGGCTGTTAAATAATGAAGGACCAAAAAAAACTACCACATTATTAGAGCACATATACTGTAGTTATCTAGACTGGTTTTAAAAACTATAGACAGACATCATAAAAGGTATTCTGGATAATGTAAAATTAAACTGAAAAAAATAATAAAAATTATTAGAAAGAATTCATAAAAAAAATCATAAAAGTTCACAAAAATGTATTGATATAAATTACAATTATGTAAATATGTAGAAAGAGTAAATTATTAATGAAAATGACTAATATTAGGTTGGTAGACTACAATCGTATGGGGGAAAAAATACTAGTTCTAATAAGTTATATAGTAAATAAAATCAGATCATATTCGAGATCCATGAAAAAGACTGCCAGATTAAAAAATAGTATGGATCTCCAGCTCTTCATTGAGATCATTCGGAGCAAGGGTGTTCAGCGCACATATCCAAAAGGCCTCACATTTGGATATCTGTTGAAATCTTTCTCCAAAGGAAGAAGAATGGGGGATCGATTCTATGATCCATATTTTAACAGAAGTTACATTTTTGATGTTGCTGCCACTGATCAATGTATTCTGACACCGCCGGAGAATGTACCTGCAAGGGGGATTCCTCCATCCACACAATGAATGAATTTGTTAGTTTTCTTATTTTTCGTGTTCAGCCTGCTGGCCAAATGAAAGTGAAGTGTGTGGCCAGCTTAACTAATTTTAGTTTATTTTTGCACAACTTCTATCTGAGATTTTAGAGAAGTCCTGTTCCTTGTTAAAGTTCCTCTTATGGGCTTCAATAATATAAATAAATATAAAATATTAATATTTTTTTGAAGGGTTGCTCTTTTTGATCTCTTTTTTTTTTTTTTTTAATACTGCTGTTTTCTGGCTTCAATGCTTTATGAGTCTCTGTGTGCAGACTAGAGGTCACACTGAAGTTAGAATTCTGACCTGCATGCTAATTTCAGTTCAGTCCCTCAGAAACAATGAAGCTTCTGGGCAAGCTTTACAACCAGTTATTTATAATTTTTAGACATGGAGGGCATAAATGATAGCCTCGATTCTCAGTGTAGTTTTTTTAATCACAGTTACCAGTATTGTCTTGTGACATACAAAGCCTATATAAACCACAGGTCTAGTCTAACCAAACTCCATGTATAAATGACCAAACTCACACCGGAAAAAACACATGCCAATTGTTCAATGAAATCCATTATACGTCAGTATCTGGTAGAAGAAAGTGGGGGTTGGGTTCCTTTGACTCATTCAGCTGTTTGCATATAATTTGATCTCCTGCTAATCAGGTTTATTCACAACAGAATTTATTCATACGATTCATAGCATAGCGGTAAGCCAGCTTTATGAACTGAAATGTACTGTGTAATGGGTTATAAAAATAGCATATATTTACATCTATAAAGCAACCTTTCACAACTTTTTATCCCAGAAGAGCCCTTGAAATTATTTTCAGGTCTGGTGGAACCCCTACCAACACCAATTCATTAGGGGTCAGTGGAAGGTATGCCCCTTACAGTGGTGGTTAGAATGCCACCCTTAGAGATAGTTAAAAAGATCAATAGTGTCATGCCATGGATTCTTCCAAGTGGTGTTGGTCCTGGAACTATGCAGGCATCATCAGACGGGAGGTCAATTAGCCACAGC
This sequence comes from Rana muscosa, assembly GCA_029206835.1. NCBI lineage: Eukaryota > Metazoa > Chordata > Amphibia > Anura > Ranidae > Rana > Rana muscosa. The sequence continues at coordinate 713,480,541 of CM055117.1, read as the reverse complement.
TCAAGAAACCTCTAGCAACCTCTGGAGGAACCTTGGAGTTTCAGGGAACCCTGGTAGAGAATGGCTGCTTTACAGGATAGAGTGTGCCTAGTCAATACAAAAGAAAACTTTTGAATGCAGCATTTGCAGCATATTACAACCATATAGCATACAGCATCTTTTTAAATTAACCACTTGCCGACCAGCCGCCATCATTATATGGCGGCAGGTCGGCTCGTTCCCTCAAATTGCTGTAGCTGCACGGCAGCTCTTTTAACCTCCCTGGTGGTATGATTATGTCAGATTTTTGATGCTGAAAGCGGTACAATTATTTTGCATGGAAATTTGGCGTTTTATATTGTAGGTCTGTAATTCTTAGAAATAACTCACTTAAATCTGTCCAAACAAGAGTCTAGTAGACATCCCGGGTATGATAAAGTTTGAAACACAAAATCATAAATTATAATATAATAAATAACTATAAATAATTATAACAAATAATAATATAATAATAATACAAATTATTCAATAATGTAATCAAATCAAAAACACTGAAATTTGCTTAGTTGCAGAATTGTCGCTGTCATTAAATTTAGTGTTTGATGACGAATTTCCCATCAAATCGCTATCGCTCAATCCTGCAAGTAATTAGAATTTATTATCGCTGTTTTCTAGCTGGTCTAAAACCACTTTTGACATAAAGGGACACTTTTTGGTTGCTATGGACAATCTCCAGTTTCCAGGCAGAAAAAACTGTATTTATAATATAAAAGTGCATGCAGGGCACTGGACAGACCACTAGGGACAAAGGGGATGTGTAATTATTTTATACAGTACTGTAATCTGTAAGATTAAGGTGTACTGTATATGTATTGTGTTTTTACTTTTTTGAATTTGGCGCCGATTTCCGCCCCCGTGCGCCGCAACGTCGCAGTGAACGGAGCTCGGCGGCACTCGGGCACTATATGAATCGAGCGAGGAGACAGCTCGCACACACACGGGGAGACATCACAGGATCCAGGGAACAAGGAAAGTAACTTTCCCTGTATCCTGCGATGCAATCCCGAGTCTGGCTCAGGGTTACCGCTAATGGTACTGAAATTCCACCCCGAGCCAGACTCGGGAATACCTCCAGGGAGGTTAAGAGCCATAGCAGGCGTGCAGGGGACCTGATGCGCGTGGCCAGTGGCCACGGCCTACGATCATGGGCATGAGAGCCAGAATGGGGATTTGTGTGTGTAAATACACAAATTCCCATTCTGACAGGGTAGGAGAGACAGATTGTCTTTTCCTAGTAATTAGGAGCAGAGACCTGTCTCCTCCTCCAGTCAGTCCGATCCCCCCACAGTTAGAACACACCTAGGGAACACACTTGACCCCTTGATCGCCCCCTAGTGTTAACTCCTTCCCTAACAGTGACATTTACACAGTAATCAGTGCATTTTTATAGCACTGATCGCTGTATAAATGTCAATGGTCCCAAAAAAGCGTCAAAAGTGTCCGATCTGTCCATCACAATGTCGCAGTCCCGCTAAAAATCACAGATCGCCTCCATTACTAGTAAAAAAATAATAATAAAAATGCCATAAATCTATTCCCTATTTTGTAGACGCTATAACTTTTGTGCAAACCAATCAATAAACGCTTATTGCAAATTTTTTTCCAAAAATATGTAGAAGAATACATATTGGCCTAAATCGATGAAGAAATTTGTTTTTGTTTTTAATTTTTTGGGGGATTTTTATTACAGCAAATGTAAAAAAATATTGTTTTGTTTTTCAAAATTTTCTCTCCCTTTTTGGTTTATAGCGAAAAAAAATAAAACTGCAGAGGTGATCAAATACCACCAAAAGAAAGCTCTATTTGTGGGGAAAAAAATAACGTCAATTTTGTTTGGTTACAGCAGCGCACGACCGCACAATTGTCAGTTAAAGTGATGCAGTGCTGTATCTCAAAAAATGGCCTGGTCATTAAGGGGGCAAACCCTTCCGGTTTTTAAGTGGTTAATATAAACATAATTTTGTACCAGTGTATGCTTTTTTTGTGATATTATTACTTTTATGAGACAATAGGCAATAACGCTTTATGATAATTTTGATCTCATGTAAAGTTTTTTTGCAAGTTGAAATAAAGAATTGGGTATGTTTTACAATTAACTAAAAACAGGAAATATATATATATATATACAGTATCTCACAAAAGTGAGTACACCTCACACATTTTTGTAAATATTTTATTCTATCTTTTTATGTGACAACACTAAAGAAATTACACTTTATTACAATGTAAAGTAGTGAGTGTACAGCTTATATAACAGTGTACATTTGCTGTCCCCTCAAAATAACTCACACAGCCATTAATGTCTAAACCGCTGGCAACAAAAGTGAGTACACCCCTAAGTGAAAATGTCCAAATTTGGCCCAAAGTGTCAATAGTTTGTGTGACCACCATTATTTTCCAGCACTGCCTTAACCCTCTTGGGCATGGAGTTCACCAGAGTTTCACAGGTTTCCACTGGAGTCCTCTTCCACTCCTCCATGAGGACATCACGGAGCTGGTGGATGTTAGAGACCTTGCGCTCCTCCACCTTCTGTTTGAGGATGCCCCACAGATGCTTAATAGGATTTAAGTCTGGAGACATGCTTGGCCAGTCCATCACCTTTACCCTCAGCTTCTTTAGCAAGGCAGTGGTCGACTTGGAGCTGTGTTTGGGGTCGTTATCATGTTCGAATGCTCTGCTTCATTATGTCACAGTACGTTGGCATTCATGGTTCCCTCAATGAACTGTAGCTCCGCAGTGCTGGGAGCACTTATGCAGATCCAGACCATGACACTTCCACCACCATGCTTGACTGTAGGCAAGACACACTAGTCTTTGTACTCCTCACCTGGTTGCCGCCACACATGCTTCACACCATCTGAACCAAATAAGTTTATCTTGGCCTCATCAGACCACAGGACATGGTTCCAGTAATCCATGCCCTTAGCCTGCTTGTCTTCAGCAATTTGATGCAATGTGCAGCGTATGGTCTGAGCACTGACAGGCTGACCCCCCACCTCTTCAACCTCTGCAGCAATGCTGGCAGCACTCATATGTCTAAAGGTGATATATTTGATCTATTTCATTACAGTTGAATGATTGATTTAAAATATTCTGGTGATATGTTTAAATTCCTTGCCAGCTTTAGGAGTATCCAACATGCTACCCCCTTTCCCACAGCTAGTATCTCTCCTAAGCTTCCCACAATTGCTCCTCATTCTCTCACCCTGCAAAGCGTCAGTTGCCAGGCAATGCCTCCTGCATTACACTCCACCTCCTTCTATTGACTGGCACTTATCTCAGGTGGTGTCCTTGTAGAAGCAGGTTGGCTCCATCTGCTTAGCCTCTTCTCCCCTAATTGGACGTGGAGCTTTATTAAAGCATCATAAGCCCAGGACTTTGGGTTTATGATAGCATCTGCTACCTGGAATCTGTACATTGTGCTTTGCCTTGACTCTGGATACTCTGTTACTGACCTTTGCCTGAACACAGACTACTGACTGCCTTCTGTCCTGGCTCTTTCCTAGATATGGATACTCTGTTACTGACCCTTACCTAGATACAAAATAATTTTCTGATTTTCACCCGCCTTGACCTTTGTCTAGATGCTGATACTTTTCTGACTGCTGCTTGCCCTCACCCTTGTCTGGATAATGGACTTCAGTATTATCTGCAATCAGCTCAGACCACTGCTATCTCAGCATTCGACCTGTCATTGATTGGGCTTTATAGTGTAATTATTTGCCCTTACACAGGACCTATGGTAGAGTAAATCTTTATATACCTGTGTCAGAAGTTTTTGTGTTTGTGTTTGAACATGAGGCATGCAGCATGGCATTGCACATGTAATGCATGACCTCTGTCTGTAGTATGGACCTGAAATTTAGTATGAAGGAAATACATATCCCAAAATCTCTAGGTCTCTCAGTCTAGCGCTTGTATAGGTGAGATCTACACATGAATTTGATTTAAAATATACACAAGCAGGCAGAGCATTTACAGGCACCCAGAAAGCTCACTCTTGCAGCTGGGAGATGATGTTTTTCATCCCATTACTACTCAAACATTTGTGATACAAAACAGAGGGGATGGTGAGGCATGCCTTGGATGCCATGTGACCTGGAACAAAAAGTTGTCTTGTCCCCTTGGCACATAGGGACAAATGCAGGAACATGAAGCAATACATAGTATTAGGGGTATTGATCAACCATGACACTACAAACTGCAACCACAGCATGTGAGCTCATCAATAAAAGGTAAGGCAAACAAACAACACAGGAAATATAGCTATACCAATACCTAGTTAAAACAAAGAAAATATTTGAAAGTGTGCTGTAGGTGAAAGGTCGATGAAACATTGCTATTTTCACAGTACAGAATGCAAACCGGTTAACCTTACAGTCAGACCCATAGGCATCAATAAACGTTAATCAACGGGCCTTAGAAAACTATTTTGATCTTGGCAAATATATATATATATATATATATATATATATATATATATATATTGTGACAGCAGGAAGGTAAAGTCACCTGGTTGCATCCAGGGGGGTAGGTATATTTCTCCCAGATTCAGGCTTTATGCCGACTTATACAACTAGGGAGAGAGTTGATGAAGCCCAGCTGAGGCTAGTGGGCTCATGGATGATTCATACCTCTAGGGAGAGTGCTGGGCGTCGTGCAGGCAGGGAGTTGATGAGACCAGCTGAAGCTTGTCAGCTCGTTTAAGGCCTCTATAAAAACTCCCAGCTTCATTAGGTGTTTGCTCATGCCTGGAACCAGACCTGTGTGGACTGTCTAGGGAGAGTGAACCCCTGTGCGGTGAGACAAAGCCTGTGTGGCTATTTGTTTGGACATTTACTAAACCAGGGACTTAGGGACTAGGACAGCACCAGGCTGATCCCAGTTGTTAGTTAGGGAAACCTGCATGTTTAGTCAGAGGTCAAGCTGACCAGGATTTATTTTGTTTATGTTTCTTTTTGCTTTGCTGTGTTTTTGTCACTGTAAATAGAGAAATAAACCGCACCTTTTGATCTTGAAAACCACAACCTCCGTCTGCTGGGCCTGTTTTTGTGTGGGGAGCCCATCCAGGGGGTCACACACACCCGCTACCGAGCTAACCCCCTCACAGTTGGTGGAGAATGCGGGCAGTTTTTTTTTAAGCCAGCATGGAGGAGATACTGAAACAGCTGGCTCTAGCAAATGCCAATCAACAGCAGACAAATGCAGGTTTGCAAAAGAGCCTTGCAGCTCAACAACAGAGCTTCGCAGCCCAGCAACAAGCCCAGCAGCAATCTGAGGCCCGCTTCATAGACCTGTTGCAGAAGCAAGAGCAGAGACTACAACAACAGATGGAAGCAGTAATGCAGCAACGTCCGCAGACCAGTGAGGAAAGCCGTCCCACTAATACCGCGTCCTTTGGGGTGAGTCGTTTATTGACAAAAATGACTGGAGAGGATGATCCAGAGGTATTTTTGACCACATTTGAAAGGACTGCTGAAAGAGAAAAGTGGCCTGAGGAGCAGTGGGCTGGACTGGTGGCTCCTCTGTTAACTGGTGAATCGCAGAAAGCTTACTATGACCTAGAGCCTGACCAAGCAAAAGACTATGTGATGCTAAAAGCTGAAATATTGGCAAGGCTGGGTGTCACCCTGGCTGTCCGGGCTCAGCGTGTGCATAACTGGACTTTCCAGCTTGGAAAACCCCCCAGGTCTCAAATGTATGATCTCATTCACCTGAGCAGGAAGTGGCTACAGCCAGAGACTTTGTCCGCACCGGAGATTGTGGAACGTGTTGTGATGGATCGTTTCTTGAGAGCTCTTCCTACCGCCATTCAAAAGTGGGTAAGCCATGGAGACCCAGAAACGGCCAGTAAACTTGTGGATCGTGTAGAGAGATACTTGGCTGCAGAGAACCTGACGGCCTCTTCCAGAGACTCTCGGACTTTCCACCCTAAGACCAGACCATCCCCAGGGGCGGATAAGAGGATTCCAAGGGGTGAGGGTGGAGAGAGTGAGAGGGTGGGAGCTCTACCCAAAGTTTGGCGAGAACAGCCTGGGAAGTCAGGGGCTCAAGAGGCAGCCAAATGGATTGTTTGCTACCGCTGCCGGCAAGCGGGACATATTGCAGCAAATTGCCTGGTTGTGGAGGAACCCATGCAATGTGACTTTCTGACGGACAGACGTCAGTCGCTGTGTGCGACAGTCGCATGCACTGCCATTCGGGGAACTGAGAAACATTTATGCAAAATGTGTATTAATGGTAGAAATGTTGTGGTATTACTGGATTCAGGTAGCCTTGTGACCCTGATAAAGGCTGAATTAGTTAAAACAGAGGTCTCTGGGAATAGCAAGGTAGCTGTTATTTGTGTGCATGGGGACACCCGAGAGTATCCAGTGACTACAGTGTGTTTCAAGACCCCCAAAGGTACCCTCTCTCATCCAGTGGGGTTAGTATCTCAATTACCGCATGATGCCATTGTGGGAAGGGATTTTCCGAAGTTCTGGGAACTGTGGGATGATCCTGAGCCCCCCACTGGTGCCCCTATGTACCAGGAAGGTGATAGCCAGAACTCCTCTGAGAGTGGTGAGGACTCTCCAGAATTTCCCTTGTCAGTATTGGCAGGCGAGACTCAAGAAACTGGAGAGGAGCCCACCTCCTCAGACGAAAACCTACCGTCTGTGGAGTTTTCTGATCTTGAGGTTCACAGGGAAAATTTTGCCACAGAACAGTTAAAAGACCCCGCCCTAATAAAGGCACGGGAAAACGTAGTGGAAATAGATGGCGAGTTAGTGAACCCAGATAATACCTGCACTTACCCATACTTCAGCGTAGAGAAGGACCTACTGTATCGGGTGGCAAAAAGGGCAGAAGAAACCGTTGAGCAGCTTGTGGTGCCCAAACCTTACAGGAAGTTGGTGTTGGAGTTGGCCCATGGGCACATTCTTGGAGGTCATCTGGGGACAGAGAAAACCCGAGAGAGGGTATTACAGAGATTCTATTGGCCTGGGGTGATGAAGGACATAGAAAATTATTGTTCCTCCTGCCCTGTGTGTCAGAGGTCGGCCCCGATGCCACATTTCCGTAGCCCGCTGGTCCCTCTACCCATCATTGAGGTCCCGTTTGAGAGGATCGCAATGGATTTGGTAGGTCCTATAATCAAGTCCGCTAGGGGGCACCAGTACATATTAGTTATAATGGACTATGCCACCCATTATCCAGAAGCGATCCCTCTCCAAAATACCTCGGCCAAAACCATAGCCAAAGAGCTATCTCTTGTTTTTAGCCGGGTGGGTATTTGTAAAGAACTGCTTACGGACCAAGGTACACCCTTTATGTCCCGGGTTATGAAAGAGCTGTGTAAATTGTTCAAAGTGACGCAATTGCGTACGTCTGTGTATCATCCCCAAACTGATGGGCTGGTTGAAAGATTCAACAAAACCCTAAAACAAATGTTGAAGAAAGTGGTGGATAGAGATGGAAAGGATTGGGACTGTCTACTTCCTTATTTGATGTTTGCTATTAGGGAGGTGCCCCAATCCTCTACAGGATTCTCCCCCTTTGAGTTACTGTATGGGAGACACCCAAGAGGGCTGTTGGATATTGCCAAGGAAACTTGGGAAAGTGAGAGTTCTCCCCACAGGAGTGTGATTGAGCATGTCGCCCTGATGCAAGATCGAATTGCACAGGTAATGCCCATCGTGAAGGAACATTTGGCCCAAGCACAGTTGGCACAGCAGAGAGTGTACAACCTTGGAGCCAAGACCCGTACCTTTTCCCCGGGGGATAGGATATTGGTACTTGTCCCTACGGTTGAAAGTAAATTCCTTGCCAAATGGCAAGGCCCCTACGAGATAATGGAAAAAGTGAGCGAAGTGAATTACAAGGTCAGACAACCAGGAAGGCGAAAGCCCGAACAGATCTATCACGTTATTCTGTTGAAAGCCTGGAGGGATAGAGAGTCCCTAGTCGCAGAAACTTGGTCACCAGCTCAAACTGGTTGCGTGATTCCGGAGGTTGGAATAGCAGCCACCTTGTCACAACCCCAACAACAGGAGGTTAAGGAGTTTGTGCTTCGCAACAAGGAGGTGTTCTCTGAGCTGCCGGGACAAACATCTGGGGTAGAGCATGATATTATTACCCCACCCGGTGAAAGGGTGAAGTTAAAACCCTATCGGATCCCAGAGGCCCGACGGGAGGCAATACGGGAGGAAGTACAGAAAATGCTGAACTTAGGGGTGATAGAGGAGTCCCAAAGTGATTGGTCTAGTCCCATTGTGTTGGTGCCTAAACCGGATGGGAGCTGGCGATTTTGTAACGATTTTCGTCAGTTGAACAAAGTTACAAAATTTGACACCTACCCCATGCCACGTATAGATGAGTTGATCGACCGGCTGGGAACAGCCCGATACATGACGACTCTTGACCTCACAAAAGGGTATTGGCAAATTCCCCTGGCCAAGTCGGCCAAAGAGAAAACCGCATTTGTAACCCCAGACGGGGCGTTCCAATATAAGAGAATGCCGTTCGGGTTACAGAATGCGCCGGCCACATTCCAGCGGAAAATGGACCAGATACTGAGGCCCCATCGGAAGTATGCTGCGGCTTACCTGGATGACGTAATTGTCCATAGCACAGATTGGGCCTCACATCTGCCAAAAGTGCAAGCAGTCCTAGACTCTATCTGGGAAGCGGGGTTTATGGCTAACCCCAAGAAGTGTACCATTGGGCAGGAGGAGGCCAAATATCTTGGGTACACCATTGGCAGGGGAGTAATAAAACCCCAACTCAACAAAGTCGAGGCCATCCAGAGTTGGCCACGTCCCAACAGCAAGAAGCAGGTACGAGCCTTTCTGGGAATCGTGGGTTATTATCGGCGCTTCATTCCCCACTTTGCTTCTAAGGCTGTGCCCCTAACCAACCTGACGAAAGGGAAAGGGTCGGTCATGATTAAATGGACCCCCGAGGCTGAGGCAGCATTCCAATTCTTGAAACAAGCCTTATGTAGCCAGCCAGTGTTGTACTCACCCGACTTCTCTAAAGACTTTGTCGTACAAAGTGATGCGTCAGATGTGGGGTTAGGAGCAGTATTGTCCCAGGTCTGGAACGGGGAAGAGCACCCAGTCATTTACCTCAGCAGGAAGTTGAAGTCCCATGAGGTAAATTACGCCACGGTTGAAAAGGAGTGTTTAGCGGTGAAGTGGGCTCTAGATTCCCTTCGGTACTATCTGCTAGGTAGGCACTTTGACATGGTTACGGATCACGCTCCGTTAAAGTGGATGGCTCAAAACAAGGAGACAAATAGAAGAGTAAATAGGTGGTTCCTGGCCCTACAGGAATTCAACTTCACAGTAAAGCATCGCCCTGGCGTTCAAATGGGGAATGTGGATGCTTTGTCTCGAGTACATGAATGCCTGATTGCTGGTGTTCCAACCCCAAGGTTAAAACAAGAGGGGGGGGTATGTGACAGCAGGAAGGTAAAGTCACCTGGTTGCATCCAGGGGGGTAGGTATATTTCTCCCAGATTCAGGCTTTATGCCGACTTATACAACTAGGGAGAGAGTTGATGAAGCCCAGCTGAGGCTAGTGGGCTCATGGATGATTCATACCTCTAGGGAGAGTGCTGGGCGTCGTGCAGGCAGGGAGTTGATGAGACCAGCTGAAGCTTGTCAGCTCGTTTAAGGCCTCTATAAAAACTCCCAGCTTCATTAGGTGTTTGCTCATGCCTGGAACCAGACCTGTGTGGACTGTCTAGGGAGAGTGAACCCCTGTGCGGTGAGACAAAGCCTGTGTGGCTATTTGTTTGGACATTTACTAAACCAGGGACTTAGGGACTAGGACAGCACCAGGCTGATCCCAGTTGTTAGTTAGGGAAACCTGCATGTTTAGTCAGAGGTCAAGCTGACCAGGATTTATTTTGTTTATGTTTCTTTTTGCTTTGCTGTGTTTTTGTCACTGTAAATAGAGAAATAAACCGCACCTTTTGATCTTGAAAACCACAACCTCCGTCTGCTCACACACACCCGCTACCGAGCTAACCCCCTCACAGTATATATATATATATTAGGGCTGTTACTGATTAAAATTTCCGTGTTCGATTAATCGATTTTTTTTAATGCACATACAGATCCAGATCTGTAATATCCACATCTCCCCCACTGTAATATCCACATCTCCCCCACTCGAATGTCCACATCTCCCCACTGTAATATGCACAATCTCCCCCACTGTAATATCCACATCTCCCCCACTGTAATATCCACATCTCCCCACTGTAATATCCACATCTCCCCCACTATAATATCCACATCTCCCCCACAGTAATATCCACATCTACCCAATGTAATATCCACATCTCCCCCACTATAATATCCACATCTCCCCCACAGTAATATCCACATCTACCCAATGTAATATCCACATCTCCCCACTGTAATATCCACATCTCCCCCACTATAATATCCACATCTCCCCCACAGTAATATCCACATCTACCCAATGTAATATCCACATCTCCCCCACAGTAATATCCACATCTACCCAATGTAATATCCACATCTCCCCCACTGTAATATCCACATCTCCCCCACTGTAATATCCACATCTCCCCCACTGTAATATCCACATCTCCTCACTGTAATGTCCACATCTCCTCACTGTAATGTCCACATCTCCCCCACTGTAATGTCCACATCTCCCCCACTGTAATGTCCACATCTCCCCCACTCTAATATCCACATCTCCCCCACTCTAATATCCACATCTCCCCCACTCTAATATCCACATCTCCCCACTGTAATATCCACATGTCCCCACTGTAATATCCACAATCTCCCCTACTGTAATATCCACGTCATCTCCCCCACTGTAATATCCACATCTCCCCCACTGTAATATCCACATCTCCTCACTGTAATTTCCACATCTCCCCCACTGTAATATCCACATCTCCCCCACTGTAATATCCACATCTCCCCCACTGTAATATCCACATCTCCTCACTGTAATATCCACATCTCCCCCACTAGTAATATCCACATCTCCCCACTGTAATATCCACATCTCTCCCACTGTAATATTCAAATCTCCCCACATCTCCCCCATCTGCCTGCTTACTACTACACAAGCAGGCAGATCCATGAGCAGTTGAGGCGGGTGATGATGACGTCAGTGAGCCACTCACCTAGGCCGGGTGAACCAAGATGGCCGCCGCTCCGGAGCTAGGCCGAAGTCGTGGTCTTTCCTATGGCCGAGGCAGTGGAGCGCTCTGCGGATCTCCAACGGAACTCCCTGAAGACCCGGAAGCCGGCGGAGAGGTGAGTACCGATCAAAATAATTTTGATCGATCAAAAATGTTTACGATTAATAGAGGAATTAATCGTTAATTTCTGCAGCCCTAATATATATATATATATATATATATATATATATATTATATATATATTATATATATATATATATATATATATATATATATATATATTGTATATACACACTGCTCAAAAAAATTAAAGGAACACTTTTTAATCAGAGTATAGCATCAAGTCAATTAAACTCCTGGGATATTGATCTGGTCAGTTAAGTATCAGAGGGGGTTGAAAATTAACAACAGGTGCACTAGATGGGCAACAATGAGACAACCTCCAAAAAAGGAATGGTTTTACAGGTGGAGGACACTGACATTTTTTTCCCTACTCATCTTTTAGCACTGTTTTTCACTAGTTTTGCATTTGGCTATGGTCAGTGTCACTACTGGTAGAATGAGGCGATACCTGGACCCTATAGAGCTTGCACAGGCAGTACAAATTCTCCAGGATGGCATGACATGCCATTGCCAGAAGGTTTGCTGTGTCTCCCAGCAGAGTCTCAAGAGCATGGATGAGATTCCAGGAGACAGGCAATTACTCTAGGAGAGCTGAACATGGTGGTAGAAGGTCCCTAACCCTTCAGCTGGACAGGTATCTGCTCCTTTGTGCAAGGAGGAACAGGATGAACACTGCCAGAGACCTACAAAATGACCTCCAGCAGGCCACTTGTGTGAATTTATATGACCAAACAATCAGAAACAGACTTCATGAGGTTGGCCTGAGGGCCTGACATCCTCTAATAGGCCCTGTGCTCACTGCCTGGCACTGTGGAACTTGATTGGCATTTGCCATTAAACACCAGAATGGGCAAGTCTGCCACTGTTGCCCTGTACTTTTCACAGATGAGAGCAGGTTCACCCCTGCTCTCTGAGCACATGTGACAGACGTGAAAGGGTCTGGAGAAGCTGTGGAAAATGTTATGCTGCCTGTAACATCATTCAGCATGACCAGTTTGGTGGTGGGTCAGCAATGGTCTAGGGAGGCATATCCATGAAGGAACGCACAGACCTCTACAGGCTACACAATGGCACTCTGACTGCCATTAGGTAATGGGATGAAATCCTTGGACCCATTGTCAGACCCTAAGCCAGCCTCATGTGGCGAGAGTATGCAGCCAGTTCAATGGAACACCTCTGGGACATTATGTTTTGGTCCATCCGACGCCCCCAGGTTGCACCTCAGTCTGTTCAGGAGCTCATTGATGCCCTGGTCCAGATCTGGGGGGAAATACCCCAGGACATCATATGTCCTCTCATTAGGAGCATTCCCCCATGTTGTCAGGCATGAATACAAGCACGTGGGGGCCATACAAACTACTGGGGACCATTTTGAGTTGCTGCAATGAAATTTTAGCAAAATAGACTAGGATTTTTGAGGTGTCTTTGAATTCAGCCCCCTGTAGGTTGATCATTTTCATTTCCATCAAATGATGTGGCATCCTTTCGTCCCTAAAACAAATACCCAGTTAATATCAGTATAAATATCCAGCATGATATTTTTCCTCATTGAGATCTGATGTGTTTTTAAAGTGTTCCTTTCATTTTTTGAGCAGTGTATATATGTGAACGAGTAAGTATATATGAAATATAAACTGATAAATATGTCTGGGGTATTAAAAGAGTATTTTAACCGCTTCAGGACCAGCCACGCGCGTGCCCGAAGCATGTCCCTGGAGCCAATGCGAGTGCCCGGTGGTCTTGATGACCGCCTGGCACCCGCGATTGCTCGTTACAGATGTGTAATGTGATGTGTGTGTGTAAACACACACATCCTGGTTCTCTCAGGGGCGAGGAGACTGATCGTGTGTTCATACAATGTATGAACACGGATCAATCTCTTCCCCTTGTCAGTGCCATCCCCCCTTCAGTTAGAACACACATTAGGGAACCCAGTTAACCCCTTGATTGCCCCCTAGTGTTAACCCCTTCCCTGCCACTAACATTTTTACAGTAATCAGTGCATTTTTATAGCACTGATCGCTGTATAAATGCCAATGGTCCCAAAAATGTGTCAAAAGTGTCTGATGTGTCCGCATAATGTCGCAGATCGCAAAAAAACGAAGGAATTTTTTTATTTTTATTTTTTAAATGGGATATTTATTATAGCAAAAAGTAAAAGATAGTGTTTTTTTTTGTCGCTCTTTTGTTTATAGCGCAAAAAATTAGAACCGCAGAGGTGATCAAATACCACCATAAGAAAGCTCTATTTGTGGAAAAAAAAGAACGTTAATTTTGTTTGGGTACGCACGACCGCGCAATTGTCAGTTAAAGCGACTCAGTGCCGTATCGCAAAAAATGGCCTGGTCATTGAGCAGCCAGATCTTCCGGGGCTGAAGCAGTTAAAAGTGATGCAAAATGTAAAATTAAACCAAAGCTCAAACATTTGATTTGTTTTTATTTGCCCCTTTGGGGTTATTTTCCCTTACTACCTAATCTGAACCTAATCAGGAAGTATCAGGAAGGTCTCCCGAATAGGCTGATTTAATTAAAAAAAAGTCTTCTATTCTGTGAACATTCACTTCAATTATCCAATCATACAAAATGCATCTGCACATGATTGGGTATTCAAAGTAAACAGGAATTTGCTTTACATGATTTGATATACTGAAGTAAATATTCACACAGCCTTCACCAATCACTGTCATTTTCTCCTTGGGCTACTTCCAGGTGCCAGGTTTTTGTGTTTTTCTCTATTTGGCCAGTGGAGGGTTGACCTGATTTTATACATACTCATGGGAGTTAGTAATTTTGGCACAGCCGGAGTGTGTCAGGATTTCATGCTTAGCTGTACATGTGCAGCTAAGTGCAACTTTACTTGAAGACTGTGAGCAGGTAGGTAAGTGTGTCCTACTGAAAAGACATAGCATGTCCCTTCTGAAATAAAGTGATGCCTGCTCACAATTTTTTGAAATTATGGGTTTAGTTATGCTTTCAATTTTCAATAACTCATACAAGATCCAAATTATCCAAAATGTATCCATATAAAAAAACTGACTTTATTTTAACACATGTGCCCATGTACAGTCCTGGTCTGTAAATACCCCCTTTGAAAACTTTGGAATTCCAAGTTTTTGATCATCAACAAGTATGCAGAATTTTGTATGTTTACAACAGTGACACGTATACCAGGAATCTACACTTATGACTGCAGTCTTAAGCCTCGTACACACGATCGGACTTCAATCTGACAAATCTGTGGATTTTTGTCCCAAGGGCATTGGCTGTGAACTTGTTCTGCATACAGACGGCAGAAATTTTTCAGCCAACATTCAGGAAATTACGTGTTTTTTCGGTTCTTTATCACCACCATTTGGGCAACTTCTGCTAATGTTGTCTGATGGTAAGCATTGGTTCGGAGCATGCGTGTTTGTACTTTGTATTTTAGTCCGACGGACTTCTGTACACACGATCGGATAATCCGACGGAATACATTTGTTGTCGGACAATTTGAGAGCATGACCATCCAACATTTGTTGTCGGAAATTCTGACAACAATTGTCCGATGGAGCATACAGATGGTCGGATTATCCGACAAAACACGTCCATCACACAATTGTTGTCAGAATATCCGATTGTGTGTACGGGCCTTTAGAAATGACTTATATCTATGCTGTCATAGTCAAGGATTGTGTTTGGAACAATAAATAAATATGCATGTCCTTTAATTCCCTATGAATGAAATAGGAAATGAAAACAGCCACATATCACACTAAAGATCAAGGGTAGGGCACTAAGATAACAAAGCTGTTAGCTGTAACATAGAGGAGTTGCTATGGAAATAAGTGCATGTAAACTGTAAGTGCATCTGGGATGTACACAGCCCTATATTCTGTGAACCATGCATGGTATTCAGAAATTAATTGCTGAATAATGCCACCTTAAATTAATTTGATATTTATAAAAAAAAATTGGCAGAGCCATAAAATGGGGAGCATGTTTCATAACCCGTTATTTCTAATTCAGCTTCACATTAATTGTTTTTGTTATACCTGCAACACATACCAACATATGTGAAATATGTTTATTTTTTTTCAAATAAAACATTAAAATTATATACTTTATTAATTTTAGGTACCCATAGACATAATATGCTTGATGGCTGATTGGGATTATTTTAGCTACATAGCGTGAAAAACACAATATCTATAGAAATCAACAGGCCTTAAAGCGGAGTTCCACCCAAAAATTGAACTTCTGCTTTTCGGACCCCTCCCCCACTTCGGTGTCACATTTGGCATCTTTCAGGGGGAGGGGGGTGCAGATACCTGTCTAAGACAGGTATTTGCACCCACTTCCGGGAATACACTCCTGCTGCAGGCACGCCCCTACCCGCACCCCCCGCTGTCTTCTGGGAAACACACTATTCCCAGGAGAGAGCGGGGCCAGTGACGACGCGCCACACATTTTTATGCGCACGCGCAGTAGGGAATCGGGCAGTGAAGTCGCAAGGCTTCACTTCCTGATTCTCTCACCGAGAATGGCGGCGGTAGCATCCGAGGACCGAGCGGTTGCTCGACCTCGTCTGCCGACATCGGGGGCGCGCTGGACAGGCAAGTGTCCATTTTTTTAAAAGTCAGCAGCTGCAGTATTTGAAGCTGCCGGCTTTTAAAAAAAAAAAAAAACGGCGGAACCTCCGCTTTAAAATGACAGAGCTCAATTATTTTAGGATCTGTGGGTGGATGCAATCTGGTCCAGGTGCTTTATCCACCTTTATTCTGTCGAAATGTTTTTGGACCATATCCCTTTTGAGCCATTGTGGATCATTTGGGGCTGTGTCAATACCACCCCTATTATGAAAATGAGCTCCCCCATGCTCCTTTGTATACACAGGGCGGAAGAAAGTATTTAATAAATTTGCATTCTCTTTGTCCCCAGTCACCCACTCTTGATTATTTTGTAAAGGGCCTACATGCTCAGACCTGACCTTTTTACTACTAATATATTTGAAGAAATTTTTGGGGTTTGTCCTACTATCTTTTGCAATCTGTCATTCGCTTTGAATTTGTGCGTCCTTGATTTCCTTTTTACATATTCTGTTATATTATGTGTAACATTTAAACGATGATAGCGTTCCTTCATTTTTATATTTTTTAAAAGCTCTTTTTCTTATTATTTATAGCCATTTTAACTTTGGCCGTGAGCCACATAAATTTTATTTTTAGCCTTTTAAACTTATCGCCCATGGGAATATACTTTGCAGTGAGTTTACATACAGTCACTTTGAAGAATTCCCATTTCTGTTCTGTGTCCATTGATGCCAATATTCCCTCCCAGTCTAAGTCCTGGAGAGCAGCCCTCATCCTTTGAAAATTTGCTCTCTTAAAGTTAAGTGTTTTTATCTTTCCCGTATGTGTTTGTTGCTTACAGCTAACATTAAATGAAATCATGTTATGGTCACTGCTACCCAGATGCTCTTGTATATGAATATTGGTAATAAGCTCTGTATGGTTTGAGATTGCCAGGTCCAGCAGATCATCATTCCTAGTCGGGGCCTCAATAAACTGGACCATAAAATTGTCTTGTAATAGGTTAATACATTTTTGCCCTTTAACTGTCCCAACAGTGCCATTACTCCAGTCAATTTACGGGTAGTTAAAATCCCCCATTATTTTCACTGTCCCAGCCCTTGCAGCCCTTTCCATCTGTGCAAGAAGCTGAGTCTCTACCTCCTCACTAACACTGGGAGTTCTATAACAAACTCCAATGACAACCTTTGGAGAACGCACACCCATATACAGTTTGACCCATAATGCTTCAGACTCATCATACTCTCCATCAAATAGGTCCTCTTTCACACTCGCTTTGAGATCACATCTCACATAGAAACAGACACCACCACCTCTCCACTTTACCCTGTCTTTCCGAAAGAGAGCATAGCCAGGAATATTAATAGCCCAGTCATGAGAAGAATGAAGCCAAGATTCAGCAATACCAATTAGATCATAGTTCTTCTTGTGCACCAGAGCTTCCAACTCACCTATTTTGCTTGGCAGACTTCTGGCATTGGTGAACAAACACTTTAATTCATTGTCACATTTTGCAAACGTATTTTGCATTTTTTTTATTTTAGTACAAATATTATCATTTCCAATGGTTTCAAGAAATTATAAGATAAGTACCCGAAAGACCACAACATACAAGGATATACAAGGCAATACTGACATATAATCACACACATAGGTTAGACTTGATGGACTTGTGTCTTTTTTCAACCTCACCTATAATGTAACTATATGTAAATATGTAACTATTGTAACATAGGAACCTTCATATCATCTGCCATAGCCCTCCCCTCATCTTTCCCCATTCCACTCACCAATAGTGGCTGACCCCTGTCTGACCTGTCTGCCCCATTATAATATATCCAGGCAAAGTTATTTACCTTGTCCCCAGGATCCTTTGATTTACTCTGGTGTCCTCCGCTCGATCTATCCCAGTGCCAGGCGCGACGCACGGGGACAGAGCCTGGCGCCAAATTCAAAAAATTAAAAACACATAACACATACAGTACACTGTAATCTTACAGATTACATTACTGTACCAAATAATTTCACATCCCTTTTGTCCCTAGTGCTTTGTCCAGTGCCCTGCATGCAGTTTTATATTTAATACACTGTTCTTTCTGCTTGGAAACTTGAGATTGTCCATGGCAACCAAAAAGTGTCCCTTTACATCAAAAGCGGTTTTAGACCAGCTAGAAAACAGCGATAATATACTAGAATCACTTGCAGAATTGAGCGATAGTGATAAGTGGTTTTGTAAATTTATCATCAAACACTGAAAGTAATGACAGCTACAATTCGGCAACTGAGCAAATTTCAGTGTTTTTGATTTGATTACATTATTGAATACATATTATTATTATTATTATAATATTATTTGTTATAATTATTTATAGTTATTTATTATATTATGATTTATGATTTTGTGTTTCAAACTTTATCATACCCGGGATGTCTACTAGACTCTTGTTTGGACAGATTTAAGTGTGTTATTTCTAAGAATTACAGGCCTACAATATAAAACGCCAAATTTCCATGCAAAATAATTGTACCGCTTTCAGCATCAAAAATCTGTCAGAGTGGTATCCATCCTGGAGCTGTTGCTGTGGCACACTGTGCACTGCACAAAACCTTCTGTCTTGCTAACCCCCATTTTCCCAGTTGCAATAATAATATTACATACAGGAAATTTCACATGTTACTTACAGGTTGGATGACTCCTGTTATAAAACTCTGGTTTTTGCTCACCACTTAATCCAGTTCCACTTGGTCAAAGTTCCAGCAAGCAAAAAGGTGGCAAGCTACACACAAAACCATCAAAAAGCGCAGACAAGGAAGGAAAGAAAGAGAAAAAAAGACCAAGGTAAAAGGAAAACAGATATGGGGAGATAGAAAAAAAGTAGGGCTGTGGAAATTAACTATTAATTCCTCGATTAATCGATTATTTTTTTTGATCGCTCAAAATTTTTTTGATCGGTACTCACCTCTCCGCCGGCTTCCGGGTCTTCAGGGAGTTCCGTTGGAGATCCAGTCATGCCACGGACACCGGCGGGGCTTGCCGTGTCCATCTGAAGGGCTCCTTTGCGGTGCCTTCATATCTGCATGCTGGGGGGACCTTACTATCTGCCACACACAAGGGCTGTTACACTTCCCTCTATCACTTCCCTCTATCTACCTGGGATTCTACAGCCATCCACTGGGAGTTGTGTTAGTTCCCTTCATGGGACAGCTACATGCCGACGGACTGATGTTAACCCCTCCTCATCTGGATTCAGCAGTGGTATCGTTGTACAGATTTTTATACCAGTATCATACTTAGCTACATGTTTTTTTTTTACTGCTTTTGCTACCGTTTGGTATTACTCGCACCATTTTTACAGTTTATGTAGCTACATCGATTTTATCTCCAGTGCAATGTTTATTTTGTTACCTACTTGAAGACTATAAAAGTTTTAATGCTATTCCCATCGAGCGCTGCCTTTGTGTGTTTTTTGTATCCTGCTAATCATTTTTCCAGTGGTTGGTAGCTGCACTGGGAATCATCCTGCAAGGAGATCAGCTAAAAGTAGTTGGATCTGTATGTGTGTTATAATTAATCAAAATGAGTCGATTAATCGATTTAAAAAAAATTGATTAATTGAACACGAAAATTGTAATCAGTAACAGCCCTAAAAAAAAGGGAAAGGCAACCCTGTGTGGCACAAGGGGCCGAAAGAGAGAAGGGATGAAATAGCTGCCAACCTCCCCTCAAACTCCATACCATAGACACTTGAATAATGGCAGATTTTGTTCCTAATGAGGAAACATTGCAGGCCCTATCAAGACCAACAGAAGGGGCTCCCAAGTTATTTAGCCCATTTAGCTGCCCAAGAACTGGGACTGTGTCCTGGGAAAGGCTGAACCCAGACAGATGTTGCATTAAGGCAGAGATGGGGACAAAGTATGGCTACTATTCACTGGTGCATTGAGATATGAGGAAAAAAAGAAGAATGGAGGGGGGACCTAGTTACCTTTTTATATGCTATTCAATGGTCCTGAGGGAGTTTATGAGAGGTGGAGCTCTCTCACAGGTATGTATACCAAGTTGGCATCAGGAAACATCTTTTTGGACTGCATTGGACATTGGGAGAAAAGAAAAGCACTGGTCCTGTTTTATATATTTTCATCTGCCCAGGGGAACTTACTTTTCCAGCTGATGGGACAGTATTAACTTTTTTCTGTGTGCTAATATAATTTTTGTAATCTAAAATATGTATTACTACTATAACTAATACAGCTCTTATACCCATAATGCATATGTATGTTTATCCTTCAGTGGTCAGTTCCTAAGCAAGTCACCAGCATCTGTGCTTTAACTCCCAATATCTAGTCCTTAAAATATCTGCATAAAGAACTCAGAATCCAGTTCCCACCAAATATGATTCTTCTCTAAGCACCCGATCACTAGCATGTGTGTTAGCTTCTCAGTGCCCAATTCCTATCACATGTGCAATTTGCCCTCATTGCCAGGTACCCAATACATGTGCATTAACCACTAAGTGTCCATTTAGTGTGCTTTAACTCCTTAGCACCCAGTTTCCAGTGTATCTGCTTTAACCCCTTGGCAGTCAGTCCCAAGTGAAGGTTCATTGAATTCTTGGTGCCCAGTCATTAGCACATGTGCTTTAAACTCTCAGTATCCAGCTCCCAGCATGTGTGTTAACCCCTTTGTGCCTACTGCAACCCTTGACACTTAGTCTCCAGAACATGTGCAATATTCTTTCACTGCCTAGTCCTCAATGCCTGTGTGTTAACATCTCAGCAACCTGTCTACTATGTGTTAACCTATAAAGGGTTTTTTATTTTCTAAATAGGTTCCTTTAAGCTAGTGCATTGTTGGTTCACTTACCTTTTCCTTTGATTTACCTTCTAAATGTTTTTTTTCTTTGTCTGAATTTCTCACTTCCTGTTCCTCCTCAGTAAGCTGTTCAGTAAGCTGTTCTGGCTGACTCCACACCACTCGGATGATGGTGTGAAGTTTACTGAGGAGAAACAGGAAGTGAGAAATTCAGACAAAGAAAAAAAAACATTTAGAAGGTAAATCAAAGGAAAAGGTAAGTGAACCAACAATGCACTAGCTTAAAGGAACCTATTTAGAAAATAAAAAATGAACCTTTACAACCCCTTTAAGCGCTCCGTCATCAGCTATTCTGAATTAACCCCCTAGCACCCAGTCCATATATTAATATATATATATATATATATATATATATATATATAACATTTTATGTGCACACAATTACTATGAGCATTGACCTGCATCCATTTGCCCTCATTGCTAAAAGGGCATGTTTGCTAGTTTGAATAAAAATCTGTACTGCTGACCCTCCACAACAACCAACAGCCATCCTCACTTTCACGCTAAAGCGTTTGTTAACCCCAAAAAATATAGATCCTGGTCCCTTAAAGTGGTTGTAAACCCTTTACAACAAATTTAAACCTACAGATAAGCCTAGATTAAGGCTTACCTGTAGGTGCTTGAAATATCTCCTAAACCTCCACGGTTTAGGAGATATTTACTAAAATCACGGGCGCAGCTGTCTACGGCGCATGCACTATAGTGTGCTGTTTCTCATTGAGGCAGGGCCGTCACTGCCGGCTCCCGCGCGCATGCGCGGGAATGACGTCATCGCGGCTCCGGCCAATCAGAGCACCGGAGCCGCGATGCGCAGAAGTAATCCCCGGGCAAGATGTTGGTTGCTTTGATGGAGGTGAGTATTACATAATGAGCTAGTATGCCATGCACACTAGCTCATTATGCCTTTGCCTTGCAGGTGGTGTTTTTTTTTCTGGGTTTATTTCCTCTTTACAGCAGATTACGCAGCACAGTGCTTGTGCTGTGTAATCTGCCCCCCTCTAAACTGTAAAAAAAAAAAAACTGAACATTGCACTTCCTGTATCCCCTCTCTAAATAGACCACAATAACTAGGGCTGCTCCGCCCTGATCACCATGGTCAGAGTGCATCCCTCCATCATATGCTGTCTGCTCTCTGCTCTCCTCTCTCCCCCCCTCCTTGCTGCCTGTCATCTCCCTCTCTGTCTGTCTCCGGCCTTGCCCTGCCCCCCCCCCATCGCTATTATTCTAAAATAAAAACTTAACTTTGTCACTGCCAGCCCCTCTATTAGAGGCTGGCATAGCACACTGTGTGAGTTGTTTTTAAAAACGAGTGTTGGAAATACAGAATCTTCAGGCTGGTCCTGTGATTCGCGGTCACTTTACAGCTCCGATGAATGGCTTCTGTGGAGGAGACGAGCGGCAACGTGATCTTCCCAGTTGATGTCTGAGGGAGATCACGTCCCCTCCCGCAGAAGACATTCATCGGAGCCGAAAAGCGTCCACGAGTAATGTGACTGGCCACGTCCCCTCCCGCAGAAGACATCCATCGGAGCTGAAAAGCGTCCACGAGTAATGTGACTGGCCTGAAGACAGCTCAAATTCGGTATTTACAACACTCGTCGTTTGTAAAAACCACTTACACAGTATGCTATGCCAGCCTCTAATAGAGGGGCTGGCATAGTCTTGTATATGTGAATTAACAAACACTTAACTCTAAATGTTGATATAGAGACCAATTCAGCCTGATGATATGATACTCCTCCATGACTTTATGTTCAGGAATTAATCCATCATTTTAGCAAGTTGATCAATTTACCCTTCAAATTATTTTCTGAATCCCTATTTCATTAATTATCTCCTAATTACCATATAATGATGACAAACAGTTTTCCCCATGAACTCTGTATCTAATAGCTTGAAATTTACACTTGCCCTCAATTAATAACATTTCAAACCTAACATTCCATCAAACCTTTTAAATATTTTTTTGTACTGTCATATTAGTCTACTGAATCTCACCCTCACCTAATCAATCAAACCCAATTACCTGTATATCATTACGCTTTAACAATTTCTTTGTTAGCCCTTCCTAGCAAGGTCCTATGTAGATAGAAATAAAGCGGCATAGTAAATTAATTGTGCAAATGTTTTTTCCTGGCATTTCCCCACAGTTCATGTAGATCAAGGATCTCCAAACTTTCTAAACAAAGGGCCTTTTCTTCAAACCTTATGGGGGCAAGACTTTGACCAGTAGGAGTAGAAAATGCCCCAAAGTAAGTGGTAATAAACAATGCCTTAGGTTTAAATATCAGTGGGAGTAAGTAAATTACATGGTGACCTTGATCAGTAGGCGATGAATAGTGTCCCATCATTGCTGGGAGAAATAGTGCCAATAGTAGGTATCCATCCCCAGTAGCAGTGGGAGGAACAATGCCCCATTGTTGGTCTCAATTGAAGGAATAGTGCCCTATTGCTGGTGTCAATGGCAGGAAAAGTGCCTCATTGTTGTGTCAGTGGAAGGAACAGTGCCAAATTGTTGGTGTCAGTGGAAGGAATAGTACCTCATCAATGGTGTCGGTGGGAGGAATATTACGCCATTGTTGGTGTCACTGAAAGGAATAGTACCCCATCATTGGTGTCAGTAGGAGGAATAATACCCCATTGTTGGTGTCAGTGGGAGGAATAGTGCCCTAAGGGCTAGATATAGGCAGGCAAAAGACCGCAGTTTAGAGACAACTGACATAGAGTTTAAAAAGTTATTGGCATATATCAGGAGTTAACTTCTTGTAAATCATTTCAGTGGCACTTCCATTTTCTCTCTCTCTCTCTTTCTCTCTATCTGAAATATTTCACAATATTTTATTATAAAAGCAAGTAATAAATTTTGGGGCCCCATTACCCTTGTCCTTTTTTAACACAGGTTTTATGAAATGCAATTTTTGGTAAGATACTTCCTAAGGGTTATCTACCTCTAAAGGAGTTCAGACGCCATTGCTTTCCCAATTAGAAACTGAAAGTACACCAGGTTAAAATGAACACATATTCTCATATTTAGCAATCAGACTGCAAAGGGCACAGTGAAAAAAACAGCTTTTTCTTCAGAACAGAAAGAATTAGGACTCTGCTACAAAATCTGTTAAAATCCTTGCAACTTGCCTTGTTCATTTAAAAAGGTATTTATTTTTCAAAAAGTTGAAAAATAAATAGGATTTTTAAGGTGCCAAAAACATTTATGCCACATACAGTATCTCACAAAAGTGAGTACACCCCTCACATTTTTGTAAATATTTTATTATATCTTTTCATGTGACAACACTGAAGTAATGGCACTGTAAAGTAGTGAGTATACAGCTTGTATAACAATGTAAATATGCTGTCCCCTCAAAATAACTCAACACAGCCTAAACCTAAACACATGTCTAAACCTCTGGCAACAAAAGTGAGTACACCCCAAGTGAAAATGTCCAAATTAGGCCCAATTAGGCATTTTCCCTCCCCGGTGTCATGTGACTCGTTAGCGTTACAAGGTCGCAGGTGTGAATGGGGAGCAGGTGTGTTAAACTTGGTGTTATCGCACTCACTCTCTCATACTGGTCACTGGAAGTTCAACATGGCACCTCATGAAAAAGAACTCTCTGAGGATCTGAAAAAAAGAATTGTTGCTCTACATAAAGATGGCCTAGGCTATAAAGAAGATTGCCAAGACCCTGAAACTGAGCACAGTGGCCAAGACCATACAATGGTTTAACAGGACAGGTTCCACTCAGAACAGGCCTCGCCATGGTCGACCAAAGAATTTGAGTGCACATGCTCAGCGTAATATCCAGAGGTTTGGCAAATAGATGTATGAGTGCTGCCAGCATTTTTTCAGAGTTTGAAGGGGTCAGCCTGTCAGTGCTCAGACCATACGCTGCACACTGCATCAAATTGGTCTGCATGGCTGTCGTCCCAGAAGGAAGCCTCTTCTAAAGATGATGCACAAGAAAGCCTGCAAACAGTTTGCTGAAGACAAGAAGACTAAGGACATGGATTACTGAAACCATGTCCTGTGGTCCGATGAGACCAAGATAAACTTATTTGGTGAGAAGTACAAAGACAAGTGTGTCTTACCTACAGTCAAACATGGTGGTGGGAGTGTCAAGGTCTGAGGCTGCATGAGTGCTGCTAACACTGGGGAGCTACAGTTCTTTGAGGAACCATGAATGCCAACATGTACTGTAACATACTGAAGCAGAGCATGATCCCCTCCCTGGAATTATATATATATATATATATATATATATATATATATATATATATATATATATATATAAATATAGAGATATATCTTGTGAAATTGAATCTTTAATTTGTATATGTCTCTTATTTATTCATAGTGACAGAAACGTACATGGCTTTATAAAAATCCTGAAGAAGCCACTTTATATTGGTGAAACATGTAGAGTGGAAACCATTGTACTTACATGATGACTGTATGGAACTGTACATGATTTTACAAAATATATATTTTTTTGTTTTGCTAAAATATCGATTTTATAAGTGTATTAATAAAAATTATTGATTTCATTTATGTGGCATTAATGTTTTTGGCACCTTAAAAATCCCCTTTCCATACCTGTCAAAAATGATTTAATTAATAGGGATGTGGTGCAATATTTCCTCCTACCTCTAGACATTACCTTCCGAAAAGTTGAAAAATAAATAGTTTACTTTAACCGCTTCCTTTCCGCCGTATGACTATATACGTCCTCTCTTTGAAGAGGAATACCGTTGTTATGGTAGCAGCTAGCTGCCATAACCCCGGTATCCTCTTCAAGAACCCGCAGTTCTCTTTCAGATAAAAGTGGTCTCGGATTCACCGCAAGATCACTTTTTTGGCGGCGGGAGAGGGCCCCCCTTCCCGCCGCGCTCCGCTGCCCTCCGCCTCTTACCGTGGCCGTCAGTAGCAGTGTAGGAGATCGGATCCTCTTCCTAGCCTGACATGGAGACGAGTGAGGGGAAGATGGCCCCCACTTGTCTCCAAGTCATTGCAGGGCGGAAGCAACGTCAAAACATTTTTTATTTTATGTTTTCAAATGACAATTTTTTCTTTTATTGCATGTTAGTGTAAATATGAGATCTGAGGTCTTTTTGACCCCAGATCTCATATTTGAGGGGACCTGTCATGCTTTTTTCTATTACAAGGGATGTTTACATTCCTTGTAATAGGAATAAGTGACATTTTCTTTTTTAAAGAACAGTGAAAAAATAAAATATAAAAAAGGTAAAATAAATAAGAAAAAGATCATTTTTAAATGTGCCCCGTCCTGCCGAGCTCGCGTGCAGAAGCGAACGCATACATGAGTAGCGTCCGCATATGAAAACAGTGTAATAATTATAGCCCTAGACCTCCTCTGTAACTCAAAACATGCAACCTGTAGAATTTTTTAAACGTCGCCTATGGAGATTTTAAAGAGTAAAAGTTTGTCACCATTCTACGAGAAGGTGCAATTTTGAAGCGTGACATGTTCGGTATCAATATTCTTGGCGTAACATTATCTTTCACAATATAAAAAAATTGGGCTAACTTTACTGATGTCTTATTTTTTAATTAAAAAAAAGTGTATTTTTTCCAAAAAAAGTGCGCTTGCAAGACCACTGCGCAAATACGGTGTGACAGAAAGTATTGCAACAACCGCCATTTTATTCTCTAGGGTGTTAGAAAAAATATATATAATGTTTGGGGGTTCTAAATAATTTTCTAGCAAAAAAAAAAAATCTTTTTAACTTCAATGGATATTTAAAGATTTGCATATTTTTAACAAGCAGTAAATGCATTGTAAAATAATCTCTCATTGACTTTTGTAGCTGCAAGCAAAGCGGGACAATAGAACAATTCAAATCCTCTTCTCAATAGTTCAGCTCTCTTCGCTCCTCCCTCCTAGAGTACCTGTCTTGTGGTTCATTGAGAGAAGCCTTTTTTAAACAGGGCTCCATGAAACCCTAGGGTTCCTCTGAGGTTAGGGGTTCCTTCAGCAATGAGCAATGAAGAAGGCATTTTTTCCCTAACCAGGGGCATCATAGTTTTTACTGTCTGTATATTTTACATTAATATTAGAAATATTCGATTAAGATTATTAATGATTAAAAAAAAATGTTGTATAGAGCAGGGAAGGTGTTACAAAACGGAAAATTTATATCAAATACTTACCGTAATTTTCCTTTCCTGATGGACTCCATGGCAGCCTACGTGTGGGTTAATCCCGCCCCTCATACCTCATAGGACCCTTCTCCCATAAATCTTTGCTCTGGGCCAGAGGCCGTGTTCCATAATTTAGCCTACTCCAGCCACTGGGAGGGAACTCCTGCTGCCATGGAGTCCATCAGGAAAGGAAAATTACGGTAAGTATTTGATATAAATTTTCCGTTTTCCTGACAGACTCCATGGCAGCCTACGTGTGGGAAATAACTAGCCATACACACCCGGGTGGGCAGAGTGCTGGACAAAAGAAAAAAGGTTTAATTGGCACCATCAACAGACAAGATACGTAAACCACTACGCAGTAGTGTGCCATGAACGTGTTAATTGAAGACCACAAGGCCACCTTGCAAATAACTTCTGGAGGCACGTGACGTGATGCCACCAATGATGAAGACACTTCTAGTTGAGTGAGCAGTCACCGCTTCTGGAGGCGCCAAGCCCTTGGCTTTATAGGCCCACTGAATGGCCTGAACAATCCATGCTCCGATAGATCTGGAAGAGGCACGCATTCCCTTATACTTCCTGTGAAAAGAACGAGCAGGTGGTCGGTCTGACGGAAAGAAGCTGTAGCTTCAAGATACTGACTCAGAGCTTTTCCAACATCTAAGGGATAAACACTGGAATCCTCGGTAGATCTGAACGTTGGAAGAGCAATCTCCTGATTGTCATGAAACACAGATGCCACTTTGGGGTTTGAACCCAACATAGGAATTAAAAAGTTTAGAAATGGTCCCTTGCATCCCTGAGAGCTGATTTCAGAGACCCTCTTGGCCGATGTTATAGCCACCAAGAAGACAACTATTAGAGAGAGTCATTTGACAGAAGATTGATCTTCATTAGTGATGAGCCGAACACCCCCGGGTTCGGTTCGCACCAGAACCCGCGAACGGACCGGAAGTTCGAACGAACATTAGAACCCTATTAAATACAATGGATGCGAACGTTCAAATTCTAAAGTGCTAATTATAACAACTATTATGCATGTTATTGTCCTAAAAAGGGTTTGGGAACCCGGGTTCTGCACCAGGGGACATGTATCAATGCAAAAAGAAGTTTTAAAAACGGTCGTTTTTCGGGAGCAGTCATTTTAATGATGCATAAAGTGAAAAAAAAAAAGTCAAATATTCCTTTAAATATCGTACCTGGGGGGTGTCTAAAGTATGCCTGTGAAGTGCCACGTGTTTCCCGTGTTTAGAACTGTCCCTGCACAAAATGACACTTCTAAAGGAAAAAAAAGCCATTTAAAACTGCTTGCGGCTTTAATGTAATGTCTGGTCCCGGTAATATGGATGAAATTCTTTAAGAAAAATGGCATAGCTACCCCATGACCCCCCCCCCCCCCTACCCCAGCCCATTACCAGCCCCTTTGGGTCTTGTATGGATATTAAGGGGAACCCCGCACATAAAATAAAAAAGGCCCTATATACTCTGAACAGCCGTATACAGGCGGTGCATACAAGACAGGGACTGTAGGTTTGTTCTTATGTAGAATCTGTTTGTAATTTTGAACAGGTACATTGTTGAAGTGTAGCTCCAGCCCAAAAATCTATTTTTAAACTTTTTGGAAAACATAGGTAAGGGTTATCACCCCTGTAACATTTGTTTTGCTGTCTGTGCCCCTGTTCAGAACATTTCACCTCACTTTCCGTCCCAATGACAACTGTTTTTGAAATGTGGTGTTTTTCTTGAAACAAGGATTGCTGATAAAGCATCAGTACAGAGGAGACACCTTTCTCCCATATTTATTCTTACAGGAGAGAATTTTCCTTCCTAGTGGTAGATTTCCTCTCACTTCCTGTTGTCTTCTTGCGTTTGCAAGTAGGAGTCGTTTGTAAGTTGGATGTTTGAAAGTAGGGACCTGCCGTATATACTCTGCAGAAATAGGCCCCTTAGTTGTTGGTGTTGGCACAACACTGTAAGCACTCACAGTTACTCTTGGTTGGTGCTGGAACGCCCTGCTGTCAACTATTATATCAGGAATTTTAATTACATATAATTGTTGAACAGTGGTAGTAAAAATTGGGCCTTTGATGGTGGTGCTGGTGCCACAACACTGTAAGCCCTGACAGTTACTCTTGGTGGGTGCAGCAATGGGCCCTGCTGTGAATTATTAGATCAAGAATTGTAATTACATGCCCCTGTTGAACAGGGGCTGAAAAATTGGGCCTTAGGCACTGGTGGCACAACACTGCAACCCCTCACAGATACTGTACTTGGAGCACAGCAATGAGCCCTGTTGCAAAGTATTGCTTCAAAAATTGTAATGACACGCCCCTGTTAAACAGGGGCTGAAAAATTGGGCCTTAGGCACTGGTGGCACAACACTGCAACTCCTCACAGATACTGTACTTGGAGCACAGCAATGAGCCCTGTTGCAAAGTATTGCTTCAAAAATTGTAATTACACGCCCCTGTTAAACAGGGGCTGAAAAATTGGGCGTTAGGCACTGGTGGCGGCACCCATAAACAAAAATGATCTTCCAAGCTATCATCATCAATCGTATCATTGAGGACTCGGAGGAGGAGGATAGCCAGTCAACATAACAGCACAGGCACTCAGCATCAGCATCAGTCTTGAAGGGATGTGACATTTTAAAATCAATTAGTCTGTTATATCAGCATCAGGTGTGTGGTAGCTGGTGGTGATCCAAGACTGGTTCATCTTGATGAAAGTCAGTCGATCAACCGAGTCGGTGGACAGGCGCACCCTGTGATCCGTGACAAATCCTCCAGCAGCACTGAATGTGCGTTCCGAAAGAACGCTGGATGCAGGACAGGCCAGTAGCACAATTGCATACTGTGCAAGCTCTGGCCAGTGATCCATCCTCAAGACCCAGTAAGCCAGAGGATTTTCGGTGGGGAAGGTGTCCAAGTCTGACCTTGCCCCTAGATATTCCTGCACCATGTTTATCAGACGCTGGCGATGGTTGCTGGAACCAATCATACTTTGGGGCTGCGGACTAAAGAATTGTCTGAACGCATCGGTCAGACGGCCACCTTCCCCACCGCTCCTTCTTTGACTGGCCGAAGCCTCAGCAACTCGTTGTCCAGGACCAGGAGTTTGCAACCTCCCAGTCTCTGGGAACGCGTTGCACAGACCTTTCTGCAAGGCCTCCCGGAGTTGTCTCATCCTCTGCTCCCTCTGCGACGGTAACATAAGGTCCGCAACCTTACCCTTGTACCGTGGATCAAGGAGAGTGGCCAGCCAGTAATGGTCCCTCTCCTTGATCCGAAGAATACGAGGATCCTTCCAAAGACTTTGCAGGATCAGGGAGGCCATGCAGCGTAGGTTTGCTGAGGCATTCGCTCCGGAGTCCTCTGGGTCACTAAGGACGACATGATCCGCAGCCACCTCCTCCCAGCCACGTACAAGTCCACTGGTTTCTTGGGACTGTAAATCATCCCTAAAAGACTGCTGCTGATGATGCTGAGTGCCAGCCTCCACCTCCATGCTGACACAATCCTCCTCCTCCTCCTCCTCCTCCTCCTCTTCCTGTGCGATGGGTGGGACAGAAGGAACACTGTCTGGGTAAAGGGGGCCTTGAGAGGCAAGGAAGTCCTCCTCTTCCTGCCTCTGTTCTGCCTCAAGTGCCCTGTCCATTATTCCACGCAGCGTGTGCTCCAACAGGTGGACAAGAGGTACAGTGTCACTGATGCATGCACTGTCACTGCTCACCATCCTCGTGGCCTCCTCAAATGGTGCCAGGACAGTGCATGCATCCCTGATCATGCCCCACTGGCGTGGAGAAAAAAAACCAAGCTCCCCTGACCCTGTCCTGGTGCCGTAGTCGCACAGGTACTCATTGATGGCCCTCTGCTGCGTGTGCAGCCGCTGCAGCATGGCCAACGTTGAGTTCCACCTGGTGGGCATGTCACATATAAGGCGGTTCTTGGGCAGGTTCAACTCCTTTTGCAGCTCAGCCAGGCGAGCACTGGCATTATAAGATCTGCGGAAATGCACACAGACTTTCCTGGCCTGCCTCAGGACATCCTGTAAGCCCGGGTACCTGCCCAAGAACCGCTGCACCACCAGGTTAAGGACGTGAGCCACACAGGGCACATGGGTCAGTTGTCCCTGTCGGAGGGCGGAGAGGAGGTTGGTGCCATTGTCGCAAACCACCATTCCTGGCTTAAGCTGGCGTGGCGTCAACCACCTCTCGGCCTGGCCCTGCAGAGCAGACAGGACCTCTGCCCCAGTGTGGCTTCTGTCCCCCAAACACACCAGCGCAAGCACGGCATGGCATCTTTTTGCCTGCGTACTTGCGTAGCCCCGTGAACGGCTACGGAGCACCGCTGGTTCATAGGACAAACCACAGGAAGAGGCCATGGAGGAAGAAGAAGAGGAGGGGGTGGAGGAGAGAGGTGTGTCACAACCAGTAGTAGCATTTTGGAGGCGTGGCGGTGGGACAACCTCCAACACTACTGCACCTTGTCCTGAATCCTTCCCAGCTGCCAAAAGAGTGACCCAATGGGCCGTGAAAGAAAGGTAACGTCCCTGTCCATGCCTGCTGGACCATGAGTCAGCGGTAATATGCACCTTACCGCTGACCGCCCTGTCCAGCGAGGCCAAGACATTGCCTTCCACATGCCGGTAGAGAGCCGGAATAGCCTTCCGTGAGAAAAAGTGGCGTTTGGGAACCTGCCACTGAGGAACCGCACATTGCACAAACTCACGGAAGGGGGCCGAGTCTACCAACTGAAAAGGCAGCAGTTGAAGCGCTAGCAATTTAGCCAAGCTAGCATTCAACCGCTGGGCATGTGGATGGCTGGGAGTGAACTTCTTTCGACGGTCCAGCAGCTGGGGCAGGGAAATTTGCCTGCTAGAATCGGACGTCGGTGTACTGCTAGCAGAGTGGGCGCAAGTACTTGGCTGTGACACACCTAATTCTACACCTTCATTCCTCTCAGTGCATGTTTCAGAGAGGACTGAAGTTATAGTGGGGTTGGAGATCCCAGCTGATGCGGTGCAAGGAGAGGTCCGCTTTGTTCTTTGGTGTGGGTCTTTGAGGTAGGCTTGCCAACGAGCTGCATGGCAGGTCAACATATGTCTGGTCAGGCATGTGGTACCCAAGCGGCTGATGTTTTGGCCACGCGATATACGCTTGAGACATATGTTGCAAACAGCAGCTGTGCGATCTGATGCACTAGCCTCAAAAAAGGCCCACACCAAAGAACTTTTTGAATGACGGGCAGAGGCAGCGCCCTGCACAGGCGGAGCTCTGCGGTGTGATTCCGTCGGTGTACTGCCCTTACGCTGGCCACCAAAGGGCATCCTGCCTCGTTGGAGATGTGCCTCCTCCTCATCCTCCTCCTCCTCCTCTCTCCTATTAGGCACCCACGTGGAGTCATTGACCTCATCATCCCCTCCCTCCTCATCACTGGAGCCAATCTGGCAGTATGCTGCAGCTGCTGGAACATGACTGCCAGATTGGTGTCCTTCTTGAGCATCCCCTCTGTCTGCTCTCACGCTACTGCCTTCCTCTAGCTGGGTTTCATCATCAGACCCTTCGAAACGCTGGGCATCCTCCTGGAGCATGTACCCAACACTGTGCTGAAACAGTTCGGGGGACTCCTCAGGAGGAGGACATGGTGGGTCTAGGGAAGGAGTGACTGATGATTTGTCTGACATTGATACCAGGGAAGACGACGCTTTGGCAGCTGCTTTTCCAGTACCCTGAGCCTGGGTGAGAGAGGATGAGGAGGAGGAGGAGGGCTTGGTCATCCACTCTACCAAGTCTTCGGCATGATGTGGCTCAACATGTCCAGCTGCCGAAAAGAAGGACAAGCGTGTCCCATGGCCATGTGCTGATGACAATGCACCGCGTCCACGACCAGCACTGTTGCCCCCAGACACAGAGCCTGCTTGCCCTCTTTTATTGCCTCCTGACTGTCTGCCTCTCCTTGTTTGCCTTCCAGACATTCTAATAGATGGCCTGCAGGGAGATGGGAAAAAAGCAATAAGGGCTACCTTCAGGTGTCCTTCTCTGTCCCTGGAAACAAGGACTTGCAGAGTGAAAGAAAAAAAACACTCTCCCTACCTACAGTTTTCTGTCCCTAGAAAAAATGTTTTTTTTAATCACAATATAGCACAAGGAAAATTAACTCACTGTCCTTACAGGTCCCTGGAAACAAGGACTTGCAGAGTGAAAGAAAAAAAACACTCTCCCTACCTACAGTTTTCTGTCCCTAGAAAAAAATGTTTTTTTTAATCACAATATAGCAAAAGGACAATTCACTCACTGTCCTTCCAGGTCCCTGGAAACAAGGACTTGCAGAGTGAAAGAAACTGACACTGTCCCTACCTAGAGTTTTCTGTCCCTGGAATAAATGTTTTTTTCAGCACAATATAGCACAAGGACAATTAACTCACTGTCCTTACAGGTCCCTGGAAACAAGGACTTGCAGAGTGAAAGAAAAAAAATACTCTCCCTACCTACAGTTTTCTGTCCCTAGAAAAAAATGTTTTTTTTAATCACAATATAGCAAAAGGACAATTCACTCACTGTCCTTCCAGGTCCCTGGAAACAAGGACTTGCAGAGTGAAAGAAACTGACACTGTCCCTACCTAGAGTTTTCTGTCCCTAGAATAAATGTTTTTTTTAATCACAATATAGCACAAGGAAAATTAACTCACTGTCCTTACAGGTCCCTGGAAACAAGGACTTGCAGAGTGAAAGAAAAAAAACACTCTCCCTACCTACAGTTTTCTGTCCCTAGAAAAAAATGTTTTTTTTAATCACAATATAGCAAAAGGACAATTCACTCACTGTCCTTCCAGGTCCCTGGAAACAAGGACTTGCAGAGTGAAAGAAACTGACACTGTCCCTACCTAGAGTTTTCTGTCCCTGGAATAAATGTTTTTTTCAGCACAATATAGCACAAGGACAATTAACTCACTGTCCTTACAGGTCCCTGGAAACAAGGACTTGCAGAGTGAAAGAAAAAAAATACTCTCCCTACCTACAGTTTTCTGTCCCTAGAAAAAAATGTTTTTTTTAATCACAATATAGCAAAAGGACAATTCACTCACTGTCCTTCCAGGTCCCTGGAAACAAGGACTTGCAGAGTGAAAGAAACTGACACTGTCCCTACCTAGAGTTTTCTGTCCCTGGAATAAATGTTTTTTTCAGCACAATATAGCACAAGGACAATTAACTCACTGTCCTTACAGGTCCCTGGAAACAAGGACTTGCAGAGTGAAAGAAAAAAAATACTCTCCCTACCTACAGTTTTCTGTCCCTAGAAAAAAATGTTTTTTTTAATCACAATATAGCAAAAGGACAATTCACTCACTGTCCTTCCAGGTCCCTGGAAACAAGGACTTGCAGAGTGAAAGAAACTGACACTGTCCCTACCTAGAGTTTTCTGTCCCTAGAATAAATGTTTTTTTTAATCACAATATAGCAAAAGGACAATTCACTCACTGTCCTTCCAGGTCCCTGGAAACAAGGACTTGCAGAGTGAAAGAAACTGACACTGTCCCTACCTAGAGTTTTCTGTCCCTAGAATAAATGTTTTTTTTAATCACAATATAGCAAAAGGACAATTCACTCACTGTCCTTCCAGGTCCCTGGAAACAAGGACTTGCAGAGTGAAAGAAACTGACACTGTCCCTACCTAGAGTTTTCTGTCCCTAGAATAAATGTTTTTTTTAATCACAATATAGCACAAGGAAAATTAACTCACTGTCCTTACAGGTCCCTGGAAACAAGGACTTGCAGAGTGAAAGAAAAAAAACACTCTCCCTACCTACAGTTTTCTGTCCCTAGAAAAAAATGTTTTTTTTAATCACAATATAGCAAAAGGACAATTCACTCACTGTCCTTCCAGGTCCCTGGAAACAAGGACTTGCAGAGTGAAAGAAACTGACACTGTCCCTACCTAGAGTTTTCTGTCCCTAGAATAAATGTTTTTTTTAATCACAATATAGCACAAGGACAATTAACTCACTGTCCTTACAGGTCCCTGGAAACAAGGACTTGCAGAGTGAAAGAAAAAAAATACTCTCCCTACCTACAGTTTTCTGTCCCTAGAAAAAAATGTTTTTTTTAATCACAATATAGCAAAAGGACAATTCACTCACTGTCCTTCCAGGTCCCTGGAAACAAGGACTTGCAGAGTGAAAGAAACTGACACTGTCCCTACCTAGAGTTTTCTGTCCCTGGAATAAATGTTTTTTTCAGCACAATATAGCACAAGGACAATTAACTCACTGTCCTTACAGGTCCCTGGAAACAAGGACTTGCAGAGTGAAAGAAAAAAAATACTCTCCCTACCTACAGTTTTCTGTCCCTAGAAAAAAATGTTTTTTTTAATCACAATATAGCAAAAGGACAATTCACTCACTGTCCTTCCAGGTCCCTGGAAACAAGGACTTGCAGAGTGAAAGAAACTGACACTGTCCCTACCTAGAGTTTTCTGTCCCTAGAATAAATGTTTTTTTTAATCACAATATAGCAAAAGGACAATTCACTCACTGTCCTTCCAGGTCCCTGGAAACAAGGACTTGCAGAGTGAAAGAAACTGACACTGTCCCTACCTAGAGTTTTCTGTCCCTAGAATAAATGTTTTTTTTAATCACAATATAGCAAAAGGACAATTCACTCACTGTCCTTCCAGGTCCCTGGAAACAAGGACTTGCAGAGTGAAAGAAACTGACACTGTCCCTACCTAGAGTTTTCTGTCCCTAGAATAAATGTTTTTTTTAATCACAATATAGCACAAGGAAAATTAACTCACTGTCCTTACAGGTCCCTGGAAACAAGGACTTGCAGAGTGAAAGAAAAAAAACACTCTCCCTACCTACAGTTTTCTGTCCCTAGAAAAAAATGTTTTTTTTAATCACAATATAGCAAAAGGACAATTCACTCACTGTCCTTCCAGGTCCCTGGAAACAAGGACTTGCAGAGTGAAAGAAACTGACACTGTCCCTACCTAGAGTTTTCTGTCCCTAGAATAAATGTTTTTTTTAATCACAATATAGCACAAGGAAAATTAACTCACTGTCCTTACAGGTCCCTGGAAACAAGGACTTGCAGAGTGAAAGAAAAAAAACACTCTCCCTACCTACAGTTTTCTGTCCCTAGAAAAAAATGTTTTTTTTTATCACAATATAGCAAAAGGACAATTCACTCACTGTCCTTCCAGGTCCCTGGAAACAAGGACTTGCAGAGTGAAAGAAACTGACACTGTCCCTACCTAGAGTTTTCTGTCCCTAGAATAAATGTTTTTTTTAATCACAATATAGCAAAAGGACAATTCACTCACTGTCCTTCCAGGTCCCTGGAAACAAGGACTTGCAGAGTGAAAGAAACTGACACTGTCCCTACCTAGAGTTTTCTGTCCCTAGAATAAATGTTTTTTTTAATCACAATATAGCAAAAGGACAATTCACTCACTGTCCTTCCAGGTCCCTGGAAACAAGGACTTGCAGAGTGAAAGAAACTGACACTGTCCCTACCTAGAGTTTTCTGTCCCTAGAATAAATGTTTTTTTAATCACAATATAGCACAAGGAAAATTAACTCACTGTCCTTACAGGTCCCTGGAAACAAGGACTTGCAGAGTGAAAGAAAAAAAACACTCTCCCTACCTACAGTTTTCTGTCCCTAGAAAAAAATGTTTTTTTTAATCACAATATAGCAAAAGGACAATTCACTCACTGTCCTTCCAGGTCCCTGGAAACAAGGACTTGCAGAGTGAAAGAAACTGACACTGTCCCTACCTAGAGTTTTCTGTCCCTAGAATAAATGTTTTTTTTAATCACAATATAGCACAAGGAAAATTAACTCACTGTCCTTACAGGTCCCTGGAAACAAGGACTTGCAGAGTGAAAGAAAAAAAACACTCTCCCTACCTACAGTTTTCTGTCCCTAGAAAAAAATGTTTTTTTTTATCACAATATAGCAAAAGGACAATTCACTCACTGTCCTTCCAGGTCCCTGGAAACAAGGACTTGCAGAGTGAAAGAAACTGACACTGTCCCTACCTAGAGTTTTCTGTCCCTGGAATAAATGTTTTTTTCAGCACAATATAGCACAAGGACAATTAACTCACTGTCCTTACAGGTCCCTGGAAACAAGGACTTGCAGAGTGAAAGAAAAAAAATACTCTCCCTACCTACAGTTTTCTGTCCCTAGAAAAAAATGTTTTTTTTAATCACAATATAGCAAAAGGACAATTCACTCACTGTCCTTCCAGGTCCCTGGAAACAAGGACTTGCAGAGTGAAAGAAACTGACACTGTCCCTACCTAGAGTTTTCTGTCCCTAGAATAAATGTTTTTTTTAATCACAATATAGCAAAAGGACAATTCACTCACTGTCCTTCCAGGTCCCTGGAAACAAGGACTTGCAGAGTGAAAGAAACTGACACTGTCCCTACCTAGAGTTTTCTGTCCCTAGAATAAATGTTTTTTTTAATCACAATATAGCAAAAGGACAATTCACTCACTGTCCTTCCAGGTCCCTGGAAACAAGGACTTGCAGAGTGAAAGAAACTGACACTGTCCCTACCTAGAGTTTTCTGTCCCTAGAATAAATGTTTTTTTTAATCACAATATAGCAAAAGGACAATTCACTCACTGTCCTTCCAGGTCCCTGGAAACAAGGACTTGCAGAGTGAAAGAAACTGACACTGTCCCTACCTAGAGTTTTCTGTCCCTAGAATAAATGTTTTTTTTTAAGCACACTATAGCAGAAGCACAAAACACACTGACACTCTCCCTACCTATCCTTCTCTTTCCCTAAACTAAAGGAATCCAGGTTAAGCAAGAAAGAAATAACAGTCACTGTCCCTGCCTATGCTACTCTATCCCTGCTCCGGAACACACTACACTAGGCCGCCGTGCTGGCGGCCTTTTATAGTGTGGGGCGTGTACTAAACACCCTCAGCAATAATTGGCCACAGGCATCCTGCCTGTGGCCAATCATTGCTCTCCTCGCTGCCGGCGCTGTGATTGGCCAAGCATGCGGGGTCACAGTGCATGCTTGGCCAATCACAGCGCCTGGATGACACTGCGATGGCGTAGTGCATTGTGGGCCGTTCGCGTCACTCGAATTTGGCGCGAACGGCCCAAATCGTTCGATCTTCGTCGAACGATCGAACAGCCAATGTTCGAGTCGAACGTATGTTCGACTCGAACACGAAGCTCATCCCTAATCTTCATGTTCCAACTCTCTACCTAAG
Organism: Rana muscosa; assembly: GCA_029206835.1. NCBI lineage: Eukaryota > Metazoa > Chordata > Amphibia > Anura > Ranidae > Rana > Rana muscosa. Next base: position 713,442,354 of record CM055117.1, on the reverse strand, counting down.
AAAAAATGCAGGACAAGGAGAAGATCCCAATTAGAAAAACTTGGCTCTGAGGTCTGAGCCTTATTGCTCCTCTGAAAAACTACTGAGTAAGAGGGTGTCTAGCCCAGGAAACACCCGTAAAGGCAGAGATTACAGCGATTTGGACTCGCAGCGAGCTGACTGACAATGAGATATTCAATCCTGATTGTAAGAAGCCCAGGATATCATGTATCTTTGGGTTATTGCAAGAACCTGCAGTGGAAGAGGTGTAGTCTGAAAACTTTTTCCAAATCCTCTGGTAGACCCTGTTGGTGCCTGTTCTTCTGGCATTTAATATTGTGGAGATGGCCCTACTTGGACAGCCTAGGGCCTCCAACCTTCCCCTCTCAAGAACCAGATCATCAGATGTAGATGGGCCGGGCATGGATGTAGAAATGCCCCTTGTGATAGGAGATCTGGTCTGGAGGGTAGAGGAACCGGGTCCCGGAAGCTGAGTTGCATCAGCAGTGGAAACCATGGCTTGTTTGGCCAGTACGGGACTATTGCCACTATCTCTGCTTCTTCCATCCTGAGCCTAGAAAAAAAACGGAGAATGACAGGAACCGGGGGAAAGGCATAGGCCCTGTGGAACCGCCAATGGTCTGTCAGAGCATCTACCCAAAAGCCTGGGGATACCAAGACCTTGTGTAGTATCTCACTAGTCTGAAGTTGCATGGGGAGGCAAACAAGTCTACTTCCGGAATGACTCCAAGGGACAGGACCCACCTGAAGACTTCGGGGGGAAGTCCACTCGATGTCCAGAGAAACTCTCAACAGAAAATCTGCCTGAACATTCTGGACTCCAGGGACATAGACAGCTGTCAGGTTGGCCAGGTTTTTCTGGGCCCAGATCATGATGGGCTCTATTTCCTTTGACAGGGAGAGACTGGGAGTACCCCCTGTCTCTTGATGTATGCGACTACCGTTGTGTTGTCCAGTCTTAGGAGGTCTCCTGCTGTTAAGTGGTGAAAGGCCTGCAGAGCGCAGAACGCTGCCCGGAGTTCCAGAACATTGGAGACTATCCTGTGAGAGAGAAAATTCCATATGCCTTGGGCTACTTCTGTCAGCCCCTGTTGCTGGCATCTGTAGTGATGGTGACCCAAGACACAGGTGCGATGGAGTGACAATTGAGGAGGTTCCTCTGTTGTAGCCACCAAGGAAAGCTCTCCCGCATGGATGAGGTTATTTGGATAAAGTGATCCCGAAGCCCTGGATTATACTGCTGGAGGAAACCCTTCTGGAAGGGCCGCATTTTCCACTGAGCCCACTTTACCATGGGTGTTGTTGCCACCATGGTGCCAATGATCTTTAGGCATTGAGAGGCTTGGAGATGAGGACGACATTGCAAGCCAAACTCTGTCCCGGATCACTGGGATTTTTCCAGGGGTAACAAGATGGTGCTCTTGATAGCGTTGAAGTGTGCCCTGAGGAATACCAGGGACTGCGTAGGATCCAGATGGCTCTTTTCCAGATTCAGAAGCCAACTAAACTCGAGTAGAGTGGAGATGACCTGGGATCTGTGGATTAGCAACTGCTCCTTGTCCCGAGACAACAGCAGGTCGTCTAGATAGTGATACAGACGGACACCTCTGGTCCTGATCAGAGCCACGACAGCCAACAAGTTTTGAAAACACACGAGGCGATGTAAGCCCGAAGGAGACAGGTGAACTGCAGACGGATTTAATCGACAGCAAAGCGAAGGTATTTCTGGAATTCTGACGTTATCGGAACATGGAAGTAGGCGTCCTTCAGGTCTATAGAGACAAGCCAATCGCTTGGTTGGATTGCTTGACTGATCATGAGTAGTGTCTCCATCTTGAACTTCTCCTTCTAGATAAAATAATTCAAGTGGGTTAGGTCTATAACTGGCCTCCAGGAGACGTTTTTCTTCAACACCATGAAGAGGGGCGAGTAGACCCCTTAAAACCTTTTGTCATCTGGAACTGGAATTGCAGCGCCCTGAGCCACAAGAGAGACAGGAGAATTCGCTTTTTCTCTTCCGAGAGAGGCAAGGATGCTGACTCGCTCTGTTTTAGGCAGGTGAAATATCATAAAGACTTAGGGGATTCTTGTCCACCGGAAGATGCCCCTTTTGAAAACTTCTGGCCTGAAGGCTGTTTTTTCTTCCAGGTCTTCTTGAACTCACGGCCAGGCCTATAGTAGCGAGCATTCCTTGCTCGATCTGAACTTTGCCTGGGCTGTGTTCTCTTCTGGTTTAGCAGACGGCGATCCTGGGAAAGGAACCCCGACTTGCCCCCTGTGGCACGGGTGATGGCACTGTCCGATATGTTCCCAAAGAGGGATGAACCCCCAAATGGAATCCTGCACCATGCCTGCTTGGAGGCAGGGTCAGCTACCCATGGGCGCAGCCACAAGGCACGCTTAGCCGTGACAGATGTCAGCATGATCCGAGCCACCAGGCGAATTATGTCTAGGGAAGCCCCACGAGAAAAGCCAACGTCAACCTTAGCCCATGAATAGGTGAGCTCCTGGCCAGTTCTTCCGAGATTCTCCTCAGAGAAGCATCTACGTCGTCTGTCCAGACTTCCATCGCTTTAGAAAGGGCTGCGAGAGCTAGAGCTGGTTTGCAGGTCATACCCGCTGTAATGTAGATCCGCTTGAGGTCGGTATAAATTTTCCACTCCAGGCAATTCCTAAAGGAAACAGTATCCTCCAATGGGAGTGTGACGTGCCTCACCATCCTCATTAGGGCTGAGTCAATGAGCGGAGCCGACTCCAGGTGTTTTACATCCTTGCTTTTAAATGGGTACATTTTTGATACCTTCATTAACAGGCAATTCTTCCTTTCAACACCACCCCATTCGTCGGTAATTATTGCGCTGAGTTCACCCAAAAAGAAATTAGGGCGTTCTTTTTTGAGGTGTTTAAAATATTTCCTCTGTTTGGAGGGTGCCTCCACTGGCTCTTCCATCTCAAAGCTTCTTTGACAGCTTTTGACCAGCTGTGGTACTAGGGCAAATTCAAAACCTGCACCAGGGTCATCTACCTCCACCTCACTGTCTGAGGCTTCAATTGAGGAATGGCTCGGCTGTGAAGGGCCTGGAGCCTTGAGATCATCCCTAATAGGGACTGACATAGTGTCGCCAGCAGGGTTGTGGGTATGACCAGAATCCCCTTTACTCAGGGACTCATGGACCACCTTTCTGACCAGTGCTTCCACTTGTTGGTCTCCACCCTCTCTTTCTTATGCGACTTTAGAAAAGCATCGCTCGCAGAGCGATTTGCCTTTAGGAACCTGGGCCCCGCATACCCAGCAGGATTTCCTCACAGAGTGGCTGGAGTGGCGGTGAGAGTGACGCCCAGAGGTGGTTTTAGACTCCTATCTGTGGTACCTAGATCTAAAGGAAGATCCGACGTCTGGACCTTGAAGAGGAGTGACAACGTTGAGACCTAGGACGGTCTTTGCCGTGCTTTGGTGTTCAGACCTAGAAGAGCTGAGTGAAAAAGAAAGGGTTAAGAGCTCCTGAATGAGTGAACCCAAGCATCACAGGTAGAAAAGAAATAAATCCTACCTGCAGCGCAAGGGTTGGCCACAAGAGGGCGGTGACAGATCCATGGCAAGGCAGTTTGAAAGTGAAATGAATCATTAAAGCGTTATGAGAAACAGGAGTGACAACAGGCATGAGAGAGCACATAACAAAACATAGCCAACACCCAGGGAGCCTGCAGCAAACAATTTACCTTGTAAACCAGAGCCCAGTGCCTGGGTAAAAACCGCATAAGCCTGCAAGTCATCCCAAGTAATAGCTGCTTTGACAGCTATTTAAATCTGCCACCGTAAACGATGTCACCGCCCCATAGCGGTTGCCATCCGGTGGCGGCCAATCGCATGCGTGACCGCCGCCGCCATTTTGGCGAAACTGCGCCTGCACGAACCAAGCACGGAATCTTTGTTCGCGGCTTGCGGATGCGCAGCGACTTCCTGAAACGGCGAGCTGGAACGCAGCTGCGCTCCAGCCGCCGTGGCCACTCACTGGAGCTTGATAGAAAATAAGGAGACACACAAAACACAGAGATACGGCTGCCATATAAAAGGAATATCTTTGTACATTACCACCACCACGGCACGATCCGGACCAGAACCTGGGACTGGGGAGCTGTTCGCTCGACCCACCACACGATCGGGCGTTTACAAAGCCTCCCGCTAATAGCTGGGACGTTTGGCCATATTGCCGCTTGCCTGCCAATGGCCAGGTTAGTAAGCTCTTCATGGTATCACATCATATCGCCCATGTCCACCTGCTAATAGCTAGGATTGCTGGACTGCAGAGAGGATCACCGCTAACCACCAACGTATCGCCGTGCACACCGCCAGGCCTGGATTACAGAAAAACTTCATGAAAAGGTAAGACTATATCTTGGTCCTAGGAGGAGGACAAAAAAAGGAACACGGCCTCTGGCCCAGAGCAAAGATTTATGGGAGAAGGGTCCTATGAGGTATGAGGGGCGGGATTAACCCACACGTAGGCTGCCATGGAGTCTGTCAGGAAAGGTATTATTTACTCCTTTATTTTAACCACTTAACGACCGCTCACTGTATATATACGTCAGCATATATAAAAATAAAAAAGGCAAAAATATTGCGCCAACCTCGCAAAAAACTTATATGTTAGCAGCCAACATAACAATCTGACAGAAAAAGTAAAAATTATATGAATATATAAATGTAGGCGCTATGTGAAATTCAAAAGTGAATTCAAATGTGTGTTGGGACTCAATGGAGAACCGAATGGCCTAATGAAGACCAAATGATAAACGTTGTAACAAACACGTTGTAACAAACACGTGTGACGTGTATACTTAAAATAAATTCAAACAGTGGTACGGTGATATGTCACCGTGATCTAAGAGAACTACTGATACCCCTAGAAATAGATCAAAATAAAAGATGTAGTGACTCTTTACAGTGAACACTTATAAACAATCATAAGGAATCTATAACACCTATTGGTGCCTAAATCATATACAAAACTGTAAATCACCTATAAGGAACAGAACTATGTGACATATGAAATATCCACAAAGTTCAGTGCAAACAAAATTTTAAATGTCTCTGAGTACAGGTAGGAAAACAATATCCAAAAGTGGTCGTCTGTGGATATGCAAGTCCTGTTTCAAATGGTTCCTTGAAATAGATGGTTTGTATGCCAATATGATGTAACACCCGGGAGTGCCTTCACCATTGGGTCAGGGACAATAAGTAAGAAATAAATACTCTTACCAAGTGTTGTAGATCCAGCTCACCATATAGCGGTGGATCTATCAGGCTTATGTCCACGTCAGGGACCAGCAAATAGAAACCAAAGTTGTCCTCTCCTGTTGGTGGCGTCTTTCAATGTTTCCAAATGTGACTCGCTCCAGGTGTGGGTAATCAGCATATAGACCCGAAGCCCTCCATATGGATGGTGTCACCAAAAAAATGAAAATGCACCCCTTTAATTTCTTGAAGATCTTAACACTTTAAGCTTAGCACACACCGATACGGCTACACCACCTCACCGACTTGTCTCCGTACTAAAATTGCGCCCGGAGCTTCCTCTACGGAACCTACATTTATATATTCATATATACGTCAGCAGAATGGCACCGACAGGCACAATCACGTAGAGTGTACGTGATCGCCTTTGTACAGTTGGGGGGTCCGATCGGACCCCCCTCCTATACAGTGAGCGGCCGTTTATCGTTGTGATGTAAACACAGGCAGGAGGAAGTGATGTCATCTCCCTCGCGGCGGTCTTTTCAATTCCGGCGCCGAGGAGAGAGGAAGCAGGTTAGTGCACCAACAGTCCACTGACACTTAGGTACACATAGGCACACATTTCACCCCCCAGTCACCCCCAGATCACCCCCCAGGTCACCCCCCAGCCCCCAATCACAGTGTCACTGATTGCAGTGATCATTTATTTTACTGATCACTGCATTTAGTGTCATCTGTGATAGTAAAAAGTTGCAGGGCAGTTAGGATTAGGCTCCTTTAGGTCCAGGGTAGCCCCCTAACCCCCCCTAACGCCAGCGTCACTAAGCGATCGTATTTTCGATCGCTGTATTTAGTGCCGGTGGTGCCCTAGATAGCCAGTTATTTATTTTTAGTTTCGCCGCAGGTTTTTAGAGTGTCAGGTACCCCTATATATTATTTTAACCCCCTGATTGCCCCTAGAGTTAACCCTTTCACCAGTGATCACCGTATAAGCGTCACTGGTGACACTGGTTACCCAGTTAGTTATTTAGGTAACCCGTCAGGTTTTTATATAGCGTCGGGTACCCCCATATTTAACCTAATAAAGGTTTTAACCCCCTGATTGCCCCTAGTTAACCCTTTCACCAGTGATCACCATATAAAGGTTACGGGTGACGCTGGTTGGTTAGTTTGCTTTTTATAGCATCAGAGCACCCGCCGTATATAACCCAATAAAGGTTTAACCCCCTGATCGCCCGGCGGGTGAGATCAATTAGGTTTTAGCGCCAGAGAGGGTCTGCGTCGCCCCAGGCAGCGTTAGGTTAGTGCCAGTAACGCTAACACCCACGCGCAAAGCATACACCTCCCTTAGTGGTATAGTATCTGATCAGATCTATACTAGCGTCCCCAGCGGTTTAGGGTTCCCAAAAACTCAGTGTTAGCGGGATCAGCCCAGATACCTGCTAGCACCTGCGTTTAGCCCCTCCGCCCAGCCCAGGCCAGCCCAGCCCACCCAAGTGCAGTATCGATCGATCACTGTCACTTACCAAACACAAAACACATAACTGCAGCGTTCGCAGAGACAGTCCTGATCCCTGCGACCGCTAACAGTTTTTTTTGTAGCGTTTGATATATTTGCTGACGACAGTCGGGTGCTTTTTTTCCTGTGAATCTTACTAGTGTACCCCTAAATTTAGAGCCCAAAATGGCAAGTCGAAGGTACACTAGTAAAGAGGCCTACGAGATTCTGAGCATGACAGATAGTGAAGAGGAGGTCACGTATCTGTCAGATTCAGGCTCAGAATATCTTCCCGTAGAAGACAGTGACGTCAGCGGCCCCACGTCAGATAGCTCTGACGACGAAGTTGAGGTCCCTGCTAAGGTCAGGCGTACCCGATCCCAATCTTCTGAGGTTGTTGAGGAGCAAGAACCGCAGGGCTCTCGTATCATGGAGCAGAGTAGTACTAGCACCGCTATTCCTTCTTGTGAATTGGCAAGCACCAGCGGCCTAGTACAGCCTGGGCGTACATCCAGCACTGCAGTATCACTTGGTGACGTGGCGAGTCCCATAAGTGCAGTTCAAGCTGGCGAGGTGGCAAGCACAAGTAGTGTCCCGCTGCCACCAATAAGAAGACAAAGGCAGGCCCGTCGTACCCATAGTGCTCTTCCTGCAGAATTCGCCTATCCTGATTGGGTCCCCACCACTTCTGCAGAACACGTACTTCCCCCATTCACTGCCCAACCCGGTATTCAGGTGGAAACAGCTGATTTTATGCCAATTGATTATTATTCGCAGTTTTTCATGGAAGATCTCTATAGAGCCTATTGTGGACCAGAGTAATTTATATGCTGGTCAATTCATCGCCGCTAATCCCCAGTTGCCTTCCATTGCCAAAGATTGGAAACCAATTACGGTTTCCGAATTTAAGACCTTTCTGGGCCTTTCCCTCAACATGGGCACACATAAATTCCCGTCATTGCGTGCTTATTGGTCCACGCACCCAATTGACCACATGCCCGTGTTCTCTGCCTCCATGCCCAGCTAACGAAAGAGCAGATTTTGCGGTTCATGCACTTCAACGACAATGAACTTTGTCGTCCACGTGGGGACCCTGAATACGACCGGCTCTATAAAATTCGGCCCCTCATAAACCACTTCAACGAACGTTTTGCAGCCTTGTTTATTCCCGATCAAGCTGTCTGCGTTGATGAGTCCCTGATTAAATTTTCTGGCCGCTTGGCTTTCAAGCAGTACCTTCCCAGCAAGCGTGCCAGATACGGGGTCAAGCTCTATAAGTGCTGTGACAGGGCAACAGGCTATGTATGGAGCTTTATGGTTTATGAGGGAAAAGATAGTCAGGTTGAGCCAGTCAACTGCCCGGATTACATAGGGAGCGCTGGCAAGATAGTCTGGAACTTGGTGTCACCCTTATTCGGAAAGGGGTACCACTTGTATGTGGACAATTATTACACGAGCGTGCCACTGTTTAGTCACTTGTTTGATCATCAGATTGGAGCATGTGGCACTGTGCGACCTAATCGCCGGGGCTTTCCCCAGCGGCTTGTAGATGCCCGTCTTAGGCTGGGGGAGAGAGCCTGCGTAAAGTGTAATAACTTGCTCGCTATGAAGTGGAGGGACAATAAGAATGTTTTCCTTCTTACCTCCCTTCATGCAGACACGACAGTCCAAATTCGTACGGCGACTGGTGTTGTGGAGAAACCCCTGTGTGTCCACGAATATAACAAAAATATGGGAGGGGTGGACCTCAACGACCAGTTGATGGCGCGTATCTAATTGACCGTAAGGCGAGACGCTGGTACAAAAAAGTGTCTCTATCCTTATTCCAATTGGCTTTGCTGAACGCTCATGTGCTATACAGAGCTTCAGGCGGGACTTTATCTCTTCTAAAATTCCAGAATGAGATAGTCACAGAACTCCTGTATCCAGGCGGTTCTGCACCTCACCATCCCCTACCAAATGCAGTAAGCCGGCTGCATGAGAGGCATTATATGCATCTCCTCCCGAGTACCCCTACCCAACGAGCCCCCCAAAAAAGATGTCGTGTCTGTAACAAGCGCGGATTTAGGCGTGACACCTGTTATTATTGTCCACTCTGTCCTGACAAACCTGGTCTTTGCCTTGGTAAATGTTTTGAACGCTACCACTCAAAAGTGAAGTTTTAGCGTAGGGTACAGCATTTCACAGACTAGGACACACTTACACAGGGTCTCCCAAGATGCCATTACATTTTGAGAGACTCGAACCATTACAGTTGTTAAAGTTTAAAAAAAAGTGTAAAAAAGAAAAAAAAACGTAAAAAACAAAAACACAAAAAAAATATAAAATAAAAAAAACAAAAATAGTTGTCGTTTTATTGTTCTCTCTCTCTCTATTTTCTCTCTATTGTTCTGCTCTTTTTTACCGTATTCCATTCTGCAATGTTTTATCATGCATGCTTTTCAGGTATGTAATTTTTTGTTTTCAGGTGCGCCATTCAACTGCAGCGCGGAATTATTTATCTTGACAGCAACAGCGTTTGCTCCCACGATACATAAAGCCGTGACTCCAGTGCTGTAGGAGGTGATTTCACCACCACAGTTAAAAAAAAAGAGCATATATGCCGAAGCATGGGGGCAGCAGGGGCGGAGGAGCGATTTTGCTCCTAATGCCGCGTATATACGGTCTAAATTCCGACGGAGGCTTGCCCGTGGAAAAGTTAGACCGTGTGTACGCGGCATAACCTTTTATGCCGCGTACATACAGTCGAAATTTCGACAAAGGCTTGCCCGTGGAAAAGTCCGACCGTATGTACGCGGCATAACTTTTTTGCGGGAGGATGCCCCCATGCTTCGGCATATATATATTTTAGGCACAGGTTGCGTTAAAAAAATGTTTTATTTTTTACTAGGTTTTGTTTTGGTATTTGCTTTGCAGGTATGGTATGGTAAGGTCTTACTGTTGTACTGTAATGTTACTTTGTTTTAATGTTAACCATCATTTGCTTAGCAGGTACGCCATTCAGTTGCATCGCGGATTTATTCATCTTGACAGCAACAGCGTTTGCTCCCACGATACATAAAGCCGTGACTCCTACGCTGTAGGAGGTGATTTCACCACCACAGTTAAAAAAAGAGCATATATGCCGAAGCATGGGGGCAGCAGGGGCGGAGGAGCGATTTTGCTCCTAATGCCACGTATATACGGTCGAAATTCCGACGGAGGCTTGCCCGTGGAAAAGTTTGACCGTGTGTACGCGGCATAACCTTTTATGCCGCGTACATACGGTCGAAATTCCGACGAAGGCTTGCCCGTGGAAAAGTCCGACCGTGTGTACGCGGCATAACTTTTTTGCGGGAGGATGCCCCCATGCTTCGGCATATATGCCCATCATTAGAAGTGGGTGGATGAAGGGAGGTATTCTAATGGTGGGCATACCCACCGATCAATCTCTTTTTTTCGTTCAGCCAACAGGCTGCATGAAAAAAAAGATTACAATACATGTCCAACAAGGACCAGCAACGTACTGGTATGTTGCTGGACTTTGAATGTTTATACCAGAATGATGCCTCCAGGTTTAGGTATCATCTTGGTATCATTCTTTTCAGCCAGTGGCCGGCTTTCATGTAAAATCAATTTTAGCAGATAATTAGCCTCTAGACTGCTTTTACAAGCAGTGGGAGGGAATGCCCCCCCCCCCGGATATAAACAGCGCCATTGGGAAATTGGGAAAGCATTTTATCACACCGATCTTGGTGTGGTCAGATGCTTTGAGGGCAGAGGAAAGATCTAGGGTCTAACCCCCTATTTTTTTTTTGTCACTACTTATTGCTATCATAGGGGATATTTACATTCCCTGAGATAACAATAAAAATGATAAAAAAAATAAATATTGAAGGAACAGTTTAAAAAAAAAAAAAAAAAAAAGCAAAATAAATAATAAAAAAAAAAAAAAAAAAAAAAAGCACCGCTGTCCCCTCCTGCTCTTACGCAAAGGCGAACGCAAGCGTCGGTCTAGCGTCATATGTAAACAGCAATTGCATCATGCATGTGAGGTATCACCGTGAAGGTCAGATCGAGGGCAGTAATTTTAGCAGTAGACCTCCTCTGTAAATCTAACGTGGTAACCTAACCTGTAAAGGCTTTTAAATGCTTTTAAAAATGAATGTAGTTTCTCGCCGCTGCGCGTTTGTGCGCAATTTTAAAGCATGTCGTGTTTGGTATCCATGTACTCGGCCTAAGATCATCTTTTTTATTTCATCAAACATTTGGGCAATATAGTGTTTTTTAGTGCATTAAAAATAAAAAAAGTGTGTTTTTCCCCCAAAAAATGCGTTTGAAAAATCGCTGCGCAAATACTGTGTGGAAAAAAAAAATGCAACACACACTATTTTAATCTGTAGGGCCTTTGCTTTAAAAATATATATAATGTTTGGGGGTTCAACATAATTTTCTTGCAAAAAAAAAATGTTTTCATGTAAACAAAAAGTGTCAGAAAGGGCTTTGTCTTCAAGTGGTTAGAAGAGTGGATGATGTGTGACATAAGCTTCCTAATGTTGTGCATAAAATGCCAGGACAGTTCAAAACCCCCCCAAATGACCCCATTTTGGAAAGTAGACACCTCAAGCTATTTGCTGAGAGGCATGTTGAGCCCATTGAATATTTTTTATTTTTTTGTCCCAAGTGATTGAATAATGACAAAAAAAAAAAAAAAAAATGTACAAAAAGTTGTCACTAAATTATATATTGCTCAAACATGCCATGGTTATATGTGGAATTGCACCCCAAAATACATTCTGTTGCTTCTCCTGAGTACGGGGATACCACATGTGTGAGACATTTTGGGAGCCTAGCCGCGTACAGGACCCCGAAAACCAAGCACCGCCTTCAGGATTTCTATGGGTGTAAAATTTGATTTCACTCCTCACTGCCTATCACAGTTTCGGAGGCCATGGAATGCCCAGATGGCACAAAACGCCCCCAAATGACCCCATTTTGGAAAGTAGACACCCCAAGCTATTTGCTGAGAGGTATGTTGAGTATTTTGCAGATCTCGCTTTTTGTCACAAAGTTTTAAAAATGTAAAAAAAAAAAATATGTCTTCATTTTCAAAAACAAATGAGAGCTGTAAAATACTCACCATGCCTTTCGGCAAATAGCTTGGGGTGTCTACTTTCCAAAATGGGGTCATTTGTGGGGGTTTTGGGCTATCTTGGCATTTTATGGCCTTCAAAACTGTGATAGGTAGTGAGGAGTGAAATCAAAAATTTGTGCCCTTAGAAATCCTGAAGGCGGTGCTTGGTTTTCAGGGGCCCGTACGCGGCTAGGCTCTCAAAAAGTCCCACACATGTGGTATCCCCGTACTCAGGAGAAGCAGCCAAATGTATTTTGGGGTGCAATTCTGCATATAACCATGGCATGTTTGAGCAATATATCATTTAGTGACAACTTTTTGTACATTTTTTTTTTCTTTTTGTCATTATTCAATCACTTGGGACAAAAAAAAAATATTCAATGGGCTCAACATGCCTCTCAGAAATTTCCTTGGGGTGTCTACTTTCCAAAATGGGGTCATTTTGGGGGGTTTGTGCTATCTTGGCATTTTATGGCCTTCAAAACTGTGATAGTTAGTGAGGAGTGAAATCAAAAATTTGCGCCCTTAGAAATCCTGAAGGCGGTGCTTGGTTTCCGGGGTCCCGTACGTGGCTAGGCTCCTAAAAAGTCCCACACATGTGGTATCCCCGTACTCAGGAGAAGCAGAATGGATTTTGGGGTGCAATTCCACATATAACCATGGCATGTGTGAGCAATATATCATTTAGTGACAACTTTTTGTAATTTTTTTTTTTTTTTTGTCATTATTCAATCACTTGGGACAAAAAAAAAATATTCAATGGGCTCAACATGCCTCTCAGCAATTTCCTTGGGGTGTCTACTTTCCAAAATGGGGTCATTTGGGGGGGGGGTTTTGTACTGCCCTGCCATTTTAGCACCTCAAGAAATGAGATAGGCAGTCATAAATTAAAAGCTGTGTAAATTCCAGAAAATGTACCCTAGTTTGTAGACGCTATAACTTTTGCGCAAACCAATAAATATACGCTTATTGACATTTTTTTTACTAAAGACATGTGGCTGAATACATTTTGGCCTAAATGTATGACTACAATTGAGTTTATTCAATTTTTCTTATAACAAAAAGTAGAAAATATAATTTTTTTTCAAAATTTTCGGTCTTTTTCCGTTTATATCGCAAAAAATAAAAATCGCAGAGGCAATCAAATACCATTAAAAGAAAGCTCTATTTATGGGAAGAAAAGGACGCAAATTTCGTTTGGGTACAACATTGCATGTCCGCACAATTTACAGTTAAAGCAGCGCAGTGCAAAATTCTGAATTCACCTCTGGTCCTTTAGCTACCAAATGGTCCGGGGCTTAAGTGGTTAAAATGTTTTCAACATTATTGATCACACTAATCTGCAATGTGATGCTAGCATAATCATTTTTGGTAGGGATTCCAAAGACTTGAACATTTTTTCATGGTTTATTTTGGGGGAAAATGTTGAGAAACGCTAAGCTGCTAAGCAGCTAAGAGACAAAAACTTTAGTATCTCTGCTGTGAATTTTGAAGATGAATTACTCCACAGTTGCTGCTGTTGTTTTTGGACTATTTTACTTCTTGTTAAAGTAAATCTAAAGGCTGGAATTTATACTTTTTATAAATAAATAACAAACATGTGATACTTACCTGCTCTGTGCAATATTTTTTTTTTCTTCTTTTTTTCCATCAGGGGGTCCTGGCTCCCCCCCCTGCTGAGTGCCCCCACTAGCACTTGCTTTTGGGCACTCAAGCAGGCTTGCATCTGTGAACATTGTCCATTCACATGCAGAGCGTGACTCTGCCCCACCCCCTGCTCTCTCCTCATTGGCTTACTGGTTGTGATTGACAGCTGCAGGAGCCAATGAGGAGAGAGAGGCCCAGGAGAGCTGCTGACTTCATGCAGATCGCTGGCTCAAGTATAAGGGGGGGGCACTGCACCCAGAATTTTTTTTTAACATTAATGCATAGAATGGATTAAGGTAAAAAAACCTTCTGCCTTTAGAACCATTTTAAGAATATTCAAACATCTGAAGGTCTATAGCCTGGCCATAAATGCAATTTAACCACTTGAGCCCCAGACCAGTTGGCTGCCAAATGACCGGGCCACTTTTTGTGATTCGGCACTGCGTCGATTTAACTGACAATTGCGCGGTCGTGCATCGTGGGTCCCAAACAAAATTGATGTCCTTTTTTCCCCACAAATAGAGCTTTCTTTTGGTGGTATTTGATCACCTCTGCGGTTTAAATTTTTTGTGCTATAAACAAAAATACAGCGACAATTTTGAAAAAAAAACAATATTTTGTACTTTTTGCTATAATAAATATCCCCAATAAAAAAAAACTCTCAGTTTAGGCCTATACGTATTCTTCTACATATTTTTGGTAAAAAAATCACAATAAGCGTATATTGATTGATTTGCGCAAAAGTTATAGCTTCTACAAAATAGGGGATAGATTTATGGCATGTTAATTATTCATTTTTTTTCAATTGTTATGGCGGTGATCTGTGATTTTTATCATGACTGCAACATTATGGCAGACACATCGGACGCTTTTGACACTATTTTGGGACCATTCACATTTATACAGCGATCAGTGCTATAAAAATGCACTGATTACTGTATAAACATGACTGGCAGTGAAGGGGTTAACCAGTAGGGGGCAGGGAAGGGGTTAAGTGTGTCCTAGGGAGTGATTCTAACTGTTTGGGAGCGTGGCTTACTGTGACACATCACTGATCGCTGCTCCCGATGAGAGGGAGCAGACTATCAGTGCTATGTCACTAGGCAAAACAGGGAGATGCCTTGTTTACTAAGACATCCCCCCGTTCTGGCATTCTGTGACTCGATCGCGGGACACCGGCGGACATCGAGTCTGCGGGTCCCGCGGGCACGGTCACGGAGACTGCGGCGGTGCACGCATGCCCGCTAGATGGCAGGTTCAAAGCAACATATATATACGTTGCTTTGCCTGCCCGTGTCATTCTGCTGGCGTAAATGTGCGCGAGGCAGTCGGCAAGCCATTAAGGAAAATGAAAGTGACTCTTCAGTGGGTAGGCACATGAAAAACGATTAATTTTTGTGTTTGTAAAGTTTAGTAAGAATTATGTAAATCAATATTACTACAAAAGATCTGAGAACTGTCCATATACAATGTGCAGTACATGATCCCTGAGGGAGACATAATATAGCATGCAACTAACCTACACATAGAGCAAATTACTCAAGCTTTTTTTTATGTATACTATTTCTAGCCTCTAGATTACACCTTTCCGATCATGTATATGCAGGCCCAGACTGGCCATAGGGCATACCGGGCAAACGTCATGTCACGTCTTCCCCATCATCTCCAATGTCTCCGGAGGCAGCCGGAGTTGGTGGGCGGAGATGGGGGTGTGTCTGTCCCCTCCACTCCTCCCACAGACTCATTCACTCTGGCTGATCCCACAGCTGAAGGAGAAAGAAACGAGGACACAGCAGCCAGAGTGTCTTCATCTCCAGGCATGCTGTAAGTTACTGCACTGCTGCACATGTCACTACATAGAGTCCTAACCTGGCACCATACCACCCCAGCCTGCCCTATGCCACCGAACCCTGCCCTATGCGTGCCACCCCAACCTGCCTTATGCCACCACAACCTGCCCTATGCCACCGCAAACTGCTCTATACCACCCCAACCTGCCCTATGCCACCGCAAACTGCTATATACCACCCCAACCTGCCCTATGCCACCGCAATCTGCTCTATGTTGCCACACCCTGCCCTATATCACCCCAGCCTGCCCTATGCCACCCAGCCTGCCATATACCACCTCAAACTGTCCTATACCACCCAAACCTGCTCTATACCACCCCAACCTGCCCTATGCCACCGCAACCTGCCCTATACCACCGCAAACTGCCCTATACCGCCCCAGCCTGCCCTATGCCACCGCAACCTGCCCTATGCCACCGCAAACTGCTCTATACCACCCCAACCTACCCTATGCCACCGCAAACTTCTCTATATCACCCCAACCTGCCCTATGCCACTGCAACCTGCTCTATGCCACCGCAAACTGCCCTATACCACCCAAACCTGCTCTATACCACCCCAGCCTGCCCTATACAACCCCAACCTGCCCTATGCCACCCCAGCCTGCCCTATATCACCCCAACCTGCACTATATCACCGCAACCTGCCCTATATTGCCCCAACCTGCCCTATATCGCCCCAGCCGGCCCAATACCACCATATACTTTAATTTACAGGGGTCATTTGGGGGTGCGCCTCGTGACCTGCTCTGCCTGCAGGACGCTAGGCAGGATAGACAGGAGGGGGGTGACACCATGTTTTGCTGCACCAGGTGACACCAACCCTAGTGACGCCACTGCCCCAGTGCACTCTCAGCTGCGAGTCGGAGCCGCACTCGAGTGACAGTGACACCCGTCGGCACATCAGGGGTCCGGGACCCGCAAAGATCCCCTTCACTCTGGCAAGGTGGCTGCGGCACTGATGATCTGATCAGTCTCGGCTCGGCTGTCTCACACAGCTGAGCAGAGTGAAGCCGCCTCCCCCTCCTCCTTTATGTCCACACAGGGGGCGAGGAAAAAAACATGCAGTTCCGCGCTGATCTGAGGTACATTATGGGTCTGAAGGGGGGTCTGTATTGTAGGGGGTTCTGTATTGTAGGGGTGGTCTGAAATGTAGGGGGGGTTCTGTATTGTAGGGGGGTCTGTAATATAGGGGGGGTTCTGTATTGTAGGGGAGGGCTGAAATGTAGGGGAGGTTCTGTATTGTAGGGGGGTTCTGTATTGTAGGGGGGTTCTGTATTGTAGGGGGGCTGTATTGTAGGCGGTGGGTCTGAAATGTAGGGGGTTCTGTATTGTAGGGGGGTCTGAAATGTAGGGGGGTTCTGTATTGTAGGGGGGTCTGAAATGTAGGTGGGGTCTGTATTGTAGGGGGGTCTGTATTGTAGGGGGGGTCTGTATTTAAGGGGGGTTTGAAATGTAGGAGGGGTTCTGTATTGTAGAGGGGTCTGAAATGTAGGGGGTTCTGTATTGTAGGGGGGTCTGAAATCTAGGGTGGTTCTGTATTGTAGGGGGGTCTGTAATGTAGGGGGGGTCTGAAATGTAGGGGGGTTCTGTATTTTAGGGGGGTCTGTATTGTAGGGGGTCTGTAATGTAGAGGGGGTCTGTATTGTAGGGGGTTTCTGTATTGTAGGGGGGTCTGTATTGTAGAGAGGGGTCTGTAATGTAGGGGGGTCTGTAATGTGGGGGGTCTGTACTGTAGGGAGGGGGCCTGTAATGTGGTGGGGGGTCTTTAATGTAGGGGGTCTGTAATGTAGGGGGGTCTGTATTGTAGAGGGGGGCTGTATTGTAGAGGGGGGCTGTAATGTAGGGGGGTCTGTATTGTAGAGGGGGTCTGTACTGTAGGGGGGTATGTACTGTAGGGAGGGGGTCTGCACTGTAGGGAAGGGGTCTGTACTGTAAGGAGGGGGTCTGTACTGTAGGGAGGTCTGTGTAACATGCAGGGGGTCCAGAACTGTTAGGGGGTGTCTGCGTAACAAACAGTGGGGGGCTGTGTAATGTAAAGGGGTCTAGAGGTGCGGTGCTATGTAATGCAAAGGGGTCCAGAGGTGCAGGGTGCTGTGTAATGTAAAATGGTCCAGAGGTGCAGGGTGCTGTGTAATGTAAAGGGGTCCAGAGGTGCAGGGTGCTGTGTAATGTAAAGGGGTCCAGAGGTGCAGGGTGCTGTGTAATGTAAAAGGATCCAGAGGTGCGATGCTATGTAATGTAAAGGGGTCCAGGGTGCTGTGTAATGTAAAAGGGTCCAGAGGTGCAGGGTGCTGTGTAATGTAAAGGGGTACAAGGTGCTGGAACCCCACATCCCATCATTAACCGTGGCCGCGAAGCGCCACCGCCACGCCCCCCCCCCCCTGGGCTGCTCAGTCTACAATGCCCGGGCCTATTTTTGTCCCAGTCCGGGCCTGTGTACTGTATATGTAATTATATGTGCCCGCAATTACTATTATTTTGTAAGCCAGTGAACAATGCACGGACTGCAATAGCCTATAGCACCAGTCAGGTTAGTCACAAATGTTAAAAGGCTGAATTCCATACATCTATAAAAAAAAATACATAAATATAGCCCTGTAATCATTAATACATCAATAAATATATGTTTTACATGCAAGCAATGCAAAAACCTGAATTTTACTTGGCGTAGGCCTCTTAAAGTTTATTACACAGTCTGTACATCACAGTTTAGAGAAGGGGAGAGTGAAATAGCACAAACGGCCAATCAGGTATGCTGTGGTGTAAGGAGGTTGCTAATAGGTGCAAATAGCAGAGTGACAGTGAGATAAGCTCACCAGTCTACTTCTTTTTTGACTCTGGGTCACTGCGTGGGGCTCAACTGAGACCTGAAAATGAAAGTAAAGCTGGCCAAAGATTATGTGATAATCTTTTATGCAACCACTGACTGTTTTGAAGGGGGAATCCTTCCTGTGGAACTATTGTGTTCTCCCAGCGGTAGGAAGGTGGGGCGTAGGGAGCCGTCCCTGCTGGGAGAACATAGTGATTTTTGCTAGTGACTACAGTCACTGGCAGTAATTGCATGCTAAAAATCCGACATGTTGGTTGTACCCAAGTCAATTGACTTTGGTGCAATCAGCATGCCCATGGATGGATCGAACCTCAGCCGGTCCCTGCTGAACCAGCCAATATTCATTCTATCTATGGCTGGCTTAACACCACTGCAAAGAAAAAGCAGGTCTCATTTACCGTAAGGTAAGACTATGTGGTATGGCAAAGCTGTGTAAATTTCAGGACTGAAGGACAAAAAATAGGATTTTTATAACAGCTTACCTGTAAAATCCTTTTCTTGGAGTACATCACGGGACACAGAGCGACATAGTCATTACTAATGGGTTATATAGATACCGTCAGGTGCTGGCACTGGCAACTTCCAAAACCGGAAGTACCCTCCCCTATATAAGCCCCTCCCATCCGGGAGCACCTCAGTTTTGTAGCAAAGCAATAAGTGTCCCTAAAGAGGGGCGGGAGCTCTGTGTCCCGTGATGTACTCCAAGAAAAGGATTTTACAGGTAAGCTGTTATAAAAATCCTATTTTCTTTCTCGTACATCACGGGACACAGAGCGACAAAGTCATTACTAATGGGATGTCCTAAAGCAATGCCAAATGAGGGGGGGGGATACACCATATATAAGCTGAGCGCTATCAGACATGAGGATCTTTTGCGGCCTGCAACACACTGCGCCCAAAGGCGACATCCTCCTGACTTCTAACGTCCACCTGGTAGAACCTAGTAAACGTGTGTACCGAAGACCATGTTGCGGCCTTACAGATTTGAGCCAGGGAGGCCTGGTGATGCACTGCCCATGAAGTTCCAACTGCTCTCGTGGAGTGCGCCCTAACTTTGAACGGAGGCGGTCTACTTCTCAAGCCATAGGCTTGTATTATGACCTGTCGAATCCACTTGGCTAAAGTAGATTTTGACGCTGCCTGACCCTTTCTGGGGCCTTCCGGCAGAATAAACAAAGTATCCGTTCTGCGAATCTGAGCAGTGGCTTTTAGATAAGCTTTAACTGCTCTTACTACATCCAAAGAATGCAATAACTTTTCCTCTACCGAAGTAGGTTTGGGGAAAAAAGAAGGAAGAACCACATCTTGGTTCAAATGAAAACTCGATACCACCTTAGGAAGAAAGGCTGGATGAGGACGTAACACTACTCTGTCCTTATGGATAACCAGATATGGCTCCTTACAGGACATAGCTGCTAATTCCGATACTCTTTTAGCCGAACAAATGGCTACTAGAAAAATCAATTTCCTGGTGAGAAGAACCAAGGAAATATGCTGTAATGGTTCAAATGGTTGTTTCTGTAGAACCGACAGAACCAAGTTTAGATCCCATGGACATATGGGAATATTAACCGGAGGACTAATACGCATCACTCCTTGTATGAAAGCTTTGACTAGTGAATGCGAAGCCAAGGGCCTTTGAAAAAATATTGACAAGGCCGAAATCTGACCCTTGATAGTACTCAAGGCAAGCTTCCTATCTACAGCCCATTGTAGGAAGTCCAGAATCCTACCTATTACGTATTTACGTGGATGCCATTTCCTGGCCTCACACCAGGCGATGTACGCCTTCCAGATTCTATAGTAGATCTGCCTGGATACCGGTTTCCTGGCATTGATCATGGTAGACACCACAGCATTAGAGAGCCCTCTCTTTTTTAGAATGTGGGCTTCAATAGCCAGGCCGTCAAACCTAGGGCTGGTAAGGAAGGGTGGTATATCGGTCCCTGCGAAAGCAGGTCCGGACGATGTGGGAGGGTCCAAGGACTCCCCACAGACATTTTTACAATCTCCGCGTACCATGCTCTTCGGGGCCACGCTGGAGCCACCAGAATCACTGGTTTCTTTTCTACCCTGATTCTGCGGAGTAATCGAGGTAACAATTGTGGCGGTGGGAATGCATATATCAGCTTGAACTGATCCCAAGGGAACACTAGGGCATCCGAGCCGCAAGCTAGGGGATCCCTTGTCCAAGAGACAAACCTGTCCACCTTTGCGTTGAATCTGGATGCTAGCAGATCTACATCCGGTGTTCCCCACCGCTGACATATTGTCCGGAAAACCTCGGGATGAAGGGACCATTCCCCTGGGCATAATTGTTGGCGACTTAGAAAGTCCGCCTTCCAATTCTCCATCCCTGGAATGAATACCACAGATATGGCTGGGACATATCTTTCTGCCCATCTCAGGATGTAATTTACCTCCCTTTGGGCTGCACGACTCCTGGTGCCCCCCTGACGATTGATATATGCCACTGCTGTGGCATTGTCTGACTGAACTCTGACAGGGGACCCTTGGAGTTTGGATGTCCAAGCTACTAGGGCATACTGGGCTGCTCGTATCTCTAAGAGATTGATGGGCAGGGCCTTTTCTGCTTCTGACCACTTGCCCTGGAGAGACCATTGCTCCAGTACTGCTCCCCAGCCTACAAGGCTGGCATCTGTAGTGACCACCTTCCAGGAAATCGGACTGAAGGATTTCCCTCTTTCCAGATTCTGGGGAACCAACCACCAGCGGAGGCTCCTGCGAACGGAAGGGGACAAGGACATTGGTAAGTCCAGAGCCTGAACTTTTTTGTTCCAGGCTGACAGTATGGCCCTTTGCAACTTCCTTGAATGGAATTGACCGTAGGGTACTGCTTCGAATGATGCCACCATCTTTCCCAGCAGCCTCATGCACAGGCGTATGGATGGCTGTCTTTTTGAGCCCACTAAGTGGATCAAATCTCTCAAAGACGACCCCTTTTCTTGAGGCAAGAAAATTTTTCTCTGGTCTGAATCCAGCCTTAGCCCCAAGTATTCCAGACTTTTGACTGGCTTTAGGGCTGACTTGTCTCGGTTGATAATCCAACCGTGATATTCCAGATACTTGATTGTCTCGTGAACAACCACTTCTAGTTTTTCCACTGAGTGGTCTATCAGCAACAAGTCGTCTAGATATGCCATTATCGTTACACCTCGTGTTCTTAGATTGGCCAATAATGGGGCCAAAATTTTTGTGAACACTCTTGGTGCTGTGGCCAGACCGAAGGGTAAGGCTCTGAACTGAAAATGGCGGCCTTCTACCGCAAAGCGTAGAAATTTTTGGTGGGCTGGAAAGATGGGAATGTGCAAATAAGCATCCTTGATGTCGATCGAGGCTAACCATTCCTCCCCTTGTAGGGCAGTGGCTACCGATCGGATCGACTCCATCCGGAAAGTCCTGATATGCAGGAATTTGTTTAGCCCTTTTAGATTTAGTATGGGCCTCACGTCCCCGTTTGGCTTCGGAACTGTAAAGAGGTTTGAGTAAAACCCGAACCCCCACTCTTCCAGGGGAACCTCTATAATTACTGCTTGAAGCAATAATTGTTCTAGTGCCAACAGGAGGGATCCTCTCTTCTGGGGATCCCTTGGCACGTTTGACCTTATAAAGCGGGAAGAAGGGGAGTTTTTTAACTCCAATTTGTATCCCAGATTTACTGCGGAGAGCACCCATCTGTCTCGGATCGTGTCCCGCCAGGTCTCTGTGAACAACTGAAGTCTTCCCCCCACCCGATTGGGTGGGGGCAACCCTTCATGCATTTGACTTTGGGGGAGGTTTTGTACCTCTCCTGCTCCAGGGCTTTTTGTTACCCTGCAACTGTCCCTGATTTCTACCTCCGGGATTTGACCTCTTAAAAGAGGGACCTCTAACTCTATTTTTAACCGGCAAAAGTGTACTTTTACCGCTGGAAATTCTCTGGATATACTTGTCCAGGTCTTCCCCGAATAAGCGCTCCCCATGAAATGGGAAGCTAACCAGCAATTTTTTACAGGGAGCTTCAGCAGACCAGTTTTTGAGCCATAGAAGCCTGCGCATATGTACTACAGACAGCGTAAGGCGGGAGGCCTGATGGATTGAATCCTTTATAGCGTCCACCGCAAAGCATAAGGCTCTAGGTAGATCAGCTAGGGCAAGAGCCTGCTGATCCGGCAAGTCCCTTAAGACCTGTTTCAACTGATCCTTCACTGCTTGGCAGACCCCAATAGCTGCCACTGCTGGTTGTGTCACCAATCCTGCTGTAGAAAAAGCAGATTTTAATAAGGACTCCAATTTTTTATCTATTGGGTCCTTGAACATTTGGACATTTTCCACCGGACATGTCAGTGATTTATTCACACAAGAGATGGCTGCGTCCACTGTAGGGACCCTCCATTTTCTGATGAACTTATCCTCCATGGGATAGACCACCGGAAATCTCTTGGGGGGAGTAAATATTTTGTCAGGATGCTCCCAATCCTGGTAAATGAGCCCCTCCAGTAAAGGATGGATCGGAAAGGAACAAACAGTCTGGGGAGCTTTTAGCGACCCCAACAAGGAGACAGAAGTGGAGGATGGCTCCGCAGGTGGCATTTTAAATGCTGATCGGACCATATTAGTCATGGACTGAACCCATAACCTTTCAGCATGTGATGCTGAGAACGGCTCTTCCACTGTTGATTCCTCTGCAACCGAATCGACCTCATCCTGATCCCCCTCAGGTAGGTCGACCTCTGTATGGGACTGTTGCTCTGTTAACAGGCACTCTGAGGGGGGAGACGGAGATCGAGCGCTTTTCTCCTGTGACAGGGAAGCAGCGATCAATGCTGACAATCTCTCTTCCAGCCCTCCCAGAGCTGAGGAAAAAACCTCCTCTGTTACATACACAGGAGCAGGTGAACTGAGGACAGCCACAGTACCAGGTACTCCTGAGGGTGCTCTACGGTCACTAACCTCTGATTCTTCAGGGGAGACTGGTGCAGCCAAAGCATGCCCAAGATCCTCAGAGCCCGATGGAGACCCCCTATTCCTCCTGGAATTTCTAGTCCCGGAGTTTTTAGACGGCATATTCCTAAGCCACAAAGCTGAAGTATTCCAGCCGAAATACACCAGTTACTGATAATAGTCTAGCATAAATGCTGCTATAAGAAACAGTTGGTGTCTACTAATGTGCCTTTCTAGGGGATGCCTGTATCAACCGCTTGCTGTATGCCTTTAAATGTTGCCAGCTCTGTCTCTGTACTTCATAGCCAGCTCACTACAATATTGTGGTTTTTTTAAACTGCTGGGACGCCCGCACATGCGCAGAAGCGCTGCGGCGCGCACAGAGCGTCATCCCCCAGGCTCCGCCCCCTTTCCCGGCTCACCTCTATATATAGAGGCGCGTGCACGCGCACGCGCGCGGCCACGTGCGCCTTCGGCGCTAATTTCAAAAAATGGTAACAAGGGACAGGAGCCAGGGCCCCTCTTTGCCGCAGGCCGGGGGATGGACGAGCACTGCAACATGGCAGAGGAAGCAGTTTCCTATAAGAGAACTCACCATCTGCCTGGACTTTGCTCTGCTGAGAAGAAGCTAGTCCACATGACAAGAAAACATTCCACAGCGGCCTCTAGTGGACAAACACAGGTACCGCAGTCTAATATATTAAATCTATATATAAATTTTTTTTTTTTTTTTCTTGACCACCATTAAAAATTATTACATTTTTTTTTTTAGTAGTTACAGGCATGCACAGAATTTTGCGGGAATACCATTAGGTAACAGACAGAAAGACAAATTAGGCTTGGGGGTCCCCCAATAGAACCAAGTTCCTGGGGGCCCCCACTTACCTGTTCCCCGCCGCAGGACTTTGTTTGGTCCACAAAAGCCCAAACTTCACCTATCACGGCAGGCATTGTAATCAAACCTTCAGGGACCGGGTTCCCAAGGATTCCACTCCCCTGGACCTGTATAGCACCCTGCACAGAAAACATCTTGGTCGTGGGTATGACCAGAGCTCTGGATCCCAGGGTCCAGCTCTCCTAAGAGAAGCATTACAGGCAAAACCTTGCTCTTCTCTGCAAGGCCCGGGTACCGACCGTTTAGCTATGAAGCTTTTTTGGTCGGATCCGGAATAGCTTACTGAGGCCCAAAAGAACCTGTACGCAAGCTCAGTGAAAAACACATGTTTCTTCTTGGCCAACACCTTAGACACTGGCAAAAAACTGAGGTGCTCCCGGATGGGAGGGGCTTATATAGGGGAGGGTACTTCCGGTTTTGGAAGTTGCCAGTGCCAGCACCTGACGGTATCTATATAACCCATTAGTAATGACTATGTCGCTCTGTGTCCCGTGATGTACGAGAAAGAAATACAAATCCTTTGACAGGTAAAATGGCTCTCATTTATGTATTTCATCTGTGTTAGTAGTTGTGTGGAGTTCAGCTTTAGTCATTCTGATTGCTTTAACTAACAAAAGACAATGATTGTTTTGGTCACTGTATATCTTGGCTTTGTCACTGGCTTATTAAAAGAGCTATCCAAGAAAGTCCAAATTAGCAATGTATCTATAACCCCACCCTGTTGATAAATTAAGGCTTTTATTCTCCACTTTGCACTACAAGTGAAAACTACAAGTGCATAGGGCACTTGAAATTGCACTGAAAGTGCACTTGGAAGTGCAGTCGCTGTAGATCCGAGGGGAACAAGGAAAATAAAAAACAGCATTTTAGCTTGCACATGATTGGATGATAAAATCAGCAGAGCTTCCCCTCATTTGAGATCTACCCCTCAGATTTACAGAGACTGCACTTCCAAGTGCACTTTCAGTGCAATTTCAAGTGTACTTTGCACTTGTAGTTTGCACTTGTAGTGCAAAGTTGATTTGCCTTTCGTAAATAACCCCCATTGTGTTGATTACAAAATAACATCATTCTATGTCATGGTCAAACCTAAAATACCAGATCTTACCACAGGGGATGGTTGAAGTGAAATATAGCAACATTTTGTAAACCAACAGTTGGCTGATAACTCTTTCAGCTTGGTATTAAAAAGTAGGGATGAGCTTCGTGTTCGAGTCGAACCCATGTTCGACTTGAACATCGGCTGTTCGATCGTTCGAGGAAGATCGGACATTATTGGCCGTTCGCGCCAAATTCCAGTGGCACGTCACAGCCCATAATTCACTGCGGCATCGCAGTGCATTGCTGGCTGATGATTGGCCAAGCATGCACTATGACCCATGCCATTTTTCTCAATGATTTTCATCCATATTGCCGGGACCAGACATTACATTAAAGCCGCAAGCAGTTTTAAATGACTTTTTTTTCTTTAGAAATGTCATTTTGTGAAGGGACAGTTCTAAACACGGGAAACACGTGGCACTTCACAGGCATATTTTAGACACCTCACAGGTACGATATTTAAAGGAATATTTCACTTTTATTTTTTTCACTTTATGCATCATTAAAATCACTGCTCCCGAAAAAACGGCAGTTTTTAAAACGTATTTTTGCATTGATACATGTCCCCTAGGGCAGGACCCGAGTCCCCAAACCCTTTTTAGGACAATAACTTGCATATTAGCCTTTATAATTAGCACTTTTGATTTTGAACGTTCAAGTCCATTATATTTAATAGGGTTCTAAAGTTCGCACAAACTTTTGGTCCGTTCGTAGGTTATGGTGCGAACCGAACCGGAGGGGTGTTTGGCTCATCCATATTAAAAAGGTTTTTATAACTAGAACATTTCAGACTTC
Source organism: Rana muscosa (assembly GCA_029206835.1). NCBI lineage: Eukaryota > Metazoa > Chordata > Amphibia > Anura > Ranidae > Rana > Rana muscosa. The sequence goes on along the minus strand of CM055117.1, from coordinate 713,416,443 downwards.
ACAAAATTCCTTCTAAATACGACTGATTCTAATGTGGTCCTTTAAGACAGGGGCCAAATTATCAGATTAATGAGCAATCAGATCATACATGTGTACACTATACATATGTAGTGCAAACCTACATTTCTATAGTACTGATGCTCTCGGTCCTTAGAAATATTTCCAAAATTACAAAGACGAAATATGATTAAATATAAATGAAATATTTTGCTTTGTGGATGAAATATACCTTGGAGGAAAAGAATAGGCTTTCTAATCTGAGAGGCAGGTCACACTCGGTTTTTCTGCTATGGATAAGAAAGCGCTTTATCTGTTGCAAAATACTGTAGTCACATTTGAAAATAATGAATTTTAAATTGCTGCTACAGAAGCTAAACCCATTTCCTCTGCATAGGTCCTGACTTTTTGCTAGAACTGATATTTTTCTATGGAAAATCTGATGGATCTGAGCCTATTTAGAACATAGTTTGAGAAATTAGTTAATTAATTTCTACATTAATGTAACCTTCTCTGCGTTGTTTTTAAATACGAGGCTGTGATTAATTGAGTGTGATGAGAATTTTTTTATCATTTATACAGTAACATATTTTTGCTGTGAAAAATACATTTATAGTTGTACATTAAACTGACTTTGTTTGAATTATACAATTGTAGATCATAATCTTGTTTGAAACAATATTCTGTATTTCTCATAGCTGGCTGCAAATTTAAATTTTTGAAATAACCTTGTTTGTTTTAACCCTATGCTACCTTGCTGGTTTTCCAAGTGAGCAGATTAATAAATCATTCTAAAACAGGAAGTAATGACCCATTGATTTTAATACATTATTTTACAGTGGTTAAATTAGGCTTTAATAGTCTCAGTACATTCTGTGATAAATGTCAACATTAATTGTGCAAGTTAGATAAACCGCTTAGAGGTAGTTTTTCAATGCAGTGTGCTAATGTCACTAGAAAAATGATATAAAAAGACATTAAGGCAATATTTTGCAGCTATTTATTTACACTACAACCCTTTTAATTTTAATTTAATGTTGCTCTGTGAGCTTAAAGTGTATTTTCAGCCAAAACTTTTTTTTTTATAGGTGTGGATAAAATGTGGAAGGAAGTATAGTACCCTGTCTGATTTTTACCACTATCAGGGGCTCTGTTAGAAAGATTATCTCTTTGCTTCCTGTCAGGGCAATAACAGTTTTGCCAGACAGGAAGTGATCAAATGAAATCTGCAACAGGGACCCAGACAAAAGAAAAAACATATTTATTTCTGTGTTGCTGTTGAAGATGTAACCTCACTTCCAGTTTGTTTAAACCGTTCTCATTATGGCAGAAAGTCAGGGAAAATCTCTATAATGCCACAGATAGCAGTAAAAACTGGAAAGGGCTTCTAAGGCAGCCCACTCTTTACAAAATGAAAAAAAAAATTGAATGGCCGCTATAAAAAGACTGTACCTCCAATCTTCCCACTCCTCTTATACTGTACATCACGCCCCAGTATGGCTTTGACATTTTAATTTACCTTGTACTTGTTACATAAAAAAATAATATTATTATTATTATTATTCATGATTTATATAGCTTCAACTGTTTGCAAAGTGTTTTTTCAATATAAAGGTGATAGTACAATTACAACACAATTCAATACAGAAGAAATAGGAGGTCCCTGCTCATAGAGCATACAATCTCCATGGCAGCAATACAGTGTTAGTAGTACTTTGCCATTGGAATCTGACAGGAGGAGTATTTACCTAAGAGTTTCAAGAGAACGAAGCAAGTAAAAGGAGTAGCAAGTAGAGTTTCCTTTAAATAGTGTAGTTTATAGAGCTTTTATCATGACCTAAAGCAGGGGTAGCGTCAGGAAAGAGTTCACTCGCTGGTGGCGCTGGTGATTCTATGGATTGCAGTACTAGTGTCCACCAGCAGGTGTCTTCTTGCAGCCAGTATCTATGGCGGAGGATCTCACCTGCTGGTGGTACTTTCTGATCCATGGGCCGTAGAACCAGCGTCCACCAGCGGGTGTATTCAGGCAGTGTGGGGCAGGCAGCACTTCCTCCACTCAGTTTTTACATGAGGACAATCACTGCAGTCCTATAAATACCCGGCGAGCCCTCACATGCTTGCCTGTGTATCTCTCTCATCCTGATCCTGACCCTGCAATCCTGACCCTGACCCTGCATCTAACCCGACCCTGCATCTGACCCGACCCAACCTGATCCATTCTGATCCCTATCCCGAGCCCATCCTGGACCTTCCCCTCCTGTTACCTGTTTTCCTTTGATCCCTGCCCTGCAGCCTGTCCATCCATCCTCTCCCTGTCCTGTTGTTTTCCCATCCATACCCATCTGCTGATATCCCTTTGTGTATGACCTCTGCCTGGCTTGTTTACGATTACGGTATTTCCCCTTTATTTGTATATACTATTTGTTATTGGTTGTTGCACTGGTTGTTTTCACTTGTTTGTCACCTTTTTAATAAATACCTTTTTTTCACTTACATGCGTTTTGGTCTCCTCTATGCCGTCACACAGTCTGGTCTACTAGTTCCGTGACAGGTAGGCAATCTCGACCCTCCAGCTGTGGTGAAACTACAAGTCCCATGAGACATTGCAAGACCCTGACATTCACAGGTATGACTCCTAGAGGCAGAGGCATGATGGGATTTGTAGTTTCAAAACAGCTGGAGTGTCAAGGTTGCCTACCCCTGACCTAAAGCAAGCTTTTAGGCAAGGAAGTCGGGGAAGTCGGAACCCATGTCCTGCTACTTCTAGATTAAATACTTTAGGTTTGGATCTGTGTCCAAACCATATATTTGGTGTGATGGCTATGGATCAGTAATGGATTAAATCTGGATGTACTAGGCATGAGGTGCCCCAAAAGGTCTGAGCCACAGCACCCAAGCAGCGGCCATCTAACCACTGCCTGGACCTCATCTGAACCCCATGGGATGGTTCTTTGAGCCATGAGACAAAGGGCAAGCCAAAACCATCCAAAGAAGACCTACCTGTGCTTCGTCCAAGATTTCTCCTCACATGTTCTCTCCTTCTACTTTTTTAACCAACTGCAGGCCATGCTCCAGCAAGCGCTTAAAACCACTTCAGAGCAGATCACAGATTGACTCGCCTGGGAGATCCGGGAACTAGGCCTGCAGACCACTGATTCAGAGATCCAGATGGATGACTTGGAACTTGCTATTATTGACCACACTCAAGAGCTTGAGGCACTACGCAAGGAAAACAAAATGTTGCTATTTCGCCTGGAAGATGTGGTTATCCCCTGATGAAGTTACATGATTGTGACGAACATGTGAGGGAACACAAGGCACTGGAAGTGATGTTGGACGAGTTCGCTACTCGTTTTTGATATGCCTGTTTGATACTTCACATTGTGAGTACCTGTTTTTATTATTGCTGCTGATTCCAATAAATGTTTTAAATACTACACTATCGAGCATCCCTCTTTACATCCCCCATGCCCCAATGTGAGGCTATCTGATACAGACACACCAGGGACACCAAAAGGGGACTCTGATGCCAAAGTAAAGACACACACCAGCGGAGCCTGAGACGCCAGGAGTCACCCGGAGATAGAAAGACACATTCACACGCTGTTACCTTACAGCGGTAAGGTAAGGGGACACCTATACACTAAGTTGCACGGAGAACCAGCAACCACCCACCAGTAGCACTCCATGACAGAGATTGACTACTAGCACCAGCACCTTCACCTTGATCACTGTGTATACACAGCCACCCATTCAGCTTGCACTTTATGGACATTATCTGCACTGTTTTGCTTTTAAAATTCATTTTATTTCATTTTATGGAATTTAAGTGGGAATTTGTTTATGGGAGCATATGTCACATGATGATGTAATTTTAAGTATTTATGAATTTTATTCTCACGTTTCCTTTTTTTGGTGCACTTCTCACAGTATTTGGACACTTCACTAGTCCACCTTTTATACTGTCACAGCTGATATTATATACATTGTCGCTATTTATTGACCATCCACTTATTGCCTGTAAGTATATCTGTCATGTCAGCACAATCTGCACTTTATCACCAATTTATGTATAGCGCAGCATTACTTTTACATTTAAAGATGTGGTCAAACCTGTGAATCAGGCAACTCGGAGGCCGCTGAAGAACCAACCTTTTTATCACTGCATTGTTCCATGAACTCTCACCATCTATTCCAATCGATCTCCTGGGGTTTGACAGGATCCATCAAGCACTGATAAGGTGTCAACTGGATGGTCCACCTCATGACAATAGTCAGGCTCCATTTCTACTGCACAAAAGAGCAATTACTGGCGGCTGCCTGTTCCAATGACACGCTCCAATTTCAAGGTAATACTTAACAAATCTTTTTTGACTTAGCACTGCTTATGGCAGCTAAACTTTGGCCATGAAAACCACGGGTAACAACAGATTAAGTATGCCTGGAGATTTATATTTGCCATACAAATTTCTTACCGCAGAAAACAACATTCCTGTTCCACTTCGGAAGCTTTGCAGGCCTTGCTGAAAGATTTACAGCTAGTTACACCTGACCCAGTTTTGAGACGGCACTGCCTTGCACTCCAGCTCCCTCTGCACCTCACCCACAAAAACACTTCTATTCGCACTCCTAAAAGGTCCTGCTTCCATCCACAAGGGGACTCAGATGAAGTCACATGGCTTAATCTCCACCTCACCTAGATGATGGCCCTGTCAGGTTTGCTCTCATCACCCTGCCATAACCATCCAGCCTATGGTCTGGAAACTCTTCTATTGAGCCTATTCTCTCATTTTTCACATTTGACAGCTTCATGTTTCAGCTCTGTAGTGAGCTAGTTCCTGGCTGTCACTTCACAACTTTTTATATATGTTATCTCAGTTCAGTCATATTGCATTCTAAGTCTTATTATACCTCCATTTTCCTAGTACTGTCATTGCCTAATGATTGTCTACTTCTTAGCACAATGCTGCCTTCTCTCCGATGCCATTCATGGGGCTGTTACTCATGCTAATTTGCATTTTTGCCACAGTTAATTCTCTTTCTATTCCCTCTCCCCTTTCCTTCCCTCTTCCCTGCTTCTCTCCTCCCCCTTCCCCCAACCCTAACCTTCTTTCCCTCTCCCCTCCCCCTTTCCCTTCCCAAAATCCTATCCCTGGTTTTAAATTTAGAATAACCATGTTTGTTTTTTATTTATGGTTTGGTTATATTGGTATATCCATTTAAGAGTTTTGTACTCTGTAATGTGTGATGCTTTGTCTGCCTTAAGTGCTGCCAAGAGCAGTCACTGCTCTTCCCCCTTGTACACTTCCACCCCTGGGTCAGCTGTGCTGCCCCGGCATCTGAGTGTGATTTTATTGGGCAACTATGTTTGGTTTTAAAATGTATTATTTAAATGCTAAGTTGCCTTACTATTTACACTTTGGGTATTTCCACATCCTTAGATCATTACCTCTTCTTTTTCTTTCTCCCTTTCTTCCTTAGCTCCCACTCTTTTGAGGTTGTCTGTTCTCTAATTGGCCAGGGCAACTTTTAGCTCTTTTACTTATCAGTCCTCTATGGCACAATTTATCTTTGAATGTGAAAGGTCTCAACTGCCCTCATAAAAAAAGGATAAGGCCTCTTTTGCTTCCTTGAAAGCAGGAATTGTGGCCCTTCAAGAAACACATTTTGCTATGCGATCGGCCCCACTTTTTTAGCTCTTGTTACCCACAAGTGTTTTTAACATGTGCTGGAACGAAACACATGGGGGGGTTTCTCCTGGCTTTTCATCCTACTGTCTCCTTTACTCCTCTTGCCAAAATTTGAGATCTAGAAGGCCGTTGTCTCATCTTGGTTGGCCTTTTCCAAGAGGTTGAGACCACTATAGTTGCTTACTATGCCCCTAATGCCAAGCCCATCGCCTTCTTCTCCCACTTATTGCAGATTGAACAAGCTCACCAAAAGGGAACCTTGATTCTTTGTGGTAATTCCCACTAAATTCTGCAGCCTGATCTAAATAGATCACCTTACATCTCAGACTCTTACTCCCCTTCTGTGACCTTTCAGCAGATGTTACAACAGGTAGGTCTCCTTAATACTTGGAGGGTATGTAACCCACTTAGATTTAATTATGTCTTCTATTCCCACCCCTATAACTCTTTCATGAGGATCGGCCATATCTTTATTCCCATAGCATCAAATAAGCATATTTAGTCTTTCCCATGGTCTGATCATTAAGCAGTAATTACGTTCATTTCTTTACTGATCCCTAAATCTATGGATCAGACCTAGTGGATGAACGAAGCACATTTGACTAATAAATCATACTGTTTTGATTTTCAATTTGCTATTAAGGACTACTTTCTACACAATGCTAACCCAGATATTTAACCAGTTCCTTTATGGGAAGCTCATAAACCAGAAGTAAGGGACACTTGTATTCAGGTCTCTTCTCAACTCAATAGAGATAAGAAACTCTAACTAAAACAATTAGAGGCGGACAATTACCACCACCATCTTTAGTTCCAATCTCATCCCACAACATCTAATAAACTTTTGCTGCATAGGACAAAGGTGGAACTAGATCTACTCCTGGCTGAAGATGCTGAGAAGACCATTCGTATGTTTTGTCACACCTTGTACAGTAAGGCTAATAAACCTGACACCTTTTTGGCCCTTTGCCTATGTTAACGGGACCAGGTATACAAACTAATTAGGCTAATTCCATTTATACAAGGCTAAGCCTTGGTTCTCCTCAACACAAGCCAGCACTTTTTTTCACAATTTAACTATACCTACACTCTCAGAGGCGAACAGTAAGTCCTTGGAGCAACCCGTTTCGGTTGAGGAGGTCTTCCAGGCCGGTAAATCCTTTAAACCGGGTCCAGATGGCCTGCCAGTAAACTATTATAAGAGGTTTGCAACTTGGTTAGCCCCCCTGCTAGCTAACGCTTTCAATTCCTTCCTACAAGAACTCTCCTTTGGTAGAGACACACTGACTTCCATTATGTCAGTGATACCCAAACTGAATATAGATCATACTACTTGGCCCAATTATAGACCCATATCTTAGTTGAATCTCAATATCAAACTTTTGGTGAAAATCTTAGCTTCCTGTCTCAATACCATTATTGGTCATCTAATCCACCAAGTAGGCTTCATTCCGCGCTGACAAGATAACAATTGGAGAATAATTTTAGTACAACAGATTGCCCCCCTCCACTTATTGTCTCTAGATGTAAAAAAAAGCCTTCAACACACTTTCCTGGGCTTACTTACGCTACAGCACTTAGTAGAAATGGGGTTTTGGCCCCAATTAATTCCAATGGATAGCGTCTTTATACAATCATCCTCAGGCTTACATCAAGTATTCTGGATTTCATTCAGAACAGTTTCCTATTGCTCATCGCAATACAATCATCCTCAAGCCTACATCAAGTATTCTGGATTTTATTCAGAATGGTTGCCTATTGCTCGTCGCACTAGACAGGGCTGCCCACTTTCTCCCCTGATATTTTTCATAAAGCCCCTGGCATTGTCAATTCGAGCAAATCTGGATATTAAGGTTGTTATAGTTGCCTCTTTTCATCACAGTTATGTCTGTTTGTGAACAACGGTTTACTGTTTATTTTCTCACCTCCTACTCTGTTGCCCAACTTGCTCAAGATGTTAGATTGATTTGGTTTACTATCTGGCCTTAAGTTCAACCAACATAAATCTATGGCATTAAATTCAAGGAGACCTCAAGGAGAATTTTCAGTTTCAGCCACCTCTTCCCTTCCTTACCTGGGGGTTAAACTAAGTAGCGACCCTTCCCTTCTATATCATGCTAAATACCTCCCCATGCTCATCCATTTTACCTCCCTTATGTATTACTCCCTTACTTATGACTAAAATACAAGAAAATTGTTTTTAATAATAAATCACAATCATTTTGATATGATGCGAGTAGAACTTGCAAAAAAAAGATTGTGGTATCCAAAGGATAAGGCGTATATGATTTTTAGTTTAAAAATGTACTCTGAGCAAAGGAGAAAAGGAGTGTGAAGGATCTCAAGGATCTCAGAGTGAATAAATACGCTTGATCAATCAACTCATAAGAGGAACTCTTAACCAAAGCTTTATCTGACCATACTTTGCTGTAGGGTCAAATATCTCAGGTGAGAGTACACCTAAACCAGAAAAGGAGTGCACTAGAGGGATCAACAATCACACGGTTTGATGAAAAGGAACTTTAAGGCTGGAAAGGACTGAAACGGATTAAATTGAGAGGACATTCCAGCAATATCATTCTTTATTATTATTTTTTTATTATTTATGGATTTCTAATGGTAGTTTTTACTGGTATTTGGGTAAAATAGCACTGCTCAAAAAACAAATAAATGGACTAAATCACAGAATATGCTAGCAATCAAGGCTAATTAGAAAGTTTGAATGTTCTGGTACCTGGTTCCAGCAAGAATACCCACATTTTTGCCAACCTACCCCCCCTGTCTGTTCCTGGGAATGAGTTGAGAGGGGCACCCATGTCCATATTTGGTGGACATGCCTGATCGTGAAGCATTTTTGTGGTGAAGTTTTCAAAATGGTGGCCACTTTAGTTGATCTATCCTTATTGCCTGACCCTGCTTTCGCCTTGCTTAACCATTGTCCCCCAGATTTAACGAGAGCTCAAGTAAAACACTCTATACAAGTTATGACAGCTTCCAAATAAACGATAGCGAAGGCCTGGAAGACCCTGAAACTAAGAACAGAATCAAACAAGCTATGATACATAGTAATAGTGAGGCCACGATACTAGATAGTGTTCCCAAGTGTTTCAAAGTCTGGCAGCCTTGGGTGGACCGTTTTTTCCCACCAGGCTTTGACTCCTTATTGTGGAGCCATGACTTTTCCTGCCTTGGTCCAGTTGGACGAAATAGTCTTAGGCCAGCTGGAGGCCAAGGACTTCTTTCCCTGCTTCTCCTTCTACTTCTTTTCTTTTTCCCTTTCACCTCTTTTGCTGTTGTCTTAGTAGCTGAAAATTGGGGTTTTCCATATACAGTATGTTTTAAACACCACCCTCTTTCTATGGACTGTTTGCACTGCACTATTGCTCCTATATGGTTATGCTACAAATGTTATTAGGGTCTTCTTGCTCTCCTCATTCATTTCTGCTTTGGTTGATGAATATTTGTTAGTATTTTTGCACTTTTGTGGTCTATGGTATAATATGAGCTCTCACACACTGTAAATGTATGGATAACCCATTCCTTTCTGTCATTTCGCTCCCTTATCTTGGGTTTTGTATGTTTTATCTTTTGTTTTTAATAAAATATTGGAGAAGAATCATTTGAGGAAGGCCACCCCACTAGCTTCTGGCTAGCTCTGCATAATACTACTGATTAGACATGTGCACACTGAAATATTTTGTTTCGGAATTTCGTTTTCGGACGAAAAATAAATTAATTTAGTTACTCCCCAAATTCGTTTTTATTTATTTTGTTTCGTTAAAAAATGCATTCGTCTGAAAATCTGAATTAATTAAGGTCGAATCTGTCAATTGAAGGCTTATGGTGTCTGTCGAATGAAGAAGATTCGACGGAGCACCTAAACTGTACGACGCCTCTATCGTACATTTCCATTCGAATGTTCCGCCTACAAGCTATAGAAGAATTCTAATGTTGTATGCCACTAATAATAATTATATTTATAAATTATTATTACTAGTCAACCAACTTTCAAATTCTTCTATAGCCTTTGGGCCGAGCATTTGAACAGAAATGTACGATTGCGGCGTCGTACAGTTTAGCTGCTTGTCGAATATTCTTAAAACTTTTGACAGACACCATAAGCCTTCAATGACAGATTTGACGTTTGTATGTTTTTCTCTGCTTCGTCGAATCTTCGTCGTTCATGTCGAATGGTCTACCCCAACACTGTCTCTATAATGTTGAATCTTTTCTCTCTGTGTCGAATCTTTCCTCTCTATGTAGAATAATCTTGAACTAATAGAGTTAAAGTGGTAGTAAACTCTGTACTACCAATTTTACCTACAGGTAAGCCTATAATAAGGCTTACCTGTAGGTAAAAAGAATATCTCCTAAACCTGTACGGTTTAGGAGATATTCCCCTCGCAATGAGCCACTGACTGCAGTGGCGCATGCGCAGCGGGGATTCTCGGCTAAAGGTCCGGTAGCCGCTGGACCTTGCCGGAAAGAAGTCTCCCGTGCACATGGGTGGGAGTGACGACATTGCCGCTCCAGCCAATCACAGCACTGGAGTGGCGATACCCGGAAGACACGCTGAGGCAAGATGACATCTCCCTCGGCGTGGACCAGGTAAGTTACCGACGCCTCGTTCTAAGGTAAGTATTTCATAATGAGCTAGTATGCGGTTCACACTAGCTCATTATGCCTTTTGCCTTTCAGGTATGTAAAAAAAAAAAAAGCAGCAGCGGGTTTACTACCGCTTTAAGGTTAGGCACATTCGACCACAGGTTCGATAGACACAGATTGCTGTTGTCAGCGTTATGTCAAATCTTCTATCTATATCGAACTGTTGTAGCAACGAAAACGAAAATAAAGCATTTTTTTATGTCCGATCTTTCGGATTTCGGATTCTGCACGTTCGTTTTAGTTTGTTAAAACGATAACGAAAATACCTGAAATTCGGACGAAAATGCATTTGGATAAAAACAAATGCACATGTCTACTACTGATCTATGTAGTCTTAATTTTCTCTTATTACAAACAAATTGAAACAATAAAGTCTGGTCTGTTTAAGTTCTGAAATGGTTTAAAAGATATGATTCTCTCCCGGAATCAGTATTCTATTTGCTGAAGCCCTTCTATTTGCAGAAGAGAAAAAAAAACATACATAGCCCCCTATACCAGGGGCCTCAAACTGGTGGCCCTCCAGCTGTTGCGAAACTACAAGTCCCATCTTGCTTCTGCCTTTGGGAGTCATGCTTGTAACTATCTGCCTTGCAATGCCTCATGGGACTTGTAGTTTAACAGCTGGAGGGCCGCTAGTTTGAGATCCCTGCCCTATACCCTTCCCGCACAAAGGAAGCCTGCAAAACTCTCCTATTCAAACTACCTTTGAATAGGTAGGTAATAGGTTTGAATGATACTTTCTACACTTGTCATATGACACAATGTAAAGAAGACCACCTAAATACAATAATCAAAACTGCATGAATAAGAAAACAAATAAAATACATGGTATAAGATGAGACCAGGCTAATATAAAAATTGTAAACAAAACTTTTTTACATAGATCTATACATCTTAAAATTCTATTTGGATCAACAAGATCCTTTTTTAATTGCAAAAATAGCTTTATTACATAGATCAACACATCTTAAAAATTCATTTGGATCAACATGACCTAAAATTAGCATATGTGTTACCTAACAACCTATACTTGTAATTAAATGACAACAATACCTCCTACTTATCCGCTACAGTCCTGGTCTCTAAACTTAAATATATTATGCAATCAATGACATTAGCCTTGTGGATATAGATCCTCTTACCTAAACACATTTCTCAAACAGCTTCTTCAGGACAAGTTGATGACCACACGAGGAGGTAGCAACATTTACTGAATTCAAAAAGAGATCTTATTAAAATACATTTGTAATTACATATGTTCAGTATAACAGATTTTAGACAACCTGTTTAGATTAGTATTATTCCTATTGGTGGATTTGCAGACACAAACAAATTATTCCTATTGGTGGATTTGTAGACACAAACATACATGTCCATATTCGCACCTTTAAGCCACAGCTGCAAAAACCATATAAGAGCAATTCCTGGGGGAGAACATTGAGACCCAATGGTGGACCAGAGGGGCAGCAGCTCTTAGGCATCTCTCCAAAATGAGATATTTGTAAGTATAAATTATGAGTACTATCTCCAAAGACTAGAAAATTATTACACTTGCATTGTATATGTTAACAGAATAAATATCCACAGGCAGAACTCCTCAAGACCTCTAAATACAGTATATAAAAAGTGCTTGAAACTGTGCTATTGAGTTATAGGGCCTAATATAATTTATGTCATCAAACAGTTTTCCACAATACCTCCAACATGCAACTAAGCAAAAAGTAAATATGTACAGTGGGTCAAAAAAGTATTTAGTCAGCCACCAATTGTGCAAGTTCTCCCACTTAAAGCGGTTGTATACCCAAAATTTTGACTTTTACCTACAGGTAAGCCTATAATAAGGCTTACCTGTAGGTAAAAAGAATATCTCCTAAACCTGTACGGTTTAGGAGATATTCCCCTCGCAATGAGCCGCTGACTGCAGCGGCGCATGCAAGGATTCTCGGCTTAAGCCCGGCAGCTGCCAGACCTTGCCGACGCGTGGGAGTGACGACATCGCCGCTCCCGCCACTCACAGCGCTGGAGCGGCGATACCCGGAAGACACGCCGAGGCAAGATGACATCTCCCTCAGCGTGGACCAGGTAAGTTACCGACGCCTCGTTCTAAGGTAAGTATTTCATTATGAGCTAGTATGCGGTGCATACTAGCTCATTATGCCTTTTGCCTTTCAGGTATGGAAAAAAAAAAAAAAGCAGCAGCGGGTATACAACCGCTTTAAAAAGATGAGAGAGGCCTGTAATTGTCATCATACGTATACCTCAACTATGAGAGACAAAATGTGGAAACGAATCCAGACAATCATATTGTCTGATTTGGAAAGAATTTATTTGCAAATTATGGTGGAAAATAAGTATTTTGTCAATATCAAAAGTTCATCTCAGTACTTTGTTATATATCCTTTGTTGGCAATGACAGAGGTTAAACGTTTTCTGTAAGTCTTCACAAGGTTGTCACACACTGTTGCTGGTATGTTGGCCCATTCCTCCATGCAGATCTCCTCTAGAGCAGTGATGTTTTGGGGCTGTCGCTGGGCAACACGGACTTTCAACTCCCTCCAAAGGTTTTCTATGGGGTTGAGATCTGGAGACTGGCTAGGCCACTCCAGGACCCTGAAATGCTTCTTACGAAGCCACTCCTTCGTTGCCCGGGCGGTGTATTTGGGATCATTGTCATGCTGAAAGACCCAGCCATGTTTCATCTTCAAAGCCCTTGCTGATGGGAGGAGGTTTGCACTCAAAATCTCAGGATACATGGCCCCATTAATTCTTTCATGTACACGGATCAGTCGTCCTGTTCCCTTTGCAGAGAAACAGCCCCAAAGCATGATGTTGCCACCCCCATGCTTCACAGCAGGTATGGTGTTCTTTGGTTGCAACTCAGCATTCTCTCTCCTCCAAACACGACGAGTTGTGTTTCTACCAAACAGTTCTACTTTGGTTTCATCTGACCATATGGCATTCTCCCAATCCTCTTCTGGATCATCCAAATGCTATCTAGCAAACCTCAGACTGGCCCAGACATGTACTGGCTTAAGCAGGGGGACACGTCTGGCACTGCAGGATCTGAGTCCCTGGCGGCATAGTGTGTTACTGATGGTAGCCTTTGTTACGTTGGTCCCAGCTCTCTGCAGGTCATTCACTAGGTCCCCCCGTGTGGTTTGGGGATTTTTGCTCACCGTTCTTGTGATCATTTTGACCCCACGGGGTGAGATCTTGCGTGGAGCCCCAGATCGAGGGAGATTATCAGTGGTCTTGTATGTCTTCCATTTTCTAATTATTGCTCCCACGGTTGATTTCTTCACACCAAGCTGCTTGCCTATTGCAGATTCAGTCTTCCCAGCCTGGTGCAGGTCTACAATTTTGTTTCTGGTGTCCTTCGACAGCTCTTTGGTCTTCACCATAGTGGAGTTTGGAGTGTGACTGTTTGAGGTTGTGGACAGGTGTCTTTTATACTGATAACAAGTTCAAACAGGTGCCATTAATACAGGTAATGAGTGGAGGACAGAGGAGCCTCTTAAAGAAGAAAATACAGGTCTGTGAGAGCCAGAAATCTTGCTTGTTTGTAGGTGACTAAATACTTATTTTCCACCATAATTTGCAAATAAATTATTTCAAAAATCAGACAATGTGATTGTCTGGATTTGTTTCCACATTTTGTCTCTCATAGTTGAGGTATACCTATGATGACAATTACAGGCCTCTCTCATCTTTTTAAGTGGGAGAACTTGCACAATTGGTGGCTGACTAAATACTTTTTTGCCCCACTGTATGTATGAAATTATGGTTCTTACTTCTTAGAGTGCTGTGAGCCAGGACCAGGATTTGCTGGACCATGTCCAGCTACATTAATAAGCAATGGTTTGTCAGTCAAAAAAGCCAAGTTAATACAACAATATACACATCCAAATGACAAAATGCTCACCTACTGTTAGACCATCAACCATATTGTTCAGAGAATCCCACAGAGTGCTTGCAACCACCACCCTCCCAACCTCTGTGTATATAGGTGTTTCTTGTGCGTAGGGGATGATGTAATCGGATGCCATTGAGCATATGCAAGATAGTGCCTGCTTGGATGCAATGCAATACAAGGGCAGACCATTTGAGCACTGTCCCTAAGGATGCTGCACATCAAGGGAAGGCAGACCCTGCAAACATAGGGACTGCCTTCTCAATGCTTGCATGCAGGTAAATTTAAAGAGTGTAATCGATTTTCCTGAAAGTGGTGCCCATGTGTCTGCCCACCAAAGAATATCCCCCACATCCAGTGCCACAGCCCAAAAAGGTGGAATATAAGTGATCTGCAATAAAATACAATGTAAAAACTTAACAAAACATGATAGCTACCCCTAAGTGGGTATATACAGATATAAAGCAACGAATGGATTCAAACATCATGTAGACTGCCAATATTTATAGAAATGGCTTGAAGCTAGCCAGAAGCATTAAGGTGTGCTCATGGAATGTCCGGGGGGTAAAAGACCCGGTCAAAAAACAAGCAATTTTTTCAACAGCGGAAGCGGGTAATATTAAGATACTGTGCCTGCAGGAGATGCATCTGGACAGGGAGACGATTAGTATACTAAAACATAAGAGATACCGTGTACAATACCATTCCATATACACCTCCTATTCAAGGGGGGTAAGTGTACTGGTGGATTCTGGACTGGTGTTCTCCTGCAGGCAGAGCAAGGTGGACTCGAAGGGACGTTATATATTCCTTTTTTGCCGGATAGAGACAAAGGACTATGTGGTGGCTAATATTTATATCCCTCCTTCGTTTAGCACAGAGATACTTTGAGAGTTAATGGAATTCGTTATGGATAAGACGGGTATACCTGTTATAGTGGCGGGGGACTTTAACATGACGATGAACAAAAATTTGGATAGATTCCCGGCCGGGGCCTTCGCCGCTCGCATGCCTGGCAGCCCCCTTCTACAATTTTGTGGGGAGACGGCGCTGGTGGACGTTTGGCGGGGAAGACACCCGGGGGAAAGACAGTTCTCCTGCCACTCAAAAACGCACGCGACACTGTCCAGGATAGACTTTGTACTTTGTAATGAAGAAGCACTGGGGGAGGTGGGGGAGGTGGAATACGAACCCAGAGTTATCACGGATCACTCAGCAGTGACTTTTGAAATCATGATAGGTAGTGGCCGCAGCAAAAGGGATTGGAAGATGAACCCATTTTGGTTGGAAATAATTAAAGAGCCGGGGGCGATAACTGCTAGCATAAAGGAGTTTATAAACTTGAATAAAGGCTCAGCTTCAGGGGGGGTTATATGGGATACTTTGAAAGCATTCCTGAGAGGAATCTTAATTCAAAAAATTTCACTCATTAAAAAACAATCACGTTCCAAGGAGGTGGCAGCAAGGGAGAAGGTGAAAAGGGTAGAGGTTAGATACGTGGAAAACCCAACCTCGGAGAGACACAAAGAATGGCTGGAAGGACAGGAAGTGTATAAAAAGCTGCTGCTGGGAAAGGCGGAAAACAAAAGGCTGTTCCAAAGGCAGTCCTTCTTTGGGGAGGGTGAGAGAGTTGGTAGAATCCTGGCCCTAATAACTAGGGCCAATGCTCCTCTATCTGTCATTCCAGCAATTCATGATGAGGAAGGGGAAATTAAGAGCGGAACCCCGGAAATAGTAGAAGTCTTTAGAAAAAATTATTAACAGTTGTATAGTAGCACGCAGCATAGCGGTGTAGAAGGAGAAATGGAGACCTTTTTTGAAGGACTGCAGATTCCCCAGCTATCAGAGGAAGACAAAGAGGGACTGGAGGCACCGCTTGCGCTGGAAGAGCTACAACTGCCAATAGCCAATATGGCAGGCCAAAAGCTCCCAGGACTCCTGGAGGTATTTAATTTGGCGGCAGGTGAAGGGAAACTACCGGCATCTATGACAGAGGCAACAATTATCGTTCTACTAAAAGAGGGAAAAAAACAATTTGAGACATCTTCATATAGGCCGATATCTTTATTGTGCTCAGATGTGAAGATTCTAGCCAAAATACTGGCAACGAGATTAAACAAAAAGGGTGGAATGGAAGAGGAAATAGTGGAAATTTTTATCTTTGCGATATTTGATATATACAATGCTATATTCAAAGGATGTTGGTTGTATGCTTATATGTGGTGTAAACCAAGAATAAAATAAAAAAAGATTTGATTTAAAAAAAAGATTAACCAGAAACATCAAAGGGGAGTGAAGGAGTACAAAGTCCTATATATTTAAATCCCCAAATGGTTACCTTGGATGTACCCTGTGAATGGACCTCGCAAGGCTGCGGCGTCTACACGTGTGTGGAGGTGAGGGACTGCTTCTGGGAGGACGCTTTATACCCGCCCAAAGTTCATGCCGCCAACGTCCAGCTGAGTCGGCTAAGATGGAAATACCGCAACCACCTCACGGCGCCTATCCATGACGAGATGAGGGTGCGGTGCGTGGCGCCGATGCGCTCTGGGATCCCGCCCCGTCCCCCTGGCGCTTCCGCCCAAAAAAGGACGGAAGCAGGGGAGACAGCGGCGCCACGCACCGCCCCTCATCTCGTCATGGATAGGCGCCGTGAGGTGGTTGCGGTATTTCCATCTTAGCCGACTCAGCTGGACGTTGGCGGCATGAACTTTGGGCGGGTCTGTATACCGCCCTGGCTATATCCCCGCCCTATGCAGGGTTTGGCTAGCGTGACGCTGGTGGTGATCATCACTACGTGTGAGACGCATATAAAGCGTCCTCCCGGAAGCAGTCCCTCACCTCCACACATGTGTAGATGCCGCAGCCTTGCGAGGTCCATTCACAGGGTACATCCAAGGTAACCATTTTGGGATTTAAATATATAGGACTTTGTACTCCTTCACTCCCCTTTGATGTTCCTGGTTAATCTTAATGGACCTACTCATCCATTTTAGATAACCATCCACCACTCTGATCAACTTTGGCTACACTGTGGAGATGGCGGTCTGCAGCTACTTGCACTTTGGGAGTGATGCCGATGCGTCTTAGCTATTGCTGTGTTTTTTGCTACCTCAGCTCCTGGGATGGATACCTCTTGAGGCCCAGTTTCCACTCACACTATCACCGGTATAATGTAAGTACCCAGAATTGACACTTTGTGTCTGCTGGTTGCACATCATTCATTTTTTATATTATTATACTCTGTTATTTCAGATGTCCTTTAACATCTGCCCCTGATGAAGTGATACTCACAGAAATGCGTTGGGCACCTTGGATGTAGCCACTTGCTAATAGCACTCTATTTATTTTCATGATTTTTTTTTTATCTATTTATATCCATACCCAGTTACCATGTGTTGTCCAGTCTATACAATGCCAATTGTTATTATCCATTTTGCCAAGTTATATCATTTGACTGTTATGTACACTAATTTGTAGGTTACGTCATGCGCACATGCCCATGTTACCTTTTTATATTGTGATACATCAGTACTATATATATGTAATAAACTTGACTTCGTCTTTAATTCAACCCCTGCCTGTCAACTGTCTCAAAGTCCCATTATTCCCCTTTCCTTTGCCTTATCAGGGATGGAGGCACTTTCCCCAGGTGCTTCATTTAAAGTCCCAACTTTCTTTTTGATTATAATTGTGTTATAGACCCACATATCTGTAACTAGTGTGTTTAATAGTCCTTTTCTTATATAATAAATATGATCGTAAATTCTGCACCAAAACGGTTTCTTAGTTTTTCCTACATAGAAAGGGCCACATTGGTGAAACATAATGTATATCCCCCCTCTTGTTTGGCAGTCTTTAATGTGTTTTGCTTTGTGTAACATCCCATCTGGCAGCCTTAAAGTTGTGAAATAGTTTGATAGGCAGAAGGACTTTATGGGCACAACACAAATAGATAAAAATTCTTAAGTTTTATAAAAAATTGACAATGCAGTAAAAATTGCTCACAAATTAAATGACTAGAATAGCACAACCATTCATATAAAAAAACACTAATGACAAATAAACACACCACCCAGTAGACAGTAGGCAATAGAAAGATAATGTACTGAGCTGAATGACAACAGGGTCACCTCCTACAGTATAATGAATATTGATAGGACAGTTATTGATTGGCGGTGTGTCATAAGTTGCTCATTTCTTTTTTTTTGTTTACAAAAGTTTATTGGAAAAAAATAGATAAGGCAGTTACAAAAAAATAGTGCATGTAAGGTTATGACAAACATAATGCAGTAGATATTGTAGGATACAGCGTTGATTGTATGGATACAGCATATAGAAGATATTCTCTATGTATGTGGATGTGAGATGCAGGAAGATGAGAGGAAGGTGTAATGATTAGGGGGGGGGGGGCAGAAGGGGACAAGTGTGTTGTTTTTCTCCTTTTTTTTTTTTTTTTTTTTTCATTTTCCTTTTTTTTTTTTTTTTTCCCTTTTTTGGGTTATCCGATGGGGATCTGGTCTATGATAGGGATATCCCAATAGGACCATTTTAGTACGTATATGTGTAACGAGTCGTTTAGGGTATGGAAGATTTTTTCTGAGAGTTTGAGCAACTCCATTCTGTCGAGTACTTGGGACCAGAGTAGTGTTTGTGATTTCCAATTAAGGGCTACCATCCATTGAATGGAGCTACATAGAGAGTGGAGCAGTCTTAGGCAGGGTTTGGGGATGTTAGGGTGTTTACCATAAAGGAGACATAATTGAGGAGAAGGGGAGATAGTGTGACCAGAGGAATCTCTAAACCTATCCAGAGCTGTGAGCCAAATCCTGTTCACTTGCGGGCAGCTCCAGAAAATATGAAGGATCGTTCCTTGTTCAGGGCAGCCTCTAAAACAGAAGGGGGAGATAGAGGGGTAGAAGGAATGTAGCTTGGTAGGAGAAAGGTACCATCTAGTGAAGAGTTTTAAAGGAGTTTCTCTAAAAGCAATTGCTTTATTGCTTAAGCGAAGGTTATTCGACATAGTGTTCCACTCCTCAACTGAGATGGAGATATCAAGGTCGGATTCCCAACTGAGCATTGGGTTGGATTTGTCTTGTAGTGTAGAGTTGTTGAGGTATTGGTAGAAACTGGAGATGAGACCTCTGTCTCTGGGGGAAGAGATACATATTTTTTCAAAAAGGGTGTTAGAGATATCTGTTGAGAGCGCATAATACTTAAGAAAGAAGGATTTAATTAGTTCATATTGTACCCGTTCGGATAAGGGTAGGTTAAATTTTTCCTGTAAGGTTGGAAATGAAATGAATTTCCATTTGGATTGTAGGGATTTTAGTGTGGTCAAGTTATTCATTAACCAAGGTGAGAGAGGAGATCTGTCTCTAAAGGCAGTACCAAGTCTAGCATCACCTACATATGATGCCAGGGGTGGGGGAGAGGAGGAAAGAGTGAATGTATCTTTGATTTTAAGCCAGAGTTGGTAAAGGTGTGCAACTATGATATTGTGTTTAGTGAGGTTTCGATATAGGATTGAATTGGACCATTGGATACCCTGCAGGTGATATGGTAATATGGAAGAGGATTCAAATCTGAGCCATGGAATGTCTGAGTTCTGAGTATACCACTGGCTCATTTGAGAAAGCTTTGTTGCGATAAAATAAAGCCAGACGTTTGGAAGGCCCAAACCACCTTTTGGCTGAGGTCTATGTGCAAGGATATAACTATGTCTGGGTTTTTTATCTGCCCAGATAAACTTGTTTATTTGTCTTTGAATACGAGTTATTTTAGATTTGGGGATGTTTATGGGGAGAGCTCTAAAGTAGTATAGAAGTTTGGGTATTATAGACATTTTAACTGCGCATATTCTTCCGAGAAAAGAGATGTGATAAGAGGACCAAGTTTTAAGTAGGGAGGAGATGTGATTCAAGAGGGGAATATAGTTAAATTTATATAGAAGGTTGTGGGAGTGTGAGATATGTACTCCTAAATATTTAAATGACTTTGGGCACCAAGTGAAATGGAAGTTATTTTGTAGCAGAGTTTGGAGATCTTGAGGGATATTAATTGGGAGGGCTGAGCATTTATTGGTATTAATTTTAAGACCTGAAATTTTGTGGAAATGGTCGAGTGTTTTTAAGAGTATGGGGATGGATGTGAGAGGTTCTGTAAGAAACACTAGGGCATCGTCTGCATAAAGACTAATTTTGTATTCATCTTGTAGTTTGGGGTAGACTTTGATATCGTTATTGTATCTAATGGATAGAGCTAAGGGTTCTAAGGCTAAGGAAAATAATAATGGGGATAGGGGGCAGCCCTGTCTTGTGCCTCTGCCTAAAGGGAAAAAGTCTGAATTGTTTCCTGGGATTTTTATACGTGTTTGTGGGGAATGATAGAGGGCATTGAAGCCCTGAAGGAATTCGTGTGGGATACCAAATTTAGGGAGAAGGGTGTTGAGGTATGGCCAACTGACGCTATCAAAGGCCTTATGGATGTCCAGGCTAAGGAGGCAGACTCTGCTAGAATGTAGATTGGCGTCTTGAATTATATTGGTGGCAAGTCTTATGTTATCTACAATCTGTCGACCTGGAATAAATCCAGTTTGGTCGGGGTGGACTAGGGGGGAAATAACCTTAGCTAGTCTATCTGCAAGTAGCCTATCGAAGATTTTTATATCGTTATTTAGAACAGAAATGGGACGGAAGTTTTGGGGGAGGGTGTGGTCTTTGTGGGGTTTGGGGATGAGGGACATGTTGGCAAGTAGCATCTCATCAGGGAAGTGATTTCCTTCTAAGATGAAATTAAAGAGTTTAGTAAGGTGAGGGGATATGAGGGAGGAGAATTTTTTGTAGTAAGAAGATGTGTAGCCGTCTGGGCCTGGGGCTGTGGAGTTTTTGAGTGATTTGATAATATTGGTTATTTCAGCATCAGTACATGGTATTTTAAGAGAGTCAGCTTGTGCTTGGTTTAGGGAGGGGAGTTGTATATTTTCTAACCATGTTTCCGAGTTTGGATCAGGGGGGCCACTGGGATTTGAGAGTAAGTTTTTGTAGTAGTTGGTGAATATCTTCAAGACCTCTTTTGGGTGTGTGACTATGTTACCCTTCGTGTCTCGTAGTTTATAATTGTGTGTGGGTCTGCAGTCCTGTTTAAGTTTTCTAGCAAACATGGTCGAGGTTGAGTTACTATGTAATAGGAATTTTGCTTTGGAAAACCTGAGGGATCTTTCTGTATTAGATGAGAGAATTAGGTCTAGAGCTTTCCTTTTAGATTGTATCTGTAAAGTGATATCCTGAGAGGGGGAGATTTGTAGTTTATTATATAGATGCTCTAGATCTTTGGTGAGAGATCTAATATCTGCGAGTCTCTCTCGATTTCTAGTAGCTGTTAGGTTAATCAAGTGACCGCGGATGACAGCCTTATGAGCAACCCACAGAGTTGTAGGAGAAGTTTCGTCATTTATGTTTTCAATGAAATAATTTTCAATATGGGTGGTCACTGCCTGTGTGTTAGAGGCATTAGTAAGAAAAGAATCATTTAATCGCCAGTTGAAAGGCGAGGTGGAGAGGCCTATGCATGAAGTTTCCAGGGATGTGATATTGTGGTCAGACCATGGGCAGGGATGAATAAGAGCTTGAGAGGAATTGGCTAAGATGATGGGGGTGCAAAAGATGTAGTCAAGTCTGGCGTAACTATCATGGGGATGGGAGTAGTGTGTGTAGGATTTTACTCCTACATTATGAGCACGCCATGAGTCCACTAGTTGAAGTTTATTAATGGATCTGTTCATAGATTTCGAAAAGGCCTGTGAAGAGGGAGAGATCTTACTTCTGTCCAATGCTGGGTGGGCGGAGAGGTTAAAATCTCCGCCCACAATAAGATGAGGGGAGCTATAACGGTCCAGGGTTTCAAAAAAATGAGTGAAAAATGTTGATTGGGAGGTGTTAGGTGCATAAACAGATGCAATCGTAACTTCACGGTTGTTTATAGTGCCTTTAAGAATGATAAATCTGCTATTGTCGTCTTTGTGAACTGACTGAATGTCAAAAATGATTGAGTTGCGTATAAATATCGCCACTCCTCGTGTTTTGTTTTCAAAAGTAGTGTAGTGAAATTGATTGTAGGATTTATTAAAGTACTTAGGGCAGTTAGAGTCCGCAAAATGCGTCTCTTGTAAGAGAAGGATATCTGCGCCCAATCTTTTGTAATGGAGAAAAGCCTTTTTCCTTTTATGGGGAGAGTTGAAACCCTGGACGTTATGGGATAATATTTTAAGACCCATTATATATTAGAATAGCGTAGCTATGATTAAGGGGGACCCCCTCTGTATGGATATGGGGAGAAAGAAACCACTGTATATTGATCTCATGTGAGTACTTTGTAAGGTGAATGGAGTTAAACCAATGTATGTACTGCAATACGTTGAGAATATATGAAAGTGAG
Organism: Rana muscosa; assembly: GCA_029206835.1. Lineage (NCBI taxonomy): Eukaryota > Metazoa > Chordata > Amphibia > Anura > Ranidae > Rana > Rana muscosa. The sequence goes on along the minus strand of CM055117.1, from coordinate 713,393,745 downwards.
CATAAGTCAAATGTTCCAGATGCTGTAAGAAAGTAAACTATAGTTTCAGATATAAGAATACTGTACCAAGAAGATATTAAAGCCTTAACATTTCCAAATTTTGAGATTTTTCTAAAGTGTGCCCTAAGGGTCGTTAGAACTGAAAATACAAAGATAACATGTATAAACGTGGGGACAGAAGAAATTCTGTCACAAAAACAGTTAATTGAAAAATTGGTAGGACTAAAAGTCCTAATCCCGTTATACAAGCCTGGGATCCCACCATATAATGGAGAGATCACCTGACCTGCCAGCAGGAGTGGGGGTCAATCTAGCGGCGACAGAAGCTCCAGGCCTATTGAAAAACAATATAATCTTTTTTCTGTCCTTTTTCTTTCTATTCCTTACTCCTTTCTCCTAGCGGCTGAACCAGCCAGTTAGAAACTGAGAGCATTTTCAAGAGATTAGTGTAAAAATATTCTGGGAAGGGAAAAAAAAATAAATAAACAATTTCTTTCAAACCCAGGCAAGCAGCATGGATTATGTGGATATCATAAGAAGATACTTGACATGTCTAAGAACATATGAGTATAAAAGGCCATGCAAATTCTGTCATTTTGTGAAGAAAGAGAAAAAAAAAAAAAAAAACCTGAGCAATAATGTTCGTTCTGGTGTCGAATGAGAAGAAGAGCAGACAGCTGCCTGCATGAAGAGGGAGTCGCCATAAGTGGGGACTTTGCCAGGAGATATCCATGCTGAAGTACAGTACCTTGTAATAGCACAGGGATGGTGAAAGTATTATGAAAAAAAAAAAATAATTTCTCTTCCCCTTTCCCTCTTTCCCCTCTTCTGGACCCTCCTCCATCCCTCGATGTATCGGTCCAATCTTTCTTGATGGTGTTCCCTTGGCCTCGGAAAGGATGAGGTTCAGAGTGGTGTGTAGAGGGCTGTAGAGGGCTGAGAAAATTCCAGATCACGTTTCTGGTTCTAGTAAGCTTGAAAGAGTCTTCTTTGGTCTCTCTGATTTCTTCTAGTGGAGGGGGTAGACCAGATAGGAGAAGGTCTGGGAGTCGGTGGGGGGCGATTCGGGGGGTCTTGTTGAACAAGTCCCAGTTTCACTAGCAGCTCCTTACCCTCTATAATGTTATATACTGTGTAAGTCGTACCATTATGAGGGATAGAAAGTTTAAATGGAAAACCCCATCGATATTTGATTCTTGCTGCTTGTAGTATATTAGTAACTTCTTTCATCCTACGCCTCCTGTCCAGTGTGGCTGGGGAAATATCAGGGTATATCTGCAGTCTTTTACCCTCAAAAGTGATATTAGGTGTGTTTCTGGAAGCGTGCATTATTTCCTCCTTGACGAGAAAGTCACGCATACACATAATTATGTCTCTGGGGGGCTTGTCTGGAGTGGGTTTGGGACGGAGAGCTCTGTGAATCCTGTCACACAGAAACTCTGTGGAGGATTTGCCAGGCAGGAGGTCCTGAAAGATTTTTGTGACTGCAGGCACCAAGTCTGTGACGGTTTCAGGGACTCCACTCAGTCTTATATTATGGCGCCTGTTTCTATTGTATAAATCTTCGACTTGGGCCTGCATAAAGGCAAAGTTATCTGCAAGATTCTCATGGTCTTTTCTCAAATCATTGTGTGCCAGGGAGAGCTCATCATGTTTGGCCTCAAGTTTGTCTGTGCGGTTGCCTATGCTGGCTATCTCAAGTGAGAGGGCCGCAGTAGAATTATGTACTTCCTTTTCAATTTTTTCCACTAGCTTATCAAAAATAGTGGTGAGGCTAGCATCTAGGTCTGCTTTAGTGAGGGGGGTATTGTACTCACTGTTCCCCTGGGAAGCTGCCGGGATGTGGTTATCATGAGACACATGTGTCTCAGTGCTGCTGCCGCCGCCATCTTGAGGAGTCTTGCAGGCTCTCTGTTCCATGTTCAGGAGAAGGTTGGTGAGGCACTTTTGAGAGCGCCGATATCGCTGTTTTTTGCCGATTGGCATGCACAGAGCTTTCAGGGTGCTGGGTGAAATAGCTGGGAATAAGTGCAAATTGCCCTGGGTAGCTGGCCTGGAAGGACCGGGTCTCACGGAGCACGGCTCAGGCACGTCCTTCCTGCATCGCGTCGCGCATGCGCCCCCCAAGTTGCTCATTTCTTAACCCGACATGTTGCGCGATTATAATCGCTTCCTCAGGAGTTTTTGAAATATCTATAGAGTTAAAAATACATAGCATAAGAACTCAAACAAAAATATATACAAAAGAACATATGCATTTGGTCCGCTGCTTCCAAGAAACCACATAACCCACCACAGCATCTCAAGAGACCCAAGAAATAGGAAGAGAAACAAGGGAACAAGGAAGAAAAAGAAAGAAAGAAAGGGTAGGAAAATGAGAATAGGATTCCCCCTAGACATCCAACCAGGAGGAAAAAATCCAGAAATCAGTGCAGAGGCCTAGAAAAATGTGCAACCCAGTCAGTAAAAAGTGGACTGTATATGACTTACATTGGATCAATAAAGATTTAGGGCACAGAAGGAGGATGCGGTCAATCAGAAGACGGAAGTAACAAAAATTATTCCTCAAACTGGTTTGAAGAGCTGAGTCTATATAAACATATAAGTCAATCAGAAGGATATGTGTGGACACACAAGGTCTATACCATACCTGTAAATGTATGGAAATTTAGAACACTGTTTGCAAAGATGACAAGAGCAGACTTACCAAGAGGGGGGCAGAGTAAATACTGGAGTATCCCTCACGAGCAGGGCATCGGGATGGTACGTACTTTCCTCTATGAGGAACCTCACACTTGATGGAAATACAATGAATTTATACTCATACTTCACCAATTTGTTTTAACCCACAATTGGTTTGGTTTTAACGGTTCCCACTACCTCCAGGTGCAAGATGTAGCCATGGGCACTTATTGCGCACCGCCCTACGCCAACTTGTACCTGGGGGGTGGGAATGTTATATTTTTTCTGATGAGGGATTGTCCGCCTACACTGAGCAGGTGTTATGTTGGATGCGTTACATCGACGACATCTTCTTGGTGTGGACAGGCACACTTGACTCCCTCAGGGTCTTCATTGATCTATTGAACCACAATTCCTTCAATTTAAAATTCACACTCAACTTTGATAACCTCAAAATTACCTTCTTAGATCTAACAATCTTTAAGGACCAGGATGGTTGCCTGGCAACGAGTCTTTACCGCAAGGAGACGGCAGGCAACACTATGTTGCACGCCAACAGTGCACATCCGGCTGCAATAATACGCAGTATTCCGTATGCTCAATACATACGACTTTGGCGTAATTTTATTCACATGGAGGATTTCCAGAGAGAAGCACAGATGTTGCGAACACAATTACTAGCTGGAGGCTATAGTAAGTCGCTTCTACGCAAAGCCTACAACAAGGCTCTGCGACAAACTAGAAGCGACTTGCTCTTCCATAAAACAAACTTGTCCGAATCGAGAGCACCTTTTCAAATTATTACACGCTTTTCATCACAACATCAAGAGGTACGCAATATACTGACCAACCACTGGCATGTGTTACACCAAGATCCTACCGTCCGCAAACACATAGGCAGTAGGCCTGAAGTAACCTTCAGACGTGCCAGCTCATTACGAGATAAGTTAGTGTCAAGTCACTATGCAGCACCCCCAAACCATGAAACTAAAAGGTATTTACCAATGTGGGCAATGCAAATTCTGCCCATGGATCTCCATGGGACATAGCTTTACTCTACCCAATGGAGAAAGGTTCGGCCCCAAATTCAGAGTGGATTGCAACACACAGGGGGTTGTATATTTGATGACATGCGTGTGTGTGGAGTTTTCTGTGTCGGCAAGACAGCTCAAAAATTCTGGCAGCGAATTAAAGATCATGTATTATCAGGCGAGTACTCACGGAGGCCGAGATGCTGAGAGTGGTTCACCCTTGCACCCAAGCGCACTCCGCCCCCTGGAGGTGAGACAGGGAGAGGACGGCACAAGGGAGCACTGGCTACCAGCAGGTAGAGGTGTCTTGCTGGAAGGTCTAGTGGTGATGGGTAGACAGAGAGCAGGCCGAGGGTCAAACACCAAGGAGTAGACAAGTTCAGGCAGGAACCAGCAGCAAGTGAACAAAGTCCAGGCAAGAACTAGCAGCGGGTAAACAAGTCCAGGCAGAGACTAGAAGCAGGCTGAGCAAAGAAGTCCCAGGTACAGGCAGGGGGTCAAGGGCTGGAGACAACAGCAGATCCGAGTCACAGGCCGAGGGTCAAACACTGGGAGAGAGGTAGAAGTCCGTAGAGCAAGCCAGGGGGTCAGGTGCAGGAGAGGTAGTAGAGTAGTCAATCCGGTCCGGGTCACAGCAGGAGATCAAATGTAAATTTTTCAGGTACTAGGAACACAGGAATGCTGACAAACCAGCAACCAGACTGTGTCACTGAACCTGTTTAAATAGGCCCGCCTGTCATCCTATTGGCGCGCCATTGCGCACGCGCATTGCGCCATTGCACACGTGCATGCGCCGGTGCGCGCACCCGTGAACGCCGGAGCGCCGATCCACCGCGCAGGCGCAAGCGCCGAAGCGTTGTTCCGCCGTGCATGCGCGCTGGGCGCAGATTGGTGACACTAGGTGGGGAATTTCCCTGACAGTGCCCCCCCGAGGGGCGGACTCCGGACACCCAGACTGGCCATCAACTCCGGATGTTCCTGGTGAAAGGCTCTGATTACGCGGGGAGCATGCAGATTCCTGGATGGCTCCCAAGAGTTGTCTTCCAGGGGGTACCCCTTCCACTTTACCAGATATTGCAACTGTCTGCCTCTTTTCCTGCAGCCCATGATGGATTCCACCTCATATTTTTTCCCCATCCACCTCAACTGGTGGGGGAGGCTCATCTCTTCCAGGAAAGGAGCTGGGAGTAACGGGTTTTACAGAGATGAGTGGAACACTGGGTGAATGCTGTAGGAAGCAGGCAATGCCAGTTCAAAGGCCACGGGGTTGATTGCCCGTTTGATCTTGAAGGGTCCGATGAATCTAGGTCCTAGCTTCCGTGAGGGAATAGGCAATCGGAGATTGGTGGCAGAGAGCCATACTTCCTCCCCCACCTTGAAAGCTGGGTTTTCCTTCCTTCCTCGGTCATAGAATTTCTTATAGGACTCTTGGGCATTCTGCATCATTCCCCGGAGTCTTTGAAAATTCTCCTGAACAGAGGCCACCCGGTCCTGGACCGCGGGGACAGAACTCTCTGGGATGTTTTCAGGGAGAAAGGAGGGATGGAAGCCCGAGTTGGCCCAAAAGGGGGTCTGATTAGTAGCGGAATGCACTGAATTATTGTAGGCGAATTCTGCATATGGGAGCAGGGATGACCAATCGTCCTGAGAAGCAGAGCAGAAGCAACAAAGGTATTGCTCCAGAGTTTGATTAGTTCTTTCCGTCTGGCCGTTGCTCTGGGGGTGGTAGGCTGACGAAAGGCAGGTTTTGATTTCCAGGGACTTGCAGAGTTCCCTCCAGAATTTAGACGTGAACTGGACACCCCTATCGGAGGTGATGCTTTTCGGTACTCCGTGAAGCCTGGTTATCTCTTTGAAGAAGATTCTGGCGGTATCCGCTGCAGAAGGAGTCCCGATCATAGGTAAGAAGTGTGCCATCTTGGAGAGGCGGTCGAGAACGACCAGAATTGTGGTAAATCCTCCGGAAGGAGGCAAGTCAACGATGAAATCCATGGACACGTCTGCCCATGGACGTTCAGGGATGGGTAAAGGCTTGAGTAGACCCCAGCTTTTGGTGTTCGGCCCCTTATTACGCTGACACTGAGTGCAGGAGGCGACGTATGTCTTACAATCCTGCCTCCAGCCTGGCCACCAGAAGGAGCGCGAGACTAGTTCTGTGGACTTACGTACGCCAAAATGACCGGCCAGCTTGAGGTCATGAAAAGTTCTCAAGACCAGGGGTCTTGTTTCCAAAGGGACGAAGATCTTGTCTCGGGACCAGAACAAATCGTCGCGCTTCTCCAGGGATGAAGTGACAGGATCAGAACAGTGCCCGGAAGTGGCTTTGATGGAGGTTAGCAGGTCAGCCTGAGGAATCAACAGGAAGTTCTGAGCTGACAGGATGATACCTGGTTGTGCTGACTGAGGGGTTTCAGGAAACATCCTGGATAGCGCGTCCGCCTTCCCATTTTTGGAACCGGGTCTGTAGGAAATATGGAAGTTAAACTGGGTAAAAAAGAGAGCCCAACGGGCCTGCCTGGGTCGTAGGCGTTTAGCTGTTCTTAAATACTCCAAATTTTTATGATCTGTGAAGATCATGATGGGGTGGACTGCCCCCTCCAGAAGGTACCGCCATTCCTCCAGAGCGAATTTTATGGCCAGTAATTCTCTGTCTCCTACATCATAATTCCGTTCCGGTTGAGTAAATTTTTGAGAAGCAAAGGCTACTGGGTGCAGAAGGGCCTTGGGGCCTTGTCTTTGGGAGAGAATGGCCCCTATGGCTGTCTCGGAGGCGTCCACTTCCAAGGTAAATGGCAGTAAAGGATCTGGGTGCATAAGTACCGGTGCTGAGGTAAAGGTGTTTTTTAAGCGGGTGAAGGCTTCCTGGGCTTCCTGCGACCAGTAGAAATGGTTGCCCTGCCGAGTATGTTGAGTGATTGGTGCTACAATGGAGGAAAACCCCACAATGAATCTCCTATAAAAATTGGCAAAGCCTATGAACCGCTGTACCCCCTTTTTGTCAGTTGGAGCTGGCCATTCTTGAATTGCCTTCACTTTCTGTGGGTCCATCGCGACCCCTCCGATGGAAATGATAAAGCCGAGAAATTGCACAGTGGTTTTTTCGAAGTCACATTTCTCGGCTTTGAGGTAGAGTTTATGCTCTCTAAGGATGGTGAGGAACTTCATGACATGAGTCCGGTGAAGTTCAATAGAAGCTGAAAAAACAAGGATATCATCCAAAAATACTAATAAAATGTCGTCAAGATGTTGTCTGAAAATGTCGTTGACCAGATGTTGGAAGGTGGCTGGAGCATTACAAAGTCTGAATGGCATAACCAGGTATTCGTAATGTCCGAAACGAGATCTAAAGGCGGTCTTCCACTCGTCTCCAGCCCTGATGCGAAAGAAGTTATAGGCTCCCCGCAGATCCAATTCAGAAAAGATCCGAGCAGATCGGAAGCGCTGAAACAACTCCGGGATAAGGGGTAATGGGTACCTGTTTTTGATGGTTATTTTGTTTAGCTCCCGATAATTGATGCAGGGTCATAGGGAACCGTCTTTCTTTCCTACAAAGAAGATCCCGGAGAGGAAGAAGGGCGAATAAATTTCTTCTCAAGGTTTTCATCAATATAGGCCTTGAGGGCCTTCAACTCGGTTTCAGACAGAGGGAAGATACGTCCGAACGGAATTTCTGAGCCAGGCAGGAGATCGATGGGACAATCGTAGGGCCGATGGGGTGGTAGATGATCGGCTTGCTGCTTATCGAAGATGTCCCGAAACTCCAGATAAACTGGGGGAACATGCTGCAAATTATCTGGTTTGGCGATCATGGAAGCACAGGTGGTAGAGGCTGAGGCAAGACAGTGCTGGGAGCAGTAGGATGAGGTAAAGCTAACTTCTCTTTTTGCCCAATTTATGAGGGGCTTGTGCGCCTGCAGCCAGGGGAGACCCAGAATGATGGGGAACATTGGAGAAGGGATGAGGTTTAACCGGAGGAACTCTTGGTGGCCTGAGTCAGAAACAGCAAGGATGGGTTTGGTTTCCTGTGTAACAAGCCCCAAGTGGGGTAGGGACCCATCTGCCAGGTGTATCTGGAGGCAGTGGTCCTTAGGTTGAATAGGGACATTAAGACTTGAGGCCAGTGAAGAGTCCAGGAAACAGCTGCAGGCTCCAGAGTAAATAATTGCCGGGAGGCTGATTGCCCCTTCCGGCAGCTGTAGAGAAATAAAGAGAATGACATAAATCTGAGGATTGCCAGAAACTTGATAATTCAGAATGTCTTTAGAAGTAGACTTACTGGGTCTCACTGGGCAGCTACGAAGAAAGTGGCCGGTACCCCCGCAGTAGAGGCACAGGTTGGCTTGGCGCCTGCGCAGTCTTTCTTCGGGAGTAAGGGGAGGCCGCACCAACCCAAGCTGCATAGGTTCTGGTTCGGGAAGGGGTGCTGCTGTGGGAGTAGCGGTAGGTGGGTAATGAGGAGCAGTTCTGGAAGGAGGCCAGCTGGGACGAGGAAGCTGAAAGCGCTCCGCGCGCCGCTCACGTAGGCGCCTGTCAAGCTGGGTAGCTGACTGAATCAAGTTCTCCAAGGAAGTGGGGGTTTCTATTCTGGCCAGCTCGTCCTTGAGAACCTCGGACAGTCCTTGGCGGTATTGGTATCTGAGGGCCGCCTCATTCCATCCGGTATCAGCTGACAATTTCCTGAACTCTGCCATGTAATCTTCCACCGGCCTTCTCCCTTGGGACAGGCTATGAAGAACGGATTCAGCTGTAGCTGAACGCTGAGGGTCATCGTATAGTTGTGCCATGCTCGTAAAGAACGTATCCAAAGAGTCCAGTATGGGGCTTCGCTGCTCCATCAACCCATGGGCCCAGGCTTGAGGGTCATCAGTCAGGAGGGAGATTCTGAACCCTACTTGGACTGCTTCGGAAGAGAAAGTTCTTGGTTGAAGGGCGAGATAAAGGGAACAAGCATTCTTAAAAGCACGATATTTTTTGCGGACCCCCGAGAATCGTTTCGGGATAGGGACCCTGGGTTCAGCCATTACTACGGTTGAACTTGTTGATACTTGAGAGGTGGTGGCAACATTGGTGGAGGTAGCAGCCTGGGGTGCAGGTCCTAACAGACCGGTGAGCTGTTGAAGGCGGCCATCTATTTGGGCATAGCCATCTTGTAGTTTTTGAACTGTGTCCGTTAAGGTGGATACCTGCTGGCAGAGAGTGTGAAACGGGGAACGCACCCTGTCGGCCTCAGACATCTGGCTGGTTTGTACTATCAGGCGAGTACTCACCGAGGCCGAGATGCCGAGAGTGGTTCACCCTTGCACCCAAGCGCACTCCGCCCCCTGGAGGTGAGACAGGGAGAGGACGGCACAAGGGATCACTGGCTACCAGTAGGTAGAGGTGTCTTGCTGGAAGGTCTAGTGGTGATGGGTAGACTGAGAGCAGGCCGAGTGTCAAACACCAGGAGTAGACAAGTTCAGGCAGGAACCAGCAGCAAGTGAAAAAAGTCCAGGCAAAAACTAGCAGCGGGTAAACAAGTCCAGGCAGAGACTAGAAGCAGGCTGAGCAAAGAAGTCCCAGGTACAGGCAGGGGGTCAAGGGCTGGAGACAACAGCAGATCCGAGTCACAGGCCGAGGGTCAAACACTGGGAGAGGGGTAGAAGTCCGTAGAGCAAGCCAGGGGGTCAGGTGCAGGAGAGGTAGTAGAGTAGTCAATCCGGTCCGGGTCACAGTAGGAGATCAAATGTATATTTTTCAGGTACTAGGAACACAGGAACGCTGACAAACCAGCACCCAGACTGTGTCACTGAGCCTGTTTAAATAGGCCCGCCTGTCATCCTATTGACGCGCCATTGCGCACGCGCATGCGCCGTTGCGCGCACCCGTGAACGCCTGAGCGACGTTCCACCGCGCACACGCATGCGCCGAAGCGTCGTACCGCCGTGCATGCGCGCTGGGCGCAGATTGGTGACACTAGGTGGGGAATTTCTCTGACATGTATACTGTTCAGGGAGTGGAAAGATGCTGACGCCGGTCAGCCGACACATAGATTTGTATCATAGGTTTGACACCACATGTGTGTCTTTCATTGCGTTGGCAGTGATCCCCAAGGATCCACGAGGCGGAAATTCGGATAAATCGATCCTGCAAAAGGAAACCCTGTGGATTGAACGGCTTAATGCCACCCAATTGCCTGGACTAAATGAGACACAGTCATATAAACCATTCCGCTGAATAACTCAGTTTATCCACACACGCATGCATTTGGCATCTGTGTTTGGCCTCCTTTCTGTTTGGTTTTGCTGGTTTTATTATTCCCCTTGTATTTTCCTCGCTTTTCTCCCCACCTTTCCTTTCCTTTTCCCTACCTCTGGTCAACTATGACAGTTCATGTTTTTTGTTTTCTCAAGCCGTCCCCTGATGATTTACCTATTGGGTTGGGGACATCTCTTTTTGGTACATCACCTAATATTCTATATAGATTTAGGTCTATATTGTGAATTTTATTATTAGTAATTTTATTAATCATTAATTATTCTGTTACTTATGTTCTATATTTTTGTCTGTTTATTATTTTTTTCTTTTTTGATGCGATTTAGGTGGCTGCATGGCAATCATGCTGCCTCTGTGATCGCATGTATTGAGAATCGCTGACTCTGTGTTGGACGATTTGGCTCTGCTGCCTCTAGTCATCATATGTAGATTCCACCACTGTATACCCTGATTCCCATTCTCTCTTTTCCCCTCTCTTCTCCCCTTGCGCCCACCACTTTATGGTCTTGTTTCTGTCTAACCTCTTCTGTTTTGATAGTTATTGCAGCCGTTTTTTTCAGTGGGAGGCGTGTCCAGCTCTCTGGTTGGGCCACCTCCCATTGGTCTGCTTCTCTGCCCCTTAGCAGGCCTGCATCTTGTTGTGATGCCACTGATATCTGACCCAATGGCTGTGCGCATGCGCCGATAGTATGCCGTCCTTTGACGCGTCCCACTGTCCTTCTTAGTGGGATGTGCGGGCTGCTAGGCTGCGCATGTGCGCGCTGTGTACCTTCTAGCCTACCGTTTGATAGGCTAGTCTCCCTAGGACAAACTTTGATGACGCCTAACTTATAGGAGGCTTCAAGCTGGCGGCGCCTCCGATGACGCAATTTTGGCGCCAAACACAGTATATTTAAACGGAGGAACTATTACTGTTCCCTGTGCAGGCATCTCCATTGTCTAGAGGGCTGTTACCCACAACCAGTGGCGGCTGGTGAAGTTTTAGGATGGGGGGGGGCGCAAGACCACGCCCCTCCACGTTTGACCCCTCCCACTTCTCATAAGCCACACCCCTTATAGAATCCACCCACTCCGTCCCCTGTATTCCACTTGCTTCCACTCATAGTGTCAGGAGTATACAGCCCCAGCATCATAGGACAGAGTATACAGCCCCAGCATCACAGGACAGAGTATACAGCCCCAGCATCACAGATCATGGTATATAGTGGAGCTTTACAGATCGGCGCAAACAAACTAAAAAAATTACACTGTTAGTAAATCGCATATATCTGCATTCTGCAACCTGTAAATCGCACATATCTGCAACCTGTAAATAGCACATATATGCATTCTGCAACCTGTAAATCGCACATATCTGCATTCTGCACCCTGTAAATAGCACATATCTGCATTCTGCAACCTGTAAATAGCACAAATCTGCATTCTGCAACCTGTAAATAGCACAAATCTGCATTCTGCAACCTGTACATCGCATGTATCTGCATTCTGCAACCCCCCACAATCAAGTCAGCTACAGTGCTACACTATATACATGGCAGGGGGGTGGAGGACACAGCAATCACCCCCCCCCCCCCTCAGACCAGCACAGGGTGGCAGGGCAGACAGACACACTCCTCCAGGCGACAGCCTCTTCTTCTTACAACACTACTACAAGTCCCAGCATTGGAAAAAAAAAGTCATGACTAGAGTTGAGTGGACACCTGGATGTTCGGGTTCGACGGGTTCGGCCGAACTTCGGAAAAAATTTCGGGTTCGGGACCGAACTTTAACCCGAACCCGAACCCCATTGAAGTCAATAGGGACCCGGACTTCTGAGGACTAAAAAGGCTCTAAAAAAGTCATGGAAAGGGCTAGAGGGCTGCAAATGGCAGCAAAATGTTGTTAAGAGCATGGCAAGTGCTCTGCAAACAAATGTGGATAGGGAAATAACTTAAAATAACATTAAAAAAATAAAAAAATATGCTGGAGGCCCCCTTTTCAGCAGAAGAGGTACGGGAAGTCATTAAGAACCTCAGAAACTCAACGGCACAATGCCACACATATGGTGGGAATGCCCCAGAATACGCCCTTTCTGGAATAAATTATTCAATTTAATGGATAAGCTAGTGGGGAAATAAAATACTTTGAAATAAAAATGTAGTCGGGTGCTAAATTTAAGGGAAGTGTTTGAGTGGTAAATAGGCTCAAACACCCTAATTCTGTAGGATTCATGGACCATTTTGTCCTCGGGGGACAGTATTGGTGTGCAGTTCCCTGCGGTCTACAGGTGGCGCTGCCATGGTAGGCTAGGGTTGAACCGCGATACAGTGCTGTGCCTTTTGTGTCCCCTCTTGGCAGTAGTACAGCGGGGCGGTGAACCTGCTGTGCATGCCGGGAGAGCATATAAAAGGGGCAGACCTTTGACCTGGGGGCTGATGTCCAGTGGGGTCCGCGCCCAGGTGCCTTCGGCCTGGGTGCATGTGTTCCTGTTCCATCTCGGGCACCTTTAGCCCGGGGTGAGGTACTATCCTGGAGTTCCTGCTGCCCTGGGTATGGAGGCCTAGGGGCGGGAGTAAAGCCTGGAGTCCAGAGCCTTCGTCTGGAGTCCGCTAAGGGTCGAGGAGTCTTAGGGTGCCGCCTCGTGTAGGGGACCCTGTTCCAGGGAAGGGAGGATCATTCTGATGGACCGATGCGGGAGTCACGGTGAAGGAAGGGTCTGTTGACTCCCTGGAGAGATGTCTTCCCCTTGATATGGGCTAGGTACATAGAAGGAGAAGCTCAAGGTCATCTTGAGTGTATCAGAGGCCTTATTCACCCGACCCATGGCAGGGGCCTTATACACCCTGGTCTGTGGCAGAGACCAAAGTTCTCCAGGTCCGTGGCAGGGGCCTTGTACACCTGGTCTGTGGCAGAGACCAACCTCAAGGTCTGTGGCAGAGACCGTGCACCTAAAACTGTTTGAGAAACCTAAGCAGTGAAGTGAATGTGCTACGTTTGTGCCTGGATCTCCTCCACACCTTAAGCTGTCCTGTTTCTTTGCTCTAACCTTTTCTATCAGTGTAGAGTTTATTTTGCCATGAGAGAATAAGAGTTGTAATTTCAGCTGGTGTGGACATTGACTTTACTGGGAATTAAAGGACTTGCCTCTACCTACAGTAGAGGTGAGAATCATCCTCTGGAGGAGTTTTGACTCCGGCTGTGGACACGGCCCGTCAAGTACACCGCTCAACCTCTTTATATAGGAGGGTACGGGCTGGTAGTGCAGTGTGCCTTTCTCCCTCCTGCAAGGAGCCAACAACATAAAGGCAGGTAAGGGGGAAAGGATCTGTGGGCTACAAAAAAAATAAATAAAAATTATAATCTTGACCTAGGAGGACGAGGTCCATATGGAGTAGGAGGTGGAAGTGGCGGTGGATGTGGCTGTGTAGGTGGAAGCGGCGGTGGAGGAGGACGAGGTAGCCAACACTGGTTCAAAAATACAACAATGGCTGGGTAAGGCCGGTGATGTGTCGAATGTTGTTTTTTTAGCATAGCACAGTAGAAGACAAATATATAGAAATGGTTTATTTCACACGCCTCCAGATATGTATTTCACACTGCAAAATATTTTTTGTGGCCCTAATTGGCGTTTTTTGGAAGACCACAACACACCCACAGTACGTAACCGCTGAATCGCACAGCTACAGAACTGCAGAAAATGCTATTAAAAAAAAAATGTTTTTTTTTAGTATAGCACGGTACAAGAAAAATATATAGAAATTGTTTATTTCACACACCTCCAGATATGTATTTCACACTGCAAAATATTTTTTGTGGCCCTAAATGGCGTTTTTTGGAAGACCACAACACACCCACAGTACGTAACCGCTGAATCGCACAGCTACAGAACTGCAGAAAATGCTATTCAAAAAAAATGTTTTTTTTTTTAGTATAGCACAGTACAAGAAAAATATATAGAAATTGTTTATTTCACACACCTCCAGATATGTATTTCACACTGCAAAATATTTTTTGTGGCCCTAAATGGCGTTTTTTGGAAGACCACAATACACCCACAGTACGTAACCGCTGAATCGCACAGCTACAGAACTGCAGAAAATGCTATTCAAAAAAAATGTTTTTTTTTTTAGTATAGCACAGTAGAAGAAAACTATATATAAATTGTTTATTTCACACACCTCCACATATGTATAACACACTGCAAAATATTTTTTGTGGCCCTAAATGGCTCTTTTTGCAAGCGTACATTAAAGTGCAAATTTTTTATTTTATTTTTTTGCCCTAAACGGGTCTTTTTTTGCACGAGCAAAATAAAATGGAATTTTTTTTTTTTTTTGCCCAATGGGTCTTTTGGAAAAGAGCACAATAAAGTGCCTTTTTTTTTTTTGTCCTAAATGGATCTTTTTCAAAGAGCAGAATACACCCACAGTATGGAAACGGTGTATCTCTCAACGTAATATATGCAGTGCTGGTGCACTGAGCTTGCAGATAAAAGGTAGATTTTCTCTGACACTGGGCTCATGGCAGTGTAAAAAGACTGCACTGCAACACAAACAGGTAAACCTATGCAGATCGCTGAGTTATATCTCTGAATCTGGACTCCTATTCCTATATAATATATCTCTCTCCCTAAAAGCAAAAAACAGGAACCTGGCCCTACACTACACTGTCTCTATCTTTTCCCTCAGATTCCAGAATCAGGACTAACTCATGTATTGTTCTATCTCTCCCTAAAAGCAGCAGCAGAAGACTAGATCCTCTCCCTATCTATTCTGAAGCAGAATGATGTGTGTGCTGTGTGCCTCTAGCTTATATAGAAGCTGGGTCACATGTTGCACTGACCAATCACAGCCATGCCATTAGTAGGCATGGCTATGATGGCCTCTAAGGGCACACCAGCTAATCAAAAGGTGATTGGCTGGCCCCTGAAGCATTTCTAAATGCGTAATTAGATTGCCGAACCCGAACCCGGACTTTTGCGCAAAGTCCGGGTTCGGGTTCGGGAAAAAGCTAAAGTTCGGTACGGACCCGAACTTTACAGTTCGGGTTCGCTCAACACTAGTCATGACCACTCATCATCCTTCGAGTTTTAAGTTATAATCTGCTAGGTCTCCAGATGATTTAGTTCCCTATGTATGTGTGGGACTACAATCCCAGCATCATAGGACTCTGGTGCATGCAATCCCCCATTATGGGACTACAAGTCCCAGCATCGCAGGGGCACCCATCCTCCTTGGAGCCCTATACTATAACCTGCCGGGACTTGTAGTTCTCCACCCTCTCCTGGAGAGATCAGGTTAACCCATTGCACGCCAGCCTGCTGAGATTTGTAGTTCTCCAGCCTCTCCCTCCTAAGACTCTGGTTAATGCAATTCTCTTAGGTAAAGGACTACAAGTCCCAGCATCGCATGGGCGCTCGGCCACTTTGGAGCTCTATGCTATAACCTGCTGGGACTTGTAGTTCTTCATCCTCTGCTAGGTTCTGCAGGTTCATGCTATAGCCCATGTATAGGACTACAAGTCCCAGCATCACATGTGTACCCATCTATGTTGGAGCCCTATACTATTTCTTGCTGGGACTTGTAGTTCTCCACCCTTTCCTGGGGAGATCAGGATCATGCATTGCACACCAGCCTGCTGGGATTTGTAGTTCTCCAGCCTCTCCCTCCTAAGACACTGGTTCATGCAATTCTCTTAGGTAAAGGACTACAAGTCCCAGCATCGCATGACCACTTATCTACTTGGAGCCCTATGCTATAACCTGCTGGGACTTGTAGTTCATCTTCTGCTAGGACTCATACTGGTTCATGCAATCTCCCATGTATGGGACTACAAGTCCCTTCAGTGCTAGGAAAACACCTGGACACCCATCCACCTTGGAGCCATATACTATAACCTGCTGGGACTTGTGAAAGGGTAAAGAGTGTAGTTGTGGCGCTGTTCTGGCGTATGGACCAACTTATGCCAATATTAGTGTGTGATCTTTAAGTTATGCCTCTAGGATAATAAAAGAAAAACTGAAAAAACAAAAAAACAAAATTTGGCTCAGCCGGGTGTTTGCTGCTCCCTGGGTTTTTTTTGAGAGTGCTATTGAGGTTGAATCTTGGTTGGAATGTGTACAAGGGAATTTTTAAAATTAAAATTAAAAATAATAATAAGATTAGTGAATAATATCCAAACTTAAGTTGGTGTCTCGGCCGGGTGTTTACTGAATCCAAAATTGGCCGATGTGGTGTATTGGTGCTTGATTGCTGTAGAGTGAGATTTGAGATATAAGATCCCGAGGGAATCTCTGATCTTATGCAGTATAATACACTTTAGGTACCTATGTTAATACACACATTGTTGCTGTGATGAATCATGTTAAATAAAATAACATCAATTATTTTCCAGTATTGAGTCCACAATCACTATAAAAAGTGGTGACAAGGTAAAATATTGGTGACTTGTGCTGCTGTGCTTGTCCTATGGACTCAATACTGGAAAATAATTGATGTTATTTTATTTAACATGATTCATCACAGCAACAATATGTGTAATAACATAGGTACCTAAAGTGTATTATACTGCATAAGATCAGAGATTCCCTCGGGATCTTATATCTCAAATCTCACTCTACAGCAATCCAGCACCAATACACCACATCGGCCATTTTTGGATTCAGTAAACACCCGGCGGAGACACCACTTGATTTCTGGACATCTTCACCAATTCCTTCACTCCTACCTTATTTTATTCATTCTTTTGAAATACTCCACACCAGGAGTTATCCCAATTTCCACTAAACACTTTTCACCAATCGGGATGTAGCAAACACCCGGCTGAGCCAACATTTGGTTACACCTCTTTATAACCTTTTTACATATCACAGAGGCACAGACCTCTCAACATCTAGCACTAATATATCACATCGGCAACTTCTGTAATTGGTTCAGTAAACACCCGGCCGAGACACCAACTTAAGTTTGGATATTCACTAATCTTATTATTATTTTTAATTTTAATTAAAAAAATTCCCTTGTACACATTCCAACCAGGATTCAACCTCAATAGCACTCTCAAAAAAAAAACCCAGGGAGCAGCAAACAACCGGCTGAGCCAAATTTAGTTTTTTTGTTTTTTCTGTTTTTCTTTTATTATCCTAGAGGCATAACTTAAAGATCACACACTGATATTGGCATAAGTTGGTCCATACGCCAGAACAGCGCCACAACTACACTCTTTACCCTTTCACATTTCTTGCTCCACCTACATAGGTGGCAGCAATAAGTAGAGGCAGCAGTTCTGCCTACTGTGCAACTTTTGAATTCCTTTGCGCGGAGTCACCCCCTCTTTTTTCTGTACTCTGCTGGGACTTGTAGTCCTCCATCTTCTCCTGGGGCTCAGGTGCATGCAATCCACCATCCAGTGTCCAGGTGTTTTTCTCTCACTGCTGGGACTTGTAGTCCCATAGATGGTGGATTGCATGCACCTGAGCCCCAGCAGAAGGTGGAGAACTACAAGTCCCAGCAGGTTATAATATAAGGCTCCGAGGTGGACGGGTGTCCAGTGGACACCCACCCACCTCAGAGCCTTATATTATAACCTGCTGGGACTTGTAGTTCTCCATCCTTTCCTGGGGAGATCAGGTTAATGCACTGCTGAGAGTTGGGCCGAAAAGCGACAGAAAACACTGTGCATACACAGAACATACACAGAACACACCATACATAGAACACACCGTACACACACAGAACACACCGTGCATACACAGAACATACACAGAACACACCGTACGTAGAATACACCGTACACACACAGAACACACCGTACACACACAGAACATACACAGAACACACCGTACACACACAGAACACACCGTACACACACAGAACACACCGTACACACACAGAACACACCGTACACACCGTACACACACAGAACATACAATACATACATTACATACAGAGAACACAGCACACTATATACAGAGGTGGAGGGGATCCAGCAGCACATTAGTTGGCACCTGAGTCAGTGAGGATGAATTCTCCTGTAATGTGATGGAGTTGGCATGTTCCCACCTTCCCCCACAGCCCATGTTCTCTCTCGCTCCTCTCATACATTAATGTTTTGTAACTTCTTCCTGCCTGAATGTCCGTTTTGACACATTTTAAAACAACCTGTTGCTGTGAAACTCACATCTTCTTATCACAGAGTCCCACACAGTAGCTGCCATGCCATGCAGAAGAGACAGCCGAAGCAGTCTGCCTAAAGGGGAGAGGGGGGGGGGGAGCAGCGTGAGATACAGACTAATACTCTGTGACTGGCCTTACTGGAGATTGTTCCTGTAAATAGGGGGAAATAACGGCACTTACTGTAAGCCTTGGTATGTGGAGGAAAGACACATTCAGATCACAGCACATCACATCAGATCCTCATAGAGCCGACATCCCACCAGAACAGAAAGTGAAAGTAACACGGCTGCCCGGGAAAGCACCTCATAAGTCCTACGGCGGCTGCTAATGGTCAGATATATAGACGGACAGAAGACTGACCCAATGAGAGTGCTGGGGCTATTAGCTCTACGCCACAAAGCAACAAAAAAAAACGCAAATGTAGCGTCTCGCCTGCAATCACGGGATTGCATTGGGATGACGCTCCCATAGTGAACTGGGGCCGGCGCCCAAGCCCATTGAATTTAACGAACTTTTAAAAAATTTTTTTTTTTTTTTTTAAAGGGCCCTTTTTTTTTTTTTACAATAGCTTTGGGGGGGGGGGGGGCGGCACCCGTGCACCCCCTATGGACGGGCCGCCACTGCCCACAACGGAGGCATACAAGCGAGTGTCAGTTTTAAGGTATGTGTGTACACCTCTCTGACTAGATATACAGTGGCTGTTTTGGTTACAGTCTTGCTGGTTTCTTCTTTTTTCCTTATTTTCCTTTTAACTGGCTACTATGAAGAATAATTTCTGACATATACAATATGTCTTATTGTTCTCTTTTAGCTTTATTTCTGGCATACCTTCATTTGACTTTGGAGTCTTGACAAATTGGACCTTGGGACAGCAGACTAGGAATTGCTAGTGTCAGAACATTTTATTTTATTTTACCCTAAGTTTGGGGGTTCAAGTACAAGTACCTGGTTCTACATTGTGGCTTTTTACTCTGCCCCCGTCTTGGTAAGTCTGCTCTTGTCATCTTTGCAAGCATTGTTCTAAATTTCCATACCCTTACAGGTATGGTATATACCTTGTGTGTCCACACATATCCTTCTGATTGACTTATATGTTTATTAGGCTTGTGCACAACGGAAAAATTTGGTTAGTTTCGGTTCGTTTCTTTTCGGTCCTGTTGATTCGTAATCATTCATAATTTTGCTAGACGGGATTTTTCGTGTTCGGACTAATTCGTATTTTCGCAAGCGACATTTTTCGTTGAATTTTTAGTTGATTTATAATTCGTACTTTCGGTAGAGTACATTGTTTTTCGTTGATTCTGGACACAACTCCTACTTTCGTAACTTTTTTTGGGTTCGTTGATTCGTAATTTTCTGTGTCTCTCTCACGACGACGCTGCCTATTATGCCTAATGTGCTTCGAATGGATTTGTACTTTTCTAAATACATAGCGGTTATTTGTAACGATTCGAAATCTCGTATTTTACTTTCGTTTTTTACATGCGGCTATAGCCTCCGCCCCTGTACACCATTTTGAGAGGGAGTTCAGCACGGTGTGGGAGAAGCAGAGAGCAGAGCAGAGTGAGTGTTATTGTGCTTCGTATGGATTCGTACATTCGTAACTTTTTCATAACGAATTATGCCGAAGACATTCAGGCATTCGCTATTTGCGGTATAATTTATTTCGGATTCGGTCTTATTCGTAATTGCTTTGTTCGGAAATTCGAATGCTTCCGAATGTCCGAAAGTTGCTAAATTCGGACGAATTTCGATTCGTTACGAAACGAATTGCACAAGCCTAATGTTTATATAGACTCAGCTCTTCAAACCAGTTTGAGGAATAATTTTTGTTACTTCCGGCTTCTGATTGACCGCATCCTCCGTCTGTGCCCTAAATCTTTATTGATCCAATGTAAGTCATATACAATTCAATTTTCACTAACTGGGTTGCACATTTTTCTAGTCCTCTGCACTAATTTCTGGATTTTTTCCTCCTGGTTGGATGTCTAGGGGGGGAATCCTATTCTCATTTTCCTACCCTTTCTTTCTTTCTTTCTTTTTCTTCCTTGTTCCATTGTTTCTCTTCCTATTTCTTGGGTCTCTTGGGATGCTGTGGTGGGTTATGTGGTTTCTTGGAAGCAGCGGACCAAATGCATATGTTCTTTTGTATATATTTTTGTTTGTGTTCTTATGCTATGTATTTTTAACTCTATAGATATTTCAAAAACTCCTGAGGAAGCAATTATAATCGCGCAACATGTCGGGTTAAGAAATTAGCAACTTATGACACACTGCCAATCAATAACTGTCCTATCAATATTCATTATACTGTAGGAGGTGACTGTTGTCATTCAGCTCAGTACAATATCTTTCTATTGCCTACTGTCTACAGGGTGGTGTGTTTATTTGTCATTAGTGTTTTTTTTATATGAATGGTTGTGCTATTCATTTAATTTGTGTGCAATTTTTACTGCATTGTCAATTTTTAATAAAACTTAAGAATTTTTATCTATTTGTGTTGTGCCCATAAAGTCCATCTGCCCATCAAACTATTTCAATCTATGATTTTCGGGACGTGGCACTTTACACAATACATCGTATCCCCAGCACCACTCTGGGTTGATTTGACCCCCATTTATTCAGCCTTAAAGTTGTACCCGTGCACAGAAAGAGCAAGAGCCACACCTAAAAGTACATTTTCCAGATACCTGTTCCTCAGCCCAATTTGTATAATGATTTCTAACCACCTGGTCATATATTTAAAGTGACCTTCTATATGTGATCTCTGGGTGATATTCAATACATTTAGTGAGAATAGATTCACTTGTCAGTAAATGACAGTATTTTTGCATTGTATTACAAATTGGAAGATGCTCACTTGAATATGTGGTAATGATTCTAACAGTCTATTCCTGCTCTCTACTAGGTTTACCAAAAATAACCTCTTGCCTACTTCTACTCTTAGCTTTGTTGTATGCCTTTTTTGAAAGTAGTTATCTTGTACGCGTTCTTAAAAACCTGAGCCTCAAGGCCTCGGTCTCCATTTGAAGTAACTCATAATTTTGAACAATTTCTTCTCAATCTTAAATATTGACTGTATAGAATTATATGTATGTGACTGAGGATGGGCACTCTCAGAATGCAGAATAGTGTTGCTCGCAGTAAGCTTGTGGTACAGGGATGTCCCTATGGTTCCAATATGTTGGAGAAAGATTTTAATATCCAGCAAGAGAATGCTTGTTCTGCTATATTGTACTGTGAATTTTAGATTAAAGGCATTTTTATCCAAAACTGACCTAAAGAGCATGAGTTCAGTAATGCTCACTGACAACAGGACATCATCCATGTACCTGTACCAACATAGCATACTGAACAAGTACCCTCAGAGTAACTCATCTGAAAACAGAGTACAGTTCTACACCCCCCCCCCCAAGTACAGGTTGTCACATGATGGTGCGCAGCAAGTGCCCATTGCCACAAGCTGTACCTGGAGGTAGTGGGACCAGTCAAAAGGAAACACATTTTTCATCAGTATGTGTTTCAGCAAAATTAGAATTAAATCATTAAAGGGCCAGGTCTAGTCTCTCTCCCTTAAGAAACTCTCTACAACCATTTAAAGTGAGGGTGTTTAGGATGCTACAATACAGTGTTTCAATATCTATAGCAACCAGGAAACAACCTGGAGGTACAACAATTCCATTTTGCATTCTCAAAATATCAGGACTGTCTTGAATGTATGGAGACAGACTGATAACATGGGGGCACAAGTGAGCATCAGCCAGATGAGTGACTAATTCCGTTTGGGAACCATTTCCTGCAATAAACGGTCTACCAAGAGAATTGGATAAATTTTTTAGCATCTTAGGTAATGCATAGAATGATGAAGTTCTCAGAAACTGAATCCATATTGCACCATATAGTCTATTGTCTTATGGTACCATCTGCATATGCATTAATAACCAATTCACAAAACTGCTTGTTAAGTAGGGATGAGCCGAACACCCCCGGGTTCGGTTCGCACCAGAACCCGCGAACGGACCGAAAGTTCGCACGAACATTTGAACCCTATTAAATACAATGGATGCGAACGTTCGAATTCTAAAGTGCTAATTATAACGACTATTATCCATGTTATTGTCCTAAACAGAGTTTGGGAACCCGGGTTCTGCACCAGGAGACATGTATCAATGCAAAAAGAAGTTTTAAAAACGGCCGTTTTTCGGGAGCAGTCATTTTAATGATGCATAAAGTGAAAAAAAAAGAGTCAAATATTCCTTTAAATATTGTACCTGGGGGGTGTCTAAAGTATGCCTGTGAAGTGCCACGTGTTTCCCGTGTTTAGAACTGTCCCTGCACAAAATTACATTTCTAAAGGAAAAAAAAGCCATTTAAAACTGCTTGCGGCTTTAATGTAATGTCTGGTCCCGGTAATATAGATGAAAATCTTTAAGAAAAATGGCATAGCTACCCCATCACCCCCCCCCCCCCCCTACCCCAGCCCATTACCAGCCCCTTTGGGTCTTGTTTGGATATTAAGGGGAACCCCGCAACACAAAATAAAAAAGGCCCTATATACTCTGAACAGCAGTATACAGGCGGTGTAAACAAGACCGGTGTAAACAAGACAGGGACTGTAGGTTTGTTCTTAAGTAGAATCTGTTTGTAATTTTGAACACGTACATTGTTTAAGTGTAGCTCCAGCCAAAAAATCTATTTTTAAGCTTTTTGGAAAACATAGGGAAGGGTTATCACCCCTGTAACATTCGTTTTGCTGTCTGTGCCCCTGTTCAGCTGTCATCTATTATATCAGGAATTGTAATAACATATAATTGTTGAACAGTGGTCGTAAAAATTGGGCCTTTGATGGTGGTGCTCGTGCCACAACACTGTAAGGCCTGACAGTTACTCTTCGTGGGCGCAGCAATGGGCCCTGCTGTGAATTATTAGATCAATAATTATAATTGCATGCCCCTGTTGAACAGGGGCTGAAAAATTGGGCCTTTGGTGGTGGTGGTGGTGGTGGTGGTGTTGACACAACACTGTAAGGCCTGACAGTTACTCTTGGTGGGCGCAGCAATGGGCCCTGCTGTGAATTATTAGATCACTAATTATAATTGCATGCCCCTGTTGAACAGGGGCTGAAAAATTGGGCCTTAGGCACTGGTGGCACAACACTGCAACCCCTCACAGATACTGTACTTGGAGCACAGCAATGAGCCCTGTTGCAAAATATTGCATCAAAAATTGTAATTACACGCCCCTGTTAAACAGGGGCTGAAAAATTGGGCCTTAGCCACTGGTGGCGACACCCATAAACCAAAATGATCTTCCAAGCTATCATCATTAATCGGATCATTGAGGAGGAGGAGGAGGATAGCCAGTCAACATAACAGCACAGGCACTCAGCATCAGCATCAGTCTTGAAGGGATGTGACATTTTAAAATCAATTAGTCTGTTATATCAGCATCAGGTGTGTGGTAGCTGGTGGTGATCCAAGACTGGTTCATCTTGATGAAAGTCAGTCGATCAACCGAGTCGGTGGACAGGCGCACCCTGTGATCCGTGACAAATCCTCCAGCAGCACTGAATGTGCGTTCTGAAAGAACGCTGGATGCAGGACAGGCCAGTAGCTCAATTGCATACTGTGCAAGCTCTGGCCAGTGATCCATCCTCAAGACCCAGTAAGCCAGAGGATTTTCGGTGGGGAAGGTGTCCAAGTCTGACCTTGCCCCTAGGTATTCCTGCACCATGTATATCAGACGCTGGCGATGGTTGCTGGAACCGATCATACTTTGGGGCTGCGGACTAAAGAATTGTCTGAACGCATCGGTCAGACGGCCACCTTCCCCACCGCTCCTTCTTTGACTGCCCGAAGCCTCAGCAACTTGTTGTCCAGGACCAGGAGTTTGTAACCTCCCAGTCTCTGGGAACGCGTTGCACAGACCTTTCTGCAAGGCCTCCCGGAGTTGTCTCATCCTCTGCTCCCTCTGCGACGGTAAGATAAGGTCCGCAACCTTACCCTTGTACCGTGGATCAAGGAGAGTGGCCAGCCAGTAATGGTCCCTCTCCTTGATCCGAAGAATACGAGGATCCTTCCGCAGACTTTGCAGGATCAGGGAGGCCATGCAGCGTAGGTTAGCTGAGGCATTCAGTCCGGAGTCCTCTGGGTCACTAAGGACGACATGATCCACAGCCACCTCCTCCCAGCCACGTACAAGTCCACTGGTTTCTTGGGACTGTAAATCATCCCTAAAAGACTGCTGCTGATGATGCTGAGTGCCAGCCTCCACCTCCATGCTGACACAATCCTCCTCCTTCTCCTCCTCTTCCTGTGCGATGGGTGGGACAGAAGGAACACTGTCTGGATAAAGGGGGCCTTGAGAGGCAAGGAAGTCCTCCTCTTCCTGCCTCTGTTCTGCCTCAAGTGCCCTGTCCATTATTCCATGCAGCGTGTGCTCCAACAGGTGGACAAGAGGTACAGTGTCACTGATGCATGCACTGTCACTGCTCACCATCCTCGTGGCCTCCTCAAATGGTGCCAGGACAGTGCATGCATCCCTGATCATGCCCCACTGGCGCGGTGAAAAAAACCCGAGCTCCCCTGACCCTGTCCTGGTGCCGTAGTCGCACAGGTACTCATTGATGGCCCTCTGCTGCGTGTGCAGCCGCTGCAGCATGGCCAACGTTGAGTTCCACCTGGTGGGCATGTCACATATAAGGCGGTTCTTGGGCAGGTTCAACTCCTTTTGCAGCTCAGCCAGGCGAGCACTGGCATTATAAGATCTGCGGAAATGCACACAGACTTTCCTGGCCTGCCTCAGGACATCCTGTAAGCCCGGGTACCTGCCCAAGAACCGCTGCACCACCAGGTTAAGGACGTGAGCCACACAGGGCACATGGGTCAGTTGTCCCTGTCGGAGGGCGGAGAGGAGGTTGGTGCCATTGTCGCAAACCACCATTCCTGTCTTAAGCTGGCGTGGCGTCAACCACCTCTCGGCCTGCCCCTGCAGAGCAGACATGACCTCTGCCCCAGTGTGGCTCCTGTCCCCCAAACACACCAGCGCAAGCACGGCATGGCATCTTTTTGCCTGCATACTTGCGTAGCCCCTTGAACGCCTACGGAGCACCGCTGGTTCCGAGGACAAAGCACAGGAAGAGGCCATGGAGGAAGAAGAAGAGGAGGGGGTGGAGGAGAGAGGTGTGTCACAACCAGTAGTAGCATTTTGGAGGCATGGCGGTGGAACAACCTCCAACACTACTGCACCTTGTCCTGCATCCTTCCCAGCTGCCAAAAGAGTGACCCAATGGGCCGTGAAAGAAAGGTAACGTCCCTGTCCATGCCTGCTGGACCATGAGTCAGCGGTAATATGCACCTTACCGCTGACCGCCCTGTCCAGCGAGGCCAAGACATTGCCTTCCACATGCCTGTAGAGAGCCGGAATCGCCTTCCGTGAGAAAAAGTGGCGTTTGGGAACCTGCCACTGAGGAACCGCACATTGCACAAACTCACGGAAGGGGGCCGAGTCTACCAACTGAAAAGGCAGCAGTTGAAGCGCTAGCAATTTAGCCAAGCTAGCATTCAACCGCTGGGCATGTGAATGGCTGGGAGTGAACTTCTTTCGACGGTCCAGCAGCTGGGGAAGGGAAATTTGCCTGCTAGAATCGGACGTCGGTGTACTGCTAGCAGAGTGCCTGCAAGTACTTGGCTGTGACACACCTAATTCTACACCTTCATTCCCCTCAGTGCAGGTTTCAGAGAGGACTGAAGGTATAGTGGGGTTGGAGATCCCAGCTGATGCGGTGCAAGGAGAGGTCCGCTTTGTTCTTTGGTGTGGGTCTTTAAGGTAGGCTTGCCAACGAGCTGCATGGCAGGTCAACATATGTCTGATCAAGCATGTGGTGCCCAAGCGGCTGATGTTTTGGCCACGCGATATACGCTTGAGACATATGTTGCAAACAGCAGCTGTGCGATCTGATGCACTCGCCTCAAAAAAGGTCCACACCAAAGAACTTTTTGAATGACGGGCAGAGGCAGCGCCCTGCACAGGCGGAGCTCTGCGGTGTGATTCCGTCGGTGTGCTGCCCATACGCTGGCCACCCAAGGGCATCCTGCCTCGTTGGAGATGTGCCTCCTCCTCATCCTCCTCCTCCTCCTCTCTCCTATTAGGCACCCACGTGGAGTCAGTGACCTCATCATCCCCTCCCTCCTCATCACTGGAGCCAATCTGGCAGTATGCTGCAGCTGCTGGAGCATGACTGCCAGATTGGTGTCCTTTTTGAGCATCCCCTCTCTCTGCTCTCACGCTACTGCCTTCCTCTATCTGGGTATCATCATCAGATCCTTCGAAACGCTGGGCATCCTCCTGGAGCATGTACCCAACACTGTGCTCAAACAGTTCGGGGGACTCCTCAGGAGGAGGACATGGTGGGTCTAGGGAAGGATTGACTAATGATGACATTGATACCAGAGAAGAGGACGCTTTGGCAGCTGCTTTGCCAGTACCCTGAGCCTGGGTGAGAGAGGATGAGGAGGATGAGGTGGGCTTGGTCATCCACTCTACCAAGTCTTCGGCATGATGTGGCTCAACATGTCCAGCTGCCGAAAAGAAGGACAAGCGTGTCCCATGGCCATGTGCTGATGACAATGCACCGCGTCCACGACCAGCACTGTTGCCCCCAGACACAGAGCCTGCTTGCCCTCTTTTTTTGCCTCCTGACTGTCTGCCTCTCCTTGTTTGCCTTCCAGACATTTTAATGGATGGCCTGCAGGGAGATGGGAAAAACAGCAATAAGGGCTACCTTCAGGTGTATACTGTGCAGGAGGCTTAGCAACAATGACACTGACACTGTCCCCTGCCTATCCTTCTCTGTCCCTAAACACAAGGATTTGCAATATGCTTCAGCAAGATTGGTTTAGCACAGAATAGCACACTGACAGTTTCCCTCACTGTCCTCTGTCCCTACAAACAAGGTTTAGCACAGAATAGCACACTGATAGTTTCCCTCACTGTCCTTCTCTGTCCCTACAAACAAGATTTAGCACAGAATAGCACACTGATAGTTTCCACGAGTGTCCTTCTCTGTCCCTAAACTCAAGGATTTCAAATATGGTTCAGCAAGATTGATTTAGCACAGAATAGCACACTGACACTTTCCCTCACTGTCCTTCTCTGTCCCTACAAACAAGGTTTAGCACAGAATAGCACACTGACAGTTTCCCCGAGTGTCCTTCTCTGTCCCTAAACTCAAGGATTTCAAATATGGTTCAGCAAGATTGGTTTAGCACAGAATAGCACACTGACAGTTTCCCTCACTGTCCTTCTCTGTCCCTACAAACAAGGTTTAGCACAGAATAGCACACTGATAGTTTCCACGAGTGTCCTTCTCTGTCCCTAAACTCAAGGATTTCAAATACGGTTCAGCAAGATTGGTTTAGAACAGAATATCACACTGACAGTTTCCCCGAGTGTCCTTCTCTGTCCCTAAACTCAAGGATTTCAAATATGGTTCAGCAAGATTGGTTTAGCACAGAATAGCACACTGACACTTTCCCTCACTGTCCTTCTCTGTCCCTACAAACAAGGTTTAGCACAGAATAGCACACTGATAGTTTCCCTCACTGTCCTTCTCTGTCCCTACAAACAAGATTTAACACAGAATAGCACACTGATAGTTTCCACGAGTGTCCTTCTCTGTCCCTAAACTCAAGGATTTCAAATATGGTTCAGCAAGATTGGTTTAGAACAGAATAGCACACTGACAGTTTCCCCGAGTGTCCTTCTCTGTCCCTAAACTCAAGGATTTCAAATACGGTTCAGCAAGATTGGTTTAGAACAGAATAGCACACTGACAGTTTCCCCGAGTGCCCTTCTCTGTCCCTAAACTCAAGGATTTCAAATATGGTTCAGCAAGATTGGTTTAGCACAGAATAGCACACTGACACTTTCCCTCACTGTCCTTCTCTGTCCCTACAAACAAGGTTTAGCACAGAATAGCACACTGACAGTTTCCCCGAGTGTCCTTCTCTGTCCCTAAACTCAAGGATTTCAAATATGGTTCAGCAAGATTGGTTTAGCACAGAATAGCACACTGACACTTTCCCTCACTGTCCTTCTCTGTCCCTACAAACAAGGTTTAGCACAGAATAGCACACTGATAGTTTCCCTCACTGTCCTTCTCTGTCCCTACAAACAAGATTTAGCACAGAATAGCACACTGATAGTTTCCACGAGTGTCCTTCTCTGTCCCTAAACTCAAGGATTTCAAATACGGTTCAGCAAGATTGGTTTAGAACAGAATAGCACACTGACACTTTCCCTCACTGTCCTTCTCTGTCCCTACAAACAAGGTTTAGCACAGAATAACACACTGACACTCTCCCTACCTATCCTTCTCTGTCCCTAAACACAAGGAATCCAGGATTAGTAAAGGAAAAAAATGACACTGTCCCTGCCTATGCTTCTCTTTCCCTGCTCCGGAACACACTACACAAGGCCGCCGTGCTGGCGGCCTTTTATAGTGTGGGGCGTGTACTAAACACCCTCAGCAATAATTGGCCACAGGCATCCTGCCTGTGGCCAATCATTGCTCTCCTCGCTGCCGGCGCTGTGATTGGCCAAGCATGCGGGGTCACAGTGCATGCTTGGCCAATCACAGCGCCTGGATGACACTGCGATGGCGTAGTGCATTGTGGGCCGTTCGCGTCACTCGAATTTGGCGCGAACCGCCCAAATCGTTCGATCTTCGTCGAACGATCGAACAGCCGATGTTCGAGTCGAACGTATGTTCGACTCGAACATGAAGCTCATCCCTGTTGTTAAGATTCTGAGTAACTTTGTCAGAAATCGGTCTATACCAGTCCTTATACCTTAAAATATCTAAACACATCTGTACTGATTGGTTACCCATCAGAACCAAATTTCTCACTTTGTCTGATGACTTGAGCAGATCTTCGTTATTACTCAGATAAGATAAGGCTTTGCATCGTGAGGTGTTAGATTTCCCAGATATCTTCTACTGATCTCTAATTGTTCGATTTCTTCAGTGGTTTGTGTTAAGAATGCCCAAATGTTGGGTATGATCTTGAGGGGTGGGATATTTCTCAGAGCTCTTTTTACATTTTGGCCTTTCCTCAAATCTTTGTGCCTGGTCCTGCTACGCATGTGGAAAGTTTGTATCCTCCTGCTCAGAGCTGTCATTCTCCTACAACAGCTGCATCAGATCTTTTAATTCACCAAAATCATTTAATGTGTAATCCTTCCACTGTTATGAAATCTCTCGCTCTGACTTCTTCTTTTTGCAATCTTTTTCAAAAACTATATATAT
The DNA here is from genome assembly GCA_029206835.1 of Rana muscosa. Taxonomy (NCBI): domain Eukaryota; kingdom Metazoa; phylum Chordata; class Amphibia; order Anura; family Ranidae; genus Rana; species Rana muscosa. Next base: position 713,364,319 of record CM055117.1, on the reverse strand, counting down.
GTCATCTTTCTAGAGAATAGGTTTAGGTCTTCAAGGATTTCAAAGTAGTCCATATTGTTTGTTGGGCAGAAACTTAGGCCTAGCTCCAAAACCTCCATTTCTACTGTGGATAGCTCATAGGAGGATAGATTTACAGTATGACCTCAAATTTGTAATTTTCTATGTACATTCAGTCGCATAACAGTCAAGATTCTTTGTCATTTGTCAAGGCCTACTCTGAAAAAAAAGAGACGTCTCCCAGATTATTCCTAACTTTGGATCATGTTGATCCAGATGGATCTCCTGCATGTATTAAAGCTTTCTTTACAATTTTTATATTAGCTTGGTCTCATTTTGTACCAGTAAAGTCTGATATTTAATTGTTTTTGTTTTAATATGTGATGCACAAAGGTACACCAGAAAAAAACATTTTCTTTTAGTGGCATTAAAGGTCTACCTCCTCATGCACAAAATATAAACACACTGATTCAGGGTCAACCCAAACAGACAATTGAGGTTTTGTGTTACCTTTCACATATTTGTGCTGAAGCTTTTTCAGAAAGCAGAAGATCTCCATTAACTAAAGGCAAAATATAAATTGACATATATGACGCAGTCTGTCAATAGAATTATAACAGCAGTTTTTGTTTTTTTGAGTCCCCCCATAACATAGATTTAGTTGATCTGCAAATTGAGAGCAATTTTAAATGGAGTTTATGACTCTGATTTCCTCCCAAAGTCTCTTCTACCAAAGAACTCTACATGTTGACCTATTTTTGTTTGGCAGTTAGTTCTTCTTCAGTATTAGCCTACAACACCCCTTCATTACCAGGACATTTTCAGTTTTCAGTGCTGTGATAGTTTGACTGACAATAACTCATGCAACACTGTAATTAAATCATTTTATACAATTTTTGAGACAGCTGAATCTCTCTTTTTGTGGTATTAAATGAGTTGTAAAGGTTCAGGGTTTTAAAAAAAACAAACGTGATACTTACTGCCGCTGTGCAGTTGGTTTTGCACAGAGTGGTCCCGATCCTCCTCTTCTGGTATCCCTCAGTGGCGCTCCTGGCTCCTCCTCTTCTTGAGTGCCCCGTCGGAGAAGCGCTCACTTCGGAACACCCGTGCGGGTGCACTCCCGTGTCCTGCTTCTGCCTCTATTGACACAGAAAGCAGGACTCAGCCCCGCCTCCCGACACCCGCATCATTGGATTTGATTGACAGCAGCGGGAGCCAATGGCTGCGCTGCTATCAATCTATGCAATCAGGACACAAGACACTAGCCGAAGCTGGTGTGCTCTTTCCCTTCTTGGGAAACACAGGACTCAGGTAAGTTTAACGGGGGCTCGGGGGGCTGCTGAGTGACAGAAGGTTTTTCACCCTTAATGCAAAGAATGCATTAAGGTGAAAAACCTTAAGGGTTTGCAACCTCTTTAAATAATCACAATTTTTTTTTTTTTAACATGATGGAAAAGAGAGCGCCAATTTTGACAAATAAAAAAGTTTCCCTTGCTTTCTGTTAACTCCCTAAAGTACACCTTTTTGGAGGTTGACACCCCAAGGTGTTTCACTTTTGTTTTTGAGAAATGATAAAACATGATAGTTTTGAGGTGTTTAAAACATGAACCATAGTAATGGTCCAGGGCCCATGTGCAGAAGGTTGAGGAGGTGAAGGGATTAATGTGCAGGTCATATGCAATGGGAGTATAGCGACAAAGCGTTTAAAGTACAGATGTGCAGGGTAAGAGATGTGAAGAGGTTAATACAGTGGCGTAACTACCAGGGTCACAGCAGTCGCACTTGCGACTGGGCCCTGGAGCTTCACTGTTGTGGGGGTGCCCGGCTGTTCTCCACTGTCAGGGGCCAGCCTGGCCATTCTGCACCATTCTGGCTGTGCTTAGCTACTGCAAGGAACCTGGCCCCATGCTCCAGGGGGGCCTTGCGGGGGGGCCCTGTCAGTACCCTCCAGCATAACATAATCTTTTTCCCGTTTTGGGAGCCAGCTCTGCACACAGTGGTGTGGAGACCAGTCGGGCACACAGGGCCCCTCTGGGAGTCCTTAACATGGCTGCTGTCACTGTACAGGGCTGCATCGCTCTTGATGGAGGTATGCAACAGAGAGTGTTTTGCACTCTCTATGTGTAAACCTCGGGGGGATGATGGAGGTGGTGGGAGACCTATCACAGGGCTGTTATAAATGCAATTAGTATGCGGTGTGGGCTAAAGAGCCAATCAGACAGAGACATCTGCAGAGTGTGAACACAGGGGGTCTATACCTGACACCTTCTTACCTGGGCTGAGATGTCTGTATATGGGGAGCTGTGGTGGGTACAAGACTGTGTGTGATGTGTACTGCATGCAGTCTGCATGTCATGTGAGCACAGTGTAAAGTTCATATAGGATGTGTATGGTGGTCATAGTAAAGTCTGCATAGTTGTGTTCAGTATAGTCACACCATGTAATCTATAGTGTGAGCATGGCATAACCCTGGTATGGTGGTACCTGTGGACACAAGTAAGTCTGTACCTTGCACATCTGCCTGCAGCATGCTCGACATCATATATGTCAAACACAAGGCCCGCAGGCAAAATCCAGCTCACCAGGTGACAGCTGTCTCCATGGGCGTTTGTGAGATTTTTAAACCAGTGGCAACTAAAACTGCACGGCTATCTTCCCTGCCTATTTCGCGTATCTGTTTGATCTGGAGGATTCAATAATTTTTAAGCCTGGTTGCACTCTATGTTTAGAGCCCTGGTCTACCCACAAACTGCCCCATACAATATTTGTATATATACCTAACAGTGGGTGTTCTTTGGATGTGCTAAGTCACATGACCACTGTGTATAGCTCTCTTTCATTATAGGAAGTACCCTACACCTTATTTTGACACTATTGAGATGTGAATGACCTGCATCCTTTGTATTGGATCTGTGCAATATTGCACCTCTTTTAAATAAGGGCTAATAGATCTCCTGTCAGTCCCAAGATAGCAAGCCCTGTTTTCTCCTTGCTATCCCCAAGCTGTCCTGAAGAAGCCTCACGGCGAAACGTGTTGACGCAAAGGGACCACATTTTTCCATATTGTGACAATATTTTAACTCTCTTTTGCATTTTTGTAATCTCTGTGTTGTCTTTCTATGTGGGTAGTGCGGTGCCAATCACATGCGATATCGCAGAGCGCAGAAATGTGAACCAGCACTGAGATAGATTTTTTACATTCTTTCTCATTTCATTAATGACAGATTTTATATCTCCTATCCATTATTGGAAACTAAGAATTCCCTTTTACATTATTTATGTGGATTTTTTTTTTTCAAAATTCTGGGCTGCATTCAGCAAGGGGTGTCAGACAGTGTGTAGCCGTGCAGAGGGTTACCACGGTGACGAAGAGACATGCTTCCTGTTTGTGTACTGCAGTGGGGGGTGGCTGCGATGCTGGATCTGAGTGGCCCGAGACTCCCACGTCCCCCAGGCTGTCTCCGATGGTGTTCACTCACCATGCGATCTCAATGCAGTATGTACCATGCGTTTTTTTTTTATATATCAGCGTATAACACGCACACGCGATTTTCACACTATTTTCAGGGTGAAAAAGTGCATGTTATACACCGATATATTCAGTAGTTAGTGTACCCCTGAACTCTGCGACTGGGCCCTGGTGTTCTGCCACCATGGTTGTCCCTAGCTTCGGGTCAGGGGGGGGGGGGGCTTTATGTTTTTTTGCACCGGGGCCCTGAAGGTTCTAGTTAGGCCTCTGGGTTAATATACAGGTCACTGCAGAGGCAGCATGGTGGTTAGATATACAGAGGAGGAGGGGTGAAAGGGTTCAAAACAAACCCATAATTAATACTGCTGCTGTGAAAATGGAATAGGAACTAATAAAAAATAATACCGGTAATAAAACTTTCTGCTCTTAGTGACAAAAGAATAAAAAAGTATGAATGCTGCACTCTAACTGAATACAAGATGTAAATCTAAATTGAAAAAAGGAAAATACATGACTATGTCAATTTATTCCAGGTAAATACTGTAATATAACAAAATTAGTTATCATGCATAAAACTGTCATACGCAAAAAAGTGTCATAAACACTATGCAATATATATTAACAAAAAAGTGAGCAATTTAAATGGTGGAAAGTCTATTCATTCCTTTTCTTTAATGTAACAGTGTCTTTCTTCAGTGTCCCACACACCAAGCACCATTTCTTCTTACCAGAACTCCATGTTATCCATATATAAAGAAATCAATAGTGCCTATGTAGTAGTTCACTAAGCAAACAGGCAACTCGGCATGTGCCTGTACCCAGATCTCACACCACTTTAACAGCACCAAGTCAGATGGGACAAGGAACCAGCCAACAGAGCGCCAAGGAGATCCAAGGAAGAACAGAGGCAGACCACACAGCGTCGCTGGGGGGGGGGGGTGGAGGGTGACACCAGGCTCAGACTAGTACCTTACAAAATAAGTTGAGAGATATACATGTATCTCCTCACCTTCCACATTCAGCAGGCATGATGACATCATCCATTAGGCCCTGTCCAATGCATTTTGTCTACAACTGGACATCGTCAGCATGTGTGCTGCTAAAATAGACTTCATCTTTTATTTACTTCTTGATTATCCACTAACCTGTCTATCCTCTGTATAAAGATGGCCATACACTGTTTTATAGTGAAAAATTATAAACATGTCCCCATTGATGCTTTTGGCACTCTTTTTGATTGTTTATGGTTTAACACATAAAAACTTGACAGAAAAACTCCAGCTTCCTCTCTCCTCTGATGCAGATTATCGGCCACCCAGACTTTGGTCCAGGTTTTACTGATAATGCCTTCCAACTCCAACCCAACCAAAAGTCTGTCAGGGACTCTGCCTTCTTTGGTCCCTCCGGATGGGTTTGCCTTTTGATCTTGTTTGGCCTTCTTACCACCTCAGTTTTGGGATGCTGGAAGCTCTCACGACTCTCCTATTTTCTCGGGTCCCTTTCAGAGCGTAGCTGCTTCCCCAGATCACCTACTCCATTCAAGGACCTCTGCCTAGGGAAATGGCCCATACGGAAATCTCTCTCCTCCTCTCAACAAGACCCTACATACTTAGTTACGTGGGAAAGAGATTTTAATATCACTTTCTAGGGATTATACACAAACTTACAGACTTTTCTGTTTTTGACAATACAGCTGCAGTGCTCCTTAACTTGACTCATATGTCCAGTAAGAGATACCGCAAGTCGTTGCTGAAACATCTCCTGAATGCCACTGGGGCATGCATCCCCAGCAAAACTATTAGCAGGTTATTGAATCATGCTCTTCTAAGCTTGTTGTATGCAGAGAATACTTTACTTTCATGGAAGATTAGCAATGCATGTCTTTATTATGCAACAGCTTTAGGAACATGACTAGGAATGAGCCGAACACCCCCCGGTTCGGTTCGCACCAGAACCTGCGAACTGACCGAAAGTTTGCGCAAACTTTAGAACCCTATTAAATACAATGGACGCGAACGTTCAAAATCAAAAGTGCTAATTATAACGGCTAATATGCTAGTTATTGTCCTAAAAAGGGTTTGGGGACCCGGGTCCTGCCCCAGGGGACATGTATCAATGCAAAAAGAAGTTTTAAAAACTGACGTTTTTTCGGGAGCAGTGATTTTAATGATGCATAAAGTGAAAAAAAAAGTGAAATATTCTATTAAATATCATACCTGGGTAGTGTCTAAAGTATGCCTGTGAAGTGGCACGTGTTTCCCGTGTTTAGAACTGTCCCTGCACAAAATGACATTTCTAAAGGAAAAAAAGTCAGTTAAAACTGCTTGCGGCTTTAATGTAATGTCTGGTCCCGGCAATATAGATGAAAATCATTGAGAAAAATGGCATGGGTACCCCCCCCCAGCCCACTACCAGCCCCTTTGGGTCTTGTATAGATATTAAGGGGAACCCCGCACCCAAATTAAAAAAAGGCCCTATATACTCTGAACAGCAGTATACAGGTGGTGCAAACAAGACAGGGACTGTAGGTTTGTTCTTAAGTAGAATCTGTTTGTAATTTGGAACAGGTAAATGTTTTAAGTGTAGCTCCAGCCAAAAAATCAATTTTTACGCTTTTTGGAAAACATAGGGAAGGGTTATCGCCCCAGTAACATTTGTTTTGCTGTCTGTGCACCTGTTTAGAACATTTCACCTCACTTTCCGTCCCAATGACAAAAGTTTTTTGAAAATTTGGGGGTTTTATTGAAACAAGGATTGGTGATAAAGCATCAGTAGAGAGGAGACACCTTTTCCCATATTAAAGTGGAGCTCCACCCTAAATAGCAACTTTTGCTATTTGGAACCCTCCCCCCCTCCGGTGTCACAATTGACACCTTTCAGGGGGGAGGGGGGTGAAGATACCTGTCTAAGACAGGTATTTTCACCCACATCCGGGAGTCCTGTCTCCGGGAATCTGCGGGAGTTACGTCACTTCCCGCAGACTTCCCTTGGTGTTCTGGGAGACACTCGGCTACCAGAACACAGGAGCACCAATCAGAACGGCGCAGCGCGACTCGCGCATGCGCCGTAGGGAACCGGGCATGAAGCCGCAGGGCTTCACTTCCTGGTTCCCTCAGCGAGGATGGCGGAGGGAGCAGCAGAGCGACGAGCGGTCGCTCGTCCTCTGCTGCGGACGTCGCTGGACTCCAGGACAGGTAAGTGTCCAAATATTAAAAGCCAGCAGCTGCTGTAGCTGTAGCTGCTGGCTTTTAATTTTTTTTTTCCGGCGGAGCAACCCCTTTAACTCTTACAGGAGAGAATTTCCCTTCCTAGGGGTAGATTTCATCTCACTTCCTGTTGTCTCCTTCCATTTGCAAGTAGGATTCATTTGTAAGTTGGATGTTTGAAAGTAGGGGCCTGCCGTATATACTCTGCATAAATTTGGCCCTTAGGTGTTGGTGTTGCCACAACACAGTAAGCCCTCACAGTTACTCTTGGTGGGCGCTGGAACGCCCTGCTGTGAACTATTATATCAAGAATTGTAATTACATGCCATTGTTGAACAGTGGTAGGAAAAATTGGGCCTTTGGTGATGGTGGTGGTGCTGGTGCCACACCACTGTAAGTCCTCACAGTTACTCTTGGTGGGGGCAGGAATGGGCCCAGCTGTGAAATATTAGATCAAGAATTGTAATCACATGCCCCTGTTGAACAAAGGCAGAAAAATTGGGCCTTTGGTGGTGGTGGTGGTGGAGGTGGTGGTGTTGCCACAACACTGTAAGCCCTCACAGTTACTCTTGGTGTGCGCAGGAATGGGCCCTGCTGTTAATTATTGGATCAAGAATTGTAATTACATGCTGTTAAACAGGGGCAGAAAAATTGGGCCTTATGCCACGTACTCACGATCGGTTTTTCTGATGAAAAAAGACTGATGGACTTTTATCATCGGACAAACCTATCGTGTGTGGGCCCCATCTGTCTTTTTTCCATTGGTATTAAAAAATAGAACATGTTTTAAATTTTACCGATGGAAAAAAAAACAATAGCAAATTCCGATCGTCTGTGGGGAACTCCATCAGAGAAAAATCCACGTATGCTCAGATTAAATTACAAGATGGGAGTGCTCATTCTGGTAAAACTAGCATTCGTAATGGAGATAGCACATTCGTCATGCTGTAACGGACTGAAAAGCAAGGAGAATGAAAAGCGCGAATCGGCTAACACCAAACTTTTACTAACACGCGATCAGCAAAAGCAGCCCAAAGGGTGGCGCCGTTGGATTTGAACTTCCCCTTTATACGTGTTGTACGTCACGGCGTTTTGGATGGTCAGAATTTTGGCTGATGGTGTGTAGGCAAGACTGATGAAAGTCAGCTTCACCGGAATTCCGACGGAAAAATCCATCGGATTTTATTCCATCGGAAATCCGATCGTGTGAGCTGGTGCCACAACACTGCAACCCCTCACAGATAATGTACTTGGAGTGCAGCATTGAGCCCTGCTGCAAAGTATTGCATCAAAAATTGTATTTACACGCCCCTGTTAAACAGGGGCTGAAAAATTGGGCCTTAGGCACTGGTCCTGGTGCCACAACACTGCAACCCCTAACAGATACTGTAGTTGGAGCGCAGCAATGAGCCCTGCTGCAAAGCATTGCATCAAAAATTGTAAATACACACCCCTGTTAAACAGGGGCTGAAAATTGTGCCTTAGCCACTGGTGGCGGTGCCCAGAACCAAAAATGTTCTTTCAAGCTATCAGCATGATCATTGAAGACGAAGAGGATAGTCACTCAGCATCACAGGATTGTCACTCAGCATCAGCATAGGCAGTCTTGAAGGGATCTGACATTTCGAAAAAATATTCAGTTACATCAGCATCAGGTGCTTGGTAGCTGGTGGTGATCCAAGACTGATTCATTTTTATGAAGGTCAGTCGATCGACCGAGTCGGTGGACAGGCGCACCCTGTGATCGGTTACAAAGCCTCTAGCAGCACTGAATGTGCGTTCCGAAAGAACGCTGGATGCAGGACAGGCCAGTACCTCAATTGCATACTGTGCAAGCTCTGGCCAGTGATCCATCCTCAAGACCCAGTAAGCCAGAGGATTTTCGGTGGGAAAGGTGTCCAAGTCTGATCTTGCTCCTAGGTATTCCTGCACCATGTAAACCAGACGCTGGCGATGGTTGCTGGAAGTGATCATACCTTGGGGCTGTGTACTAAAAAATTGTCTGAATGCATCGGTCAGACGGCCACCTTCTCCACCGCTCCTTCTTTGACTGACCGGAGCCTCAGCAACACGTTGTCCAGGACCAGGAATTTGTAACCTCCCAGTCTCTGGGAACGCGTTGCACAGACCTTTCTGCAAGGCCTCCCGAAGATGCTTCATCCTCTCCTCCCTCTATGACGGCAAGATAAGGTCCGCAACCTTACCCTTGTAACGTGGATCAAGGAGGGTTGCCAGCCAGTAATGATCCCTCTCCTTGATCGCACGAATATGAGGATCCTTCCGCAGGCTTTGCAGGATTAGGGAGGCCATGCAGCATAGGTTTGCTGAGGCATTCGGTGTGGAGTCCTCTGGGTCACTGAGGACGACATGATCCGCAGCCACCTCCTCCCAGCCATGTACAAGTCCATGGGTGTCTTGGGACTGTAATTGATCCCTTGAAGACTGCTGATGATGCTGAGTGCTAGGCTCCACCTCCATGCTGACAAAATAAACCTCCTCCTCCTCGTCCTCTTCCTGTGTTATAGCCAGGCCAGCAGTAACACTGTCTGGATAAACGGGGCCTTGAGAGGTAAGGAAGTCCTCCTCTTACTGCCTCTGTTCTGCCTCAAGTGCCCTGTCCATTATTCCACTCAGCGTGTGCTCCAACAGGTGGACAAGAGAGACAGTGTCACTGATGCATGCACTGCCACTGCTCACCATCCTTGTGGCCTCCTCAAATGGTGCCAGGACAGTGCATGCATCCCTGATCATGGCCCACTGGCGTGGGGAAAAAAATCCAAGCTCCCCCTGACACTGTCCTGGTGCCATATTGCAACAGATACTCATTGATGGCCCTCTGCTGCGTGTGCAGTCGCTGCAGCATGGCCAACGTAGCGTTCCACCTGGTGGGCATGTCACAGATTAGGCGATTCTTGGGCAGGTTGTAATCCTTTTGCAGGTCAGCCAGCTGAGCACTGGCATAATATGACCGGCGTAAATGCCCACAGAGTTTCCTGGCCTGCTTCAGGACCTCCTGTAAGCCCAGGTACCTGCCCAAGAACCGCTGCACCACCAAGTTAAGGACGTGAGCCAAACAGGGCACATGGGTCAGTTGTCCCTGTCAGAAGGTGGAGAGGAGGTTGGTGCCATTGTCGGAAACCACCATTCCTGGCTTAAGTTGGCGTGGCGTTAACCACCTCTGAGCCTGCCCCTGCAGAGCTGACAGAATCTCTGCCCCAGTGTGGCTCCTGTCTCCCAAGCACACCAGCTCAAGCACCGCATGGCATCTTTTTGCCTGCGTACTTGCCTAGCCCCTTGAACGTCTACGGAGCACCGCTGGTTCCATGGACAAAGCACAGGTAGAGGCCGTGGAGGAAGAAGAAGAGGAGGGGGTGGAGGAGAGAGGTGTGTCAGAATCACCATTAGTAACATTTTGGAGGCGTGGTGGCGGAACATAGTTACATAGTTACATAGTTAGTCAGGTTGAAAAGTCCATCCAGTTCAACCATAAAAAAAAAAAAAAAAAATATTGTATAATCCCATATACCCACAGTTGATCCAGAGGAAGGCAAAAAACCCCAGCAGAGCATGATCCAATTTGCTACAGCAGGGTAAAAAATTCCTTCCCGATCCCCCGAGGGGCAATCTCGCAATGTCGCAATCTGGCAATGTCAGTACCCAGTTATATTATGTACATTTAAGAAAGAATCCAGGCCCTTCTTAAAGCAATCTACTGAGTTGACCAGAACCACCTCTGCAGGGAGTCTATTCCACATTTTCACAGCTCTTACTGTGAAGAAACCTTTCCGTATTTGGAGGTGAAATCTCTTTTCCTCTAGACGCAAAGAGTGCCCCCTTGTCCTTTGTGTTGACCGTAAAGTGAATAACTCAACACCAAGTTCACTATATGGACCCCTTATATATTTGTACATGTTGATCATATCCCCCCTTAATCTCCTCTTCTCAAGAGTGAATAAATTCAGTTCCTCTAATCTGTCCTCATAGCTGAGCTCCTCCATGCCTCTTATCAGTTTGGTTGCCCTTCTCTGCACTCTCTCCAGTTCCCCAATATCCTTTTTGAGAACTGGTGCCCAAAACTGAACTGCATATTCCAAATGAGGTCTTACTAATGATTTGAACAGGGGCAAAATTATATCTCTCTCTCTGGAGTCCATACCTCTCTTAATACAAGAAAGGACTTTGCTCGCTTTGGAAACCGCAGCTTGGCATTGCATGCCATTATTGAGCTTATGATCTACCAAAACCCCCAGATCCTTCTCCACTACGGACCCCCCAGTTGTATTCCCCCTAGCATGTATGATGCATTCATATTCTTAGCCCCCAAGTGCATAATTTTACATTTATCAACATTAAACCTCATCTGCCACAGAGTCGCCCAATTAGCGACATCCTGTAAGGACGTTATTCCACTGCATAGCTTAGTGTCATCTGCAAAGACAGAAATTTTACTTTTGATCTCAGACCCAATATCATTTATAAAGATATTAAAAAGTAAGGGTCCCAGCACTGAACCTTGGGGTACACCACTGATAACCTTGGACCATACAGAGTAAGAACCACTACTCTCTGAATTCTGTCTTTTAGCCAGTTTTCTATCCATTTACAAACTGATATTTCCAATCCTGTAGACTTTACCTTGCACATGAGCCGTGTGTGGGGAACTGTATCGAACGCTTTTGCAAAATCCAAGTATACCACATCCACAGCCACCCCTCTGTCCAAGGTCTTACTTACCTCTTCAAAAAAAGACAACTTCTGTCTTTCATGAATCCATGCTGTCTGTTGCTTAAAAATATTTTTTTCCAGCAAGAACTCATCTATGTGGTCTTATATTAATCTCTCCAGTATCTTCCCAACTATAGAACTTAAACTAACCGGTCTATAGTTACTTGGTAAAAACTTACCGTATATACTCGAGTATAAGCCGACTCGAGTATAAGCCGAGGTACCTAATGTTGCCACAAAAAACTGGGAAAACGTACTGACTCGAGTATAAGCCGAGGGTCAACAATGCCTCACTGTTCCCATCCTTACTGTTCCCATCCTTACTGTTCCCATCCTTACTGTTCCTATCCTCACTGTTCCCATCCTTACTGTTCCTATCCTCACTGTTCCCTATCCTCACTGTTCCCATCCTTACTGTTCCTATCCTCACTGTTCCCTAGCTCACTGTTTCCTATCCTCACTGTTTCCTATAAATTTTACAGTGTAAATAGTACCTGTAAAGAAGTTGCGGCTGCGGCGTCCATCGTTCAAATTCCGCGGTCTCTTCCTGTTCCTTCCGTGATAGGCGATTCTCATCAGACACTCTCCGCCTATCATGAACATTCTCTCATCCTCAGTTTCCCAGCAGACACTGTGTTGGGTGTTCCGCCAATCACAGACGTCTGCTGGGAAACTGAGGATGAGAGAACGTTCGTGATAGGCGGAGAGTGCCTGATGAGAATTGCCTATCACGGAAGGAACAGGAAGAGACCGCGGAATTTGAACGATGGACGCCGCAGCCGCAACTTCTTTACAGGTACTATTTCCAATGTAAAAATTTCGCTGACTCGAGTATAAGCGGAGGGGGGGACTTCCAGCCCCAAAAAAAGGGCTGAAAGTCTCGGCTTATACTTGAGTATATACGGTAGTTCCCTTTTTAAATATAGGCACCACATTGGCCCTGCGCCAATCCAGTGGTACTATTCCTGTCATTAATGAGTCCCTAAAAATTTAATACAATGGCTTTGAAATTACAGAGCTCAATTCTTTTAGGATCCGTGGGTGTATGCCATCTGGTCCAGGTGCTTTATCCACCTTTATTCTGTCTAAATATTTCTGGACCATATCACTTTTGAACCATTGTGGATTTGGGGCTGTGTCACTACCACCCCTATTTTGGACATGAGCTCCCCCATGCTCCATTGTATACACAGAACTGAAGAAAGTATTTAATAAATTAGCCTTCTCTTTGTCCCCAGTCACCCACTCTAGATTATTTTGTAAAGGGCCTACATGCTCAGACTTGACCTTTTTACTATTAATATATTTGAAGAATATTTTGGGGTTTGTCCTACTATCTTTTGCAATCTGTCGTTCATTTAGAATTTTTGCATCCTTGATTTTCTTTTTACATATCATGTTATATTCTTTGTAACATTTAAATGACACTAGTGTTCCCTCATTTTTATTTTTTTTAAAAGCTCTTTTCTTATAGTTTATAGCTTTTTTAACTTTGGCAGTGAGCCACAGAGGTTTTATTTTTAGCCTTGTAAACTTATTGCCCATGGGAATATACTTTGCAGTGAGTTCACAAACAGTCTTTATGAAGAATTCCCATTTCTGTTCAGTGCCCATTGATGCCAATATTCCCTCCCAGTCTTAAGCCTCGTACACACGACCGAGTTTCTCGTCCAAAAACGACAAGAAAACTGCAGAGAGAGCTTTCTTGCCGAGAAAACCGTTTGTGTGTATGGTTTCTCGTCAAGAAAACTGCCGGGAATCTCAACGAGAAAAATAGAGAACCTGCTCTCTATTTTCTCGTCAGGATTCTCGATTTTCTCGTCGGGTTTCTCGTCGGCCGGTTTTGCGACGAGAAAACCGGTCGTGTGTATGCTTTTCGGAGTCTTAAAAAATCGCGCATGCTCAGAATCAAGTATGAGACGGGAGCGCTTCTTCTGGTAAAACAAGCCTTCGTAAATGAGATAGCACATTCGTCAAGCTGTAAATTATTGCATCATTTAAATGTTGCACATTTAAATCTTCTTTAGAATGGTACAATAATGAAAAATAATGAACTTGTTTTGCTGCTGATATTCACACAGAGTTCTGACTAACTTTTTTAAACATTTTTCATGCTGATCTCATGAATATTTTGCTGTATTATATAGAGCAAGATCTCCTTAATATTTATATATTTTAAATTTGGAATACAGATCTTCATTTTAAATGATTATTTAATTTATAGTGATCTCCATGATTTTAATTTTTATTTTTGTTGTGTCAAGTTCACCAAATTAATTTTATTATCTTGTATTTTTCGACCTTCAAGGAGATTGTTTTGTGTTATCTGTCCCTTTTATTTTATTTGTTTAAATGTATCTGCCTACTCCAAAGCTAAAAAATGTATTTTTATAAAAACACATAGTCAAGTATTAAATTTATTCTGGTATATAACAAAATAAATAGAAGGCAGCACTGGAGAACCTGCTGCCATTTGTGCATCCATGTGACCCCAGAGCACACATCCACCCTGTGTGGACAATAAAATTGGGAGCTTGACAAGCACATCAGTTGTGAGCACAATCTGATGCTGGACTCCCAGAGGTCAGGAACAGCAGCAGGTGATATATATGTCCAAAGTCTGTGGTACTACAACAGGCTGCTTTCTGTCAGACCACATTGAAGCAAGGCCATCACTTCCTGGTCTTCTTGGCAGCCTTGCCTGCAGCCTTCCCTGCAGCCTTCCTTGCAGCCTTCCTTTTGCGTGTGGCTGGAGGCTGTGCCACTGGAGGTGTACTTGTGTCAGGAGGAGGAGAAGGAGGTGGGGGAGGAGGAGGAGGAGGTTGAGGTTGCGTAAGCTGGGCGACCTCACATATGGCCGTATTGGGGGTAATTCTCCCCATCACCACCTTGTTCATTAAGGTGATCAGCAGGGGCTCACATAGGAGGCATTGTTCCATGCTCATAATATTGAATTTGGCCCCAACTAGGCCGGCAATGGCCTCTTTGGTGGATGTTGGCTCCTGGAGGGTGGCATGTGCCTCTCTAATCAGGGCCATTGCTGCCTCACTTGTGCTCCTGTCCCTCCTGGTTCTTTTTGGAAGGAGGATGGGAGGCACCTGAGATCTGGTCCTGCTACTTGGCCCGGCCACCTCCTGTTTGCCACTGGGCCCGGCCACCTCCTGTGTGCGACTGGGCCCTGCCACCTCCTGGCTCACAGTGGGCCCTGCCACCTCCTGGCTCACAGTGGGCCCTGCCTCCTCCTGGCTCACAGTGGGCACTGCCACCTCCTGGCTCACAGTGGGCCCTGCCTCCTCCTGCCTGACACTTTCCAGACCCTCATCCTGGCTGATGTCATCCTGTGTATGAAAAAGGGACATAGTATTAGTTTTTGGTTCATCATTTACACACAATTTTTAGCTCATGACTGTTGCAAATTGAATGTAAATCAATAGAAAAGACTATCATTATGACCCCAGCAGTTTTCATTCATCTTTCAAAATTTTTGGGCCACTACTGTCTATTGATATTTAGATCACTTTTTGCTCCAAATTTTTTTTGGGCTTACATTTTTAATTTTTTAGTTGCTGCAATAATTTTAACACAATAAATGTTTATAAAATACTATACCTGGCTCCAGATGTCCAAATCAGGTTCTTCCAGGATGGCTGCCTCCTCTTGCTCCAGAGAAGGCTCAGGTTGGCTGCAGGGAAGACTGGACAGTGATGGCCTTGGCTCAATGTGGTCATCCAGAAAGGACATCCTGCTGTAGTACCACAAAATCGGGACATATACATCTTTTGCTGCTGCTCCTGACCTCTGAGAAGCCAGGACCCTAAAGCGCTCAATCCTGTATGTGCCTCTCAAGCTCCCAATTTTACTGTCCACCTGTTGGATGGTTGCTGTGGGTATCTTGGTCTGCACAAATGGCAGCAGGCTCTCCAGCGCTGCTTTCCTCACACCTTTTTTTCTGTGAATGGGGTTTTTGGTCTCCCACAGAGCGGGTATCTCCCTTACCCGGTCAATAAATTCCCCCAGAAATTCTTTATCTAAGAAAGCATTCATTTTTTGTCTGCAAGACAAAACACAAGACAAAAAAAGTAATGTCAGTCACACAATCTAAACTCAAGAAAATCTTAATCCCCATATATGTCCTCAAACAATCTCTAGGCAGTATAGGCCACCGATTTCACAAAGTATAAAAATCACATACCCTCGGTCTCACGTCCGTCACTTTTCCTCCTCTCTCCGCACACAGAACGTAGTAACGTCACATGTGTGTTCGCTTTATATACACTACGCATGCGTGAAACTCCACACACGTCGCTCCGCACACATCGCCCGCCCATGACGTTCACATTATCAACTTTTCCCCGCCCCTTCTCTTTCGTCGCGCAGACAGATATGGCGGAGTCACAGCAGGTGTCTGGTAATTCATCAAATAACGATGATGAGACCAGCCCGGACCGTGAAACGTCACGATCAAGGAGGAGATTCAAGGCATCGAATATGTCTTACGCGGAGATGGCGGAGATGGTGGACATATTGCTAAAGTCGGATTATGATGCAAAGCATGGGCCGCCATATACACAACCTAATCTAAGGAAAGCCAAAATTATGAAGAAAGTAGTGAAAAGTCTAAAGAATAATTTCAGGCTGAAAAGATCAAAGGAGCAGCTTAGAAAGAGGTGGTCTGACCTCAAACTGAGGGAGTCGGAGCAGTTAAGGACCATTAAGAGAATGCTAGAAAAAAGTAAGACCTTCTCCTGTGTTCCAATTATTGTTTCTTTCTCGTACATCACGGGACACAGAGCGACATAGTCATTACTAATGGGTTATATAGATACCGTCAGGTGCTGGCACTGGCAACTTCCAAAACCGGAAGTACCCTCCCCTATATAAGCCCCTCCCATCCGGGAGCACCTCAGTTTTTTGCCAGTGTCTAAGGTGTTGGCCAAGAAGAAACATGTGTTTTTCACTGAGCTTGCGTACAGGTTCTTTTGGGCCTCAGTAAGCTATTCCGGATCCGACCAAAAAAGCTTCATAGCTAAACGGTCGGTACCCGGGCCTTTCAGAGAAGAGCAAGGTTTTGCCTGTAATGCTTCTCTTAGGAGAGCTGGACCCTGGGATCCAGAGCTCTGGTCATACCCACGACCAAGATGTTTTCTGTGCAGGGTGCTATACAGGTCCAGGGGAGTGGAATCCTTGGGAACCCGGTCCCTGAAGGTTTGATTACAATGCCTGCCGTGATAGGTGAAGTTTGGTCTTTTGTGGACCAAACAAAGTCCTGCGGCGGGGAACAGGTAAGTGGGGGCCCCCAGGAACTTGGTTCTATTGGGGGACCCCCAAGCCTAATTTGTCTTTCTGTCTGTTACCTAACGGTATTCCCGCTAATATTCTGTGTATGCCTGTTACTACTGAGAAAATGTAAAAATTTTAATAGTAGGCAAGAAAAAAAAAAAAAAAAAAGTAAGACCGCGGTACCTGTGTTAGACACTAGAGGCCGCTATGGTTCTTTTTCTTGTAATGTGGATTTTTTTCTTCCAGAATCAAATCCAGGCAGTTGGTATGTTCTCTGCTGGGAAGCTGTCTCCTCTGCCCTGTTGCTGCGCTCATCCATCCCCGGGCCCTGCGGCAAAGGGACCCTGGCTCCCATCTAGCTCCGTGTTGTTTTCAAAAAAGGCGCCGAAGGCGCACGTGCCCGCGCGCGTGCGCGTGCACGTGCCTCTATTCATAGAGGCGATCTGGAAAAAGGGGCGGAGCGGGTGGATGACGCTCAGGTGTGCGCCGCGGCGCTACTGCGCATGTGCGGGCGTCCAGCGTGTTTGAAGCACATTATAGCTGGCTGTTGAAGTGCACAGACAGAGCTAGCAACAATATAAAGGCACATAGAGGCGGTTGATGCAGGCATCCCCTAGAAAGGCACTTTAGTAGACACCAACTGTGATATAGCAGCAATTGTGCTAGACTATTCTCGGTAAAAGTGGTGTATTACGGCTGGAATACCTCAGCTTTAGGCTTAGGAATATGCCGTCCAGAAGCTCCGGAACTGAATCTTCCAGGAAGCGAAGGGGGTCTCATCGGGCTCTGAGGATCTTGGGCATACTTCTGCTGCACCAGTCTCCCCTGAAGTTCAGAGGTAAGTGACCGTAGAGACCCCGCAGGGGTACTTTGTACTGTGGCTGTCCTCAGTTCACCTGCTCCTGTGTATGTAACAGAGGAGGTTTTTTCCTCAGCTCTGGGAGGATTAGAGAGAGATTGTCAACATTGATCGCTGCCTCCCTGTCAGGGAAAGCACGCCGATCTCCATCTCCTCCTTCAAAGTGCCTGTTAGCAGAGCAACAGTCCCATACAGGGATCGACCTGCCTGAAGGGGATCAGGATAAGGTTGATTCTGTTATAGAGGAGTCAACAGTGGGGGAACCTTTTCTCAGCATCTCAAGCTGAAAGATTATGGGTTCAGTCTCTGACTAACATGGTCAGATCGGCATTTAAAAATGCACCTTGCGGAACCATCAACCACTACTGTATCCTCGTTGGGGTCGCTAGAAGCCCCCAGACTGTCTGTTCTTTTCCACTTCACCCTTTACTGAAAGGGCTTATTTACCAGGATTGGGAACGTCCTGAGAAAATATTTATTCCCCCAAGAGATTTCCGGTGGTCTATCCCAGGGAGGATAAGTTCATCAAAAAAAAAAAATGGAAGGTCCCTACAGTGGACGCAGCCATCTCTTGTATGTATAAATCACTGACATGTCCAGTGGATAATGTCCAAATGTTCAAGAACCCAATAGATAAAAGATTGGAGTCCTTATGAAAGTCTGCTTCTTTCTACAGCAAGCTTGGTGACACAACCAGCAGTAGCAGCTATTGGGGTCTGCTAAGCAGTGAAGGATCAGTTGAAACAGGTCTTGAGGGACTTGACAGATCAGCAGGCTTTGCCCTAGCTGATCTACCTAGAGCCTTAGGCTTTGCGGTTGACGCCATAAGGATTCAGTCCATCAGGCCTCCCGCCTTACGCTGTCTATAGTACATATGCGTAGGCTTCTATGGCTCAAAAACTGGTCTGCTGAAGCTCCCGGTAAAGAATGGCTGGTTAGCGTCCCATTTCATGGTGAACGCTTATTCAGGGAAAACCTGGACAAATATATCCAGAAAATTTCCAGCGGTAAAAATACGCTCTTGCCGGTTAAAAACAGAGTTAGAGGTCCCTCTTTAAGAGGCCTGCTTCTCCAGTCCCTGGGGCATCGGCTGTGTAACAGTTCCGACGGCCTCCTCGGTCAATTCCCGGGGGTAAAAAACAGGGACAATAGCAGGGTAATGAGAAACCCTGGGTCAGGGGAGGTACAAAACCTCCCCCAAAGTTAAATTCATTGAAGGGTTGCCCCCACTCAGTCGGGTGGGGGGAGGACTCCAGTTGTTCGCAAGAGACCTGGCGGGACACGATCAAGACAGATAGGTGCTCTCCGCAGTATGTTTGGGATACAGTTTGGAGTTAAAAGACTCTCCTCCTTCCCATTTTTGAGGTCAAACGTGCCAAGGGATCCCAGGAAGATAGAGTCCCTCTTGTTGGCACTAGAACAACTATTGCTCCAAGGAGTAATTATGGAGGTTCCCCTGTAAGAATGAGGGTTTGGGTTTTACTCAAACCTCTTTACAGTCCCGAAGCAAACGCGGACGGGAGGCCCATATTAATTCTAAAAAGGGCTATACAAATTCCTGTATATCAGGACTTTCCGATGGAGCGATCCGATCGGTGGCCACTGCCCTACAAGGGGAGGATTGGTTAGCCGCGATCGACATCAAAGATGCTTATTTGCACATTCCCCATCTTTCCAGTCCACCAAAAATTTCTACGCTTTGCAGTAGAAGGGTGCCATTTTCAGTTCAGAGCCTTACCCTTCGGTTTGGCCACAGCACCACGAGTGTTTACAAAAATTCTGGCCCTTTATTGGCCAATCTAAGAACACAAGGTGTAATGATAATGGCATATCTAGATGACTTGTTGCTGATAGACCACTCAGTGAAAAAACTAGACGTGGTCATTCACAAGACAATCAAGTCTCTGGAATCTCACGGTTGGATTATCAACCGAGACAAGTTAGCCCTAAAAACCAGTCAAAAGTCTGGAATACTTGGGGCTAGGGTTGGATTCAGGCCAGAGAAAAATATTCTTGCCTCGAGGAAAGGTGTTGTCTTTGAAAGATTTGATCCACTAAGTGGGTACAAAAAAGACAGCCGTCCATACGCCTGTGCATAAGGCTGCTGGGAAAAATGGTGGCATCATTCGAAGCAGTACCCTACGGTCAATTCCATTCAAGGAATTTGCAGGGGGCCATACTGTCAGCCTGGAACAAAAAAGTTCAGGCCCTAGACTTACAATGTCCTTGTCCCCTTCCGTTCGAGAGCCTCCGTTAGTGGTTGGTTCCCCAGAATCTGGAAAAAGGGAAATCCTTCAGTCTGATTTCTTGGAAGGTGGTCACTACAGATGCCAGCCTTATAGGCTGGGGAGCAGTACTGGAGCAATAGTCTTTCCAGGGCAGATGGTCGGATGCAGAAAAGGCCCTGCCCATCAATCTCTTAGAGATACGAGCAGCCCGGTATGCCCTAGTAGCATGGACATCCAAACTCCAAGGGTCCCCTGTCAGAATTCAATCATCAGGGGGGCACCAGGAGTCGTGCAGCCCAGAGGGAAGTAAATTACATCCTGAAATGGGCAGAAAAATATGTCCCAGCCATATCTGCGGTATTCATTCCAGGAGTGGAGAATTGGAAGGCGGACTTTCTAAGTCGCCAGCAATTAGGCCCAGAGGAAGGGTCCCTTCACCCCGAGGTTTTCTGGACAATATGTCAGCGGTGGGGAACATCGGATGTAGATCTTCTAGCATCCAGATTCAACGCAAAGGGGGACAGGTTTGTCTCTCGGACAAGGGATCCCCTAGCTTGCGGCTCGGATGCCCTAGTGTTCCCTTGGGATCAGTTCAAGCTGATATATGCATTCACACCGCCACAATGGTTACCTCGATTACTCCGCAGAATCAGGGTAGAAAAGAAACCAGTGATTCCGGTGGCTCCAGCGTAGCCCCGAAGAGCGTGGTACGCGGAGATTGTAAAATTTCAGTGGGGAGTCCTTGGACTCTCCCACGTCGTCCGGACCTGCTTTCGCAAGGACCGATATACCACCCTTCCTTACCAGCCCTAGGTTTGACGGCCTGGCTATTGAAGCCCACATTCTAAAAAAGAGAGGGCTCTCTAATGCTGTGGTATCTACCATGATCAATGCCAGGAAGCCGGTATCCAGGCAGATCTATTATAGAATCTGGAAGGCGTACATCGCCTGGTGTGAGGCCAAGAAATGGCATCCACGTAAATACGTAATAGGTAGGATTCTGGACTTCCTACAATGGGCTGTAGATAGGAAGCTTGCCTTGAGTACTATCAAGGGTCAGATTTCGGCCTTGTCAATATTTTTTCAAAGGCCCTTGGCTTCGCATTCACTAGTCAAAGCCTTTATACAAGGAGTGATGCGTATTAGTCCTCCGGTTAATATTCCCATATGTCCATGGGATCTAAACTTGGTTCTGTCGGTTCTACAGAAACAACCATTTGAACCATTACAGCATATTTCTTTGGTGCTTCTCACCAGGAAATTGATTTTTCTAGTAGCCATTTGTTCGGCTAAAAGAGTGTCGGAATTAGCAGCTATGTCCTGTAAGGAGCCATATCTGGTTATCCATAAGGATAGAGTAGTATTACGTCCTCATCCAGCCTTTCTTCCTAGGGTGGTACCGAGGTTTCATTTGAACCAAGATGTGGTTCTTCCTTCTTTTTTCCCCAAACCTACTTCGGTAGAGGAAAAGTTATTGCATTCTTTGGATGTAGTAAGAGCAGTTAAAGCTTATCTAAAAGCCACTGCTCAGATTCGCAGAACGGATACTTTGTTTATTCTGCCGGAAGGCCCCAGAAAGGGTCAGGCAGCGTCAAAATCTACTTTAGCGAGTGGATTCGACAGGTCATAATACAAGCCTATGGCTTGAGAAGGAGACCGCCTCCGTTCAAAGTTAGAGCGCACTCCACGAGAGCAGTTGGAACTTCATGGGCAGTGCATCACCAGGCCTCCCTGGCTCAAATCTGTAAGGCCGCAACATGGTCTTCAGTTCACACGTTTACTAGGTTCTACCAGGTGGACGTTAGAAGTCAGGAGGATGTCGCCTTTGGGCGCAGTGTGTTGCAGGCCGCAAAAGATCCTCATGTCTGATAGCGCTCAGCTTATATATTGTGTATCCCCCCCTCATTGGGCATTGCTTTAGGACATCCCATTAGTAATGACTATGTCGCTCTGTGTCCCGTGATGTACGAGAAAGAAAATAGGATTTTTATAACAGCTTACCTGTAAAATCCTTTTCTTAGGAGTACATCACGGGACACAGAGCTCCCGCCCCTCTTTGGGGACACTTATTGCTTTGCTACAAAACTGAGGTGCTCCCGGATGGGAGGGGCTTATATAGGGGAGGGTACTTCCGGTTTTGGAAGTTGCCAGTGCCAGCACCTGACGGTATCTATATAACCCATTAGTAATGACTATGTCGCTCTGTGTCCCGTGATGTACTCCTAAGAAAAGGATTTTACAGGTAAGCTGTTATAAAAATCCTATTATTTTAGAACTTGCATGTTGCTCCATGTTGTTGCTTTTTACTATTGTACCTTAGAAAATGGCATCTCTCAAAATTTTGTGGGCCCAGTAATCCGTTACAGACACATCGTTCGCCCACTACATACAATGTTTGGCGAAGATACAGGGTACCAATAATTTCGAGACATGCCTGTTTTATTCCATAAATGTTAGTACATTGTTGTCTAGATGATGTGTTTGGAACTAGAATAAAATGCAAACTTGAATCAGTGTACAGAAGAGGACACTCAGTGTTAAAAATCCGCTGTAAACTGCTTCTAACCTCAAAAGCCTAGGCTGGACCTGGGTGTATAGAGTCTCTCTGATCGATCGGGTAATTTAAGACACACACACAGAATATGGTGAATCCCAATTACACTGGTTTATTGCATACAAGCTTATTTTGTACAATCCAAGATGAGAGGAACCGCCCCTGGTTAAACCCACCAAGGAACAGTTCCTTTATTATACAAATTGCATATTAACAGGTTACACAAGCTAAACTGCCCAGAGATGGCAGAAGGCAAGTTTATCTAAATAGAACTCACCGCAAAATCCGGCCGTTGAGCCAGATCCTGAAACATGGGACACTTCTTTAACCACTTGACAACTGGGCACATAACCCCCTTCCTGCCCAGGCGAAATTTCAGGTTTCAGCGCCATCACGCTTTGAATGACAATTGCGCAGTCCTGCGACGTGGCTCCCAAACAAAATTGACGTCCTTTTTTTCTCACAAATAGAGCTTTCTTTTGGTGGTCTGTGATCATTTCTGCGGTTTTTATTTTTTGCGCTATATACAAAAATAGAGCGACAATTTTGAAACAAACACAATATTTTTTAATTTTTGCTATAACTAATATCCCATTTTTTTTTTTTTTAAACTATTTTTTTCCTCAGTTTAGGCCGATACGTATTCTACATATTTTAGGTAAAAAAAAAAAAAACGCAAAAAGCGTATAGTGATTGGTTTGCGCAAAAGTTATAGCGCCTACAAAATAGGGAATAGAATTATGATTTTTTTTTTATTATTTTATTTTTTATTTTTTTACTAGTAATGGCGTCGATCTGCGATTTTTTTTTGTGACTGTGACATTACGGCGGACACATCGGACACTTTTGACACATTTTTGGGACCATTCACATTTATACAGCGAACAGTGCTAAAAATATGCACTGATTACTGTATAAATGTGACTGGCAGGGAAGGGGTTAACCACTAGGGGGCGATCAAGGGGTTAATATGTTCCCTGCTAGATGTTCTTACTGTGGGGGGGAGGGGACTGACTGGGGGAGGTGACTGATGGTTGTCCCTATGTACAAGGGACACACCATCCGTCTCCTCTCCCTGACAGGACGTGGATCTCTGTGTTTACACACAGAGATCCACGTCCCTGGCTCTGTGACAGCCGATCGCTCGTACCTGGCGGACATCGCGGCCGCCAGGCACGCGCATCGGCACTCGCCTGACACGGCGGGCACAGTTTTTCCCCGACGCGCGCCTGCGGTGGCGCGCATCGCGGAAGTAAATAAGAGGACGTCCATAGACGTCCTATCAGCAATTGACGACCGCTTTGCGGACGTCTTTTGCTTATAGCCCGGGCGCGAAGTGGTTAAAGAAGTAGCCTAACCACACGTCATACATATCCTGTCATTCTGACTCAACTGTGTAAGTGACATATAGCAAGAAAAACATTCTATACATTTCTACAATAACAAGTATTAAAGAATAACTCTTAAGGTGAAATAACAAGTCTTAAAGAATAACTCTAAAGGTGAAATACACTAGGGATAACCTTACAATCCCTCCTTTGATCATGCATACAGAATGTATGTATTGATCACTCACTAATATACCATCTTTGCTTTAGGGCAATCATTGACATTCCAAGTGCATGGTCTCTTCTTTTTGCTCTTAAGCTAGTTATTTTCCCAAGTGCACAAACCACTAATTTAAAAACTAAATACAAAACAAGGATAAAAACCAGTATCATTACGATGGTCATTACGATATCTTTCAACCAGGAAGAAATTCCATTGAGGCCAAAACCTCCTTCTCCAAAAGGGCTCCATGTCTTAGCAATGTCCCTTGCTTCTTGTTGTAATTTATTTACCTCTTTCCTATGTTGGGAAATTACATCATAGTAATCGGGCACCTCAATAGATGTGTTGTGGACCCAAGTGCAGCACTCATAGTCCTCTGTAACCTCACATAGGCCTGTGAGTGCAGCACTCATACTTTCAATGGCAAGGTCATGGAGTTCTAATTGTTTCCTGATTGCTCTAGTTTCTATATTTAATTTGGTAATATCATCAGAATTCTTTTCCATTACCTCATCAATAATACCCGTGTAATTATTGAGCCTTTTCATTAAATCTATTCCCCAACCTGTACTGGAAGGGAACCAGGCCCAGACCATATCCTCTTTGAGGAATAACTCTCTTTTGATACGATGTTTAAGGGGATACCTAGGGTGAAGGCTAGCTTCTAGAATGTGTCCTCCCCCCTTGTCTCCCAGTATTCCCATTACAGGGACTAGGGCCGCTAGATAACACCATCCCTGGGATTCTAAAGGGATCCAGGGGTAACACCCCTCTTTGCAACATACATATGTGTTGTTACCAAGAGCTAAATGTAGTTTCTGAAAGACTTTCCTTACCTTATGGGACATGCTGGAAAATGATATAATTGACAGTAGTCTACTTACCAGATGTTGCACATGCTCTTCCTGTAAAGAATAAATATCAGGTTCACCTGTTCCCCATTTCACCTTAGCCATTGGTCGCCCCATTAATACCTCATAAGGGGAATAACCTGTTCTAGAATGGGGGGTGCTCCTTATTTGGAATAGGACAGCTGGCAAGAAGTCCAGCCAATTAGTTAGAGTACCTTCTGTTGCCTTTTTTAGTTTGTCTTTAATAGTCCTATTCATTCTTTCTACTATTCCTGCACTCTGCGGATGGTAGGGAATGTGGAGTTTCCACTGTATTCCCAGTAATTTTGCAACTTCTTTTGTCAAAGCTGAGGTAAAAGCGGGGCCTTGATCCGACCATATTGTGGTAGGGATTCCAAACCTGCATATCCATTGGTTAACTAATACCCTAGCTGTGATTTTGGCTGTCTCTCCCATTGTGGGTACTGCTTCCACCCACCCAGAGAATTTATCCACTATCACTAAAAGATATTTCAAATTACCTTTCTGTCTGGGCATGTGTGTAAAATCAATCTGTAGGTCTGAGAGCGGCCCGCTAGGGGGCGGTAAGTGGCCATGAAGACCTTGTCTTTTACCTTGGACATTGTTTTGTGCACAAGTCAAACATGATTGGACCAGAGTTTCTGCTAATTTAGTTATGCCTGCTGTGTGAAATGTTTGTTTGTACTGTAAAAGCATCGGTTTTGATCCGATATGGCCTGGACCGTGTAGGTATGACAAAAGCAAGGGTGCCGCTGCTGCAGGTATCCCTATAATTCCCTCCTTGGTTGTCCAAAGGCCCGTGTGGTCTTTGGTCAACCCTGCTTGTGCCCATGACGTTATGTCTGTTGGGGTGGCTTGTGCGTGTGCCACACCAAAAGCATATCTACTATCTGTGTAAATATTAACTGACCTGTCCTTGAAAAGTTGGCACGCACAAATTAAAGCAACTAGTTCAGCTGCCTGTGCAGAGGAAGCTTGCACTGGATGTGCTTCCAAAACCAAATCAGGGAGCTGTACTACGGCATAACCTGTCTGGTAAGTTTTGTCATCAGGTTGTGAACAGCTGCCATCCACAAAAACATGGTCATAATCCTTGTTAGGGAGATCACCGAGATCAGGACGAGGAAGTGTGGTTTCCAAAAGGAGTTCACCACAATTATGTGCTGTTTGTATACTGTCATCAGTAAGCCACAACAGAGAATGTAAGTAGTGGACCTGTGGTGATGTATCAGAGCAACTTTTAATAGTTAAATTCTGTATATTGAAAAGTATAACCTCATAGCCGCTAGATCTCTGTGCTGACATGTGTTGAGTTGTCATGTTTTGAAGCAGATGTGTGACAGAGTGAGTGGTATACAGAGTCATGAGGTGTCCTAACACCAGTTTAGATGCCTCTTTTACTGCCATAGCCGAGGCTGTCAGAGACTGCAGGCAGCCCGGCATGCCCTGTACCTGTACTGGAAGGACTTTTGAGAAGTAGGAGACTGGCCTCTGGCTTGTGCCATGTTCTTGGGCCAGAACCGCTGCATATGTCCTGCTGTAGAGACTTAATCAAACCCCTGAAAGCGTTGAGCATGTCCTCTGACCATTCCACTAGCTTTGGGGCAGTGATCAATGTGGCCTTCCGCAGGACCGAATCATAATGGGAACAATCGGGAATCCATTGCCTTATGTAGACTATAGACCCTAGAAATGACAGTAGTGCTGCTTTGTCCTTGGGTGGGCTTAGGCTAGTGAGGGCTGTGACTCGGGACGGTGACACCAAGCACTTGTTACTTTGGATTATACACCCCCAAGTACTCCACTTCTTGCCTGGACCACTGGATCTTTCTCCTGGACGCCAAGTGGCCCTTAGCAGCTAAGTGGGTCAAAAGGTTCCCTGAGTCTGCCTCGCATTGGCCCTTCTCTTTACTGCATAACAATAGGTCATCTACATATTTGGAGCAAAGTGGACCCGCGTGGAGGCACC
The DNA here is from genome assembly GCA_029206835.1 of Rana muscosa. NCBI lineage: Eukaryota > Metazoa > Chordata > Amphibia > Anura > Ranidae > Rana > Rana muscosa. Next base: position 713,337,609 of record CM055117.1, on the reverse strand, counting down.
CAATCGGTCAGTGTTTGATTCAGGACCATGGAATATGCCGCAGGACTGTCCACAAAGCCTTGTGGAAGACGAGTCCAGGTAAGGTGGCCCGTCTCCTGGGAAGTACCCCAGGTGAAAGCAAACATGCTCTGGGACTCTTGGTTCACTGGAACGCTAAAAAAAAAACGTTTGAAAGGTCAACTACAGTATACCAGCTGGAATCTGGGGGTATTGAGGTAAAAATTTAGCTTATATCCAACACCAATGGTGGCAGAGGGATAATAGCTTTATTTACCATTCTCAAATCCTGGACCAGTCTCCAAGTTCCATCGGCCTTCCGCACCAGATTGATGGGGGTGTTCCAAGGACTGATTGTGGGGACTAAAATGCCTCCCTGCAGATATTCATCTATCTGACCCTGTATACCATCTCTTTTGTCTTGTGCAATAGGATATTGTTTTTGGAAACGTGGTAAGGTGTCAGGTTTAAGTGAGGGGACATACGGTGTGCAATTTAACAAGCCCACAGAGGACTTGCTTTTTGCCCAGATCGGGTGATTTTCCAAATGTGCAGGTATGAGCATAAAATAACCTTGGAGATCCCTCCTATTGGGGTTAGCTAGATCACATTTTGGGGACTGTGCTGTTAGACTGCCATCTGCATTGAATTTGATACAGATGTGTAATACTGACATCAGATCCCGTCCCATTAGGGGAAGGTGACAGCTGGTTAAAACAACAAAACTCATGTGTGCCAAAATCTCATCTACACTCATTCTACGCCCGCTGCAATATCTCCAGAGAAATGTAACAGCTTTGGTTGGGCTTTTCCTTGGTTTTGGACAGTTAGTTCTAATGTCCTGGACTGTGCCTATGGGCAACGGTATCTGTATATCCTCACCCCCTACAGTAATGAGTGGGAATTTTAAAAGCTTGTCACCAAGTTTGGCCCCCGAGCGGAGCGACCTTACCCCCGCTGAAGCATCAAGGGCTTCTGCTAATTCTTGATCTGCTAAAATCTGCTTAGCCTTTTTATCTTGTTGTTTCAGTACGGCAATATCTAAGGTGGATTTGGCTTTTTGTGTCTCCTCTCTCTGTCTTAGCTCTTCTACATACTTTCTAAGGGACTCAAGCTCATCCCAAGTTGTTGGGGTTCCTGAGGGTCTAGTACTCGCCTTCCAGTCTACCTGCTCTGTCCCTTCTGTATCACTATCCTGTTCAGTACCTTGCCCAGCTGTTTTTTTTTGTTCCTTCTGTCTGTCACTTTCTATTTTCTCCAGCCATGCTATTTCCTGTAGCAACCCGTCTTTCTCTTCCTCCTCTTCCTTTGTCCTTTGCCTTTGTTTCTCATACCATGCTGCATCCCGTTCCCTTCTTATTCTAGCTTCCTTTTCTGCCTGAGCCCTTTGTCTGTGTAGGGTATGGACTAGAACAGCTGTATTAGCGGTGTCTAGGGAGGGGTACAATTTTGCGGGGGTGGTTGGCATAGGGGTTTTATCTTCTTTTAAAAATACATATGGTGGAGGTGCACTGGGCAGAGGAGTAAATGGGGGTAGCGGGAGTGGCTTATCTGCTTCCCTTGGTTTAAATTTATTTTTATATTCTTTCATCGCTTTTTCCCATATCTTCATACATTTTTTCATATAATTTTCATCCCAATCACCCGGCGGATAGTTATACTGATTATGTGTGCCACAGATTTTCTGTATTTCTACCCAGTCTTCTTCCGAACAGGGACCTGCAGGACTTAGACCACTAATCTGTAGCTGTTGGGCTCTGCAACACACATTTTGCCAAAATGGATCAGTATAACTCGGCCCTCGGGTACCTTTTACAAAATCAACAGGGGAAGGCTGACACTGCTCACCTTCAGGGTCATTCTTCCCTAATTTATTCCCCATTATGCCAAATAGAGGGCTTTATAACCACAAATTGCTACTGATTTAGGGCACACTGTATAACCTTCTTTACCTCTTCTACAGACTGAGGCGAGACCCCGTGGAGTTAGCCCTTCAAAGAATCTACCGTTTTGGTTGTGGTTATGTATATTAAATCTCAGGACCGAGAACTTAGGGGTGCCTGGAGATTGGATTGTAAAATAAGGACCTTTGCCAATTCTTTCCTTATAACCTCCGGGGACCGTAGCCACCAATATTGGCACTTGCCCACGGAAAATAAACAGAAGACCTGTTAAACAGTCTGGACAATTTTGAGGCATCTATTTGGCACAAATGTGTGTATATATATATATATATATATATATATATATATATATATATAATAATATATAAACAAAAATCTTATCCTAAAATAACAATCAGTCTTTAAATTATATCAACCATATGAAAGTATAAACAAGCAAAGAAAATACAATAACAATCAGACTTAGGCCTCATGCCCACGGACGTTTTTACAGCCGCGTTTTTGAGCGTTTTTTACAGCTTAAAAACGCCTGTCCATGTTAGTCTATAGCTTCATGCCCACCTAGACGTTTTTGAGCTGCAAATAGCATAGACGTTTTTAAGCTGTAAAAAAAACCCAGGACCAGTGCGTTCCTCAGCGTCAGAATTAGGCAGAAAAAAACGCGAGCATCAAAAAACGTGCAAAAACGCACACTAACGCGCACTAACGTGCAAAATTGCTCACTAACGCGCTGTCGCGTTTTTAGCTCCGACGTTTTTTTTTTTTGTTTTTTTTTAATATTTACAATAACATGGACAGGCGTTTTTAAGCTGCAAAAAACGCAGCTGTAAAAACGCCAGTGGGCATGAGGCCTTAAAATTGTGTGAACCACATGAAAGTATAAACAAGCAAATAAAATACAAATTATTTCATAAAATTCAATTGTTAATTTAAGCAAGCTTGCAGTTACCAATTTAAACCTTTAGAGGTCCACACACCCGTCCTTTCTAAAATGAGGAGCGCAATTGCGCTACCCCAAAATTTCCTATAAACCTGTCCGGCCAACCTAGCGGGACGTCTTTAACCTATAATCCACTTTAATTTAAACATACACGCTTACAATTATTCCCAGGGAGGCCAACCTAGCATCCCTCGAGAAAGTTTTTAACTTAAGCAACCAGGAGAGAAAAAATAAATAAAAAATGGGGTAGTCAATCGAGACAGAATAAGTGATTTCAACTCTGCAGAAATGTGCTCCACAAAGTCCCACTTACCTGTCAAACGATTGACCCCCACTCCTGATACCATCTGTTAAAAATCCGCTGTAAACTGCTTCTAACCTCAAGAGCCTAGGCTGGACCTGCGTGTATGGAGTCTCTCTGATCGATCGGGTAATTTAAGACACACACACAGAATATGGTGAATCCCAAATACACTGGTTTATTGCATACAAGCTTATTTTGTACAATCCAAGACGAGAGGAACCGCCCCTGGTTAAACCCACCAAGGAACAGTTCCTTTATTATACAAATTGCATATTAACAGGTTACACAAGCTAAACTGCCCAGAGATGGCAGAAGGCAAGTTTATCTAAATAGAACTCACCGCAAAATCCGGCCGTTGAGCCAGATCCTGAAATATGGGACACTTCTTTAAGGAAGTAGCCTAACCACACGTCATACATATCCTGTCATTCTGACTCAACTGTGTAAGTGACATATAGCAAGAAAAACATTCTATACATTTCTACAATAACAAGTATTAAAGAATAACTCTAAAGGTGAAATAACAAGTCTTAAAGAATAACCCTAAAGGTGAAATACACTAGGGATAACCTTACACTCAGCAGCTGTTTACACATCTGCACTCTGGAGCACTAGTGTGGGCCACCAGAACAACCTTTTTAGGGTGCCCCACACAGGTGCATCAGTGTATTTTTGGGGTGCCTCCATGTGTAAAACTTGTCATAAAAAGGTGAACAGCAGTCAAGATTTTTTTATTTTTAAATAATGTCTTCAGCTTGTAACTCGGCCCAAACAGACACTTGTACCCCACTTCCAAGCAATGTATCATGTTCCTATTTTTTCCATAAAATATCTGTGTGCTAAGTATACCTTTTGTTTCATTCTCATAGGGGAGAGAAGACTGGGAGGACACCACTCCAGGGAGCACAGGAACCCCACACCACAGAGAGAACCCCAACCTCACCAAGAACCCCAACCCGAGGATGTGGAGGAAGTAGAAGAAGTGGAGGAAGGAGAAGTGGAGGAAGGAGAAGTGGATGACGTGGTGGAACTTGTCACCACAACAGGTCAGTATCTGTCCCCACAGATTTAGGTAAGAGATGTAGGCCTGCAGAGTTATAATACCTTTTTGATTTTTTTTTAGGGGATGAAAATGTTGTTGAGAAAGAAAGTCCTTGTTTCTCTAGTGATAGTGCCAAAGAATCATCCAGCAAGTTATGGAGTGTAGTAGTGAACTGGACAGAATGAAGAAAAGAATGAATGTTATGGAGCAAACATTTAAGGACATCATTGATGTTTTGGGGCGAATTGAATGAAGCACAAAACCCCCCTTTTTCTATTTTTCTTTTAAAAAAATTGCACTTTTATACAATCAAGCCAAAATTTGAAGATGCACACAGTGTGTCAACATGTGCCATCTGTCATCTGGGGATATCCATGTACGGGTTTTGTGGATGCAACCCCTTCCTCGCATCTCAAGTAGGTGAAAGGAAGAAGGGGTTACACCCCCAAAACACGTCCATTGATCACCCATGATGGCAGATAGCACATGTTGAAAATAGGGATCAGGAGAAAATACCCCTTTTTAAAAACACTCTAAATTGTGTGCATCTTCAAATTTTGGCTTGGTCAGGGGTGACAACACCCCATATTATGAAGGGCAGATAGAGACATTTTTCTTAAAATAGAATATCTGATATCCCGAGAGGTTTACAATGTTGTATTTTGTTGTATGGTAATGAGAGTTTTGTATTTTCTTACCCCCAAAAAAAGGCCTGTTTATGGCCAAACCAAACATTTTTTAAACTTTTCTAACACCAAAAGTGTTATATTTACCATGTGTGTGAATGTGCACAGAGTAAAATATTTGAACAACAACAAAGTGTAGCTTCTTTATCATATACGCTCTAACCTTTTTTGTGTATATTTTTGGTGTTACTAGTAAAATGGTTGGTATTTACTAAAGGAAAATTCACTTGTCACTACAAATGCACTAGGAAAAACTAGGAGACAGCTAAAAAAAAAACACAAGCAATACATCAAAAATCAGATTAAACAAGATATTTATTTTTTGTTTGTCCAAAAATTTTTAGGCATGGCCTGGCATAGGAATTGCCCCCCTACCCGTGAAATATTCGACATATTTCTGCCGAACCTCACGGGCATTTTGGGGGGGCAAGCCAGGACGGCCAGATTCTAGGCCCGACAGGGTATTGACATTTGAAAGTCCTGCCTCAGGCCCAATTGAGGCCATATAATTTGGTGATTTGATTTGAAGATAATTGTGTAGCACACAGCAACAGAATACTACGTAGTTCAGTTTGTACTCCGCCAAGTTAATTGGTGTCATGAAAAGGTGGAACCGGCTGGCCATTATGCCAAAGGCATTCTCCACAACTCTTCAGGCCCTGGCCAGCCGGTAGTTGAACACCCTCTTCTCCAGGGTCAGGGCCCTCTGGGGAAATGGCCTCATGAGATGCGGTCCCAGTCCAAAGGCTTCATCAGCCAAAAACACAAAGGGGAGTCCTTCAACATTCCCTGCTTCCGGTGGCAATGCAAGGTCGTCACTCTGGAGACGGAGGGCAAACTCCGTCTGGCTGAAGGCTCCCCCATCGGACATCCGGCCATTCTTCCCCACATCCACATAGAGGAATTCATACTGTGCTGACACCACCGCCATCAGCACAATACTATGAGACTCCTTATAATTGAAGAAGTAGGACCCAGAACGGGGTGGTGGCATGATGCGGACGTGCTTCCCGTCAATGGCTCCACTGCAGTTGGGGAAGTCCCACCACGTGGCAAACTCCGATGCCACAGTCTGCCATTCCTGTGGCGTGGAAGGAAGCTGTGGAGTCAAACAAGATAAACAAATCTTAGTTTTGCACATAACATTGCAAGCAGATTATACAAAAATACATTCTTGCCCAACATCATTATAAGTTTCAGTTTAATGTGTTTTTAAATATTAAAATAGAAGGCTCAAGTATCATATTCATCACCCCCTCTGTTGGCCCATTGTAAAAAATATTTGGGGGGGGGTCTAGATGAGTTTGTGAATGACAAAAAATAAGGAAAATGAACATTTGTAATCATTTTAGGGGGTGATTAGGGGGGGGTAAAGCACTACAATGGAGCTGACAAAATACATTGGGAAGTGACTAGGTTAGGTGTGTTTGGGCCCAGGATAGCATGCTGGAGACTGCAGTGGCGGTGCGTCCATAGTGGGCGCAGGAGCGCTGCCCCCTCTCTCTCCTGCGCCCGTCACTCAGAACAATACATAGGTTCATGCCTTGCATGAACCTATGTATTGTCTCTGCCGCCCACTATTCAGATGGCCAGCCCCCTGTTGAGCGACGGACATCTGAATAACAGCGGCTGGTTGGTTTTTGGAAGTGCCTATCAGAGCCAGCGGTTCTGATAGGCTTCCCGATTACAGCCTGAGGGCTGTAATCAGCTTCAAAATAGTTAATCAGAGGACGCACAGGGGGTGCGTTCCTTGGTTAAACACTGACAGGCTCCTCAGCCAATCAGGTTCACCGGGTCTGGTTACCGGTAACCTGATTGGCTGAAGCAACATCGAGGGCGGGAGAAGACATCAAGGACAGAAGAAGGACGGCGCTGACCAGAGGAAGGTAAGTGCAGGGCTGGGGGGAATTGGCTGTATTTGGGGACAAACTGGCTGTATTTGGGGGGAAACTGGCTGCATTTGAGGGGGCAAACTGGTGGCGTTTGATCGGCACAGTGGCTGCGTTTAATGGGCACAGTGGCGGCAATTGATGTTTTATTTTTTTTACGTTTGTTTGCACCAAGCCAAATATTTTGAGCACCAGCTGCCACTGCTGGAGAGGTTAGTGAAGGGAAATATGCATGGAGGAGAAAAAAAGGGCATTTAAAAGCTTACAGCATGCATGAGGACAAAGGGGACATTCCCAGCATATTACAATCATGGTAATTAGGGAAGGATGAAAGAAATACAATACATTAGCATACATGAAATACATAGAATGTGATGTTAAAAGAGAAAACTTACCCTAATATAGTCCTCCTGCAGGACTTGGATGATGGCAGAACAGGTCTCTGGGATTATGACGCCCAGAGCCTGGGGGGAGATGCCTGTCGTGAACTTCAGGTCCTGCAGACTTCTCCCTGTCGCCAGGTAGCGTAACGTGGCGATGAGCCTCTGCTCAGCACTGATGGCTTCCCGCATAACGGTGTCCTGCCTGGTAATATAGGGGACACCAAAGCCAACAGATGCTGAAGAACGGGGTCAGACATCCTAAGAAAATTCCTGTAGTCATCAAGATTATTCTCCTGGATCTCCCGCAGCAGAGACATATGACAGAATTGTTCCCGCTGGAGCAACCAATTCTTGGTCCATGAACTCCTCCTCACCCTGTTCATGGACTCGTCTTGGTCCAAGACAAGCAGACCAACACCAAGCGCCCGCACAGCACGAACTCTATGATGAGAACGTACCCACGACATGGCTAGAAGACGGTTGTCTTATCAGAACGTACTAAACAGAACGCACTTAAGAACAGCAAGGCCTATGAAGAACGACCTGAAAATCAGAAACGAGCGGGCAAGAACGCACTGTAAAACAGATACAACCTGCCTACACGCCCTGAAAGACAAGATACGAACCCACAAGCACAAACTGAACCGCAGAAAACAAACTGAAAGCACGGAGACTGAAAAGCGCGAATCGTCTCTTCCCAAACGTTTACTTCACACGCGGTAACACGAGATCAGCAAAAGCAGCCCAAGGGTTAGCGCCATTGAAATCGAACTTGCCCTTTATACTGCCGTCGTACGTGCTGTACATGACCGCGCAGAACAACGACGAGATTTGGAATTGACAGTGTGTATGCAAGGAAAGCTTGACAAGAATCTCGTTGAGAAAATCGATGGGTTTTTTATGACGAGAAACTCAGTCGTGTGTACGAGGCTTTAGTCCTGGAGAGCAGCCCTCATCCTTGGAAAATTTGCTCTCTTGAAATTAAGTGTTTTTATTTTTCCCATATGTGATTTTTGCTTACAACTAACATCAAATGAAATCATGTTATGGTCACTGCTACCAAGGTGTTCCTTTATCTGAACATTAGTAATACGCTCTGCATGGTTTGAGATTACCAGGTCCAACAGAGCATCATTCCTAGTTGGGGCCTTAATAAACTGAACCATAAAATTGTCCTGCAATAGGTTTATACATTTTTGCCCTTTAACTGTCCCAGCAGTTCCATTACTCCAGTCAATTTCTGGGTAGTTAAAATCCCCCATTATTATCACCGTCCCAGCCCTTGCAGCCCTTTCCATCTGTGCAAAGAGCTGAGTCTCCACCTCCTCATTAACATTGGGTGATCTATAACAAACTCCAATGATTAACTTTGAACTATGCACATCTGTATGCAGTTCCACCCATAATGCTTCAGACTCATCCCACTCTCCATTCACCAGGTCCTCTTTCACACTCGCTTTGAGATCACTTCTCACATAGAGACAGACCCCTCCACCTTTTCTTTTTACCCTGTCTTTCCGAAAGAGTGCATAGCCAGGAATATTAATAGCCCAGTCATGTGAGAAATGAAGCCAAGTTTCAGCAATACCGATTAAATCATAGCTCTCCTCATGCCCCAGAGCTTCCAACTCACCTATTTTGCTTGGCAGACTTCTGGCATTGGTGAACAGACACTTTAATGCATTAATATATTTTGACCGGTCACATACTATCCTCTTGGGTGTTCCCAGATTGCAACTAGGACTTGCTACTATACTTACCTTGGGTTTATGTGCTTTGGTTACCCTACCACTAATGCCCCTAATACTACCCTCTGGAATATGTTCCCCACTGACTCTCACTATCTCTGGACCCTCCCACCCGTCGTCTAGTTTAAAAACCTCTCTAACTTTTTGGCCATCCTTATTCCCAGCTGATCTGCACCCTCCTCATTTAGGTGCAGTCCGTCCCTTCTATAGTACTGGTTATCGACTGAGAAGTCAGCCCACTCCTCCAGGAACCCAAACCCCTCCTTACTACACCAGCTCTTCAGCCACTTGTTCGCTTCATTAATCTCCCTCTGCCTTTCTGGTGTGGCTCGATGTACCGGTAGTATTCCTGAGAATACTACCTTGGAGGTCCTTTTCCTCAATTTAGCTCCCAAGTCCCTAAAATCATTCTTTAGGACACTCCATCTGCCTCTGACTTTGTCATTGGTGCCAACGTGCACCATGACAGCTGGGTCTTCCCCAGCCCCTCCATGTAATCTGTCCACCAGATCCATGATGTGCCGAACCCGAGCGCCCGGTAGACAACATATAGTTTGGCTCTTCAGGTCTTTGTTACAGATTGCCCTCTCTGTCCTTCTAAGAATTGAGTCCCCTACCACCGGAATCTGTCTTTCCTTTCCCTTCGCTTGCCCCCCACTTTCACTGGCGGAGTTCTTCCCCCGGCAGCTAGGAGAGTCCCTCAGCTCCAGCAGTGCTGGTTCCTATATAGTTTCACCAATGTCACTCAATGGAGCATACTTATTGGGATGCTCCAGCCCTGGATCGGCCTCCCTGGCACTTCGCCCTCTACCCTTCCTGACTGCCACCCATCTACTATTTTCTAGTGCCTGCACCTCTTTGTCTCCACCCACCTCTGTGCTGGCCCCTGCCATCCCCTGTCGGGTACGTTTCCAGCTCTCCTTTAGTGTGGAGGGTCTTCCCAGTGCTGACAGTTGCTTCCCTAGATTCAGAACCTGGGGTCCAGGGAAACAATGTGCTTGCATTTTGCACAGCAGTAATCGCCCTCGATCAGATGATCAAGGAACGCATACATGCCACAAGATGTACACCGAGTCGCCTCGCCACACCCACCGGGCATCGTACCTATTAATTTAATGAGGATTAGAGATTATACCCTGTCCAAATTACCTAACACTAGCTTCCTGACACAACTACTCAACAAGACAATGCACAGGTACTCAACAAGACAATACACAGGTACTCAACAAGACAATACACAGGTACTCAACAAGACAATACACAGGTACCATGCAGACCTACGTGCACCCGCAGACCAACGGACCTACATGCACTCGCAGACCAGCGTGCACTCGCAGACCAATGGACCTGTGTGCACTCACGGACCTGCGTGCACTCGCAGACCAGCGTGCACTCGCAGACCAACGGACCTGCGTGCACTCGCAGACCAGCGTGCACTTGCAGACCAACGGACCTGCGTGCACTCGCCGACCAACGGACCTGCGTGCACTCGCCGACCAGCGTGCACTCGCAGACCAACGGACCTGCGTGCACTCGCAGACCAGCGTGCACCCACAATACACAAGTACTAACGATCCACACACACTACTCAGACAACACTCAGGTACTCACACTACACAGCTACTATGACCCCTGTTTTAAACTCTTGATTTTAACTCACCACTTAGTCCAGTTCCACTTGGACAGAGTTCCAGCAAACTCAAAATGAGCAGGCTCTAAATGAGCTCTACAGAAATTTATATAGGCCTCAAGCACCTGTGACCAATTAACCACTCCCCTTAATTAGTTGGCTGAAGGAAAAAAAGAGAAAAAAAAGGCTGTTTAAAATGTGCCAGAAAAAGGTGTTAAAAAGCTGCAAGGAAAAATACATTTATATAGGCCTCAAGCACCTGTGACCAATTAACCACTCCCCTTAATTAGTAGGCTGAAGGAAAAAAAAAGAGAAAAAATGTATATAAAAAGGCTGTGCCAGAAAAAGGTGTTAAAAAGCTGCAAGGAAAAAGACCCAAAATAACCTAAAATGCAACCCAGCAGTCAAAAGCAAAAACTGAAACAAGACTGAACCTCCAACACTACTGAACCTTGTCCTGCATCCTTCCCAGCTGCAAGCAGAGTCACCCAATGCGCCGTGAAATATAGGTAACGTCCCTGTCCATGCCTGCTGGGCCATGAGTCAGCGGTAATATGCACCTTCCGCACATTCCACAAACTCACGGAAGGGGGCAGAGTCTACCAACTGAAAAGGCAGCAGTTGAAGTGCTAGCAATTTAGCCAAGCTAGCATTCAACCGCTGGGCATGTGGATGGCTGGGAGCGAACTTCTTTCAGCGGTGCAGCAGCTGGGGCAGGGAAATTTGCCTGGTACAATCGGACGTCGGTGTACCGATAGCAGATTGTCCGCAAGTACTTGGCTGTGACACACCTAATTCTACACCTTCATTCCTCTCAGGGCAGGTTTCAGAGAGGACTGAAGGTATAGTGGGGTTGGAGATCCCAGATGATGAGGAGCAAGAAGAGGTGCAGTTTGTTCTTTGGTGCGGGTCTTTTAGGTAAGCTTGCCAACGGACTGCATGGCAGGTCGACATATGTCTGGTCAAGCACATGGTGCCCAAGCGGCTGATGTTTTGGCCACGCGAGATACGCTTTAGACATATGTTGCAAATGGCAACGATGCGATCTGCTGCACACGTCTGAAAAAAGGCCCACACCAAAGAACTTTTGGAATAACGCGCAGCCGCGTTTCCCCGAAAATAAGACCTACCCCGAAAATAAGACCTAGCACTTTTTTCCAGGAGGGCTGCAATATAAGCCCTACCCTGAAAATAAGCCCTAGTTCAAGGTGATTGTGTGCTTTTCAAGGAAACGCGGTATAATCCTATTACGGCGGTGTGCAGTGTGCTATGTGTGTGTCTGTCTCTAGCGGTGTCAGGTGACTTTGCTACAGAGCGGCGCTCAGCTAATCTCCCCACTGGTCTCATCTTCTCCCGCCTTTCTGCTGGGGATCTCGTCCTCCCCCTCCCTCCGCAGAGCTTCAGTGGGTCACTGAAGGTACGGTGCAGAACCTCTGCAATCAACATGTCATACGGTACTGTGTGCGGTATGTAGCATGGCTACTCCACAAGGTATTTACAGATTATTATTCTTCACATGCTGGTGTGCTCTCTTCCCTGCTTCGAGCATTGCAGAGGGAGGGGGGTCAGGGTCCCTCGCTGGCGGTTGGGAGAGGTGGAGGAGAGCTGAGGTGTTTGGCACTGTTGGATTGCAGGGGCACACACATTCTGTATTGTGTGCTACTGTAAAAGAAAGGATTTGGGCATTTTAAGTTTGTTCAAACTGGGGATTCCTGACAGGCAGGGAGAGAGAATATTTTAAGACCTACCCCGAAAATAAGCCCTACTGGGTCTTTTGTTGCCAAAATTAATATAAGACCCGGGCTTATTTTCGGGGAAACACGGTAGCAGCGCCCTGCACATGCGGAGCTCTGCTGTGTGATGCAGTCGGTGTGCTGCCCTTAAGCAGGCCCCTGGAGGGCATCCTGCCTTGTTGGAGATGTGCCTCCTCCTCCTCCTCTCTCCTATCAGGCACCCACGTGGAGTCAGTGACCTCATCATCCCCTCCCTCCTCATCACTGTAGCAAATCTGCCAGTATGCTGCAGCTGGGGGAACATGACTGACAGATAGCTGTCCTTGTTGGTCACCCCCTCTCTCACTGGGCTCCCGTTACTGCCTTCCTCCAGCTGGGTTCCATCATCAGAGCCTTCAAAACGCTGGGCATCCTCCAGGAGCATGTACCCAACACTGTGCTCAAACAGTTCGGGGGACTCCTCAAGAGGACATGGTGGGGCTAGGGAAGGAGTGACTGATGCCATTGAGCCGAGGGAAGAGGCCGCTTTGGCAGCTGCTTTGCCAGACAAAGTACCCTGAGCCTGGGTGAGAGAGGACGAGGAGGATGAGGACGGCTTGGTCATCCACTCTACCAAGTCTTGGGCATGTTGCGGCTCAACATGGCCAGCTGCCGAAAAGAAGGACAAGCGTGTCCCACGGACACGTGCTGATGAGGATGCACCGTGTCCACGACCAGCAGTAGGGATGAGCTTCGAGTTCGAGTCGAACTCATGTTCGACTCGAACATTGCCTGTTCGCCGAACAACGAACAATTTGGGGTGTTTGCGGCAAATTCGAAAAGTCTATGGGAGAAATCTAAAGTGCTAATTATAAAGGCTTATATGCAAGTTATTGTCCTAAAAAGTGTTTGGGGACCTGGGTCCTGCCCCAGGGGACATGTATCAATGCAAAAAAAAGTTTTTAAAACGGCCGTTTTTTTAGGAGCAGTGATTTTAATAATGCTTAAAATGAAAAAATAAAAGTGAAATATTCCTTTAAATTTCGTACTTGGGGGGTGTGTTTGATATGCATGTAAAGTGGCGCATGTTTCCCGTGCTTAGAACTGTCCCTGCATAAAGTGTAATTTTTGAAGGAAAAAAAGTCATTTAAAACACACTCGCGGCTATTAATGAATTGTCGGCTTTTATCAATACATAGAAAAGTCATTGATAAAAAAATAAAAAAAAGCATGGGGGTCCCCCAAATTCAATTACCAGGCCCTTTAGGTCTGGAATGGATATTAAGGGGAACTGCACCCCAATTTTTTTTAAAAATGGCGTGGAGTCCCCCCAAAAATCCATACCAGACCCTTATCCGAGCATGCAACCTGGCCGGCCGCAGGGGAAGAGGGGGGCACGGGAAAGCGCCCCCCTCCCTCCTGAACTGTACCAGGCCACATGCCCTCAACATGGGGACGATGTCCCCATGTTGATGGGGACAAGGGCCTCATCCCCACAACCCTTGCCCGGTGGTTGTGGGGGTCTGTGGGCGGGGGGCTTATCGGAATCTGGAAGACCCCTTTAACAAAGGGGACCCCCAGATCCCGCCCCCCATGTGAATTGGTAAGGGGTACATTGTACCCCTACCATTTCACGAATAAAGTGTCAAAAAATGTAAATAAAAACACACAAACACCTTGGAAAAGTCCTTTATTAAAAAAAAAAAAAAAAAAAAACATTCCAGCGAAGAAATCCAGTGTCCCGCGGCGATCCCGATGTCCAGCGCTGTCCGTCATTGGTTGTGTCTGTGCGGACCTGATGGGGAACTTCCTCCGCTGTGTTTTAAATGTATAGACCCGCCCCTTCTCGCGTTCCCCATCAGGTCCGCTCAGCAGACCAGATGCGGAACGCGAGAAGGGGCGGGTCTATTCATGTATTACACAGCGAACGAAGTTCCCCATCAGGTCCGCTCCCTCGGTATGTCCGACCCCGCCTATGTCATTGGCCGGAGCGGGAAACTTCCTTCACTGTGTAAATTTAAATTACACAGTAAAGGAAGTTCCCCGCCTTGCCCTCTTTTATTGCCTCGTGACTGTCTGCCTCTCCTTGCCAAGCCGGCGGCCTTATATAGTGTGGGGCGTGTACTAAACCCCCTGAGCCATAATTGGCCAAAGCCACCCTGGCTTTGGCCTATTACGGCTCTCCGTTTTTTCTGCACTGTGATTGGCCAAAGCATGCGGGTCATAGTGCACGCTTGGCCAATCATCAGCCAGCAATGCACTGCGATGCCGCAGTGAATTACGGCGCATAATGTTAATTTTGGCAGCAAATTTCGATTTAGTTTTATTTTTATTTTTAGGACTAAAATGGCATTTTAGTTTAAGTCCCATTTTAGTCTTCTGAAAGTGTTTTAATTTTAGTTTTTTTTTTTTTTATAAATCTGTTTATTTGTTTTCCAATATATATCTATACATTCATTCACAATTTCTTAACCACTTAAGCCCCGGACCATTTTGTAGCTAAAGGGCCAGGCCCCTTTTTGCGATTTGGCACTGCGTCACTTTAACTGACAATTGCGCGGTCGTGCAACGAGGCTCCCAAACAAAATTGGCGTCCTTTTTTCCCCACAAATAGAGCTTTCTTTTGGTGGTATTTAATCACCTCTGTGGTTTTTATTTTTTGCGCTATAAACCAAAATAGAGTGACAATTTTGAAAAAATTCAATATTTTTTACTTTTTGCTATAATAAATATCCCCAAAAAATATATAAAAAATGTTTTTCCCCAGTTTAGGCCGATACGTATTCTTCTACATATTTTTGGTAAAAAAATCGCAATAAGCGTTTATTGATCGGTTTGCGCAAAAGTTATAGCATCTACAAAATAGGGGATAGTTTTATGGCATTTTTATTATTAGTTTTTTTTTTACTAATAATGGCGGCGATCAGCGATTTTTATCGTGACTGCGACATTATGGCGGACACTTCGGACACTTTTGACACTATTTTGGGACCATTGTCATTTTTACAGCGATCAGTGCTATAAAAATGCACCGATTACTGTGAAAATTACACTGGCAGTGAAGGGGTTAACCTGTAGGGGGCGCTAAAGGGGTTAAGTGTGACCTAATGTGTGATTATTACTGTAGGGGGCGTAGCTTGGTGTGTGACGTCACTGATCGTCATTCCCTATGACAGGAAACAGACGATCAGTGACACTCTCACTAGGAAGCACGGGGAGAGGTTTGTTTACACTTACCTCTCCCCGTTCTTCAGCTCTGTGACCCGACCGGGTCGCGAGCGCGCAGCCGGCGGAAGGCTCGCGACCCGCATCTTAAAGGGGACGTACCTGTACGCCCATATGCGCAGCCGTGCCATTCTGCCAACGTACATCGGCGTGCGGCGGTCGGCAATCGGTTAATCTGCTCTCGCAGGAGCTAAATTTAATCAATAATTTCAACAATAAAACATATCAATACATACATTTGTCTCTTCTTATTCTTCTAATCTATTGGTGTGGTTACCCCCTCCATGTTCCCCCTCTGTCCTTAAGCATTTATCGGATTCTCTATCCAACTTGCCCAGACTCTTCCATATCTTTCCTCATGTCCTCTGTTACAATATGTCTCTATATAATGGTCGATTACTATTTACAAAATTTTTCCAATGGACTAATGAGGGGGCCTCCGCTTCCTTCCAATTTAGAACTATCGTCTTCCTTGCATAGAAAAGCTGTAGTCCCACCTGTGTTCTCTTTGCCCTGGAAACTATAGTCTTTCCTATCAGTCCTAAAAAGCAGATCGTCGCCTTTTGATCCAATGACACTGTTGTTATTATCGCAATTACCCTCAACACTTCCCTCCAGAATATCACTATCTTCGGGCATGACCAGAAAATATGTATAAAATTTCCCGGGATACCCACACATCTCCAACAGTCCTGGGAGTTTGACGGAAATATCCTATGCAATTTATACAGGGTATAGTAACTCCTATGCGTTATTTTGAATTGTATCAATCTATCTCGGAGTGATACCAATATCTGATATGGAGTTCTCCAGACCTCTTCCCAATTTTCCTCTTCCAAATCTGGGATATCCCTTCTCCAGCATTCCCTCAGTTTACTCATATCTGATGGTGTAGTTTTTATTAAATGTGTATACAAAACTGAAATTGCCTTCCTTTCACATTTTTTCCTGACCATTTGTTCTAAATCTGATTATTTTAATTGTGGAATGCCATCTGGAAACTGAGCAGATAGAGCATGTGCCAGCTGTCTATAATGAAATGAGTAACTCTCTGGTATGTTCTTACCTTGTTTTATTTCTAAAAATGAAACAATTCTATCTTCCTTAATTACCTGGAATAATTTTTTAATTCCAAATTTTGTCCATGCCCCAGGCTCCAAAATGGAGTCCAGATGTGGAGGCTCTGGATTCCTCCATAATGGGGTGTTAGGGGATAGCCCAGTGTCCAGATGTCTCTCTTTTCCTACCCCTGTTTTCCATGTCTTAACTGTTGTTCTCATCAAAGGGGTTAGTTCATACCTGGATTTCAACCCCCGATAGGGCAACGCTTGTAATGCTTCCACTGAACCCATTACTGCAGCCTCCAGCATTGTAGCGGGGTTGGATTTATCCAGGTTGAACCATCCCTTTACTACCACTAACTGTGCTGCCAAATAATATCCATGTAGGTCTGGGAACGCCAGCCCTCCCTGTGTCATTGGCTTCATCAGTGTGGTTATTTTAATTCTTGCTATTTTATTCTTCCATATAAACGTAGAGAATATACTTTGCAACTGCCGGAAAAAGCTCTTTGGTAGCCATTGTGAAGAATTTCTAAATAGATATAAAAATTTGGGGAGAATCTTCATTTTTATTAAGTTGATACATCCTAACAAGGATATAGGTAATGTCTCTCAGGCCCTTAATTTTCTCTTAAACTCCTGTACTACTGGATCTAAATTTAGTGTTCGAAATTCTTCAGCTCGTTGGGATATTATTATGCCTAAATATTTGAATTCTGTTATCCATTTTAATGGTATACTTTCGGCTGCTGTTTCTCGTGCACCTTGATCTATCAGAAATAGTATGGATTTACTCCAGTTTACTTTCAGCCCTGTGAATACTGAAAAAGTATTCACTAATTCCATATTTAATTTTAGTTTTAGTCTTAGTCTTTCAATAAAATGCCATTTTAGTTTTAGTCCCATTTTAGTCATCGTATTTTAGTCGACTAAAATCTCCAGTACATTTTAGTCTAATATAATCATTTTAGTCAACTAAAATTGAATGTTCACAATACACAGCCCCCCACAGCACAAAGCCCGCCACAGTACACAGCACAGCCCCAGCCCCCACCCTCTGCACAATACAAAGCCCCCCACAGTACACAACACAGTACACAGCCACCCACCCTCTGCACAATACAAACCTCCCCCCCACAGTTCACAGCCACCCACCCTCCGCTTCCTTCCAATTTAGCACTATCGTCTTCCTTGCATAGAAAAGCTGTAGTCCCACCTGTGTTCTCTTTGCCCTGGAAACTATATCCTTTCCTATCAGTCCTAATAAGCAGATCGTCGACTTTTGATCCAATGACACTGTTGTTATTATCGCAATTACCCTCAACACTTCCCTCCAGAATATCACTATCTTCGGGCATGACCAGAAAATATGTATAAAATTTCCCGGGATACCCACACATCTCCAACAGTCCTGGGAGTTTGACGGAAATATCCTATGCAATTTATACAGGGTATAGTAACTCCTATGCGTTATTTTGAATTGTATCAATCTATCTTGGAGTGATACCAATATCTGATATGGAGTTCTCCAGACCTCTTCCCAATTTTCCTCTTCCAAATCTGGGATATCCCTTCTCCAGCATTCCCTCAGTTTACTCATATCTGATGGTGTAGTTTTTATTAAATGTGTATACAAAACTGAAATTGCCTTCCTTTCACATTTTTTCCTGACCATTTGTTCTAAATCTGATTCTTTTAATTGTGGAATGCCATCTGGAAACTGGGCAGATAGAGCATGTGCCAGCTGTCTATAATGAAATGAGTAACTCTCTGGTATGTTCTTACCTTGTTTTATTTCTAAAAATGAAACAATTCTATCTTCCTTTATTACCTGGAATAATTTTTTAATTCCAAATTTTGTCCATGCCCCAGGCTCCAAAATGGAGTCCAGATGTGGAGGCTCTGGATTCCTCCATAATGGGGTGTTAGGGGATAGCCCAGTGTCCAGATGTCTCTCTTTTCCTACCCCTGTTTTCCATGTCTTAACTGTTGTTCTCATCAAAGGGGTTAGTTCATACCTGGATTTCAACCCCCGATAGGGCAATGCTTGTAATGCTTCCACTGAACCCATTACTGCAGCCTCCAGCATTGTAGCAGGGTTGGATTTATCCAGGTTGAACCATCCCTTTACTACCACTAACTGTGCTGCCAAATAATATCCATGTAGGTCTGGGAACGCCAGCCCTCCCTGTGTCATTGGCTTCATCAGTGTGGTTATTTTAATTCTTGCTATTTTATTCTTCCATATAAACGTAGAGAATATACTTTGCAACTGCCGGAAAAAGCTCTTTGGTAGCCATTGTGAAGAATTTCTAAATAGATATAAAAATTTTGGGGAGAATCTTCATTTTTATTAAGTTGATACATCCTAACAAGGATATAGGTAATGTCTCTCACGCCCTTAATTTTCTCTTAAACTCCTGTACTACTGGATCTAAATTTAATGTTCGAAATTCTTCAGCTCGTCGGGATATTATGATGCCTAAATATTTGAATTCTGTTATCCATTTTAATGGTATACTTTCAGCTGCTGTTTCTCGTGCACCTTGATCTATCAGAAATAGTATGGATTTACTCCAGTTTACTTTCAGCCCTGTGAATGCTGAAAAAGTATTCAATAATTCCATATTTAATTTTAGTTTTATGTGTAGGGGTTGGGGTGTATGCGGTATGTCTTGAAGCTCCTACTGAGGCACCATCCCAGAAGAATATGCGACTGTATGTTAAAAAAATGGTTGATCAAGGGTGGGACTTTGTGTGTGCCTCAGTGGAGTGAATAAATATAGACGTATCATGATGTATAGAAAAATAAACAATTTTTATTATCCTGCCTAAGGCAGCAATGTAAAAAAAAACTATAATCTTACAAAAATATATATGAAAATATAAAATCACATTACAGTTCAAATAATGGGTAACGGGATGTGCGATTCCCATTCACAGAGAGAAATGAAGGCCTACGCGTTTCGTGGATTTCCGCTTCATCAGGGCCATTAAGAGTAGCACAAAAAGTTAATACAAAGGTTCTAGGAGCAAACAAAACATTGATAAAATATACATATACATACATGTTACATCCTATATGTTTAAGGAAGAAAGAAACTAACATATATAGATCAACATTATACAGATATTAGATCCGATCAAAATAAGAAAGACTGTGGGTGTGCACATTGAAGCATATCAAGTATGTTATCCAATGGCACATCCACATACTACATTAGCATTTATTTTCTAAGCATCAGTGTCATTTGAATATTTACAGAGGAAAACATTTCTGATCATATGTATGGTCCTATGCATGCGCAGCGGTGTCCCATATACAGGGGAAATGTACCCAGAGCTTCTAATATACACATAAATAGCATGTATTGATATAGTTTCGTATGCATGTTTTATATGTTGGTCTCAAAAAGAGAAACAAACTTACCAGGGAACTGTACAAGCACAGATGCGATGTGGCGGACGGAAGAGGCCTACGTGCCTGTGAGGATTCTCCCCTCCTAAAGGAGAGATCTGCGTGGTTGTATAAGGTGGATCCCTATGTATATCAAAATAATTATAATTTAGAGGGAAGGGGGCGGAACATATAGGGACTGAATAGGGTGGGGGGGGAGGGAAAAAGAAGGAAAAAATGAAAGAAAAAGGACAGGGAAGGGGAGGGAGGGGGGAGAGAGAAAGGGAAAGGGTATTATGTACGATAGATAGTGTGGAAAAGGTATAACAGGAATACAAGCAAGAAGAAGAGCAAAGAGGAGGGGGGTACGGGGCGGGGGGGAAAGGGAAAAAGGGGGGAAGGAAAATTGGAAGGACAGGGAAGAGAGAGGGGGGAAAAGGGAAGGAGTGAAATGAGATGGGGGGGGAAAAAAGGTGGTGGGAAGGGGTGGAACCCAGGGACAAAAAAGAAAGTGGTGGGAAGTGGGAAATGGCAAAGAAGGGGAGTAGTGAAAAAGGAGCGAGGGGGAAAGGAAGGGAAAGGGAAAAGAAAGAGTAGGGGGAGGGGGGAGAGAGAAGGAAAGGAAAGGGGAAGAAAAAGTGAGAAGGGGGGGAAATGGGTGTGAAGGGAAGGGGGCAAATAATGTGGGAAAGGAAAAGTGAAGAAATTAATACGAATTGGAGGGGGAAGGGAGAAAAGGGGGGGGGAATAGGACAGAAAAGGGGTGTAGGGAAGGGGAGGGGGGGAAAGAGGGAGGAAGGAAGGGAGCAGAGGGGAAGGGGAGTGATGGAAAGGGAAAAATTTGTGGGTGATGTGTAGGTGGGGAAGGAATGAAAGTGGGGAGGGTGCTGGAAAGGTGTGTGCAGGAATGGGGGGGGGGGGGGACGTGGGTTATATATAAAGAGCGGATGCAATATTAAATTACTTACCTAAAGGATATACCAACTGGAATTGGAGTGGGGTGCATATACAGAGGTCAAAACTGGGCTGGGTATAATGTAGCACCTTACTATTATATGTGATGACGAGCTATATTGATGTATCAATGTGCCTATGTGCATATGCATACATAGGCATACATCTAGTGACCGCAAATAAAATGAAAGGGAGGGTGAGTCCTTGGACTTGTAGAGAGTTGTAGGAATAAGTTCAAATCCATGTTGGGATGAACCTGCATATGGGTATATCATAAGGATAAGTGAGTGTTTAAATTCAAATGAAACACACAGTGTTCATATTTAAGAAGGGGAGAAAAACAACAAAGTTTTTTCCCAACAACTAAGTTTACATACCTTAGATCTTTGCAGTGAGGGTTACTCTCCTTGTGGTGCCTCTCATACAGAGAGATGCACTGTTGAGGAGAGACTAATGAGGAAGTGCTTTTTAAAGGTGATCCACCTGATAGTAATCGCGCTGATAGGTGGAACAAATTAGGGGGGGAGAGAATCCATAGGGTCGCTCCCATCGCCCGGATCGTGTGGAAGACCTGCATGGATCCACAGGATCCGGAGGGGCTGGAGAGAGCCCATCTACCAAAACATACGCCGCAAAAGTATGCTGCATGATAGATACATGCAGACTGCCTGAGTAGATGTCCATGCCATGGGTTCCAGATGGAGAAGTGGACAAAGTCTTGTCTCTAAACCTCCGCCGCCCGCAATGGGCTATGCGAGCAGTGGAGGGAGGAGCCACTTCCGTCAAGGACAAATGAGGGTATCTGCGGCGTGACGTGCCGACGCTGACGTGAACCGCATCGTCGGCAATGTTGCGCTCCACCGCACGTAGAGGGAGGCTTGTGCATGCCGATTGATCTGAACAGGGCGGTCGGCGCACATCCTCCCTAGATGGTCGTAATGTGTGTGGAGCTAATTCGGGCACTTCTCGTGAGAGCTCCAGGCTCTAAGGCACAGAGATCAGTCAGTGCCCCGAGGATGTGTCCCGAATGTTGTTTTAATAGACACAGGCAGGGCCGAAAGTCACGCCAACATAGAAAATGTGCAAGAAAGTGTACACCTCTTTGTAAAAGCCTATTACATTACACCAGTACATAGGTTAAAGATGTAATCCTAAGGGCAATGGGTTCTAATCTGAAGGATCATAATGTATAAAGGGTAAATTAATAAAAATGAATAAAGATAAAGATAGCACTCTTACCTAAGGTTGTTCATGTGTAGATTTAATGTAAACAGAACATACTTATCACTGTGAGTATATAGAATCTGCATATAATTATTCGTATGCAGCTTAAGCGTAAATAAGACACATTTGTCCCTATGTATATTATGGGGGGGGGGCACCGCTGGGCATATGTACATTGGTCATTCTCTAGGTAGATACATACTTATATCTTGCACACAATAAATTTGTTTTACATGTATTGTCCACAGGTTCAAACAACGTTAAAACTGTGTATAGACCAATATTGTATACACTCTATGTATTCTTGTGCAAATATGTAACAACTATACATGATAATGTACATATAAGGTCCGTTTCAATATGGGAATGCATGGTCTCGAAAAGGGGCCTAAACGGTGGTAGGATGGGGAAGGGAGATTTATGTGTTTCCCCCTAGGGGGGAAGGGGAGGAGGAAATTTTTATATATGCATTACAAGTGAAAAGAATATCCCCCAGAGTGGAGACCCAATGGATCCCCAAATCAATGGCAAGAAAAAGCAAGGAGAGAGAACTAGAGAATCCAGTCTCACAGGAAGGGGGCATAGCTGATGCCATCATTCATTCCCGGAAACTCTGTTGCCCTTAACCTGAAAATCCATCTGGCCTCCACCTGAAGGATCTTTTGATCGAAGTCGCCTCCCCGGCAGGGGGGGTTTTTGCGGGCCAAGACCTGGAATTTAAGGGAGTCTGTGCTATAATCATGGTTTTCTGCAAAGTGTTTGGGTATAGGTTTTTCTGTGATACCTATCTCTATATCTACAGCATGTTCCTTAATACGTCTCCAGAAGTTTATTTTTGTTTTGCCCACATAGTACCTGTCACATCCACATGTGAGTAGGTATACAATGCCAGTGGTGTCGCAATTTACAAAATGTTGCATAATAAGGTTTTCTCCTGTGGGCAGAACAACATTACCTCCGGTTTGGATGTATTTGCAGAAGTCACAGTTCCCGCATTGGAAGGTGCCTCGTGGTAGAGAGCCACATGGGTCCCTTTGTTCCTGGGGCATGAAGTGGCTAGAAACTAACGTGTCCCATAATGATTGATTACGCTTATAAATTATGTGTGGTTCTGGTTCTACAAATTGTCTCAGGGTTGGATCATCCCGTAAGAAGTGCCAGCGGTTGCCCAGTATCCTTTGTATGGTCAAGGATTGGTTGTTATATTTTGTGATAAGGCAAATGCCTGGGGGTTGGCCACTGGGTCCTTGGTCGTTTTGGAATATCTTCCGTCCGCCACATCGCATCTGTGCTTGTACAGTTCCCTGGTAAGTTTGTTTCTCTTTTTGAGACCAACATATAAAACATGCATACAAAACTATATCAATACATGCTATTTATGTGTATATTAGAAGCTCTGGGTACATTTCCCCTGTATATGGGAGACGGCTGCGCATGCATAGGACCATACTTATGATCAGAAATTTTTTCCTCTGTAAATATTCAAATGACACTAATGCTTAGAAAATAAATGCTAATGTAGTATGTGGATGTGCCATTGGATAACATACTTGATATGCTTCAATGTGCACACCCACAGTCTTTCTTATTTTGATCGGATCTAATATCTGTATAATGTTGATCTATATATGTTAGTTTCTTTCTTCCTTAAACATATAGGATGTAACATGTATGTATATGTATATTTTATCAATGTCTTGTTTGCTCCTAGAACCTTTGTATTAACTCTTTGTGCTACGCTTAATGGCCCTGATGAAGCGGAAATCCGCGAAACGCGTAGGCCTTCACTTCTCTCTGTGAATGGGAATCGCACATCCCGTTACCCATTATTTGAACTGTAATGTGATTTTATATTTTCTTATATATTTTTGTAAGATTATAGTTTTTTTTACATTGCTGCCTTAGGCAGGATAATAAAAATTGTTTATTTTTCTATACATCGTGATACGTCTATATTTATTCACTCCACTGAGGCACACACAAAGTCCCACCCTTGATCAACCATTTTTTTGACATACAGTCGCATAATTTTAGTTTTAAGCCTCGTACACACGAACGAGTTTCTTGGCAAAAACCAGCAAGAAACTTGCTGGCAGAGATTTTTTGCCGAGAAATTTGTTCGTGTATATGGTTTCTCGTCAAGAAAAGCGACAAGTATCTTGACGAGAAAATAGAGATCCTGCTCTCTATTTTCTCGTCGAGATTCTCGTCGTCATGTTTCTCGACGAGAAAAGTGAGTGTGTGTACACTTACCTGTCCTCCCGGAAGCCCGCGCATGTTCTAAATGAATTTGACGCATGCGCGGTAGCTTCCTAGGCATACGTAGGGTATACCAAGATGGCGGCGACGGCATCGAATGTGACGAGCGCATGCTCGTCGTAGTCGATGACGTCACCGCGTACGCTCCATTCAAAGAACCGCGGGTTCTTTGAATCGAGCGTCTGTACACTCGGCCGGGACAATTTCTTGTCCAAAAATCTCGTCGAAAAAAACGACATGTTTTTTTCGACGAGAATCTCGGCCGTGTGTACGAGGCCTGAGTCTTAGTCTTTGACTAAAATGCCATTTTAGTTTTAGTCCCATTTTAATCATCGTATTTTAGTCGACTAAAATCTGCAGTACATTTTAGTCTAATATGTTAATTTTAGTCAACTAAAATTGAATGTTCACAATACACAGCCCCCCACAGCACAAAGCCCCCCACAGTACACAGCACAGCCCCAGCCCCCACCCTCTGCACAATACAAAGCCCCCCACAGTACACAGCACAGTACACAGCCACCCACCCTCTGCACAATACAAACCCCCCACTGTTCACAGCCACCCACCCTCTGCACAATACAAACCCCCCACAGTTCACAGCCACCCACCCTCTACACAAAACCAACCCCCCCCCCCACAGTTCACAGCCACCCACCCTCTGCACAATACAAACCCCCCACTGTTCACAGTCGCCCACCCTCTGCACAATACAAACCTCCCCACAGTTCACAGCCCCCCACCCTCTGCACAATACAAACCACCCCACAGTTCACAGCCACCCACCCTCTGTACAATAAACTCCCCCACAATACACAGCACAGCCCCCCTGTATTCCCAGGAGACCCCCAGTCTCCTGGGACAGCACTGCCAGCGTACTCTAAAGTTAAGAATAAATCACTGCCAGCCCTTTCTCATACACAGCTCCTCCTGTGTCACTCTCATTGTAAATCAAAGTCTTTAAACTTACCTCATAGCTCCGTTCTTGCATGGACCCGGTCACATGGCTGCTCTCCTCTGAAGATTCACGGATGGTCATGTGACGGCTCTCCTCCTCCAATCTAAAGCAACACTCGGAGGAGGAGGAGGAGCAGGAGGAGGAGAGCGGCCAACAAGAACAAAGCTATTGAGGTTAGAAGCTTCATTTTACAATGAGTGACACAGGAGGAGGAGTGGTTTAGGAGGAGGGGCTGGCAATGATTTTTTTCCTAATGATAGATTTGCTGGTAGTGCAGTCCAAGGGCCAGGAGAGGTGGGGCAACTGGCTTGACCACCCCCCAATGTGTGTCACCCGGGCGGCGGCCCTATTAGTAAAAAACAAATATCAGCGTATAACACGCATACACTGTGTTATACACCGATATATACACGAAATTCATGAGGGTAAACGTCCCTCCTTGCCGTTAACGTCCCGTTTTCGTTCCTTAACCACTTAACGACCGCCCACCGCCGATTTACGTCGGCAGAATGGCACGGACAGGCAGAATCACGTAGCTCTACGTGATCGCCTTTGTGCAGTTGGGGGGTCCATCCGGACCCCCCTTCACTGCAGTGAGCGGCCGTTAAGTGTTCGGGAGCGATCAGGCATGAGGGGGCGGCCGCTCGATTACGCCCCCCCCCCCTCGCGATCGCTCCCGGCCAATGAAAATGCTTCCTCCGCCATGTGATGTAAACAAGGCTGGAGGAAGTGATGTCATCTCCCTCGCCACGGTCTTTCCGTTCCCGGCGCCGAGCAGAGAAGAAGCAGGTTAGTGCACCAACAGTCCACTGACACGTAGGTACACATAGGCACACAAATCACCCCCCAGTCACCCCCAGATCACCCCCCAGGTCACCCCAAAGCCCCCAATCACAGTGTCACTGATTGCAGTGATCATTTATTTTACTGATCACTGCATTTAGTGTCATCTGTGATTGTAAAAAGTTGCAGGGCAGTTAGGATTAGGCCCCTTTAGGTCCAGGGTAGCCCCCTAACCCCCCCTAATAAAGGTTTAACCCCTTGATCACCCCCCAGGTAACCCTTTCACCCCCTAACTTCAGTGTCACTAAGCGATTGTTTTTCCGATCGCTGTATTCGTGTCGCTGGTGTTTTAGATAGACAGTTATTTTTTTTTAGGTTCGCCGCAGGTTTTTATTAGTGTCAGGTACCCCCATATATTATTTTAACCCCCTGATTGCCCCTAGAGTTAACCCTTTCACCAGTGATCGCCGTATAAGCGTCACTGGTGTCACTGGTTAGCCAGTAAGTTATTTAGTTATTTAGGTTACCCGTCAGGTTTTTATATAGTGTCAGGTACCCCCATATTTAACCTAATAAAGGTTTTAACCCCCTGATTGCCCCTAGTTAACCCTTTCACCAGTGATCACCATATAAAGGTTACGGGTGACGCTGGTTGATTAGTTTGCTTTTTATAGCATCAGGGCACCCGCCGTATATAACCCAATAAAGGTTTAACCCCCCTGATCGCCCGGCGGGTGAGATCAATTAGGTTTTAGCGCCAGAGAGGGTCTGCGTCGCCCCAGGCAGTGTTAGGTTAGTGACAGTAACGCTAACACCCACGCGCAAAGCATACACCCCCCTTAGTGGTATAGTATCTGATCAGATCTGATCAGATCTATACTAGCATCCCCAGCGGTTTAGGGTTCCCAAAAACGCAGTGTTAGCGGGATCAGCCCAGATACCTGCTAGCGCCTGCATTTAGCCCCTCCGCCCAGCCCAGCCCAGCCCAGCCCACCCAAGTGCAGTATCGATCGATCACTGTCACTTACCAAACACAACACACATAACTGCAGCGTTCGCAGTGCTTGGTTTTTGGGGCCCTGTACGCGGCTAGGCTCCCAAAAAGTCCCACACATGTGGTATCCCCATACTCAGGAAAAGCAGCAGAATGTATTTTGGGGTGCAATTCCACATATAACCATGGCATGTGTGAGCAATATATCATTTAGTGACAACTTTTTGTACATTTTTTTTTCTTTTTGTCATTATTCAATCATTTGGGACAAAAAAAAAATATTCAATGGGGTCAACATGCCTCTCAGCAAATAGCTTGGGGTGTCTACTTTCCAAAATGGGGTCATTTGGGGGGGGTTTGTGCCATCTTGGCATTTTATGGCCTTCAAAACTGTGATAGGTAGTGAGGAGTGAAATCAAAAATTTATGCCCTTAGAAACCTTGAAGGCGGTGCTTGGTTTTTGGGGTCCCGTACGCGGCTAGGCTCCCAAAAAGTCCCACACATGTGGTATCCCCGTACTCAGGAGAAGCAGCAGAATGTATTTTGGGGTGTAATTTCACATATGCCCATGGCATGTGTGAGCAATATATCATTTAGTGACAACTTTGTGCAAAAAAAAAAAAGTTTGTCATATTCCCGCAACTTGTGGCAAAATATGAAATATTCCATGGACTGAACATGCCTCTCAGTAAATAGCTTGGGGTGTCTACTTTCCAAAATGGGGTCATTTGGGGGGGTTTTGTGCTATTTTGGCATTTTATGGCCTTCGAAACTGTGATAGGTAGTGAGGAGTGAAATCAAAAATTTGCGCCCTTAGAAATCCTGAAGGCGGTGCTTGGTTTCCGGGGTCCCGTACGTGGCTAGGCTCCTAAAAAGTCCCACACATGTGGTATCCCCATACTCAGGAGAAGCAGCAGAATGTATTTTGGGGTGCAATTCCACATATAACCATGGCATGTGTGAGCAATATATCATTTAGTGACAACTTTTTGTAATTTTTATTTTTTTTTGTCGTTATTCAATCACTTGGGACAAAAAAAAAAATATTCAATGGGCTCAACATGCCTCTCAGCAATTTCCTTGGGGTGTCTACTTTCCAAAATGGGGTCATTTGGGGGGGTTTTGTACTGCCCTGCCATTTTAGCACCTCAAGAAATGAGATAGGCAGTCATAAATTTAAAGCTGTGTAAATTTCAGAAAATGTACCCTAGTTTGTAAACGCTATAACTTTTGCGCAAACCAATAATCATACGCTTATTGACATTTTTTTTTACTAAAGACATGTGGCTGAATACATTTTGGCCTAAATGTATGACTAAAATTGAGTTTATTCGATTTTTCTTATAACAAAAAGTAGAAAATATCTTTTTTTTTCAAAATTTTCGTTCTTTTTCCATTTATATCGCAAAAAATAAAAATCGCAGAGGCAATCAAATACCATTAAAAGAAAGCTCTATTTGTGGGAAGAAAAGGACGCAAATTTAATTTGGGTACAACATTGCATGTCCGCACAATTTACAGTTAAAGCAGCGCAGTGCCGAATCCCAAAAACAGGCTTGGTCCTAATGGTCCGAAATGGTCCGGGGCTTAAGTGGTTAATGAAAACTGATTTTATTTTCGTCATAGTTTTCATCAGTTGACGAAAATGTGCTGTACTTTTCGTCACTGTAAAAAAGCCTCTGACGAAAATTATGACGAAAACATTTTTGTTGACGAAATTAACACTGATCCTGTCATTACTTTAACGAAGAGAATACACATTATAACATTGCAGTGCCACCAGCTGGTATAGATAGGTATAATGCATATACAGTGTCTCACAAAAGTGAGTACACCCCTCACATTTTTGTAAATATTTTATTATATCTTTTCATGTGACAACACTGAAGAAATGACACTATGCTACAATGTAAAGTAGTGAGTGCACAGCTTGTATAACAGTGTAAATTTGCTGTCCCCTTAAAATAACTCAACACACAGCCATTAATGTCTAAACCACTGGCAACAGAAATGAGTGAAAATGTCCAAATTGGGCCCAAAGGATCAATATTTTGTGTGGCCACCATTATTTTCCAGCAGTGCCTTAACCCTCTTGGGCATGGAGTTCCCCAGAGCTTCACAGGTTGCCACTGGAGTCCTCTTCCACTCCTCCATGACGACATCACAGAGCTGGTGGATGTTAGAGACCTTACGCTCCTCCACCTTCTGTTTGAGGATGCCCCACAGATGCTCAATAGTGTTTAGGTCTGGAGACATGCTTGGCCAGTCCATAACCTTTACCCTCAGCTTCTTTAGCAAGGCAGTGGTCATCTTGGAGGTGTGTTTGGGGTCGTTATCATGTTGGAATACTGTCCTGCGGCCCAGTCTCTGAAGTGAGGGGATCATGCTCTGCTTCAGTATGTCACAGTACATGTTGGCATTTATGGTTCCCTCAATGAACTGTAGCTCCCCAGTGCCAGCAGCACTCATGCAGCCCTAGACCATGACACTCCCACCACCATGCTTGACTATAGGCAAAACACACTTGTCTTTGTACTCCTCACCTGGTTGCCACCATGCACGCTTGACACCATCTGAACCATATAAGTTTATCTTGGTTTCATCAGACCACAGTACATAGTTCCAGTAATCCATGTCCTCAGTCTGCTTGTCTTCGGCAAACTTTAGAAGAGGCTTTCTTCTGGGACGACAGCCATGCAGACCAATTTTATGCAGTGCAGCATATGGTTTAAGCACTGACAGGCTGACCCCCCACCCCTTCAACCTCTGCAGCAATGCTGGTAACACTCATATGTCTATTTCCCATATGAGCATGTGCACTCAACTTCTTTGGTCGACCATGGCGAGGCCTGTTCTGAGTGGAACCTGTCCTGTTAAACCATTGTATGGTCTTGGCCACTGTGCTCAGTTTCAGGGTCTTGGCAATCTTCTTATAGCCTAGGCCATCTTTATGTAAAGCAACAATTCTTTTTTTCAGATCCTCAGAGAGTTCTTTTTCATGAGGTGCCATGTTGAACTTCCAATGACCAGTATAAGAGAGTGAGTGCGATAACACCAAATTTAACACATCTGCTCCCCATTCTCACCTAAGACCTTGTAACACTAACGAATCACATGACACCAGGGAGGGAAAATGGCTAATTGGGTGCAATTTGGATATTTTCACTTAGGAGTGTACTCACTTTTGTTGCCAGCGGTTTAGATATTAATGGCTGTGTGTTTAGTTATTTTGAGGGGACAGCAAATTTTTTCACTGTTATACAAGCTGTACACTCACAACTTTTACATTGTAGCAAAGTGTCATTTCTTTATTGTTGTCACTTAAAAAGATATAAACAAATATTTACAAAAATGTGAGGGGTGTACTCACTTTTGTGAGATACTGTATACAGTTCACATTATAAAGCAACTTTACATTACACGCTGTCAGTGGCGGTGTGTCCATTAAGGGCGCACGGGCGCCGCCCCCTCTTTCAAGCCGCCCCCTCTGTGTATAATGGATAGATTCATGCATCTATCCATGGGTTTTTGAAGCACCTGATTAGAGCCAAAGGCTCTAATAGACTTCAGAAAAGGTGAACTGCGAGCGCAAACCATTGCGCTTGCAGTCAACCCAGGTATGTTAGCAAATGAATATTTGCTTTTCTAACACAGAACCGCCTCTTAGCCAATCAGGAGGCATGGATGTAATACTGGTCACCTGATTGGCTGAAGGCAGAGGCGATCCCATTGGCCGCCTAGCAGAACAGGAAGAAGACACGCACGGAGGACACAGGAGCCATCACTGTGCTACCCGTCCCACAGCTCGCCGCCTGACCCGCTGCCTGTCCCGCCATTACAATGGGGTAAGTGCCAGGCAGACAGTGGTCAGGCGAGCGGGGGGGGGGGCACAGTGGCTGCATATTATTGGCACAGAGGCTGCAATTGATAGGGCACAGTTGGCTGCATTTGCTGGGCACAATGGCTTCATATTATGGGCACAGAGGCTGCAATTGATGGGCACAATTGGCTGCATTTCCTGGGCACAGTGGCTGCATATTATGGATACAGAGGCTGCAATTGATGGGGCACACTGGCTGCATATTATTGGCACAGAGGCTGCAATTGATGGGGCACAGTTGGCTGTATTTGCTGGGAATAGTGACTGCATATTATGGGCACCGAGGCTGCAATTGACGGGCACAGGTGGCTGCATATGATGGGCACAGTTGGCTGCATATTATGGGCACAGTTAGCTGCATTTGCTGGGCAGAGAGGCTGCATATGATGGGCACAGTGGCTGCGTATGATGGGCACAGTTGGCTGCATATGATGGGCAGTGTTCGCTGCATTTGCTGGGCACAGAGACTGTATATAATGGGCACAGTGGCTGCATATGATAGGCACAGTTGGCTGCATATGATGGGCAGAGTGGCTGCATATGATGGGCAGAGTAGCTGCATTTGTTGGGCACAGTTGGCTGCATATGATGGGCACAATGGCTGCATTTGATGGCACAGTGGATGCATTTGATGGCACAGTGGCTGCAATTGATGGCACAGTGGCTGCAATTGATGTTTATGTTTCAGTATTTTTCAGAATTTTTCCGTTCGTTTGCGCCCCCAAAACTTTTGAGCACCAGCCGCCACTGCATGCTGTTGTACTTTTCTAACAGAAACAACAACCCCACCCACCTTGTCACATTGATTGGCCAGGGTGAATGACATCCAACAGATGGAATGCCTGATGGCTGCTGTCAGGGACAAGACGGAAGAACATAATAAACACTGGCTGCATTGGGACATGTTTTACTTTTCGGATAAATATTTATCTTATTCTTAACTCTTTGGAGCTTGACTCCTGGTGCCATCTACCCCACCATAACCCTACCCTCCTTTAACCCCCCCCCCCCCCCTTCCTTTTTTTTCTCTTTCTTTTTTGCTCTTTAGACACTCTAGGTGTCTATTTTTCTACTCCACATTTACTGTAAAAACGATTTGGTATGCTCTGACTTCGAGGTACCGCTGCACTGGTTCTAGGAAAGGTTATCCCTTACTATAGGGGGTCTTTGTAAGACCCCTGCCTCCTAGCTGTGATGAATTTGGTTGTTCCACCTTCATAGCATAGACATGTTAGCACTGTCCTCCTTCTGCCACGATGCAACTTGTTTTTTCTAAGGGTGTGTTGGCCCTTGGACTTTAGTTCTATCATATCAATGAGGTTTTATTATTGTTGCATCTATTTGCTGGTGTATTTTTGTCTGTTTCCTTTATGCATGTTTCTACCAATGGATGTTTTCATAACTTGATGATATGTCATACTATTGTGTTTTATCACATACCTCAAAATAAAAATAAAATAAAAAAACTTGACAGAAACTCTTACCTTGCCTGTTGTATCCAAAACAAAATGTTTTGTCTGGACTTATGCTTTACATAGTGGGGTGACCTGGGGTGTTGCAATTATACCTGCAAACACTCTGGCCAGTTAAGCTGTTTTTCCTGTATAGATGCAAGGCTTTCTATTCAAATGTCTGGTCGATAACAGTGTAATACTCATTGTAAAAATGTACAGCATACTTGACTCCATAGTCACTGTAGCCTGTTAAACTAGTGTATGCTGTTAATAATAATTTAGAAAAGAAGGACTTCTACATATACAATGGACAATAATCCATCCCTTTATATTCTTAATGTAGACAGTGGAAGTATGGAGGATCTTTAATATACATAATCACAGGTGTATCTCAGTGAGAAAGATATCCTTAAAATGCATGCTATCGTGGCTTTATCTGCAATAATACATATGCATGAAATGAATTTTCACCATAAGAGAAATCACATAGTAGCATTAGACAAGATATATACTTAAGCACCAGATGTGAATAAACATTAACACTGCTAAATCTCCATAATGCATTTGCCATAAGAACTTGTCACTTTATTAGTAAAATGGTAAAAGTAGCACTTTTCCTATAAATGTATTTTGCCTTTCTCTTTAGTGTTTCTATGGGCGCTTATGACAAATGTAACACTAGGCTCACTTTCCAAGAGTTCCTTTTTATCTCTATGCCTACTGCTGACTGGGGAAAGTGTAGGTTTAGTGCCATATAATGGCTGTCATTATACCCTCTGCATCCTCTTCTCAGTGCCAGCCTTTCAAAGGAATAACACATTATTCCCAGATAAGACTCAAAAAGCTGCTTAATGTCAGGGTTCTGTAGAACAGTAATAAAAGGTTCAAAATCAACACATGAAAACTGGACAAAAAATGTTTGTGATGCTGTATAGGTAAGAATGTCTATGGATGGGGTAGCCATGAAAAAAACAATCTGTACACATATGAATTATAAATCTGTAATAACAGTGGGAGGTAACCTCCAAAATCAATATAACATATCCATTTTATGCACAAAATATTTTGTGCCATTATGTAATTTCAATCTGCCGCTAAATCGGACTTTCTGACAGTGCCAAAATTTCAAATATCACTTACTTGTAATATTTTTAACTGTGAGTACGTTGTATATTTTTCAGGTATAGAAATTTATAAGAATTGTAGATGTATGCTAAGGTGATTGGTAGAGTGGTGTGAAATGTAGTGCTGAGAATATTGTACAGTGAAAGTGTACCAATGATATGTGAGTGGTAATTAGTAAATAAAAATCAATCTCCAATGCATAAAGCATACATAGTAAAATAAAACACATGTAAATCAAGTCCGGAGAAGTAAAAAAAAGTCCTAAAGTGAATAAACAAAGTCCGCCACAAATAAGTGGTTGTTCTCAAACAGGTGCTGATGATACAGACAGGTATGTAAAACATTCGGAACAATATATCATCCAACAAAATAGGAGTGTGTACTCTTACCGGAAATGGTGGACTCGAATGTCAGCGACAATGAGTCAGTAAGGCAGGGTTCCCAAATCGGCAGATCTACCAAGCGATCAAAGAGGCCCAGGAACTTCCAGATGCCCCAGTAGAAGTCCTATTTGGACGAAACGTCAGGCTTGGCTCATTGCTTTCCGCATTGCTTTTAATCTGTGATCACATTTTATCTATGTATGCTGTTTTTTCTAAATAAAAAACCCTCCTTTTTGACCTACACCATTGGAAGCATTTTTTCCTTTGCATACCCCCGTATGTACGTTTTTTGGCTGTTCAGTCCGGTCATCAGCATTCCAGTTCGGCGATTACCCACACGTTCCTTTGGAGTCGCTTCTGGAGTTTCCTGATCACTGTGATGACAATAAGAGGCTATCACAGTGATCATATCATCAGAATCTGGCTCCCCTGGGTTTCGACTGTTAGTAGGAGACCCGGGACTGTCCCCGGGACTGTCACCAACAGCCCAGGCTCAGTACTGGGAATGTGCTATCGAGGGCACTTCCAGCTCAAATAGTGGAACACATACTGTATATGCATCTCCCAGGATTAAATTGGTTGTAAGCTCTCAAAAAAAAATGTAAATAAAAAAAAAAAACCTGCAAGACAAAGGCATAATGAGCTAGTATGCATCGCATACTTGCTCATTATGAAATACCTTAGATTGAAGCTGTTGCAGCCGTCCCCATACACCGCTGTGACCGGCGACATGTCTCCAGGAGTTATTTCCAGGCTCCAGTGCTGTGATTGGCTGGAGCCGCGAAGATGTCACTCCAAAGCATGCGCTTTGGAGCCGCCGGTCACGGTACAGCTACTGAAGAAACTTTACGAGCAAGCCGCTTCTTTAGTGTGCATGTGCCGATGAGGTTGGCACATGCGGATAAAGTGAATATCTCCTATACGGTGCAAATTTAGGAGATATTCACGGTAAGGCTTACCTGAAGGTGAAAGTGGTAGTACAGGGTTTACAACCACTTTTGAGCACACTTCCTGGATGCCGCATGTACAACATATGTGTTACACTGCTGTAAAGGGGCAATTAAACTGTCCAATAAAACTGTGATTCACCAATAAAGTGGGAATGAAATGGCCGGAGCTATTACAATTTTCATTTCTAAAAGAAATTAATGATAAGGTTATCACTCACCACTAAATAAAATAAAAGGTTGATCTTTCTTATAACATATACTACTGCAGAATTTCAATAGCTTCTCCAAATCTTATTGTAGAATGTGAAACTTTGGCATAATACTTGTTTATTTTTAAATGTCATGAAGCTGGCATATTATGAACATTTTAGTTATTGAAAGAGTTCTTTGCATTCTGTCTTTCAAACAAAAGTAATGGTTTGTTGCAGCATTTATAAAAGCATTTGTTATGCTTTTTAGAAGTGTTTGTTAGAGGTGAAAACTTGCATTATTAAATGTGCCCTGAACACTGTGTTGTCTGGCTATTTTGACTTCATTGAATTACACCTACATGCTTCAATTATCTTGCACTTCTATTATATCACAAGTTCACTCTATGCTAGAAATTTTAAAGCCTGCAAAAGATTCAGAGATATGGCCTATGAGATAACCACATAGAAAGGTTAGAATTAGAAAAAATAAATCAGCAGCTGTTAAAAAAGTAAACCTTTAAATATGTTATGGGGACAGCTATAAAAGAAAAAACAAACATTATTAGAATATGACATTACTGCATGAGCAGCACAAATTTGATGATGCAAGGTACAGCAAATTTACACTTTTCAAATAGTTGAATAGAGACATATTATCCATTTTCTGTTTTATTTGTACTTGCTGTTCATATACATCTCTGAAATAGGATTGTATTGGGCATTATAGATCTGTAAGGTGTTACACACATGAACTAAAGCTTTAAAAACATCCATGCTAAGAAAAACCCTTTCCCAGTGGGAGAGTTAATACTTTTGGTATGGAAATGTATTTTTTTGTCCTATAGTCTATCTATATATAGACTGTACATTCTTCTTTTATTTGTTAATTTTTTATTTTGCAGCTGACTTACTTTGAAATGTTACATAGTTACAGGGTTAGTCAGGTTGAAAAAGACACTAGTCCATCTAGTGTTTCTCGCATAAGAGGTCATTCATTGGTGATGGGCACCCCTCAGCAGACAATAAGAATGGTAAAAAAACAAACCAAAGCATAGAAATCACACAAAACACCGGCAGGAGTTACCCCGCAGTTGGTTCAGGCCCAAAAATTTTGGGTTCCACTACACCGATCATCAAAGGACGAATTGATATGACTGATTTTTTAGAACAAACCACACCCGACCCCAAAAAACAAGGGAATCTCAACACATTTGTTGTAAAGTCCCCCCCCCCCCCACACACAACTCCCATGAACCCACACAATTGTGGGTTCCCCTAAAGGTCTTTGAGACCATTAAAAATGTATATCTTTTTGCTCAGAATTTAACATTTAAATGTATTTATGGCCAAGATAGACAACAGGCCAACCTTGAGAAGGAAATGACGGAACGTATGAAACACTTTACCATGCAAGAATTCAAAGCCCTCCGGGACCTTTTGTTATTGTATGAGGAATCTGCTTCAGACAAGAACAAGTCCTTGATTCAGGACGCCAACCCAGATAGTTCCCCGTCCCCTCCTCTCCCTCCCCAGTACAGAATTCCGGGGACATTAAAAAAACATTTTAAAGTAAAATCTCTTAATTTCCCAGATCTTATGACTTTCCCAGCTATCTGGGCCTTTTTAAATCAATCCATTAAGGCATTAAAACAACAGCAGTGGCAGGACTTGCCCCCTAACCTGACACCGGGACAAACACAAGCTTTAGCTAGACTACAGAAACACCCGGACATAGTTATCAAAGCATCCGACAAAAGTGGGAACATTGTTCTTATATCACATTTACAATATCAGACCATGTGCTTAAATGTGCTTAAAATCGAGTGTGGTACAAACCAATAGCACCTACACTGGTAGACAGATTCATTGCAGAATTCCGTGGCCTTTGTTTGGGTGTGTATTGGGAAGGGTTGATTGACAAGGACTACCTCAATGTATAATTTCCAGGTATGCCCACTTTTTGCACCTTTCCTAAGACACATAAGGACATCAACTAACCTTCAGGAAGACCAATTGTTTCAGGCATAGGTTTACTGACTGAAAAAGCTAGCAAATTTATGTACACAAGCTTAATGCCCCATGTCCAGAATTTGCCATCATATATCCGTGACATGACAAACCTTTTGAAGCACATTGAGGGGATCCATGTCCCTCCGGGCGCGTATGGCTGGATCCTTTCTAATGAAGCAAGACCAAAGTACATGGCCCTTGAATGAGTTTATCCTAAGACTATTACGTTGTTTTATTTTGAGGAGAAACAACTTTATTTTCATGGACCAGATCTACCTTCAAGCCCAAGGGATAGCCATGGACACTTCATGCGTGCCCTCCTAAGCAAACATATATTTAGGTGGGTGGGAGAGGATGGTATTTTCTCAAGAGAGATTTACAATCTTTGTGAGCCATGTCCTTTATTGGCAAAGGTTCATTGATGACCTATTTGATCAACATAATTGAGTTACTTAATATCAACAATTTACATAAACATTTCACCTACAGTTTTGACTATAGGCGTATTCCTTTTCTAGACCTTACAATCATTATTGGCCCAGACAACCAGATCGGGATAGATCTTTACTGTAAACCCATAGCAGGGGAACAGGGGTTTACAACACACTACTGTACAC
Source organism: Rana muscosa (assembly GCA_029206835.1). Taxonomy (NCBI): domain Eukaryota; kingdom Metazoa; phylum Chordata; class Amphibia; order Anura; family Ranidae; genus Rana; species Rana muscosa. Next base: position 713,299,909 of record CM055117.1, on the reverse strand, counting down.
CTCTAGTGCACACCCTCAACCTCTTGTTACCAGTATTCCATACTCACAATATTTGCGCTTACATCATAACTGTATGGCGGACAGTGACTTCCACCTACAGGTAAATATGTTGCATGAATGCCTCCTTGCTAGAGGCTACGAACGAACTTGAGAAAAGCCTTCAATAAGGCTTTAGGGTGCACGAGAACCTCCCTACTATACGACCCTCCCAAATCTAAACAACTGAATACTGTTAAAGTAGTTACTAAATTTTCTTCCCATCACCATCAATTACGGTCAATTCTTACCGATCATTGTCACTTACTTACTGACCATCATATCCTTAAAAAATATGTTAGGAATACCCCAGAATTGGTCTTCTGCAGAGCTACATGACTCAGAGGTAGATTGACCAGCAGCCATTATCGATCAACGCCATGGAGACCAACTGAACCCTGTGGTACCTTTCGATGTGGACACTGTCCTCATTGCCCTTGGATCAAAGAGCGCACCATGTTCACCATTCAGAATGGTGAGAGTTTTTCCCTCCGCACATTTTCTGACTGCAGCACAAGGGAGGTTATTTATCTGATGTCCTGCATTTGCAATGCGTTCTATGTCTGGAAAACTATTAGGGAATTATGTCAACGCATTAGCGATCACCTTTACTATTCCACTAATGGCAAACTCACCACTGTGGGACACCATATTGGAATACACCATAGGTTTCAACCTGATATTGGTAAATTCATGTTACTCAAGGAGGTCCCTGAGAACCCCCAGGGGGGCAATTGGGACTGCACGATCCTACAGAAAGAGACCTTGTGGATCAAGCAGCTCAACCCCAACATCCCCCAGGCCTTATTGAGGTATTGCCTTGCAAACCTTTCTATTGAACATTTAACTATTCCATCATTTAATAAGATCAGCCCTTGCAATGTGAGCCAATGTTGCCTGTATTGGGTAATCTTTCCATAAATGTACCGCTTTACCTCCTAATTCTCCTCTTCTCACCCTCCCTTAACCCTTACCCCTCTTTTTCCTTTCTTCCCCTTTCCCCCCCTTATTTTCTATGACAATTGTATATTAATCAGAATATTAGGTTATATATCTTGTTTGTTATTTGAATATGGGCCCTTTGTATTAACCAACAAACTCATAGTATTTAGTCATTTTGTATTCTTTATGTTTTTACTATTTAGATGTCCCATTTTTGCTTTATAGGCCGCTACCTCTTTTAAGAAGACCAGCGCCTGAGACTTTCAAAATTGGGTGGTTCTCACCCCATGGCCAACAGGTATCTTATCTCCCTGTGGTTGGGGGTGTTTCCCAGGCATCAGTCTGGAGTCGCTTCCCTCTGTGCTTACTGTGGCTCCATTGGCCACATTCTTGGGTTGCCGATGCACGTGCAAGCTCATATGGACCCCCTTGGGTGATGAAGTGCATATGTACGCACATACACGTTCCTATTGGGTTTCACGGATAGCCATGCATTCGTGCACTCACATTACGGGGTGGTGGATCGGATGGATTGGGGGTTTAAATACAGTCACAGAGCTTTTTTCAATGTGGCTGCTGTACTCCTGAGGAGCAAATCTTTATCATACCTGAGACTTTGGTAAGACCCCTCCCTTTTTTTGAATAGGAGCAATTGAGATTCAGTGACTTTTTGAATAGATCAATAGCTTTAAAATGGCAAGTCTGGAGCAATGTATTTTATCTGCAGGTATGCAGACCTGTCTTTCTGATTATACTAGGAATGAACACTGCAATGTTGCTTTTTGTCTGCCTACATTTTTTTTCCCTTTGTATTTTTTCCATGTGCTCCACGGGGAAGTGGATTCTATGATGTCACATGCCAGCAATTGCTGGCAGCTGTGGATTAATCAGGCTGGGGGTTTAAATACAGCCATAGAGCTCTTTGAAAAATGTGTATATCCAGGGCGCTCCAAGAATTTGAATCCTGACAGATAAGGTCTGTGTTGGAGAGGGTAGCAAATCTTCACACACTTTAGGCAGCACTCGTCACTGGCTGAAGAAGGAACCAATGAGCTGTTCCGAAACGCGTCCCGCCTCCATGACACACTTCCTGTCCACTTCCTGTTCGTGTTCCATGCTGGTTTCTGTCTCGCTTCCTCGGACATCATCCCCAGGCTCCAGCGTTACTGTGTCCTCTGAACATTCACAGCACAACCAGCTGTTATCGTGGACTTTCCTGGAAGCTTTAACATCAGAGACTGGGACTGCCCTGCCACTGGAACATCTCCTGGACGCACTTACCTACTACATGCCTGTTTCATCCACTATCTTGTAAGTGTTTTTAACCCTTTTAGGGGATATTAAAAGTTTTATACTTCTGCACTTAGAGGCGCCTTGTTTGTTTTTCTGTTTCCATAGAGCTCTTTGCAATGTGGCTTCTGTACTCCTGGGGACGCTTATCCTTATTATACCTGAGACTTTGGTAAGACCCCTCTCCTTTATCTTTTTTTGAATAGGAGCCGTTGAGGTTCAGTGACTTTTTGAAAAGATGAATAGCCTTAAAATGGCAAAACTAGAGCAATGTATTTTAACTGCAGGTATGCATACCCGTCCCTCTGATTACACCATAGGAATGAACACTACAATGTTGCTGTTTTTCTTACTACACTAATTTTCCCTTTGTATTTTCCCCAAAGTATTAACTGGTCTCCTAGTAGATTATCTTTTTAATATTCTTTATTCTAGAGCAATGGTGTTCTCTAAAGCAATGCTTTAAGATACATTGCTGAGTATGCCTAGATCTCATACATTTCAACTGCTAGGTGTCCCTGCAGTATGGGCCCTGGCGGTTTTTCTACCTAAAGCAAGTCTCAGGTGATTTTGACTTCATTCCCCTCACTATTATTTATTTTTCCCCTCACTACCATTTTTTTTTTTTGGTATAATGAAATGTTTGCTTTGTTGCAGATGATACTATGTATAACACCTCCTGAAGAAGCGGCTCCAGACGCAAAACATGTAGAGGATATACAGTACATCATGAATCAAATGCCTTCAGCACTCCCCTGAGGCTACTATGTGACCAGTTAGACATGTTTGTATAACTTACTGTCTGTTGAGGTTATCATGAATTGCTATTTTACCATACATTGTGCATCTATGTCTTTTTTTACTTTCAAAAGTTTTTATTTTCACAAGTAGCATTTTACAAAGAAATATAGAAAAGCAAAGACCATGGGAAGCGAATCGTAAACAGGCTAAACAGAAACAAGAGATGGTACTACTAATCTCTGCAAAACTATAAAGAACTTGTAGTAAGACCGTTTCCGGCTGCATCAGAAGCTACAGAATAGATGCTCTTAAACTTGGGGATTCTAGAATGGAGGAGAGGAGGATGGCGCCAACTCCCCCGACACCCCTAATGGGATCAAACTGTGCCAGGAGATGGGACACCCACCCCCCCCCATCCCACTCCAGAGCGGGAAACCCCCATAAACAATCTATTACTAGGGAAGAGCCCTGGTCTGATCTTAATAACTGTTAACAAGTATCCCAGAGTAGAAAGGAAGGTAAGAAGGCTGGAAAAAGAGGAAAAAAAATAATAAAGTGTGGGGAGGTGGGGGGAGAAAAGGGGAGTCAATCACCAGTATTTTGGGCTAGGTCCTGAGGGGGTCCCACCCCCGGGGTGATGGAGATTCCCACATATAATGTCCAAGGTTCCCAGATGGTTTCAAACTTATGGACCGTGTCTGACAGGATGCTAGCTAGTTTCTTTTGGGCCATAACCCATGAAACTTTCCGTTTGACTGCATTAATTGAGACAGACGGTTGTTTCCAGGCCTTGGCTAAGGTTAGTTTGGTACCTAAGAGTATGAAGTATATCAATTTTCGGTTATATTCAGATATCTTTGGGAAGTGTGAGTTCAGTAGAGGGACCTCTGGAGACCTGGGGACTTCGCATCCCGTGACCTCTCTAATGAGATTAAAGATCTTTTTCCAGAAAGATCTGATTCTGGGGCATTCCCACCAAATGTGTGCTAATCTGCCCCTCATTTGGCATCCCGAAAGCATAGGGATCTGCTGAGGGAAAGATCTTTGCTAATCTAGCAGGGGTCATATTCCATCATGTCATGACCTTTAGGCTGGCTTCCACTAGGGATATGTTGAGAATGCCTATAAATGAAGTGGAAAGTGCCAAGTGCCAGGTCCCCAGGCTCCACTGAAATTGAATATCTTCCTCCCAGGCTAACATGTACAGTGATTTCCGAGACTGCTGGGAAAGTGATGCGTAGATCTAAATGCCAATTGTGAATTCAGGAGGTTCAGGTTTATCCTTCCAGATACTCTGAAGGAAATGAGCGATTTGATTGAACCTGAAATGTTCTATATGTGGGAGCTCCAGCTTGCTAATACAATAGGCTAGTGATAGGGGGGCCCTTAAAGTATAGAAGTGCCCAATTCGGTATAGACCCTTGTCCAGCCAAGGAATGCCTTTATATCCAACCCTGGAGGGAAGTTCGGGTTGCGGAAGGAGTGAGAGAGTGTGGGGGCCAGGATAGGCGGGCGGGTTCTAGGTGGGATCCAGAGGAGAAAGTCTATTGTGTATTGGGGGACCGCCTGGCATTCTAGCTGAACCCAATCTGGTTTTTCCCTTTTAGAATAGACTGTGGAGAGCTGGGCTAGTCTGGCGGCTTGGTAGTATCTGTGTAAGTGAAGGAGTCCTAGCCCACCTTGTTTACAGGATAGGTAGAGAGTCTGTTGTTGGATCCTATATCCGGAACCTCCTCAGATAAATTTAAGTATTTTGCTTTGAAAGGACCTGAGATGGTCTCTCCTGACTGGGATGGGGAGGGATCGGAAGAGGTAAAGTATTTTCGGTAGTAGAGTAATTTCTACAGCATTTATTCTCCCTATCCATAAGAGGTTTTGTTTGGACCAAGACTTTAAATCATGTTCAAGTTTGTGGTACATAGGAGGGTAATTATTGGCGTATAGCGAGTCAACTTTAGGGGTGAGGGAGATGCCAAGGTATTTGATGAAGGAATCATTCCTAGTCAAATTTGAAGTTCTTTTTCAGCAGTGACACCGTCTCGGGGGCAAGGGTTCATGGCTTGAGATCTGTTATAGTTGACATGTAGGCCAGAGATGTTTGTGAAAGAAGTGAGAGTTCGACAAAGATTGGGGAGAGAGGTGATAGTTGAGGTAATGAATAAAATAAGATCATCGTAGAAAAGACCGCACTTATGGGTCTGGGGGCCGCAGGATACCCCTTTGATGTCAGGATTTTCTTGTATTGCTAGGGTTTCTATGGCTATGGCAAAAATTAGTGGGGATAAAAGGCAGCCCTGTCTTGTGCCTCTAGAAATATTAATGGGTGGGGAGTAATATCCCTGTAACCATATTAGGGCTCTGGGGGAGGAATAAAGGGCTCTCGTGATGCCTAGGAAGCGTTGACCAAAACCCCAACATTCCAACAACGTTAGAATATAGGGCTAGGATACTGAATCAAACGCATTCTGTATATCGAGGGAAAACAGAAGACCCCGTTGTTTAGCACCCCCTGGTCAATTGGATTGTAGAATGGATATTATATCTATGGCCCTTCTGGTTTGGTCCGGGCCCTGTCTCCCTGGGATGAATCCCACCTGGTCCTTTTGTATATAGGAGCTAATAAAGGATGCAAGTCGGTTAGGAAGGATTTTTGTACGAATTTTCTGGTCGTTATTTATGAGTGATATTGGGCGGTAATTCCCTACCTCCTCAGGGTTATTATCAGGTTTTGGAATTACAGTATGGAAAGCAGTGTTAAGGTCAGGGCTTAGGAGGTCCCCCGACATTTTGGTATTGAAGAATTTGGCCATATGAGGGGCTAGAGTGTTTGCAAAAGCTTTATAATATGGGATCGAAAGACCGTCTTGGCCAGGGGTTGAGCCTCTTTTCTGGTTTCCAATGACCTCTGAAATTTCTTCTTCGGTTATGTTTTTTTCAAGGAAAATCCTATGTTGATCAGATAGAGAGGGGATGGGCAGGGTATCGAGGAAGTGAGATATGGTGTCTTTATTGCCCTGCAATGGAACACTTTATAGCTTGTTATAGAAATCTCTGAAGGCTGCCAGGATTTTGGTGGGATCAGATGTTGTGACCTGTCCGTGGGTCCGAATCTTGGGTAGGGAATGAATCCTCACCCTAGGGGAAAGTTTGGCGGCAAGCATTTGGTCAAGTTTGTCCTTCTGGGTGTAAGATTTAGCACCGCTCCAGTGAATTTGCTTTTCGGCTTGAGCTGTGAGAGCAAGATTCAGCTCCAGCCTAGCTGCATCTAATTGGTTGATAGGAACCCCCGAGGATCCCTTTTGTGACAAGCCCTTATGCGGCGTACACACGATCGTTTTTCATGCCATTTTTTAAACCAACGTTTTTCTCGTAGTTTTTTTTCATGTTTCCTCTCAAGCCTGTCTTGCATACACACGATCATTTTAAAAATGTTCAAGCAAAGCGCAGTGACGTAAAACACGTACGACGGCACTATAAAGGGGAAGTTCCGTTCTAATGATGCCACCCTTTGGGACGCTTTTGCTAATTTCGTGTTATCGCGTTAGTAAAAGTTTGGTGAGAGACGATTCGCGCTTTTCAGTCTTCGTGCTTTGAAGATCATTTTGTGGAGTTCAGTTTGTGCCTGTGGGTTCGTATCTGTCTTGCAGTGCTTGTAGTCAGTTCGTATCTGTTTATTCAGTGCGTTCTTGTCTGCTCGTTCCTGTTTTTCAGCTTGTTCTTCATAGGCCTTGCTGTTCTTCCGTTCGTTCTGAGCTGCCGACCGTTATCTAGCCATGTTGCGGCTACGTACTCGACGTAGAGTTCGTGCTGTAGTTGGTGCCGGGGTTCATGCTGTATCCCGATTCCAGGCCATGAACAGGGTAAGGAGGAGTTCATGGACCAAGAATTGGTTGCTCCAGCGGCACCAGTTCTGTCATATGCCTTTGTTGCGGGAGAATAATCCTGAGGACTACAGGAATTTTCTCAGGATGTCTGACTCCGTATTTCAGCATCTGTTGGCTTTAGTGTCCCCCTATATTACCAGGCAGGACACCGTTATGCGTGAAGCCATCATTGCTGAGCAGAGGCTCATTGCCACGTTGCGATACCTGGCGACTGGGAGAAGCCTGCAAGGACCTAAAGTTCTCCACAGGCGTATCCCCCCAGGCTCTGGGTATCATTATACCAGAGACGTGTTCTGCCATCCTTCAAGTTTTGCAGGAGGACTATATTAAGGTAAGTGTTCTTATTTCAAACCTCACATTGTATGTATTTCTTTGTTAATATTTTTTTTTGGTTTATTAGCAGTCCCTAATTCCCATGATTCTTAGCTGCAGGGAATGTCCCCTTTCTCCACATGGTTATTTATTTTTGGGAATGTTTTTATTAGGCCTACATTTAAATTTGCCTTACCTAACCTCTCCAGCATGCTATCCTGGGGCCATACCCACCTTGCCTAGTCATTTCCATGTATTTTATTCTATGCTCCATCGTAGTGCTTTACCCTAAACGCACCCTAAAGATTGCCTAGGAATGTTACATTTTTTTAAACTTCATACAGAGTGCTACAGCCTTCATTTGTGATCTCCCCAACTCATCTTCAACCCCCCCCCCCAGTTTTTATTTTGGGTTTGTTATTGGTTTGTTGTTGCTTACTAATAATGTTTTAATTTTTCTGTTTCTCCCAATGTTGCCCATGAATGGTTTTCTTAAATCTGCTTTCAATGTTTCTGTCTCAAAGTATTAATTTATTTTTAATTTAATTCCACAGTTCCCTTCTACGCCACATGAATGGCAGAATGTGGCATCTGAGTTTGCCCAACGATGGAACTTTCCGAACTGTGGAGGGGCCATCGACGGCAAACATGTTCGGGTCGTCCCACCACCCCATTCGGGATCCTTTTATTATAATTATAAGGGGTTCCACAGCATCGTCATGATGGCAGTGGTGTCGGCCACCTACGAATTCCTCTATGTGGACGTTGGCAAGAATGGCAGGATGTCTGATGGAGGAGTCTTTGCACAGACGGAGTTTGGGGAACGGCTCCTTTTGGATCAGCTGGCCTTGCCACCAGCGGAGCAGAATGTGGAGGGACTCCCATTTGTCTTTGTGGCGGATGAGGTGTTTGGCTTGGGTTCCCATTTGATGAGGCCATTCCCGCAACGCACCCTCACCCCTGAGAGGAGGGTGTTCAACTATCGGCTGGCCAGAGCAAGAAGGGTGGTGGAAAATGCCTTTGGCATCATGGCCAGCCGATTCCGCCTGTTCCTCACCTCCATCCACCCTGCCCCTTACAAATGGAACCATGTAGTAATGGCTTGTTGTGTGCTCCATAAATTTCTCAGGGTGCATTCAACCAATTATATGACTTTGAGTGGGCCTGAGGCCTCATTATTGGAATCTGAAAATTTAGTGGCCCTGGAAGCTGGCCGTCCAGGCTTGGCCCCCCAAACCGGACGTGAGGTCCATCAACAATATGTCGATTATTTTATGGGTAGGGGGGCCATTGATATGCCTGATGAATTTTAACATTATTATTTGTAAAAATAAAACCTTTTTTTGAGAAAATATTGGTTTTGTGTTTTAATTTAATATTCTTTTAGGTTTCTCGTAGGTTTACCTAGTGCACTTGTAGTGCCATGTGTATTTTGCATTCTTAATTAGCCTTCATTGTCAGTGTAAACACAAAACATTGATTAGTTCACTTTGCACAACATTTACATAATGAAGCCACAAATTCTTGGTAAGAAAATACCTTTTTTTTTTTTTTTTTTTAGGAAACTTCCTTTTAAATGTAGATGTCATAAAAATATTTTTGGTGTTAAAACGCATGAACAGCCATGCATAAAAAAAAAATCTAAAAAAATATCGTGAAAATGTAAACATGTACTATTCATTAAAGCTTAAAAGAAAAACAAACCTGCCAAAACACAGCAAGTTCAACGTTCTTTTGTGTTAAAACATTATACACGCCCAAGCACAGCCATGATATTTTGTAGCCTTTCCTCAACCCGCTTGGTATTTTGCCTGATCTCTATCAAGTCTCCCTTTATTTTTTCAAGGTCACGACAGCAGACCATGAGGTATTGGATCAGGATCTGGGCACTGTGATGTGTAAACTTTTCGGGGTCTTCGGCCAGAACTGCACCTAAATAAAAAAAATCATGTAGTATAGAATATGTAGGCCTACATCTATTAACCTGCATCTGTCTGGTTTGACACTGACCTGTTGTGGTACCACTTTCCACTTCCACAACTTCACGTTCCTCTCCATCATGTGGTTCTGGGGGTATTGTTGAAGGTGTTGGATTTATAGGCTCATCTGACGTAGCTTTTTGAAGCCCTATGGAGATTGCAATAAAAGGTATAGTTTCGTTAGTAACTAATAATTTTTTTGCAACAAAAAACCCTGAAAAATAAATTTGTAAAGATTATTTGGAAGTGTGGTCCATTTTTAAATGTACCCCCAGTGACAACCGGAACACATGATTGGATACATAGCCAAAACCAGAGCATATACTTTTTGAAACAAAGTTTGACACATTGTAACACCCCAAAGTATATACACAAAATTTAGGGGTTTTGGCCCACACTTGTACTACTGAGTTCAGATGTTTAATCAGCTGCTGAGCATTCTCTCCCTTAACATTACAATGCATACCCTTTTTTTTTTTTTTTAAATGTCATTTGGATTATAAAAATAAAGCGACTTGTTTACCAAATTTGCTCCCCAAAAAAAAAATTGAAATTTGGGTGTTCACACCGGATGATCCAAAAACATCGTTTTAGGAACTGTACGGAGAAAGAGGTTTACTACGTCCGTTTACTGTGTGGACGAACATGAAAGTTGGTATCTTTCACTGTACTATATCAAAGTCAAATATACACGACTTAATACAAGTAATAATCTTTAGCAGGGAAAATGAAGAAAAAGTACTTACTTTTTCCTAAAACTTTCTTGATTCTTTTGTATTGGTCGGGCTCCCGCAACTTCAGATCAGACCATCGTTTTCTGAGCTGTTCCTTCGTTCTGCACACCCCAATTTTTTGGTGAAGAGTTTTGACCACTTTGCCCATAATTTTTGGCTTGACAAGATTAGGCCTTTTATACGGCCCATGCTTGGCATCATAATCCTCCCTCCTCAAAATGGCGACCATCTCCACCATTTCCTCGAATGACATGTTGGATGCCTTATATCTCCTGGATCGGGATTTGGGCTCCTCAGGAATTTCCTCCTCTGTAGAGGTAATCTCAGCTACCTGTGTCTCCGCCATGTTGTTAAGCACTACGACGAGCGAGAAGGGGCGGGGAAAGTACAATATCGAACGTCAGGGGCGGGGAAAGCATGCAGAGTTTCACGCATGCGCAGTGTATATCAAGTGAAGATCCATGTGTCGAAAATACGTTCATTTGGCGGGAGAGGGAGTTAGCAACGAACGTGTTGACCAAGGTACATAACATTTTAAGGATTTGGGTTTCATCAGAGGAGGAGATTTGGGGCTTGAAAATCTGTCGAAAATGCTGATTTGATGAATGTTGCCTGAAACATATATGTATTTTCTTGTTTCTTGATTTTACAGAGAGAATGAATATTTTCAAAAACCCAGAGTTTATGGGGGAATTCATTGATAAATGGAAAGAACTCCCTATCCTTTGGCAGACAAAACGGGTGGAAATACAAATAAAGTGTCCAGGACAGCAGCACTGGAGAGCCTGCTTGCATTTGTGCAAACACAGATACCCACAACAACTCTCCAAGATGTGAAAACCAAAATTGCTACCATCAGGGGGACATACAGGACCCAGAGGAATATGGTCCTGAAGTCCCAGAGGTCAGGTGCTGCAGCAGATTTATAAACCCAGTCTGTGGTACTACAGCAAGTTATCTTTTCTGGATGACCAGCTGGAAGTGCGGGAATCTCTGTCCACCCTTCCCCCCAGAGGTCAATCCAGCCTTCCTTGTAGCCAGCCCTCCAGCCTTCCTTGCAGCCAGCCCTCCAGCCTTCCTAGCAACCCTGCTCTGGCTTCCTCTGAGGATCAAGATGAGGTCCTTGAGGAGGCAGATTTAGATATATGGAGCCAGGTAAAGTATTGATATCTACATTTATATGTTACAAAAGTGATGATTTTAAATTGATGTTAGTATTGTTAGGTATTTAATGTTATAAAAAAAATAGGATTTAAAGAGCAAGATACAGTAGTGGTCAAATTTGATGTGGACAAGGCAACAATATCAGGAGGCGGAATCTATGCAAATTTAATAACTTTTGACATTCAATTAAAAATTGTCTGGAGGTGAACAATGTGTGTGATTGATGGTGGCAAAAAAAGAAAGAATGTCCCTTTCTTTTTTACAGCAAGAGCAGAGCCAGGAAGAGGGTGATGTTGGGGTCCAGGAGGAGGCAGGGCCCAGTGGCACACAGGAGGAGGCTGGGCCCAGCACAAGAGCCCAGATGCCTCCCCTGATAATGAAACAAGGAGGGCCAAGGAGAGCTAGGCAGGTGGAGGAGGAAACAAGAGCCTTCATAAAAGAGGCTACTGCGGCCCTTTAGAGAGGCACCCTCTGCTGAGGAGGGCTTTGCCGCAGTCCTGGCCCATAAGTTAGACCAAATGGACTTGCGGCAAAAGCTATATAGTGAGAACCTTCTGCTGAAGGTCATTAACAAGGGGTTGCTCGGTGAACTGACCAAGTTCACCGACATCACTGAGGTTGTCCCTACTCCTCCACCTCCTCCTCCTCCTCCTACTACTCCTCCTTCCACAACCTCTCCTCCTGATCCCCAGCCTCCGTGGAAGAAAGCAACAAAGGCTGCAGGGAAGGCTGCAGGGAAGGCTGGAGACAAGGCTACAAGGAAGAGGAAAAAATAATGCCTGCTGTAGTACCACAGACTGGGGACATATATGACTTATCTGCTGCTGTTCCTGACCTCTGGGAGTTCAAGCCAAGATTGGGCTCCTTTTTTTTTTAGGAATTCGATAGTTTGGTTTTCACATCTTGGATGGTTGTTGTGGGGTCCAAAGGATGCACAAATGCAAGCAGGCTCTCCAGTGCTGCCTTCCCCTTTAATTTGTAATGTACCTAAATAAAGGATTCTTTTTTTTGGCTTCAAATACTTGACTATGTGATTTTTATTTCAAAAGAGAGTTTGCTAGGGAGTAGGCAGGGACATTTCAAATAATATTATTGTTATTAACAAGGGACACAAACCTCCTTGAGGCAAAATTAGACATATTTTGAAGGTTGGTGTGGTAACTTTACACACCAATAATTTAAGCAAAATCAAAAAAAAAAAAAGAAGCCTACATATATCAAAGAAGCCCAAAAAAATAAAAAAATATATAAATAAAAATAACTGTGATCTTTACATTTATTTATGAATTTATGAGGGAGATGTGGCTTCAAAAGAATATTTTACAATCATTAGATCAATTAGGAATTACTTAAGAAACAAGCTTGGCATAACTCTCAATGTCATTAGCAAAAGAAGGTAATTATTTAAGCATTATCAAAAGAAGAATGGAATGCGCAGCATTAAAACTATGCTATTAATTCCACCGTGACGAATGTGCCATCTCCATTTCCAACGCTAGCTTTGCCAAAACGTGCGCTCCCGTCTCATACTTGATTTTGAGCATGTGCATTTTTTTTCTCCTCGTGAAAGCATACACACTATTGTTTTTCACGTCGTTAAAAAAACCACATGAAAAACGACGTGAAAAAATAGAGCATGTTCGAAATTTTTAATGCCCTTTTTTCACGTCGTTAAAAATGCTCTGGAGCATACACACGATCGGTTTTAATGCCCATTTTTAAAAATGGAATTTTTAACGGCATGAAAAATGATCGTGTATGTATGGGGCATTAGGGACTTGTAAGCTTGTTCCAATCTTATTATATCTATCTTTCTCTCTTTTTTGATTTGAGTGGCAATTTGAATTAGCTTCCCCCTTATGGTAACCTTGTGGGCAGCCCACAACATCTCTGCTGAAGTGTCACTCACATCATTCAGTTTAAAATATTCTAGCAGGGCTTTGTTTATTTTGGAAATCGTAATGGGGTCAGAAAGAATGGACTTGTTAAGTCTCCATTGTGTGCTTTTGGTTTGGGGACAATTTTTAAACAAAGATACAGTCACTATCGAGTGCTCTGAGAGTGTGGTGTCAATAATTTTTGACCTGGAAATACTGGGCAGTTGGTGTGTGGATATTAGGATGTGGTCAAATCTTGCAAAAGAGTGGTGGGGACTAGATAAATGAGTATAGTCCTTTTTCAATGGGTTCATCTCTCTCCAAACATCCGCCAGACCTTGAGAATGGAGCAGTTTAGCTATCTTAAGGCTAGCCCTGCTGGTACAGGTCAAAAGAGTCTTGGAGGGGTTTGACTTGTCCAATCCCTGATCAAACGCCACATTGGAATCTCCTCCAAGAACAAGAGTCCCCTCGTTGAGGGGGTTTAGCGCATCCCACATCGTTTGAAAAAATTTAACTTGGCCCTTGTTGGGGGCGTAATAGGAAATAAAAGAGAATAGGAGGCCTTCTATGTACCCTTTAACTAAAATGAATCTGCCCTCCGGGTCTTTATAGTCAGCCTGCTATGTGAAATTTCAATTTTTAGAGATTAGTAAAGCGACACCCTTAGACTTTCCCTCTGCCTTCGCAAGGTAGAACAAAGGATAGTGATGGTGGAGGAATTTGGGGCTATTCCTTTGGGGAAAATGAGTCTCCTGTACCTTAACGATGTCTAGCTTAAGAGATTTGTAGGAATAAAAAATCTTTTTCCTTTTGAGGGGGGAGATCAGGCCTTGAGCATTGTGTGTGGCTAAATTGAGTGTGGGTCGTGTAGAGTTAGCCATGGAGCAGGTGTAGGTGGGAGCTGTCACATATCGCGTCACTTACCTTAAGAGAGACCTTGCACCAGTTGTTAGAAACAAAGGACCAACCAAGCTTGACTTCCTCACTTGTGGGATTTTTGAGTTGGACCTGGTGAATGACTGAGAACAAAATAAATATTAATTTCCCCAGAGTAAAGAGGTGTACAGGAGAGAGGAGCAGAGGAAAGGACAGTAGAGCGAGGGTGAAAGTAAGGGAAAAATGAAGAGGCTATCTATATGGCCCAGATACACCGCACCCCATATTGCTTTTTTATCGAACTGTGATCACTTTTACCTTGTATGTTGGTTTTTATAAATTAAAACCTACTTTTTTTGACCTGCACCATTGGAGCCCCTATTTTTTCTTTCCTTTCATGTTCTGTGGATGAAAGCTTTTTGAGTCTCTCCAGTTGGTCCTTATTACCCTTGAAAGGGTTTTTACTTACCAGAACCGAGTTACTTTCAGATGCCTTGTGGATTCTCATTGATGTCCTAGCCATCTACATGGTTGGGATATTAACATCTGATCAACCTTCAGCTGAGGAATATCGGGTCCATTGGTCTTACCTTTGGTTGACACCATCTGGATACCAGTGAGGCGTACCCTACACTCTTCAGGATCTTCGCTGATAGTTTGGTCCACCAGCCGGTTGGGATATCCCATGCTCGATTGATCCGTTGTCGCTGACAGTCGGGTCCAACATTTCCGGTAAGTGTATTTTAGCCATACCATTTGCTTGAAGAAATCTCACTGGAATGGTCCATACAATCTCATGACATCTCTACTGTGTTATGCATACCCACCCATGATGGACATTTTCATTACTTCTTATCTTTGTGTGGATTGATTATCATTTCATGTGTGGACTGATTATAATTGTTGGGTGTATATTGTTTAGTGTTTTTTTTCACATTTCACTTTACAACAAATAGCGCTACATATTCATTTGCAATGATATGTATTATTGGGCTATATAAGGTGATATTTAAGGAAGTGGTATGTCCCAAGGGGGCCATTTAAAAAAAAAATGGGCATGATGTCAAAGATGAATGCGCTCTGATAGTTTTATTTGTTCCATTCTACTCAATACCTGGGACCAAGGGATTGTTGATGAATGCCAATTAATCACTTGCCAACCAGCCGCCGTCATTATACTGCGGCAGGTCGGCACTATCCTGCGAGCCGTCGTAGCTGTACATCAGGTCCTTTAAGCGGGAAAACAGGCGCATGCCGCACTGCTGGGATGCCGATGCGTGTGACCGGCGGCCACACGTGATCGCGGGTAAGAGAGAGCCAAAACAGGGATATGTGTGTGTAATCACACACATCCTTCTTCTGTAAGGAGAGGAGATGTAGATCGTAAGTTCCTACTAGCTAGGAACAGCAATATGTCATCTCCTCAAGTCAGTCCCATCCCCCTACAGTTAGAACACACACTAGGTAACACAGTTAACCCCTTGATCGCCCCCTAGTGTTAACCCCTTCCCTGCCAGTGACATATACACAGTAATCAGTGCATTTTAAAAGCACTGATCGCTGTATAATTGTCAATGGTCCCAAAAATGTGTCAAAAGTGTCTGATCTGTCCGCCATAATGTCGCAGTTCCAATAAAAATCACCGCCATTACTAGTAAAAAAAATAATAATAATAAAAATGCCTAAATCTATCCCCTATTTTGTAGACGTTATAACTTTTGCGCAAACCAATCAATATACGCTTATTGCAATTTTTATTACCAAAAATATGTAGAAGAATACATATTGGCCTAAACAGAGGAAAAAAATTGCTTTTTAAAAAAAAAAAAAAATGGGGATATTTATTATAGCAAAAAGTACAAAATATTGTGTTTTTTTCAAAATTGTCGCTCTTTTTTTGTTTATAGCGCAAAAAATAAAAACCACAGAGTTGATAAAATACCACCAAAAGAAAGCTCTATTTGTGGGGAAAAAAAACAACATCAATTTTGTTTGGGTAAAGGGTCGCACGTGCAATTGTCAGTTAAAGCATGTGTATCTTGATGGCTTGATGGCTGGTGTGTATCTTGATGGCTTTTTCTCTCGCCGAAATTAAGCGAGTACATTTTAGTAGGTTTTGGATCATAGTGGTCTATTCTGGTAGTGTAAAAGATTGGCCCAAGTCAATTTCCAATTGATGCATTGGTTTTGACTTTTCTGAGAAGGAAAATTAATTTAAGCAGCAGTAAATAGGAGAGATCAATCCCCTATCTCTTGGTGAGGAGATGCAGATTTGTTAAAATTGGGAATAAGGGGGTTGTAGTGTTGGAGAGTAGTATTTTTTGTAGAATTTTTCAAGTTGAGTGTAATAGGGTAATTCTGATATTGGGAGATTGTATAGTTCACGTAAATCTGAAAAAGGACAAAATATATTATTTATGGATAGGGATTTCAAAGTAGGGAGGTTGCATAGTTTCCATATACAGAAAGTGATGCTATTTCTAAAGGCCGGGGAGAAGCGGGGGTCTCTTATAAAGGATTCTAAGGGGTGGGGGGTGGTAGAAATCATGTCAAATTTATATTAATATCGGTGCCATAAATGATATGAGTAAGCCACCCCATATTTAAGGGAAAGAGCTCTCTGGGTTGAATCGACTTGGACCATAAAATACCTTGACGATGGAATGGTATAATTGATTGTTCTTGAAAATGTAACCAAGAAACTTGATTTGAAGGAGCAAACCATTGAGCTAACTTTACAAATCTTGCTGCTAGATAATAACACCATAAGTTATTAAAAGAGCTTATGTTGATATTAAGCCGCCTAGAGACTCCAATCACCATCCAGATGTCATGAAGGTATCCACATGTAGGGAAAAAATCAAGACAATGCCTGGGACTCACTGAGCCGCAAAGCCCCCTCATCGAGCTGGGCTTTTTCCTGCCTTATTGTTGTACCTCTAAGCATTGCCTAGGAATAATGGACAGAAACGTCTCGGATTGTGACTTTTCAACCTGCAACTTTCTCTTTGTTTTATTATTTTGTTTTCACTTTTGTCATTAAATTATGGACCCCCCTCCCCTTATGACTAAAAGGGGTTGACATATTTTTTCTTGGGCAGAGGGAGGCCTCGATGAATGGCGAGAATGTGACGAGAATGGAGTGTTACTTATTTTAAGGCTCCATGCACACTGGGCTTAAAAAAACGTCCGTTCTCCCGAGAGTAAAAAACGCTCATATAGTGCATTTTTTGTACAAAGTTTAGACAAGTTTAGTAGAGTTTAACGTTTTTTTTGCCACCAAGCTCCAATCAGAAACGTGAACCAGAAGGTTTTTTTTTTCTGCCTCTAAACGTTAAACTCAAAATATGCCTCTTGACGTCTTAATGTTCTATTCACACATAGGATAACATTGAGCTGCTTCTACAGGCAAAACACAAAACTCCTGTGGAAGCAATGTTTTTAAAGCCAGTGTGCATGGAGCCTTAATCTTCTATCCCCTCCCCCCTTTATGTCTACTCTTTCTCTTCTGTGTATATGTGCACCTTCAGAAACCGATTAAGCAACTGTTGAAGACTTTGAAGTCGAAACGCGTCGGATTTTGCCTTGCTGCACCCCACATTGCTTTTATGTTCGTGATCACTTTTTTAATGTTTTGTCAACTTTTTGTATGGCAATTTTATGCAAATAAACCCTGATACAGTTTTATTGACCTGCACCACTGGGAGCCTTCCCTTTTTGTCTCTATATTTTTTATCGTTTGATTCCTTGGAGCTCGTATGCTGGAGAAGTTTGTACTTGTCAATCAGTACACCGGATTACCCTCTTCAGGAAGGTTCGAGACATCCATGGCATCCTGTTCCATCATCCATGGTCATTGAGACCTCAAGCCTATCTGACTCACTATCATAAGACAGTTGAGTCCATCAATTGTGGTAAGGGTACCCCACCTATTGATTGTCTCGAGTGTTTTGTCTCAAGTGTTTTGATTTGATTGCATCAGTCAACATTTTGGTTCCTTTCATGTGGCCATCACATGGGAAGATATTCACGGAATGGGTTTAAGGAATTTGGACTCTTAGCACACCTAATTGTCCATTTATCAACACAGTTGTGTCCACCTCCCATTGGTGTACCTGTTACTCATACAGGGACCCAATTTTGTTTTTACTACATGGACTCTTTCTTTATACGAGTTCAATTTTGGACTGTTCACATCCACTTGTGTTTACTCATGGCAACTCTTTGAGTGTGTGGACTTCTTCCATATAGAAGTACCCACACCACACTCATCTCATTTGTGGTTTATCGTTTTTATACACCATTGTGATATTTTCACCTCATGTTTTGTTATCACTTTCACATTTAGTGATATTACCAGTTAGTACAGCGCCGCACTACCCATTTTGCATTTCCATTTACTTTCTTTGTTTGAGTGCTGGCGGCTTGACACTTGTTATTTTGGGTTCTAGCGCAGTTTTTACCCCATACACTCTTCTTAAGTATGTTATCCATGATAGTATTATTGAACTTCTACCCAATGCAGGGATTCCTTGTCTGTATCGTCTCTTTTCTGAGTTTAAGCTTGTTACTCCCAGGGAAATACATTGATGAAAACATTCAGAAAGAATTTACACATACTTCTATCGCTCCTGTTGTTGCAGGAATGTTCTTTGAGGAAAAAAAGGATCAAATTCTTCACCCTTGTATTGAATACCAGGTTCTCAGCAAATCAAAAATAAAGAACTGCTACCTGTTCCTGCTTGTATCTGAGCTTTTCCAGAGATTCAGGCCTGCTAAGATTTTTTTACCAAACTGGACCTGTGGGGAGCTTACACTCTTGTAAGAATCTGGAACTGTTTGTTCACTTAAAATATATTGTGATCCCCTTTGGGTTCCATAATGCCCTTAAAAATTTCCAACACTTTGTGAATCATATATTCAGAGATTTCATCAATGCGTTTTTGGTTGTGTACCTGGACAATATGCTACTTTTTTCCTTATAACTTGAGTAAATTAACTTTAAGAGGGTCCTGATTTGCCTTTGCATTTGCAGACTTGTATGCCAAGCACTAGAAGTGTGAGTTGGAGTTGGGCACCATTCCCTTTCTTGGTCTGATCCTCACTATAGACCCAAAGAAGATTTTTGCAGTTCTGGAATTGCCAGCACCCACCAAAAAGTGTGTTCAACGGTTTCTGGAGTTTGTCACCTTTTACTGCGTACCCAGCTCCCCAGCTAGCATGTTTGCTTCTAATGGGTGACTGAAGCCCAGTTTGCTTTTGACAGGTTGAATACCTTGTTTACATATCTGAGGACATCTGGATCCATCCCTGAATTTTGTGAATGATAATGAAATTTTATGCTAACACTCGACCCCAAAGTATTGTTGCCTTCTTCTTGCATAAGATTTGCTCATCTAAAAGGAGACAATAAATTGGTAACATAGAATAATTGGCAATAAATGCAGCCCTGGAGGAATGGTGCTATTTGGTGGAAGTTGGCTATTTGGCGCAACTGATAAACATCTTGGACCTTGCCAAACGAGGCAAGCTCTCTTATTTTAGAGATTCAGCTTTCATCTAATCTACTGGCCCAGTTCCAAGAATGTCAAGTCCAATGCTACACCCTGGATGTTCTTACTAAGGCCGGATTCACACCTATGCATTTTTAGTACTTTTAGCATTTTGCAGATTTGCACTACAGAACGTGTTCCATAGGAAAACATGGTAAATGGACTGTAGGGCAAATCTGCAAAATGCAAAAAGCACTAAAAGTGCATAGGTGTGAATCCAGCCTAACCCAAGTGTTTTTGAGCTACAGTAGGTGCTGCCGATATTGTGTCAATCTCGCCACTTCTAGCCGTGAGATTGACACCCTATGAGCTCCGTCGCGAGAGCCAGCGCCGAGCTGTCTCGTCATCGGGAAAGGAAAAATGTTCCTTTCACGATGAGCGACACGCATTGCGGATAGACGCAATGTTGAGGGCATGCGGCCTGGTACGGTTCAGGAGGGAGGGGGCCGCTCTCTCATCCCCCCTCTTCCCCTGCGGCCTGCCAGGTTGCGTGCTCGGATAAGGGTCTGGTTTGGATTTTGAGGGGGACCCCCAATGCCGTTTTTTCGGCGTAGGGTTTCCCCTTCAAATCCAGACCAGACCCAAGGGCCTGGTATGCTCCTGGAGGGGGAACCCACGCTGTTTTTTTCTTTAAAAATTGGCGTGGAGTTCCCGCTCAGGATTCATACCAAATGCAGTGCCTGGTATTGGCGGGAATCCACGTCGGATCCCGTTCAATACAGTGCCGCGTCTCCCTCTCGCTATTGCAGCGAGCGCGGGATGTCAGCACCCTGTTGCCGAGATCTTGGCACTCCTGTCGCCGGGAATCTCGGCGATGGGAGTGCGATAGATATACAATATCGGCGGCACCTACTGTAGTCCTTCATTGGTCAAATGATTTGTTAATGCATGAGGACAATATCTATCTATTCTGAGGATCTTTGGGTTTCTGTCCTCAAATTGTACAACAATCTTCTAGTTGCTAGGCACTTTGTTGACACAGGAGTAGGTATCTTATGGCAGTCTAATCTTTTCAAGGTCTGCAAGTTGTTTGTCTCATCCTGCCCCACCTGTGCCTGTTTCCAAAGAGCAGTAGAACCAAGCCATGGGGATTACTCAGGACCTTAAAGAGTATGTTATCAATTGACTTCATCTTGGACCTTTCCATGTCTGGGGGTTGTAATTACATTCTTGTTGCTTTTTATAAATACTTACCAATATAACTCACTTTGTTCTTTTTTTTTTTTTTTAACAAGTTTTTATTGGAATAATGAAAGACACTTGAACAGGTGTAAAGATAAGTACACAAGTACAAAAGAGAACATAAGGCTGTTAGTCAGGTTTAAAACAATGGTACATAGGAATATCGGTGTAGCTAGTTGGGTACAACAGGTAGGGCAAAAACAAAATGTAACACATGACACTAGCTCACTTGAAGACTAACCTTATGGGGTTATGAAGTTATGAAGATATGAAGATATGAAGAGAGGGAGCTGTATACACAAAATTCTCACCTAGTGAGGGTACAGCAGGTCATCCTAGATAAATACCTAAAAAGCAATGCAACCGGAAGGTGTAATACTGGATGGATCTGTCTACGTGCCCCTATGTTTAGAATCAGGAATAGGGGAAAAATCAAAACAGAAACTAGGAAAAAAAAATGGGGGGGGGGGAAGGAGCTCCAGAGACAGTGGTGTGCTGTTCATTCCATTACATGAATGGTCCCGAGAAAGAACAGCCCTGGTGGGCCATCTGGAATGTATAGACTGTGCAATGTCATCAAGATTTACAGCCCAATTGGGATAAGGTCAGCGTACGAGAAGGAGAGTTGTTCCAGAGCTGCCTGATCCACTGCCGAGAGGGTTGTTATGATGAAGGATTCCCATCTGATTCCCATCTGTAAAAAAAAGCGAGCTGGGTTCTTTAAAGTCCGTAAGAAGTCGTTCTTTGTAGAAGAGGTTGAGGCAGTCCTTTTCGAGTTGGATGAGAGAAGGGCTTTGGGGAGAGATCCAGTGCCTAAGAATGAGTCTCCTCGCGACAAGCAAACAAAGCAAAATCCAGTCTTTCGAGGAGGGACGTTTGGTAGTCCCTGAGGGGATCGATGCAGCCGGCGATAGAGACCAGGGTAACAATAGAGGGTGCCAATAACCAAATATTAGAAGTAAAGGGTCTTTGGGGAGTTTCAGCAGAGTGATTTTGAATATATAGGATAGGACTTGATCCCAAAATGAGGAAATGAAGGAGCAGGACCAGAAGCGGTGGGAGAGAGAAGGTCTGGGTACCTTGCATAGAGGGCAGGAGGCGCCATCTTTATTGGAGTTAGAAGAGATAAATGGGATATAAGCCCGGTGTGCGATCTTGAGTTGGGTTTCTCTCCATATTTTGTTGGGTGTCAGTCGAAGGGTTTTCTGCAGGCCAGATAGGATTTTATTCGTTATATCTGGAACTGGGAAATCCCTAGCCCAGTTCGCAATAGAGGAGGAGGACATACTGTAGACGGGGAAGATTCTTGCAGGAGAGGTCTGTAGATGTCTGTGATTTTATAACGTCCACTTCGCAGTAAACGTTCAGAAAAGCTGTTTTCGAATCTCCGGAGGTTGTCTTTACACGTGTTAGATAAGAAGCTAATGCATTGGTTATAATGAAATACGTGAGAGGGGGCAGAGAAAAAGACAAGGATATTGTAGAAAAGGGCAGTGGTTTTCCAGTGTTGCCATCGCACAGTGAGGAGAAGTTTGACAGACCTTGAGCCTGCCAGACCGAAAATGCTTTGTAGTGGAGACCAGGGATGAAGTCAGGATTGCCTTGGATTGGTAAATGGGGAGAGATGAAAGGAGATAACTTGAGTGTTTTTCTGATTTCTCTCCAAGCTATAGCTGTGTCCCTTAGCAGGAGATTGTGTTGATAAGGTGGGGGGACAGTTTTCCATCTGCAGTGTAGAAGGGCCACCAGAGAGTGCGGGTGAGCCATTTCGGATTCCAGGACGTAATTAGAGTATTGGGATGATTGAGCTATCCAATCTAAGCTGGTCCTGAACAGACATGCTAAATTATACAATCTAATATGAGGTAGACCGATACCCCCGTCGCTTCTAGGAAGGTGTAGTTTTTTAAAGGCTATCCGAGGTCTTTTGCCGTGCCAGATGAACTGTGAAATTTTGGAGTTGAGGAGTTTGATATCTTTATGTTTCAAAAGCAAGGGAATGGTTTGCAAAGGATAAAGCAGTCTGGCGAAGCTAATCATTTTGATAAGGTGACACCTTCCTAGGAGCGAGAGGGGAAGATCCATCCAGTTCGACAGTTCCTGATAGAGTTTTGTGAAGGGGGGGGTAATTGAGGTGATAGATGGAAGAGGGCAATTTCCCAATCTTTATACCTAGGTAGGTGATGTGAGAAGATGCAACCTTAAACAGAGAGTGGTGAGCCCAGGGGGGTGTGGAGTGTGTCCCTATAGGGAGAATCTCGCTCTTGGAATAATTGATACGGAGGCCGGAGCACAGTCGAAATTTGTCAAAGGTGGTTTTAATGGTCGACATGTCGTTGCTGGGGTTGCCCGTGAATATGAGGACGTCTTTGGCGAATAGTGAGGTGCGAAGTTCCGCTTTGCCTATTTTGATGCCTCGTAAAGGGGCTATCTGGGAAAGGTATCTAGACAAAGGTTCTAAGGCTAAGTTGAACAGGAGGGGGGAGAGAGGACAACCCTGTCTGGTCCCTTTATGGAGGCGGAAATCCTCTGAGAGGAGTCCAGCCGCAACAAGTCTAGCTGAGGGCGCTGTATACATGGCATTGATAAGGTGGCAGAAAGGGCCTGTGAATCCCATTTTAGACAAAGTGAGGGAAAGCCAGTCAAAGCTTACATTGTCAAAAGCTTTTTCAGCGTCTAACGTTATGATGGCATAATCTCCTGTGGGGTCCTGTTTGGCTCGTTCAAGGGCCAGGAGAACCTTACGTATGTTAAGGGTGGCCGTCCGCCCTTTCACGAATCCTGATTGGGCCGGGTGAATGAGGTCCGGGAGGATGACTGCTAGTCTGGAGGCCACAATCTTCGAGAAAATTTTGACATCCAGGTTGAGTAGTGAAATAGGCCTGTATGAGCCCGGATCCAGAGGATCTTTGCCCTTTTTAGAAAGTAGCTTAATGATGGCCTGGTTGCCTGTCGGTAGATAGGGACCTCCCGCCCAGATGTTGGAATAGACCGAGTGGAGCATGGACGCAGTTATATTTTGGAGAGTTTTATAAAATTCACTTGTGAAGCCGTCTGGGCCAGGGGCTTTAGAGGGGCGGAGAGCATGTATAGTGCCTTCTATTTCAACGAGGGAGATAGGGGCATTCAGGGAATCTAGAAGGGCAGTTGAGATAGTTGGTAGATTCATTTTTTCAAGGAAGGCTTGGGCTATTTTATGGTCAATGGGATCGGGTGCATAAAGGGCTGTGTAATATTCCAGCATGGTTTTATTTATGCGAAGTGGGGTAGAGTGTGTAGTTCCCCTGCGGTCCCGCAGTGAGGTGATGTGCGTCGGGCGGTGGGCACCCTTACAGAGTCTGGATAGGAGTTTGCCAGCTTTGTTACCAAATTTATGAAGGGAGGCATCTAGGTGAGATTTTTTTGTGAGTTCCAGGGTGTCCACCCAGGTGTCAAAGGCAGTTTTAGCCACGGACCACTCCGCCTTGTTTGCCGGTGACGTCGAGGTGGCTAGATTGCGTTGTGCGAGGTGAAGTCTGTCGCTGGCCAGCTTGAATTTCGATAGTGCGTTTCTTTTAAAGGAAGTGGCATATGAGATGATCCGACCCCTCAAGTATGCTTTTCCAGCATCCCAGAGAAGGTTCGGGTCCCCTGCATGTGGAGCATTCACGGAGGAAAACTCCTCCCATGCTCGTTCCATGTAAGCGCGAAAATCAGCATTATTGTGGAGGAAGGAAGGGAAGCGCCAGATGTTAGGGTTGGGGGGAGGTCTAGATTGTCTAGGGTAAGGAGTATTGGGGCATGATCCGAAATGGCTATGTCTCCGATCTCTGCGTCTGAAACCAGGGGGATGATACTGTCGGTCCCAAAAAAATAGTCGATCCTAGTGAGAATCTTGTGAGGATTAGAATAGAAGGTGAATTCCCTGTCTACCGGGTGTGTTAAGCGCCAGATGTCTGTAAGATGGAGGGAGTCCATAGTGGAGTCAAATAGGGTGGGAGCACTTCCAGCAGGCGCCGGTATGGTTTGTTTTGGAGAGGATCTATCGTCTGTAGGATGCATGAGGTCATTAAAATCTCCCCCAACTAGGTGAGGTAAGTGAGAAGTGTTGAGGAGCCAAGTGGAGAGCTGAGAGTAAAATGTCTTTGTGGGACTGTTGGGGGCGTATACATTGGAAATCACTATTTCTTTTGTCCCTATTCTAACCCTGGAGGAGATGAAGCGTCCTTGGTTGTCTGTATGCGTGGATAGAACAGTACAAGGGAGGTTTTTGTTGAAAAGAAGGAGGACACCAGCCTTCCGTCCAACCGATTCTGAACCCAAGACTGTTCCAACCCAGAGTTTCTGCAATCGACTGAAGTCAGATGCCGAAAGGTGGGATTCCTGAAGTAATGCTATGTCTGCTTTTAGCCTTTTGAGGTGGCGAAGAATCTTCATTCTCTTGTTAGGAGAATGGAGACCCCTCACATTCCATGAGATTACCTTAAGATATCGCGGATGATAAGGTGTAGAGGTGGCGCTTTAGTAGCTGTAAGATTATAGGCAGGGATCAAGAGGTAAAGTTTAGGCGCGTTAGTGATGTGAGCATCTGTGTGTGGAGCCCTCGGGTAAGGAGTGCATGTTGAAATGTGGAGTGGGGAGAGGGGGGATGAGGGGGAGTAGAAGAAAAGAGAACAAAGTAAAACAAAACAACAAATTAACGTGAGCATCATAAAGAACTTCGCTTTTTTCCGCATGAGTTCGCTGTGCAAGGTAGCTCCCCATACATGACCCGTCTTGGAAAAGAAAGACCAGTTATTGTGCCTGAGCGCCCCGGGGACCTCGATAACGTGCGAGGGACACCTGGAATGGAGTTATGGCAGGGAGCCTAAAAGAAAAAATCACACAGCGGAGTCAGGGAGGGCAATTACAGTACAAATGAACTAGTGTGCAGTGCGGCCTGTAGGCATGTGCACACGCATTACCACCCTGGTAGGGGGAAAAAGAGAAAAAAGAATGGTTTTAGGCATAACATATGAAACAATATATTGATTGAACCAAATAAGATGGGAAAAAATAAATAAAAAATAAGATGGAATGGATGGAACGGCACACGGATTCAGAGCCGTTGTGGGAAAGATCACTGGGTGATCACTCGGGTGACAGTGCCTGATTGAGGATTAATGGAGAGCACGATAAGTAGATCGTGTATCCCCGACACTCGAGTTGACAGAACAAAAAAAAAGATCATACGACCTGTAATGGTGAGGAAGGAAGTTCATGACGGTGTAAGGCAGTCCATCAACGGGAGTTTTGGTAGCGCTGTTCTGGACCAGAAAGTCTAAAACGTTTTGGAGAGTCCTTGCGGGGGCTTCTCTGTTCCAATGCTCGTGGACTGGAATTCGACTTGGAGGGCGTGTGAGGGTGTGCTTCACCCCATAGGGAGCGGAGAAAAGATTCTGCTTCCGCCGGATCCTGGAAGGAAAGTTGATCCCCTTTTGGCGATTTGAGGCGTAGAGTTGCAGGAAAGGCCAGGGTAAATTTTATGTGTTGCTTGAAGAGTTCAGTGCATATTGGTTGAAAAGCTTTTCGTTTCTTGGTGACTTCAATCGAGTAGTCTGCAAAAATTAGGATTTTTACCCCGTCTATTTGGAGAGAAGGGGACTGTCTGAATGTCTGAAGAATGATGGATTTGTCGGCATAATTGAGATACTTGGCAATAATAGGTCGGGGTGTTTTACGTTCGGGATTGAAGGACCCCATACGGTGTTCGCGTTCCACTGTGAACAGGCCTGAAAGGCCTAAAGCCTCCGGGATGCGTTTTGAGCAGAATTCTGCCGTAGCTGCAGAGGGAAGCGATTCGGGGACGCCTACAAATCGCAGGTTGCTCCTTCTCGACCTATTTTCCAAATCTTCTAATTTTTGAATGATGTACTGATTTGTTTTGTCCTGCGACTGTTCTGTGGCTTGCGCTTGATAGAGTTCATCTTCAACCTCAGAGAGGCGGTGTTCCATTTCATTGAGCCTAGTGGAGTGTTCAGCAAGTTGAGCTTTAATTTGTTGCATGCCTGCATTGACTGCCTTTTCCACCGAGGCAGAGATCATGGGGGAGAGAAGAGCTGCTACAGCAGCAGCAATTCGGTGCGTGCTATCCCCAGCATCCCCAGGGGGAGGGGAGCTGTAGATGTCCCCTGGTGCGGCTGGCTGGGTAGGCAACATAGAGGGACCCCCAGAAGTATTAGCAGGGGGTGTAGTGACCTGCTGGGAGGGTTGGGTGCTCACCTCCATGTCGGCCGCCTGGGATTCCGCCGCGGCGTGGGAGTAGGCCGAAGCCGGGGCCTCAATTTGCGGCCGCGTACGACTGAGCGCCATTTTTTTCAAGGAAGCGGTCCATCCGAGTGAGGGGGGAGCCCGGGTGTAGAGGATGGCTGTGAGGGGCCGCTCAGGCTGGCTTTATAAGCCGGTTTCTGGGTCTGTTGCGGGAGCAGCGAAGAGGCGCAGTTACCTCATGCGGCGCCGGAACCGGAAGTCCTTTCCTCACTTTGTTCTAATAAAAGGAACTACCCCAGTAGCCATATTGGAAGTCTTTATTAAAGAAATCATTAGTCTCTTTTGTGTTCTTGATTACACTGTTTCTGACAGGGAAGTCTGGTACACCTCAAAGTTCTGGTACAGGCTCTATAATAAGCTGCAGATTTATTTTTCTCTGTCTTCTACCACTCTCAGACCAATGGTCAGACCAATTAGAACAAACCAAGCTCTAGAGCAAAAAAAGTACTTCTCTCTTCATCTTCCCAGGATAGCTGGGCCTCATTGCTCCCCATGTCAGAGTTTGAATTTAACAATAGACCTCACAGTCTCTATTTTTTGCTAAATATGCAATTCATTGTTTTTCTCTCCCCAGTTGCTGTGCTGAATCTTCAGTTCTTGACAGGGTTATGCTTTCATTTCCATTTTGAAGAAACTCCAGTCCTTGCTGTGTCAATCCAAACCAGAATCAAACAGGGGGCAGTTAAAAAGAGAAAAGTGATTGTTCCTTTCATGTACATTGTATAACATGTTTCTGAAATGGCAATAAAATATCCATAGTGTTTGACCTTAATTAATTAGTAAGCTGCACTGTGTTTTTCTTTGGATGCAGCATTTCATATTAAGGCGTCTTTGAACTACAGGCAAAGCAGGTCAAATGCAACCTTTTCTTACCAAATGTTGTGTTTTTCATTCAAACACAGCTGCATGTGTTTCACTAGAATGCTCCAGTTCAAAATATATTACAAATTTAAATGAAGGCGAAAACCTGACCACAAATATACTTCCAGCTACAGTGTAGCCACTCTGTTTTCCAGTGGCCAATCTACAAACTGATTAAATCTTTCTAAGAATATTTTTTTAAAGGTTTAGTTCAATTATTGACTGACTTAAGTTTAGTGCACATATTAATAAAATGTATGTGAGATTAACAGTAATTTAAATACTTTTTATACTAGGAATACAATTTTGAAATCCATTTCTACAGAATGTAACAACATAGTACATTCACAAAAAGGTGCAAAGGTCTTTAAAAGACCTTATTTGACTGATCAAGTTTTCTATTCTTTTTCTTCCTCACATTGTATTGTCCAACCTCTGCAGGTTGCTCATTTTTAATTGATATTTCATGAATTATTCAGTTGCACACTGTATTTTTTAAAGATGACTGGGGTTACCATTATTTTTAAAGTCTGCCAACCCTATACAACCATTAAATATGGGATGAAGGGGGTCTCATTAAATTAGCTGGAGAGAAATGTAGAAGCAGAGATGAAATGGCAATATAAAATTCTTTGCATTTTCAATAGTCTGAACAATTAAACACTTCTCATTGTCAATCTTGTGTCTAGATATCAACCTTAGCAAGTGAGTATATATTAGGTTACACATTTTTACAAATAATAACACTCAAAGCTCTGAATTATTAGTAAAATATATATATATACAAACATACACACAGTATCTCACAAAAGTGAGTACACCCCTCACATTTTTGTAAATATTTTATTATATCTTTTTATGTGACAGCACTGAAGAAATTACACTTTGCTACAATGTAAAGTAGTGAGTGGACAGCTTGTAAAACAGTGTCAATTTGCTGTCCCCTTAAAATAACTCAACACGCATTCATCAATGTCTAAACTGCTGGCAACAAAATTGAAAATATCCAAATTGGGCCCAATTAGCCATTTTCCCTCCCCGGTGTCATGTGACTCGTTAGTGTTACAAGGTCTCAGGTGTAAATGGAGATCAGGTGTGTTAAATTTGGTGTTATCGCTCTCACTCTCTCATACGAGTCACTGGAAGTTCAACATGGCAAATACATGGCCTGGCCTAGGCTATAAGAAGATTGCCAAGAGCCTTAAATTAAGCTGCAGCACGGTGGCCAAGACCATACAGCAGTTTAACAGGACAGGTTCCACTCAGAACAGCCCTCGCCATGGTCGACCAAAGAAGTTGAGTGCACATGCTCAGCGTCATATCCAGAGGTTGTCTTTGGAAAATAGCCAAATGAGTGCTGCCAGCATTGCTGCAGAGGTTGAAGGGGTGAGGGGTCAGCTTGTCAGTGCTGAGACCATATGCCGCACGCTGCATCAAATTGGTCTGCATGGCTGTCATCCCAGAAAGAAGCCTCTTCTAAAGATGATGCACAAGAAAGCCTGCAAACAGTTTGCTGAAGACAAGCAGACTAAGGGCATGTATTACTGGAACCATGTCCTGTGGTCTGATGAGACCAAGATAAACTTATTTGGTTCAGATGGTGTCAAGCGTGTGTGGTGACAACCAGGTGAGGAGTACAAAGACAAGTGTGTCTTGACTACAGTCAAGCATGGAGGTGGGAGTGTCATGGTCTGGGGCTGCATGAGTGCTGCCACCACTGGGGAGCTACAGTTCATTGAGGGAACCATGAATGCCAATATGTACTGTGAAATACTGAAGCAGAGCATGATCCCCTCCCTTTGGAGACTGGGCCGCAGGGCAGTATTCAAACATGATAACGACCCCAAACATACCTCCAAGACAACCACTGCCTTGCTAAAGAAGCTGAGGGTAAAGGTGATGGACTGGCCAAGCATGTCTTCAGACCTAAACCATATTGAGCATCTGTGGGGCATCCTTAAGCGGAAGGTGGAGGCATGAAAGGTCATGATGTCTTCATGGAAGAGTGGAAGGGGACTCCAGTGGCAACCTGTAAAGCTCTGGTGAACTCCATGCACAAGAGGGTTAAGGCAGTGCTGGAAAATAATGGTGGCCACAAAAAATATTGACACTTTGGGCCCAATTTGGACACTTTCACTTAGGGGTGTACTCACTTTTGTTGCCAGTGGTTTAGACACTAATGGCTGTGTGTTGAGTTATTTTGAGGGGACAGCAACTTTACACTGTTATACAAGCTGTACACTCACTACTTTACATTGTAGCAAAGTCTTATTTCTTCAGTGTTTTCACATGAAAAGATATAATAAAATATGTACAAAAATGTGAGGGGTGTAATCAGTTTTGTAAGATACTGTATATATATTATGTACTGTACATATATTCATTAATGTCTGATCTAAATAACAATTCAGGGTCTTTGTGTAGTAGGTTTAAACTCAGGCATTTATTATAATTGTTTATATTGTATACTAGAGTTTCCAAGTTGCAAATTCTGATCCGCAGAGTTTGTCCCTACAAATGTTGCCTACTGGTTTGAAAACTGACTAACAACACTTCTTACACAGTGCTTCTTCTACATATTGTATCTTTATCTGGTCATAAACTATTCGATTTTATCCAACTAAATGCCACCATACACCCAAATGGCATGGAGAGAAGAATCTCTCTTGCTGGGCTATTGTATTCTGAAAGCTGCTAGAACCTGCTATCAGAATACCAAATAGGTAACAGGCCCTGTTTGGCCAACCATTTTCAGCCCAACTCCTTGGACAAAACAAATGATTGAGTTTGTAATCAACTTTGCTGAGCCGGGAAGACCACCCAGTGCTAGAATTTCAGCTGAAATTCAAACAGTGGATAGCCAGATTTTAATTGGGTTCTTATCATCATTGTTCTTGAGTTGTTAAGTTAATAACTATTTAACAGCAGGATTTATCACACAAAATTATATAACTTAACAAATAGCTGGTCATTTATAAATATGTTTTCCTTCATGACTGACATAACTTTACTGCACATTTGAAGAAAATGTATGTGAGATTATGTGAGTGCATTCATTGGCAGACATACTTGCAGCAATGAACAAGAAAGAGCTCTTGTAAATTCTTGAATAGTGCTGACAATTGTTCTTTACATACAAATATAGGACACAAATCTAAATCTAGGTCACTAAAATTATTATCAATAAGACTCTAAAACTCACTGGGGTTGATTTACTCATAAACTA
This sequence comes from Rana muscosa, assembly GCA_029206835.1. Lineage (NCBI taxonomy): Eukaryota > Metazoa > Chordata > Amphibia > Anura > Ranidae > Rana > Rana muscosa. The sequence goes on along the minus strand of CM055117.1, from coordinate 713,268,962 downwards.
ATGGCTGTTTACTTATTAACCACTTAAGCCCTGGACCATTTCGCTGGCCAAAGACCAGAGCATTTTTTGCGATTCGGCACTGCGTCGCTTTAACTGACAATTGCGTCATGTAGACGTAGCTCCCAAACAAAATTGACGTCCTTTTTTTTCCCACACAAAAGCTTTCTTTTGGTGGTATTTGATCACCTCTGCGGTTTTAATTTTTTGCGCTATAAACAAAAATAGAGCAACATTTTTGAAAAAAATGCAATATTTTTTACTTTTTGCTATAATAAATATCCCCAAAAAATCTATAAAAAAACTACAATTTTCCACAGTTTAGGCCGATACGTATTCTTCTACATATTTTTGGTAAAAAATCGCAATAAGCGTATATTGATTGGTTTGCGCAAAAGTTATAGCGCCTACAAAATAGGGGATAGTTTTATGGCATGTTTATAAAATTTTTTTTACTGGTAATGGTTGCGATCAGCGATTGTTATCGTGACTGCGACTTTATGGCGGTCACATCGGACACTTTTGACACATTTTTGGGACCATTGTCATTTTTACAGCGATCAGTGCTAGAAATATGCACTGATTACTGTGAAAATGACACTGGCAGTGAAGGGGTTAACCACTAGGTGGCGCTGAAGGGGTTAAGTGTGTCCTAGGGAGTAATTCTAACTGTTAGGGGGCGTCGCTACGAGTGACACGTCACTGATCGCTGCTCCCGATGAGAGGGAGCATACAATCACTTGACAGTGTCACTAGGCAGAACAGGGAGAAGCTTGTTTACACTTGCCTCTCCCCATTCTGCAGCTCTGTGACCCGATCGCAGGACACCGGCGGACATCGAGTCCACGGGTTCCACGGGCACGGTCACAGAGCTCGCGGCAGGTAAATATACGTTACTTTGCCCAGCCGTGCCATTCTGCCGGCGTAAATGTACAGGAGCTGGTCCTTAACCGGTTAAGGTGAACGTTCACTTTGCAAAGTGTATCTTCATATTGTTTGTAAATAAGGTGAAGCTTTCCTCTCTTTGGATCCAAATCATCAACAAGCAAAATAAATAAAACATATGTTTGCTTGTAAGTGATTAGAACATTGGAACAAAGTAAATACCTTCACCTGATTCACTAAGCTGTGAACACTCACTTTGCTTTACACAGCTAATGAACTATAATTTAAACTACAGCGTATAACAGTGATATTCTGAAACATTTTTTTTTCCAACAGATTCTAAAATAGACATAAGTATTTTTTTACTGGCTGGGACATGCAGAAAAAGTAAGTCTACTTGTTAATGTATTCTGACCTAAGTATGTTTTTTGGAGCTTTTGCTTTCATAGGGCCCTACTGTCCTTCACACTGCTTTAATGTAATGCTTTTAGGTTCCTTTAGCCCACCTCACTATAACCTGTCTGGTGAAAATAAAAAATAAAAAATTAATTTAAAAAGTCAATTGGCTGCTTATGGTATGCATTTTATGTATGCCTGTCCCCTTTGTCACCTTTAAATATTTTTCAAACAATCGCAACCTAACGTACTATAATTTCCTTGTGTAGTGCTTTAGCTACAAGGATTTTTTTAGACCTTCAGACATTTAAATCGAATGCCTACCGTAGCAACCGCATATAAACCGCATATAAGCCTATTTAACATTCTGTGTTTACAGCAACTGGCTAAATAGTGAAGACTAAATGTAGTAGAAACTTGTGATAAAAGAAGGTTATGCAGTAAACAGTGAGCAATGTAAGTATAATTACAGGTGTATTCATATTGTAGTCCTGTAATTGAGAAGGCCACAATGTTTGTTTTCCACAAATATACATTTTTTATCTAAGTCACAGGTTAGTTATATGTGCATGAGAAATTACATTAGAGGTTAGCATTACCATGATTAATGCAAAATGCTGTCTAATTATCTTTCAAGAGCTATTTAGAGAAAAGAAGAATTTAATAGGTACTTATGGTCTTACATTAGTGAGAAGACAATATGAGATTTATCCATTCTGTATGTATACTTCAAATACTGTTCTTACAGTTATCTTACTGTAGGGTTATGTACAGCATGTATTATTACTTTTTAGAATTTGATCGGTGTATTTAATTACCAGTTTTGTTTCAAGAGTGAGGGATTTAGTCTCTAGATTGGGCAAATTCCTGAATAACAGATATCCATGAATATTTCTCAATATATCATAAGAGATAATCATATATTAGATATCTTATTTACTTCCAAAAGCTACATAAAGCCCCTATTCCTAATGATATAATCTTTAAATACTTGAAGACAAGTGTCATGTCTTTACTTTCTAACCTCTAGTCACAGAGTGAGTAGACCAGTGATATTCACTATATAATTGAACTTCCTACTGGGTTACTGTTATAATTAGGGATGATAATGTAGAAATTAGGGATGGGCTGAATGACCCCCTGTTCGATTCGCACCAGAGCTTTCTAACATTGCGAAAGTTCGGAACCGAATAACGAACCCCATTTAAGTCTATGGGACCCGAACTAGAAAACTCAAAAGTGCACATTTTGAAGGCTTATATGCAAGTAATTGGGCATACAATGGTTATAGGGGTCTGGGTACTGCCCTGGGGGACATGTATCTATGAAAAAAAGTTTGTAAAAAACATCAAGCAGTGATTTATTGATGCTTAAAGTGAAAATACAAAAAGTAAAAATTCCTTTTAACCGCTTGCCGACCGCTGCACGACTATTTGCGTCTGCAGAATGGCACAGCTGCACATATGGACGTACTCAAAAGTCCACTTTAACCACTTAAGCCCCGGACCATTATGCAGCTTAAAGACCAGAGGTGTTTTCAGAATTTGGCACTGCGCTGCTTTAACTGGAAATTGTGCGGACATGCAATGTTGTACCCAAACGAAATTTGCGTCCTTTTCTTCCCACAAATAGAGCTTTCTTTTAATGGTATTTGATTGCCTCTGCGATTTTTTTTTTTGGCGATATAAACGGAAAAAGACTGAAAATTTTGAAAAAAAAATGATATTTTCTACTTTTTGTTATAAGAAAATCGAATAAACTCAATTTTAGTCATACATTTAGGCCAAAATGTATTCAGCCACATGTCTTTAGTAAAAAAAATGTCAATAAGTGTATATTTATTGGTTTGCGCAAAAGTTATAGCGTCTACAAACTAGGGTACATTTTCTGGAATTTACACAGCTTTTAATTTATGACTGCCTATCTCATTTCTTGAGGTGCTAAAATGGCAGGGCAGTACAAAACCCCCCCCAAATGACCCCATTTTGGAAAGTAGACACCCCAAGGAAATTGCTGAGAGGCATGTTGAGCCCATTGAATATTTCTTTTTTTTGTCCCAAATGATTGAATAATGACAAAAAGAAAAAAAAAATGTACGAAAAGTTGTCACTAAATGATATATTGCTAAAACATGCCATAGTTATATGTGGAATTGCACCCCAAAATACATTTTGCTGCTTCTCCTGAGTACGGGGATACCACATGTGTGGGACTTTTTGAGAGCCTAGCCACGTACGGGGCCCCAAAAACCAAGCACCTCCTTCAAGATTTCTAAGGGCGCAAATTTTTGATTTCACTCCTCACTACCTATCACAGTTTCGAAGGCTATAAAATGCCAAAATAGCACAAAACCCCCCCAAATGACCCCATTTTGGAAAGTAGACACCCCAAGCTATTTACTGAGAGGCATGTTGAGTCCATGTAATATTTTATATTGCGCCACAAGTTGCGAGAATATGACAAACTTTTTTTTTTGCACAAAGTTGTCACTAAATGATATATTGCTCACACATGCCATGGGCATATGTGAAATTACACCCCAAAATACATTCTGCTGCTTCTCCTGAGTACGGGGATACCACATGTGTGGGACTTTTTGAGAGCCTAGCCGCGTACGGGGCCCCGAAAACCAAGCACCGCTTTCGGGATTTCTAAGGGTGTCAATTTTTGATTTCACTCCTCACTACCTATCACAGTTTTGAAGGCCATAAAATGCCAAGATAGCACAAAACCCCCACAAATGACCCCATTTTGGAAAGTAGAAACCCCAAGCTATTTGCTGAGAGGCATGGTGAGTATTTTACAGCTCTCATTTGTTTTTGAAAATGAAGAAAGACATTTTTTTATTTATTTTTTATTTTTTAAATTTTCAAGACTTTGTGACAAAAAGCGAGATCTGCAAAATACTCAACATACCTCTCAGCAAATAGCTTGGGGTGTCTAATTTCCAAAATGAGGTCATTTGGGGGGGTTTTGTGCCATCTGGGTATTCCATGGCCTCCGAAACTGTGATAGGCAGTGAGGAGTGAAATCAAAAATTTACACCCTTAGAAATCCTGAAGGCGGTGCTTGGTTTTCGGGCTTCCAAAATGTCTCAAACATGTGGTATCCCCATACTCAGCAGAAGCAACAGAATGTATTTTGGGGTGCAATTCCACATATAACCATGGCATGTTTGAGCAACATATCATTTAGTGACAACTTTTTGTACATTTTTTTTACTTTTTGTCATTATTCAATCACTTGGGACAAAAAAAAAAAAAAATTCAATGGGATCAACATGCCTCTCAGCAAATAGCTTGGGGTGTCTACTTTCCAAAATAGGGTCATTTGGGGGGGGGGGGGGTTGAACTGTCCTGGCATTTTATGCACAACGTTAGGAAGCTTATGTCATACATCATCCACTCTTCTAACCACTTGAAGACAAAGCCCTTTCTGACACTTTTTGTTTACATGAAAACATTTTTTTTTTTTTGCAAGAAAACCCCCAAACATTATAATTTTTTTAAAAGAAAATGCCCTACAGATTAAAATAGTGGGTGTTGCATTTTTTTTCCACACAGTATTTGCGCAGAGATTTTTCAAACGCATTTTTTGGGGAAAAAACACACTTTTTTATTTTTAATGCACTAAAACACACTATATTGCCCAAATGTTTGATGAAATAAAAAAGAGGATCTTAGGCTGAGTACATGGATACCAAACACGACATGCTTTAAAATTGCGCAAAACGCGCAGCGGCGACAAACTACATACATTTTTAAAAGCCTTTAAAAGCCTTTACAGGTTACCACATTAGATTTACAGAGGAGGACTACTGCTAAAATTACTGCCCTCGATCTGACCTTTGCGGTCATACCTCACATGCATGGTGCAATTGCAGTTTCCTGACAGACTCCATGGCAGCCTACGTGTGGGTTAACCCCGCCTCCTCTCCAATGCTATAGGACCCCATACCCATAAAAGTAAGCTCACCTGTCCTCCTTCAATGGACCTGAAGCACGCACGGCTGTGCAGATTTCCGGATGGATGGATCAATGGATGGATGGCACACTCCTTTGCGGTGCAGCTCGTAACCCAGCCATGGGCGGATGGAGAGTTTGTGGCAACCATGTATCCCTGGATGGGATGTTGCTGAAGTGTGCCCAGAGCATCAAGACGTCCTCAGCTGGCAAGGTCTGCAACGCTTTTTTATTTCCATGGCAGTCGCCTCTGTATTATGTGTGTGCTTTTCCTGTTTGTCTCATGCCCCTTGCTGCTCCCCAAATGGCTGCTGGAACGCATCTGCGTTCCAGCTCGCCACAGTGATCCGTATTGCGGGCGCCGCTGCCGCTCGCGCTGCACAGTGCCCGCTCTCAGAGTGAGGCTTGGTTCGCGCATGCGCGGTCCAGCGTTTTTTGCAGTGGCCGCGCAGGCGCCGAGGTTGGTTTCTCCACCGTGCATGTGCGATGTGTGGTCGGCGGTGACGTCACAGGCAGGCGGGGGATTTAAAGCTGTGTCTCGCCTATGTCATTTGGGATTTCCCCTGACAGGCGAACAGAGGCAACACAACAGCTTTCACAGTTTAGTGTGCTTGTATTCTCTAGGGAGATGAGTGGAATGTTTATTCCTTTAGTGCAGGCTTAAATGTATTTAAATTTACAATGCATTGTGAAATTTTTTTGTGGTATGAGTACTTTTTAAAGGGCAAGTTACATGTATTTTTTTATATGAAATTATAGGTTTTCTTAAATCAACCTGTCGTTATTGTGACGCTTTTACAAATTATGGACAATTCACCGCTTTCATGTGGCCAGCCCTCACGCACAAGGTATGTGCGGGAGAGGGGAGGGGCTTGGGGTACAGTCGCAAGTCTTGGGGTTACTTGACGGCTTGTCTTTTCCTCCCAAATCTGTTTTCTTTTAGCCCTTCTGGTCAGGATCCTCAGACCAAAACGGACCTTGCCAGGCCGCATCACTCGTCAGCTTCGAAGTCCAGACGTGATTCTCCGTCTGCATCTCACCACCAGAGGAGATGCTCCCATTCCTCCTCCAGACACCGCTCCCACCGCCATGACAGTCGCTCTGATCGGAGAGCCTGCTGGGGATGTGGCACACGAGTCCCAGAGGGCAAATCATTATGCAGTCATTGCTATGCCCATGCGGTTGAGGAAAAAGAGACAGAGGATCAACGGATCGAGTCTCTAGTGAAAAAGGTGGTGCAACGCTCTCTGAAAGAGATGGATACTTCCCACGCACAAAGCCAGTCCAGCGCTACTCGATCTGGCTCCCCGGCTGATGTGGTCCGTGAAGTCCCAGGACCTTCCCAGCCCTACGCATCCTCGCCTCTTCCCTCGGAAGGAGAATTAGAGAGTGATGAAGAGAGTATGGAATTTGACTTCTCTCAAGTTACTCCGCTTATCAAGGCGGTCAAAGAGGCCCTTATGTGGGAAGAACCATCTACTCCCCCAGCTAAGCAGAAAAATGTTTTCAAGCGCCTGGAGAAAGAGCGCCCAAGTTTTCCGCTTTTAGCCGAACTAAAGGGCATCTTTGATGAAGAGTGGAGCAAAGTGGACAGGAAGTCCTCAATGATAAGCAAAACCTCCAGGATGTATCCCTTTAAAACAGACAAGGTAAAACACCTGGAGAACATTCCTTCTGTAGACGCAGCTGTAATGCGTCTTGCCAAACACGTCACGTTCCCCCTAGACGATGCAGTTGCCTTTAAGGACAGTCTTGACAGAAGAATGGATCAGGACCTCAAAAGAATTTACGGCCTTGCTGGTAAACCCGCTCTAGCCTTAGCAGCCATGTCTAAGGCTATGGAGGCATGGACTGAGAATGTAGATTCCTTCCTTAAAGGCATATCTGAAGAACTGGCCAGTCATTCGGCAACAGCAGAGCTAAAATTAGTGGTGGCCTTCTTGGGAGAAGCATCGGTCGATCTGATCCGTCTACTGTCCAGGATTATGCTATCCTCAGTTACAGCTAAACAAGCCCTATGGCTACGCCCTTGGCAGGCAGACCCATCTTCTAAACAAACATGGTGCAAAATTCCTTTTGAAGGATCATCGCTGTTTGGAAATAAGCTAGATGACGCCATAGCTAAGGCCACAGGCGGAAAATCGGGCTTTCTTCCACAGGACAAGCGTCCACAGGGTCGAAGGAAACCCCAGTTCAGAAGACGCAGCCCAGAGCGTTCGAGGGAAGCATGCTCCTATAGACCTGGCCGGGACTTCAGAAGAAACTGGAGTAGAGGTCAAGCGTCTTTTCGCAAACCAGCAAAAAGCCAGGCATCCAATGGTCGCGATCAGGCTAAATCCTTTTGAGATTTTGCCCGCCCAGGCGGGTCGGGTGGGAGCACGCCTGCTCCTCTTCCGGCACGTGTGGGTGGCCTCAATCTCAGACTTCTGGGTCGCCAGGACAGTGTCGTCAGGTCATGCATGGTCCTTCTCCAGCATTCCTCCCCCCAGATTTGTCTCAACCCTACTCCCAAGTACGAAAGAGCAGAAACAGGCCTTACTATCCTACGTAGATCTGTTGAAAACCCAGGGAGCAGTAGTACTTGTCCCAGAGGAAGAACAGTTCCAGGGTGTGTACTCCCCCCTTTTCTTAGTACAAAAGAAAAGCGGTGCCTGGCGCCCGGTAATAGATTTGACGTACCTGAACAAATTCATAAGGCACGGAAAATTCAAAATGGAGACTCTGTCAACAATCCAACAAGCCATTCAACCAGGCGACTGGATGATTTTGATAGACCTGAAAGATGCCTATTTCCATGTGCCAGTGGCAAAGGACTTTTTAAAGTACCTCCGGTTCCATATCAGGCAAGAACATCTTCAATTCATCTGCCTACCGTTCGGTTTGACAACTTCTTCTCGAGTTTTCACCAAGGTCCTCTTGGCCGTTGTGGCCCTCATCAGGCTAAAAGGTGTGCGTCTTTACCATTATCTAGATGATCTCCTAGTTCTGTCTCAAAACAGAGAACAGCTGCTGGTGCACAGAGAACAAGTGATCTCAACCCTTTCCAGCTTTGGATGGCTTCTAAACTTGGAAAAAAGCCACCTGGTTCCAGCCCAACATTTAATTTACTTAGGGGCTCTGTTCAACACAGTAGAGAACACCATCTCCCTGCCGGCAGAGAAGATTCCGGTGATTCGGAAGAGGATTTCTCGTGCTCTGGATGCTCCTCGTCTGAAAGCGTCACAATGCCTAAGAATCATCGGCACAATGGTCTCCACAACCCCCATGGTCAAATGGGCTCTATGGAGGCTACGCCCGTTCCAGTCAGGGTTCCTCCGGCAGTGGAAGTCAGAGGACAAGAGTCAGCTGATCCACATATCCACAACAATGAGAAACAGCCTCTTCTGGTGGCTCCAACTCAAAATTTGCAGAACTGTCACTCCATTGCCCCCATCTCCTGGGTTACAGTCACGACCGACGCCAGCAGCTCAGGTTGGGGAGCTCTCTGCGGTCAGAACCTAGCTCAGGGAAGATGGGACGCTCGTCTTCACAACCCAGGCTCAAACGTCCTGGAGCTCAGGGCGGCCTGCTGCACCCTCCAATCTTTCTCCCAGTTCCTGAAAGGATAGTCGGTATTGTTACGGATGGACAACACAACAGCAGTGTCGTATGTGAAGAGGCAAGGAGGGACCCGGAGTTCTACACTCCTTCTAGAGGCCGAGCCCATAATAACATGGGCCCAGAAAAACCTGGCCAATATCTCAGCAGTTTTCATTCCGGGAGTCCAGAACTCCCATGCAGACTTCCTCTCACGTACTCGCCCAGACAACAATGAGTGGTCCCTCCATGTACAGTCCTTCAACTGGATTCTGTCTCTGGGAGTCAATCCCGAAGTGGACCTATTCACTTCCCCCCACAATCACAAAACAGTGAAGTTTTATTCTCTGGGCCGTTGCAGCCAAGCAGTCGGAACGGATGCCCTGACAGACAGATGGAGGTTCAGGCGGGAATACACTTTTCCCCCGATCCCGATAATCCTCAAGTTCCTGAGGAGACTTCAAGCAGAATCAGCCGAAGTAACAGTAGTGGCTCCTTACTGGCCCAACAGGCCTTGGTTTCCCCTCCTGATCCAACTGAGCTACCGGGACCCGGTACTTCTTCCTCTCAGGCCGGACCTTCTCTCTCAAGGGTCACTCCTACACCCTTGTCCGGCACTAATGAGACTGACGGTCTGGTTCTTGAGAGGGAGAGGCTGGAATCCCTTGGTTGCGCCTCTAGAGTGATTTCTACTCTACTAAGCTCAAGAAGGACAAGTACCAACAAAATTTATGGAAGAATCTGGGCGAGATTCGATGAAATCTCCTCTGCTTCAGGGAGGCCCTTCAGAAATCCAGGCGTTCAAGATGTTCTCAGTTTTCTTCAAACTGGACTAGACTTACCCTTATCTGTCAGTTCTTTGAGAGTTCAAGTCTCGGCTTTATCAGCCTTCTCTGGGATCTCATGGGCAGTCCATCCCCTGGTCCGGCAATTTTTTTGGGGAGCATCAAGAATTAAGCCTCAAAGAAAGCCAAGATTCCCCAAGTGGGATCTTCCTCTCGTCCTAGATTCCTTGTCTGGACTCAGTACGACGGGGCCCTCCCCGTCCTCCATTAAGGACTTTTCAGCAAAAGTAGCCTTCTTAGTTGCCATCACCTCAGCTAAGAGGGTCTCGGAGATCGGCTCACTGGGTCATGAAGAACCTTTTCTTACCTTCTTTCCAGATCGAGTAGTCCTTATAGACTATTACTTTTTGGCTCTGAGGAAGAGGGTTCTCTCTCGCAACGCATCAGCTGTAGCTGTAAATTATGTCGTCTGGACTCTCTGGATATCTGGTTTCAGCGGCCCTTTGAAGGCATCTATCCCTTTTGATGGAATGGTGTACTTGCCTATTACTATACTTGCTTTGTGAGTATTTATGATCTTTTAATCTACTTTTAATAAACCTAGCCATTGGTAATGCACTAGGTCGGTGCGCCCTTCTTTTTCCTTCTACATTTTAGTCCCAAGAATACCAATTATTCTGAGGAGGGCAGCAAGATCCCTGGTCATTCCCTTTCCAACGGAAGACTCTGGTTGTGTCAATAAGAGATCAAGCTTCCGAGCGCAGGAGACTGTCTGTGTTATGGTGTGAACCACCTCTGGGCCTGCCCCTAAAGAGCTACAAGAATCTCTGCTCCGGTGAGGTCCCTTTCCCCCAGACACACCAGCTGAAGCACTGCATGGCAGCTTTTAGCCTGACTCATTGAATAGCACCATGAATGCTTAGGGAGTACTTGTGGTTCATAGGGCAATTCAGCAGAGGAGGGCATGAAGGAGGAGGAGGAGAAGGAGGTAGAGCTGACAAATCATGTATCATCATCACTAGCTGTATGGAGATGTGGGGACACAACAAGTTGCAGCACTGAACCCTATCCTGCATCCTTCTGAGTTGCAAGCAGAGTTACCCAGTGTGCTGTGAACTAGTAAATATATCATCCCTGACCATGCTTGTTGGACCATGTGTCAGCAGTAACGTGGACTTTGCGGCTGACTGCCTTGCCCAAAGATGCCACAACATTGCCTTCCACGTGATGGTACAGAGCTGGAATAACCTTACATGAAAGGAAATAGCGACTGGGAACCTGCTATTGTGAAAGCACATTCTGCAAATTCACAGAAGGGGACAGAATCCACCAGACGGAAAGGCAGAAGTTGTAGAGCCAGCAGCTTTGACAAGCTTGCATCTAGACGCTGGGCATGTGGGTGGCAATGACTGTATTTTTTTTCCCGCTGCAGCAGATGGAGCAGAGAAATTTGCCGGCTATAGTTTGCTGGCGGATGTGCTGCAAGGACCTGGGACACCCTGCGCTATACCATCATCCCTGTCAGTAGAGGCTGCTGAGAGGTCATGAGGTATAGCGGGGGGCAGACTGAGGTGAGTAAGGGGAGGAACAGATTTGCGCCCCTTTTGTGTGGCTTTGAGGTGTTCTTTCCAATGGGCTGAGTGGTGGGAGGTTAAATGCCTTGTCAAGCATGTGGTACCTAAATGGCTGGTGTTTTTGCCACGCTTGATGTACTTGAGACAAAATTTGTGTGGCTTTCAGGTGTTCTTTCCAACGGGCTGAGTGGTGGGAGGTTAAATGCCTTGTCAAGCATGTGGTACTCAAATGGCTGGTGTTTTTGCCAAGCTTGATGTACTTGAGACAAAGTTTGAAAATTGCAACAGTGAAATCAGCTGCACATGTGCTAAAAAAGGCCCACACAGCTGAGCTGTGGGAAGTGGGCCGGGAGCTAACAGCTTCACAATTTTAAGGAATAGGGTGGCTTCTCTCTACTCTTCCATGATGGCTGCCTCGTTGGGGTTTTGTCTCACCCTCACTTTCCTGCTCTGTTCTCTCTGGCACCCAAGTCGCATCAGTGACCTCATCATCATCATCTCCTCCATCCTCATTACCACTGGAGACACTTTGCATTTTTATCCTGTGCTGCTTAAATTGATTAAGCAATCAATATTGATTTATGTACACAGTACATGGAGCATTGAGCACTGGGTTTATTGTCACATTTCTGGTTCACATTTATATATATCTTTGTTTGAAGATTCACTGTGTAAAACTTTAGGTTGGTGCCACAGCGCATCATTATATTATATTATTTCACAGTGGAGAGCTCAGCATTCTTTGAATGATTGCAGCTGGTATCATTTAATAATCTTTTGTTTTTTGTTCTCACTTTCACCACGTATTAGCGCTTTAGTATTATATTTCACTGGAGACAACTTGGCAATAAGCTGCGGCTGGAGGAACATGACTGCCAATTTGTGTACCAGTGCTCTCCCCTCTCTGTAGGCCCTCTCTGTAGGCTCATGTTCCTGCCTTCCTCAACCTCAACCTCAAAACCAACATCTGAATCAAGTAATGGCTGTGCATCATCAAGGTGCAAGTGGCTGACGCTGTGTTCAAATAACTCAGCTGACTCCTCCATGCCTCATGCTGGGGATATGGCAGGAATAGCTGTGGACAAGGAGGAAGGTTTAACCACTCTGGCAACTGCAGTGGACTGTTGTTATGTTGTTTGTCCCTTTCATTGCTTCAGCCATTCAGGGCTTTCAATGCAATGTGCGGCGACGCAGTGCATTGTGGTCGATTGGAACAAACGGTCAAACGCCCTGAAAATTTGGTTGTTCAGCAATAGTGCGAACTGCCAATGTTTGGCCCAAACTCATGCTCGGGCTGAACCGTTTGCTCATCCCTAGTAGAAATCCACCATGATTCCACATATTAAAAATAATAAAACTAAACATAAATTATCCATGGTTTATTAACTCACAGAACAGAAGCAATAGACCGAAGACAGAAAGCCTGTTGCCATAACAAACTTTCACAGTATAATAAATCCAGTCCACACTGGTTATGTGCACAAACGTAAGCAGTTTTTCAAGAATATCTTAACAGGTTTCACACAAATATGTGTGATTGACCCTCTTATAAATCAACATTACAATGGGAACTAATTATCGTGTTAGGCTTATTTGTAGTAAAAACCGCAGTAGTCCCTAGCCCCCTAACCTAAACTAACCAAGAACCCCCACAACCCACACACCCACCTGCTTACTTACCTTAGCTCTGGCACCAATCTTATCCTAGGACAGTGTTTCTCAAACTTTGTTCAGTTTCGTTTTGTATCTCCATCACACCATTTCAGTATCTAAAAAACATATATTTCTAGTATCTAGATGCTTTCCCTAATGTCCATTAGAACACATGCAGTTTTCCCAAGCTCCATACATTATCTGCCATAGCTTACTGACACAAGTAAGCATGTTTTCCCATAATTCTTTTCTTCTTCTCAGATAGCATTGATGGTCACCAGCTAGTGCAACTGTAGTGGATCAATGGTTTACCCTCAATCCCTGTTTGAGGATTTTTTAGTCTATGGGTAACTGAGAAACAAAGTTAAAAAAATGTTTCAACAATGTTTCAAGCTCCCCAGTAGAAGAAACAGTGGTGGATTTGGAGCAAAATATAAAGTCCTCTATACATTTGTTTGCATTAGCACATGCTCAATAACAAATTAAAGTGGTTGTAGAGGACAGTTGTTTTTTTTTACTTCTGGTCATTGTCAAAATTACGCACTTTTGGGAGGTGACACAGGGCCATATGTTGACTTGATTGGCAAGTTTAGGTTGCAGCTCCCGAACCACCCTCACTTACCACTTTCTGCAGATAGGCACTAACTAGGTGACAGGGGGGAGGGTCCAGAGATAGTGAGAGTCAGCGGGGAACATATTCTAAAGGGTAGTATTAGGGGCATTAGTGGTAGGGTAACCAAAGAACATAAACCCAAGGTAAGTATAGTAGCAAGTCCTAGTTGCAATCTGGGAACACCCAAGAGGATAGTATGTGACCGGTCAAATAATATTAATGCATTAAAGTGTCTGTTCACCAATGCCAGAAGTCTGCCAAGCAAAATAGGTGAGTTGGAAGCTCTGGTGCATGAGGAGAGCTATGATGTAATCGGTATTGCTGAAACTTGGCTTCATTCCTCACACGACTGGGCTATTAATATTCCTGGCTATGCACTCTTTCGGAAAGACAGGGTAAAAAGGAAGGGTGGAGGGGTCTGTCTCTATGTGAGAAGTGATCTCAAAGCGAGTGTGAAAGAGGACCTGGTGGATGGAGAGTGTGATGAGTCTGAAGCATTATGGGTAGGACTGCATACAGATGTGCGTAGTTCAAAGCTAATCATTGGAGTTTGTTATAGACCACCCAATGTTAATGAGGAGTTAGAGACTCAGCTCCTTGCACAGATGGAAAGGGCTGCAAGGGCTGGGACGGTGATAATAATGGGGGATTTTAACTACCCAGAAATTGACTGGAGTAATGGAACTGCTGGGACAGTTAAAGGGCAAAAATTTATAAACCTATTGCAGGACAATTTTATGGTCCAGTTTATTGAGGCCCCAACTAGGAATGATGCTCTGTTGGACCTGGTAATCTCAAACCATGCAGAGCGTATTACTAATGTTCAGATAAAGGAACACCTGGGTAGCAGTGACCATAACATGATTTCATTTGATGTTAGTTGTAAGCAAAAATCACATACAGGAAAGATAAAAACACTTAATTTCAAGAGAGCAAATTTTCCAAGGATGAGTGCTGCTCTCCAGGACTTAGACTGGGAAGGAATATTGGCATCAATGGGCACAGAACAGAAATGGGAATTCTTCAAAAAGACTGTTTGGGAACTCACTGCAAAGTATATTCCCATGGGCAATAAGTTTAAAAGGCTAAAAATAAAACCTATGTGGCTCACTGACAAAGTTAAAAAAGCTATAAACTATAAGAAAAGAGCTTTTAAAAAATATAAAAATGAGGGAACACTAGTGTCATTTAAATGTTACAAAGAATATAACAGGATATGTAAAAAGGAAATCAAGGATGCAAAAATTCAAAACGAACGACAGATTGCAAAAGATAGTAGGACAAACCCCAAAAAATTCTTCAAATATATTAATAGTAAAAAGGTCAAGTCTGAGCATGTAGGCCCTTTACAAAATAATCTAGAGTGGGTGACTGGGGACAAAGAGAAGGCTAATTTATTAAATACTTTCTTCAGTTCTGTGTATACAAAGGAGCATGGGGGAGCTCATGTCCAAAATGGGGGTGGTAGTGACACAGCCCCAAATCCACAATGGCTCAAAAGTGATATGGTCCAGAAATATTTAGATGGAATAAAGGTGGATAAAGCACCTGGACCAGATGGCATACACCCACGGATCCTAAAAGAATTGAGCTCTGTAATTTCAAAGCCATTGTATTTAATTTTTAGGGACTCATTAATGACAGGAATAGTACCACTGGATTGGCGCAGGGCCAATGTGGTGCCTATATTTAAAAAGGGAATTAAGTGTTTACCAAGTAACTATAGACCTGTTAGTTTAACTTCTATAGTTGGGAAAATACTGGAGAGATTAATAAAAGACCACATAGATGAGTTCTTGCTGGAAAAAAACTATTTAAGCAACAGACAGCATGGATTCATGAAAGACAGAAGTTGTCAAACAAACCTGATTTCTTTTTATGAAGAGGTAAGTAAGACCTTGGACAGAGGGGTGGCAGTGGACGTGGTATACTTGGATTTTGCAAAAGCGTTCGATACAGTTCCCCACACACGGCTCATGTGTAAGGTAAAGTCTACAGGATTGGAAATATCAGTTTGTAAATGGATAGAAAACTGGCTAAAAGACAGAATTCAGAGAGTAGTGGTTAATGATTCTTACTCTGAATGGTCCAAGGTTATCAGTGGTGTACCCCAAGGTTCAGTGCTGGGACCCTTACTTTTTAATATGTTTATAAATGATATTGGGTCTGAGATCAAAAGTAACATTTCTGTCTTTGCAGATGACACCAAGCTATGCAGTGGAATAACGTCCTTACAGGATGTCGCCAATTTACAAGCCGACCTCAATGCTCTGTCTAATTGGGCGACTATGTGGCAGATGAGGTTTAATGTTGATAAATGTAAAGTTATGCACTTGGGGGCTAATAATATGAATGCATCATACATACTAGGGGGAGTACAACTGGGGGGATCCGTAGTGGAGAAGGATCTGGGGGTTTTGGTAGATCATAAGCTCAATAATGGCATGCAATGCCAAGCTGCGGTTTCCAAAGCGAGCAAAGTCCTTTCTTGTATTAAGAGAGGTATGGTCTCCAGAGAGAGAGATATCATTTTGCCCCTGTTCAAATCATTAGTAAGACCTCATCTGGAATATGCAGTTCAGTTTTGGGCCCCAGTTCTCAAAAAGGATATTGGGGAACTGGAGAAAGTGCAGAGAAGGGCAACCAAACTGATAAGAGGCATGGAGGAGCTCAGCTATGAGGAGAGATTAGAGGAACTGAATTTATTCTCTCTTGAGAAGAGGAGATTAAGGGGGGATATGATCAACATGTACAAATATATAAGGGGTCCATATAGTGAACTTGGTGTTCAGTTATTCACTTTACGGTCAACACAAAGGACAAGGGGGCACTCTTTGCGTCTAGAGGAAAAGAGATTTCACCTCCAAATACGGAAAGGTTTTTTCACAGTAAGAGCTGTGAAAATGTGGAATAGACTCCCTGCAGAGGTGGTTCTGGCCAGCTCAGTAGATTGCTTTAAGAAGGGCCTGGATTCTTTCTTAAATGTACATAATATAACTGGGTACTGACATTTATAGGTAAAGTTGATCCAGGGAATATCCGATTGCCTCTCGGGGGATCAGGAAGGAATTTTTTCCCCTGCTGTAGCAAATTGGATAATGCTCTTCTGGGTTTTTTTGCCTTCCTCTGGATCAACTGTGGGTATAGAATTGGGTATATGGGATTGTACGATATATGTTTATTTTTATTTTTTTATTTTTATTTTTTACGGTTGAACTGGATGGACTTGTGTCTTTTTTCAACCTGACTAACTATGTAACTATGTAACTATGTAACTATGAGAAGCCACTTTCTATGAGGGCACATCTGCAGACTCGCTCCCGAGCCAGGCTGCATGCTTCTATAGACACACAGCGCGGCTTAGCCCTGCACCCCCCCCTCCCACTCCAATAGCTCCCGATGCTGTCTCTGTGCCTGTGAGGATGGGGAGATTTAACCAGTGCTGCTGCAGATGGGCACAGTGCTGAATATACACAGGACTCAGGTAAGATTATATTTATGGAGGTGGGAGGGGGGAATGGGTTGATACATCTATTGGGACATTTTTTTATGTTAATGTAAGGAATGTATTAATGTTAAAAATGTGTTGCTTTTGCAAGCACTTTAAGGCAGCCCATTCATTTTTGTCTCAACGCACTAGAAAAAAGTCACCTGTACTAGTATTTATGATATTGCAGCACAATGCAATGCACACAGTACTCCCATCTGGGCAGTGCTGAGTACTATATTGCATGTGCGTTTGTTTTTGTTTTATTATTTGTTTCTTATCTAACTGTATACTGTACATGCATTGGAGGGGGGCTTTCATATTAAATAGCAAAGCATATATAAACCCACATTTTGAGGTGTTTTTTAATAAAGGGTTTATGAATCTTCAAACAAAAGACTGTGTAAAAATTCACTTGACTTATCCAATCAGGTGAAAAGAAAATTTCTGTTTATTTATTTTCATCTGCACATGATAATTTAGGTGAAAATTCACACAATTTATTGTGCTGTGCTGTGATTCTGAACTCCTTTCAGCTTTGATACCCGCACTGTGGCAATGTGTAATAAAACACGTTAATAATGCTTACTACCTCGGTGCAAAAGTTTGAATCCACCATTGGTATGTAAGCATTTGTAACAATTTTATAAAATGATCATTAAACCATATAGATAAAAAATGACTATCATAAGCATCCCTGTCAGGGTTACAGAATCTCCCAAAAACTGTCACTGTGACTACTGCTTTTCAAATATTCCACGTGTAAATGTGGAGCAAAAATGTGCGGAATAAAAAAAAAAAAAAATTTGTATCCTGAATAATATATGAATTAGCCACATACAGTTTTAAGAAAACAATATTTTTCACAACAGAGGCTGTTTAATATTAACTAGTTTTATAAATGATTCTAGAAATACTTTGCAAGCATTAAGAAACAACAGTGAATTACATTTGAGGAGAAAGTTTTTCAGCTTTTTGAGATCTTTCTGCAAATGACCAGGCTTACACACACTATTATATATATATATATATTTTATTTTGTTAGTAATTCATCCCATAAATCTTAAAACATATGCTACATGTAAATGGTAACTTGTGTTTGCAAAGTAAAGTTAAATTGTGTACAAATAAATGTGACCCCCCTTTTAAACTTGTTACTGGCCCATAATGTTAATCCATTATCAAAGTACAACACAGCATCCCAGCAATTGTTTTCAATGTTGTTTGGCAAAGGTTTAGGAGATTGGATTTTTTTTCTTTCTTTACATTTTTGGAAGCTGTATAAGGTTTTCATCAATGCAATTTTCAAGTGATTTGTAAGAGCCTAAGGGGATTGGCAAACATACAGTGGTCCGTGCCAGCTGTCATGCCCTAGGCCATGCCAGAAAACAAGCTGCTAGCCTGAAATACTACTTTTTCAGAAAGATGTAACAATGAATGTGTAAAAAATAGGTGTATTTTTTTTACAGGTTATAACCTTGTAATGTAGTTACCAAGAAATGTATAAATATTTCCATATCCTGTTATCCTAGTCTGCACCCATCAATACATCAATTAGAGGTGGTTATTCTAAAATATATGAGGTTGCTTAAGCTTAACAGAGTAAATGTTACACTTTAGACCCCTTGGACATGTGGCTGTAAGAGGCTCAGCTCCGCTTCCTGCAGTCTGTCAAACATGCATGTAGTGCCCTTTGCATTTAAACAAAGTCTTCTGTATTCTGGGCATTTGTCCCTGAAAGCACAGGGCACTAAATGTGAGAGTACAGCATTCAGTACTGTCCTGCTGCAGCCTACCATAGACTTTGACAGGGTGCAGGCAGAAGGGCTGGACACTGCACCTGTACCTCTCGGGCACACTAAAATGCTGGAAGAAACACATGACAGCTACATGGCCCCATGTGCAAGGGCTTTAACAACTTGTAAAACATTTATTCAAACACATAAGCAGTAGCTAACATCACTTTTTAGCTGGTCATGCACTTGGATTTTGTGATAACTTTATAAGCTTTCTCAGCTTTAGATTAAAATAGTTTCTAGGTTTCATAGGATCACATTGGGTTGAAAAAGATTTGAAACACCTCAAAGTCACCCTAATGCACATGACAACTTTCTGGCAATTTTAACCACTTTTGATCCATCTGAAACGGAAATCCCGAGTGATCAAATGCTGAAATTAGTAGTTTCGATTGACTTTAAGGACAAAGGATCAATACCAATGACAGGAGTCACACTGGGTTTAAGCTGCTAGCAGCTGTCCAAACTGGGAAGTGGCTGACCCCATACTATCTTCAGCCTGGCAATTTTGTATGTGACAAACAGCACTAACATGTTGGCCACCTAGAAAAAAACACACACATACCTTGGTACATGTCCTTAAGAGGGGTGTGTGGCCACTTCTGTTTTTTTTTTTTTTTTTTGCAGTGGCCAGGCCTGACTACAGGCAGCTCTCACGGGCAGTGCTTAAATTACATGATTGCTGAACACACTGGGTTTTGGGCTGATGCAAACATTCTCAGAAGTGAGGATCCATGTACTTTTGGGTGTCCAGATTAACCACTGACCAAAGCTTGCATAGAATGAACTGGAGCAGCTGGCTTTCCCCTAAAACCAGTGTGCTGTCTGAAAGGAGCCTTCAGCACTGCAGGATGTTTTCGATGAGGCAAGTCCGCCTGTAGACAAGTTTGCTTTCATGATTTAATGAACCAGTCTTGGATTACCAATGAATAAAAACCCCTGCAACTGATGCTACAAATTAAACTTTTGAATTGTCATCTGCCACCAAAAAAAAATTATACCTACCACCATTACTAGCTTTTGAGCTTCTGCCACCAATCCTGGCCTAATCCTGTGCATTGTAGAGGTGCCACACAATGTTTACACAGCAAGACCTTAGCCTTCATATTTCTAATTAGTGATGAGCCGAACACCCCCGGGTTCGGTTCGCACCAGAACCCGCGAACGGACCGAAAGTTCGAACGAACATTAGAACCCTATTAAATACAATGGATGCGAACGTTCGAATTCTAAAGTGCTAATTATAACAACTATTATGCATGTTATTGTCTTAAAAAGGGTTTGGGAACCCGGGTTCTGCACCAGGGGACATGTATCAATGCAAAAAGAAGTTTTAAAAACGGTCGTTTTTCGGGAGCAGTCATTTTAATGATGCATAAAGTGAAAAAAAAAAAGTAAAATATTCCTTTAAATATCGTACCTGGGGGGTGTCTAAAGTATGCCTGTGAAGTGCCACGTGTTTCCCGTGTTTAGAACTGTCCCTGCACAAAATGACACTTCTAAAGGAAAAAAAAGCCATTTAAAACTGCTTGCGGCTTTAATGTAATGTCTGGTCCCGGTAATATGGATGAAATTCTTTAAGAAAAATGGCATAGCTACCCCATGACCCCCCCCTACCCCAGCCCATTACCAGCCCCTTTGGGTCTTGTATGGATATTAAGGGGAACCCCGCACATAAAATAAAAAAGGCCCTATATACTCTGAACAGCCCTATACAGGCGGTGCATACAAGACAGGGACTGTAGGTTTGTTCTTATGTAGAGTCTGTTTGTAATTTTGAACAGGTACATTGTTGAAGTGTAGCTCCAGACCAAAAATCTATTTTTAAACTTTTTGGAAAACATAGGTAAGGGTTATCACCCCTGTAACATTTGTTTTGCTGTCTGTGCCCCTGTTCAGAACATTTCACCTCACTTTCCGTCCCAATGACAACTCTTTTTGAAATGTGGTCTTTTTCTTGAAACAATGATTGCTGATAAAGCATCAGTACAGAGGAGACACCTTTCTCCCATATTTATTCTTACAGGAGAGAATTTTCCTTCCTAGTGGTAGATTTCCTCTCACTTCCTGTTGTCTTCTTGCGTTTGCAAGTAGGAGTCGTTTGTAAGTTGGATGTTTGAAAGTAGGGACCTGCCGTATATACTCTGCAGAAATAGGCCCCTTAGTTGTTGGTGTTGGCACAACACTGTAAGCACTCACAGTTACTCTTGGTTGGTGCTGGAACGCCCTGCTGTCAACTATTATATCAGGAATTTTAATTACATATAATTGTTGAACAGTGGTAGTAAAAATTGGGCCTTTGATGGTGGTGCTGGTGCCACAACACTGTAAGCCCTGACAGTTACTCTTGGTGGGTGCAGCAATGGGCCCTGCTGTGAATTATTAGATCAAGAATTGTAATTACATGCCCCTGTTGAACAGGGGCTGAAAAATTGGGCCTTAGGCACTGGTGGCACAACACTGCAACCCCTCACAGATACTGTACTTGGAGCACAGCAATGAGCCCTGTTGCAAAGTATTGCTTCAAAAATTGTAATGACACGCCCCTGTTAAACAGGGGCTGAAAAATTGGGCCTTAGGCACTGGCGGCACAACACTGCAACTCCTCACAGATACTGTACTTGGAGCACAGCAATGAGCCCTGTTGCAAAGTATTGCTTCAAAAATTGTAATG
The DNA here is from genome assembly GCA_029206835.1 of Rana muscosa. Taxonomy (NCBI): domain Eukaryota; kingdom Metazoa; phylum Chordata; class Amphibia; order Anura; family Ranidae; genus Rana; species Rana muscosa. The sequence continues at coordinate 713,247,564 of CM055117.1, read as the reverse complement.
ACACGCCCCTGTTAAACAGGGGCTGAAAAATTGGGCCTTAGGCACTGGTGGCACAACACTGCAACTCCTCACAGATACTGTACTTGGAGCACAGCAATGAGCCCTGTTGCAAAGTATTGCTTCAAAAATTGTAATTACACGCTCCTGTTAAACAGGGGCTGAAAAATTGGGCGTTAGGCACTGGTGGCGGCACCCATAAACAAAAATGATCTTACAAGCTATCATCATCAATCGTATCATTGAGGACTCGGAGGAGGAGGATAGCCAGTCAACATAACAGCACAGGCACTCAGCATCAGCATCAGTCTTGAAGGGATGTGACATGTTAAAATCAATTAGTCTGTTATATCAGCATCAGGTGTGTGGTAGCTGGTGGTGATCCAAGACTGGTTCATCTTGATGAAAGTCAGTCGATCAACCGAGTCGGTGGACAGGCGCACCCTGTGATCCGTGACAAATCCTCCAGCAGCACTGAATGTGCGTTCCGAAAGAACGCTGGATGCAGGACAGGCCAGTAGCTCAATTGCATACTGTGCAAGCTCTGGCCAGTGATCCATCCTCAAGACCCAGTAAGCCAGAGGATTTTCGGTGGGGAAGGTGTCCAAGTCTGACCTTGCCCCTAGATATTCCTGCACCATGTTTATCAGACGCTGGCGATGGTTGCTGGAACCGATCATACTTTGGGGCTGCGGACTAAAGAATTGTCTGAACGCATCGGTCAGACGGCCACCTTCCCCACCGCTCCTTCTTTGACTGGCCGAAGCCTCAGCAACTCGTTGTCCAGGACCAGGAGTTTGCAACCTCCCAGTCTCTGGGAACGCGTTGCACAGACCTTTCTGCAAGGCCTCCCGGAGTTGTCTCATCCTCTGCTCCCTCTGCGACGGTAACATAAGGTCCGCAACCTTACCCTTGTACCGTGGATCAAGGAGAGTGGCCAGCCAGTAATGGTCCCTCTCCTTGATCCGAAGAATACGAGGATCCTTCCGCAGACTTTGCAGGATCAGGGAGGCCATGCAGCGTAGGTTTGCTGAGGCATTCGCTCCGGAGTCCTCTGGGTCACTAAGGACGACATGATCCGCAGCCACCTCCTCCCAGCCACGTACAAGTCCACTGGTTTCTTGGGACTGTAAATCATCCCTAAAAGACTGCTGCTGATGATGCTGAGTGCCAGCCTCCACCTCCATGCTGACACAATCCTCCTCCTCCTCCTCCTCCTCCTCCTCCTCTTCCTGTGCGATGGGTGGGACAGAAGGAACACTGTCTGGGTAAAGGGGGCCTTGAGAGGCAAGGAAGTCCTCCTCTTCCTGCCTCTGTTCTGCCTCAAGTGCCCTGTCCATTATTCCACGCAGCGTGTGCTCCAACAGGTGGACAAGAGGTACAGTGTCACTGATGCATGCACTGTCACTGCTCACCATCCTCGTGGCCTCCTCAAATGGTGCCAGGACAGTGCATGCATCCCTGATCATGCCCCACTGGCGTGGAGAAAAAAAACCAAGCTCCCCTGACCCTGTCCTGGTGCCGTAGTCGCACAGGTACTCATTGATGGCCCTCTGCTGCGTGTGCAGCCGCTGCAGCATGGCCAACGTTGAGTTCCACCTGGTGGGCATGTCACATATAAGGCGGTTCTTGGGCAGGTTCAACTCCTTTTGCAGCTCAGCCAGGTGAGCACTGGCATTATAAGATCTGCGGAAATGCACACAGACTTTCCTGGCCTGCCTCAGGACATCCTGTAAGCCCGGGTACCTGCCCAAGAAGCGCTGCACCACCAGGTTAAGGACGTGAGCCACACAGGGCACATGGGTCAGTTGTCCCTGTCGGAGGGCGGAGAGGAGGTTGGTGCCATTGTCGCAAACCACCATTCCTGGCTTAAGCTGGCGTGGCGTCAACCACCTCTCGGCCTGGCCCTGCAGAGCAGACAGGACCTCTGCCCCAGTGTGGCTTCTGTCCCCCAAACACACCAGCGCAAGCACGGCATGGCATCTTTTTGCCTGCGTACTTGCGTAGCCCCGTGAACGGCTACGGAGCACCGCTGGTTCATAGGACAAACCACAGGAAGAGGCCATGGAGGAAGAAGAAGAGGAGGGGGTGGAGGAGAGAGGTGTGTCACAACCAGTAGTAGCATTTTGGAGGCGTGGCGGTGGGACAACCTCCAACACTACTGCACCTTGTCCTGAATCCTTCCCAGCTGCCAAAAGTGTGACCCAATGGGCCGTGAAAGAAAGGTAACGTCCCTGTCCATGCCTGCTGGACCATGAGTCAGCGGTAATATGCACCTTACCGCTGACCGCCCTGTCCAGCGAGGCCAAGACATTGCCTTCCACATGCCGGTAGAGAGCCGGAATAGCCTTCCGTGAGAAAAAGTGGCGTTTGGGAACCTGCCACTGAGGAACCGCACATTGCACAAACTCACGGAAGGGGGCCGAGTCTACCAACTGAAAAGGCAGCAGTTGAAGCGCTAGCAATTTAGCCAAGCTAGCATTCAACCGCTGGGCATGTGGATGGCTGGGAGTGAACTTCTTTCGACGGTCCAGCAGCTGGGGCAGGGAAATTTGCCTGCTAGAATCGGACGTCGGTGTACTGCTAGCAGAGTGGCCGCAAGTACTTGGCTGTGACACACCTAATTCTACACCTTCATTCCTCTCAGTGCATGTTTCAGAGAGGACTGAAGTTATAGTGGGGTTGGAGATCCCAGCTGATGCGGTGCAAGGAGAGGTCCGCTTTGTTCTTTGGTGTGGGTCTTTGAGGTAGGCTTGCCAACGAGCTGCATGGCAGGTCAACATATGTCTGGTCAGGCATGTGGTACCCAAGCGGCTGATGTTTTGGCCACGCGATATACGCTTGAGACATATGTTGCAAACAGCAGCTGTGCGATCTGATGCACTAGCCTCAAAAAAGGCCCACACCAAAGAACTTTTTGAATGACGGGCAGAGGCAGCGCCCTGCACAGGCGGAGCTCTGCGGTGTGATTCCGTCGGTGTACTGCCCTTACGCTGGCCACCAAAGGGCATCCTGCCTCGTTGGAGATGTGCCTCCTCCTCATCCTCCTCCTCCTCCTCTCTCCTATTAGGCACCCACGTGGAGTCAGTGACCTCATCATCCCCTCCCTCCTCATCACTGGAGCCAATCTGGCAGTATGCTGCAGCTGCTGGAACATGACTGCCAGATTGGTGTCCTTCTTGAGCATCCCCTCTGTCTGCTCTCACGCTACTGCCTTCCTCTAGCTGGGTTTCATCATCAGACCCTTCGAAACGCTGGGCATCCTCCTGGAGCATGTACCCAACACTGTGCTCAAACAGTTCGGGGGACTCCTCAGGAGGAGGACATGGTGGGTCTAGGGAAGGAGTGACTGATGATTTGTCTGACATTGATACCAGGGAAGACGACGCTTTGGCAGCTGCTTTTCCAGTACCCTGAGCCTGGGTGAGAGAGGATGAGGAGGAGGAGGAGGGCTTGGTCATCCACTCTACCAAGTCTTCGGCATGATGTGGCTCAACATGTCCAGCTGCCGAAAAGAAGGACAAGCGTGTCCCATGGCCATGTGCTGATGACAATGCACCGCGTCCACGACCAGCACTGTTGCCCCCAGACACAGAGCCTGCTTGCCCTCTTTTATTGCCTCCTGACTGTCTGCCTCTCCTTGTTTGCCTTCCAGACATTCTAATAGATGGCCTGCAGGGAGATGGGAAAAAAGCAATAAGGGCTACCTTCAGGTGTCCTTCTCTGTCCCTTGAAACAAGGACTTTCACAGTGAAAGAAACTGACACTCTCCCTACCTACAGTTTTCTGTCCCTAGAAAAAATATTTTTTTTAAGCACAATATAGCACAAGGACAATTCACTCACTGTCCTTACAGGTCCCTGGAAACAAGGACTTGCAGAGTGAAAGAAAAAAAACACTCTCCCTACCTACAGTTTTCTGTCCCTAGAAAAAATGTTTTTTTTAATCACAATATAGCACAAGGACAATTCACTCACTGTCCTTACAGGTCCCTGGAAACAAGGACTTGCAGAGTGAAATAAACTGACACTCTCCCTACCTACAGTTTTCTGTCCCTAGAATAAATGTTTTTTTTAAGCACAATATAGCACAAGGACAATTCACTCACTGTCCTTACAGGTCCCTGGAAACAAGGACTTGCAGAGTGAAAGAAAAAAAACACTCTCCCTACCTACAGTTTTCTGTCCCTAGAATAAATGTTTTTTTTAATCACAATATAGCACAAGGACAATTCACTCACTGTCCTTACAGGTCCCTGGAAACAAGGACTTGCAGAGTGAAAGAAAAAAAACACTCTCCCTACCTACAGTTTTCTGTCCCTAGAAAAAATGTTTTTTTTAATCACAATATAGCACAAGGACAATTCACTCACTGTCCTTCCAGGTCCCTGGAAACAAGGACTTGCAGAGTGAAAGAAACTGACACTGTCCCTACCTACAGTTTTCTGTCCCTAGAATAAATGTTTTTTTTAAGCACACTATAGCACAAGGACAATTCACTCACTGTCCTTACAGGTCCCTGGAAACAAGGACTTGCAGAGTGAAAGAAAAAAAACACTCTCCCTACCTACAGTTTTCTGTCCCTAGAAAAAATGTTTTTTTTAATCACAATATAGCACAAGGACAATTCACTCACTGTCCTTACAGGTCCCTGGAAACAAGGACTTGCAGAGTGAAAGAAAAAAAACACTCTCCCTACCTACAGTTTTCTGTCCCTAGAAAAAATGTTTTTTTTAATCACAATATAGCACAAGGACAATTCACTCACTGTCCTTACAGGTCCCTGGAAACAAGGACTTGCAGAGTGAAATAAACTGACACTCTCCCTACCTACAGTTTTCTGTCCCTAGAATAAATGTTTTTTTTAAGCACAATATAGCACAAGGACAATTCACTCACTGTCCTTACAGGTCCCTGGAAACAAGGACTTGCAGAGTGAAATAAACTGACACTCTCCCTACCTACAGTTTTCTGTCCCTAGAAAAAATGTTTTTTTTAATCACAATATAGCACAAGGACAATTCACTCACTGTCCTTACAGGTCCCTGGAAACAAGGACTTGCAGAGTGAAATAAACTGACACTCTCCCTACCTACAGTTTTCTGTCCCTAGAATAAATGTTTTTTTTAAGCACAATATAGCACAAGGACAATTCACTCACTGTCCTTCCAGGTCCCTGGAAACAAGGACTTGCAGAGTGAAAGAAAAAAAACACTCTCCCTACCTACAGTTTTCTGTCCCTAGAAAAAATGTTTTTTTAAATCACAATATAGCACAAGGACAATTCACTCACTGTCCTTACAGGTCCCTGGAAACAAGGACTTGCAGAGTGAAAGAAAAAAAACACTCTCCCTACCTACAGTTTTCTGTCCCTAGAAAAAATGTTTTTTTTAATCACAATATAGCACAAGGACAATTCACTCACTGTCCTTCCAGGTCCCTGGAAACAAGGACTTGCAGAGTGAAAGAAACTGACACTGTCCCTACCTACAGTTTTCTGTCCCTAGAATAAATGTTTTTTTTAAGCACACTATAGCACAAGGACAATTCACTCACTGTCCTTACAGGTCCCTGGAAACAAGGACTTGCAGAGTGAAAGAAAAAAAACACTCTCCCTACCTACAGTTTTCTGTCCCTAGAAAAAATGTTTTTTTTAATCACAATATAGCACAAGGACAATTCACTCACTGTCCTTACAGGTCCCTGGAAACAAGGACTTGCAGAGTGAAAGAAAAAAAACACTCTCCCTACCTACAGTTTTCTGTCCCTAGAAAAAATGTTTTTTTTAATCACAATATAGCACAAGGACAATTCACTCACTGTCCTTACAGGTCCCTGGAAACAAGGACTTGCAGAGTGAAATAAACTGACACTCTCCCTACCTACAGTTTTCTGTCCCTAGAATAAATGTTTTTTTTAAGCACAATATAGCACAAGGACAATTCACTCACTGTCCTTACAGGTCCCTGGAAACAAGGACTTGCAGAGTGAAATAAACTGACACTCTCCCTACCTACAGTTTTCTGTCCCTAGAAAAAATGTTTTTTTTAATCACAATATAGCACAAGGACAATTCACTCACTGTCCTTACAGGTCCCTGGAAACAAGGACTTGCAGAGTGAAATAAACTGACACTCTCCCTACCTACAGTTTTCTGTCCCTAGAATAAATGTTTTTTTTAAGCACAATATAGCACAAGGACAATTCACTCACTGTCCTTCCAGGTCCCTGGAAACAAGGACTTGCAGAGTGAAAGAAAAAAAACACTCTCCCTACCTACAGTTTTCTGTCCCTAGAAAAAATGTTTTTTTTAATCACAATATAGCACAAGGACAATTCACTCACTGTCCTTCCAGGTCCCTGGAAACAAGGACTTGCAGAGTGAAATAAACTGACACTCTCCCTACCTACAGTTTTCTGTCCCTAGAATAAATGTTTTTTTTTAAGCACAATATAGCACAAGGACAATTCACTCACTGTCCTTACAGGTCCCTGGAAACAAGGACTTGCAGAGTGAAAGAAAAAAAAACACTCTCCCTACCTACAGTTTTCTGTCCCTAGAAAAAATGTTTTTTTTAATCACAATATAGCACAAGGACAATTCACTCACTGTCCTTCCAGGTCCCTGGAAACAAGGACTTGCAGAGTGAAATAAACTGACACTCTCCCTACCTACAGTTTTCTGTCCCTAGAATAAATGTTTTTTTTAAGCACAATATAGCACAAGGACAATTCACTCACTGTCCTTAGAGGTCCCTGGAAACAAGGACTTGCAGAGTGAAAGAAAATAAACACTCTCCCTACCTACAGTTTTCTGTCCCTAGAAAAAATGTTTTTTTTTAAGCACAATATAGCACAAGGACAATTCACTCACTGTCCTTCCAGGTCCCTGGAAACAAGGACTTGCAGAGTGAAAGAAAAAAAACACTCTCCCTACCTACAGTTTTCTGTCCCTAGAAAAAATGTTTTTTTTAATCACAATATAGCACAAGGACAATTCACTCACTGTCCTTACAGGTCCCTGGAAACAAGGACTTGCAGAGTGAAAGAAACTGACACTCTCCCTACCTACAGTTTTCTGTCCCTAGAATAAATGTTTTTTTAAGCACACTATAGCACAAGGACAATTCACTCACTGTCCTTACAGGTCCCTGGAAACAAGGACTTGCAGAGTGAAAGAAAAAAAACACTCTCCCTACCTACAGTTTTCTGTCCCTAGAAAAAATGTTTTTTTTAATCACAATATAGCACAAGGACAATTCACTCACTGTCCTTACAGGTCCCTGGAAACAAGGACTTGCAGAGTGAAAGAAAAAAAACACTCTCCCTACCTACAGTTTTCTGTCCCTAGAAAAAATGTTTTTTTTAATCACAATATAGCACAAGGACAATTCACTCACTGTCCTTACAGGTCCCTGGAAACAAGGACTTGCAGAGTGAAATAAACTGACACTCTCCCTACCTACAGTTTTCTGTCCCTAGAATAAATGTTTTTTTTAAGCACAATATAGCACAAGGACAATTCACTCACTGTCCTTACAGGTCCCTGGAAACAAGGACTTGCAGAGTGAAATAAACTGACACTCTCCCTACCTACAGTTTTCTGTCCCTAGAAAAAATGTTTTTTTTAATCACAATATAGCACAAGGACAATTCACTCACTGTCCTTACAGGTCCCTGGAAACAAGGACTTGCAGAGTGAAATAAACTGACACTCTCCCTACCTACAGTTTTCTGTCCCTAGAATAAATGTTTTTTTTAAGCACAATATAGCACAAGGACAATTCACTCACTGTCCTTCCAGGTCCCTGGAAACAAGGACTTGCAGAGTGAAAGAAAAAAAACACTCTCCCTACCTACAGTTTTCTGTCCCTAGAAAAAATGTTTTTTTTAATCACAATATAGCACAAGGACAATTCACTCACTGTCCTTCCAGGTCCCTGGAAACAAGGACTTGCAGAGTGAAATAAACTGACACTCTCCCTACCTACAGTTTTCTGTCCCTAGAATAAATGTTTTTTTTAAGCACAATATAGCACAAGGACAATTCACTCACTGTCCTTACAGGTCCCTGGAAACAAGGACTTGCAGAGTGAAAGAAAAAAAACACTCTCCCTACCTACAGTTTTCTGTCCCTAGAAAAAATGTTTTTTTTAATCACAATATAGCACAAGGACAATTCACTCACTGTCCTTCCAGGTCCCTGGAAACAAGGACTTGCAGAGTGAAATAAACTGACACTCTCCCTACCTACAGTTTTCTGTCCCTAGAATAAATGTTTTTTTTAAGCACAATATAGCACAAGGACAATTCACTCACTGTCCTTAGAGGTCCCTGGAAACAAGGACTTGCAGAGTGAAAGAAAATAAACACTCTCCCTACCTACAGTTTTCTGTCCCTAGAAAAAATGTTTTTTTTTAAGCACAATATAGCACAAGGACAATTCACTCACTGTCCTTCCAGGTCCCTGGAAACAAGGACTTGCAGAGTGAAAGAAAAAAAACACTCTCCCTACCTACAGTTTTCTGTCCCTAGAAAAAATGTTTTTTTTAATCACAATATAGCACAAGGACAATTCACTCACTGTCCTTACAGGTCCCTGGAAACAAGGACTTGCAGAGTGAAAGAAACTGACACTCTCCCTACCTACAGTTTTCTGTCCCTAGAATAAATGTTTTTTTAAGCACAATATAGCACAAGGACAATTCACTCACTGTCCTTCCAGGTCCCTGGAAACAAGGACTTGCAGAGTGAAAGAAACTGACACTGTCCCTACCTACAGTTTTCTGTCCCTAGAATAAATGTTTTTTTTAAGCACACTATAGCACAAGCACAAAACACACTGACACTCTCCCTACCTATCCTTCTCTTTCCCTAAACTAAAGGAATCCAGGTTAAGCAAGAAAGAAATAACAGTCACTGTCCCTGCCTATGCTGCTCTATCCCTGCTCCGGAACACACTACACTAGGCCGCCGTGCTGGCGGCCTTTTATAGTGTGGGGCGTGTACTAAACACCCTCAGCAATAATTGGCCACAGGCATCCTGCCTGTGGCCAATCATTGCTCTCCTCGCTGCCGGCGCTGTGATTGGCCAAGCATGCGGGGTCACAGTGCATGCTTGGCCAATCACAGCGCCTGGATGACACTGCGATGGTGTAGTGCATTGTGGGCCGTTCGCGTCACTCGAATTTGGCGCGAACGGCCCAAATCGTTCGATCTTCGTCGAACGATCGAACAGCCGATGTTCGAGTCGAACGTATGTTCGACTCGAACACGAAGCTCATCCCTATTTCTAATCTAATGTTTTGAGCAGGGTAAATTCTGCATGGCACCTCAAGATTTGTAGCCTATTCCAGTGCAATGCAATATTTCCTTAGCTGTAACTCAGTTGCCAAATTTCTAATGTTTATTGCAGTGTAAATCCTGTGTTCAGCCTCAAAGTTTGCAACCCATTTCAGTGCTCCAGTACTTTAAAGGTGAAACACGTTTCCACAGTTGACAAATTTGTAATGTTGGCTGCAGGGTAACTCCTGCTTTGCTCCTTGTAGCGTGTGGCCTATTCCTGTGCTCCAGTGCTGTAAAAGTTCTACACAACCTTTCTGCAGCTGAACCAGAGCTGCTGATATTTCTGATGTTTTCTGCAGGGTGAATCACTTTTTGTGCCACAAAGTGCGTAGCCTATTACTTTGTTCAAGTGTTGTAAAGATTTCACCCAATTTATCTGCAGCTGGTCTGCCCTGCTAAATGTTTACTGTTTCCTGTAGCCACTGAATATTTGTGGCTATTATCTTTTAGTACAATCTAATTTCTGGGAGGACATCCATGGATGCCCTCCCAGAGCTAGATGACCACGCTGTAGCCATATTTTGGCTATAGCGTGGCACTGAAGTGGTCAATCATTTACAGTATGTTAAGAATTAAAGTCGTTGTAAAGCCACTTTGACAACTTGCACCTACAGGTAAGCCTAGATCAAGGCTTAACTGTAGGTGCATGAAATATCTCCTTAACCTACACGGTTAAGGAGATATTTGCAGATAACACTGCACCAATGTCTACGGCGCATGCGCGCCGTAGACAACAGCACAAGCTCACCGTAGACAACTGACCTTCCCTGCATAATGAATGGGACATTCTGGTTTTCTCAATGGACGAATGCCGGCCCCACGTGCATGCGTGTGACATCATCGCCACTCCAGCCAATCACAGCGCCGGAGCGGTGATACCAGGAAGCAGCTCTGAGGGGATATGGTGGCGGAGGGGAACGAGGAGGACTTCGGGGGCTTCTATTTCAGGTAAGTGCCACATAATGAGCTAGTATGCATAGCATACTAGCTCATTATGCCTTTTTCTTGCAGGCTTTTTTTTTCCCGTGAAAACTGTCAAAGGGCTTACTTCCTCTTTAAAGGAAGTAATAGATGGTGTATTGTTAGGCCCACTTTTTTTTATTTGTAGATTTTCTGTCTGCTAAGCATTAGGCTCATTAATTCTTAAGGATCCTTGGTCTCAAAATCTTGTTTCATAGCACAGTTATGTCTAATTCTTTTTTTTCTTTTATAAATTGTTAATAGTAGTTTGAAAGTGAGATACAAAATATATTAAACAGGAGGTTAAACAGGATGCACAGAGATTCTCTATTAGCGTAATAATCAGGAGACATATCACTGAAAATTCAAAAGGCTTCACTAGATTACTAGGGAGCATGGAGAATATACAGTATAACATAGCATTTGAGAGATTGGACCAGATGCACCAGGATTGCCATTGTTTATCTAACATAGCATGGTACTGTATGACAATGATCTCTCATATAGATAATTATTTTTAACCAGCATGACTGCTTCAGATGGATTAGATGCCAACTGTGATCTCCAATGTCTTACTATAGCGGTTCTGGCAGAAAGTAAAATATGGGTAACCATATTACGGTAGTTGGGCGGGAAGTTTTCAATTCTCAGATTTAGTAAGGCCAAAGTAGGATTGGGCCAAACCAGCACTCCAGGGAGCTCAGAGATAAGTTGACACATCTTCCACCAGCAACTCAACAGAGATTTGCATAACCATAGTACAGTATGTAAAGTAAAGTCCCTACTAGGTTCGCACCAGAACCCGCGAACGGACCGAAAGTTCGCACGAACGTTAGAACCCTATTAAATACAATGGATGCGAACGTTCAAAATCTAAAGTGCTAATTATAACGACTATTATGCATGTTATTGTCCTAAAAATGGTTTGGGAACCCGGGTTCTGCACCAGGGGACATGTATCAATGCAAAAAGAAGTTTTAAAAACGTCCGTTTTTCGGGAGCAGTCATTTTAATGACGCATAAAGTGAAAAAAAAAAGTCAAATATTCCTTTGAATATCATACCTGGGGGGTGTCTAAAGTATACCTGTGAAGTGGCACGTGTTTCCCATGTTTAGAACTGTCCCTGCACAAAATGAAATTTCTAAAGGAAAAAAAGCCATTTAAAACTGCTTGCGGCTTTAATGTAATGTCTGGTCCCGGTAATATGGATAAAAATCTTTAGGAAAAATGGCATAGCTACCCCATCACCCCCCCCCCACCCCAGCCCATTACCAGCCCCTTTGGGTCTTGTATGGATATTAAGGGGAACCCCGCACACAAAATAAAAAAGGCCCTATATACTCTAAACAGCCGTATACAGGCGGTGCATACAAGACAGGGACTGTAGGTTTGTTCTTATGTAGAATCTGTTTGTAATTTTGAACAGGTACATTGTTTAAGTGTAGCTCCAGCCAAAAAATCTATTTTTAAGCTTTTTGGAAAACATAGGGAAGGGTTATCACCCCTGTAACATTTGTTTTGCTGTCTGTGCCCCTGTTCAGAACATTTCACCTCACTTTCCGTCCCAATGACAAATGTTTTTGAAAAGTGGGGTTTTTATTGAAACAAGGATTGGTGATAAAGCATCAGTAGAGAGGAGACACCTTTTTCCCATATTAACTCTTACAGGAGAGAATTTCCCTTCCTAGGGGTAGATTTCCTCTCACTTCCTGTTGTCTCCTTTCGTTTGCAAGTAGGAGTCGTTTGTAAGTTGGATGTTTGAAAGTAGGGGCCTGCCGTATATACTCTGCTGAAACTTGCCCCTTACATGTTGGTGTTGTCACAACACTGTAAGCCCTCACAGTTACTCTTGGTGGGCGCATGAATGGGCCCTGCTGTGAATTATTAGATCAAGAATTGTAATTGCATGCCCCTGTTGAACAGGGGCTGAAAAATTGGGCCTTTGGTGGTGGTGGTGGTGGTGTTGACACAACACTGTAAGGCCTCACAGTTACTCTTGGTGGGTGCAGGAATGGGCCCTGCTGTGAATTATTAGATCAAGAATTGTAATTGCATGCCCCTGTTGAACAGGGGCTGAAAAATTGGGCCTTTGGTGGTGGTGGTGGTGGTATTGACACAACACTGTAAGCCCTCACAGTTACTCTTGGTGGGCGCATGAATGGGCCCTGCTGTGAATTATTAGATCAAGAATTGTAATTGCATGCCCCTGTTGAACAGGGGCTGAAAAATTGGGCCTTTGGTGGTGGTGGTGGTGGTGTTGACACAACACTGTAAGGCCTCACAGTTACTCTTGGTGGGCGCAGGAATGGGCCCTGCTGTGAATTATTAGATCAAGAATTGTAATTACATGCCCCTGTTAAACAGGGGCAGAAAAATTGGGCCTTAGGCACTGGTGCCACAACACTGCAACTCCTCACAGATACTGTACTTGGAGCACAGCAATGAGCCCTTTTGCAAAGTATTGCATCAAAAATTGTAATTACATGCCCCTGTTAAACAGGGGCTGAAAAATTGGGCCTTAGGCACTGGTGCTGGTGCCACGACACTGCAACCGCTCCCAGATACTCTAGTTGGAGTGCAGGAATGAGCCCTGCTACAAAGCATTGCATACAAAACTGTAATTACATGCCCCTGTTAAACAGGGGCAGAAAAATTGGGCCTTAGGCACTGGTGCTGGTGCCACGACACTGCAACCTCTCCCAGATACTCTAGTTGGAGTGCAGGAATGAGCCCTGCTGCAAAGCATTGCATAAAAATTGTAATTACATGCCCCTGTTAAACAGGGGCTGAAAAATTGGGCCTTAGGTACTGGTGCTGGTGCCACGACACTGCAACCTCTCCCGGATACTCTAGTTGGAGTGCAGGAATGAGCCCTGCTGCAAAGCATTGCATAAAAAATTGTAATTACATGCCCCTGTTAAACAGGGGCTGAAAAATTGGGCCTTATCCACTGGTGGCGGCACCCAGAAACAAAAATGTTCTTCCAAGCTATCATCATCAATCGGATCATTGAGGAGGAGGAGGATAGTCAGTCAACATAACAGGACAGTCTCTCAGCATCAGCATCAGTCTTGAAGGGATGTGACATTTGAAAATAAATTAGTCTGTTATATCAGTTTCAGGTGTTTGGTAGCTGGTGGTGATCCAAGACTGGTTCATCTTTATGAAAGTCAGTCGATCAACCGAGTCGGTGGACAGGCGCACCCTGTGATCCGTGACAAATCCTCCAGCAGCACTGAATGTGCGTTCCGAAAGAACGCTGGATGCAGGACAGGCCAGTAGCTCAATTGCATACTGTGCAAGCTCTGGCCAGTGATCCATCCTCAAGACCCAGTAAGCCAGAGGATTTTTGGTGGGGAAGGTGTCCAAGTCTGACCTTGCCCCTAGGTATTCCTGCACCATGTATATCAGACGCTGGCGATGGTTTCTGGAACCGATCATACCTTGGGGCTGCGGACTAAAGAATTGTCTGAACGCATCGGTCAGACGGCCACCTTCCCCACCGCTCCTTCTTTGACTGACCGAAGCCTCAGCAACTCGTTGTCCAGGACCAGGAGTTTGTAACCTCCCAGTCTCTGGGAATGCATTGCACAGACCTTTCTGCAAGGCCTCCCAGAGTTGTCTCATCCTCTGCTCCCTCTGCGACGGCAAGATAAGGTCCGCAACCTTACCCTTGTACCGTGGATCAAGGAGAGTGGCCAGCCAGTAATGGTCCCTCTCCTTGATACGAAGAATACGAGGATCCTTCCGCAGACTTTGCAGGATCAGGGAGGCCATGCAGCGTAGGTTAGCTGAGGCATTCGGTCCGGAGTCCTCTGGGTCACTAAGGACGACATGATCCGCAGCCACCTCCTACCAGCCACGTACAAGTCCACGGGTTTCTTGGGACTGTAAATTATCCCTAAAAGACTGCTGCTGATGATGCTGAGTGCCAGGCTCCACCTCCATGCTGACACAATCCTCCTCCTCCTCCTCCTCTTCCTGTGCGATGGGTGGGACAGAAGGAACACTGTCTGGGTAAAGGGGACCTTGAGAGGCAAGGAAGTCCTCCTCTTCCTGCCTCTGTTCTGCCTCAAGTGCCCTGTCCATTATTCCACGCAGCGTATGTTCCAACAGGTGGACAAGAGGTACAGTGTCACTGATGCATGCACTGTCACTGCTCACCATCCTTGTGGCCTCCTCAAATGGTGCCAGGACAGTGCATGCATCCCTGATCATGCCCCACTGGCGTGATGAAAAAAACCCGAGCTCCCCTGACCCTGTCCTGGTGCCGTAGTCGCACAGGTACTCATTGATGGTCCTCTGCTGCATGTGCAGCCGCTGCAGCATGGCCAACGTTGAGTTCCACCTGGTGGGCATGTCACATATAAGGCGGTTCTTGGGCAGGTTCAACTCCTTTTGCAGCTCAGCCAGGCGAGCACTGGCATTATAAGATCTGCGAAAATGCACACAGACTTTCCTGGCCTGCCTCAGGACATCCTGTAAGCCCGGGTACCTGCCCAAGAACCGCTGCACCACCAGGTTAAGGACGTGAGCCACACAGGGCACATAGGTCAGTTGTCCCTGTCGGAGGGCGGAGAGGAGGTTGGTGCCATTGTCGCAAACCACCATTCCTGGCTTAAGCTGGCGTGGCGTCAACCACCTCTCGGCCTGCCCCTGCAGAGCAGACAGAACCTCTGCCCCAGTGTGGCTCCTGTCCCCCAAACACACCAGCGCAAGCACGGCATGGCATCTTTTTGCCTGCGTAATTGCGTAGCCCCTTGAACGCCTACGGAGCACCGCTGGTTCCGAGGACAAAGCACAGGAAGAGGCCATGGAGGAAGAAGAAGAGGAGGGGGTGGAGGAGAGAGGTGTGTCACAACCAGTAGTAGCATTTTGGAGGCGTGGTGGCGGAACAACCTCCAACACTACTGCACCTTGTCCTGCATCCTTCCCAGCTGCCAAAAGAGTGACCCAATGGGCCGTGAAAGAAAGGTAACGTCCCTGTCCATGCCTGCTGGACCATGAGTCAGCGGTAATATGCACCTTACCGCTGACCGCCCTGTCCAGCGAGGCCAAGACATTGCCTTCCACATGCTGGTAGAGAGCCGGAATCGCCTTCCGTGAGAAAAAGTGGCGTTTGGGAACCTGCCACTGAGGAACCGCACATTGCACAAACTCACGGAAGGGGGCAGAGTTTACCAACTGAAAAGGCAGCAGTTGAAGTGCTAGCAATTTAGCCAAGCTAACATTCAACCGCTGGGCATGTGGATGGCTGGGAGTGAACTTCTTTTGACGGTCCAGCAGCTGGGGCAGGGAAATTTGCCTGCTAGAATCGGACGTCGGTGTACTGCTAGCAGAGTGCCCGCAAGTACTTGGCTGTGACACACCTAATTCTACACCTTCATTCCTCTCAGTGCAGGTTTCAGAGAGGACTGAAGGTATAGTGGGGTTGGAGATCCCAGCTGATGCGGTGCAAGGAGAGGTCTGCATGTTTCTGTTAAAATGTGTGGCGTTTGTGTAAAGCAGTGGTTCTCAAGCTGCGGGTCGGGACCCCCGAGGGGGTCGAATGATGATTTTCCAGGGGTCACCAAATCCTGAGCTGTTCCTGAAGCCCGCACCGCTCTCCCAGCCTTTTCGCGGCCGCTCCAGCTGGGCTGTTCCTGGAGCCACACGGCCACCCACTCAGCCTCTTCGCAGCCACCCATTCAGTTCACGGCATGACTGGGGGGGCAGAGACTAGAGGTCAGCTGACTGGTGAGCAATGTGAAGTGGGAGGGGCTGAAGGAGACCCTATCTCCTGATTTTGGCATAGGTGTCACTGCTGTGAGACACCACAAAGTCGGCGACACAGTGAAGCTGGAGACACTACCTGTGATTAGAGTTGCCATTAAAAGTCCCCACTACAGTTCTCAGATCAGCAGATGACCTTGATCAAGATTACGTAAGTTGGCCGATCAGAACTCCCCCCAGCACTGCCACTCATCCCAACTCCCCACCAGCACTGCCACTGATCCCATCCCCACCCACCAAAGAGTAATAGAAGGAATAAAAATAGAGAATACATGGAGGGTCGAGGAAAAGAGGGGGAGGAACAAAGAAAAAGGGAGAGAAAGAATAAGAGAAAGAACAAGAAAGACGTCTAGAGCGAGGGGTGGGGGGGAAAAACAAGAAATTAGGATATAGAGAGATAAAAGGGAAATTAAGGAGAACAAAGAGAGAAAGTGATACATCCAAAAATGTACCATAAGGGGTTTTAATATTGTACGAGTGAAACGGACTCCGGGAGCGCTAAATATCTGTGGGTTAGGGGCGCAAATTACTTGTCTTGCCGTGGGAGCTGACAAACCACGCTACGAAAATAATTTTACGGTTGGGGGTCCCCACAACTTGGGAAATTTTATCAAGATGTCACGGCACTAGTAAGGTTGAGAACCACTGGTGTAAAGGGTTAACTGTTTAGTTAACCTTCTCTATCAAAGATCACTCTCATGCAAAGATTTTTGTCATAGAGCAGTAAAATCTCTGCACAGGGTGGCGGCTGAGAGTGTAATCATCATAGCAAGATCAGTGGAGTTTTGGCAGGATCAACAATTATTTTATAGCATTAATTGAACAAATTTAACAAAAAGGCTTTTATGGTATTAAAGAGTCCAAAAGGGAGAAAGTAAGAAAGTCAATTGTTATGCCGCGTACACACGATCATTATTCACGGCGGTTAAAAAACCGCTGTGAATAATGTCATTTAAAACGGGGGAACAGCTTGTTCCCCACACACGGTCGTTTTTCACGTCATTTTTTCTCTTGACGAGAAAAACGACCATCTGTGGGCTCCGCGTTAGTGTTTCCCTATGGGAAACACTGCCGCGGAAAACATGTTGAAAAAAACGACGAGAAAAATTAGAACATGTTCTAATTTTTCTCGTCGTTTTTAATGCCGTTTTTCTCGTCGAAAAAAACGACAGAAAGCCCACAGACTATCGTTTTTCTCGTTGAATGTGAAAAATGTCGTTTTTTTCAACGAGAAAAACGGCCGTGTGTACGCGGCATTACAGTTTACATACAATTTAAGAGAAGCCATTTTTGTGACCACCCTGCAACTAATGAATTAACTGTTGTTTTCTTGTTAGAGGGATGATCTGCGAGTCTGTTGCCCATTATAATATCTCTGCTCTAAGATATAGATATAGAGAGCCCATAAAAATCAGCTGAGCATTTAGCAGACACAGTAGAAAAGATAAGCTAGAAAGCATCAACAGACAACACAAGTCCATTTTTTTTCAGATCCTCTTCATGTTATTACAAAAGAAACTGAGAGCAGATACAGTAATAGGAACTGTTGATTTTATTCAGAAAAAAAAGTTGAGAACAGCCACATGAATATGGAGGTATGAAGGATTGCTGGTAAGTTAAAAAAAAATGCATACTCTAGTTATGAACACTAGAATCTGCTTTTTAATGTTTATTGTAAATCTTGAGTGTCAGCATTATTCACAGAGAATGCTGTTTCAGTTTGTTAAGTGCCCCTTATATCAAGAGTCACATACAGTAAAGTCCTAATTACCAGCAGAATAGAGTATGTAGTATCCCCTTCTTTTGCTTTAGCTATCCACACAATCACACATAAAGAAAATGGAGTATTTGCTGCTTGTGTGCATTTAAATGGTTTTTTTGAGTCATGTAGCAGTACCTGCAGTTATTTCTGTAGCTGGTAACTGCTGGTTTTCAGACAGAGTGAGTAATTGGGTACTGGTATATCCGCAATTGCTACTGTAACTGCAAAATAATTGCATATCTCTTCCTGCTTTTTCAAATTGCAGATATTACAAAATACAGAGCAGAGCATATTGATGCATGTAAACCACTTCAATTGAAACAATCTACCCATTACAGTTTGTTACATGTGGTACATGCTGAGCACCATTAGCTGCAACTTCACAGATTAACTCAGTACTTTGACCAAACTTTCAGTGCTATTTTTTTTTAAACTGTGAAAATAAATTGCCCAAGGGTTATTCTGACAGATCCGTCTGTATGAGACGCTAATGCTGTCAAGCACAAAGTTAGTGATTCATTACAAATTAAAAGACAAATATATTAAGAAAGTGTCAAAGGTGAAAATGTGAAGCTTCTTATTAAAAGCTTGCTTTGGTTGTGATTTCAAGACCATCAGTGTAGATCATTCATGCCTCCATAATTTTATTGATAAAAGACTATCAAATAGTAATAGTTATGTGCAATGCCAGATCATGATAAAATGAATATATACAGTCAGGTCCATAAATATTGGAACATCGACACAATTCTAATCCTTTTGGCTCTATACACCACCACAATGGATTTGAAATGAAACGAACAAGATGTGCTTTAACTGCAGACTTTCAGCTTTAATTTGAGGGTATTTACATCCAAATCAGGTGAACAGTGAAGGAATTACAACAGTTTGTATATGTGCCTCCCACTTTTTAAGGGACCAAAAGTAATGGGACAATTGGCTGCTCAGCTGTTCCATTGCCAGGTTGTGTGTTATTCCCTCATTATCCCATTTACAAGGAGCAGATAAAAGGTCCAGAGTTCATTTCAAGTGTGCTATTTGCATTTGGAATCTGTTGCTGTCAACTCTCAATATGAGATCCAAAGAGCTGTCACTATCAATGAAACAAGCCATCATTAGGCTGAAAAAAACAAAACAAACCCATCAGAGAGATAGCAAAAATATTTGGTGTGGCCAAATCAACTGTTTGGAACATCCTTAAAAAGAAAGAACGCACCGGTGAGCTCAGCAACACCAAAAGACCCGGAAGACCACGGAAAACAACTGTGGTGGATGACCGAAGAATTCTTTCCCTGGTGAAGAAAACATCCTTCACAACAGTTGGCCAGATCAAGAACACTCTCCAGAGGTAGGTGTATGTGTGTCAAAGTCAACAATCAAGAGAAGACTTCACCGGAGTGAATACAGAGGGTTCACCACAAGATATAAACCATTGGTGAGCCTCAAAAACAGGAAGGCCAGATTAGAGTTTGCCAAACAAAATCTAAAAAAGCCTTCACAGTTCTGGAACTATGGACAGTCCTATGGACAGATGAGACCAAGATCAACTTGTACCAGAGTGATGGGAAGAGAAGAGTATGGAGAAAGAAAGGAACTGCTCATGATCCAAAGCATACCACCTCATCAGTGAAGCATGGTGGTAGTAGTGTCATGGCGTGGGCATGTATGGCTGCCAATGGAACTGGTTCTCTTGTATTTTTTGATGATGTGACTGCTGACAAAAGCATTGAATTCTGAACTGATTCGGGCAATATTATCTGCTCATATTCAGCCAAATGCTTCAGAACTCATTGGACGGCGCTTCACAGTGCAGATGGACAATGACCCGAAGCATACTGCGAAAGCAACTAAAGAGTTTTTTAAGGGAAAGAAGTGGAATGTTATGCAATGGCCAAGTCAATCACCTGACCTGAATCCGATTGAGCATGCATTTCACTTGCTGAAGACAAAACTGAAGGGAAAATGCCCCAAGAACAAGCAGGAACTGACAGTTGCAGTAGAGGCCTGGCAGAGCATCACCAGGGATGAAACCCAACGTCTGGTGATGTCTAAGGATGAGCTTCGAGTTTGAGTCAAACTCATGTTCGACTCGAACATTGCCTGTTCGCCCGTTCGCTGAACAGCGAACAATTTGGGGTGGTCGCGGCAAATTCGAAAAGCCGCAGAACACCCTGTAAAAGTCTATGGGAGGAATCTAAAGTGCTAATTTTAAAGGCTTATATGCAAGTTATTGTCATAAATAGTGTTTGGGGACCCGGGTCCTGCCCCAGGGGACATGTATCAATGCAAAAAAAGTTTTAAAAACTGAAGTTTTTTTGGGGGCATTGATTTTAATAATGCTTAAAGTGAAATATTCCTTTAAATTTCGTACCTGGGGTGTGTATAGTATGCCTGTAAAGTAGCGCTTGTTTCCCATGCTTAGAACGGTCCCTGCACAAAATGTAATTTCTGAAGGAAAAAAAGTAATTTAAAAGTACTCGCGGTTGTAATGAATTGTCGGCTACCGGCAATACAGAAAAAAGTAATTGAAAGTCATTGATAAAAAAAAAAATGCGTGGGGGTCCCCCCAAATTTAATTACCAGGCCCTTCAGGTCTTGTATGGATATTAAGGGGAACCCTGCACCAAATTTAAAAAAAAAAAGGACGTGGGGTTCCCCCCAAAAATCCATACCAGACCCTTATCCAAGCACGCAACCTGGCAGGCCGCAGGAAAAGAGGGGGGGACGAGAGAGCACCCCCCCGAACTGTACCAGGCCCATGTGCTGTTCCTCGCTAGACATCATCGCTGGAGCCTGCAGATCATCCGTCGCTGGATACCGACATCACTGGAGTGGAGATCGAGAGTGGATTACCACCGCTGGAATCTTTTTTTTTTATTTTATTTTTTTATATAGGACTTATCCCAACTGTGTCTGTGTGTTTTTTTACAATTTTTACACTTTCTTTGTGAAATGGTAGGGGTACAATGTACCCCTTACCAATTCACAATGGGGGGGCCGGGATCTGGGGTCCCCTTTATTAAAGGTGCCTTCCAGAATCCGATAAGCCCCCCCACCCACAGACCCCCACAACCATCGGGCAAGGGTTGTGGGGATGAGGCCCTTGTCTCCATCAAAATGGGGACATGGTGCTTTGGGGTCCAGACCATGTTTTTGGGGTCCAGACCCATGTTGAGGGCATGTGGCCTGGTATGGTTCAGAAGGGGGCACTCTCTCATCCCCCCTCTTTTCCTGTGGCCTGCCAGGTTGCGTGCTTGGATAAGGGTCTGGTATGGATTTTTGGGGGGAACTCCACGCCATTTTTTTTTAATTTTGCGCAAAGTTCCCCTTAAAATCTGGGGGAACCCCCACATAATTTTTTTTTAAATTTGGCACAGGGTTCCTCTTAATATCCATACCAGACCTGAAGGGTCTGGTAATTGAATTTGGGGGGACTCCCACGCATTTTTTTTTTTTAATCAATGACTTTCAATGACTTTTCTCTGAATTGCCGGGAGCCGACAATTCATTACAGTCGTGAGGACTTTTAAATGACTTTTTTTCCTTCAGAAATTACATTTTGTGCAGGGACAGTTCTAAGAACGGGAAACAAGCGCTACTTTACAGGCATACTATACGCACCCGACAGGTACGAAATTTAAAGGAATATTTCACTTTTATTGTTTCACTTTAAGCATTATTAAAATCACTGCTCCCGAAAAAACTTCAGTTTTTAAAACTTTTTTTGCATTGATACATGTCCCGTGGGGCAGGACCCGGGTCCCCAAACACTTTTTATGACAATAACTTGCATATAAGCCTTTAAAATTAGCACTTTAGATTTTTCATGTTCGTGTCCCATAGACTTTAACAGTGTTCGGATGTTCGAACAAATTTATTGCCCGAACTGGGGGGTGTTCAGCTCATCCCTAGGGATGTCTATGCGTTTCAGACTTCAGGCTTTAATTGACTGCGAAGCTTTAATTGACTGCGAAGGATTTGCAACCAAGTATTAAAAAGTGAAAGTTTGATTTATGATTGTTAATCTGTCCCATTACTTTTGGTCCCTTAAAAAGTGCTCCTTGTAAATGGGATAATGAGGGAATAACACACAACCTGGCCATGGAACAGCTGAGCAGCCAATTGACCCATTACTTTTGGTCCCTTAAAAAGTGGGAGGCACATATACAAACTGTTGTAATTCCTACACCATTCATCTGATTTGGATGTAAATACCCTCAAATTAAAGCTGAAAGTCTGCAGTTAAAGCACATCCATTGTGGTGGTGTATATAGCCAAAATGATTAGAATTGTGTCGATGTCCCAATATTTATGGACCTGACTGTACATAATTATATTAGATCTCAGAATAATATAGATTGCAAACTATAGCTAAATACCAGTATTTATAGAGCCATATAAAGTGCTGTTTACCTTCTTTTTTTTTTCTTTTTTAAAGCGGAAGTAAACCCATCGATTTAACAGTTTAAAAAAGCAGTTACATTTCCGGCATGCCGGGAATGCCAACTGTCACATTGGTTGTGCTCTCAACCAAACTGTCAAACCATCCAATGGCTGGTGTCATAACTGATCACATGTGCAGCATCATGGCAGTTGAAGATTAAACAGAGGCCAAGATGGCAGCTTCCTTGCCTGAAAATGATAGGAGGGTTTACTTCCACTTTAAGTGTCATGAAATATGATCACTTCATGATGATCACTTCATGATTATTATGTTGTTTTTTCCATTTTAATTCTTGGCATTATTATTATTATTATTATTATTATTATTATTCAAATTGCAAATGCATGCCAAATGAGGTTTAATATAGGGAAATTTAAAGTGATGCATTTGGGGGCTAAAAATATAAATGTATGCTACACACTAGGGGGAGAACCTTTGGGAGAATCAAGGATGGAAAATTATCTGGGGGTCCTAATTGATGACAGACTCAGCAATAGCATGGAATACCAAGCTGCAACAAACAAGGCCAGTAGAATAATAGCTTGCACCACATCTTGAGTATGCCATCCAGTTCTGGTCAACAGGCCTATAGAGGGACATGCTGGAATTAGAGAGTACAAAGAAGGGCAACAAAACTAATAGGTGGGCTGGAGGACCTCAGTTATGAGGAACGATTACAAAAATGCCAAAACCAAATCAATGATAACTATCACTGAACAAAAAGAAAACAAAAAGAAAAAAGAGTAAAAAGGAAAAAGAGGACATACAACAAAATGAGATAGAATAAAATAAAATAAAATAAAACAAGACATAAAATGAAATCTAGATTAAATCATGAGAATTGTATTAAAAAAATATGGGGGGGGGGTGCAGATACTACTCCCTTGCATACATAGTATCCCTACTTTTTCATAAAAATATGTAAGCAATAATAAAGACACTGCACACTTTGACAAGTCCTTTATAAAAAAAAAAAAAAAACAAAAAAAAAAAACAACCTATCATCATTTATGTCATCCAGCATTGCAGATCCTCATTAACCATAATGAATGTCACCTGCCAAAAGAAAACACATGCTTATCACTGACACGTTCGGCTCCAGGTGACTGCATACTGTTAATAACAGATATCTAGGTGACAGACGAATGTAAAAAAAAAGGGGCGGGGTATACTAGGTAACATTGTTTTATAATTAATCCACATGACCAAATTTGGTCAATGATGTCACCCCGGAATTCCCTGCCTTTTTGTTTCCATTCATCTGCAGGCCACAGGAGCTGCTTTTTACAGCAAGCAGTTGATGATGATGAGTACAGATTTGACAGAAGGTCATGTATTTTTCTTTTGGGGGTGTCAGCAGGTGTGGTTTATCATGATTGGCGAGGACTGGACAATATGATTGAGATTGATTTAGATTGTGGGACATCTTTGTCTTTTTGTTTAAAATAAAGGAATTTTCAAAATGTGTGGTGTCTTTATTTACTATATACATTTTTTGTGAACCTTACTATTCCACATCGGGGTGCCTATATCTGGTGCTGCTTGCTCCTCCACCTTTCCTTGACAGCCAGGCTGCATGCTCAGACAAGAGTCTTGTATGGATTTTAGATGTAAACCCCACTCTTTTTTACTAGTTTTTCACAATCATTTTCTCCCTTGAAATCTGACCTCATGCTGTTTTCTTGTGTGGGGTCTCCCCAAAATTCAGACCAGACCCTTCAGGGATTTTTTTTATGGCCAACACCTGAACTGGGGTTGGAGGCAATGCCTCACTGGTTGTTAGGATACCACCGCCAACTCCCAAGCAACTTGCGTAAGTGGTAAGCTTTTCACTTCAGCTTGTTTCACTTCCCACTGCAGCTGGAGGGTCTTCTTAGTCAAACATGTATTTAGTTTGCCAATTCACCGAACTCCTAAAAAAGTAAAATTCAGACTAAACATGGGTTCTGTTTATACCCAAAGTTCATCTTTAGTCAGGACCACCAGAACCAGCCAAGAGAACAAGAGTATACTCAATGGCCCAGACAAAATTCTGCCATACTGTTTGCAGATGGTATTTCTTGGAGACAGAAGTCACATCGGGCCAAATAGTCTGTCAACTTATCAGGGGCAAGCTGAGAGGTGACTGACCCCATGCAATCTTGTGCCAGGAAAGGCTGTGTGTGGAAAAGTTACCAACCTGCTAGCCTCCCTTTCAGAGAAAGTTTGCATATGTGCCTGGCACATGTCTTCAGCCTGGTGGTGTAGCAGCTCCGATTTAGGTACCCTGCTGCAGTCCAGAAGATTATGCAGCCCCATTAGATGGTCATATCAAGTGAGTGTTTGCCTGGCCAAGATTCGGTGGCAAAACAAGCTGCCTGCCAACCACCTGATATGCATTACACAAACATATTGGAATTTGCTAGTGGCCATGCTGTGGAGGCTGCACTTTCAGCAGTGGGTTGTCAATTAGTATTTGTATGAGTACAAGAGGAGGATAGGCTATGGGGGTCTGGGGTGCCTTTTCACCATAGCAGTGACTGCTGATTCTTGATGCGTATACTGTCTTGTCACCATTTGAAGAGATGATGTAAATAATAAGCCATGATGAGGTGGGGATCAGTGGCATAATTACTATGGTGTTCCTGCTGGAGCACACACTGCATGGTGTAACATACCAGACACTAGAAGCACAGCAGCAGGTGGAAGAGCAGTACTACCTGCAGTTTCAGGGCCTGCAGGATCCTTTCACATCCGATGCCATCCCTGTAAGGTAATAACAAGCAGAATAAGCTTTAGGAGAAGGGTTGGGGTGCTGGTTTTAAGAAGGAGAAGGTTTTAAAGGCCTGGATGGTGCCATCAGTCATAGACAGTGCCTAAACCATATAAACTTAGATTATCTGGGGTTCAGGGTGAATTTGGACAACCTTAGAGCCAAATACCTCCTGGACTTTTGGGTGTTTAGGTTTGACTACTGGCCAAAGGTTTCCCAGTATGCAATTGAGCTGCTGGCCTGCCCTGTGGCCAGTGCACTGTCAGAAAGGGCATTAAGCACAATGGGCAGAGAAAAATTAATCTGATCTGATATTTTTTTTCTGGAGGGTCAACCCTGATTTGTAATTCAGGCCTCATGCAAACTGGACTTTAAAATAACGTTACAAAAACGGCAGTAGCTTTTTTTTTTCAATGGATCAAAATTTTCAAAAAACGCTGGTGAGCTGTGTTTTTGAGGGTTTATCAGCATTTTTGATTTTTTTTTTGACGTTAGAGCATTTTTGCAGCTGAAAACAGCTGAAAAACTCCTCTCAGAACCCACTCGTTTTTTTTAAGCCATAAAACGCCCCAGCCAAAAACTGCTGATAACAGCCTATGTGTGCATGGACACATAGGATAACATGATGGGGAGTTTATTGACTGTAGAAAAAACGTCTGAAGCCAAAAACAGCTGCTGCAAAAAGGTCCAAAAACGTCCAGTGTACATGAGGCCTCAAAGTTTACAGTGTATTCTAGTGATCAAGTACTGTCATGCATAATGTATCCTCTGCTAGGCCTCAGCTGCAGCTTTGGTAATTTTTTTCTACAGGGTCAATCTTGTTTTGTACCTCAAATTTGGGGTGTATTCTTGTGATCAGACACTGCTATAGTGCCACACATAATGTTTCCACAACTGGTCCTCTTCAGCTGCAAAATCTATAGTATTCATTGAAGGGTAAAGCATTCTTGGTGTCTCCTGGTTTTTGGCTTATTCCATTACTTCATCAACCAAAAATATGTATAATTATTGAATCTATGAAATAGTAAGACAATAAGCAACTGTGATTTCCTCATTACAACATGTCTTCTATTAAACTGTGGCCTATTAAACTGTTTATTTGCAGTTAATAAATTATTTTTCTGATTTCAGTTTTTGATTAAAGCAGTCTGGTTTCTCTCCTGTTCAAAATGTGGGGAAAAACTACATAAATTACTATGTATTGATGCAATATATGCAATATTTAGCTGTCTTTTTCTGTAAAAAAAAATACTGTACAATCTAAAGTAGATTTTTATTTTAAAACTTGACTTTAGTCCTTCCTGTTTAAAATTCAGCCTACCAAAAATGTACATAGTGCAGTGTTACAATAGTGATACTGTACTACTCTGGGAGGTTGTTGTACTGTGATTGCTTATTATAGTGATGATCAATTTATCTCTGTTCATAAATTTGTTATAGAAATAATTAATTTATTAATAAATGTATTAAGAAGTCAATCATGTGTTAACATAAATTGACTGGCAGAAAAAAACAATGTCCAAATAACAAAACACAATAGATTAAATGTGATTTGATGTAACTGCTGTCTCCAGAGTAAAGGTGAGGCCCGACACGTTTCAGGATTGAATCCCTTCCTCAGGGGAATTCCTTGATGGAGAACACGGAATATCTATAACAAAAAATACACAAACAAAGAATTGGTAACAAGTAAACAGGAACAAATGAGCATTGTTGAGAGCAGAGAGGTGCAAAACCAATGACAATGCAAAACATGCAGCCAGGAATCCATATTGACAGTGTAAAAAACAACGTTAATAATAATATTATTGTAACCTGGTAAAATTGCTGCTGTGTCTAGCTCAGGCATGGAAATCCATAATTGCAAAACTAATTATTGATTAGAAGTTGTCAAGGAAAGGACTCACGTGGAGGTTGTGAGACACAACCTACTTAGTAATAAAGACCGCCAAGTACTGCCACATCAGAACCACCTATCAGACAATCACCATGCCAATGGTTGGCCAAGATGAGTCAAGGATAGGAAAGAGTTGAAAATAATACCGGTTCTACAAAAAAGGAAAAAACAAGATACATATATATTGAAACTTGTTATAACAGGACAGCAAACCATATACCGTATTTATCGGCGTATAACACACACTTTTTTCCCCTTAAAATTAGGGGAAAATCATGGGTCGTGTTATACGCTGATCCTCCGCCGATCCCCTCGCTGAAACGAGCGAGAGGAGCCAAGATACACGAAGCCGAAGTACACTCGGCTTTACTCGGCTCCTCTCGCAGTCCCGCCCATCCCTGACTGCGCCACTGACATACAGAAAGCCGAGTGTACTTCGGCTAGTCTCGGCTCCTCTCGCAGTCCCGCCCCTGACTGTGTGACATTTGCGAGCTTGCTGCTCGTTTTTATATGCTTTCTTCCATGCAACTTTTGTGAGTACCTTTTTTTGATGTTTTTGCCAATAAATTTATTTTAAATATACTACACTATTGGCACATCCATTTCCCTTTTCTCTGTGAGGGCTACTATACCAAATGGAAGTTCAGTGTGCTACCCCAGTAAAGTTAGAGGCTTTACAGTGCTAGGAGACGCTATACCAGGAACGGACCGGGATACACGCCGGATTCACCTACTTATATCTTTATATGCTGTTACCTTACAGCAGTAAGGTAAGGGGACATCCACACTAATCATAAGGGAAATAGGACATTTCCCTTTCAACCACGTCACTTTACTTTGGATCATCTGGCACCAGCACCGTCACAAATTGTTTTCCTTAACCAGTCACAGTTTTCTGCACAAGAACACAGATCATCATTTTATTCTATGTTTACTTTTGGAATGATTTTTACTTAGTTACCATGTTTTGTGTTACTTCAGCATCAGCCTGAGGATTTGTTTTGATGCATGTGCACACCCGGACTCAGCACTTATTATCACTTTGGATACATTCACAGTTTGGTTATATTACCTTTGATGTTATGTTTGATTATCACTTGTATGTTCATTAAGTGCACTTATTATCTCCCTTTCCCTATCCCCCATTCAGCGCAGCATTATTTTTTTGTTTATATGTCGTTTGTTCCTACTAAGTAGGAACAATGATATGTCTCCTCCCCTAGTAGGTCACACCCCCCATTGAGGTTAGAACACACTGAGGGAACACACATTTAACCCCTTGATCGCCCCTAGTGTTAACCCCTTCCCTGCCAGTGACATTTACATAGTAATCAGTGCATTTGTATAGCACTGATCACTGTATAAATGTCAATGGTCCCAAAAGTGTCCGATCTGTCCGACGCAATGTCGCAATACTGCTAAAAGTAGATCACCACCATTACTAGAAAAAAAAGTGCCATAAAAATGCCATAAATCTTTCCCATAGTTTGTAGACACTATAACTTTTGTGCAAACCAATCAATATATGCTTATTGCGATTTTTTACCAAAAATATGTAGAAGAATATATGTAAACTGATGAAGAAATTTGTTTTTGTTTTTTAAATTTTGGGATATTTATTATAGCAAAAAGCAAAAAAATATTGTGTTTTTTTTCAAAATTGTCGCTCTTTTTTTGTTTATAGCGCAAAAAATAAAAACCACAGAGGTTATCAAATACCACCAAAAGAAAGTTCTATTTATGGGGAAAAAAGGACACAAATTTTGTTTGGGTACAGCATTGCATGACTGTGCAATTGTCAGTTAAAGGGACACAGTGCCAAATTGTAAAAAGTGCTTTGGTCAGGAATGGGGTAAAATCTTCCCGGGGCTGAAGTGGTTAAGTGTATCTAAAGCTAAAACTGTATTTGCCGCCTGTTTCTCATAGAGAGATTTGTCCTCACTTCCTGTCCTGTAAACACAACAGAATGTGAGCAGAAATCTGAGGAAAACTCCTTAGACAGTTGTCATCAGACCAATTGTTCCTATTAGAGAATTATTGCTCTATTGCCCTCCAGTGACAACTCAAACTTTTGGATTTGCCTACACTTTTATTTATGGTGATAGTTGCCACTAGCACAGAGAACATGAAACTCCCTAAGAGGGAAAAAGACAACAATAAATATCTGGCAGTTATTCTAACCCTTCCCCACTCAATTCAAACCAAAAAATGTAATGTATGATTTTTAGATACACTTGCAGGTACAGGCCATAAGCTGCCCTTGGGTACGTCGTTTGTGGCCTGAAAGGTCTCAGTGGACACAATACAGAGTCGGAGCAGGATGCAGAGTGCTGCAATGCTCTCAGCGTTACAGGACCCTGCACTTGAATGACTCCAGCACTGCCTATGGGGCAAAGTGATCTTGTACTACAGGGATAGTTTCTGAGCTGACATCATCAGGGTATGAGGAAGCAATGCAGGAGTGTGTGTTTAGATAAGTAACTACTGAACACAAATGTAGTTTTTTTTGGGGACAGGGGTTTTCACTAAAGATTCTAAATTAACCTTCTGTGCACTTCTATGTATCCTTATGCCGCGTACACACGGTCGGAATTTCCGATGGAAAAAGCTTTTCATCAGATATACCGTGTGTATGCCCCATCTGACTTTTCCCGTCAGAATTTCTGACGGACATAGATAGAGAGCAGGTTCTCTATTTTTTCGTCGGAAATTCCGACAGAGTTTTGCCTGTGGCAAAGTCCGGCCGTGTGTACGCGCCATTGCATACGTCTTGCAAAGGTTTGCATAAAAACAAGGATTCTTAGTTTTCATATATAGCACACAAACCCTTTTCCCTACCTTTGGCTCACTTGCAGGAAAAAGGCACACCGTACTATATGCCCGTACCCTCCTGGTTGAGGAGGTTAAGCGGTGTTATGTATTTGGGTCCCACAGCCAGGTTCTTCCATCAGTTGGTTCTCGTCTCCTAGGATATAGGGACAAGTCCCTGTACTCCCCCCAGTAATTCCAATGTCCACACCACTCTAAACTCCAACGTTGAGTTTATTTTCTCAATGTTCAATAGATAGGAAAAGGGTGAATGAGAGACAGGACAGCAAGGTTTGGGAGGTTATTCCAGGCACAAATGGATATCACAATCACTACTAGGCTTGTGCAATTCGTTTCGTAACGAATCGAAATTCGTCCGAATTTAGCAACTTTCGGACATTCGGAAGCATTCGAATTTCCGAACAAAGCAATTACGAATAAGACCGAATCCGAAATAAATTATACCGCAAATAGCGAATGCCCGAATGTCTTCGGCATAATTCGTTATGAAAAAGTTACGAATGTACGAATCCATACGAAGCACAATAACACTCACTCTGCTCTGCTCTCTGCTTCTCCCACACCGTGCTGAACTCCCTCTCAAAATGGTGTACAGGGGTGGAGGCTATAGCCGCATGTAAAAAACGAAAGTAAAATATGAGATTTCGAATCCATTCGAAGCACAATAACACTCTGCTCTGCTCTCTGCTTCTCCCTCACCGTGCTGAACCCTCTCAAAATGGTGTACAGTGGCGGAGGCTATAGCCGCATGTAAAAAACGAAAGTAAAATACGAGATTTCGAATCGTTACAAATAACCGCTATGTATTTAGAAAAGTACAAATCCATTCGAAGCACATTAGGCATAATAGGCAGCGTCGTCGTTAGAGAGACACAGAAAATTACGAATCAACGAACCCAAAAAAAGTTACGAAAGTAGGAGTTGTGTCCAGAATCAACGAAAAACAATGTACTCTACCGAAAGTACGAATTATAAATCAACTAAAAATTCAACGAAAAATGTCGCTTGCGAAAATACGAATTAGTCCGAACACGAAAAATCCCGTCTAGCAAAATTACGAATGATTACGAATCAACAGGACCGAAAACAAACGAACCGAAACTAACCGAATTTTTCCGTTGTGCACAAGCCTAATCACTACTCTATCCCAGAGTAGGTTTAGCTCACCCGGATAGTCTCCTACAAAGTGGATCCTAGCAGCCGAAGTGATCCTCGGACGTTTGATCAAGTTCTTTTCCTAAATGTGATCGAGAGACTCTCTGCCACAGAATCTATCAGACCCCGAACCTCTTAGCTTCTGGTACATGAGGACAGGTGCCAGCAGCTGCACATTAATAGGCCCTTGGTGGATAGAAGAATCCCTCCAGAGAGTTACCGGGCCCCTTCCTTCACCGTGAACTCTCACCGGTCCGTCAGAAATGTCCTCCCCCAGCCTCCTCTTCTTAGAAGTGGGCTCTCTCGCGAGAGACACCCTCCTCGAAGCGGGCTCCAGCTAAAGGTGCTGGGCCCAATGTTGAAGATGCAGCCCCAGGACTAAAGGTGCCTGGGACTGGTGCACACGTGTCCCCATGGCCTGGAGGGCCATGCCACGCACTTGGACTCTGACTCTTCTCCTCTCCTCCTCCGAAGACCCCTCCCAGGCGGCGTCTGCCCCTTATGTATCCTCTCCATGCATGCACAGCAGGCCTACCACGCCCACTGTACTGCTGCCGAGAGAGGACACACCAAGGCACAGCACTAATACCAGTGGTTCAACCCTGACCCATTATGGCAGTGCCACCTACAGGCCACAGGGAACTGCACACCAGTATACCACCTGGAAATAAAATAGCACAACCTACAAATTGAGAATGGTCTGAGCCCAACTACTATCTCAGACCAGCCCCTAAATTTGGGTATATGACACCCCTAATTGGGGTGGGCGCTACACATATATTGCAACAGATGTTCAAGCTGGCCAGCTGTGTCAAGGTGATAACTCTCTGGACATTTCTTACTATGCTTTGCAAATGCCAAATACTTACTTGTTGGTAGCATACTGTAATGAACATGCTGTATAGTGCCATTATGGGGTGAAATGACATAGTTGGGCAAGATTTACAGACCTGAGTATTATTGCTGACCTGCACTATACAACAGAACTGGAGAAATGTCTATTCAAATAGTTTACCAACCCTGTATCACTACTGTATTTTCATTAATGTATGCTATGAGCAAGTAATTATTTATTTATTATTCGAATATGTGGTCACTTGTACTGTATAAGCTATTGGTAATCGGGCATAGACATTTCTCCAGTGGGGGGTTTATTTTTGCTCCCACTGAACACACATTTATTACTTTATTACTTTACTGCTGACACTTACACCAAGGAAAGGGTGCCTTTATTACTACTCAAACTGACAGCAATATAGATGTCTGTATCACTAACAACAATGGCGTGGGGGCTCTATTATTGGTTTTACTGACACTACACCTATAAATATGTTTTTTTCTTTCTTTTTACTGACACTGACATCAATAAATAGAGGGGTGGTACCATTGCTTCCAAGTGACACCAGTGATGAGAGTATTTATTGCTGTCACTAACACCAGTCAAGGGGGATTATTGTTGTTGCCTCTGCTCTGAGCTAAACACCACTTCCGAGAAACCCATGTGTGCCCATGTTTCAGGCAGCATGTGACTTCCATACAATTTGGTGTGAGAAAAGGGTTTGGGGACCTAAGGATAGAGTTCCTTGGAATACTGTTAAGCCCTGTACACACGATCGGTTTTTTGGACTTTTTTCATCGGACAAACCGATCGTGTATGGGCCCCATCGGTCGGGAAAAAAAAACAATAGCAAATTCCGATCGTCTGTGTAGAACTCCATCTGAGAAAAAACCCACGCATGCTCAGAATCAAGTCGACGCATGCTCAGAAGCATTGAACTTAATTTTTCTCGGCTCGTCGGAGAGTTTTACATCA
Source organism: Rana muscosa (assembly GCA_029206835.1). Taxonomy (NCBI): domain Eukaryota; kingdom Metazoa; phylum Chordata; class Amphibia; order Anura; family Ranidae; genus Rana; species Rana muscosa. The sequence continues at coordinate 713,214,838 of CM055117.1, read as the reverse complement.
GCGTTTGGGACGGTCGGATTTTTGACTGATGGTGTGTAGGCAAGACTGATGGAAGTCAGCTTCATCGGAAATCCATCGGATTTTATTCCATCGGAAATCCGATCGTGTGTATAGGGCTTTACAGTATTTGCATGTCAATTCCTGTTTTTTTATGATTTGCATACTTGTTACCTGATACTGTAAATTTCTAAATGGTTAGAAAATAGTTGATTGAGGTGCATTTCTCCACTCAACTTGTGGATACAAATTTGGTATGGTTTAAAGCATGTAGGGGAGCAACATTTATTTAATATGCTTATACCTAAAAATAGCTGACATGACTTTCTGCTTTACTTCCTTCAGTTGAATATACACCCCTGGTTAGGTTCACGGTAGAACTCTCGAACATCGCAAAAGTTCGGACAGGAACCGCAAACTCTATTAAAGTCTATGGGACCGAACTTGAAAAATCAAAAGTGCCCATTTTGAAGGCTTATTGGCCATAAAAAGGGTATGGGGGCCTGGGTACTGCCCTGGGGGACATGTATCAATGCAAAATATTTTTTGAAAAGGAGCAGTGATTTTAACTATGCTTAAAGTGAAACAATAAAAATTAAAAATCCCTTTAAATATAGTTCCTCATAGGTTGCCTGTAAAGTGGCATATCTGTACTGTGTATAGAACCTGCTGGCGCAAAACTGAAATTCATAAAGAAAAAAAATTACATTTAAATTACAATGGTGCATGCGGGGTCAGTGACGTCACAAAGGGGTGGTGCCACCAGATGACGTCACCAGATGGCCCCACCCCATACCTATTTAAGAACTGTCAACCAGTGGAGCAGGCATTCGGTGGTTAGCCTTCATTGCGGGCTGAGTGTTTTTTTTCTTTTTTTGGGTCCGGTGGTGCGGCGGGCGTCATGATTGACGATGGATCTACATTGGGGGACATTGTTTTTTTTTTTTAATAAAGGAATTGTCAAAAACTGCTTCCTGTCTTTATTTATTTTGCCACTTTTTGGGGTGAATGAGTAGGGGTACAATGTAAAAATTGTTAAAAGGGGCTTCCAGATTCCGATAAGCCCCCTTCTCACAGACCCACACAACCACTGCCCAGGGACGTCGTGAAGATGCCCTTGTCCCCATAAACCCCCATGTTGAGGGCATGTGATTTGGAGGGGTGGGGTCACTTGTTCGGCTAAGGGTCTGGTATTGATTTGGAAGAGGGACCCCACGCCTTTTTTTTTTTGAATTGTGGCAAGGGATTCCCCCTAAAATCCATATCAGATGGACCTGGTATGGATTGGGGCGGGACCCCCATGCCGTTTTTTTTTCACTTTTTTCTATTGCCGGCATTGTTTTATTTTTCATTCAGCTGTCAGTGGGGAAGCCCGTTGTAAGCTGATGACTCATCCATTGTTAAGGATGCAGCAGCCGGCTTCCCGGACCCTTCCTTAACAACCAGCTATGCTCTAAACAGCGATGTTTGCCCGCCAAGCACCCTGAAAATTCAGGTGACAAGAACAGGTGAACAGACGATGTTCAGGCCAAACTTTTGCTCAGCTCAAACTGTGCGCCCAACTCTAGTTGAAAGTGGTATTTAATGATGAATCATAGAAAACCAGACAGGCATATAACAAACCTCTGAAATATGTGTGTTTTCTAGTTTGTCCTAAAGAATGCACCTGCCCACCTTCAAAGCTTGTGAACTAGATGAATGCAGAAATAACATAATCCCTTAAACATTATGAGCATTATGAAGAAACAGAAAGTAGTAAATTAAGTAAAAGTTTAAAACAAGTGTGTTACTGCTCTCCCATATCAATAGTTTCTCTTTTGCAATCAAACTCTTTTCTTCTTATACTTTAGGTTTCCTCAAACAATTTGTTGATATTGGGGTTTTCTGTTTCTCTGGTACATTCATAATAATACAGCTACAGCAGGTACCTACAATACCTGACAGATCTGTTGTGCAGTTCGTGTTATTACATTTTACTAGAAACCTAAATTTAACATAGCTCTATATATTAGCTTTTTCTTGGAGAATAAAGGTTCATCATTCTTGCTCACACGTGCTCATAATATACCATGTCAAAAAATGTTGTTTAACCGCTTAACGACAGCCCACTGTATATATACGTTGGCAGAATGGCACGGACAGGCATAATAACGTACCTGTACGTGGCCCTTTAAATGCCTGCCGTGTGGTCACGCACGCCGCCACGCTTGCGACTCTGCCGCCTTCCCCGTGAGTCGGATTGCGGGTCCCGCGGACTCGATCGCCGCGGGGATCCCTGCGATTGTCTCACGGAGGCATAGAGCGGGGAGATGTTTGTGTAAACAAGCATCTCCCCGCTCTGACTAGTGACAATGACACGGATCTTGGAGCGAAGATCAGTGTCATGTGACACAGAGCCCAACCCCCCCTCAGTTAGAAACACAATGCAGGGAACACTTAACCCCTACAGCGCCAGCTAGTGGTTAACCCCTTCACTGCCAGTGTCATTTTCACAGTAACCAGTGCATTTTTATAGCACTGATCGCTGTGAAAATGACAATGGTCCCAAATATGTGTCAAAAGTGTCCGATGTGTCCGCCATAATGTCGCAGTCACGAAAAAAATCACTGATAGTAAAAAAAAAAAAAAATTATAAAAATGCCATAAAACTATCCCCTATTTTGTAAACGCTTTAACTTTTGCGCAAACCAATCAATAAACGCAGATTGCGATTTTTTTTTACCAAAGATATGTGGAAGAATATGTATCGGCCTAAACTGAGGAAAAAAAATATATTTTTATATATTTTTGGGGGATATTTATTATAGCAAAAAGTAAAAAATATAGAATTTTTTTCAAAATTGTCGCTCTATTTTTGTTTATAGCGCAAAAAATAAAAACCGCAGAAGTGATCAAATACCACCAAAAGAAAGCTCTATTTGTGGGAAAAAGAGGGAGCCACGTCGCTTGACTGCGCAATTGTCAGTTAAAGCGACGCAGTGCCGAATCGCAAAAAGGGGCCTGGTCTGGCTTTGCAGTTATATTTATTTTCCTGCTCAGCCCTGCTACCCCTTATGAAGTCTGTAGTTGTCAGTCTTAGAAAATAGGACACCTATAGTAAGATGGTCTTTATTTGTTTATTCTATCCTTAAATGTATTGGATAACAGGTGCAGGAAAGGTAGATACCATAATGACCAAACACGCAAGTATATGAACAGGATATTTGCACAAGGATAGGATTTCTGTGGTAAGTGAGCTTTTGGGAACAGGTGCTCACAAGAGTGAAATTTGTGATTTTATCCATAAAGCTTAAAACAAATATTTAAAGGGGTTGTAAAGTCTCAAGGTTTTTCACCTAAAAATGCATTCTATGCGTTAAGGTGAAAAACCTTCTGTGCTGCAGCTGCCCCCCGAGCCCCTCCTTTTTCTTACCTGAACCGGATCGTTCCAGCGACGAGCATGTGCCCAGCAGCTCCAGCCGCTATCTCGGGTCCTCATTGGATAGATTGATAGCAGCAAGAGCCATTGTCTCCCACTGTTGTCAATCAAATCCAGTGAAATGTGAGTCGGGGGTGGGGCCTTGCCCTGCTGTCTGTGTCAATAGACACAGCAGTGGTATTCTTGAGCGTGCCCGCACAGGTTCCCCCAGTGAAAGAGGCTCTCCGTGGGGGCTCCCGATCCAGAGGAGGAGCCAGGAGCGCCGCCGGAGCACCCCAGAGGAAGAGGATAGGGGCTGCTCTGTGCAAAACCTTTGCACAGAGCAAGTATAAAATGTTTGTTATTTTTTTTTAAACGAACTTTTACAACCACTTTAACAAAAACCATGATACATCGTTTTTAAGATTAAACATCGACCACACATCGACCAGTTCAAAGTATGTTTGGGTATATGTATGTGTGGTTTTTATTATTTAGCCATTCGCATAGCTATGTATACTCTGCTTCCTTAAGAAGACATCTAAAGGTTTTTTGAAGTAGTTTATACTCTCAGCTAGTACCATTTTCTGCTAGAACTCTTTCCTCAATCTAAGGTTAAACTTCCTTTCTCCTAAAGAAAAAAATAGGGGTATGGGCCCTTATTGGACTTTCAGTGGCACAGTAAACAATAGAGATGTGTAAAAAATATATATAAATGTTTACTAGAAAAAGAGAACCACATATATGACATAGGATACAAGGACAATTCAAGAATTAAAAGTCATACATATGAATACATATAAATGATGAGAACCCAAATTCATCAACGCGTTTTGCCTTGAGGGCTTCTTCAGGATGCAAATTTAGGAAAACAGTAATTGTAGAGGCAAGAAAGGGATCTCACTCTATAGATAAAAACAAAGACATTGATTTGTAAAAAAATATATTGACACATTCATTTGAATAGGCATTGAAGAAAGGCCAGAAAACCAAAAATAGGCATGAGAAAACATAAATGACATAACAGAGAAAAAAAAGAAAAAAAATATACATATATATATATATATACATATATATATATACTGTATATGAATATATATATATATATATATATATATATATATATATATATATATATATATATATACACACAGTATACACATACATACATACAATAAAAAAAACTATTTTCAAAAAAAGAAATACCTTACAAATTTGTTTCTAGGTTAGCATATAGCCAAACCATCCAATAAAGGAGGGAATACAAGCCACGCAAAGAAGGTGCAAAGAAGATGCAATGCTGGGTGAAGCAGAAACAAGGACACCAGCTAAAAATAATACAGATATAATTACCGTATATACTCGAGTATAAGCCGAGTTTTTCATCACATTTTTTTGTGCTGAAAAATGCCCCCTCGGCTTATACTCGAGTCACCTTTTTGTGCCTGATCTCCCGGACTTTGGGAACCCGGTACCGGCCACTCTTCCTCTACAAGTGTGCAAAGTTTGTTGTCCAGGGGACCTACGGCCGGGGAGCACTGATTTTTCAAACCCGGGCACCCTTTCCATAGACTCCCATGTTAAACGGTCATTTCTCCGGTAAATTTGGGGATCCGGTACAGGCCGGCCGTAGGTCCCCTGGACCCGAAACTTTGCACACATGTAGTCCCAGTTCTCCTCTACAAGTGTGCAAAGGTTTCTGTCTGGGGGACCTACTCCTGGGGAGCACCAATTTTTCAAATCCGGGCACCCCTTCCATATACTCCCATGTTAAACGTAAGTCTAGTCATGGGCACAGTGAGGCATGGGCACAGTGAGGCATGCACATGGACACAGTGAGGCAAAGTGAGGCACAGTGAGGCATGCAGATGGACACCCTAGGCTTATACTCGAGTCAATAAGTTTTCCCATTTTTTGTGGTAAAATTAGGTGCCTCGGCTTATGTTCGGGTCGGCTTATACTCGAGTATATACGGTAACATCTAGTTCAAAGTCATTTTGGACAGTTCAAAAAAAAAAGGGGGAAGGTACACATTTCTGAGTAGATGGTATATAAGACTTCAAAAGTCACATATAGAGAAAATGGATATAAGAAGAATGTCTTCCTTTTCAGCCAACAAGTCCAAATATAGGGAAATATAGGGATTCAAAGTGATAATTCAAAATATCAATGGGCTGGGGTCCATAACTCAGAAGGGATATATGATACAGATCCCCAGAGTAGTGACTATCTAAAAAGAAAAGACACAAGGATGGATAAAAGTAAGTTATCAAAAAATTAAAAATAAATTAAAAAAATATTATAATAACAAAACAAAGAATGGATCAAAAAGACCCAATCGGAAGAGAACAGTGCACAAAAAGCATAATTACTGGACAGGCGGAGCTCAGCCGTAAAAAAAATATTAAAAGCCAGCAGCTACAAATACTGCAGCTGCTGGCTTTTAATATTAGGACACTTACCTGTCCTGGAGTCCAGCGACGTCGGCAGCAGAAGATGAGCAATCGCTCGTCTCTCAGCTGCCCCCACTGCCATCATGCATGAGAAGAGGCGGCTCTAGGCTTTGTGAGGCCTTAGGCAAAACTTAGACATGAGGCCCCACTCACGTCCATAATGGGAAAAATAATTCAAACAAGAAAAATGGCTGCAGAAAATGCACGGATCTAGCACACAGGTGATCAGCACCACTTCCAGGGCACCCTCCTCACCCATCAGACATATTCAGCCAATGCAAGAGGGGGGAGAGAGGGGGAGGTGAAAAAGAGAGAGGGGTAATAGAGAGATCCAATGATGCCGACATTAGTATTGATCACAGGCAAATTAGGCGGCCGTGAGGCCCCTGTGAGTGCGAGGCCTTAGGCGACCGCCTAACTTGCCTAATTAGAGAGCCGCCTCTGTGCATGAGGGAATCAGGAAGTGAAGCATTGCGGCTTCACTTCCCGGTTCCCTACTGCGCTTGCATTCACTGTGTACTGGGAGCCGTGTGTTTCCCAGAACACAACGGGGGGAGACCGGGAAGTGACGCACTTCCCGCAGTCTACCCGCAGTGTGTATTCCCAGAAGTGGGTGAAAATACCTGTCTTAGACAGGTATCTGCACCCCCCTCCCCCCTGAAAGGCACCAATTGTGGCACCAGAGGAGGGGAGGAATCCGATGAGAGAAAGTTCTACTTAAGGGTGGAGCTCCGTTTTAAAGTAATCCCCATGGGAGAGCACAAAAAAGGGCTCTACACAGAAGCAAGGGGGAGAGATGACTGCCATTTAAATCCAAAATTGGCACCAAAAACGGGCGCGAAAAGTCCCGCCCTGGAAAGGTCAGAGGGTAAGTCCCATTCTTATTGCATCATATGGCTGCGTCCACTAACGCCAGTGTCTGCAAACAAAGTCATACCACCTCCAGCTCCAAAAAGGTCAGAGGGTAAGTCCCGTTTTTATTACATCATACAGCCACGTCCAATAGGGCTGGTATCCGGAAAAAATAATTATATAATGGCGCCAAAAACGGCCGCGAAAAGTCCCGCCCTAGAAAGATCAGAGGGTAAGTCCCATTCTTATTGCATCATATGGCTGCGTCCACCAAGGCCAGTGTCTGCAAACAAAGTAATACCACCTCCAGCCCCAAAAAGGTCAGAGGGTAAGTCCCACTCTTATTACATCATACAGCCGCGTCCAATAGGGCTGGTATAGGAAAAAAAATTATAGAAAATTGTCATTCAAACACACGTATCAAGGGAAAAAATGGCCTAAAAAAATTCAATGACTCATTCAAATGACTGTCCTTGGTATATGGATAAATATTCTTTCATGACGGAATCATATAAAGTACATAAGTTAATAGAAAATATTGTTTACAAAATACATTAGTAATAGAAAATATTCAATGATAATCATTCAATTAATTATAGATCAGGTATACATTAACACGATTTTTTGAACTTCTCTGACACTGTCAGGTATCCCGGAGACCCGCAGGGAAACCAGATCAGGAACAAACAAAAACAGAAACAAAAATTAGGAAAAACAAACATATAAGGCATAAATCAAAAGCTCATACATAAGGGCAGGGGTGATCTAGAGCTGTAGAGTCTACAAGAAGGGTTTGAAACTTAGCATATCATTTAGGCCAGGATATACTGTGGCCTGTAAATTATAGACCCATTGCATCTCCCTCTTCAACACCTTCTGGTCAAAGTTGCCTCCTCGAGGGTCCTCATAGATACGATCGAGGATGGCAACCTTGAAAGGATAGCATTCATATTTGTATTATGTTTAAACACCATATGATGGCCAATTGCCGTATTGAGAAGGCCATTGGTGGCGTAATATACATGGTCCTTAATCCTTTTCCAAAGGGGTCTGATCGTTTTGCCGATGTAGAAGGCTCCACATCAGCAAAAGATAACGTAAATGACCCCCTTGGTCAGGCAGGATACATGGTGTCGCAGAGTGTGATTTAGGCCTTTGGGGAGTGTAATAGAAGGTCCTTGTAACAGCAAATGACAATAGTCGCAATTGCCACATGCAAACAGGCCTGGTTGATCTCGCTGTTTGTCATGCGATTTAGAATATTGACTATGCACTAGACCATACTTGATCGATCCTGAACGTCTGTATGTGATTTCAGGTTGGGTTCCTAGGTATTTACAGAGTATAGGGTCTGCTAACAGGATGTGCCAGTGTTTTTGAATAGCAGAACGCACAGAAGAATGTTGATCCGAATACGTTGTAATCAATCCAACTGTATTGGAATCAGTCTTTTTCTCTTTAGAGAATAGAATCGCAGATCTCGACTGTCCCTGGGCCTTTTTAAAGGCCTTTTTAAGCAGGTACGAGTGTACCCTCTTGCCAATAAGCGTTGATACAACAAGTCAGCCTCCTGTTTGAAACTCATGTCATTCAAACTATTTTGTTTCAAACGTAGGTACTGACCAAAAGGGATACTCTGGATTAGTGCATTTGGATGTGCGCTGGACTCGTCAAACTAAAAAACTTTTTGGTGAGTATGTGAGACAAAAGTTGCAAAATAAAATGATTGAGACCAACTGATTTCAGATCCCTTTCATTTAAGAATTTGGAGTTTACGCTCATCCTAAGGTTGTGCGGGATGGACGAGTACAGGGCCTCAATGTCAATAGCGACAAGGAGGCACCCTGGAGGTACACAGAGGTACACAGAGGCCATCTAGATTTTTGAGAATATTCAACGTGTCTTTGATGTATTAGGGCAGGGTAGTTACATGAGGATGAAGGTATTCATTTACGAAATTTACTGGCACGCTCAGTTTTAGACCCCATACCTGATACGATAGGACTTCCAGGAGGATTACGCAGATTTTTTTTTTTTGTTCCATAAAGTTTTATTGAGCAAATTCACAGGAATCACAGTACAAGGATTAATGCAGAACAGGTGCATTTACAGAGAACCAGATTTTGGTACAACTTAAACAAACCTTACAGGCCGGTGTAAAATAGTCTCCAGGTTTTGCATCAGTGAGAATGAAGGTGCGGATGGGCCGGAGCCTTTATTAGTTTGATCTGCATTCCAACCGCCTGCTAACTTTGCTGCATTACATGTTGATTCCAACACCTAAGAGATGGTGTCTAAGATATGGTGATAAGGGGATAGGGTGGGGGGGACAATATCTATTCATGGTGAGGGGGTATGGGACTGAAGGGAGGGTAGGGGAGGGGGGATGTATCAGAGCACAAGGGACAACAGCGAGAATGGGGGGAGGGGGTAGGGTGGGGTTGAGGATGGGGGTGAGGATGGGGATGAGGGGAGTGACCACTCGCTTGAACCTCCGTATGAAAGAGGGGGATAAAGAGCCCCTCAGAGTACAGACTCTAATCCGAGGGAACATGCTGATTGTATTCAGCTGTAGTTTTGAAGTGTGACCAACAGGACCAGGTAGTCGAGAAATTCTCCAGTCTCTCTTGAGAGATGTGGATCAGCTCTTCCATGTCGCAAATTCTAGAGATGGTCGTAAACCATTCTTTAAGTGACGGTATATGGCAGGAGCGCCAGTGTTTGGGAATGCACAGCCTGGCAGCATTCACCATGTGCATGGCTAGGGATTTGAAATAGTCCTTCCTCGAGAGAGAAGTGTGATGCAGGAGAAATTGTGCTGGTGTGAAGTCCAAGGTGTAAGTGGTGATTGAGGCGATGCATCTGTGTACTTCCCTCCAAAAGGGTTGGATGTGTGAGCATTCCCACCAAATATGTATCATGGTACCCACCTCTGTATTGCATCTCCAGCATATATTGGAGGTTGAAGGGGCAAACTTATGGAGGAGAGCTGGGGTCCTATACCATCTAGTGAGCACTTTATACCCATTCTCCTGGATGGCAACGTTCAATGACCCCCTGTGTGCGTATTCGTGAATTCTCGTCCATTCAACTGGTGTCAGGGGGGTAGGTAAATCTCTGTTCCATGAGGCCTGCGATGGCGAAAGGGTGGAATCAGTAGGTTCTAAGAGTAAAGCGTATAGCAGGGAAATAAGGTGCCGTTGGGGGGTTCTACGATAGCAGAGGGTTTCAAAAGGGGTAAGTGGTCTTGTCCAACTGCCCTGAGCTGCATGTGTGGATAGAAAGTGACAAATTTGTCTGTATGTCCAAAGAAGGTAGAGGTGTTGGAAATGAGCCTGAGGTCCTCTATCGAAGCGAGCTTACCGTCAGTGTATAGCTGTAAAGCAAGGATGTCCTGATACGGCCATTCTTGTTTGAGGAAAGTAGAAGACTCGCCTGGGATAAAGTCGGGATTCCCTCTCAGCGTAGTCAGCGGGCCCGGGGTGGGTGAGAGGGAACCTCTGGATGGGGACCACCTAAGAAGCGTTAAGGAAGTGTGGATGAAAGGATGTGAGGACAGAGGCTGTGGCCATTGTTTCGGGGATAGCCATGGGAGAAGATGTAGCGGAATGGGTGAGAAAGAGTCTTCAATAGCAGTCCAGACCTTTTCAAGGGAGTGGATGGACCAATCCGCGATTCTCGTAAGGTGACACGCCACATAGTATTTATACAGGTCTGGGAGAGCAATACCCCCTTTAGGGTTGGGCAAGGTGAGTCTGGCGTATTTGATTCTAGGGGGGGAACCTTTCCATAGAAATGCCGAGCAGGCCTTCCGATAAGAGGAAAAGAATCCTGCGGGTATATGCATCGGGATGGTTTGGATCAAGTATAATATACGTGGCAGGACAATCATTTTGATCAGAGCCGCTCGGCCAAACCACGAGACATTCAGTGAGGACCACTCCAAGAAGTGGTCTTGGGCTTTTTTCAGGGCAGGGTGGAAGTTAAGGGCATACAAATCTTTAAGGCAGGGTGGGATCCGAATCCCAAGATAGGAGATAGCAGTCTTTTCCCAATGAAATGGGAGAGATTCCTGACAATGAAGAATTTCCTGTGGTGGGAGGGTGATATTCAGGGCGTGGGACTTTGTGTAGTTAATTTTTAGGTTTGAAATTGTGGATTACGCAGATTTTTATGCATTTTGGGGAGCGCATAGAACATCAGTGTTCTAGGGAAGGGGACCTGGATCCCCTTGAATATTTCTTTGGTGATCAAGCCATTGGCATAAGCGAGCTGTATGGTGTCATTGAATTCTCGGTTAAACTTGATGACAATATCTGCTGAGATCGGTTTGTACCAGGACCTATTTTCCAAGATTTCCCAGCACATATTTCTATATTTTTGCCCTTATCTGAGGGCTTGATCATCACATTGGAATTATTGCTTACATTTTTAAGGCTGTCCTATGCTTATAACTTAAATTATGTTTATGTGATTTCTGGAGGGTAGAGAGTTCAATTTCCCTCGTAGTTTGGGGTAGGAAAGTCCAAATGTTGGAATTCATATGTAGAGATGGAAACTGTATATTTTTTCTTTACTGTAGAACCTAGAGTTTTAAGTTAATTTTGGTATTGTGGAGTCTGTACCCAAAGGCCTCTCACCTCGTCAGATTCTGAAATGGCTTCCTGAGGAGCATGGCTCTCATTTTCCTCCAACAGGAGGACCAGGTCTCTTAATGCCCTAAAATCAGCCACCGTGAAATCTTTCCAGATGTCCTGATCTGCAACGTTTATTTAGTCTATGGTTGTCAAACATAAATTTGTATGTTAATTTCCTAGCAAACAAATAAAGATTTTTAATAATATCAAAAGAATTGGGCGCAGAATTGGGACAGAAACTAAGACCCAGTTGCATTGGTGTTAATTTTGGCAGCAAATTTTGTTTTAGTTTTAGTCTTAGTCTCAGGACTAAAATGGCATTATAGTTTTAGTCCCATTTTAGTCTTCTGCAATAGTTTTAGTTTTAGTCGCATTTAGTCGACTAAAACTCCAATTCATTTTAGTCGACAAAAACTCCTTTTAGTCGACTAAAACTCCTTTTAGTTGTCTAAAATCTAATGGGTGTAGTTAAATTGTAATTGTAATGCATCAATTAAGCATTTCTCTATCATTTCCAAACTCATTATTATATAGTAACTGCTGCTGGAGTGAGAAATCAAATATGTTGTTTTTTAATGGTTAGGTTTGAACATGCACTACAGAGACACAGATTTAGTCGTTATATAACGTCTTTATTTAAGTAAAAACTTTTCGTCAAGAATATTGCTGTTTTAATAAAAGGATAAAATACCCCCCCAAAAAAATAGGAACACTTTGCGTGACATTCATGTGTGCTGCTTCTTCTCAGCCAAGGGAGTGTGCGGTGTGGTGGGCCCACTCACAATTTTGCCTAAGAAGAACACAGCCATGAATAAATGGTACAAAAACATACTATTCAGGCTCCGAGAACAACTTCTCCTAAGTCCTACTCCTAACCATCTAAGAACAGTTTGGTGATGAACAGAACAAAATGTCTTTTCCAGCATGATGGAGCTCCTTACCATAAGGCAAAAGTGATAAGTAGTACTAGTAAGTAAGCGGTACTGGGAACAAAAAAAAAAATTGGGGGTCCATGGCCAGGGAAACTAGACCTTAATCCCTTTGAGAAGTAACAAGTTGAACTTGTGGTGGACTGGTGGTCATGGTCAATCCAACCTCAAGAGGCTGGTGATGAGGGTGAGGGAAAGGGAACCCAAAAAAACCCCACAATTTCTGACAAGTTGAACTTGATTGACAATGACAACATGCCAACACGATTGTCAGGCCCAGGGCAAATTGCAGCAGAGCAGAGGTCTTTAAAAAGAAGGGTCAACTAACTCAAGTCAGCACTGTGACTGCGTGACTGCAGTGCAAATATTGACTCTTTGCATTTGCAATGCATAAAATGAATGTCAATAAAAGCATTTGACACTTATGCAATGCTTTTACCGGATACAATGATCTGACACAAATGTCAGATCATTGTATCCCAGATACATCTGAGACTGACAGAAAAAGATCTAAAACACTGAAGCAGCACTAGCAGACATTGTCAAAATTATTTTGGTGTCATTTTGGCCATAGCTGTACATGTACATGCCATGGCCAACCAAGCACAGACAGCAGCACACTGCACAGGTACTGTTACTTTCTTACTACCACTTTTTATCAACTCCAGTCCTCTCTCTCTCAGCATCCAGTTTCACAATGACAAAATAGAGGTAAATATCACACTAAAAGAAAAGACGGTTGCCCTTTTTGACCGTCCATTACCGTTACTGATCTATTTTTCTTTCATTAGTGTGATATTTACCTATATTGTCAAATTTGTCAATGCTAAAAGAGAGGGTACATTGTCAGTCAACAAGTTGGTTGATAAAAAGTGGTGGTTGACTTGTTATTGTTCCAGAATACACATACTAATGACATGGCATTTGTAGCCTAAGCCTGAGCCTGTGCATTTTTCCTATGAATTTGACTGACGATTAAAACTGTTGAACTGCTGATTCTTCCTATCCAATCGCAATAACCAGAACCCACAAGTATTAGGTATGCTTCTGTAAATAGAAATACTTGAAGAGAATAATAAAACACTCCTATTTGTTTCGATTCATTTTAAGGAAAGCACTTCGTGCCAACATGACCCTTGCTCTATTCCGCCAACCTCTAGAGAGGTCACCTGTAACACTGAATACCCTCTCTGCAAAGGCTTGAGAAGCTGGCATAGCCAGCAGGTCTAATGCAAAAGGTTTTAGCTGGTGATACAAAGTGTCACTCTTTGACAGCCAAAAATCTGTTGCGGTGGTGTACTCCTCACTGATGGCAACTTGGTGCAAAAGCTCTTCCTTATATTTTCTGAACTGCTGCTCTATGCTGTTTGGGGAGATCCTCTGCTTGGGACTTCTGCGGCATTTAGAAAGAAACTGAAAGACTGGTTGCTTAGATGTGGATGCCGATGGCAGTGCTTCTTCGACTTCCTGCGATAGTTCTTCTACCACATCATCGTCAGACAATTCCTCAAGGGGTGTGTGTGGCAATGTGGATTCTCTTGCGGCATACTCCTCTGCCTTTTTAAGCAGTTATTGAATATTCTCATCCGCCACATCAACAAGGGTTTCACATACGATAGGGTTGACAAAACAAGCAGCTGCTGCAAGTGGAGAGAACATTTCGTCAGCTGGATCTAAGAATGAAGCAAAACGTTGGTTGACACTCCCTTTCATTTTCTGTGCAATTGTGGCAAGGTCTTGGTAGCTAGTGTTCTGTTTAAAGTCCTCAAGATGGCTGAGCAGATCAAAGAGGGCAGAAACAGCCAGGGACATGGACATGGTGTCACTCTGGAGGGTTTTGGTATGTTCTGCAAAAGGCAGCAGTAGGTCATGCAATGATGTGAGCTTTTGCCATTCACTAGGGAGCAAGCTGTCCCATCCCATGCTGTTTGCAATTTGGTAGACTGACTCTTTCAGTTTGAGGAGTCTTGCGATCATGTTGAATGTACTTGACCAGCGTGTGAGGCAGTCATTTAAAAGAATAAGGCCACAATGCTCCAATAGCTTCTGTGCTGCAACTGAAAACTTGCGGAAGAGGTGCACTATTGATCTTGCTTTATCCAGTATTCTCTTCACACTTGCCTCCTTATGCACCATGTGGACCACAAGTTGCAACGTAAGCACCACACATGGTGTCCGGTCCATGTCGATCTGTTGGTACCTATCAAGTGGAACACACACACAGCCCAATAAGCATAAAGTATACTATAGAAAATGTTTGTTCCATTCTATTATTTTAACACTTAACATCTTATGGGAATACTTTTACAGTACACAAGACAAATTATAGTGGAAAAATAAAAAAGGTGCACTGACTGACTGCACCACGTAGACTAGAGCAGATAGCGCTGTGCCCCCATTTCAATCATCTCATAGCCATGAGATAATTGACTGGTGACTGTCACCGTGTCAACCATGTCATCATGTAAAAGAATAAAAATGTCTCACTCACTCACTGCAGATCATCAATTTCCGTCTCAGCCTCAGAGTCACTTTCCGTCATGGGGGAGTCTTCCTCACTAGAGATGGGTGGTTCTTCTGCTGCTGCTGTGGTTTGTTTAAATGTCGCCACCATATTGCTCCCGTTGTCTGTTATTACTGTAAGGATCTTCCTCTTTGGTATGTCCCAGTCTTGCAAGCATTTGTCCACACAGGATTTGATTGACTGTGCAGTGTGTGGGTGGGATACTTGTTCAAGGGCCAACAATATGTATTCAGGTTTATGTTGTTCAACACAAAAGTAGCATGCACTTATGGCAAGGAATGAAGCTGAGAGTCCTTTTTTGGTCCACAAATCAGTGCAAATAGATACTCTCCGAGCAGCAGCCACTCTCTTTTTGAATTTTTGTTTATCATCTTCATATTGTTTGTCAATCAGATTGCTTATTTTAGTTTTCTTTGGAACAGTCAGCTTCCTATCTAGTGTCTCCATCATGCTAACAAAGTCCTCATCTTCAATCGTTCTGACTGGTAATCCGGTGCGCCCAATCCATCTTACTATAGCCTCCTCCCTGGCATGTTGTTCCTTAGAGTCAATTTTATATTTTGAAGCACCTAAAAGAGCAGTGCAAATAGTTTGCTGTGGTTGTGCACTGCCACTGGCTTGACTCAGTCCATCATTTGATGTTTTCAGTATCTGTGGGGTTGAATTCGGGGGGAAAATTAAATTTATTCTGATTTTACGTGCTCTCTCACCCCAGTGACCCTCCCCACCCACACAGTCAGTCAGCTCCAACTAAGTTGCCTCTCTATAATATACTATATGTATAGCAGAGGAACACATGGCGGTCGTTGATATTTTCTGTCACACGGTATTTGCGCAGCGGTAAACGCATTTTTTTTTTTAGGAAAAAAGGCACTTTCATGAATAAAAAAATAAATAAACAATAAAGCTCAATTGTTTCGTATAATGTGAAAGATCAGATGATGTTACGTGGAGTAAATACCAAACATGACTCGTGTAATAATGGCGAATTGGCGACAAACTACACTACTGTACCTAAACATCTACATCTTAAAAAATGCATTATGCAGGGGCCACTTACGTTTTCAGCTCGTGGGGGACGCTTTAAAAAAACGAATTCTTATTCATTTTTTTATTTTATATTGTCACATGTTGCTGTGCTTACCTTTTTATGAATTTCAGGATGAGTTGTCCGCAAATGACGCTTCAAATTTGTTGTATTTTTACCAGCTAGTGTCGCTCCACATGGTTTGCAAAGAGTCTTGTTGTCCTTAACATAAAATGTAAAATACAGCCATAGATCTTCTCTTCTCTTTCTACCAGTGATAATCACAGCCGACATTCCTGTATAGTAATAGTTTGGACTTTGGAGTCTTGGATATTGTATGGTGGGGGGGGGGGAGCCTGTATGTGGCAGTGCTCTCTCGACGGTGTTCTCTGAGTAGAGTAGAGTAGGCCTGTAAAATTAGGAAATAAATGGCATGCAGTCAGTACAGTACACATTCTGCCTGGATGTTGGTCTGACTCTGAGGGGATGGCCTATAATGGACAGTGAGACATATATTGCAAAAAGGCCTGGAATGGATGCCAGTGCCACTCCACTGAGCAGCAGAATTTCATCACACAACAAGTGGTCGTCTAAGGGCAGTAGTACTGTACTAACTAGTAGTAGTGGGTCAGGGGAGGGGGAGGCCTCAGGCCTGTTGTACGTACCACAATTTGTGTAACTCTGATGTGATGTCTGTACTCTGTTTTCTCTGCCTCTCTGGGTGGGAGAAGAGTGGCGGGTGGAGTCGGAGTAGTCGGGAGTCGGGAGCGGGACTCTGTCTGGAGACTCGGAGTGCTTTCTCTGTCTGTGTCCTGTCTGTGTCCTCACGCGGGCAGCCTCGCCTCACCACTGGCGTCGGACTCTTCTTACGGTGTCGCTGGGCGCGCGGATTGCGTAAGTAGGCGGAGCTCCGTAAGTTGCTAAACGTCCCTCCTTCCCATTTTCGTCTCGTTGTCGTCCGATAACGAAAACTGATCAAATTTTCATCATAGTTTTCGTCAGAGGACGAAAACGTGCTGTACTTTTCGTTCCGTTTTCGTCACTTTAAAATTGCCGCTGACGAAATCGTTGACGAAAACGTTTTCGTTGACGAAATTAACACTGCCCAGTTGTAGCAGTTCAGTTTCCTCTGGGCTTAAGGAATAAGACGATAAATTAATAACCTCTCATTGTAAATGATCAGAAGTTGTGATGTTATTAGTCTGTGAGGATAGATCTGTGGGAGGGCATTGGGAAGGAACATTAGCTGTCATGTTGGTCGTAATTTGTCTAGGCTCATTATTAGGAAAAAAATGGTCTATACGTAATTTCTTAGAGTCCTTTCTGATTGCTCCCGCCGCTGCTAGACTGGCTGATCGTGTTGAAACAACAGTCTGTGCACAATCAATAATACTGGATCTAGTGTCCACTTCAGTGGTGGAAGTCAAGGGTAAAGAATTGACGGGATTGTCAGGGAGAACACCCGGTAAAGGGGTACCTGAAACCACAGGAATCCCTTTGTCTCCCGGGGAGGTGAGGTCACGTCGTGATTGATCTTTGGGATTCATGTAATTAAGTAGGTTCATCTACTGGTCGTTTGTCAGTACCTGCCTGGTGACCGCCACGAGTTTGTTGCCTTCTCCTTGTACCATGACCTCTATTACGTCCCCGCTCGTAGGCCCGTGAACTCTGTGAAACATAAGAGTTAGTCGAAGAGTCTGAGTCATCGGTTCTATCTTTTGATCTATTTCCAAAATTTCTTTGTTGGCCGTTATTATTGCAACCCCCCCCCGTTGACCAATTGTAAGCATATTTGCTTGCAAAGGCTAGTTTGTCCCTGGACATCTTATCTTCCTTCTTAGTCAAAAGATCTTTCGTAAAGGTCTGAATATGTTCTTTGAGGCGTGCATCATAGACCCCAAAGTCAGGATTGTGTAAAACTGAGGCATTATCATCATACACTCTTTTGATTTTGCAGTCCACTAGCTTCAGTTCTTTCATGTAATATTTAACCATGAGTTACATCATTGTTCTGGAACAATTTTGAAGATTAAATTCCCATCGGGACCTCAGGTCAGGATCAAGAGCCAAAATATTGGGAAAGACCTGCACCCTGAGGCCCTTGGGGTTTAAACCTTCAGCTATATATTGTTCAAAGTATATAATATGCCAAAAAAGACTGGCTTTGCGTTCAAATGTTTGTATGAGTTTCTGATACACTATCTCCAATTCCACATCCTTACCCTTTGTTGCAGAGCATGTCTGCTTAATGCCCAACATTGTCGGCTGAAAAAGAAGACATTCTTCTTATATCCATTTTCTCTATATGTGACTTTTGAAGTCTTTTATACCGTCTACTCGAAAATTACAGGTAGCCATCTCCATGTGTACCTTCCCCCTTTTTTTTTTTTTAACTGTCCAATTTGACTTTGGACTAGATGTTAATTATATCTGTATTATTTTAGCTTGTGTCCTCGTTTCTGCTTCGCCCAGCATTGCACTTTCTTTGCACCTTCTTTGCGTGGCTTGTATTCTCTCCTTTATTGGATGTCTGGCTTGGCTATATGCTAACCTAGAAACAAATTTGTAAGGTATTTATTTTTTGAAAATAGTTTTTTTTTTATTGTATGTATGTACATGCATTTGGTTTCCCACACAGGGGTTCTTCTCCCAAAAAACATCAACACATGAAAATGCCAATCCACCTGGCTCTTAAGGCTCGCTCAGCCTTGGGTGCAGTTCCTTGCTGCACAGGCCCACTCCTGGCCTCCAGGAAGGGCTCTCCTGACACTCCAGGCTTCCACACTCCTCCAAGATTTACAGTCTCCTCTGGTCCCCAAGACTCTCTCTTCCAGTTGTCTCAGCTATAGTCTCCCCGACTCTCTCAGCTGGCCCAACCCTCTCAGCCTACTGACCTGGAACCTCTCCCACATGGAGAACCGTCTTAAGGATGTTGCCTGAGTTCTTTATCAGTAGCCCACTTCCCTCCAGCAACTGCTGTATCACCAACTCCTTTCCCACACACACTGAGCTATCTTCAGCTCTGCCTTTTAACGAGTGTGTGCACCTGGACACACACAACCTGCAGAGCTCCTGGAAAATCCGGACACATGACTGAAGACTCCATCCCTCCCAATGCTCTTTGAAGTCTTCAAGTTTCCAGCCCCAATCCAGGCTTACAAAATCCAGAGAAAACTTAAAGCATAGTTTTCTCTGCTCAGCAATCTTTTGCTGGAACTTCTCAAATTGCATCTTTGAGAGTCCTGTGTCCATTTTAAACACATTTTCACAAAGACAGGGGCTCTCACTCTCACATATCCCCCCCCCTTTGTTTCAATCCAGAGGGAGGAACACCAGCACACATCATCAGGGTTGGAACACCTCTGTGCAGGCTGTCAGCCGCGTAGGCCCAACCCTTTTTTGGGTGCGTTTCCAGGTAAGTCCTTCCTTCACTCTCCATGGGATACCACTGATTTCTATCCTATGTTTTTTTCCTCTTCTGGGGTTCCTGAGCTTATTTGCTTTTCTCTGGGGAACTCTGCCTTCCCTAATACCCTCACTTTCTTGATATAGGGGACCTGTTCCTAATACTTTGCCTGATGGGGAACCACCTTTTCCTTCACCGATACCAGTTTTTCCCATCACAACAGGTTTTTTTGGTTTAACAACTTTTCTGAGGTTACCCACGGCAATTAAACCCTTGTTGTTATCAGTACCAACCAGTGACAGACCACAAATTCTGATGTTGCCACTTCCAATACCATCAGTGCTTCCCCCCCAGTGTCTCCGGGTACTTTAATTTGAACCTTTGTGCGAATGACATGAAAAATCTCTGCTACGTCTATTTCGGTCCCTTCCTTCACGTGAGGTCTAGTGGGTGAGGCAGTGTCCATGCCCTCTGCTGACCACTGCTCAGCCACACTTTGGACCGCACCAGCAGAACTTTTCCTAGTCACCGCATCAGGCGGAGAGACCTCTGATGTTTTCAAACGTTCTCCTGAGCGCCTTCCATCCAAACCGGTAACTGGAAGCACCCTCTCAGAGAACCTTGAGACCATTTGCCACACTGCTAATAAATATAGTACCAACCAGTTCCTCTCGTGATTAACATCAAGCATGGCTTGTACTACTTGGCTCTACCTACTGGTACTACGCAGTACCACCTTGTCCGACCATGGTGGAGACACCCAGGTGTACAGCAAATGTGTTTTTTGGACTTCAAGAATTTTCAACAACACATTTGTCATCTTAATGCGATCCACATCTACATACAAGACCTTTTTGGGACTTTTCCCTTATCAATGATGTGGAGGGGCTCATCCACTGAAGCTGGAAAGGTAGGGACATTTACAGTGACCTCCACCTCACTGGCGGTATCGGTCTTCACAGCCTGGTGCTCAACTGGAGCGTTGTCAGATGTGCGTCTCATATTTACCCTCTCTGACCTGGAACCTCTCCCACATGGAGAACCGTCTTAAGGATGTTGCCTGAGTACTTTATCAGTAGCCCACTTCCCTCCAGCAACTGCTGTATCACCAACTCCTTTCCCACACACACTGAGCTATCTTCAGCTCTGCCTTTTAATGAGTGTGTGCACCTGGACACACACAACCTGCAGAGCTCCTGGAAAACCCGGACACATGACTGAAGACTCCATCCCTTCCAATGCTCTTTGAAGTCTTCACGTTTCCAGCCCCAATCCAGGCTTACAAAATCCAGAGAAAACTTAAAGCATAGTTTTCTCTGCTCAGCAATCTTTTGCTGGAACTTCTCAAATTGCTTCTTTGAGAGTCCTGTGTCCATTTTAAACACATTTTCACTAAGACAGGGGCTCTCACTCTCACAGTATATATATATATTTTTTTTCTCTGTTATGTCATTCATGTTTTCTCACACCTATTTTTGGTTTTCTGGCCTTTCTTCAATGCCTATTTAAATGAATGTGTCAATATATTTTTTTACAAATCAATGTCTTTGTTTTTATCTATAGAGTGAGATCCCTTTCTTGCCTCTACAATTTCTGTTTTCCTGAATTTGCGTCCTGAGAAGCCCTCAAGGCGGAACACGTTGATGCATTCGGCTTCTCGTCATTTATATGTATTCATATGTATGATTTTTAACTCTTGAATTGTCCTTGTATCCTATGTCATAAATGTGGTTCTCTTCTTCTATTAAAGTGGAGTTCCACCCTCTTTTTCAACTTTGTTGGATCCTCTTTGTTACTGTCCCCTTAAGAATAAATGGCATATTATTTTTTTTATTTTTTTATACTCACTGTTTTATTGATCTTTATTTGTTTCTCCGGCCGCGGCGCTGAAGCCTCCTTGCGTCATCCAGTGACCGCTATGCCTCCTGGGAGATCTTTGTCACCAGTCCCAGGAGGCCCTGGACGTAGCATCGCTTTCCTATTGTCATCCAGGCACGCCCATCCTGCCCTCCCTCGGTCCGCCTGGTGTGTGTGTCCTTCATCCTCCGCTCCTCCCTCCCTACCCAGCGAGCCAGCGTACAGGCTCTTGCAGGTACGAATCCTGTAATGAAGCCTGTGCCGTCCTGGACACCACCCATCCCCCGCCGACACCGCTGCAAGCAAGTTTCAGCAGTGTGGAGGACAGAGCGAGGAGTAGAAGCAGAAGTGACATTCACCCCACCAGAGCTCCATCACAGACATCAGAGCTGTATGGGGATTTCTTCCTCCTCTGCTACTCTGAGTCACCCCTTCCTCTCTGCACTGTGACCCGAGCTGCTGTGTACGGCTCTCTGGATGTCTTCACTCAGTCACTACACACCATTCACCTAAGAGGGAGGAGGGGGGAAGCTGTCTGCAGTGTTCCTACCCAGTGGTTTCTTTCTACTAGATGGGGGCGAGCAAGGTCCCCTCTTATCAACCCCCCTCAGTCCTCACAGCTGGTGTTTTTTTTTTTTACTGGAGGGGGATGAAGGAGAGTCTGTTCCTGAATGTTGGTCCCCCTTACCATCCCATTCATTCCTCCTAGCTGGGGGTCTTATTTAACTGCAGGTAGGTCCCCTCTTATCAACCCCCCTTCAGTCCTCCCAGCTGGGGGTCTTTAACTGGTGGGGGAGGGAGGGGACTTCCTATCTTCCTGGATGGGGGTCCCCTCTTTTCACCCCCTGCAGTCCTCCTAGCTGGGGGTCTTCTTTATCTGGAGGGGGGAGAGAGGAGAATTCCTGGATGAGGGTCCCATTTGATCACCCCCCTGTATTACTCCTAGCTGCAAGTCTTCCTTATCTAGAGGGGAGTTCCTGTATTCCTGGATGGAGGTTACCTTCTGATCACCCCCCTGCAGTCATATTATCGAGGGGTCCCTTTAACTGGAGGGAGAGGGGTTCCTGTTTATCTGGATGGGGGACCCATATCATCACCACCCTGGGTGACTGACCTGGGGGATTACATTGGGGGACGGACTGACCTGGGGGGATTACACTGGGGGACGGAATGACCTGGGGGATTACACTGGGGGACGGACTGACCTGGGGGGATTACACTGGGGGACACACTGACCTGGGGGGATTACACTGGGGGACGGACTGACCTGGGGGGATTACACTGGGGGACAGACTGACCTGGGGGGATTACACTGGGGGACGGACTGACCTGGGGGAATTACACTGGGGGACGGATTGACCTGGGGGGATTACACTGGGGGACGGACTGACCTGGGGGGATTACACTGGGGGACGGACTGACCTGGGGGGATTACACTGGGGGATGGACTGACCTGGGGGATTACACTGGGGGACACATTGACCTGGGGGGATTACACTGGGGGACGGACTGACCTGGGGGGATTACACTGGGGGACGGACTGACCTGGGGGGATTACACTGGGGGACGGACTGACCTGGGGGATTACACTGGGGGACGGACTGACCTGGGGTGATTACACTGGGGGACGGACTGACCTGGGGGGATTACACTGGGGGACGCACTGACCTGGGGGGATTACACTGGGGGACGCACTGACCTGGGGGGATTACACTGGGGGATGGACTGACCTGGGGGGATTACACTGGGGGACGGACTGACCTGGGGGGGATTACACTGGGGGACACACTGACCTGGGGGGATTACACTGGAGGATGGACTGACCTGGGGGGATTACACAGGGGGACGGACTGACCTGGGGGGATTACACTGGGGGGCGGACTGACCTGGGGGGATTACACTGGGGGACGGACTGACTTGAGGGGATGTACTGGGTGACAGACTAACCTTTTGGACACAGCTTTACAGCTCTTCTTGGGGCACCCAAAGGTGTCCCAATTATTTTACAAACCTATAGGGTATACTGTAAAAAATAAATAAAAAATTGCAGTGTGCCGCTAAAGTGTTCGGGTTTGGCTTAATGAAAAGTTGGCAACCCTATACAAGCTCCCCTCGTACATCACAGTTTATAAAGAGGCAGCGGCAGTGAGTGCAGTGCACAGGAGGTGGGGGAGGTTAATCTCTAGCAGCAGAGAGCCGGTGGAGGAAGCAGATATCGTGCAGCAGTGGCACCGAGAAAGTCTGCAAGTTACAACACACACAGGGGTTGGGGGCATGGACACTTACTGTGTGCTCTTTTGGTCATGATGAGTGAGATCTGCAGGACTTCCACACACAGCAAACCCTATCCCATCCCCACCCTATCCCACCCCATCCTACCCCTCCCATCCCCATCCTACCCCACCCCATCCCATCCCCATCCTACCCCTCCCCATCCCCATCCTACCCCATCCCATCCCATCCTACCCCACCCCATCCCATCCTACCCCACCCCATCCCCATCCCACCCCATCCCCATCCTAACCCACCCCATCCCATCCCATCCTACCCCACCCCATCCCATCCTACCCCTCCCTACCCCATCCCTATCCTACACCACCCCATCCTATCCCACTCCATCCCATCCTACCCCACCCCATCCCATCCTACCCCATCCCCATCCCATCCTACCCCTCCCCACCCCATCCCCATCCTACCCCACCCCATCCCATCCCCATCCTACCACTCCCCACCCCATCCCATCCCAGGGCCTTCTCGTCCCTCATCCCTCACCTTCGGCCTTCTCATCCCTCACCTTCAGCCTTCTCATCCCTCACCTTTGGCCTTCTCGTCCCTCACCTTTGGCCTTCTCGTCCCTCATCCCTCACCTTCGGCCTTCTCGTCCCTCATCCCTCAACTTTGGCCTTCTCGTCCCTCATCCCTCAACTTCGGCCTTCTCGTCCCTCATCCCGAACCTTCGGCATTCTCGTCCCTCATCCCTCATCTTCAAATACAGAAATCTGCTGCTAAAGGTAAGAGCTTTAAAAATATCCTAATTTTAAACTAAATCATTTGTTTCTGTGCAGATATATCTACATGATAAGATTATAATTTATATATCTGCACAGAAACAAATGATTTCGTTTACAATTAGGATATTTTTAAAGCTCTTACCTTTAGCAGCAGATTTCTGTATTTCTAGAATAATATTGCTTATGTTTACATAAATAGGGGGCGGCAACTTGCTATGAAACTGGAGAGAAAATATAACATGAAACTGAAACCGATTACACTGCTTGTGCGAGATTTGCAAGCCTGATATCCAGGAATAGGGATGAGCTTCGAGTTCGAGTCGAACTCATGTTCGACTCGAACATTGCCTGTTCGCCCGTTCGCCGAACAGCGAACAAATTGGGGTGTTCGCGGCAAATTCGAAAAATCTATGGGAGAAATCTAAAGTGTTAATTATAAAGGCTAATATGCAAGTTATTGTCCTAAAAAGTGTTTGGGGACCGGGGTCCTGCCCCAGGGGACATGTATCAATGCAAAAAGAAGTTTTAAAAACTGCCGTTTTTTCGGGAGCAGAGATTTTAATAATGCTTAAAATGAAAAAATAAAAGTGAAATATTCCTTTAAATTTCGTACCTGGGGGGTGTGTATGATATGCATGTGAAGTGGCGCATGTTTCCCGTGCTTAGAACTGTCCCTGCAAAAAATGTCATTTTTGAAAGAAAAAAAGTATTTTAAAACTGACTCGCGGCTATTAATGAATTGTCGGCTCCCGGCAATACATACAAAAGTCATTGATAGAAAAAAAAAAAGCGTGGGGGTTCCCCAGAATTCAATTACCAGGCCCTTCAGGTCTGGAATGGATATTAAGGGGAACCCCGCCGCAAATTTAAAAAAAAATTGACGTGGGGTTCCCCCAAATATCCATTCCAGGCCCTTCAGATCTGGCATGGATTTTAAGGGGAACTCCACCCCAAATTAAAAAAAAAATGGCGTGGAGTCCCCCTAAAAATCCATACCAGACCCCTTATCCGAGCACGCAACCTGGCCGGCCGCAGGGGAAAAGGGGGGGACGAGAGAGCGGCCCCCCCTCCCTCCTGAACCGTACCAAGCCACATGCCCTCAACATGGGGAGGATGTCCATGTTGATGGGGACAAGGGCCTCATCCCCACAACCCTTGCCCGGTGGTTGTGGGGGTCTGCGGGCGGGGGGCTTATCGGAATCTGGAAGACCCCTTTAACAAAGGGGACCCCCAGATCCCGGCCCCCCCCATGTGAATTGGTAAGGGGTACGTTGTACCCCTACCATTTCACGAAGAAAGCGTAAACAAATGTTTAAAAAAACACACAAACACCTTGAAAAAGTCCTTTATTAAAAAAAAAAAAAAAAAAAAAAACATTCCAGCGGTGAAATCCAGTGTCCCGCGGCGATCCCGATGTCCAGCGCTGTCCTTCATTGGTTGTGCCTGAGCGGACCTGATGGGGAACTCCCTCTCAGTATTTTAAATGTATAGACCCGCCCCTTCTAAAGTTCCCCATCAGGTCCGCTCCCTCGGTATGTCGGACCCGCCTACGTCATTGGCTCGAGCGGGGAACTTCCTTCACTGTGTAATTTAAATTTACATAGTGAAGGAAGTTCCCCGCTCAAGCCAATGACGTAGGCGGGTCTGACATACCGAGGGGGCGGCCCTGATGGGGGACTGCTCTCACTTTGGTAATACATGTATAGACCCGCCCCTTCTCATGTTCCGCATCTGGTCCGCTGAGCGGACCTGATGGGGAACTTTAGAAGGGGCGGGTCTATACATTTAAAATACTGAGAGGGAGTTCCCCATCAGGTCCGCTCAGGCACAACCAATGAAGGACAGCGCTGGACATCGGGATCGCCGCGGGACACTGGATTTCACCGCTGGAATGTTTTTGTTTTTTTTTAAATAAAGGACTTTTTCAAGGTGTTTGTGTGTTTTTTTAAACATTTTTTTACGCTTTCTTCGTGAAATGGTAGGGGTACAATGCACCCCTTACCAATTCACATAGGGGGGGCCGGGATCTGGGGGTCACCTTTGTTAAAGGGGTCTTCCAGATTCCGATAAGCCCCCCGCCCGCAGACCCCCACAACCACCGGGCAAGGGTTGTGGGGATGAGGCCCTTGTCCCCATCAACATGGGGACATCCTCCCCATGTTGAGGGCATGTGGCCTGGTACGGTTCAGGAGGGAGGGGGGGCCGCTCTCTCGTCCCCCCCTTTTCCCCTGCGGCCGGCCAGGTTGCGTGCTCGGATAAGGGGTCTGGTATGGATTTTTAGGGGGACTCCACACCATTTTTTTTTTAAATTTGGGGTGGAGTTCCCCTTAAAATCCATGCCAGATCTGAAGGGCCTGGAATGGATATTTGGGGGAACCCCACGTCAATTTTTTTTTTTAATTTGCGGCAGGGTTCCCCTTAATATCCATTCCAGACCTGAAGGGCCTGGTAATTGAATTCTGGGGAACACCCACGCTTTTTTTTTTTTTTTATCAATGACTTTTGTATGTATTGCCGGGAGCTGACAATTCATTAATAGCCGCGAGTCAGTTTTAAATGCATTTTTTTCTTTCAAAAATGACTTTTTTTGCAGGGACAGTTCTAAGCACAGGAAACATGCACCACTTCACATGCATATCATACACACCCCCCAGGTACGAAATTTAAAGGAATATTTCACTTTTATTTTTTCATTTTAAGCATTATTAAAATCACTGCTCCCAAAAAAACGGCCGTTTTTAAAACTTCTTTTTGCATTGATACATGTCCCCTGGGGCAGGACCCGGGTCCCCAAACACTTTTTAGGACAATAACTTGCATATTAGCCTTTATAATTAACACTTTAGATTTCGAACGTTCGAGTCCATTGTATTTAATAGGGTTCTAAAGTTTACACAAACATTTTGTCTGTTCGCAGGTTCTGGTGCGAACCGAACAGGGGGGTGTTCGGCTCATCCCTGTCCAGGAAGAGATACAGCCTGGCTTCAGATGCCCAGACTTAAAATGGCCACGGTTTATTTCTAGTTTATAAACTATCTAAATGCTGTAATAACC
Organism: Rana muscosa; assembly: GCA_029206835.1. Lineage (NCBI taxonomy): Eukaryota > Metazoa > Chordata > Amphibia > Anura > Ranidae > Rana > Rana muscosa. The sequence continues at coordinate 713,187,694 of CM055117.1, read as the reverse complement.
TAACAAAACGGACCTTAGTTTACAGACTAACTTTACTAGAATACATTAAAATTGTGTATTCTAGGGGTATTTTTATTTAAAAAGTGTAATTTCGGCCGGAACACCACTTTAAACATTTATATATATTTTTTACACATCTCTATGGTTTACTGTGCCGCTGAAAGTCCGATTAGGGCCCATACCCCTATTTTTTTTTCTCGATCACATTATTTATGGACGTTGGCAATGTGAGTGCTACTTTTCTATTTATATCCTTTCTCTTAAAATCGTGGCTACGTGTCTTTAGGGACCTTGGATAATAATTCAAAAAGGGATACCCAGTCTGATGTCTACCATTGTAGAAGAATAAAAAAACTCATATCTGAGGTAAGATGTCTATGCTACCATGACAAAGTCTAAATGTATTTAAATGTTAAAATGATGCAGGGCCTGTTAGATGACCAGACAAAAATGTATGCTTTAAAAACATATGGTCTATGGTACTGTTAACAGAACTGCTTCCAGCTGGCCAGGTCCATACTCCATACGGACTTCACAGTCCTCATATTCCTCCTTGTGTTATAAGTTCATGGTCACTTTAGTCACTTATATCAGAATTGTTCAGCAGACTCTGCTGAACAAAACAATACCTCTGATTAGCTGATCAGAGCTACTCCCCCATAAAGGTGCACACCCATGCCATTGCCGCCGCTAGTACACTGACATTTCTCCCTGCTTTAATCTAAAATACACCCCTTCCCCGCCTCACTAGTCCCTGAAGCACCTCACTAACTCTCTACACTATCCCCCCCCCACACTCCTGCACCGATTCAGCTCACCCCTGCCCCCCGCGACACCGATCCTCCCCCGCAGCTTGCGTCTTCCCTCCTCTGCCCTCCCGCCAGATTATATGCTGCAGGGGTGGCACAGAGTGAAAGCTTTATCCCCCGTCAGCACTCTGACCGTGTTTCCCTGCATCCCTGATCTCCTGGGACCCTTTCCACACTGCAGCCAGCCGCTCTTCTTCTTCTTCTGACAGCTCAATGTCAGTATGGAGAGCAGGAGGGTGCTGGAAGCCCCCTTCCTTTCCTAGAGGAACGTAGTGAGAGATCAGTACCGATCGCTCCTATGTTTAGCTGTCACGGTGGCATAGTAAATATTCCATAAGCATTGCAACATTGCATTCATAAGCATTACAGCTGAGCCTGCAGAGAAAGGGACTGAAAAAATTTAAATAATCATCATAGTAAAGGTAGATTTAGACATGGGTCTAAATTGCCTGAGGATAAGCTCCAGAGGCTACTGACAAGCAGTGATGAAGCGATGCAATGCCTTCTCCCCGCCTGTTTAAACCCTATTTTTGCCAACATTTGCAAAGCTTCCCCGTTAATTTGAATGTGTAGCTTTCGGTAGGCGGCATCGCTACAAGTCAGGTCAACTTTGCCATGGCGCAAAGCATCGCATGCATGTGAACACCCCCATCTGCTGCCTATTGCAGCTTGAGGGTTGTGATTGGTGGGTGGCAGAAATGCAGCTCAGCCACGCATTATTACCGCCCCCCAACCAAAAGTCTAAACAAGGCCTAAGACCTTGATCATGTGGGGAATCCTACTACTGGGCCGTGTTTAGCTGCAGAGGGATGCACAGGTCTTCTGTGCATCTCCATGCAGGCAGTCCCATTAATGTCAATTGGGACACAGCAGCTGCATGGGAATACACAGGTGTTTCGTGCATTCCCATGAAGGCAGTCCTAAACATGTCAATTGAGACGCAGCTGAGCTCATGACATCCGTGTGGGTGCATGTCTCTGAACTCACACTGTTTGCGTTAGGTCCATGCAACTACACCCACATGGATGCCAGATCTGTCCTTGTAGCTGCTGCATCCCATTTGACATGAATAGGATTGCCTGCACAGGGATGCACACCCCACTGAACGAGGCCTTAGTAGGAATTTAGCAGGAATTAAGTATGTTATATTGTGCTTATGTGTTCAAAAAAAACATTTGCGCAAAAATCGCAGGGCCTTAAAACTCAGTAGCGCCTTCTTTTTATTCTACTGGTCGTGTGCTTTTCTTAAAATATGTGGTTTGGGGGATCTTTTACAAACTCTGAAAGCTGTAAGTGAAAAACTAAAACCTCCAGATTTTTTGAGAAATTTTTGGTTACATTCGAATTTCACCATTTTTCAAAAAGGCGCAACTTAAAATTCTCAAATATTTGTTATTTATTAACTCAACACAGGTTAAGCTTTTATATTTAGTAGGAATTTAGTAGGAATTTTGTCAAATTTGCTTTGTTTTTATCTGCTAATAATGATTTTAGTGTATTTTTTGTGAAAGTATTGTTTTGATCAACATTTTTGCAAATATCACGATGCCTTAAAAATCAGTAGCACCTTCTTTTGATTCTAGAGGTCATATGGTTTCAAAAAATATATGGTTTGGGGGGTCTTTCACAAATTCTGAAAGCTGTAAAGGATAAATGAAAACCTTTTTTGAGAAATTTGGATGTTTACGTTTTTGCATATGTTTTTACCATTTAGCAAAAAGGCGCAATTTAACCACTTCAGCCCCGGAGGATTTGGCTGCCAAATGACCAGGCCACTTTTTGCGATTCGCCACTGCGTCGCATTGACAATTGCGCTGTCGTGCGACGTGGCTCCCAAACAAAATTGATGTCCTTTTTTCCCCACAAATAGAGCTTTCTTTTGGTGGTATTTGATCATCTCTGCGGTTTTTATTTTTTGCGATATAAACAAAAATAGAGCAACCATTTTGAAAAAAATGCAATATTTTTTATTTTTGCTATAATAAATATCCCCAAAAAATATATATAAAAAACATTTTTTTTCCTCAGTTTAGGCTGATATGTATTCTTCTACATATTTTTGGTAAAAATCGCAATAAGCGTATATTGATTGGTTTGCACAAAAATTATAGCGTCTACAAAATAGGGGGTAGTTTTATGGCATTTTTATTATTATTATTTTTTTTTTACTAGTTATGGCAGCGATCTGCAATTTTTATCATGACTGCGACATTATGGCGGACACATCGGACACTTTTGACGCTATTTTGAGACCATTGTAATTTATAAAGCGATCAGTGCTATAAAAATGCACTGATTACTGTGTAAATGACATTGGCAGGGAAGGGGTTAACCAGTAGGGGGCAGGGAAGGGGTTAAGTGTGTCCTAGGGAGTGATTCTAACTGTGTAGGGGCTGGGCTTTCTGTGACACGACACTGATCGCTGCTCCTGATGAGAGGGAACAGACGATTAATGTCCTGTCACTAGGCAGAACAGGGAGATGCCTTGTTTACACAGGCATCACCCTGTTCTGCCTCTCCGTGACACGATCGCGGGACACCTAGGCGGCAGATTCAAAGCAACGTACCTGTACGTTGCTTTGCCTGCCCGTGCCATTCTGCCGACGTATATCTATGTGAGGCAGCCGGCAAGCGGTTAAAAGTTACAAATATTTGTTCTTTATTAACTCAATATAGGTTAAGCTTTTATATTTAGTAAGAATTTAGCAGGCATTTTGTAAAATTAGCTGTGTTTTTGTTCTGGTAATAATGGTTTTAGTGTATTTTTAGCAAAAAAATATGTTTTGATAAACATTTGGGCAAATATCACAGGGCTTTAAAAATCAGTAGCACCTTCATTTTATTTTTAAATATATGGTTGGGGGGGGGGGGGTGTCTTTTACAAATTCTTAAAGCTGTAAGAAAAATTTAAACTTTGAGATTTTTACAGAAATTTGAATATTTTCATTTTTGCATGTTCGATTTTCACCATTTTGCAAAAAGGTGCAATGTAAAAATTACAAATATTTGTTATTTATTAACTCTATACAGGTTAAGCTTTTATATTTAGTAGGGATTTAGCAAAAAAATATTGTTTTGATAAACATTTGCACAAATATTATCTGGCCTAAAAATCAGTAGCACCTTCTTTTTATACTCCTGGTCCTGTGCTTTCAGAAAATATATGGTTTGGGGGGTCTTTTACAAACTTTGAAAGCTGTAAGTAAAAAATAAAAAAGCAGAGGAAAAATTGCAAAAATGTTTTGGCCAGCTGAGTTTAAAAGTGGAGCGTAGAGCCTTGCAGCGAAAAGTTTAAACCACCATACTAATTATTTACGCAACACAATTTCCACCCTTTCAAAACAGAAACAAAAATATCATTACAGGTTTGTTAGGTTTTAATGCATTTTAGTTTATATCACACACACATCATTGTACAATGTACATTTCATATACACATTATATTAGACCAAAATCTAGTACATTCTCTTTTTACACTAACCCCCTCTCAAAGATCATGACATGTAAATCATGTACATCAACATCAGGGAAAAGCAACATCTCATTTTAAGATAAGTGTATTATAACTAACATTTTAGTTTGACTAGGGGATCTTCACACTGGGATGATTGAAAAATCATATGTCAAGTAAATGAAAACTATACAGCTATCAAAATGATACAACTTGTCAAACAGTCTTCTCAACTGACACTTTTTAAGCATTAGTACTGTCTATATTAGCTGTCTTTCTGACAGTAAATTGCAGGGTGCTCAGATGAAGAGTATTAAGACTTCATACTTTTTCTAACAGTTCTAAACAAACTTCTTTAGAGCTTGTGAGGTTAAACACTGGCTTGTTAGATGTCTAACTGCTTGTCTAGTCAGTAGAGGACAGAATCTTGGCAGATCCTACCTCCTTTTGAGATGATGTGTAACAACTGAGAAGGTTAAAGAAACTGTGTAAAAGGTAAAGTATCATTTATTTTAGTACTATTGTAGAGCTTAGATGTTGATTGATATTACATTTTCAAAGAGATTTTTAATGTGAATGGTAACTCTCATAAGACTTTTAATAAGTACTATGTTCAGCTATAAATTTAGAAGAACGTAAAGGCTTTTTGTATTGCACAGGAAGGTTGCTCTTAAGTAGCTTTTGAAGTATATTTGTTCTATTTGTTCCTACTATTGATGAACTACACTAAGGGTATTTCTGCTTTATTGTCGGAAGTGGTTAACTGTTAAGAATTAAATAATGAGTATATATTTTTTACTAAAAATCAGCCTAAGGCAGGGCAACTTTTGGTTTTGATAGAGTAGGGACATTCAGCGTATTGTAACGATCCAGGGTGATTATGCTCAAGTGGTGTATGTGTTTTAAGGAATACCGGTCAGTCCAGACTGTATTTTTAAGGGCGTGGCAGCCTAATTTTATTTAAACTAAACAAACTTAACAGAAAATCTTCCCTCGCAGGGGGTTCTACCATCATTGTATAACAGAAAACTTCAGCCTCCTGCCTCACTCACTCTTACTTAATCAAACTCCCTCCTGGAGCTTAGCTTCGTGCTGCTTGGTCACTAAGACTGCCACCTGCAGCCTTAGACTCCTAGAGACTGCCTGTCTCTCTCTCGTGGAGACGTCTCCACCTGAAAGCCCTCCCGACTGCCTGTAGGGTGGAGCTGTTCCCAAGTGCGAGCCCTGAGCTCTCTTCCTGAGGGGAATATAAACCCAGCCCACAGGTGTGCAATCATCATGCCTGTCTTTTCAAAAATCAGGCTGAATGTGCTAATACACATCGTTACCTGAGGTCGCCTCTCCACAGTATGTTATGTTGTTTGGGCCCCTGCTGGTAAGATCTCCTAGTACTTCCAGTTCTACTCTCAGCAGTCAGTTGGAAATTCCTCTCGATAGGAACTAACATTAAAACAAGTGCTTACAAAAATTGTCTTTTCTCAATCTACCTGAAACGAAAATATATGTGGGTTGGCACAATATAAATTTTTTTTTACAAAAATTATTTACAAAAAACAAACTAATATTAACCTCTCTTCACTGCAATTATTCGTTTAAAGTGTAAATCCACTTTTGTTGTGAAAAAAAAACATTCCCCTCTAGGCAACGCTGTATCCTGGCCTAGGCCAACAAGGCCCAGGCCTAGGGCAGCACTTTGCAAGGGGGCAGCACGGAAAGAGTCCCCGCCGGCTTGTGCTACACTGTTAGTGTAACGCAAGCTGCTTCTAATTTTGACTGTCCTATCAGCCTGGACCACAAACCTTCCTCACTGTGCTATATGTTTTCTGCTGCACCATTGGCATGGTTATATCTTCTTAGTCCTCTCCATTAAATTATCAGAAATTTGTGCTTAAAGTAGAACTATAGGCAACACTTTTTTTTTTTTTCCATTTTGGATAGAGTAAGGGAGGGTTATAGCCCCTGTCAGTTTATTTTTTTTACCATCCCTGTCCCATTGCAGAGATATCCCTTCACTCCCTGCCCCATTGCCAAACAGAAAGTGAGAGGAAATCTATGCAAATTAAGGGAATCCATTGCCCCCCCCCCCCCCCAGGCCCTAAGAACTAGTGTCCCCACTCGAAAATTTCAGGGTGGACCTTAAACAGAAAGGGGTGTGGCCTTGACAGGAAGAGGTGGGTCATATTTAAATTAGGGGGTCACGAGTTTAGTCAGGCCTAGGGCAGCACAAATCCTAAATACACTACTGCCTCTAGGTGATCTATGTGCAAGGATTTTACCTAACCTTGTTTCAGATTTCTACCTTTTGATATTTTGTAGAAATCCCTGTGTATTTGTGTCCATGTAGAAAGTGAATCTAATGGGAGTGCTTTCATAATTATCAATCAGCTGCTGCACTTGCAGGCTTCTAATGAGGAAAATTGCAGGGTCTGTATCCCTTTAGATGTGATTTTCTATTGTAAGTATCTCGCCAAAAATGCCATTTTTGTTGCAGAGGAATCCTGATATCTGACTTGTATCTTAGTGCAGACTTCTGGGAAAGTCAGTGAGCCAATCACACAAGCAGGAAATTATGTTTCCTGTGTACAGAACATCTAGGTAGCCATATTGCATTGCATTTTACAGAAAATTACAAAGCTGCAGATTGAAAAGGAAATTATTTCTAATAACATTCAATTACAATATGACTTGAGCAATTGTATACACTATATTATTATTATTTTTTTATTTCCTATTTTTTTTCCCACGAAAGTGGATTTACCCTTTAATGTTCTCAGGAAGTGTTTCTCATATTGATAGAACTTTATTCAATGCTGTAGTTGTGAACTAACAGCACGCAGCTTTGAACATTCTTAGTCCATTCTTAGTTCAGAAACTGTGTTGTCACTGACAGCCACAGGTCCCAGAAAAATGATTGGAAACTAATCAGCATGGTTCCTAATCATGTGATCACCATGACAGTAAATTTAAAGCCCTGTACACACGATCGGTTTGACTGATGAAAACCGTCCGATGGATGGTTTTCATCAGACCAACCGATCGTGTATGGGACCCATCGGTCTTTTTTCCATCGGTTTTAAAAAATAGAACATGTTTTAAATTTTTCCGATGGATAAAAAAACGATCGAAAACTCTGATCGTCTATGGGCAAGTCCATCGGATAAAAAACCCACGCATGCTCAGAATCAAGTCGACGCATGCTCATAAGCATTAAACTTCATTTTTCTCGGCTCATCGGAGTGTTTTACGTCACCGCGTTTGGAACGGTCGGTTTTTTGACTGATGGTGTGTGGGCAAGACTGATGAAAAACTGTTTCATCGGATTTCCGATGGACAAATCCATTGGACGAAAATCCATAGGTTATCCGATCGTGTGTACAGGGCTTTAGTGTTTACAAAGAAACCTTTCCAGCCTGCAGGTGGCAATATCTCTGTGTGATGTTACTGTGCACAGAGAAAGAAGTACAATGTTATGGATTTCAATTACCTGAGACAATTAAAGTGCAAAAAGCTTATCAATTAGAATTTGATTCAAAAAGGAAAAATAACCAAACTGCTTTTTTGCCAGTTGTTATGTTATTAACCACTTCAGCCCCGAACCCTTTTGGCTGGTTAAAGACCAGGCCACTTTTTGCGATTTGGCACTGCGTCGCTTTAACTGACAATTGCACGGTCATGCAACATGGCTCCCAAACAAAATTTATGTCATTTTTTTCCCACAAATATAGCTTTCTTTTGGTGGTATTTGATAACCTCTGCATTTTTTATTTTTTGCGCTATAAACAAAAATAGAGCGACAATTTTGAAAAACATTCAATATTTTTTATTTAGGCCGATACGTATTCTTCTACATATTTTTGGTAAAAAAAATTGCAATCAGCGTTTATTGATTGGTTTGCGCAAAAGTTATAGCGTTTACAAAATAGGGGATAGTTTTATGGCATTTTTATAAATTATTTTATTTTTTTACTAGTAATGGCGGCGATCAGTGTTTTTTTCTGTGACTGCGACATTGTGGCGGACACATCGGACACTTTTGACACATTTTTGGGACCATTGTCATTTTCACAACGATCAGTGCTATAAAAATGCACTGATTACTGTGAAAATGACACTGGCAGTGAAGGGGTTAATCACTAGGTGGCGCCGTAGGGGTTAAGTGTTCCCTGCATAGTGTTTCTTACTGTAGGGGGGATGGACTCTGTGTCACACGACACCGATCTCCACTCCGAGTACACGGAGCCGAGATCAGTGTCATTGTCACTAGGCAGAGCCGAGAGATGCTTGTTTACACAAGCATCTCCCCACTCTATACCTCCGTGAGACAATCGCGGGGATGCCCGCGGCGATCGAGTCCGTGGGAGCCGCGGTCCGACTCACAGGGATGGCGGCAGGGTCGCGAGTGCGAGACCACACGGACAGGCACTTAAAGGGGACGTACAGGTACGTTGATGTGCCTGTCCGTGCCATTCTGCCAAAGTAAATGTACAGGAGGCGGTCGGCATGTGGTTAAAGACATGCAGGGTATTTAAAGCGGAGTTCTACCCATTTAAAGGTCAGCAGCTACAAAAAGTGTAGCTGCTGACTTTTAATAATCAGACACTCACCTGTGCCACAGTTAAGCAATGCGGGTGCAGGAATCCTCGCTCCCCTCCCCCTCCTTTCTGCTGTGTCGGCATTCTAACTGTGGACACCCGGATGTGGCTTCACAGCCGGACAAGCACTGCGCACGTGCGAGCCGCGCACTTTGAATGTACAGCCAATCTTCTGGGACCTGTCACAGGTCCCAGAAGATTGAAGGGAGGAGAGGTGATCTTCCTTCCGGCGCCACAGCGCCAGGGGAGGAAGTGGGAGCTGGGTGCCTGTAAAAACAGGGTACCCGCTCCTCCCCCAAAAAAATTACATGCCAAATGTGGCATGTCAGGGGGTCACCAGCACTTAAAGCGGAAGTTCCATTATTTGGTGGAACTCCACTTTAATTTAAAAAAAGAGTACAAAATAAAAGCCGTATATGTACTTCAAAATGTAAAAAGGACTTAGGTAGACAAATTTGTTACAAAATGATTTTGGCATTAACCAAAGCTGCTAAATTTGGTCTGAGAATCTAAACTACAATGGTCTCAAGAAGGGGTTAAGAGGCTGTGGACTAAATGTGGCTATGACTTGATCTTTTTTTTTCAATCAACTAATTTTTTTATTAGTTTTTGTTATTGCTTATTACATAAATAAAGTTACTTATATATAAATAGTACGAATTTCATTTAGTTTCTTAAGTGATTCTATGAAGGAGAGGAAAAACAAATGAAATCTTGATTCAAGCAATTGTCATAATATACAACTATTTTTAAGAACACATCTAGCGGGACAATACAGCAGACATCAAAGAACAGACAAACAAAAAAAAAGAAAAAAAAAAAAAAGAAGAAGATATTAGATGGTCACATACTCCAGTAGTTACAGTTTCATATTCTTTCTATTTTCTACTTATTAATTTATTATGAGTCAGTCTCCCTGCCCCGTCTAATCTTCTATTAGTCCTCGTTTCATGGATCGTGCAGAGGTTGACTTTGTCAAAATCTCTGATGGGTTGTATTGTAGTTGGAATGTTTGGGTCTGACTCTGCAAAGCGTGTCGTATCTGAAGATATTGGTAAAAATTACTATTTAGTAATTGAAAACAGGCTTTCAGTATATCGAAGGGTAAGAGCACATCTCCTTCGAATAATTGATATAGAAAGGTTAATCCTAATTTTTTCCATTCTAATAATTCTGGTAGTTTATTCAGCTCCAGTAAACAGTAGTTATCCCATATTGGCATATGTCTAGTATATCCCCTATGATGCGTAACAGCACGTATTGTTTCCCATAGTCTATGAATTAAATTAAAAGTTGGAATCTTTCTCCTTTTAAAAAAATGGTGGGAGACTATTTGCTGTACTAATGGTGATGGTTTGAATTGGGTCATTAATATATTCTGTATGGGATCGTGTTTGTCTATCTCCTCCCATCCACTCCAGTGTTGAAGTTGTGCTGCCATATAGTAAAATCTTGAATTAGGAACCGCTATTCCCCCTCTGTCTTTTGGTTGTTGCAGGGTTTCTAGCTTAATTCTTGGTTTTCCATATTTCCATATAAGATCTCTAAAAGTCACATCAATTACTCTAAATAATTTTAATGTCAACCAGACTGGGCAATTGTGTAATAAGTATAGCAATTGGGGTAACCACACCATTTAAACCAGGTTTGCTCTTCAAATCATAGTCAATGGAAATTTAGACTAGGTTTTGCATTGTTGCCTAAATTTTGATACAAGGGGAAGTATATTTTTATCTATATATTCATTGACATTTGGGGTGATTATCACCCCTAGATATTTAAATGATACAACCTGCTTCATCTGATTATCCTGATGTGGAAGGGATCTATATCCTTACCATTCTTTTTGGAAAGAGGACCAAGACAGGGATGCCCCCTGTCCCCACTCCTTTTTGCGATGGCCCTGGCTCGCGGAAGCTATCCGTGGTTGTCCAGATATTGTGGGATTCCGGAGAAGTGGGGGGGAGGAAAAAATAGCATTGTTTGCAGATGATGCTTTACTGTTTTTGGGAGATACATATAAATCTTTATCAGCAGCCATTTCACTGATTGAATCCTACGGTAAACTCTCAGGATTCAAAATCAACTGGGATAAATCCGTAATAATGCCTATTGATTCTAGTGACCCAATGCAAGTGGAGTTTCCACATGACTTGATCTTTAATAAAAATGACTACACATGTATGATTAAATCTTTTTGTGTCAGTCATTCATCTTTCACACTTCCAGATCTTTTGGATTGCAAAACAAAACTTGTGATCAGTGAATTTAGTTACAAATGTGGCAATTTTTCATGTAACAAATTCAAATGCTTTATTATTTGTGAGTAGATCTATAAGACTCAAACCTTCTGCTGAATGCAGCAAAGAACCAGTAATTTTCCACCTTGTACTTGTAGTAAATATGGGATTCCACTTGAAACCTAATGGTTCGTTTGTTACGTGCCTTGGGCAGCCAGAATCATAGGCATGTTAAATTGAAACCGTAAGTCCATTGCTCTTACCATCCCAGATAGGAAGCAATTGAGCTGCAAGTTTGAAAATGACTTGCTAAGCTATTGCTAGACGTGCCACATTGCATGACTCCAGATTCTTTGCAAACATTCTGCAAGTCTGCTGCAAGTTCTGGTTCAGTTATGTTGTGCAATAGTCATCCCATCAGAGGGGTCACGTTTGCTGAATTTGGAAAGTGTCAACTAGAACTTGTGCCTTCAAGTGCTCTGCAACTTGGCAGCGAAAATGTGCAGCAAGTTAACTTGTAATTCAACAATTACAATTCAACACTGCCATAAATGTATGGCAAGTTATCCGTGCTGGTATAAATTGTAACTCGGATCCTAGAGGAACAGAGTCCAAGAAGAATGGCTCAAAAAGGCAGCTCACAGCGGTATAAGTATCTAACCTTCACCACACCAGGATAAAAAGCATTCATGACAACGTCGTCAAGAACTAAAAGAAAGCATCCCGGGTTTTCATTCATACATCCACTCGCACCAAACAACTGACTGGATGTTATCCTTGCTATCTTGGATAATGTGTAAGTATGCATAACATGCATAACATGCTTTCATGTTATGACATGTTATCACCTTCCTGTTTGCCCTCCTTCAGTAATGACAAATCAGAGTCATTCCTGTGATGGATTACAGGGATTGTTTGGCATACAGAGTGGCTCCATCTAGTGTCCAAACATACTGTAGCAGTATGCTTCCAAACATTAGACATGTGCGGTTCGTTTCATACGAATCGAAAATTCGTACAAACTTTCCGAAAATTCGTATATTCGGAAGCATCCGAAATACGAATTTCTATGCATCTGAATTGTATACGAAATCCGAAATTTCGTTAACGAATTTCGGATCCAAATTCCTTTACAACGGAAACGTGACTGGTGTTTTGTTGACCAATCAGAGGTTTTCTTCTGCTGCTGAGTGAGGGTTGGGAAAATTACCTTTTTTAATATGGGAGTGGGAGACTGGTACTGGTAGTCGATGGGAGATTCAGAATCGGCCAAAATAAGAATGTTCGTTAATATTGTTTTATTATTGTCATAATAATTACGATTATTCGTTATGATGAAGTTAAAAACCCAGGAAGTCAGCACAGCACAGGGATGGTGGGAGCCCCTCATAATGAGCACAGCAGGAGTACAGCCCCAGGAGGAAGTCAGCACAGCACAGGGATGGTGGGAGCCCCTCATAATGAGCACAATGAGTCGACGACTGCCGTACGAATCCAAATTGAATTTCGGAGGAAGTCAGCACAGCACAGGGATGGTGGGAGCCCCTCATAATAATCATAATGAGTCGTCGACTGCCGTACGAACCAAATTGAATTTCGGACACGAATTACGAAATACGAACTAACGGCTACTACAAACCCAGGAGGTCAGCACAGTACAGGGATGATGGAAGCCCCTCATAATGAGCACAACAGGGGTACAAACCCAGGAAGTCAGCACAGCACAGGGATGGTGGGAGCCCCTCATAATGAGCACAGCAGGGGTACAAACCCAGGAAGTCAGCACAGCACAGGGATGGTGGGAGCCACTCATAATGAGCACAGCAGGGGTACAGCCACAGGAGGAAGTCAGCACAGCACAGGGATGGTGGGAGCCCCTCATAATGAGCACAGCAGGGGTACAGCCACCGGAGGAAGTCAGCACAGCACAGGGATGGTGGGAGCCCCTCATAATGAGCACAGCAGGGGTACAGCCCCAGGAGGAAGTCAGCACAGCACAGGGATGGTGGGAGCCCCTCAAATTGAGCAATAATGAGTCGACGACTGTCATATTGAGAAAGGTATTTTTCCCTTTTTAAATTCATCATAACAAACGTTTGTAATTGTTACGAAAAGTTAACGAAAATTCGTATTTCGTACGAATCCAAATTGAATTTCGAAATACGAATTAACAACTAATACGGAACGGAACGAAACTAAACAAATTTATTGACGGCGCACATGTCTACCAGACATAACACAGTTGCGACAAATACTGCATTTGCAATTGAAATAGAACCAAAGCAATTTTAATTTAAATCAAGACAATATGTTGTCACATTATAGCAAATTAATAAGATTTTATAATATAAATAATAATCCATCCCTGACCAGTATATTGCAATGTTGTCTGTAGTTATACATACCGTATCTATTACATTCCCCTTAGATTTAATAAAATGCCCAATGGATTAGAGGTAGAAACTGATAAATGGAGAAAATGTATCCATCACATCTTTACTTGTTTTACCAGGCCCCTTTAATTCTAGTCCAAAATTGAGTGCAATGTAGCCATGCCCACTTTTTGCTCAAAATATCCCACCCAAATGTCCCTCTTTTTCATGTTGTAAAGTTAAGAGGCATGATGTTGATACTCATCCCGCTTTTTTCTGTATTACGCTTATTTGTAATTTGTGCATTGGCTACAATATGCGTATAACACATTCCAAGCTGGATACTATAGAAACTAGACTTTTCTGCAACAGGCCAAAAACTTTGCTAATTCTTACAATTTCTGCATTTAGTAATACGTTGGAATCAACACAAAATTTCGCACACAAATTTTACAACTTGTTCATTAGTAGGGATAAGCCGAACACCCCCCGGTTCGGTTCGCACCAGAACCTGCGAACGGACTGAACTTTAGAACCCTATTAAAGTCTATGGAACTCGAACGTTCGAAATCAAAAGTGCTAATTTTAAAGGCTAATATGCAAGTTATTGTCCTAAAAAGGGTTTAAGGACCCGGGTCCTGCCCCAGGGGACATGTATCAATGCAAAAAGAAGTTTTAAAAACGGCAGTTTTTTCGGGAGCAGTGATTTTAATGATGCATAAAGTTAAAAAAAAAAGGGAAATATTCCTTTAAATATTGTACCTGGGGGGTGTCTATAGTATGTATAAAAAACGAGTGCAGCGCATAAATGAAATACATGTAAGAAATGAATAAAAGTCCATATAATCAGTAAAAGTCCATAGGGTGAGTAGTGTAACAATACAGCATGCGATGTGGAAACGACACAATGACCAGACGATCCCTCCACCACACACAGTGTGGTCTCTCACCTCTATGCTTCGACCCGCAAGAGGTCACAAGGCGTAAGATAAAAATTGTAATGGGAAACAGATGTCTTCCAATCTCTCAGCCTCCACCTCCAACCAGCATATAACAGCACAGCCCAGCATAAACTGCAATGATCTCATAAGCCTCCTCACCGTCATCCAGTAAATATGTAAGTAAGCAGAAACAGACTTCCAGAAGCAGAAACAGGTTGTCCTTTCGGGGATTGTGATTGGCCCTTGGTTGCCATGTATATCTATTGTGACAGCAGGAAGGTAAAGTCACCTGGTTGCATCCAGGGGGGTAGATATATTTCGCCCAGATTCAGGCTTTACGCCGACTTATACAACTAGGTGGAGAGTTGTATAAGGCTAGTGGGCTCATGGATGACTCATACCTCTAGGGAGAGTGTGGGGCGTCGTGCAGACAGAGATGAGGAGACCAGCTGAACCTTGTCAGCTCATTTAGGCCTCTATAAGAACTCCCAGCTTCATTAGATGTTAGCTCATGCCTGGAACCAGACCTGTGTGGACTGTCTAGGGAGAGTGAACCCCTGTGCGGTGAGGCAAAGCCTGTGTGGCTATTTGTTTGGACTTTTACTAAACCAGGGACTTAGGGACTAGGACAGCACTAGGCTGATCCCAGTTGTTAGTTAGGAAACCTGTATGTTTAGTCAGAGGTCAACTTGACCAGGATTTATTTTGGTTATGTTTCTTTTGCTTTGCTGTGTTTTGTCACTGTAAATAGAAAATAAACCACACCTTTTTTGATTTTGAAAACCACAACCTCCGTTTGCTGGGCCTGTTTTGTGTGGGGAGCCCATCCCGGGGGTCACACACACCCGCTGCCGAGCTAACCCCCTCACAGTTGGTGGAGAACCAGTGGCAGTTTTTTTTAAGCCAGCATGGAGGAGATACTGAAGCAGCTGGCTCTAGCAAATGCCAATCAACAGCAGACAAATGCAGGTTTGCAAAGGAGCCTTGCAGCCCAGCAGCAGACAAACGCAACTTTGCAACAGAGTCTGGAGGCTCAGCAACGAGCCCAGCAGCAATCTGAGGCCCGCTTCATAGACCTGTTGCAGAAGCAAGAGCAGAGACTACAACAACAGATGGAAGCAGTAATGCAGCAACGTCCGCAGACCAGTGAGGAAAGCCGTCCCACTAATACCGCGTCCTTTGGGGTGAGTCGTTTATTGACAAAAATGACTGGAGAGGATGATCCAGAGGTATTTTTGACCACATTTGAAAGGACCGCTGAAAGAGAAAAGTGGCCTGAGGAGCAGTGGGCTGGACTGGTGGCTCCTCTGTTAACTGGTGAATCGCAGAAAGCTTACTATGACCTAGAGCCTAACCAAGCAAAAGACTATGTGATGCTAAAAGCTGAAATATTGGCAAGGCTGGGTGTCACCCAGGCTGTCCGGGCTCAGCGTGTGCATAACTGGACTTTCCAGCTTGGAAAACCCCCCAGGTCTCAAATGTATGATCTCATTCACCTGAGCAGAAAGTGGCTACAGCCAGAGACTTTGTCCGCACCAAAGATTGTGGAACGTGTTGTAATGGATCGGTTTTTGAGAGCTCTTCCTACTGCCATCCAAAAGTGGGTAAGCCATGGAGACCCAGAGACGGCCGATGGTCTTGTGGATCGTGTGGAGAAATACTTGGCTACAGAGAACCTGACGGCCTCTTCCAGAGACACTCGGACTTTCCACCCTAAGACCAGACCATCCCCAGGGGCGGATAAGAGGATTCCAAGGGGTGAGGGTGGAGAGAGTGAGAGGGTGGGAGCTCTACCCCAAGTTTGGCGAGAACAGCCTGGGAAATCAGCGGCTCAAGAGGCGGCAAGAAGGATCGTTTGCTACCGCTGCCGGCAAGCGGGACATATTGCAGCCAATTGCCCGGTTGTGGAGGAACCCATGCAGTGTGACTTTCTGACGGGCAGACGTCAGTCGCTGTGTGCGACAGTCGCATGCACTGCCATTCGAGGAACTGAGAAACATTTATGCAAAATGTGTGTTAATGGTAGAAATGTTGTGGTATTGCTGGATTCAGGTAGCCTTGTGACCCTGATAAAGGCTGAGTTAGTTAAAACAGAGGTCTCTGGGAATAGCAAGGTAGCTGTTATTTGTGTGCATGGGGACACCCGAGAGTATCCAGTGACTACAGTGTGTTTCGAGACCCCCAAAGGTACCCTCTCTCATCCAGTGGGCTTAGTATCTCAGTTACCGCATGACGCCATTGTGGGAAGGGATTTTCCGAAGTTCTGGGAACTGTGGGATGATCCTGAGCCCCTCACTGGTGCCCCTATGTACCAGGAATGTGATAGCCAGAACTCCCCTGAGAGTGGTGAGGACTCTCCGGAATTTCCCTTATCAGTATTGGCAGGGGAGACTCAAGAAACTGGAGAGGAGCCCACCTCCTCAGACGAAAACCTACCGTCTGTGGAGTTTTCTGATCTTGAGGTTCACAGGGAAAACTTTGCCACAGAACAGTTGAAAGACCCCGCCCTAATAAAGGCACGGGAAAACGTAGTGAAAATAGATGGTGAGTTAGTGAACCCAGATAATACCTGCACTTACCCATACTTCAGCGTAGAGAAGGACCTACTGTATCGGGTGGCAAAAAGGGCAGAAGAAACCGTTGAGCAGCTTGTGGTGCCCAAACCTTACAGGAAGTTGGTGTTGGAGTTGGCCCATGGGCACATTCTTGGAGGTCATCTGGGGACAGAGAAAACCCGAGAGAGGGTATTACAGAGATTCTATTGGCCGGGGGTGATGAAGGACGTAGAAAATTATTGTTCCTCCTGCCCTGTGTGTCAGAGGTTGGCCCCGATGCCACATTTCCGTAGCCCGCTGGTCCCTCTACCCATCATTGAGGTCCCGTTTGAGAGGATCGCCATGGATTTGGTAGGTCCTATAATCAAGTCCGCTAGGGGGCACCAGTACATATTAGTTATAATGGACTATGCCACCCGTTATCCAGAAGCGATCCCTCTCCGAAATACCTCGGCCAAAACCATAGCCAAAGAGCTATCTCTTGTTTTTAGCCGGGTGGGTATTTGTAAAGAACTGCTTACGGACCAAGGTACACCCTTTATGTCCCGGGTTATGAAAGAGCTGTGTAAATTGTTCAAAGTGACGCAATTGCGTACGTCTGTGTATCACACCCAAACCGATGGGCTGGTTGAAAGATTCAACAAAACCCTAAAACAAATGTTGAAGAAAGTGGTGGATAGAGATGGAAAGGATTGGGACTGTTTACTTCCTTATTTGATGTTTGCTATTAGGGAGGTGCCCCAAT
This sequence comes from Rana muscosa, assembly GCA_029206835.1. Taxonomy (NCBI): domain Eukaryota; kingdom Metazoa; phylum Chordata; class Amphibia; order Anura; family Ranidae; genus Rana; species Rana muscosa. The sequence goes on along the minus strand of CM055117.1, from coordinate 713,169,989 downwards.
CCTCTACGGGATTCTCCCCCTTTGAGTTACTGTATGGGAGACACCCAAGAGGGCTGTTGGATATTGCCAAGGAAACTTGGGAAAGTGAGAGTTCTCCCCACAGGAGTGTGATTGAGCATGTCGCCCTGATGCAAGATCGAATTGCACAGGTAATGCCCATCGTGAAGGAACATTTGGCCCAAGCGCAGTTGACACAGCAGAGAGTGTACAACCGTGGAGCCAAGACCCGTACCTTTTCCCCGGGGGATAGGATATTGGTACTTGTCCCTACGGTTGAAAGTAAATTCCTTGCCAAATGGCAAGGCCCCTACGAGATAATGGAAAAAGTGAGCAAAGTGAATTACAAGGTCAGACAACCAGGAAGGCGAAAGCCCGAACAGATCTATCACGTTAATCTGTTGAAAGCCTGGAGGGATAGAGAGTCCCTAGTCGCAGACACTTGGTCACCAGCTCAAACTGGTTGCGTGATTCCTGAGGTTGGAATAGCAGCCACCTTGTCACAACCCCAACAACAGGAGGTTAAGGAGTTTGTGCTTCGCAACAAGGAGGTATTCTCTGAGCTGCCGGGACAAACATCTGGGGTAGAGCATGACATCATTACCCCGCCCGGTGAAAGGGTGAAGTTAAAACCCTATCGGATCCCAGAGGCTCGACGGGAGGCAATACGGGAGGAAGTACAGAAAATGCTGAACTTAGGGGTGATAGAGGAGTCCCAAAGTGATTGGTCTAGTCCCATCGTGTTGGTGCCTAAACCGGATGGGAGCTGGCGATTTTGTAACGATTTTCGTCAGTTGAACAAAGTTACAAAATTTGACACCTACCCCATGCCACGTATAGATGAGTTGATCGACCGGCTGGGAACAGCCCGATACATGACGACTCTTGACCTCACAAAAGGGTATTGGCAAATCCCCCTGGCCAAGTCGGCCAAAGAGAAAACCGCATTTGTAACCCCAGACGGGGCGTTCCAATATAAAAGAATGCCGTTCGGGTTACAGAATGCGCCGGCCACATTCCAGCGGAAAATGGACCAGATGCTGAGGCCCCACCGGAAGTATGCTGCGGCTTACCTGGATGACGTAATTGTCCATAGCACAGATTGGGCCTCACATCTGCCAAAAGTGCAAGCAGTCCTGGACTCTGTTCGGGAAGCGGGGTTTACGGCTAACCCCAAGAAGTGTACCATTGGGCAGGAGGAGGCCAAATATCTTGGGTACACCATTGGGAGGGGAGTAATAAAACCCCAACTCAACAAAGTCGAGGCCATCCAGAGTTGGCCACGTCCCAACAGCAAGAAGCAGGTACGAGCCTTTCTGGGAATCGCTGGGTATTATCGGCGATTCATTCCCCACTTTGCTTCTAAGGCTGTGCCCCTAACCAACCTGACGAAGGGGAAAGGGTCGGTCATGATTAAATGGACCCCCGAGGCTGAGGCAGCATTCCAATTCTTGAAACAAGCCTTATGTAGCCAGCCAGTGTTGTACTCACCCGACTTCTCTAAAGACTTTGTCGTACAAAGTGATGCGTCAGATGTGGGGTTAGGAGCAGTATTGTCCCAGGTCTGGAACGGGGAAGAGCACCCAGTCATTTACCTCAGCAGGAAGTTGAAGTCCCATGAGGTAAATTACGCCACCGTTGAAAAGGAGTGTTTAGCGGTGAAGTGGGCTCTAGATTCCCTTCGGTACTACCTGCTAGGTAGGCACTTTGACATGGTTACGGATCACGCTCCGTTAAAGTGGATGGCTCAAAACAAGGAAACAAATAGAAGAGTGAATAGGTGGTTCCTGGCCCTCCAGGAATTCAACTTCACAGTAAAGCATCGCCCTGGCGTTCAAATGGGGAATGTGGATGCTTTGTCTCGAGTACATGAATGCCTGATTGCTGGTGTTCCAACCCCGAGGTTAAAACAAGAGGGGGGGGTATGTGACAGCAGGAAGGTAAAGTCACCTGGTTGCATCCAGGGGGGTAGATATATTTCGCCCAGATTCAGGCTTTACGCCGACTTATACAACTAGGTGGAGAGTTGTATAAGGCTAGTGGGCTCATGGATGACTCATACCTCTAGGGAGAGTGTGGGGCGTCGTGCAGACAGAGATGAGGAGACCAGCTGAACCTTGTCAGCTCATTTAGGCCTCTATAAGAACTCCCAGCTTCATTAGATGTTAGCTCATGCCTGGAACCAGACCTGTGTGGACTGTCTAGGGAGAGTGAACCCCTGTGCGGTGAGGCAAAGCCTGTGTGGCTATTTGTTTGGACTTTTACTAAACCAGGGACTTAGGGACTAGGACAGCACTAGGCTGATCCCAGTTGTTAGTTAGGAAACCTGTATGTTTAGTCAGAGGTCAACTTGACCAGGATTTATTTTGGTTATGTTTCTTTTGCTTTGCTGTGTTTTGTCACTGTAAATAGAAAATAAACCACACCTTTTTTGATTTTGAAAACCACAACCTCCGTTTGCTGGGCCTGTTTTGTGTGGGGAGCCCATCCCGGGGGTCACACACACCCGCTGCCGAGCTAACCCCCTCACACTATTTAAACAATTGCGGCGGCTCCGTGTGTAGCCCCGCCCCTTGCTGAAGAAGTCACGCCCACTGACGTAACGCGTACGGGGGGAGGAGCTACGCTGGACGCTGCCGCGATCATCTCCAGGCAATTGAGACCTTGTATTTTTACATGCTGTGTTTGTTTGCGCTCGCATATGAGCGCTTTTAAATGTGAGTACCCGTTTTTCATTTATTGTATGAATAAACTGGCATATATCAGAGAGCACTAGGAAGTCTGTTTCTGCTTACTTACATATTTACTGGATGACGGTGAGGAGGCTTATGAGATCATTGCAGTTTATGCTGGGCTGTGCTGTTATATGCTGGTTGGAGGTGGAGGCTGAGAGATTGGAAGACATCTGTTTCCCATTACAATTTTTATCTTACGCCTTGTGACCTCTTGCGGGTCGAAGCATAGAGGTGAGAGGCCACTCTGTGTGTGGTGGAGGGATCTTCTGGTCATTGTGTCGTTTCCACATCGCATGCTGTATTGTTACACTACTCACCCTATGGACTTTTACTGATTATATGGACTTTTATTCATTTCTTATTTCATTTATGCGCTGCACTCGTTTTTTATACATGTTCTACTTGAGGTTGTTTTATGAATTTATCCTTAGGTGCTGGCTGCATTAGTTTTTAGTTTTTTATTTCAATTTTTCAGCGCTGAATACCTATTTAATTTATTGGGTGTCTAAAGTATGCCTGTGAAGTGGCACGTGTTTCCCGTGTTTAGAACTGTCCCTGCACAAAATTTAATTTGTAAAGGAAAAAAAGTCATTTAAAACTGCTTGTGGCTTTAACCACTTAAGCCTCGGACCAATATGCAGCATAAAGACCAGGCCCCTTTTTTGCGATTCGGCACTGTGTCACTTTAACTGACAATTGCGCTTTCCCACAAATAGAGCTTTCTATTGGTGGCATTTGATCACCTCTGCGGTTTTTATTTTTTGCGCTATAAACAAAAATAGAGCGACAATTTTGAAAAAAATTCTATATTTTTTACTTTTTGCTATAATCAATATCCCCAAAATATATATAAAAAAACTTTTTTTTCCTCAGTTTAGGCCGATACGTATTCTTCTACATATTTTTGGTAAAAAAAAACGCAATCGGCGTTTATTGATTGGTTTGCGCAAAAGTTATAGCGTTTACAAAATAGGGGATAGTTTTATGGCATTTTTATAAAAAAAAATTTTTTACTAGTAATGGCGGCGATCAGTGATTTTTTTCATGACTGTGACCATGTGGCGGACACTTCCGACACTTTTGGGAGTAAGGGAGTGATTCTCACTGTTAGGGGGCGTGGCTACGAGTGACACGTCACTGATCTCCGCTCTGATTACACAGAGCGGAGATCGGTGACAGTGTCAGTAGGCGAGCGGGGAGATGTTGTGTTTACACTAACATCTCCCCGCTCCATCCCTCTGTGAGACGATCGCGGGGATCCCCGCGGCGATCGAGACCGCGGGACCCGCGGCCCAACTCACGGGGATGGCGTCAGTTAAAGGGCAACGTACAGGTACGTGATTGTGCCTGTACAAGCTATTCTGCCGGCATATATATGCCGTTAGCGGTCGTTAAGTGGTTAATGTAATGTGTGGTTCCGGCAATATGGATGAAAATCATTGAGAAAATCGACATGGGTACCCCCCCCCCAGCCCATTGGGTCTTGTATGGATATTAAGGGGAATCCTGCACCCAAATTAAAAAAAGGAAAGGCGTGGGGCCCCCAGGCCCTATATACTCTGAACAGCAGTATACAGGCGGTGCAAACAAGGCAGGGACTGTAGGTTTGTTGTTATGTAGAATCTGTTTGTAATTTTGAACTCCCTGCCTGTGGTATTAGTATGAGAACACCAGCAATTGTATTCAGGTAAGCTTTAGGTTCACACTGTGCAAAGGACACTAAAACAAAATACCGCAGCTCCCTGCCTGTATTTGTATGAGAACACCAGCAATTGTATTCAGGTAAGCTTTAGGTGCACACTGTGCAAAGGACACTAAAACAAAATACTGCAGCTCCCTGCCTGTATTTGTATGAGAACACCAGCAATTGTATTCAGGTAAGCTTTAGGTGCACACTGTGCAAAGGACACTAAATCAAAATAATGCAGCTCCCTGCCTGTATTTGTATCAGAACACCAGCAATTGTATTCAGGTAAGCTTTTGGTGCACACTGTGCAAAGGACACCAAAGCAAAATACGGCAGCTCCCTGCCTGTATTTGTATCAGAACACCAGCAATTGTATTGAGGTAAGATTTTGGTGCACACCGTGCAAAGGACACTAAAGCAAAATACTGCAGCTCCCTGCCTGTATTTGTATCAGAACACCAGCAATTGTATTCAGGTAAGCTTTTGGTGCACACCGTGCAAAGGACACTAAAGCAAAATACTGCAGCTCCCTGCCTGTATTTGTATCAGAACACCAGCAATTGTATTCAGGTAAGCTTTTGATGCACACCGTGCAAAGGACACTAAAGCAAAATACTGCAGCTCCCTGCCTGTATTTGTATCAGAACACCAGCAATTGTATTCAGGTAAGCTTTTGGTGCACACTGTGCAAAGGACACAGTACACTAAGTGAAACACTGCAGCAAGCACAATCACCTGCCTGCCTGTCAGTATAGAGATGAGAGAATAACAGGAACGGATCTAGCTAAACTGAATACAGTGTGTAAATATATATACAACACCTAGGATGCATATATATCCTCTACACACTGTAACTGCAGCTAACTGACTTGCCTGCCTGCTATATCTAACTCAAATCAAATTACACTGTCTCTCTCTCTGTCTCTTTCCTTTAACCAATGCCGCAACACACTACACAAGGCCACCAAGCCAGCGGCCTTATATAGTGTGGGGCGTGTACTAAACCCCCTGAGACATAATTGGCCAAAGCCACCCTGGCTTTGGCCAATTATGGCTCTCCGATTTTTCCGCGCTGTGATTGGCCAAAGCATGCGGGTCATAGTGCATGCTTGGCTAATCATCAGCCAGCAATGCATTGTGATGCCGCAGTGAATTATTACTCAAATTCGGCGTGAATGGCTCATGATGTTCAAAATTCGGCAAACAGCCGAACAGGCGATGTTCGAGTCGAATATGGGTTTGAATCGAACTCGAAGCTCATCCCTATTCATTAGTTGCAACCCTGTTTTCAAGGACTGTATTCTCATATATAACATGAACATAATGAAAGTATTAAACTCTCAGGAATTTTTAATTTAACACATTGAACACAATAAAACAAACAATGCCCAGTAAACTTTTTGTCCAAATGCTTACCCCAGCACTAGGAGTATACAATTTTCAATACTGTTGACTCCATCTTTCTTTGTGCTGCTTCCCTGAAACTCCAGTCTCCTTGGAAATGAGTGGACAGTGCAGTTTTGAGCCAGTATGTTAGTTTGGAGAAGGTAGGGGAGGAGCAGGGAGAAGAAAGAGTGTGTCTTACCACCCTAGGTTACAGTGAAGTGTGCTCCTATTGATGCACACACAGACACAATTGTAGTTCCTCCATACAAGGTTGGCTCTATAGGATGCTGTAAGAGAAAGGAGCCACCCTGCAACTATGTGGAAAATAGGCATGGATTAAAAGATAAATAAGCTAGTAAATTATTTATCAGCTGAAGAAAGTGCATACAAATTAAGGGTTTAATATCACTTTAATTTAATCTAAATTCTGCTTTCAAACGCATATTACTTTAAGCCCAATTAAATTCAGAACTTTTCTGAGAGTGTGGGGAATAGTAAGAACCTTTGTCAGATTTTAATTGATATATATTTCCTTTGAGGAGATTTTTTTCCTTATTTCCTTTGTGGGCAGAAACTAAACATAATCTCTTTAGCAGGGACACAATTAGCAGTAAAGCCCTTTTTTAGTTGTTTAACAGACTAGGTAATGGAGTGAATGGCCAGACAAGGAATAACTTGAAGTTTACTACAAGTGCAATGTTAGTGGAAATATTCCAACATAGGTTTAGGATGGCAAAGCACATGAATTGACACTGCCCTTTAGCTGTGATAGAGAAAGCATAGAGAGTGCTGCTGATAAAGTGCACAGTAAGATATAAGTTTACAGTTTGTGGGCACTGGCAGGTCTGTTAAAGTAGATGAATGCTCGTACTGAATGGCCTATAAGTAGCTAAATGCTGTGTATCATGAAAAATGTTGGGTTCTAGGGAGGAAAGGGTTTTTCCTTTTTTTTTTTTTTTTTGCTGTTCTGTTCTGTTTATACCCTGCCACCTTACAGCCTATCCCTGTCCACATGCACTACTGTGAAAACAAGTTGTGTGTGTTTTTTTTTCAGGCATATGTCCAAATTGTTATTGATTGCAAAAGGTGTCTTTGAACGCCCCCATCCCCCAATATTAAATCACAAAGATGATTTAATAATATATTTATTGCTAAAAAAGAGGAAAAAAAACGACTTACCTCAGCTTTTGAAGTTCTAGGAGAGCAGGAGACATCACTGCGCCTTACCGTTGCCTCCTGGGATAGCTCTGACTCCTACATGAATATGCCCTTGCAGTAGGCTGGAGTACACTCTTGGGCAAATCCAAGCTCCCAAATATTCCATGAGGAACTATTAATTAAGACTAGGATTAATTAAGAGTTTTCCCTATTATTTTTAGTTTGGGGTGATTAGAGCACATTTTACAGTTGATGCTGACAGTCCATTGAAAGAATGCATTTTTTTCACAGCACCTCCCTACATTCTTTGAAAAAACAAACAAAAAAAAAAACACTATGTAGCATCCAAAACATTGCACACCCTCACCCCATATGAACTGTTACCCCCTGCAATATACAAAAACTGTTTGGTATTTTCTTAGCAAAATGTATGTAAAATAAATGTTGTTTGGTCTTCCTCTGTGTTCCAAGTCTGATTTATTTTATTATAAATCAGCTCCACAGTCACTAATGTCTTCCTCTGCATTGCAGGCCCTCTCTGACATAAAAGTACCTCCCTTTTATTGGTTGAACTAGATGGCTAAATATGTAACTATGTAACATGATACAGGAAACAGGGCAGGCTAGTCCTTCAAGTCCATATTGGGCCACCTCAGCCAGAGGTACATTCTTCACGCTCACAAGTTCATTGGACTGAATGCTTGTAAGATTTTTAATTGCAGTTTTGCTGTCCCTTCCTGTGCTTAATTGACCAGGGTAGGGGCAGTTTTACAAGCAAATAATTTAAAAAAATTAAAAATGTTTTCTTTTCAGCAGGGTCTGGGTCTGCTTTCATTCTTATTATTCTATTCTAGGTACCAAATTTCTGTATGTATTTATGAACACAGTTGCTAAATATGTGATGCTCACATGTACATGCATGCATTATTTTTTGTTATAGATTGGAATTAACAGTAGAGTAAATACATTTAGTGCATTATGCTTGATGCAATATGACATAGTTGGATATTTATACCTACTGTATAATTGTGCTATTGTGCTTAAATTACATTTATTGCAAAAACAATTATGTTATGTGGTGTGCTTACTCTGTATATGTAAAATTGATCTTAGGCCACCCAGGTTAGGAACTTGCAGTGCAAAAAGCATGGCTAAACATTCTAAACAGAAATTAAAATATAAATAATGAATTATAAATAAATATTACAATTTACAAACAAATAAAAAGCAAAAAATAAAAAAATAAAGCGGCTGTGTATCTCCCACTCTGGGTTACCAATATAGAGCTTGACTAAGTAATAAAGAAAAAAGAAATGGTGTCTAGGAATCTCCTACTCCACTAACAATTAAAAACAAAAGAAAAAATGGTGGCCAGGAATCCTCTTCTCCAGGGCCACCCAGGCCAGAAAATTTCTGCTGAAATATATGGGAAGGGTTGCAGCACAAAGAACCTGGACAAAGTGGGGCTCAGACCACTGGACTTTGGGGCATTTATAGTGTAGTTTTATATTGATTGACATGGTCCTCTCAGACAGCACTGTGGGGCAGACCAGAAGCTCCAGCACATACTGTGCGAGACTCCAGGACTGTGTGGTCCAGCTTGGAAACCCAAAAGTCCATTGGGTCCTCACTTCTAAAAGTATCCATATCAGCACTGGACCTGATGTAGTTAGCAACCCTGTGGTTCAGGAGCTGCCTGTGAGTGCTACCTGCAGCCAGGCCTAGCTACTGTTAAAATACTCTTGATCATGAGAAAGAATCCCGGCAATACCATAAAATGTGGTAAAGAGGTCGTTAAACAGAAGCTCCTCAAAGTTCTGCGTTTTGTGCTTCATCTGGGATGAAGGCAATATTTCTGTCATTTTACACTTGTTTTAGGGACATAGGCTGGCCAACCAATAGTGTCCCCGTTCTTTATGACCCAAATCCTGGGGTCCTCTTGTAGGTATTTGGGCATAATAGACCCCGTTGTCTAAAAATTGCCTGCAACAGTGGACCCAAAGTCCCCACCAACGTAAAATTCTCATAGTTATGGAGGGGTAAAATGTCCACCTTGAAGCCTGCCCCATTTCTTCCTCTTCACCAGCAACACCCCAACCCATCTACACCTCATATTCCTATTCTCCAATTGAAGGTGTGAGAAGAAAAGGGAGTATTAGCATTTCTTGCAGTCAATTTGCTGCTCTACATCTTGGGGGAGTAAGCCATTCTATTAATAACTAAATATGCATAAAAAGTAAAATAAAAAATATAAAATGTAATATAAATGTAAAATATAAATCACCAGCAGACCAATCACTTGGCCAGGGTTGTGGGTATTAGAACATTGTCCTTGTCAACATGGGGGTGCTTTGCCAAAGTGATCCAACCTGGCAAAGCCCCCCAACCCTCAAAGTTGAGGGACACACACTTACCCCCCCCCCTTTCCTGGCCTGTCGGGCTTTATGCTTCAGTTAGGGCCTGGAATGAATTGTAGGGAAAAATCATGTTTTTTTGTTTGATTGTTTGTTTGTTTGTTTTTTGCATGGGGTTCCCAATTAAAAATTATACTTGGCCCTAAGGGTCTGGTATGTATTGTGGAGGGAACCACACATTGAGAGCAGTCAGTTACTAGCAATGTAAACTGAATTTTTTTACTTGGAAATGTCAGTTTTGCTGTAGCAGGTTGTATTCATTGTAAAAATACACTACTTTCTTTGCAGGTCTAAGCCATCCCCCAGGCATATTATCTGAAGAGTTTTGCATTTGAATTTTTGCCCTTTAGGCATTATTAAAATTGTGTCAAACTGAACTTTTAAAACATTTATATGCTTTGGTGTCCATTCCACAGGGCATTGCCCAGGTCCCCTGTCTTTTGTTTGACAATCCCTATGTGCCTAGAAAATTGTTTTTTTTTTAACATTTGGTTCTAATTCACTTCAATGGTAATTGTATTCAGCACTTCAGTAATGTTTGCCGAACCTGCCTTGAACCAAAGTCAGGTACATTTGGCTTAACCCTAGTGGCAACTGATGGGTATTTTGCATTGTATCTAGTTCATTTTGTATATACATTTGCAACTTATATGTCTGTATGCTAAAGAATTGTGAAGTTAGAGCAAGTATATTTTATTACTGAAAATAATACATAAGGTTCCCTTTCTATTTATATATGAAACATCAAATCAATCAATATAGTTTAAAACACTGAGTTCAATCCCGATAAAATCTTTTTAAGATTATTGTCTTTTATGTGGAGGAGTGACCTGTCACGTTACCAAAATAGGTTTCTATTACTAATGCATTTTTCAAGCCCTTCTGACATGTAGTTGTAATGTCTTGACTCAAAGTATATTTAGATAGAATTTATTATAGATATATCATGTTTAATTATTCTTTCCGTCTATTGCTGTTTACAGGCTTTTGTGTTGTCTGTCTGATCCCTGGCCTTTTCTGCCTTTTCGGACCATGACCTGACAGTCATTATTATGTCTTTTATCTTCTTTTTTTTTATTAGACCAATCAGGCGTGACATTTGGCTTTTCAGAGATCCTATCCATTACACTGTCAGTAGAGTAAGCTGATGTACTGTAGGCCGAGTGTCAACATAAGGTGAGGCTGAAAATCAGCCGCAATCTAAAGCTAATTACCCTTCCTGCAAGTTAATTAAATACTTGTTAGGAGCAGCAGGATAGATCCTAATTAAAGTTGTCTAATAACAGAGCTCTGACATAAGCTGACGCTGAGATTTCCTACAGGGTTTAAATAATTGTACAAAGGGCAATAATACCTGTCTCATCATGGGGTCCTGGATAACCCTAAAGATGTACATTTATCTGTATTTTTCTCTTCTAATTTGCCACATAATGTGCACGGCAAGCATGTGTTTAATTTACACACATTTTAATTTCAGTGTCACAGAAATCTTCACAAGGGAATTGTTACTTTTAGGCAGGACAAGGAATCCTCTCATAATAATTAACCCATTTTCCACTGGAATTGTTAACAGAGACAAGTTAACAATTGAGAGAAAAGAGGGTTAATTTATATATTTTTTACTGAATAGTCATTGGCAGGATTTAATATATTTAGTAAAGAAACAAATAGTTAAATATTCACTGCATCTTTAACCCTGTCTGATTACAGATTGCTCAGCTTGTGTTAATTCAGCATAAAACCTTTTGTATAGTGTATATCACTATGCAAAAATATATTACATTTGTAAAAGTACAGATATAGAATTATACGCTCTAGAGCAGGGTCGTCCTAGATGTGCTTATCATACTTTCTCTTAATTATTGGTCTTAGAGGCTGCAGTTCATTGTTTTACCATAACATCTGTATATTTTTCTTACTAATTAGTCACCAGCAATATGAGAATGTTTTACATTGGTAGATTTCTGTTAAAGTATTTCAAACACATTTTAACTGTGCTTTATCTTATTTTTTTTGTTAGCAAAAGAAAATTTGTGTTAACATAATTTAAAATTTGAGGCCAAAATGATGAGAGTCACATCACTGCTAAAAGATCCAGATACAACTTTATTCCATTAAAGGTCAGGAGTTCAGATCAAGAAATAGCCAACGTGTTTCGGGGGTCTATGTGCCTCCTTTATCAGGGCTTGACTGGCAATCAAGTGAACAAACCAGTAGTAAACTGGACCTACAATGGTATTTATTCCAGTGTGAGTTGAAAGCACAGGCCTAATCAGCAGCTTGTTTGGCAGCCTTGAATTTCAACCCTTCTTACAATAAACTACAAGCTAAGGAGACTGTGGAGATCCTCTCGGGTGTAGAAGCTGCCTGCCCAGAGACCAGATCATTTACACCAACATTAATACCTTAAAGGGGTTGTAAACCCTCAGGGTTTTTCACCTTACTGCATTCTATGCATTAAGGTGAAAAACCACCAGTGATGCAGCAGCCCCCCAGAGCCCTCCTTTTATTTACCTGAACCCAGTCTTTCCAGCGACGGGGACGAGCACACTAGCTCCAGCCAGTTTCTCAGGTCCTGATTGGATAGATTGATAGCAATTCAGCCATTGGCTCCCCAGCGGGGCTGAGTCCTGCTGTCTATGTCCATAGATGCAGCAGTAGGACAAGGGAACATGCCCGTTCAGGTGCCCGAGGGAGAGCGGCTCTGCTACGGGGCACCCAAGAAGAGGAGTTGCCAGGAGCGCCGCTGATGGACCCCAGAAGAGGATAATTGGGGCCACTCTGTGCAAAACCAAATTCACAGAGGAGGTATGACATGTTTTTTTTTTTTTTTTTAAATGAACCTTTAGATATCCTTTAAGATAACAATAACAGAAAAATAAACCTACGGTCCAGCGCTATCTTTCCACTTTCTGCAACCAAAATAATAAGAGGGCTGACCCTTCCCACTCTGGTCCGAGTACCCCTGAGAGTGGAGACAGGGGCACAGGGCACAAAGTAGCATGGGTGCCAGTATCAGAAAGCAGCTGTCTCTGGACTGTAGTCAGCAGCGATGGAGGTACACCAGAAGAGGGCAGAGGATGGCGGTTCACAGGATGGCACCCGGAAACTGGACCTTGAAAGCTCAGCACAGAGGCTGCAAGGGTACTCAATCATAGGCAGGTAAAAGTGCACAGTAAGATCAAGAACATGGTCAGATGGCAAGCCAGGGTCAGCATGGATGAACAGCAATGATGTAGTTGGAAGCCAAGCTGGGGGTCATACAAGAGGAGGAAGAGTAAACAGGCAAGCAGGAGGCAAAGGCAACTACCAGGAAATCAGCAGAGCATAGCTGGGATCAGAGTCCAGAATCCACAAGACAAGGTCAGGAGCAGGTGGGATCAGTAACATGAGATCAGATAACAAGAGCAGGAATACAGAAACACAGGCCACTGGGAGCTGAAGAGCATCCAGCAATTATCACATATCAGGTTCTCCTTTAAATTGGTAGATTGGCTCCCTCCTCAGGACTGGGGTGTGCCAATGTGCACAGACATGCGCGCCACACACAAATGTGCTGATGTGTCAGTGCACACTGGTTTCTAGCCAAAGTCAGCCTGCGTGTTGGCACATGTGCACAAGCATTAGCTGCACTAGTATGCGCATGGATATTGGCATGAGTATTAGTTCCCTGACAATGTTACAGCTTTACGAACATTTGTATATTTAATTAAGAAACAAATGCAGTTAAATATCCACTACATCATTAACCACATCTGATTATAGTTTCCTCAGCTTGCATGGGACTGTAGGTCGCACATTCTATCAATAATAATAAATACACACTACAACCAGATGGTGTTTAAAATGGCCGCGGCACCTTTATTGGTATTAAATAATACATTAAATTCCTTTATTAAAATAATTAATTCAGAGTATAATAAATAAATAATATTAAAACATTCAAATAAATTCTAAATCCGCTCAGTCATAGGACTCGAGCTGTAAATAATCAATTAATAAACCAAAGTCCCCCCTTGATCCAAGGGTGACATATCCACATAAATGGTGCCTGCGACAAGGGTGGGAGGGAAGGGAAGCTCAAACTTACGCCGCCTCAGGGGGAACTGTGAGCAGGTCAGTCAGGCAGGGTTATTTATAACCTCCTCTCACCTGCAGAGAACGTTTTCCCGCACATTTTCCTGTGACAAGCCCGCTCAAACTTCTTATCTTTTTTTTATTTTTATTAATACATTTTAAAACAAACATTCTTTTTTTTTTTTTTTTAAACTTTAAGGTGACCACAATCCCATGTTGCAGGCACTCTATTGTGCCTGCTTTCATTAGTTCAGCATAAATATACATCACTATGAAAAAATGCATTACATACATACAATGAAAAAAACAGCACAAAAACCAATCCCTAATGAAAGCAGCTGGACATTGAAGGTCAATATAAAAGTCCTTAAGTAGAGTACATGTAAAAAGCAGTGCAGCGTTGAAAGCTAAAATAAAATAATAGACAAGGGGGGCTTATAGTGATTAGTGATGAGCCGAACACCCCCGGGTTCGGTTCACACCAGAACCCGCGAACGGACCGAAAGTTTGCACGAACTTTAGAACCCTATTAAATACAATGGATGCGAACGTTCAAAATCTAAAGTGCTAATTATAACGACTATTATGCATGTTATTGTCCTAAAAAGGGTTTGGGAACCCGGGTTCTGCACCAGGGGACATGTATCAATGCAAAAAGAAGTTTTAAAAACGGCCGTTTTTCTGGAGCAGTCATTTTAATGAAGCATAAAGTGAAAAAAAAAGGCAAATATTCCTTTAAATATCGTACCTGGGGGGTGTCTAAAGTATGCCTGTGAAGTGCCACGTGTTTCCCGTGTTTAGAACTGTCCCTGCACAAAATTACATTTCTAAAGGAAAAAAAGCCATTTAAAACTGCTTGCGGCTTTAATGTCATGTCTTGTCCTGGCAATATGGATGGAAATCTTTGAGAAAAATGGCATGACTAGTTAGCTACCCCATCACCCCCCCCCCCCTCCTACCCCAGCCCATTACCAGCCCCTTTGGGTCTTGTATGGATATTAAGGGGAACCCCGCACACAAAATAAAAAAGGCCCTATATACTCTGAACAGCCGTATACAGGCGGTGCATACAAGACAGGGACTGTAGGTTTGTTCTTATGTAGAATCTGTTTGTAATTTTGAACAGGTACATTGTTTAAGTGTAGCTCCAGGCAAAAAATCTATTTTTAAGCTTTTTGGAAAACATAGGGAAGGGTTATCACCCCTGTAACATTTGTTTTGCTGTCTGTGCAGTGTGCACCTGTTCAGAACAGTTCACCTCACTTTCCGTCCTAATGACAAATGTTTTTTGAAAATTTGGGGTTTTTATTGAAACAAGAATTGGTGATAAAGCATCAGTGGAGAGGAGACACTTTTTTTCCCATATTAACTCTTACAGGAGAGAATTTGCCTTCCTAGGGGTAGATTTCCTCTCACTTCCTGTTGTATCCTTCCGTTTGCAAGGAGGAGTCGTTTGTAAGTTGGATGTTTGAAAGTAGGGGCCTGCCGTATATACTCAGCTGAAATTTGCCCCTTACATGTTGGTGTTGCCACAACACTGTGAGCCCTCACAGTTACTCTTGGTGGGCGCATGAATGGGCCCTGCTGTGAATTATTAGATCAAGAATTGTAATTGCATGCCCCTGTTGAACAGGGGCTGAAAAATTGGGCCTTTGGTGGTGGTGGTGGTGGTGGTGTTGACACAACACTGTAAGGCCTCACAGTTAGTCTTGGTGGGCGCAGGAATGGGCCCTGCTGTGAATTATTAGATCAAGAATTGTAATTACATGCCCCTGTTAAACAGGGGCAGAAAAATTGGGCCTTAGGCACTGGTGCCACAACACTGCAACCCCTCACAGATACTGTACTTGGAGCACAGCAATGAGCCCTGTTGCAAAGTATTGCATCAAAGATTGTAATTACACGCCCCTGTTAAACAGGGGCTGAAAAATTGGGCCTTAGCCACTGGTGCTGGTGCCACGACACTGCAACCTCTCCCAGATACTCTAGTTGGAGTGCAGGAATGAGCCCTGCTGCAAAGCATTGCATAAAAAATTGTAATTACATGCCCCTGTTAAACAGGGGCATCAAAATTGGGCCTTAGGCACTGGTGCCACAACACTGCAACCCCTCACAGATACTGTACTTGGAGCACAGCAATGAGCCCTGTTGCAAAGTATTGCATCAAAAATTGTAATTACACGCCCCTTTTAAACAGGGGCTGAAAAATTGGGCCTTAGCCACTGGTGCTGGTGCCACGACACTGCAACCACTCCCAGATACTCTTGTTGGAGTGCAGGAACGAGCCCTGCTGCAAAGCATTGCATAAAAAATTGTAATAACACACCCCTGTTAAACAGGGGCTGAAAAATTGGGCCTTAGCCACTGGTGGCGGCACCCAGAAACAAAAATGTTCTTCTAAGCTATCATCATCAATCGGATCATTGAGGAGGAGGAGGATAGTCAGTCAACATAACAGGACAGTCTCTCAGAATCAGCATCAGTCTTGAAGGGATGTGACATTTGAAAATAAATTAGTCTGTTATATCAGCTTCAGGTGTTTGGTAGCTGGTGGTGATCCAAGACTGGTTCATCTTTATGAAGGTCAGTCGATCAACAGAGTCGGTGGACAGGCACACCCTGTGATCCGTGACAAATCCTCCAGCAGCACTGAATGTGCGTTATGAAAGAACGCTGGATGCAGGACAGGCCAGTAGCTCAATTGCATACTGTGCAAGCTCTGGCCAGTGATCCATCCTCAAGACCCAGTAAGCCAGAGGATTTTCGGTGGGGAAGGTGTCCAAGTCTGACCTTGCCCCTAGGTATTCCTGCACCATGTATATCAGACGCTGGCGATGGTTGCTAGAACCGATCATACCTTGGGGCTGCGGACTAAAGAATTGTCTGAACACATCGGTCAGACGGCCACCTTCCCCACCGCTCCTTCTTTGACTGACCGAAGCCTCAGCAACTCGTTGTCCAGGACCAGGAGTTTGTAACCTCCCTGTCTCTGGGAACGCGTTGCACAGACCTTTCTGCAAGGCCTCCCGGAGTTGTCTCATCCTCTGCTCCCTCTGCGACGGTAAGATAAGGTCCGCAACCTTACCCTTGTACCGTGGATCAAGGAGAGTGGCCAGCCAGTAATGGTCCCTCTCCTTGATCCGAAGAATATGAGGATCCTTCCGCAGACTTTGCAGGATCAGGGAGGCCATGCAGCGTAGGTTAGCTGAGGCATTCGGTCCGGAGTCCTCTGGGTCACTAAGGATGACATGATCCGCAGCCACCTCCTCCCAGCCACGTACAAGTCCACTGGTTTCTTGGGACTGTAAATCATCCCTAAAAGACTGCTGCTGATGATGCTGAGTGCCAGGCTCCACCTCCATGCTGACACAATCCTCCTCCTCCTCCTCCTCCTCCTCTTCTTCCTGTGCGATGGGTGGGACAGAAGGAACACTGTCTGGGTAAAGGGGGCCTTGAGAGGCAAGGAAGTCCTCCTCTTCCTGCCTCTGTTCTGCCTCAAGTGCCCTGTCCATTATTCCACGCAGCGTATGTTCCAACAGGTGGACAAGAGGTACAGTGTCACTGATGCATGCACTGTCACTGCTCACCATCCTCGTGGCCTCCTCAAATGGTGCCAGGACAGTGCATGCATCCCTGATCATGCCCCACTGGCGTGGTGAAAAAAACCCGAGCTCCCCTGACCCTGTCCTGGTGCCGTAGTCGCACAGGTACTCATTGATGGCCCTCTGCTGCGTGTGCAGCCGCTGCAGCATGGCCAACGTTGAGTTCCACCTTGTGGGCATGTCACATATAAGGCGGTTCTTGGGCAGGTTCAACTCCTTTTGCAGCTCAGCCAGGCGAGCACTGGCATTATAAGATCTGCGGAAATGCACACAGACTTTCCTGGCCTGCCTCAGGACATCCTGTAAGCCCGGGTACCTGCCCAAGAACCGCTGCACCACCAGGTTAAGGACGTGAGCCACACAGGGCACATGGGTCAGTTGTCCCTGTCAGAGAGCGGAGAGGAGGTTGGTGCCATTGTCGCAAACTACCATTCCTGGCTTAAGCTGGCGTGGCGTCAACCACCTCTTGGCCTGCCCCTGCAGAGCAGACAGAACCTCTGCCCCAGTGTGACTCCTGTCCCCCAAACACACCAGCGCAAGCACATCATGGCATCTTTTTGCCTGCGTACTTGCGTAGCCCCTTGAACGCCTACGGAGCACCGCTGGTTCCGAGGACAAAGCACAGGAAGAGGCCACGGAGGAAGAAGAGGTGGGGGTGGAGGACAGAGGTGTGTCACAACCAGTAGTAGCATTTTGGAGGCGTGGCGGTGGAACAACCTCCAACACTACTGCACCTTGTCCTGCATCCTTCCCAGCTGCCAAAAGAGTGACCCAATGGGCCGTGAAAGAAAGGTAACGTCCCTGTCCATGCCTGCTGGACCACGAGTCAGCGGTAATATGCACCTTACCACTGACCGCCCTGTCCAGCGAGGCCAAGACATTGCCTTCCACATGCCGGTAGAGAGCCGGAATCGCCTTCCGTGAGAAAAAGTGGCGTTTGGGAACCTGCCACTGAGGAACCGCACATTGCACAAACTCATGGAAGGGGGCCGAGTCTACCAACTGAAAAGGCAGCAGTTGAAGCGCTAGCAATTTAGCCAAGCTAGCATTCAACCGCTGGGCATGTGGATGGCTGGGAGTGAACTTCTTTCGACGGTCCAGCAGCTGGGGCAGGGAAATTTGCTTGCTAGAATCGGATGTCGGTGTACTGCTAGCAGAGTGCCCGCAAGTACTTGGCTGTGACACACCTAATTCTACACCTTCATTCCTCTCAGAGCAGGTTTCAGAGAGGACTGAAGGTATAGTGGGGTTGGAGATCCCAGCTGATGCGGTGCAAGAAGAGGTCAGCTTTGTTCTTTGGTGTGGGACTTTAAGGTAGGCTTGCCAATGAGCTGCATGGCAGGTCAACATATGTCTGGTCAAGCATGTGGTGCCCAAGCGGGTGATGTTTTGGCCACGCGATATACGCTTGAGACATATGTTGCAAACAGCAGCAGTGCGATCTGATGTACTCGACTCAAAAAAGGCCCACACCAAAGAACTTTTTGAATAACGGGCAGAGGCAGCGCCCTGCACAGGCGGAGCTCTGCGGTGTGATTCCGTCTGTGTGCTGCCCTTACGCTGGCCCCCCGAGGGCATCCTGCCTTGTTGGAGATGTGCCTCCTCCTCATCCTCCTCCTCCTCTCTCCTATTAGGCACCCACGTGGAGTCAGTGACCTCATCATCCCCTCCCTCCTCATCACTGGAGCCAATCTGGCAGTATGCTGCAGCTGCTGGAACATGACTGCCAGATTGGTGTCCTTCTTGAGCATCCCCTCTCTCTGCTCTCACGCTACTGCCTTCCTCTAGCTGGGTATCATCATCAGACCCTTCGAAACGCTGGGCATCCTCCTGGAGCATGTACCCAACACTGTGCTCAAACAGTTCGGGGGACTCCTCTGGAGGACATGGTTGGTCTAGGGAAGGAGTGACTGATGATGACATTGATACCAGGGAAGAGGACGCTTTGGCAGCTGCTTTGCCAGTACCCTGAGCCTGGGTGAGAGAGGATGAGGAGGATGAGGAAGGCTTGGTCATCCACTCTACCAAGTCTTCGGCATGATGTGGCTCAACACTTCCAGCTGCTGAAAAGAAGGACAAGCGTGTCCCATGGCCACGTGCTGATGGCGATGCACCGCGTCCACGACCAGCACTGTTGTCTCTAGACACAGAGCCTGCTTGCCCTCTTTTATTAGCTCCTGACTGTCTGCCTCTCCTTGTTTGCCTTCCAGACATTCTAATGGCCTGCAGGGAAATGGGAAAAGCAGCAATACAGGCTAAGTTAAGGTGTAATATGGTCAGGAGGCACACTCCGCCCGCTGTAAGTGCCGCAAAATCCTGTTGGTGTAACACACCAGGAAAAAGCAGCAATACAGGCTAAAATCAGGTGTAATATGGTCAGGAGGCACACTCCGCCCGCTGTAAGTGCCGCAAAATGCTGTTGGTGTAACACACCAGGAAAAAGCAGCAATACAGGCTAAGTTAAGGTGTAATATGGTCAGGAGGTACACTCCGCCCACTTTAAGTGCCGCAAAATCCTGTTGGTGTAACACACCAGGAAAAAGCAGCAATACAGGCTAAGTTCAGGTGTAATATGGTCAGGAGGCACACTCCGCCCGCTGTAAGTGCCGCAAAATCCTGTTGGTGTAACACACCAGGAAAAAGCAGCAATACAGGCTAAGTTAAGGTGTAATATGGTCAGGAGGTACACTCTGCCCACTGTAAGTGCCGCAAAATCCTGTTGGTGTAACACACCAGGAAAAAGCAGCAATACAGGCTAAGTTAAGGTGTAATATGGTCAGGAGGCACACTCCGCCCGCTGTAAGTGCCGCAAAATCCTGTTGGTGTAACACACCAGGAAAAAGCAGCAATACAGGCTAAGTTAAGGTGTAAAATGGTCAGGAGGTACACTCCGCCCGCTGTAAGTGCCGCAAAATCCTTTTGGTGTAACACACCAGGAAAAAGCAGCAATACAGGCTAAGTTAAGGTGTAATATGGTCAGGAGGCACACTCCGCCCGCTGTAAGTGCCGTAAAATCCTGTTAGTGTAACACACCAGGAAAAAGCAGCAATACAGGCTAAGTTAAGGTGTAATATGGTCAGGAGGCACACTCCGCCCGCTGTAAGTGCCGTAAAATCCTGTTAGTGTAACACACCAGGAAAAAGCAGCAATACAGGCTAAGTTAAGGTGTAATATGGTCAGGAGGCACACTCCGCCCGCTGTAAGTGCCGCAAAATCCTGTTGGTGTAACACACCAGGAAAAAGCAGCAATACGGACTAACTTCAGGTGTATAATGTGCAGGAGGCTTAGCAACAATGACACTGACACTGTCCCCTGCCTATCCTTCTCTCTCCCTGCACACAAGGTTTATCAAAGTATATGACACTGACACTCTCCCTGCCTATCCTTCTCTCTCCCTGCACACAAGGTTTAGCAAAGAATATGACACTGACACTGTCCCCTGCCTATCCTTCTCTCTCCCTGCACACAAGGTTTATCAAAGTATATGACACTGACACTCTCCCTGCCTATCCTTCTCTCTCCCTACACACAAGGTTTAGCAAAGAATATGACACTGACACTCTCCCTGCCTATCCTTCTCTGTCCCTACACACAAGGTTTAGCAAAAAATTGATTTGACAAGATTTGACACTGTCCCTGCCTATCCTTCACTTTCCCTGCTCCGGAACACATTACATAAGGCCGCCGCGCTGGCGGCGTTTTATAGTGTGGGGCGTGTACTAAACCCCCTCAGCTATAATTGGCTCTCCTCGCTGCCGGCGCTGTGATTGGCCAAGCATGCAGGGTCACAGTGCATGCTTGGCCAATCACAGCGCCGGGATTACACTGCGATGGCGCAGTGTATTGTGGGCCATTCGCGTCACTCGAATTTGGCGCGAACGGCCCAAATCGTTCGTTTTTCGCCGAACGCGCGAACAGCCGATGTTCGAGTCGAACCTATGTTCGACTCGAACACCGAGCTCATCCCTAATAGTGATGTCAGGACAGCCACCTACCTGGTTCTTTTATATGTACTATCTATGACTTCATGCCGTGCACTAGGATATAGTGCCGTGTTTGTGAGTAGTTTTTATTTTAATAAATAGTGTTGCTTTTTATACACGGAGAGCACTATGTGTTTCTTTTATATTTTTACATGATCCATTCTATATGTGAGTGAATTTGGAGACCATCGATCGATTGAGGAGTCTTAGTGAAGGACCTTAGGTGCAGACAACACCTTACCACTACCCTAGTTAAGGGACAGCGCAGAGGTCCATATGTTCAGGTGAGCAGTTTGTACTTCTGGTGGAGGAGACACACGTGTCTGGATGTATGGTGATTGATTGAAGCACCTCATTTACTACTTAAGAAGTCTTACACCTCTGTTGCCCTTCAACATCCTCTGGCCTCACCTTGCCACATATATTTTTTGGACTTTTGATGCTAATGATTTAGTTTTATTGTCTATTACATACATACAGTTTGTAAAAGGATGGATAAAAAATTATACTCTCTAGAGCAGGGTCTTCTTAGGTGTGCTTATTACAACTTCCATTATTTATTGACCTGTAGTATTTTGGATCTTGTTTATATGCTGCACTGGCTCTTATCAGCTGTCAGTGAGGAAATCCCAAAAGTTACTACCTGGAGGTGGTATGCAGCCAAGTGCAATGCTCAATTAATGGATGAGAGACCACTGTGATATTTATGGTGACAATAGAGGTACAGTATCTGTAATGTTACTTATTTCCTTAACTCCTTAACAACTTCCTGCCCGGCGTATTGTAATATGACGTCCGCAGGAACCTCTCGTCCCTCCGGGCGGACGTCATATGACGTTCGGCCATTCCCGGCCATCTAGGGGGCCGCGATGCCCGCCAGGCACCCGCGATTCCCCGCAATCACGGCAGGACCGTGGATCTCTGTGTGTCAGCGGTGAGGAGACCGATGGTGTGTTCCCAGTACAGAGGAACACACATCGGTCTCCTCCCCTTGTGAGTCCACTCCCCCTACAGTTAGAATCACTCACTAGGGAGCATATTTAGCCCCTTCAGCTCCCCCTAGTGTTAACCCCTTCCCTGCCAGTCCCATTTACACAGTAATCAGTGCAGTTTTATAGCACTAATCGCTGTATAAATGTGAATGGCCCGTGTCAAAAGTGTCCGATATGTCCGTCGCAATGTCACGGTCACAATAAAAATCGCAGATCGCCGCCATTACTAGTAACAAAATAAAAATAAATAAAATTGCCATAAATCTATCCCCTTTTTTGTAGATTCTAGAACTTTTGCGCAAACCGATCAAATACGCTTATTGCTAATTTTTTTTACCAAAAATATGTAGAAGAATACATATCGGCCTAAACTGAAGAAAAAAAAATGTTTTTAAAAACAAAATTGTGATATTTATGAAATCAAAAAGTAAAAGATATTGTGTTTTTTTCAAAAGTGACGCTCTTCTTTTGTTTATAGCGCAAAAAATAAAAACCGCAGAGGTGATCAAATACCACCAAACCAAAGCTCTATTTGTGGGGGAAAAAAACATAAAGATTTTATTTGGGTACAGGGATGACCACGCAATTGTCATTCAAAGTGCGACAGTGCTGAAAACTAAAAATTAGTCTGGGCAGGAAGGGGGTGAAAATGCCCTGTATTGAAGTGGTTAACATGGTTGCCCTTGTTTAAAAATATGACATGTTGCAGTGTTGATCTGATTTGTTTCTGAAAAAGAGAAAAAAATGCAGGGTATATTTTTTTCTGCTTTTATATTTGGTTTAATTTTTTAGTCATTCTTGTGTTTGTCTTTGCATTGACTCATTTAAAGCATTTAAAATGGAATTTTAAAATTGAGCAACTACTGGATGAAAACATAGTCATATTTTTCTAGACACCACTGTCCCACCTTCTGAGATTTTTTAGCCATTTGTAAGTGAAGTCAGCAACAGCGCAACTTGGTCAAAATATATTTAAAACTGCTAACTAGTCAATATAAGAGTAACAACACACTGGTAAGTCATCAACTCTTCACTCTGTGTTCCCTGCTAGCACATTTGCATAATGCAGCTGGTCATAGATGGATATTTTTTTTCATTCAGCCAGCTGGCTGAACAAAAAAAGCAAACAGATTCCCTTCCACTCAGAATACACTGATCAGCGACTGCAGATGTTGATTGACAAAGGTTTTTCAGCTTGTCCAATTCGATAGAAGTCAATCTAAAATTTGACTTATGTTGAACAGGGATGGCCACAGACAAATCAAAGTTCAGCTGGTCTCTGCTGAACAGGCTGAAATTAAATTTATCTATGGCCAGTTTAATTCAGCATTTCTCAGTTGGAGTGCTGTCTCAGCTAGTCAGGGGTGCCACTCGGAGTGCAGTATTTTTACACAATGTCATGTGCTGGTGGACTGGCCACCAGCACCAAGAAAATGCAAGATGCTAATCTATAGCATTCAGGGAAGCCCATGGATCAAGAAGGAGACAGAAGTCCCCTTTCTTTTAGACCCGTTTCCCTTCCCACCCACTAGCATGCTGCCACAGCTGTGTTATGGTGAAGATCGTAAGGTAGGACTCTGTTGCAAAAAGGAGAGCAGTGAATAGTGGGGACTCTCATGTGAAAGGGGGGTGAGGACTCTGATGTGAAGGTGGGAAGTGAAGACTGATATGAAAGGTGGGGGACTAAGGACTCTGATGTGAAAGGTGAAGAATCTGATGTAAAAGGGGGATCAAGAACAGGGGAGAGTGAGGACTTTGAATTGAAGGGTGGACTAAACACACTCTGATGTAAAAAGAATGTAAAAAGAATGGCATAAATGAGGCAGGCTTTTGATATGACCGGGCTCCATTTTAACAACAAGAAAGCAGGTTTTAAATACTAAAATCCACAGGTGCAAGAAAGAGGAGTGGGCAGGGCAGTCTTCAGACCATGTAAATAACCCTTTAATGGTTTTCCAGCGTCACTAGCCTCTCTTATCTAATGAATGAAAATGAATCACTATCAGTTAATATACACATATACAAACTATATATAGTAAACAAAACAAAAATGGGTAAATATAGTATGAATAGAGAATAAGAGTATGAAATAATTAGAAATACAAATCTGTATCTGAGAGATAGAGGTGGACTACTTCAGATGCAGATCCAGGTCCCACCTCCGGTTAAAACCGCGTGGAACTCTGGTCTGTAATCTAAATATCCACCAAACTTCTCTGGCTAGTTGTCTCTGATGACGATCTCCTCCTCTTACAGCATGAGGTATACGTTCTATCCCATAAAAGCCAAAACCCCTCATATCTCCCAAGTGCTGTTCTTTAAAATGTTTACATACATTTGAGCATGCTTTGGCATTGGGATTTTGTGAATCACAAAAATGCTCAGAAATTCTACTCTTTGGGGAACCCATTGTACATCCTACATATTGTAAACAACATGTTTTGTATTCTAACACATAGACCATATAGGTTGTGTTACAATTTATGTAATGCTTTATAGAAAAATGCTCCCCAGTAACAAAAGGTTTTCAAATTTTGGACGAGCATTCAAATGAAAATATCAACAAGACATGTGGCCACATGGAAAAAAGCCTGAAGTATGTAGCCAGGTGGGGATTGGATGAGTGGCTGATGAAAAAAGACTGGGAGACAAGAGATTTATGAAATTTGGAATCTGCGCCTGACAAACCTATATCCTTGTTGTAGGATAGGTAGGAGATCCTTATCTGAATATAAGATAGGTAGTTTCCTCCTAATGATTTAGAATTATTCTATTATATTCAGAAGAAAAGCCAGTGACAAAAGTTACCATACTGTCATGTGTGGAAACTTGTCGTGATCTCTTACTTCTACTCAAAGAGTTTCCGGAAGAATTCAGGAGAGTCCCCTTATCCTTTTTATCTGCAGTTTTCCTGCCCCTTTCTATGGAACAGTCAGAGAAGCCTTGTTGTCTAAATCATGTGGTAATCGTGTGGTAATCGTTTGACACTCTCTCGTAATAAGAGTCTGTAGAACAATTCCTCCGGGCTCTTGTAAATTCCCCCACTGGTATGGCCGAATGTATGTATGGACAGGGATGTTATACAGAAGTTAATCCACCAACTGACTTCTGTACAACCGCCCTGTCAGATTTTTCCCACTCAATCACCACCACTGGCCAAAGCCTGCAGCACTGATCAGTGAAGATGGAAAGAATCTGCCGCTCCAGGTGTGTACAATCCCAATTGGAGTCCTAGCCCCGGCCCGCCTCCATGAAATACTAGGAAAAAGAAGAAATGGCTGCACATCCAAAGGTTCAAAAAACGTGCCTTTAATGAAAATCACCAAGATACACCAGGACACCAGATATCAAGTCACGTAGATGCGTTTCACACATCCAAACTGTGCTTAATCATTTGTTAGAATACAATAGCTCAGTGGGGAGGATTCCTCCATTTACATTAAATATGTGCATGGGTTAATCAGGTCAGTTTTTTCCGCTCAACCCGCTGGTCAAATGAAAAAAAAAACGGACTCATCTCTACACTAGTCTAAAGGCTATGTGCAATGTAAACATATTAGTTAATAAAAAGTGGAGCAAGTAGAAGCTAGCATCACTCTTCTTAACATAAAAAATTAAGCAAATCATTTCTCCTAAATAACAAAAGCAAAACAAGAGAAAACATTGGTCAAGGGGACTTTAAATGAGGCCAATAACGGGAAAAATCAGTAATAACCATAGTAATAAATCTATAAATTTATTGCATCATAGCAGATGAAAATTATGATATTACAGACATGGGGGAATCGGGATAAAACCATTGCATTGAGTTAAACCATAGTTGACATAAAAATAGGTAAGTATACATATCAGTGTTAGTTTTTGGCAACCAAAACATTTTCATCAAAGTTTTTGTCAGTGACATTTTTACAGTGACGAAAGCAAAACAAAAAGTACAGCACATTTCCGTCCACTGATGAAAACTATGACGAAAATCAAATCCGTTTTTGTTAAGGAACGAAAGGGGACGAAAATGGCAAGGAGGGACGTTTACCCTCATGAACTAACTTTCGGTTTTCCCAGAGCTGTATCTGTGAGTTTGTTTAACCACTTGTCCCCCGCCCACTGTCAATTGACGGCGGGCGGAGGATACTCTCGTTCTGGGAGGACGTCATATGACGTCCTCCCTTTAAAACGAGCTAGGAGGCGCGCGCCCGCCGCTTTCACAAGGCCCGGGTGCGCGTGCCTGGCGGCCGCGATTGCCGCCGGGCACCCGCGATTGCCCGGGAAACGAGCAGGAAAGTGGATCTCTGTGTGTAAACACAGAGATCCACGTCCTGTGAGGGAGAGGGGACCGATGGTGTGTCCCTTGTACATAGGGACAACCATCGTCACCTCCCCCAGTCAGTCCCCTCCCCCCACAGTAAGAACACATTGAGGGAACATATTTAACCCCTTCCCGCCCCCTAGTGGTTAACCCCTTCCCTGCCAATCACATTTATACAGTAATCAATGCATTTTTATAGCAGGGATCGCTGTATAAACGTGAATGGTCCCAAAAATGTGTCAAAAGTGTCCGATGTGTCCGCCGCAATATCGCAGTCACAATAAAAAATCGCAGATCGCCGCCATTACTAATAAAAAAATAAAAAAATTAAAATGCTATAAATCTATCCCCTATTTTGTACACGCTATAACTTTTGCGCAAACCAATCAATACGCGCTTATTGCGATTTTTTTTTTTACCAAAAATATGTAGAAGAATACGTATCGGCCTAAACTGAGGAAAATTTTATTTAAAAAAAAAAATGGGTATTTATTATAGCAAAAAGTAAAAAATAGTGTTTTTTTTCCAAACTGGATGCTCTTCTTTTGTTTATAGCGCAAAAAATAAAAACCGCAGAGGTGATCAAATACCACCAAAAGAAAGCTCTATTTGTGGGAAAAAAAAGGACACAAATTTCGTTTGGGAGCCACGTCGCACGACCGCGCAATTGTCATTCAAAGTGTGACAGCGCTGAAAGCTGAAAAATGGCTTGGGCAGGAAGGGGGTTTTCGTGCACAGTAGAGAAGTGGTTAAACCTTAATACCATAAATAAAAACATGATATTCAATTTTTTTTACTCCAGGAGTATATAACGAGTTTGGAAATTCTAGACGTAATTGTAGCCGTATTAATGCAATTGTGACAGAGAAAATTAAGTACTGTCCGTGATACTTTTTTTATTTGCACTAACATACAATTTTTCAGGACGAGCTTTCGGGGTATGTTCCCTTCTTCAAGGTCCAAGCAGTACTGATTCACAATTTTTTTAGCAGAATGTTAAAAGAAAACAAGAAAAAAATCTCAGAGGGAAAGGAAAAAAAAAACACATACAAATCAATGGTAATAAAGATAGCAGCAGAGTTAGTGAGATAAGACAGAGTTAGTGAGATAAGACAGAGGGAGAGCTATAGACTTGAGGGGGGAGATGCTAGTCACAGAGCGGGTCATAAAACCTTAGTATAATGGGTAAGGAAACCAATATCTAAATTTAGGCCATTAGTTTTTGTGTCAAAAAGAATTATCATTCTTAGTTCAAATGTTTTCCTTTCCTGGATAGTTCTGAAATTCCCTTTAAGAACTAAAACATTGAGGTCTTCTATAGTGTGGTCCGGTTGTGAGAAGTGATGTCCCACAGGTGTGCAGAAACTGTCTTCTTTATGTTCCTTGATGGTATGTCTGTGAAAATTCATCCTCGCTTGCAACTTCTGTCCTGTTTCACCAACATAAGATCCTTTGCCACACCTGTTGCATTGGATGAGGTACACAACATTACTGGAGGTACAGTTGTAAGATCCCATGATAGTGAAGGTCCCATTTGTGTGTGTGACACTTTTGGATGGATTGATCTGGTTGCACAGTTTGCAGCGTTTTTTATTAAATTCTAGAGAAATGCTTAAATAATGCATTACAATTTAACTAAACACATTAGATTTTAGTTGACTAAAATTATATTATTAGACTAAAATGTACTGGAGATTTTAGTAGAATAAAATATGATGACTAAATTAGGACTACAATTAAAATGGTATTTTAGTCAAAGACTATGACTAAAACTAAAACACTTGCAGAAGACTAAAATGGGACTAAAACTAAATTGCCATTTTAGTCCTAAGACTAAGACTAAAACTAAATAGAAATTTGCTGCCAAAATTAACACTGATACATATATGTTACATCATTACATGGTAACACCAGACAGCAAAAAATGCATATGGCGAATGTTTACAAAATCTAAACAATGCAAAGCATCCTATAACTCTACGCATTTCATGGATTGATCTCCACTTCCTCAGGAGTAGATGCAGAAGAGTGGAGTCTTATGCCCTGTACACACGATCGGATTTCCGATGGAATAAAATCCGATGGATTTTTCCGTCGGAATTCCGATGAAGCTGACATTCATCAGTCTTGCCTACACACCATCAGACAAAATTCCGACCGTCCAAAACGCTGTGGCGTACAACACGTACGACGGCACTATAAAGGGGAAGTTCAAATCCAATGGCGCCACCCTTTGGGCTGCTTTTGCTGATTTTGTGTTACCGCGTGTTAGTAAAAGTTTGGTGTTAGCCGATTCACGCTTTTCAGTCTCTGTGCTTTTCAGTCCGTTACAGCATGATAAATGTGCTATCTCCATTCCGAATGCTAGTTTTACCAGAACGAGCGCTCCCGTCTTGTAATTTAGTCTGAGCATGCGTGGATTTTTCTCCAATGGAGTTCCTCACAGACGATTGGAATTTGCTATGTTTTATTTTTCCATCGGTAAAATTTAAAACATGTTCTATTTTTTTGCACGGATGGAAAAAAGACCGATGGGGCCCACACACAATCGTTTTTTCCGATGAAAAAAGTCCATCGGTCTTTTTTCATCGGAAAAACCGTTCGTGTGTATGCGGCATAAGGGTGATAAGTAGGGATGAGCTTTGAGTGTGAGTCGAACTCATGTTCGACTCGAACATTGCCCGTTCGCCGAACAGCGAACAATTTGGGGTGTTTGCGAAAAGCCGCGGAAAACCCTGTAAAAGTCTATGGGAGAAATGCTAATTTTAAAGGCTTATATGCAAGTTATTGTCATAAAAGGTGTTTGGGGACCTGATTCCTGCCCCAGGGGACATGTATCAATGCAAAAAATTGTTTTAAAAACGGCCGTTATTTCGGGAGCAGTGATTTTAATAATGCTTAAAGTGTAACAATAAAAGTGAAATATTCCTTCAAATTTCATACCTGGGGGTGTGTATAGCAGTGACGGCTGGTGCTCAAAATTTTTGGGGGGGCGCAAACAAACTGAAAACAAAAAAATCAATTGCTGTCACTGTGCCCATTAAACTCAGCCACTGTGCCCAAACGCCACCAGTTTGCCCCCCCAAATGCAGCCAGTTTGTCCCCAAATGCAGCCAGTTTCCCCCCCAAATACAGCCAGTTTGTCTCCAAATGCAGCCAGTTTTCCCCCAAATGCAGCCAGTTTCCCCCCAAATACAGCCAGTTTCCCCCCAAATGCAGCCAGTTTCCCCCCAAATGCAGCCAGTTTCTCCCCAAATGTAGCCAGTTTGTCCCCAAATGCAGCCAGTTCTACCCCAAATACAGCCAGTTTGTCCCCAATTGCAGCCAGTTTCCCCCAAACGCAGCCAGTTTCCCCCCAAACGCAGTTTGTCCTCAAATGCAGCCAGTTTGTCCTGAAATGCAGCCAGTTTGTTCTCAAATGCAGCCAGTTTGTCCTCAAATGCAGCCAGTTTGTCCTGAAATGCAGCCAGTTTGTCCTGAAATGCAGCCAGTTTGTTCTCAAATGCAGCCAGTTTGTCCTCAAATGCAGCCAGTTTGTCCTCAAATGCAGCCAGTTTGTCCTCAAATGCAGCCAGTTTGTCCTCAAATGCAGCCAGTTTCCCCCTTAATACAGCCAGTGTGTCCCCAAATGCAGCCAGTTTGTCCCCAAATGCAGCCAGTTTGTCCCCAGCCCTGCACTTACCTTCCTCATGTTAGCGCTGTCCTTCTTCCGTCCTCGATGTTGCTTCAGCCAATCAGGTTACCGGTAGCCAGACCCGGTGAACCTGATTGGCTGAGACACGTGTCAGTGTTAACCAAGGAACGCACAGCCCGTGCGTCCCCTGGTTAATTATTTGGAAGCCGATTACAGCCCTCAGGCTGTAATCGGGAAGCCTATCAGAGCCGCTGGCTCTGATAGGCACTTCCAAAACCCAACCAGCCAAATGCATGAATGCATGTATTGTTGCAGGGGAGAGAGGGAGCGGCGCTCCTGCGCCCACTATGAATGCACCACCACTGTTTCCTGTAAAGTAGCGCTTGTTTCCCGTGCTTAGAACTATCCCTGCACAAAATGTAATTTCTGAAGGAAAAAAAGTCATTTAAAAGTACTCGCGGCTGTAATGAATTGTCGGCTCCCGGCAATACAGAGAAAAGTAATTGAAAGTCATTGATAAAAAAAAAAAATTTGTGGTGGTCCCCCCAAATTCAATTACCAGGCCCTTCAGGTCTGGTATGGATATTAAGGGGAACCCTGTGCCAATTTTTTTTTTTTTTTAAATGGCGTGGGGTTCCCCCCAAATATCCATACCAGACCCTTCAGGTCTGGTATGGATTTTAAGGGGAACTCCGCGCCAAATAAAAAAAATTTGTTACCCCCAAAAATCCATACCAGACCCTTATCCGAGCACGCAACCGGGCAGGCCGCAGGAAAAGAGGGTGGGACGAGAGAGCGCCCCCCCCTCCTGAACTGTACCAGGCCACATTCCCTCAACATGGGGAGGATGCTTTGGGGTCCAGACCCCAAAGCACCATGTCCCCATGTTGATGAGGACAAGGGCCTCAACCCCACAACCCTTGCCAGGTGGTTGTGGGGGTCTGCGGGCGGGGGGCTTATCAGAATCTGGAAGACCCCTTTAACAAAGGGGACCCCCAGATCCCGCCCCCCTATGTGAATTGGTAAGGGGTACACTGTACCCCTACCATTTCACAAAAGAAAGTGTAAAAAAAAATAAAAAAAACACACAGACACAGTTGGGATAAGTCCTTTATTAAAAATAAAAAAAAAAGATTCCAGCGGTGGTAATCCACTCTCGATCTCCACTCCAGGGTTTTGGGGATGAGGTCCTTGTCCCCATCAACATGGGGACATGGTGCTTTGGGTTCCAGACCCCAAAGCATCCTCCCCATGTTGAGGGCATGTGGCCTGGTACGGTTCAGGAGGGGGGCGCTCTCACGTCTCCCCCTCTTTTCCTGCGGCCTGCCAGGTTGCGTGCTCGGATAAGGGTCTGGTATGGATTTTTGGAGGGAACTACTGTTTTCCTCCATGGTAATTTTGACAGACCTGCGCTAGTTTATAAAAATTAATTTCAGCATCTGTACCCTCAAAATAAAATTTATAAAGCGATTTCTGTAATTTCAGTACAACAGAACAATGTACAACATCATAGCATCAAAATATGAAGTACTGAAAAATAAAAGCATAACTTTTAATGAAACCATGTAGTGTTCTTATATATGCAATGACCAATAAATTGCTATAAAAAATCATAAGTCACTCAAAAGTTATGATGAACAAAAGTCCACAAAAATGTACTGTATATAATCCTTTAACGTGCGTAGCAATGAAATTAACAACTTCTGAATATATCTCCCACCATGAAATTTACATTTGAGTACATATCACAAAGAAGAAATGTGCATAGGTTCAGATTTTTCATGGTTAGTTTTAAGCTTGTGAGGGTTAATCTCACTTTGTTCTGCTTGGATAAAATGATGTCAGTAACTATTTTGCAATTGCTGATAAAGCTCATCTCTTCTGGAAATCCCTTTAAAGCTTTATAAAGTGTTGATGTTGGTTTAGTTCACAAAATGCTGACAGTTTTGCCTGTGAAGTTTTAGGTGTAGATGGGCATACTCAGTTGTTTGATGTACTGCAGTAAATCCTATGTATGCACTCTGCTTTAAAATGTGATATTACTGTTACATGAAATCACTTACACACATGCACACAAATGCATATTCACTTAATTACTTAATTATTATACATTTTTGTATTTTTCCCAAAGCCAATATTATGGGCCTTTACTGCCCTTTTTCAAGGGAAACCTAGTTGTTGAAATTATTATCATCTATGTTTTAGGGAAACTGAATCAGCCCGATTGACTAACGAAAGTTAATTTTTTCCATTTATACAATGCAAGCATGTTTCAGAACCTAGAAAACAGTTAACCTTTCTCATCATGCAATCCTCAAAATAATCCAAAATCTCTCTTATAGTTACACATATACTCCTGCTTTTGGGACAATTTGCATAGAAGTTAGATGACCTGCCTATATGTTTTTTGTAATTCAGAGAAACCAAACACATTCATATTATTCCAAATTATGAATTAAAGTTTACCGATTTTTCTACAGTTTTGAATAGCGTACAAAATAGTTGGAATGGAATCCAGATTTATTCTGCAGTTTTTTTTCTGCTGTGCTTGCTGGGGACATTTCCTTCAATTCTTGTGCTGGAGCCACAATGGAAAACGAGAGTGAATCTTTTCAAAGATTGCAGAAATCTCCTCTTAGACAGCTGCCAGCAGAACATGTGTACACATTGGGAGATTTCACATTTACTCTTGTTTCAGTGACAACTGTAAAATTTGGGATGGTTACTAGGACCAATAGAGAGGGTGAAATTCCCCACTGATCATGATAAAAAAAAATGGCAAGACTATAGATATACTGGGGAGTCTAAGCTGAACGAAAATTGAAGGCTATATTTGCTGGCCTCTCAATCTAGAAATGCTAGTTTCTTGGTTTTCATACTGATATCTAAATATATGACCATAAACATGCACATAAGAGGTTCTGAATTCACTCTGACCTTGAACTCCAGATATCAAATTCCACTCCCTATTTATCTATTCAATAGGTTAAAAGGTAAAAGTTCATTTTACTTACAATCTGTAGTCGCTGACACACAAGGCCCTTACTCCTCTATCAGAGAAGGATGATTTTTCTTCAGTTATCCTTTTGCTGTCTAGATGGCATGGACACATCTTCCTGGCTTTCCAGCAGTGTGGTCCTCTTAAGTTCCACAAAACTGCACAGGGTTATGACATTGCAAACAAGTGGCCACTTATGGAAGCACGGCGTACGACACAAATACCTTAGTTAGGTAAGTAAAAAGGAGCTTCAGATGGTATTTTTTTAAAGCTGTTAAATAGGTGAGGGGTGGAAGATGGGAGGGGGGAGAGCCTTGCCCAGAGAAGAGCTTTAAGAACTGCATACATCTAGGTAAGTAGCTAGGAAGGTACTACAGTCAGAGGTTCAGCATGACTGTCAGAATACAAGCATTTTCATCTGGAGGTCAGTAATGGCAGATTGCCATGAAAGTATCCTAGGATATGTTCATTAAACTGACTACAATTACTTCCAATTACAAAATTTTAAAATCCTTGTGTTGTGTCGTGAACTGTAGTCTGGGAGGCAACATGCAGTTTAGTTTGCATTTGTCTGCCATGTAGTAGTTCATCTGGTGATGCCCATGTAGTTGCATGTCTAATTGCTCTATAAACATGTAAGGACTCTGTAATAAAAAAAATCACATAAATTGGCAGTCTGAGGAGCTTCTTAAAGACTTCTCTTGAGTCTATCTCTGTCTTTTTCTTTCTCGTACATCACGGGACACAGAGCGACATAGTCATTACTAATGGGTTATATAGTTACCGTCAGGTGCTGGCACTGGCAACTTCCAAAACCGGAAGTACCCTCCCCTATATAAGCCCCTCCCATCCGGGAGCACCTCAGTTTTTTGCCAGTGTCTAAGGTGTTGGCCAAGAAGAAACATGTGTTTTTCACTGAGCTTGCGTACAGGTTCTTTTGGGCCTCAGTAAGCTATTCCGGATCCGACCAAAAAAGCTTCATAGCTAAACGGTCGGTACCCGGGCCTTGCAGAGAAGAGCAAGGTTCTGCCTGTAATGCTTCTCTTAGGAGAGCTGGACCCTGGGATCCAGAGCTCTGGTCATACCCACGACCAAGATGTTTTCTGTGCAGGGTGCTATACAGGTCCAGGGGAGTGGAATCCTTGGGAACCCGGTCCCTGAAGGTTTGATTACAATGCCTGCCGTGATAGGTGAAGTTTGGGCTTTTGTGGACCAAACAAAGTCCTGCGGCGGGGAACAGGTAAGTGGGGGCCCCCAGGAACTTGGTTCTATTGGGGGACCCCCAAGCCTAATTTGTCTTTCTGTCTGTTACCTAACGGTATTCCCGCTAATATCTGTGCATGCCTGTAACTACTAAAAAAATGTAATAATTTTTAATGGTGGTCAAGAAAAAAAAAAAAAAAAAAAAGAATGTTTTCTTATATATGTTTAGTATATTAAACTGCGGTACCTGTGTTTGTCCACTAGAGGCCGCTGTGGAATGTTTTTCTTGTCATATGGACTAGTTTCTTCTCAGAGAGCAAAGTCCAGGCAGCTGGTGAGTTCTCCTACAGGAAACTGTTTCCTCTGCCATGTTGCAGTGTTCGTCTATCCCCCGGCCTGCGGCAAAGGGGGCCCTGGCTCCTGTCCCTGGTTTCCATGTTTGAAAATTAGCGCCGAGGCGCACGTGGCCGCGCGCGTGCGCGTGCACGCGCCTCTATATATAGAGGTGGCCGGAAAAAGGGGCGGGGCCTGGGGGATGACGCTCTGTGCGCGCCGCAGCGCTTCTGCGCATGTGCGGGCGTCCCAGCAGGTTTTAAAAAGCCACATTATTGCAGTAAGCTGGCTATCAAGTACAGAGACAGAGCTGACAACATTTAAAGGCATACAGCAAGCGGTTGATACAGACATCCCCTAGAAAGGCACATTAGTAGACACCAACTGTTTATATAGCAGCATTTATGCTAGACTATTATCAGTAACTGGTGTATTTTCGGCTGGAATACCTCAGCTTTGTGGCTTAGGAATATGCCGTCTAAAAACTCCGGGACTAGAAATTCCAGGAGGAATAGGGGGTCTCCATCGGGCTCTGAGGATCTTGGGCATGCTTTGGCTGCACCAGTCTCCCCTGAAGAATCAGAGGTTAGTGACCGTAGGGCACCCCCAGGAGTACCTGGTACTGTGGCTGTCCCCAGTTCACCTGCTCCTGTGTATGTAACAGAGGAGGTTTTTTCCTCAGCTCTGGGAGGGCTGGAAGAGAGATTGTCAGCACTAATTGCTGCTTCCCTGTCACAGGAGAAAAGCGCTCGATCTCCGTCTCCTCCCTCAGAGTGCCTGTTAACAGAGCAACAGTCCCATACAGAGGTCGACCTACCTGAGGGGGATCAGGATGAGGTTGATTCGGTTGTAGAGGAATCAACAGTGGAGGAGCCGTTCTCAGCATCACATGCTGAGAGGTTATGGGTGCAGTCCCTGACTAATATGGTCCGATCAGCATTTAAAATGCCACTTGCGGAGCCATCCTCCTCTTCTGTCTCCTCGTTGGGATCGCTAAAAGCTCCCCAGACTGTTTGTTCTTTCCCGATCCATCCTTTATTGGAGGGGCTCATTTACCAGGATTGGGAGCATCCTGACAAAATATTTACTCCCCCCAAGAGATTTCCGGTGGTCTATCCTATGGAGGATAAGTTCGTCAGAAAATGGAAGGTCCCTACAGTGGACGCAGCCATCTCTTGTGTGAATAAATCACTGACATGTCCGGTGGAAAATGTCCAAATGTTCAAGGACCCAATAGATAAAAAATTGGAGTCCTTATTGAAATCTGCTTTTTCTACAGCAGGATTGGTGACACAACCAGCAGTGGCAGCTATAGGGGTCTGCCAAGCAGTGAAGGATCAGTTGAAACAGGTCTTAAGGGACGTGCCAGATCAGCAGGCTCTTGCTCTAGCTGATCTACCTAGAGCCTTATGCTTTGCGGTGGACGCTATAAAGGATTCAATCCATCAGGCCTCCCGCCTTACGCTGTCTGTAGTACATATGCGCAGGCTTCTATGGCTCAAAAACTGGTCTGCTGAAGCTCCCTGTAAAAAATTGCTGGTCAGCTTCCCATTTCATGGGGAGCGTTTATTCGGGGAAGACCTGGACAAGTATATCCAGAGAATTTCCAGCGGTAAAAGTACACTCTTGCCGGTCAAAAATAGAGTTAGAGGTCCCTCTTTTAAGAGGCCGGCTTCTCCAGTCCCTAGGACATCGGCTGTGAAACAGTTCCGACGGCCTCCCCGGTCAAATCCCGGAGGTAAAAATCAGGGACAGTTGCAGGGTAACAAGAAGCCCTGGAGCAGGAGAGGTACAAAACCTCCCCCAAAGTCAAATGCATGAAGGGTTGCCCCCACCCAATCGGGTGGGGGGAAGACTTCAGTTGTTCACAGAAACCTGGCGGGACACGATCCGAGACAGATGGGTGCTCTCCGCAGTAAATCTGGGATACAAATTGGAGTTAAAAAACTCCCCTCCTTCCCGCTTTATAAGGTCGAACGTGCCAAGGGATCCCCAGAAGAGAGGATCCCTCCTGTTGGCACTGGAACAATTATTGCTTCAAGCAGTAATTATAGAGGTCCCCCTGGAAGAATGGGGGTTCGGGTTTTACTCAAACCTCTTTACAGTTCCGAAGCCAAACGGGGACGTGAGGCCCATATTAAATCTAAAAGGGCTAAACAAATTCCTGCATATCAGGACTTTCCGGATGGAGTCGATCCGATCGGTAGCCACTGCCCTACAAGGGGAGGAATGGTTAGCCTCGATCGACATCAAAGATGCGTATTTGCACATCCCCATCTTTCCAGCCCACCAAAAATTTCTACGCTTTGCGATAGAAGGGCGCCATTTTCAGTTCAGAGCCTTACCCTTCGGTCTGGCCACAGCACCAAGAGTGTTCACAAAAATTCTGGCCCCATTATTGGCCAATCTAAGAACACGAGGTGTAACGATAATGGCATATCTAGACGACTTGTTGCTGATAGACCACTCAGTGGAAAAACTAGAAGTGGTTGTTCACGAGACAATCAAGTATCTGGAATATCACGGTTGGATTATCAACCGAGACAAGTCAGCCCTAAAACCAGTCAAAAGTCTGGAATACTTGGGGCTAAGGCTGGATTCAGACCAGAGAAAGATTTTCTTGCCTCAAGAAAAGGGGTCGTCTTTGAGAGATTTGATCCACTTAGTGGGTTCAAAAAGACAGCCATCCATACGCCTGTGCATGAGGCTACTGGGAAAAATGGTGGCATCATTCGAAGCAGTACCCTACGGTCAATTCCATTCAAGGAAGTTGCAAAGGGCCATACTGTCAGCCTGGAACAAGAAAGTTCAGGCTCTGGACTTACCAATGTCCTTGTCCCCTTCCGTTCGCAGGAGCCTCCGCTGGTGGTTGGTTCCCCAGAATCTGGAAAGAGGGAAATCCTTCAGTCCGATTTCCTGGAAGGTGGTCACTACAGATGCCAGCCTTATAGGCTGGGGAGCAGTACTGGAGCAATGGTCTCTCCAGGGCAGATGGTCGGATGCGGAAAAGGCCCTGCCCATCAATCTCTTAGAGATACGAGCAGCCCGGTATGCCCTAGTAGCATGGACATCCAAACTCCAAGGGTCCCCTGTCAGAGTTCAGTCAGACAATGCCACAGCAGTGGCATATATCAATCGTCAGGGGGGCACCAGGAGTCGTGCAGCCCAAAGGGAAGTAAATTACATCCTGAGATGGGCAGAAAGATATGTCCCAGCCATATCTGCGGTATTCATTCCAGGGGTGGAGAATTGGAAGGCGGACTTTCTAAGTCGCCAACAATTATGCCCAGGGGAATGGTCCCTTCATCCCGAGGTTTTCCGGACAATATGTCAGCGGTGGGGAACGCCGGATGTAGATCTGCTAGCATCCAGGTTCAACACGAAAGTGGACAGGTTTGTCTCTTGGTCAAGGGATCCCCTAGCATGCGGCTCGGATGCCCTAGTGTTCCCTTGGGATCAGTTCAAGCTGATATATGCATTCCCACCGCCACAATTGTTACCTCGATTACTCCGCAGAATCAGGGTAGAAAAGAAACCAGTGATTCTGGTGGCTCCAGCGTGGCCCCGAAGAGCATGGTACGCGGAGATCGTAAAAATGTCTGTGGGGAGTCCTTGGACCCTCCCACATCGTCCGGACCTGCTTTCGCAGGGACTGATATACCACCCTTCTTTACCAGCCCTAGGTTTGACGGCCTGGCTATTGAAGCCCACATTCTAAAAAAGAGAGGGCTCTCTAATGCTGTGGTGTCTACCATGATCAATGCCAGGAAACCGGTATCCAGGCAGATCTACTATAGAATCTGGAAGGCGTACATCGCCTGGTGTGAAGCCAAGAAATGGCATCCACGTAAATACGTAATAGGTAGAATTCTGGACTTCCTACAATGGGCTGTAGATAGGAAGCTTGCCTTGAGTACTATCAAAGGTCAGATTTCGGCCTTGTCAATATTTTTTCAAAGGCCCTTGGCTTCGCATTCACTAGTCAAAGCCTTTATACAAGGAGTGATGCGTATTAGTCCTCCGGTTAATATTCCCATATGTCCATGGGATCTAAACTTGGTTCTGTCGGTTCTACAGAAACAACCATTTGAACCATTACAGCATATTTCCTTAGTGCTTCTCACCAGGAAATTGATTTTTCTAGTAGCCATTTTTCGGCTAAAAGAGTATCGGAATTAGCAGCTATGTCCTGTAAGGAGCCATATCTGGTTATCCATAAGGACAGAGTAGTGTTACGTCCTCATCCAGCCTTTCTTCCTAAGGTGGTATCGAGTTTTCATTTGAACCAAGATGTGGTTCTTCCTTCTTTTTTCCCCAAGCCTACTTCGGTAGAGGAAAAGTTATTGCATTCTTTGGATGTAGTAAGAGCAGTTAAAGCTTATCTAAAAGCCACTGCTCAGATTCGCAGAACGGATACTTTGTTTATTCTGCCGGAAGGCCCCAGAAAGGGTCAGGCAGCGTCAAAATCTACGTTAGCCAAGTGGATTCGACAGGTCATAATACAAGCCTATAGCTTGAGAAGTAGACCGCCTCCGTTCAAAGTTAGGGCGCACTCCACGAGAGCAGTTGGAACTTCATGGGCAGTGCATCACCAGGCCTCCCTGGCTCAGGTCTGTAAGGCCGCAACATGGTCTTCAGTACACACGTTTACTAGGTTCTACCAGGTGGACGTTAGAAGTCAGGAGGATGTCGCCTTTGGGCGCAGTGTGTTGCAGGCCGCAAAAGATCCTCATGTCTGATAGCGCTCAGCTTATATGGTGTATCCCCCCCCTCATTTGGCATTGCTTTAGGACATCCCATTAGTAATGACTATGTCGCTCTGTGTCCCGTGATGTACGAGAAAGAAAATAGGATTTTTATAACAGCTTACCTGTAAAATCCTTTTCTTGGAGTACATCACGGGACACAGAGCTCCCGCCCCTCTTTGGGGACACTTATTGCTTTGCTACAAAACTGAGGTGCTCCCGGATGGGAGGGGCTTATATAGGGGAGGGTACTTCCGGTTTTGGAAGTTGCCAGTGCCAGCACCTGACGGTAACTATATAACCCATTAGTAATGACTATGTCGCTCTGTGTCCCGTGATGTACTCCAAGAAAAGGATTTTACAGGTAAGCTGTTATAAAAATCCTATTTTCTGTTTGCTTGGGGGTAAGAAACTGAACACTCCCTTTACACAATATTTTTCTCTCAGGAGGGATTCAGATGAAACAAATTGTGGTCCATTCTCAGACACTAGTTCCTCTGGGTGACATTCCTTGCTGAAGACTGGAGAGAAAAGTAATTACAATAGCAGATGTTATATTTGGGACAAATTCAATTTCTGGCCATTTGCTGCAATAATCTATTAATGTCATAGCAAATTGGCAGTGCACATGATCTTTTGTGAAAGGACCTACAATATCAATAGCAAGTATTTCCCAAGCAGAATAAGTAGATGGCACTGGCTACAGTGGTGGAGAGTGTATGAGAGCTAATTTGTCATAACTCTGATAAGTAACACCAAATTTCATGAGAGTCAAGCCAGGTACACACTTACTTAAAGTTGGAAGGTAACAAGCCAACTTCCGGTATGTGTGTACTGTTCTCTAGTCAACAGAAGCCAGTCTAATGACCAGCTTCTGTCAAATGGCCCTGCCAGTGGCTATATGCACTGATCAGTGTGTTATGGTGGGGGGAGTTCCCCTGTCAGAATGCAAAGACACAGCGGAAGAGGTTTCTACATCAACACCACTTGTTTTTTTTGTTCAACCCACTGGTTAAACAAAAAAAATGTGTGTGTATTCACAGCTTTAGTATTTGGGCATCCATGGCTGG
The DNA here is from genome assembly GCA_029206835.1 of Rana muscosa. Lineage (NCBI taxonomy): Eukaryota > Metazoa > Chordata > Amphibia > Anura > Ranidae > Rana > Rana muscosa. The sequence continues at coordinate 713,129,668 of CM055117.1, read as the reverse complement.
CCACTAGTATAACTGAAGTAGTCTTTGCTTGTTCTTAAAATTTATTGGTGACTCCCATGTGCAAGTTCTAAAAAAACTCTCTCAAGGTCTCTTGAAATCAGCTTGGAGACAGTTGATTGAAATTTAACAGTCACTGTCAAGCACAGGAGTAGGGTCTCTAGGATGATTAACTACTTTAGGATGAGGTGCAATAAGTGGGTCATTGGCGAAGTACTTCTGGCAGTATAGACAGTAGATCCTGTATCAAGCATCAAGATAATGGAGTAGCCCATGTTAGCAGAAGCAGTAGTAATATTTACAGTACACAGAAGTTGATCTGGAATTAAAGCATCATGTTTATATCATGTGGCTCCAGTGTTGTGAGTGTTCCTCATAGGTTTGATATATCGGTGGGGCTGGCGGCTCCCCGTGCAAGTGGTGGATTACAATGCGGATAGATTCCCATGCTATGATGCCCTGTCAGTGCTAAAAATGTTGTCTGCTGCCTTTTTGATGCAGCTTAATAGCTGGTGAGTGTGCAAAGGTTGTAATATGGAGCAACACAATGGGATATAGATTTGGACTGTTGGATGAATACTACACACAGACAACTGCTGGAATTATTATTTACCACTAAGAAGAGTCACATATTTGTGGGATTTTCTATGAACTTTTAAAGTCACTTTTTGTTAGTTTTTTTGTCATAAGTATATTATTTACACTTTGATTTTTAATCATAAGATTGTTATATTCAGTCTTGATCACTTAGGCACTGCACTTTTGTTGTCACATTTTTGTCACATTTTATTTTGGGGTTTGTATAGTTACCTTACTTGCTAGATGCCTAAGCATTGCACTTATTTGATTTCAGAGGCTATGCAGGGTTGGGCCTGGTCAGATCTCGGATGGGAGACCGCATTACCTTGCTAGCTGCATACATTTTCTCTTTTTCCCTAGAGCTGACTATTCTCAGCTCTAGGGAAAAGAAATTAAATAAAATGTGTTGTTTTTCACAAAGTTATAATTTTAACAAGTTATTTCTCACATACAGCAAAGACATAGTTACATATATACCCCAAAAACACATTCTTAAATGCCTCCTGAGTATAGGTATAACACACGTCTGAGACTTTTTCATAGCCTAGATGCTTTCAAAGAGCATAAATTACGCATCTAATTTCCTGACTACCTATCATATTTCTTGAGTCCATGAAGTGCCAGGACAGGAATAAACAACCACAAAACTAACACATTTTGGAAATCAAACACCCCAAGGTAATTTCTTAAAGGCATAGTGAATCTTTAGAAAATTAAATTTTTGCCACAAGTTTTTGGAAAATGCGGAACAGAATGAAAATGAAAGCAGAGCTTCACCCAAAAGGGGAAGTTCCGCTTGTTTGTCCCCCCCACTGCCTTTCGGTGGGGGAGCAGATACCTGTCAAAACCAGTTGTCTGCTCCCCCTTCCGGGTAAGATCGTAGCAATTTTGTGCAGTGAACTACGCAGTGTCTGGCCCCTCCTCCCCCCTGCTGCTTTCTGGGAGACACACAAGTCCCAGAATACAATGGGACCATTCAGAAAGTGCAGCACGACTCAAGCACGCGCAGTAGGTAACTGGCTGTGATGTGGTGATACTGTATGTGAGAATTTTTCACAGCCTAGCCACATAGTGAGGCTCAAAATCCAAGGAGCACCATCAGGCTTTCTAGGGGCATAAATTACACATCTAATTTACTGACTACCTATCACATTTTTGGGAGTGGGAGAGAGGAAGTATACCAAAGTATTTTTAAGAGGCATGGTGAGTCTTTTGAAGACTTCGTTTTTGGACAAAAGTTTTTGAAAAATACAGAAAGAAAACGAAAATGTATTTTTTACTTTTTCATTGTTTGGACTGATTATGTACTGGACATTGTACCTTGTGTATTCTACTCTAATGGTTACCTCTATTCAAGTGGTCAGGGATAAGGATGAGCTCTGGCGTGTTCACAAAGCCCACGTGCAGAGCCCGCCAGGAAGTCGGCACTGCTCTGCGCTAATCACAGGCAGTGAGACATTGTTCCGATGGGCAGCTGCAGAGATTGGGAAATGTCTCATGGCCTGTGATTAGCGCAGTTCAGTGACGACTTCCTGGCGGGCTCTGCACATAGGCTTTGTGAACACGCCGGAGCTCATCCTTAATCAGGAAATATAGCTTAGTGTAGCGTCACCTATAGCAGTTATCATTCCTATAAGCCAAGCAATCCTAGCCTACTGGTATGTGACTGCCCCCAGGAATGCCATTTTCACTGGGCGGAAATACAGGAGGCTGAAAAAAGGCTGAGGAAGGGAAGAACAGTTAGTCGGATGTGCAGATGGGTCAGTTCAGGCGGCAGGCAGAGACATGGTCAGCAAACAAGCAAAGGATCAGTCCAGGTAGCAGGCAGAAATTTGGTCAATAAAGAGGCCAGGGTCAGTATCTTCTCCAGAGATAACCTCCCCTGGACAGCGGCTCCCCATAGACTTTTATGGGGACTAGGGATGAGCCGAACACCCCCGGTTCGGTTCGCACCAGAACCTGTGAACGGACCGAAAGTTTGCGCAAACTTTAGAACCCCGTTAAAGTCTATGGGACTCGAACGTTCAAAATCAAAAGTGCTAATTATAAAGCCTAATATGCAAGTTATTGTCCTAAAAAGGGTTTGAGAACCCGGGTCCTGCCCCAGGGGACATGTATCGATGCAAAAAAAAGTTTTAAAAACTGACGTTTTTTCAGGAGCAGTGATTTTAATGATGCTTAAAGTGAAAAAAAAGTGAAATATTCCTTTAAATATCATACCTGGGGGGTGTCTATAGTATGCCTGTGAAGTGGCACGTGTTTCCTATGTTTAGAACCGTCCCTGCACAAAATTTAATTTCTAAAGGAGAAAAAGTCATTTAAAACTGCTTGCGGCTTTAATGTAATGTCTGGTTGAGAAAAATGGCATGGGTACCCCCCCCCCCAGCCCATTAGCAGCCCCTTTGGGTCTTGTATGGATATTAAGGGGAACCCCGCACCCAAATTAAAAAAGGGAAAGGCGTGGGGCCCTCAGGCCCTATATACTCTGAACAGCAGTATATAGGCGGTGCAAACAAGACAGGGACTGTAGGTTTGTTGTTACGTAGAATCTTTTTGTAATTTAGAACTGGTACATTTTTAAAGTGTAGCTCCAGCCAAAAAAATCTATTTTTAAGCTTTTTGGAAAAGGGAAGGGTTATCACCCCTCTAACATTTGTTTTGCTGTCTGTGCACCTGTTCAGAACATTTCACCTCACTTTCCATCCCAATGACAAATGTTTTTTGAAAATTTGGTGTTTTTAGTGAAACAAGGATTGGTGATAAAGCATCAGTGGAGAGGAGACACGTTTTTCCCATATTAACTCTTACAGGAGAGAATTTCCCTTCCTAGGTTAGATTTCCTCTCACTTCCTGTTGTCTCCTTCCGTTTGCATAATTGCATTGAAGCCTATTGTGCGCTGGTTTTTGAGGTGTTTTTTCTGTATGTTTATGTTTGCGTTCCAGCCATAAGTTACCATGCAGCACTGGGCGGTCTGACTATTGGCTATTTTTTATTTGCCACACCACACTTACACCCCACCCCCCCTTTTCCCATCCATTTTACATTGTTTAACACTATCATTGGTTTTTAGCGCTGATGATTTTTTGATCTGTATCCTTCCGTTTGCAAGTAGTAGTCGTTTGTAAGTTGGATGTTTACAAGTAGGGGCCTGCCCTATATACTCAGAAATTTGGCCCTTAGGTGTTGGTGTTGCCACAACACTGTAAGTCCTCACAGTTACTCTTGGTGGGCGCAGGAATGGGCCCAGCTGTGAATTATTAGATCAAGAATTATAATTACATGCCCCTGTTGAACAGGGGCAGAAAAATTGGGCACTGGTGCTGGTGCCACAACACTGCAACCCCTCACAGATACTCTAGTTGGAGCACAGGAATGAGCCCTGCTGCAAACTTTTGCATCAAAATTTTTTATTAAATTACACGCCCCCGTTAAACAGGGGCTGAAAAATTGGGCCTTAGCCATTGGTGGCGGTGCCCAGAACCAAAAATGTTCTTACAAGCTATCAATAGTCACTCAGCATCAGCATAGGCAGTCTTGAAGGGATCTGACATTTAAAAAAAAATTGTTCGGTTACATCAGCATCAGGTGCTTGGTAGCTGGTGGTGATCCAAGACTGATTCATTTTTATGAAGGTCAGTCGATCGACCGAGTCGGTGGACAAGCGCACCCTGTGATCGATTACAAAGCCTCCAGCAGCACTGAATGTGCGTTCCGAAAGAACGCTGGATGCAGGGCAGGCCAGTAGCTCAATTGCATACTGTGCAAGCTCTGGCCAGTGATCCATCCTCAAGACCCAGTAACCCAAAGGATTTTCGGTGGGAAAGGTGTCCAAGTCTGATCTTGCCCCTAGGTATTGCTGCACCATGTAAACCAGACGCTGGCGATGGTTGCTGGAACCGATCATACCTTGGGGCTGCGGACTAAAAAATTGTCTGTACGCACCAGTCAGACGGCCACCTTCTCCACCGCTCCTTCTTTGACTGACCGAAGCCTCAACAACACGTTGTCCAGAACCAGGAATTTGTAACCTCCCAGTCTCTGGGAACGCGTTGCACAGACCTTTCTGCAAGGCCTCCTGAAGATGCTTCATCCTCTGCTCCCTCTACGACGGCAAGATAAGGTCCGCAACCTTACCCTTGTAACGTGGATCAAGGAGGGTTGCCAGCCAGTAATGATCCCTCTCCTTGATAGCACGAATATGAGGATCCTTCCGCAGGCTTTGCAGGATCAGGGAGGCCATGCAGCAGAGGCATTTGGTCCGGAGTCCTTTGGGTCACTCTGGACGACATGATCTGCAGCCACCTCCTCCCAGCCACGTACAAGTCCTTGGGTGTCTTGGGACTGTAATTGATCCCTTGAAGGCTGCTGCTGATGCTGAGTGCTAGGCTCCACCTCCATCCTGACACAATTCTCCTCCTCCTCTTTCTGTGTGATAGGCGGGCCAGCAGGAACACTGTCTGGATAAAGGGGCCTTGAAAGGTAAGGAAGTCCTCCTCTTCCTCCCTCTGTTCTGCCTCAAGTGCCCTGTCCATTATTCCATGCATCCTGTGCTCCAACAGGTGGACAAAAGGGACAGTGTCACTAATGCATGCACTGTCACTGCTCACCATCCTCGTGGCCTCCCCAAATGGTGCCAGGACAGTGCATGCATCCCTGATCATGACCCACTGGCGTGGCAAAAAAAATCCAAGCTCTCCTGACCCTATCCTGGTGCCATATTGGCACAGATGCTCATTGATGGCCCTCTGCTGCGTGTGCAGCCGCTGCAGCATGGCCAACATTGAGTTTCACCTGGAGGGCATGTCACAGATTAGGCGGTTCTTGGGCAGGTTAAATTCCTTTTGCAGGTCAGCCAGCCAAGCACTGGCATTATATGACCAACGGAAATGCACACAGACTTTCCTGGCCTGCCTCAGGACATCCTGTAAGCCCGGGTAACGGCCCAAGAACAGCTGCAACACCAAGTTAAGGACGTGAGCCAAACAGGACACATGGGTCAGGTGTCCCTGTCGGAGGGCGGAGAGGAGGTTGGTGCCATTGTCGGAAACCACCATTCCTGGCTTAAGCTGGCATGGCATCAACCACCTCTGAGCCTGCCCCTGCAGAGCTGACAGAATCTCTGCCCCAGTGTGGCTCCTGTCCCCCAAGCACACCAGCTCAAGCACTGCATATTTGCATAGCCCATTGAACGCCTACGGAGCACCGCTGGTTCCGAGGACAAAGCACAGGAAGAGGCCATGGAGGAAGAAGAAGAGGAGGGGGTGGAGGAGAGAGGTGTGTCAGAATCACCAGTAGTAACATTTTGGAGGCGTGGTGGCGGAACAACCTCCAACACTACTGCACCCTGTATTGCATCCTTCCCAGCTGCCAGCAGAGTCAAAAGATAGGTAACGTCCCTGTCCATGCCTGCTGGACCATGAGTCAGCGGTAATATGCACCTTACCGCTGACCGCCCTGTCCAGCGAGACCAAGACATTGCTTTCCACATGCCGGTAGAGAGCCGGAATTGCCTTCCGTGAGAAAAAGTGGAGTTTGGGAACCTGCCACTGAGGAACCGCACATTTCACAAACTCACAGATGGGGGCAGAGTCTACCAACTTCAAAGGCAGCAGTTGAAGTGCTAGCAATTCAACCACTGGGCATGTGGATGGCTGGGAGCGAACTTCTTTCGGCGGTGCAGCAGCTGAGGAAGGGAAATTTGCCTGGTACAATCTGACGTCGGTGTACAGATAGCAGATTGTCCGCAAGTACTTGGCTGTAACACACCTAATTCTACACCTTCATTACTCTCAGTGCAGGTTTAATAGAGGACTGAAGGTATAGTGGGGTTGATCCCAGCTGATGAGGAGCAAAGTGAGGTTTGCTTTGTTCTTTGGTGTGGGTCTTTTAGGTGTGCTTGCCAACGAACTGCATGGCAGGTCGACATATGTCTGATCAAGCATGTGGTGCCCAAGCGGGTGATGTTTTGGCCACGCGAGATACGCCTGAAACATATGTTGCAAATAGCAGCGCTGCGATCTGATGCACTAAAAAAAGGCCCACAACAAAGAGATTTTGGAATAACGCGCAGAGACAGCAGCGGCCTGCACTTGCGGAGCTCTGCGGTGTGATGCTGTCGGTGTGCTGCTCTTAAGCTGGCCCCTGGAGGACATCCTGCCTCGTTGGAGATGTGCCTCCTCCTCCTCTCCCCTATCAGGCACCCACGTAGAGTCCGTGACCTCATCATCCCCTCCCTCCTCATCACTGTAGCAAACCTGGCAGTATGCTGCAGCTGGGGGAACATGACTGCCAGATTGCTATCCTTGTTAGGCACCCCCTCTCACTGGGCTCACGTTCGTACTCCCTCTCTCTGGGCTCACGTTACTGCCTTCCTCTAGCTGCGTTCCATCATTGAAGCCTTCAAAACGCTGGGCATCCTCCTGGAGCATGTACCCAACACTGTGGTCAAACAGTTCGGGGGACTCCTCAGGAGGACATGGTGGGGCTAGGGAAGGAGTGACTGATGCCATTGAGCCGAGGGAAGAGGCTGCGTTGGCAGCTGCTTTGCCAGACAAAGTACCCTGAGCCTGGGTGAGAGGATGAGGAGGATGAGGACGGCTTGGTCATCCACTCTACCAAGCCTTCGGCATGTTGCGGCTCAACATGGCCAGCTGCCGAAAAGAAGGACAAGCGTGTCCCACGGCCACGTGCTGATGAGGATGCACCGTGTCCACGACCAGCACTGTTGCCTCTAGACACAGAGCCTGCTTGCCCTCTTTTATTGGCTCGTGACTGTCTGCCTCTCCTTGTTTGTCTTCCAGACATATTAATGGCCTGCAGTGAGATGTAGCTGCACAAAGGTGGGATGTATATATATATATATATATATATATATATATATATATACTGATTATACTGCAGCTAGCAGAATCAACTGCCTGCTGTGGTATTAGTATGAGAACACCAGCAATTGTCTTCAGCTAGTTTTAGGTGCACACTGTGCAGAGGACACAGTACACTAACTGAAAATACTTGCAGCTCCCTGCCTGTGGTATTAGAATGAGAACACCACCAGATGTATTCAGGTACTTTTAGGTGCACGCTGTGCAAAGGACACAGTACACTAAGTGAAATTAATGCAGCTCCCTGCCTGTGGTATTAGTATGAGAACACCACCAATTGTATTCAGGTACCTTTAGGTGCACGATGTGCAAAGGACACAGTACACTAAGTGCAAATAATGCAGCTTTCTGCCTGTGGTATTAGTATGAGAACACCACCAATTGTATTTAGGTACCTTTAGGTGCAAAGGACACAGTACACTAAGTAAAAATAATGCAGCTCCCTGCCTGTGGTATTAGTATGAGAACACCACCAATTGTATTCAGGTACCTTTAGGTGCACGCTGTGCAAAGGACACAGTACACTAAGTGAAAATAATGCAGCTTTCTGCCTGTGGCATTAGTATGAGAACACCACCAATTGTATTCAGGTACCTTTAGGTGCAATGGACACAGTACACCAAGTGAAAATAATGCAGCTCCCTGCCTGTGGTACTAGTATGAGAACACCACCAATTGTATTCAGGTACCTTTAGGTGCACGCTGTGCAAAGGACGCAGTACACTAAGTGAAAATACTTGCATCTCTCTGCCTGTGGTATTAGTATGAGAACACCACCAATTGTATTCAGGTACCTTTAGGTGCACGCTGTGCAAAGGACACAGTACACTAAGTAAAAATACTTGCAGCTCCCTGCCTGTGGTATTAGTATGAGAACACCACCAATTGTATTCAGGTACCTTTAGGTCACGCTGTGCAAAGGACACAGTACACTAAGTGAAAATAATGCAGCTCAATGCCTGTGGTATTAGTAAGAGAACACCATCAATTGTATTCAGGTACCTTTAGGTGCAACCTGTGCAAAGGACACAGTACACTAAGTGAAAATACTTGCAGCTCCCTGCCTGTGGTATTACTATGAGAACATCACCAATTGTATTCAGGTACCTTTAGGTGCACGCTGTGAAAAGGACACAGTACACTAAGTGAAAATAATACAGCTCCCTGCCTGTGGTATTAGTATGAGAACACCACCAATTGTATTCAGGTACCTTTAGGTGCACGCTGTGCAAAGGACACAGTACACTAAGTGAAAATAATGCAGCTCCCTGCCTGTGGTATTAGTATGAGAACACCACCAATTGTATTCAGGTACCTTTAGGTGCACGCTGTGCAAAGGACACAGTACACTAAGTGAAAATAATAGGATTTTTATAACAGCTTACCTGTAAAATCCTTTTCTTGGGAGTACATCACAGGACACAGAGCGACATAGTCATTACTAATGGGTTATATAGATACCGTCAGGTGCTGGCACTGGCAACTTCCAAAACCGGAAGTACCCTCCCCTATATAAGCCCCTCCCATCCGGGAGCACCTCAGTTTTGTAGCAAAGCAATAAGTGTCCCCAAAGAGGGGCGGGAGCTCTGTGTCCCGTGATGTACTCCCAAGAAAAGGATTTTACAGGTAAGCTGTTATAAAAATCCTATTTTCTTTCTCGTACATCACGGGACACAGAGCGACATAGTCATTACTAATGGGATGTCCTAAAGCAATGCCAAATGAGGGGGGGATACACCATATATAAGCTGAGCGCTATCAGACATGAGGATCTTTTGCGGCCTGCAACACACTGCGCCCAAAGGCGACATCCTCCTGACTTCCAACGTCCACCTGGTAGAACCTAGTAAACGTGTGTACTGAAGACCATGTTGCGGCCTTACAGATTTGAGCCAGGGAGGCCTGGTGATGCACTGCCCATGAAGTTCCAACTGCTCTCGTGGAGTGCGCTCTAACTTTGAACGGAGGCGGTCTCCTTCTCAAGCCATAGGCTTGTATTATGACCTGTCGAATCCACTTGGCTAAAGTAGATTTTGACGCTGCCTGACCCTTTCTGGGGCCTTCCGGCAGAATAAACAAAGTATCCGTTCTGCGAATCTGAGCAGTGGCTTTTAGATAAGCTTTAACTGCTCTTACTACATCCAAAGAATGCAATAACTTTTCCTCTACCGAAGTAGGTTTGGGGAAAAAAGAAGGAAGAACCATATCTTGGTTCAAATGAAACCTCAATACCACCTTAGGAAGAAAGGCTGGATGAGGACGTAACACTACTCTGTCCTTATGGATAACCAGATATGGCTCCTTACAGGACATAGCTGCTAATTCCGACACTCTTTTAGCCGAACAAATGGCTACTAGAAAAATCAATTTCCTGGTGAGAAGCACCAAGGAAATATGCTGTAATGGTTCAAATGGTTGTTTCTGTAGAACTGACAGAACCAAGTTTAGATCCCATGGACATATGGGAATATTAACCGGAGGACTAATACGCATCACTCCTTGTATAAAGGCTTTGACTAGTGAATGCGAAGCCAAGGGCCTTTGAAAAAATATTGACAAGGCCGAAATCTGACCCTTGATAGTACTCAAGGCAAGCTTCCTATCTACAGCCCACTGTAGGAAGTCCAGAATCCTACCTATTACGTACTTATGTGGATGCCATTTCTTGGCCTCACACCACGCGATGTACGCCTTCCAGATTCTATAGTAGATCTGCCTGGATACCGGCTTCCTGGCATTGATCATGGTAGATACCACAGCATTAGAGAGCCCTCTCTTTTTTAGAAAGTGGGCTTCAATAGCCAGGCCGTCAAACCTAGGGCTGGTAAGGAAGGGTGGTATATCGGTCCTTGCGAAAGCCGGACGACGTGGGAGAGTCCAAGGACTCCCCACTGAAATTTTACAATCTCCGCGTACCACGCTCTTCGGGGCCACGCTGGAGCCACCGGAATCACCGGTTTCTTTTCTACCCTGATTCTGCAGAGTAATCGAGGTAACCATTGTGGCGGTGTGAATGCATATATCAGCTTGAACTGATCCCAAGGGAACACTAGGGCATCCGAGCCGCAAGCTAGGGGATCCCTTGTCCGAGAGACAAACCTGTCCCCCTTTGCGTTGAATCTGGATGCTAGAAGATCTACATCCGATGTTCCCCACCGCTGACATATTGTCCAGAAAACCTCGGGGTGAAGGGACCCTTCCTCTGGGCCTAATTGCTGGCGACTTAGAAAGTCCGCCTTCCAATTCTCCACTCCTGGAATGAATACCGCAGATATGGCTGGGACATATTTTTCTGCCCATTTCAGGATGTAATTTACTTCCCTCTGGGCTGCACGACTCCTGGTGCCCCCCTGATGATTGATATATGCCACTGCTGTGGCATTGTCTGATTGCATTCTGACAGGGGACCCTTGGAGTTTGGATGTCCATGCTACTAGGGCATACCGGGCTGCTCGTATCTCTAAGAGATTGATGGGCAGGGCCTTTTCTGCATCCGACCATCTGCCCTGGAGAGACTATTGCTCCAGTACTGCTCCCCAGCCTATAAGGCTGGCATCTGTAGTGACCACCTTCCAAGAAATCGGACTGAAGGATTTCCTTTTTTCCAGATTCTGGGGAACCAACCACCAACGGAGGCTCTTGCGAACGGAAGGGGACAAGGACATTGTAAGTCTAGGGCCTGAACTTTTTTGTTCCAGGCTGACAGTATGGCCCCTTGCAAATTCCTTGAATGGAATTGACCGTAGGGTACTGCTTCGAATGATGCCACCATTTTTCCCAGCAGCCTCATATACAGGCGTATGGACGGCTGTCTTTTTTGTACCCACTAAGTGGATCAAATCTTTCAAAGACAACACCTTTCCTCGAGGCAAGAATATTTTTTCTCTGGCCTGAATCCAACCTTAGCCCCAAGTATTCCAGACTTTTGACTGTTTTTTAGGGCTGACTTGTCTCGGTTGATAATCCAACCGTGAGATTCCAGATACTTGATCGTCTTGTGAACGACCACGTCTAGTTTTTTCACTGAGTGGTCTATCAGCAACAAGTCATCCAGATATGCCATTATCATTACACCTTGTGTTCTTAGATTGGCCAATAAAGGGCCAGAATTTTTGTAAACACTCGTGGTGCTGTGGCCAAACCGAAGGGTAAGGCTCTGAACTGAAAATGGCGCCCTTCTACTGCAAAGCGTAGAAATTTTTGGTGGACTGGAAAGATGGGAATGTGCAAATAAGCATCTTTGATGTCGATCGTGGCTAACCAATCCTCCCCTTGTAGGGCAGTGGCCACCGATCGGATCGACTCCATCGGAAAGTCCTGATATACAGGAATTTGTTTAGCCCTTTTAGAATTAATATGGGCCTCCCGTCCGCGTTTGCTTCGGGACTGTAAAGAGGTTTGAGTAAAACCCGAACCCTCATTCTTCCAGGGGAACCTCCATAATTACTCCTTGGAGCAATAGTTGTTCTAGTGCCAACAGGAGGGACTCTCTCTTCCGGGGATCCCTTGGCACGTTTGACCTCAAAAATGGGAAGGAGGAGAGTCTTTTAACTCCAAACTGTATCCCAAACCTACTGCGGAGAGCACCTATCTGTCTTGATCGTGTCCCGCCAGGTCTCTTGCGAACAACTGGAGTCCTCCCAGGGTTTCTCATTACCCTGCTACTGTCCCTGTTTTTTACCCCCGGGATTTGACCGAGGAGGCCGTCGGAACTGTTACACAGCCGATGCCCCAGGGACTGGAGAAGCAGGCCTCTTAAAGAGGGACCTCTAACTCTGCTTTTAACCGGTAAGAGCGTATTTTTACCGCTGGAAATTTTCTGGATATATTTGTCCAGGTTTTCCCTGAATAAGCGTTCACCATGAAATGGGACGCTAACCAGCCATTCTTTACAGGGAGCTTCAGCAGACCAGTTTTTGAGCCATAGGAGCCTACGCATATGTACTATAGACAGCGTAAGGCGGGAGGCCTGATGGACTGAATCCTCTATGGCGTCAACCGCAAAGCCTAAGGCTCTAGGTAGATCAGCTAGGGCAAAGCCTGCTGATCTGTCAAGTCCCTCAAGACCTGTTTCAACTGATCCTTCACTGCTTAGCAGACCCCAATAGCTGCTACTGCTGGTTGTATCACCAAGCAGATTTTCATAAGGACTCCAATCTTTTATCTATTGGGTTCTTGAACATTTGGACATTATCCACTGGACATGTCAGTGATTTATACATACAAGAGATGGCTGCGTCCATTGTAGGGACCTTCCATTTTTTTTTTTTTTTTTTTTTTTTGATGAACTTATCCTCCATGGGATAGACCACCGGAAATCTCTTGGGGGAATAAATATTTTCTCAGGACGTTCCCAATCCTGGTAAATGAGCCCTTTCAGTAAAGGGTGAAGTGGAAAAGAACAAACAGTCTGGGGGCTTCTAGCGACCCCAACGAGGATACAGTAGTGGTTGATGGTTCCGCAAGGTGCATTTTTAAATGCTGATCGGACCATGTTAGTCAGAGACTGAACCCATAATCTTTCAGCTTGAGATGCTGAGAAAAGGTTCCCCCACTGTTGATTCCTCTATAACAGAATCAACCTTATCCTGATCCCCTTCAGGCAGGTCGATCCCTGTATGGGACTGTTGCTCTGCTAACAGGCATTCTGAAGGAGGAGACGGAGATCGGGCGTGCTTTCCCTGACAGGGAGGCAGCGATAAATGTTGACAATCTCTCTCTAATCCTCCCAGAGCTGAGGAAAAAACCTCCTCTGTTACATACACAGGAGCAGGTGACTGAGGACAGCCACAGTACCAAGTACCCCTGCGGGGTCTCTACGGTCACTTACCTCTGAACTTCAGGGGAGACTGGTGCAGCAGGAGTATGCCCAAGATCCTCCAAGCCCGATGAGACCCCCTTCGCTTCCTGGAAGATTCAGTTCCGGAGCTTCTGGACGGCATATTCCTAAGCCTAAAGCTGAGGTATTCCAGCCGTAATACACCACTTTTACTGAGAATAGTCTAGCACAATTGCTGCTATATCACAGTTGGTGTCTACTAATGTGCCTTTCTAGGGGATGCCTGTATCAACCGCTTGCTGTATGCCTTTAAATGTTGCCAGCTCTGTCTCTGTACTTCATAGCCAGCTCACTACAATATTGTGATTTTTTTAAACTGCTGGGACGCCCGCACATGCGCAGAAGCACTGCGGCGCGCACAGAGCGTCATCCCCCAGGCTCCGCCCCCTTTCCCGGCTCACCTCTATATATAGAGGCGCGTGCACGCGCACGCGCGCGGGCACATGCGCCTTCGGCGCTAATTTCAAATATGGTAACAAGGGACAGGAGCCAGGGCCCCTCTTTGCCGCAGGCCGGGGGATGGACGAGCACTGCAACATGGCAGAGGAAGCAGTTTCCTATAAGAGAACTCACCATCTGCCTGGACTTTGCTCTGCTGAGAAGAAGCTAGTCCACATGACAAGAAAACATTCCACAGCGGCCTCTAGTGGACAAACACAGGTACCGCAGTCTAATATATTAAATATATATATATATAAAAAAAATTTTTTTTTTTTTTTTTTTTTTTTTCTTGACCACCATTAAAAATTATTACATTTTTTTAGTAGTTACAGGCATGCACAGAATTTTGCGGGAATACCATTAGGTAACAGACAGAAAGACAAATTAGGCTTGGGGGTCCCCCAATAGAACCAAGTTCCTGGGGGCCCCCACTTACCTGTTCCCCGCCGCAGGACTTTGTTTGGTCCACAAAAGCCCAAACTTCACCTATCACGGCAGGCATTGTAATCAAACCTTCAGGGACCGGGTTCCCAAGGATTCCACTCCCCTGGACCTGTATAACACCCTGCACAGAAAACATCTTGGTCGTGGGTATGACCAGAGCTCTGGATCCCAGGGTCCAGCTCTCCTAAGAGAAGCATTACAGGCAAAACCTTGCTCTTCTCTGCAAGGCCCGGGTACCGACCGTTTAGCTATGAAGCTTTTTTGGTCGGATCCGGAATAGCTTACTGAGGCCCAAAAGAACCTGTACGCAAGCTCAGTGAAAAACACATGTTTCTTCTTGGCCAACACCTTAGACACTGGCAAAAAACTGAGGTGCTCCCGGATGGGAGGGGCTTATATAGGGGAGGGTACTTCCGGTTTTGGAAGTTGCCAGTGCCAGCACCTGACGGTATCTATATAACCCATTAGTAATGACTATGTCGCTCTGTGTCCCGTGATGTACGAGAAAGAAACTTGCGTCTCTCTGCCTGTGGTATTAGTATGAGAACACCACCAATTGTATTCAGGTACCTTTAGGCGCACGCTGTGCAAAGGACACAGTACACTAAGTGAAAATAATGCTGCTCCCTGCCTGTGGTATTAGTATGAGAACACCACCAATTGTATTCAGGTACCTTTAGGTGCATGCTGTGCAAAGGACACAGTACACTAAGTGAAAATAATGCAGCTCCCTGCCTGTGGTATTAGTATGAGAACACCTCCAATTGTATTCAGGTACCTTTAGGTGCACGCTGTGCAAAGGACACAGTACACTAAGTGAAAATACTTGCATCTCTCTGCCTGTGGTATTAGTATGAGAACACCACCAATTGTATTCAGGTACCTTTAGGTGCACGCTGTGCAAAGGACACAGTACACTAAGTAAAAATACTTGCAGCTCCCTGCCTGTGGTATTAGTATGAGAACACCACCAATTGTATTCAAGTACCTTTAGGTGCACGCTGTGCAAAGGACACAGTACACTAAGTGAAAATAATCCAGCTCCCTGCCTGTGGTATTAGTATGAGAACACCATCAATTGTATTCAGGTACCTTTAGGTGCACCCTGCGCAAAGGACACAGTACTCTAAGTGAAAATACTTGCAGCTCCCTGCCTGTGGTATTACTATGAGAACATCACCAATTGTATTCAGTTACCTTTAGGTGCACGCTGTGCAAAGGACACAGTACAGTAAGTGAAATTAATGCAGCTCTCTGCCTGTGGTATTAGTATGAGAACACCACCAATTGTATTCAGGTACCTTTAGGTGAACGCTGTGCAAAGGACACAGTATACTAAGTGAAAATACTTGCAGCTCCCTGCCTGTGGTATTAGTATGAGAACACCACCAATTGTATTCAGGTACCTTTAGGTGCACGCTGTGCAAAGGACACAGTACACTAAGTGAAAATAATCCAGCTCCCTGCCTGTGGTATTAGTATGAGAACACCATCAATTGTATTCAGGTACCTTAAGGTGCACCCTGTCAAAAGGACACAGTACACTAAGTGAAACAACGTGCAGCTCCCTGCCTGTGGTATTAGTATGAGAACATCACCAATTGTATTCAGGTACCTTTAGGTGCACGCTGTGCAAAGGACACAGTACACTAAATGAAATTAATGCAGCTCCCTGCCTGTGGTATTAGTATGAGAACACCACCAATTGTATTGAGGTACCTTTAGGTGAACGCTGTGCAAAGGACACAGTACACTAAGTGAAAATACTGCAGCTAGCACAATCACCTGCCTGACTGTCAGTATAGAGAATAACAGGAACAGATCTAGCTAAACTGAATACAGTGTAAAAATACAACACCTAGAATGCATATATATCCTCTACACACTGTAACTGCAGCTAACTGACTCGCCTGCCTGCTCTATCTAACTCAAATCAAATTACACTGTCTCTCTCTCTCTCTTTCTTTTAACCAACGCCTCAACACACTACACAAGGCCACCAAGCCAGCGGCCTTATATAGTGTGGGGTATGTACATACTTCTCTGAGCCATGATTGGCCAAAGCCACCCTGGCTTTGGCCAATTACGGCTCTCTGTACTTACGGCGCTGTGATTGGCCAAGCATGCGGGTCATAGTGCATGCATGGCCAATCATCAGCCAGCAATGCACTGCGATGCCGCAGTGAATTATGGGCCATGACGCGCCACTCGAATTTGGCGCGAATGGCCCATAATGTTCGAAATTCGGCGAACAGCCGAACAGGCGATGTTCGAGTCGAACATGGATTTGACTCGAACTCGCAGCTCATCCCTAATGGGGGCATACAAGTAGTGTCTCTATTGTTGCTCTAGTATATGGCATCATTCAAGTAGATGGGGGTCATTGCACAAACGCAGCCATCACCAGAGAAAATTTTAGGCCAGGAAAGGCAAACAATGGAGTAGGTCACCACTGTCAGGAGAGGTAAGTAAATATCTAAGTGAGTGTATCTAGACTATATTAGATGGGGTTCTTAACAGAGCTTTGTTCCTTTTGTTCCTGGATAATTCATACTTGGATAAATGATGATTCTTACACTGTATTCATTATCATTTTATAATTTGAATATGGACATTGGCAGCCTTGAAGATATCATATTGTTTTGCCTAGCTGTTAAACTTCTGCAGGAAAAAATCCTCTTTGTTTGGCAGTGGATGTTGTCTGTAAAGGCAGAAAACATAGATTTGTTTTTCTAGATCTATCCACCATTATCTATATTTTTCTGGACATCAAGTAAAATCAATGGGAAGAGACAGGTGATATACTTTTTGAAATATTTCAATTATTTTAAAACTGTATGTATCTATGAATTGCCGATAAATTATATAGTACTGTACCAAATATTTAATCAAAACTTCTAAAGTGCAAATACATCCTAGAACACAGTGAAAGTAAAAGAAATAGTTTGTGGTGTTGCATGATATATTTATAAAATGATTTTTATATTTCTGTCATGTCCCCCATGCTTTCATTTGTTATTGACCCATCCATAAAACGGTCTGCTTATTTGTAGCTGTGTCCTAAATGTTGAACATCTATGATTGGCACTTAGGCAGATGTCTGTGATTCTCATTGACCTTGTCATCATTACAGAGGTCATATATTTTCTCAGAAATGAAATGGTCTTGAACAATTGTCCTGGCCAAGTCAGAAGCAAGCTCACCTTAGACATCGGTAATGCATGTCTTCTATCATCATCTATTTTCCCCTTCAACAAACGTTCTTATGTAGGCCACGGGCAGGACAATCACATTCTTTAGTACTATGTGACCTCCATCACATTGTTTGTAAATGGCAGGATAGCTGATTGGCCTGAAGTGTGATTGACTTCAGTCTGGCAGCCCTTCACTGTACAAACATTTGGAAAAAGTAACAAGCCATCAACCATTGAATACAAGTCAGATGAGAGACATACTGCTGATAGAAAAAAAATGTTCACTCACATCACCTTTGGTTACTACTTTTTATGGGTCAGAATCACATTACCATTTTTATTTTGCATGACAAAAGCAACACTAGAATAGTCTTTTCCAGCAATGTGTTTGGAAAGATTTTAAATAAATTATTAATGAACATTACAACTAGAGATTACACATGTATTAATTTGTTTCAGATAATGATAGATCAATAGATAGATAGATAGATAGATAGATAGATAGATAGATAGATAGATAGATAGATAGATAGATAGATACCCAATATTTAACCAGTTCAAGCACTGATATCATTTATCAGGTAATGTAAAGGTAGGAAAGGTAAAGGTACCTGAATCGTAAATTTCTTTAATTACAAAAGTTTGAGAAAAAGAAAATTGATGCAGTCACCATATCTGGTAAGCTGCAATATATACCATTTTTATTTAAATTCACTTTGAGTTTATTTACTGAAGGCAAATAGGTTGTTCATTTTGCAATGAAATTCCCCCCTTAGCTTGGTGAACGTGGTGAATATTCACAAATGCTAAACACGTTCAAGGAAAAAATAAAAAACACAATATATTTGCTTGCACATGATTGGATGATGAAAATCTGTAAATATTCAACTCCTTCACTAAGCTAAGGAGAGATTCCCCTGCAAAGTGCAATTTACTTTGTGACCTGTATGAACAGCCTATTTGCCTTCAGTTAGTGCCATAATTAACTTTTCACCTTCTTACATTAGGCAAAGAGGTAAAACACTTTAAAACTGTGCGCGTTTCCTGCATTACATTCAAAACTTACTGGGTGTGTGATCTTCTACGGGTGTCAATCTAATCTTACCAACACCCCAAATGCAGATTGCAAATGCAGTGTGTTTGACTGCACCAGATCGCATGGTACCACAGCACTAACAGCATAATGCATATTGGGATTAGTAGTTGCAGAAAAGTGGGGCACATAACTGCAATACATCTGCATGGCTCGTGTTCCATGGGCAAGGCATTTTAAGGCTAATTGGCAAGGGATTGGCAAACAAAAGGAATGGGAAGCTCCAATGCACTGAGGAATAAGTACTAGTGCAAAAAAAGTTTTTAAAATTCAGTAAAAAAAGTGTCATCCTTTTAAGGCAACTTCAAGGGTCACGTTGGAAAAAAATCAGTCCTTTCAATTATATGTTTTGGAGATGCATTTAGGCTGTGTGTATTGTTATGGAATAGTATAATTCCCAACACTGCATTCTGGAATAACATAATTTGCATGTGTAATACATTGTTTTTAATTTACATTATTATTTAGCTTTAACCACTTAAGCCCCGGACCATTTCGCTGGCCAAAGACCAGAGCACTTTTTGCGATTCGGCACTGCATCGCTTTAAATAACAATTGCGCGGTCATGCGACATGGTTTCCAAACAAAATTCACGTTCTTTTTTTCTCACAAATAGAGCTTTCTTTTGGTGGTATTTGATCACCTCTGCGGTTTTTATTTTTTGCGCTATAAACAAAAATAGAGCGACAATTTTGAAAAAAATACAATATTTTTTACTTTTTACTATAATAAATATCACCAAAAAATCTAAAAAAAACCCGAAATTTTTCCACAGTTTAGGCCGATACGTATTCTTCTACATATTTTTGGTAAAAAAAACGCAATAAGCGTATATTGATTGGTTTGCGCAAAAGTTATAGTGTCTACAAAATAGGGGATAGTTTTATGGCATTTTTATTATTATTATTTTTTAATAGTAATGGGGGAAATCTGCAATTTTTATCATGACTGCGAATTTATGGCGGACACATCGGACACTTTTGACACATTTTTGGGACCATTGTCATTTTTACAGCGATCAGTACTAGAAATATGCACTGATTACTGTGAAAATGACACTGGCAGTGAAGAGGTTAAGCATTAGGTGGCGCTGAAGGGGTAAGTGTGTCCTAGGGAGTGATTCTAACTGTTAGGGAGCATGGCTACGAGTTACACGTCACTGATCCCGATGAGAGGGAGCATACGATCAGTGACAGTGTCACTAGGCAGAACGAGGAGATGCTTGTTTACACTTGCCTCTCCCTGCAGCTTTGTGACCCGATCGCAGGACACCGGTGGACATCGAGTCCGTGGGTCCCGCGGGCACGGTCACTGAGCTCGCGGCAGGGGTGCGCCCGCACGGCGGGAATTTCAAAGTGACGTATATATACGTTACTTTGCCCAGCCGTGCCATTCTGCCGACGTATATGTACAGGAGCCGGTCCTTCCACTGGCTTTGTAGGCACTGGCAAATCATTACTCATGGAGGTAAGTAAAGTGGGAACTGAGGGAGTGGGGGGGGGTGTAGGATGTTAGTTCAGCTTTTCAATTTATCTGAAAAGGTGAACTTACACTTTAATAGTGCCAGCTCAGACAATTGCATCACATAGGTGATGGCTTTAAGGAATCCTACCTTGTAGGTGAGAGTAGAGATAGGAATGACTCTAATATTTAAAACAGGCTCTTTTTGAAGCACAGACAGAACAAGATTAGGCCTTATTATTTAAAGAGTGATAGGCCAATAAAAAAGATAGAAAAGGCAGAAACATGTCCTTTAACAGTGCTGAAAGCCAAACACTGGTCTAGACTCATCCATTTTCCACAGTATTTTTTGGTCAAATATCTCTGTTTTCAAAGGGTTTTGAGGTACATAGATTGATTCAGGCAGCACTAAGAAAATGGTTTTGTAACACATATAAATCTGCAGTGCAATAAAGTACAATATGAAGAACACTAAAACATTTGATTTGCCAAAGGATCATTTAAAAAGCTATTCAAAGGCCATTCAGGGACAATTACAGGCTTAACAATAAAGAACAGGCTTAAACAGGGAATATGAACAAAACCAAGAAAAGGAATACAGTAGCAGGGAGAAAGACATAGCAAGGTAATTTTGAGAGTACCGAGAACGTTTGAAAGAAGGAAATTTTAGGATGGCATGGCCAAGTTACTGTAATACTAAGAATTGATAGCCTCACTAACACCTCCACTTAGTAAGTACTTCTTCTGGATCTGTGCTATGTTCTTCTACAAGGGTTCCCAGTGCCATAATGTCATTGGGAATCTGGGCCCACTCTAGTATATGAGGAAAGACAATTGGACTTCCAGTGTCGGGAAGTAGCAACCCGAGCAGCAGGCATGCAGTGTCTTAGTACACCCTTACTAATTTTGGAGATGGGACCAAGAATAATTGACAAAAGAGCAACCCCTGGAGTTACCTATACATCAGAAATACACATGGAAATATAAGAGTCAAAGACTTGGTGCCATAACGGTGAAATCAGACAACATCTCCACCATATGTGTAGATAGGAGATTCCTTCCATGCACCTACAACAAGTTTTAGGAGATAAGGGATACATGTGGTTCAAATCAATCGAGATCCTATACACAAGGAGACAATCTTGTAGTTCTTTTATTTCAAAATACAAGGACATTGAACACTTATGTGTAAAAATGTAATATTTTCTCCCGTCATCTGCATAAAACCAAGTGTGTAAATAATTTTCCCACTTTGAAATGAAGAGAGGTTTTGCTTTGGAAGTCCTCTTTCTCAACATAGCATACAACTGAGAAATGTTATGATCGGGGGGAGGGAAGGGACCTTGAACAGAGGAAATCCAAGATGGAGCAGCGCCTTGGGTTTGCTCTCAACCTGACAATATTGAGATGTTGCCAGACATGGAGGAAACTCACTGCACAGTATTGCCACCCATGGACAGGATGAAAAGGAATGCTCCTTCTCCACATGCTTCTCCCAGCCAGATGCAACCAGTAAGAAAAAATCATTATCAGACTTCCAGCATAGATGATAATTTTGACAGTTATGTGAATATATCCTTAGCTGCTCTACCCACCACTGATAATCCTGTGTCATAGACAACTCGCAAACATATGCTTCCGACTTTTCAGAAAGATAGTTTAACCACTTTATAACCACCTGCCGACAAATAACGTCGACAAGGTGGTTGCTTAACTCTGGGAGGACGTTATATAACGTCCTCCCAGAATCGCGCTCCCGCGCGCCCCCTGGGGCGCGCACACGGGAAACTCCGTGACCGCCGGGTCCAGAGGACCCGGCGGATCACGAATCGCGGTAAATCGCCGCTGATAGCGGCCGTTTACCACGTGATCGCTCCGTCAAATGATGGAGCAATCACTTGTAAACAGACCGGTGTCATTTGATGACGCCGGTTCCTCCCTCCCCTCTCTGTACCGATCGGTACAGTGTGAGAGGGGAGGGGGAGGGAGCGGATGGCAGCAGCAGCTCTGTGGGCTGGATCTGTGACAATTGCAGTCACAGATCCAGCCATCCATCCATCCCTGCTCAGCCATCCCTGCGCAATACTGCAATACACCCTGCCAATACTCTGCAAAATACCCTGCGCAATACTCTGCAATACCCTGGCGCAATACTCTGCAATACCCTGCGCAATACTCTGCAATACCCTGCGCAATACTCTGCAATACCCTGCGCAATACTCTGCAATACCCTGCAAAATACTCTGCAATACCCTGCAAAATACTCTGCAATACCCTGCGCAATACTCTGCAATACCCTGCGCAATACTCTGCAATACCCTGCGCAATACTCTGCAATACCCTGCGCAATACTCTGCAATACCCTGCGCAATACTCTGCAATACCCTGCGCAATACTCTGCAATACCCTGCAAAATACTCTGCAATACCCTGCGCAATACCCTGCGCAATACTCTGCAATACCCTGTGCAATACTCTGCAATACCCTGCGCAATACTCTGCAATACCCTGCGCAATACTCTGCAATACCCTGCGCAATACTCTGCAATACCCTGCAATACCCTGCACAATACTCTGCAATACCCTGCGCAATACTCTGCAATACCCTGCACAATACTCTGCACAATACTCTGCAATACCCTGCACAATACTCTGCAATACCCTGTGCAATACTCTGCAATACCCTGCGCAATACTCTGCAAAATACTCTGCAAT
The DNA here is from genome assembly GCA_029206835.1 of Rana muscosa. Lineage (NCBI taxonomy): Eukaryota > Metazoa > Chordata > Amphibia > Anura > Ranidae > Rana > Rana muscosa. The sequence goes on along the minus strand of CM055117.1, from coordinate 713,107,024 downwards.
ACCCTGCACAATACTCTGCAATACCCTGCACAATACTCTGCAATACCCTGCAATACCCTGTGCAATACCCCCTGTGCAATACCCCCTGTGCAATACCCCGTGCAATACCCTGCCATACTCCGCAATACCCTGCCATAGTCCGCAATACTCCGCAATGCCCTGCAATGCCCGGCAATACTCCACAATACCCGGCAATACTCCGCAATGCCCTGCAATGCCCGGCAATACTCCACAATGCCCGGCAATACTCCGCAATGCCCGGCAATACTCCGCAATGCCCGGCAATACTCCGCAATGCCCGGCAATACTCCGCAATGCCCGGCAATACTCCGCAATGCCCACTTCCCGCCCGCCGGCCATCATATGACGTCCTTGACTTTGTGCGGGGATATCTGAATGATGGGTGCAGCTACAGGCATCATTCAGATATCAGCTTTTTCAGCCGGCGATTCCCTACACCATAAGAACAATCATAGCGGCTGTTCCGCTGCTTGATCATTCTTACGGGAGGTGAGAGGGGATGTCCCCCCTCCCGCTGCCCTCCGGTGCTTCTACCGACTCACCGCTACGATCAAAGCCAAGATTGTTTTTTTTTTTTTCAGGCTTCCCAGCCTAGAGGTGAGATGTGGGGTCTTATTGACCTCATATCTCACTGTAAAGAGGACCTGTCATGCCATATTCCTATTACAAGGGATGTTTACGTTCCTTGTAATAGGTATAAAAGTGATAAAAAAAAAATTGGGGGCGGAAAAACATGTCAAACTAAAATAAATAAAGTAAAATGAACAATAAAAAAATATATATTTTTTTTAAAGCGCCCCTGTCCCCGTGAGCTCGCATACAGAAGCGAACACATACGTAAGTCCCGCCCACATATGAAAACGGTTTTCAAACCACACATGTGAGGTATCTCTGCGAACGTTAGAGCAAGAGCAATCATTTTGGCCCTAGACCTCCTCTGTAACTCAAAACATGTAACCAGTAAAAATATTTAAAGCGTCGCCTATGGGGATTTCTTTAAGTAGCGAAGTTTGGCGCCATTCCACGAGTGTGTGCAATTTTTAAGGGTGACATGTTAGGTATCTATTTACTCGGCGTAACTTCATCTTTCACATTATGCAAAAACATTGGGCTAACTTTACTGTTTTTTTTTTTTTTTTAAGCACAAAACATTTTTTTTCCGTAAAAAACGCGTTAAAAAAATTGCTGCGCAAATATCGTGTGAGATAAAAAGTTGCAACAACCACCATTATATTCTCTAAGGTCTTTGCTAAAAAAACATATATAATGTTTTGGGGTTCTATGTAATTTTCTAGCAAACAAATGATGATTTTTACATGTAGGAGAGAAATGTCAGAATTGGCCTGGGTGCTCCAGAACGCCTGAAGGTGCTCCCTGCATGTTGGGCCTCTGTATGTGGCCACGCTGTGTAAAAGTCTCACACATGTGGTATCGCCATACTCGGGAGTAATAGCAGAATGTGTTTTGAGGTGTAATTTGTGGAATGCATATGCTGTGTGTGAGAAATAACCTGCTAATATGACAATTTTGTGAAAAAAAAAAGAGGAAAAAAAAATCTTGATTTTGCAAAGAATTGTGGGAAAAAATGACAACTTCAAAAAACTCACAATGCCTCTTTCTGAATAGCTTGGAATGTCTTCTTTCCAAAAAGAGGTCATTTGGGGGGTATTTGTACTTTTCTGGCATGTTAGGGTCTCAAGAAATGAGATCGGCCGTCAGTACTTCAGGTGTGATCAATTTTCAGATATTGGCACCATAGCTTGTGGACTCTATAACTTTCACAAAGACCAAATAATATCCACCAATTTGTACTTATTTTTACCAAAGATATGTAGCAGTATAAATTTTGGCCAAAATTTATGAAGAAAAAATAGTAATTTGCAAAATTTTATAACAGAAACGAAAAAAAAATCATTTTTTTACAAAATTTTCAGTCTTTTTTCTCTTATAGCGCAAAAAATAAAAAACCCAACAGTGATTAAATACCACCAAAAGAAAGCTCTATTTGTGTGAAAAAAAGGACAAAAAATTCATATGGGTACAGTGTTGTATGACTGAGTAATTGTCATTCAAAATGTGAGAGCACCGAAAGCTGAAAATTGGTCTGGTTATTAAGGGGGTTTAAGTGCCCAGTGGTCAAGTGGTTAAGGGCTATTTCTTCATCAATATCCAATCTCCAATCTCAAATATATCAGTTTGGAGACCGCTCAGATCACCTGGATCTGAATTATACTTTGGCAAAAAAAAACACGTCTATGACTTTCTCCATAAGCTGATCTAAATTTATAAGGAGATAGGGCAGGGAAGTATTCAAACCACTTGATGACAGACCTATTTCAGTTTTACTGCTACAGGGCAGCAGCTCTGCGCAGGATCAGGTATATACAGTATGCGTGATCCTGCACTTCCACCTGTAGGGGGCTTGCATCCGCTTCTGCTGTGATAATTCATAGAAGAAGCTAATCTGCGGGTGCCGATCACTCGATGCCCTCTGGCACCCGTCAATCAAGGTAAACTACACAGATCTGGGATCTGCCTATGTAAACAAAGAAGATCTCTGTTCTGACAGGGGGGAAGGAACAGATTCTGTGTTTCTATAAAGCAGGGACTAGAATTCATCTCTTCCCCTAGTAAAAGCACCACACTGTACACACAAAAACACTGGCTACGCATACAGTCAATCCTTTGATCACTCTAGATGTTTAACCCCTTACCAGCCAGTGTCATTAGTACAGTGACAGTCAGGGCCGCTGATAGAAATTATGGGGCCCCATACAGTCTACCTGACGGGACCCCCTTCAGCCCCACCCCTGGTCCCGCCCCTGGTCCCTCCTTCAGCCCTGCCCCTGGCCCCTTCCTAGACCCCGCCTTGAAACAAAGTGCAGATTTGTCTTCAAGTGATATATATCACTGCAGACAGCGCCACCCATGACGCCAATAGTATAATGCAATTGGCAGCATGGGTGGCACTGTCTCTGCAGGTATCACATGCGTTATCACATTAGCATCATGGGTGGCACTGTCTGCAGCACATTACGGCATTGGCGGCATGGGTGGCACTGTCTCTGCAGACAGCACATGCGTTATGGGCCATAATGCATGTGCTACCTGCTGACAGTGCCACCCATGCCGCCAATGCCGTAATGTGCTGCAGACAGTGCCATCCATGACGCTAATGCCATAACGCATGTGCTACCTGCTGACAGTGCCACCCATGCCGCCAATGCCATATTGTGCTGCAGACAGTGCCACCCATGTAGCCAATGGCATAATGCTATTGGCAGCATGGGTGGCACTGTCTCTGCAGGCAGCACATGCGTTATGGCATTAGTGTCATAGGTGGCACTGTCTGCAGCACATTACGGAATGGGTGGCACTGTCTCTGCAGGAAGCACATGTTATGGCATTAGTGTCATGGGTGGCACTGTCTGCAGCACATTACGGAATGGGTGGCACTGTCTCTGCAGGCAGCACATGTGTTATGGGTAGGGTTGCCACCCCATCTCTTTAAAACGGAACACATATTAATTACACAGGTTCTGTGGCTGATTAAGGAGGTAATTAAACTCACTTGGTGCCTTATCTGCATTAAATTAGCCTCAGAACCTGTGTAATTAATTTGTGTTCGGGTTTAAAGGGATGAGGTGGCAACCCTAGTTATGGGCCATAACACATGTGCTACCTGCAGACAGTGCCACCCATGCCACCAATGCCATACTGTATAGATGCTGCATTATTGGGGGTAGGTGGGATGTTAAGGGATGGCTGGATGTTTTTTTTTTACATTTAATTACTCTACTGTTCAGGTTGCTCGGCCCCCCTGCTGGCCGGGCCCGGTACAACAGGGCAGTTGTACTGGCCTATCAGCGGCCCTGGTGACAGTGCATAGTTTTAGCAATGATCACTGTGTCTGATTGTCCATCGCAATATCGCAGTCCCGCTATAAGTCACTAATTGCCGCCATTACTGGTATAAAAAAAATACAAAATAAAAATTCCATAATTCTTTCCCATAGTTTTAAGATGCTATAATGTTTATGTAAATGAATCAATATACGCTTATTGGGATTTTTTTTACCAAAACATGTAGCAGAATACATATTGGCCTAGATTTATAAAGAAACTAGATTTGTTTTTAAAAATTATAGGATGTGTTTTATAGCACAAATTAAAAAATATTGTTTTTTTTCTTCAAAATTATCGGTCCTTTTTTTTTATAGTGCAAAAAATAAAAAACACAGTGGTGAGCAAATGTCACCAAAAGAAAGATCTCTTTGTGGGAAAAAAAGTACATAAAATTACTGTAAATTTAATTTGTGTACAGTGTCGCACGACCGCGCAATTGTCAGTTAAAGTAATGCAGTGCCATCATGGCTAAAAATGGCTTGATCATAAAGGGAGGTAATTCTTCCGGAGGTCAAGTGGTGATATGAGACACTTGAGTGGAAGAGGAAGTTGTCAAAACCAGACCAGCCACAGACACAGGTCAAAGTCATAAAAGATCATTGTTTCCTTGATCACAAAAAGGATGTGAGAATCAACCTACAAAAATATAAACAAGTTCAAAAAGTTTTTTTAAAAGCATTTACCATAGAGCAAAGATTAGCAGATTGTCAGTTTTCAGTCACATACTGTAGCATGGATAAATGAGCAAAATGAGCAAACAGTGTGACCAGGCAGTGGGAAAAGCAAATAGAATTCTAGAATGCATCACTAGAGGGATCGCCAGCAGGAGGTCCTGATTTCCTTATATAGATCTTTAGTTAGACCTCATTTAGAATACTGTGTCCAGTTCTAGAGGCCTCTTTTACAGAAAGATACTAATAAGACAGAATAAGTCCAGAGACGGGTAACAAAAATGGTGAAAGGTCTAGAGGATAAAACATATAGAGAGACGACTTCAGGAACTTAATATGTACAGCCAGGAGGTGAGAATAGAAAGGGGAGATATGATTGAAACCGTTAAATACATCAAGGGGGTGAATACGGTTCAGGAAGGCAGTCTTTTCAATATAAAACCAAAATCAAGAACACGGGGACATGACCTCAAACTAACTGGAGGAGCGTTCAAAACAAATCTTAGAAACTATTATTTTACTAATAGGGTAGTTGACGATTGGAATAAACTACCAACAGAGGTAGTGAAACAGTCAACAGTAAATGGCTTCAAACATGCATGGGATAAACATACATCCATAGTCAGGCATCCATAGTCAGGCAACAAGGTTAAGGAAAACAAAACAAAAATAAAAACAAAAAAGCAAAACAAAAAAAATGGGCAGACTCGGTGGACTACTTAGTCTTTTTCTGCCGTTACTTTTCTATGTTTCTATGTTGGTTAGCATGGATATTCAAAGCAAACTTTACCTGTGAAGGAGCAGAGAAGGATGATTTACTAAAACTGGAAAGTGCAAAATCTAGTGCAGTTCTGCATAGAAACCAATCAGCTTTAATTTTTAATTAAACATGCTAAAGTTAGAAGCTGATTGGTTACCATGCACTGCTGCACCAGATTTTGCAGTTTCAGTAAATCAACCCCAGTGTGTTAAACTGTCTGTCTTATTTTTTGTTAATAAAATAAGCCATCTGATAAACAATGTTTTCACTAACGCCTGGCTGGCTAACATCAGGTTTCCATATGTGCAGCCGTGGTTGCCAGCATGGGGCTCGATGCGACCCTGTTCACTGGTTCTGGAGCAAATCAGGTCCGAATTTTTTGCCTGAATTTACACCTGAACCGGACCCGAACATGCACAAGACCCTTTTGGAATTCAGGCCATGGCCGCCCCCAGACATGTGTGAACCGGTCACACTTGCATGTAATGCGAATTGGATGTGGGAAAACCCACATCCAATTTGCACATATGTGAACCCGGCCTTAAGATGTTGCTAAACACATCCTGGTAGATTATCCTAATTTCTGGTAACTTATGGGTTACCAAGAGTCTACAAGGGATTGAATTATCTGAAATACCAACTGATTATCCCTTGATCTGATATTATCACTCAACCACTTGCCAAATTTTTGGATTATCATCTTTTGCCACTTATTAATGTTTCCTACTTACAGGACACTGACCACCTCCTTTGACAACTAGATTGACTTGAACTGGCCCGAGATCATGTTTTGGCCAGTATGGACAAAAGCTTATTATAATATACAGCAATATGGATGGAATAGTTGCAGAAAACAAAACATTTGTTGAGCTGAACTCCAACCATGGTCCACACAGAACTTATTCTTTAAGGTCATGAACTTGTTCTAGAAAATATTTTTGGGGGTTTGAAGACACAATATACAAACAAATCCATGGTTTGTTGATGGGTAGCTTTATGGCTCCCTATTTCACAGTTTTTAAGCTTGTTAGAGGAAAAACATATTTTTGTTACTTGGAGGGGATCATCTAGTGAATTTTATGTGTCTGGGAGCTTTTTACATTTTAGACATTCCAGCATCGAATTTAATCAACATTATTCAGCATTAATCATGATAAACCAGTTGCAGAACACTTGAAGCACACTACCAGACACACGAAATTCACAACATGGTCATTGACCATACACCTAATCCCACTGAAGTTTTCTAGATGCACACATTTTACACATTTGCAAAGTGGTTTTATTAAGCCATAAAGAATACAAACATTTGCATAAAATACTTTCAGCTCCAACAGAGGCAACCCAGTGGAACCTGAGAACGCCATATGACAGAGGTAGTCAACATAACAACCGCACAAGACTGTGACACATACAATAAAATAACTTGCCTTTAGTAGTGTGTAAAAAATGACGGTGGCACATAGATAAGAAAAAGTAAACAAAAAGCAAACAAAAAACAATAACATACCGTATTTTTCCGTGTATAAGACGCCCCCATGTATAAGACGCCCCCCACTTTTCCAACCCAAAATCAAGAAATCAATGTTTTAAACATAGGTAAAACAGAACACATTTTTATTTAGTAATGTTTACATACCAGTATATTATGCAGAATATCACTTTATTCAGCCTCTTTTGCATCAATGTTCTCTTCTTCATCACTAGTTCCAGACAGAATTTCTTCAACTTCTTTTGCATCACTGCTGTCTTCTGAATCACTGTTTATATATGTGAGATCATCCTCAGTTCCGTCCATGGCATTGCTGATTCCACATTTCTTGAAGGACTTCACAATCACCTCTTGTTTGACGCCATGCCATGAGTTTAGGACCCAATTGCAGACCTCAGTAATGGTTGGTTTTTTCACTCTTCCTGCCGGAGTTAAGTTATCACCTGCTTTTTGCATCCATCTTCTCTCATCAGGACCTTAAATGGCTTATTTATTGAAACATCTAGTGGCTGTAGCTGCCCTGTAAGGCCACCAGGAATAACTGCTAGGTATGTTCGCAAATCCGATGCAACCCTTTTAGTCTTTTCTGTTAAATGTGCTCGGAATTGATCATAGACAAGCAGAGCTGGCTTCTTTAAGAGCCCTCCAGGTCTTCTGGACCAAACCTTTGCAAACCAAATGGCCATAATGTCTTCATTCATCCATCCCTTCTCTTGAACTTGCACAATAATGCCAGGTGGTATGGTCTCTTTAGGATAGGTTTTCCTCTTAAAAATAAGCATAGGAGGCAGTTTAGTACCATCTGTACAGCATGCAAGCACAGCAGTATAGTGTGTCTTTTCATGGCCACTTGTTTTGACTGCCACTGTTTTTATTCCTTTCACATCAACAGTTCTGTTGGAAGGCACATCAAAATTGAGAGGGACCTCATCCATGTTTGCAATCTGACTTGGTTCAAAATCATATTTTTTCCTAAGTTGTATGACATAGGAGTGAAACTGTTGGATTTTATCCTCATAAACTGATGGCATTTTCTGAGCTAACTTTGTTCGTGTTCTCATGGCCAACCCTTCTCTCCTCATGAAATTGAAGCACCATTTTGCCTTTCCTGTAAAATCAACAATGTTCATTTCGCTTGCAAACATTCTTGCCTGACATTGAATAAGCTTGGTTGACACACATAAGCCACTCTGGCGCTGCTCCAAAATCCAAGTCTTAAGCCTCTGCTCCAAATTTGGCCATTTTGCTGGTTTTCCTCTTAGGGCCTTCTTCTTTTTTGGCATCTTAAGGAGTTGTTCTTCCTGTTTTCTCCACTGTCTGATCATACTCTCAGTGGGGGGAGGTCCAAACTGTTTCTCTGCAGCTATATTTCCATGCTCTTTTGCATAGCTGACAACATTCTGTTTGAATTTTGCAGAATAAGACAATCGCTTACCGGTACTTTTATTATTCTGTGACATCTTGGGCTCAATATGCTCCGGTCCCTGATCTGCACACTCTCCACGTCCAATAGGATCGCATCTGCACACTATCCACACTCTCCACCTCCTCCTCCAACTCCAGCTGACGTCACTAACACAAAGCTCGTGATTGGAGGAAGCCGTTCGACGGCCGTTCGACGACCTATGACCCTCTACGCACCCGCGCGTCTCTCTCCAAGGCTGACTGACCGTGTATAAGACGCTGCTTGATTTTCCGTCTAATTATTTTAGCAAAAAGTAGCGTCTTATACACGGAAAAATACGGTAATATCAAAATGACCCTTAAAAGACCACCAACAGAATGGTCTCATAGTACAAATGCTGCTATCTAAAAACATGTCAGGTCACACTATATACATTCAAGGCCATGTTAAGCAATCCCAAAATGGATCCTACCAGTCTATATCCCAGCTTACGTCCCTAGTAGAAAAACAAGCATGCATAAGGGACTAAACAATCCATTACACCTGCCATTACCGATCCAAAACCAATTGTGGAGGGGCCAGCCCGGGTGTTTCCAGCCAGGCTAGCCAAAGTGAAAATTGGGCTATTTGTTTGTGAGCTGTATATAGAAGATGTATAATCATTATATGTAATGGAGAAGAAAATAGTTCCTCATCGACCGCCTCTTGTAGATATTCTATTGGATCCAACGGAACTTCAGAAATAATGTCAGTAACTTCTTTCCAATAGAAAAATAGTTTTAGGCATCTCCACAGCAGCTGTAATAAATCGCCCTCATCCCTACAACCCTTTTGGCATAAAGGCGAATCCCGTCTACCCTATCTAAAAAGTTGCACTGGTGTATGATAGGCCCTTTGTAACAAAAATAGTTGTGACAGCTTATATGATGGCAAAACTGAGCTAAGAGGTATTGACTGTAAAACATAACTCCAAGGTTTCTCCCCCAAAATCACCTAGGTCCTGCTCCCATCTATGTCTTCAACGTAGCTGGGCCACATCTTGTGTGGTTGAAATGAGCATGGAATAGATCTTGTAAATCATGTCTTTTTTTATTACTATCTGACATAACCTCACTTATTTTATTTTTTTTTTAAGTAGATTTTTATTGAAGCTTTCACCAGAACAAAGAAAAGACAATGGTAAAATGGGTTACAAAAGAGCATACATCGAGGTGTACATAACAGAGGAAAATTGAAACACAATAAAACAGCAGATGAGTATAAAGAACTAACCAGATAAGTATAAGATTTAACAGGATGAGGATTGTAGGGAACGAAACAAAGCCCACACGCAGTAGTATGGGGGATATTTTCTATAACCGAGACTTAGGGGCATGACAGAAAGTATGGAGTCTCAGGGAGTCGGAAGGAAAGGAGTGTCCCCCGAGGGTTCAACGAAAAGGAGTAGGACAAACCCGTGAGTATCTCAACCTTCCCGCCCACCCCCAATGGGAACATTCTGTGAGCGGGAAGGCGACCATATATAGTAATAAATCAATGGAGAGCATACGGGTTGTCGTCATGGTGGCAAGATCTGACACCCCCAGTAGCACTACCGTCCCTCCTGTAATGCTCGTTGAAGGATAGACCTACCAGGCCAAAGAGACTAAGACATCAGTGAGTGGTATGTCTAAGCTACAGAAATCAAATAAGATGGAATTTTTAAAAAAAAAAAACTAAAAATGGGGGGGGGGGGCAGACATGGTCAAGAAGGATGTTCAGTGCAAACTTGAGGTCCTTATACCAGTGAGCAATAGGGTGAAGGAGGGGAAGGGAAGGGCCAAGGGAATGGCGGGGTGTACCAAACCTTCTGGGTGATAGATTTAAGATTCTTAGGCCGGCGCTGTAGTCCCGTCTACGGGCATAGGAGCCAGGCGTGGGATAGAAAACGACGCAGTATCCCTAAATTCGATCCAACAAGCCCATGTGGTACTGAATTTAGCGGGATCATCTTTAGCTTGAAAAATAAGTCTTTCCATCTCAGCTATCTTGTCAACTCTACTAAGCCATTCGGCAATGGTGGGGGGGACAGTGCTTCTCCAGTGGATCGGTATGCATTGTGTCACCGCATTAATAAGGTGTAGGGTAAGAGATTTGCGGTATGTCGAACAGGGGATGGATGTGTGGTGTAGTAAGTATTGTGCTGGAGTAAAATCAGGGGTATAGGTAGTGATTTTGGCAATCAAAGCATGTATTTCTGTCCAGAAAGGTTGTATCAGAGGGCATTCCCACCAAATGTGGAGGAAAGAACCGGGAGCTGAAGTACATCTCCAGCAGAGAGGGGAGACGGTCGGGAAGAAGCGATGTATTTTGTCGGGAGTACGTTACCATCTCGTGTACAACTTATATCTATTTTCCTGTGCGGATATGTTAACCGAGCCTCTATGTGTATGATCGCAAATACGTTCCCAATCGACCACGGAGAAGTCTATGGATAATTCCGTGGCCCATTGTCGGTGAGTCTGGGTGTCTGGGGGGGATCCCGAGAGCAAGAGGGCATATAGTGTAGATATTAAATGTCTTTGGGGTTCTGTGTCAGTGCAAAGGAGTTCGAATGGGGTGAGAGTCCTAGACCACTGGGAAGGAGGGCGAGCCTGAAGGAGGAAATGACGTATTTGGAGGTATTTAAAGAAGGGTATGTGGAGGTCAGGGAATTTAGAGGACAACACAGGCTGCGAGAGAAGTGTATCGTTGTCAAAGCAGTGATGTGCTCTGACCGGTGGGTCAATGGGCCCTACGTGTCGGCTAGTGGCAGGAATGTCCGCCGGAAAATCTGGGTTCTGGGTGAGAGGCATCAGTGGCCCAGGAAAAGGGGTTAGTTGAAGGATGTGGCAGGATGATCTGAAGTTATAAAGTGTAGGGCCTATTAGGGGGTGATTGGAGCACTCCTGCGGGATGGAGCATGTGTTGATCCATGGTAGATGGTGAAGAGGAATTTGGGAAAAAGAATTTTCCACCTGTACCCAGTCTTTGCTGGAGGAGTGTGTGTGCCAATCCACGATTCGTGTGAGCTGGCAGGCCCTATAATAGGAGTGTAGGTCCGGAAGTCCTATGCCTCCCTTACTCTTGGGAAGTGTCAGTTTTGCCTAGCTCAGATGAGGAGGGCCCGCAGACCAGAGGAGGTTTCTGCATAATTGCTTAAATGAAGTAAAATAAGAAGGGGGGAGTTTAATCGGGATGGCTTGTAAGAGATACAATAATCGGGGAAGCACGTTCATCTTTAATATGGCAGCTCTGCCAAACCAGGAGAAGGGGCCCTTCAGCCATTTATTTGTGTCCTCCCTAATAGATTGAAGTGCAGGGAGAAAGTTCTTTGCAAAGAGGTCAGACAATCTGGTAGGGATTTTGATGCCCAAGTACGTGAGTTCATTGGGTTCCCATTTAAAAGGGAAGTTGGCTTGACAGAGGAGGACCGTTTGTTGAGGAAGGGAGATGTTGAGTGCCTTGGATTTGTCAAAGTTGATTTGCAGGTTAGCGAGCTGTTTAAAGAGGGTAAAGTCTTTGAGAAGGTTGGGGATGGTAGTCAAGGGATTCGAAAGAAACAGGAGAATATCAACTGCGTAGGCCGCAATCTTGTAGTGATTGCGATGAATGGTAATCCCCTGTATATCGGGGTTTTCTCTAATTTTGCGGAGGAAGGGTTCCATGGTAAGTACGAAAAGGAGCGGAGAGAGGGGACAGCCCTGGCGTGTGCCGTTGTTTATGGGGAATGAGGTAGACAGCCTACTGTTGACCCTTATCCTGGCTGTGGGGGACGCATACAGTGCCATTATCATTAGTATAAGCCGTGGTGGGAACCCCATAGCCTGTAGAGAAGCGGACATATAGTCCCATGCTACTCTGTCAAAGGCCTTTTCGGCGTCAAGGGACAGAAAAAATCCCTTAGACGCGGTGGAGGTCAGCCAGTGGTGAATGTTTAAGGCCTTGGTAGTGTTATCCCTGGCTTCCCTGCCAGGGATAAAACCTACTTGGTCGATGGAGATCAATTTGGGGAGTAAGGGGAGTATGCGGTTTGCCAAGATCTTCGCGTAGAGTTTCACGTCTACATTGAGGAGGGAGATAGGACGATAGTTGGAAACTACCGTTGCGTCCTTACCTGGTTTCGGAATGAGCGTAACGTGAGCCTCCAAAATATCCCTGTTTTGTGGGGAGGAAGAGGATGGCAGTTCATTAAAGGCCGAAACAAAATGGGGAAGTAAAATATCCGAGAGTGACTTGTAGTAACTAGATGTCAGGCCGTCCGGGCCTGGACTCTTGCCTGGTTTCAACTGTCTCAGGGCTTGTAGGGCTTCTTCAGTGGAGATTGGCACGTCCAGATCAGTTAAAACATCCGAGGGAATAGGGGATGGGCTGTATTGGGATAAAAATTTGGTTATAATCTCGGGGCGTCTGGAGAGGGGGTCACTTAAATGCGGAGTGGGAAGGTTGTAAAGTTTGGAAAAATATGCTACAAATTGGTTGGCTATGTCTTCCGTGCGATTGACAGTGGTGCCAGAGGGGGTTTTGATAGTGTGGATCGTGTGTGTAGATTTTTTCTGTTGTAAGGCTCTCGCCAATAGTTTACCCGCCTTGTTGCCAAATTCATAGAATAATTTTTGTGTTAATGTGTATTTACGCTTTAGAGTCTTCTGGAGTTCTTCCAATAGGTCAGCCCTAGCTGCCAGGAGGTCGGCAAGGCAGTCATCAGCCAAAGAGCGTTTATGGACGTTTTCAAACCGTTTCACTCAGTTTGATAGGTCCTCGATGTGAGCTTTCCTAAGTTTGTTCCGTTTAGCCGCTAGAGATATGATTTCGCCCCGGATAACACACTTGTGCGCGGCCCACGTTATCGTCGGAGATGTGTCCCCATTGGAGTTTTCTCTAAAATAATGTGAAAGACATTCCGATAATTTTAGGGTATTATCTACGTCTAGTAGAAGTGAGTCGTCCAGGCGCCATATCCTAGATCCGGTATGTCGGAGCGAAAGTGTAAGAGTCATGGTTACGGGGTGATGGTCCGACAAAACCATAGGTCCAATGGTGGCCTCTGTAAGTGTCGTCAGGTCGTTTTGGGTTACAAAAAAATGACCGAGTCTAGAGTATTTGTTATGCGGCGCGGAAAAAAAGGTGAAGTCTTTAACCGTCGGGTGAAGCGTGCGATAGGTGTCATGGAGATTCAAAGTAGTCAGGCGAGTCTTAATCGCACGAAGGGCGCTATATGTCATAGAGGAAGAGCCATTAGAAGTGTCTAGAGATGGGACGAGAGGAACGTTAAAATCTCCCCCCAAAATTAAGGTGCCAGTTTGAAATGCGGTGAGTTGGTCCAGGGTCTTACGGTAGAAAGCCACGTGTTTAGAATTTGGAGCATAAATGTTTGCAACAGTAAAGGGTTTGCCATGGATCGTGCCTTTAAGGAAGAGATACCTCCCGTCGACATCCCTGTCAATATCCGTGATCAGTAGAGGACAATGTTTCGAGAGTAAGATGGAGACCCCTTTTGACTTGGCCAAGTTGTTGGTGGCGTGGTAAACAGTCGGGAAGTGGAGGTCGTTGAGCTTGGGGATATTATTCGTACGGAAATGGGTCTCTTGGATAAGAGCGATATGCGTTTTAGCTTTGCGAAGGGTATATAACAATTGAGATCGTTTTTCAGGCGTATTAAGACCTCTCATGTTAATGGAGTATAGTTTAAGTCGCATAAGGAGATTTGGGGCTGTAGGGACAGAGCCAGCACTCAGATTCTCACCTGCCATTCCTATGGGGGGGGAGGGGTTGAGGGGGGTGAGATTAAACCGGTGTAGCAAGGGGGGTAAAACTACCTCCAAGACGTCGTGGAGGAGGGGAGGTATTGGTGAAGACCGATGAGGGGGGGGGGACCTGTCCCAATCCCTCAATAATGGGAAATAATCGGTAAGCTACAGGGCGCGGCGGGTGATCGCACGCCTGCCAGGCGTGCTCGCACCCTCACACGCCGCCGTGTGGGGGTTGACCAAGACCAGAGCCAGTGAAGGATTGTAGAGTGATGGATAAAAAACGTGTATACAGGCGATATCCCACCACCCCAGGACAATCTAATACTATAATACGGAGGACCAGACACCAGAAGGGCCAAAGAGACGTAATGTCTGCTAACGAAGTTCGCAAATACCATAGGGTTCAGCGAGAGTAGAGGGGCCTAGAACCAGTGAAATGGTATTCTGTAGGGGCTAGAATTATAGGGGGTGGAATGTTATCCCAACGAAATGAGGCATAGCCTAATGTTTCATGTTCATGCCGGAACACCTAGCGTGGTTCTTCATAGGTAAACCCACACGAACATAGTGCGACCTTCCAGTGTAAACAAAATACTTCTAAGAGCTGTAACTTACAATAGGACCCAAACCTCAGAAGGAACCGTATCAGAACATAATAACCACAGAAACTTATAAACTTAACTATCATACCCATAGTAGCGAAAGGAACGGGGAATAGGGTGTGAACCATACCAGGAGACCCCATAATGTACCTTATTAAGCGTATGAGTGGAGTCTTCCCCCAAAATTCTAGGGGGGCAAATGTAAAAATTCCCCCCACCCGCCCAATAGAAGCATGTAGCAGGGGACGCTGTCTGTAGCTCAGAAGGTTAACCAGGAGGTCATAATGTCACACTAGTTAATGGAAGCTTAGGGGAAGGGAAGAGAGGGAGGAACTAGGAGAGGGGGAGGTAGAGGGGTGATGGTAGGGTGGAAAAGGGGAAAGGGAGAGGGGAAAAAGGTGGGGAAGGGAGAAGAGGGAGGAAAAGGGGGAAAGGGGGGGGGAAGGAGGAGGGGGGGGAAGGGAGGAGGGAGTGAGGGGGGAGGGGAAGAGGAAAGAAGGGATGGAAAGAAGGGGGGGAGGAGGAACAAAGATCAGGAGAGGCGGTAGGGGGGAGGAGGGAAGGTGAGTTTGGGGGGGGAGGAAGGAAAAGGGGGAGGGAGGAAGAGGATGGAAAAGGGGGAGGGAGGAAGAGGATGGAAAAGGGGGAAGGGAAAAGGGGGAGGGGGAAGGGAAAAGGGGGAGGGGGAAAGGAGGTGGGGGGAGGAGGAAGGGAGGTGAGGGAAGGGGGGGGCAAAGGGCCAGTACCCCCACAAGTAACATTAAGGAAGCAAGAAAGGTTGTGGAGAGGTGTTCAGCTATTGGCCGACCAGTCCAATAATTAAGAAGCTCTCTACTGCTGATGTTGGGCACGTCAATGCCAGCACTTCCATGGAGTGCTCGATCATGAGTCAAGTTGGACTATAGTGGAGAATCAGACAGCGATGTCTGGGGCAGGGACTCAGCGTACCTCTCTACGAGCGGGCGGATCATGAAGCGCGGTCAGTATTCTCTATGTCCTGGAACCGCGGTTCAGTGAAGCGGCGTCAAATTGGAGGTAAGTCGAGGTAGGCGGCTTTCTTGATCCCGTCGGCCGAGAGCAGGTCTTCTTCCGGAAGAGAAACCAGTGTCCAGTGGATGTTGTGGCAAGGCACAACCTGTGCGACGTGGCCGGAAGTGGTGTGTGAAGGCGCTCCGCCTATGACGTCCTACAAGCCGTGAGGTGATCTGGGGGATGTAGTCAGCGTAGCTCGGCTGAAGTACATATGCGGGGGGGGGGGCGGTTCAGTGTCTAGGAGCCGAGCAGATGGGATGGAGGTTCAAGTGTAGAGCACACTGTTGGGAGAGCTACTGCCAACGGGAGTGAGGAAATAAAAAACCAAACTTAGTGTGGTTATTGTGGGGAAACTTCAGAGGCAGGGGCATGAAACAGGGAGTACTGGGGTCAAATCAGGGTGTACAGTACCTAACGGTCACGGCGGGTTCTCCTGGAAGTCGGGGAGACCGATGGGGATCGCCTCCTCCTATAGCTGGTAGCCTGGGTGTCCATGGGTTCTTCCCGGACTTTGGCGGGTTTGCTTACCGCATAACGGAAATTTGCGTACCAATCTGGGACGGCCACACGAGGGATATCCAGAGCATTACAGAACGAGGGTAAATCCTCCGGCACTCTGAGAAGCGCCGTACGTCCCATGGCTGTGGCCGACAGGCAAAAGGGAAATTTCCATTTATATCTGATCCCCTTGTCACGTAGAATGGTCAGCAAAGGTTTTAAGGCACGGCGATGTTGAAGTGTAATGCCTGACAGATCCTGGAACAATTGTATTGGCATTCCTTCGTGAACCAACTGTCTATCCCTCGCCTGTCTGAGAATATCCTCCTTTAGCGTGTAGTCCACTAAACAACAGACGACATCACGCGGGGGGTCAGAGTCTTTGCCTTTGGGGCGGAGAGCACGATGGCAGCGCTCCATGGCGATCGGGGTCAGCGGAGGCCTATTGAGGACGTTATTAAAAAGTGTAGTCACCGTTTGGGGAATGAGATCCCCCTCGACGGATTCCGGTACTCCCCTCACCCTAAGGTTATGGCGGCGCCCCCTGTTATCCAGGTCCTCCAAATGGCGCTGCATGTCCCGGAGCTGGCAGCCCTGCGAATATCCTTCTCCTGGTGTTCCGCCACCACTTCCACTGAATGTACCCTGTCGCTTAAGTCGTGCAGGTCCAGGCGGAGGTCCGCAATGGCTGCCGACAAGGTATCCTTAATGTCGGCTGCGATGGAGCGGAGATCCTGGATGGTTAGCGGAGGTTGAGGGGAGTTCTCCTCTCCGTTGTCCGGTGGAGAGGGAGCCGCCGCAATTGCTGACAGGGGAATTCCCTGTAGGTGTGGGGATTGAGCCTGAGAGCGGTTCTGTGACTGACCTAGGCGGGACGCCGCCATATTCCCCCTGCTGTTTTTGAACATGTCGGGGATATTCTGGCTCGTACCTCCCGGTTGTTCAAGAGGCGAGCGAGATCTGGTGGTCGATGATTGCCTGGAAGCCGTCCCCATCATGTAAGATAAGTGCGGGGAGAATCTGGGGTGTCAGGACTCCTAAAAACAAACGGAATTATCCTGAGGTGACAGGAGCTCGAAGTTCAAGTGTCCATTCAGTAGCAAGGTCCGGCCACGCCCCCAACCTCACTTATTAATGAGTGAGTTGCTAATGACAATACAGTGTTGTGCCTGGGCATGTAGGGTGTGCTTAAATTGGAGAAACCGATAAAACTGTTGCCTAGATAGGGCAAACTTCTTGTAAATTTGAAAAGGATTTCAATACATTTTGAAGGTACAATTGAGATATGTACTGAATTCCTGCCTCTTCCCTTGCCTGGAAGAATTCCAATTTATACCGTTCGGCGTATAATTGATTGCGTCATAGTGGTGTCTCCTTCAAAAAACCCAGTAGCTCTAAGGTATGTTTAGCCGTAGACCATAATTTATTCAATAGAGCCAAAGTGGGTCCTGTACCAGATATATTCGGGAATCCAGCCTCCAACTGTGACAAGGCTACAAGATCTGGAAACCACTATGAGTAATAAACTGCTTATCAGGTCTGACGGGTCGGAAAGCCCCCATCCCTCTACATGCTGATGCTGGAAATACATAAAATGAAGTCTGGGATTGGGGACCGCCAAGCCTCCTTGGTCTTTGCTTTATTGGAGAGTTGACAAATGGATCCTATCTTATTTTTTCCTCCATATAATAAAGCAAGGACGAGAAGTCCACTGCAGGGAATTATGAAAGATATATACAGTAATAATAATTTTAATCAGGTTTACTGATTCGTAGTCTAGCCACAGAGGCCAAGTATAGCAATTGCACCCACCTAATCTATCCCCCAACCCAAAACACCCCAGCACCTCCCACATGTATGCCTACTTGACGCTGTTGAAGACCTTAGCAGCATTGAGGGAAATAATTGCTTGATTACCCAGAATATCAATTGGCAGCTGGAGATTTAAAAATAACTGTCTAATGTTTAAGGCAGTGGGTCTAGCTAGAATAAATTCTGATTGGTCTCTATGAATAAGTTTAGAAATAACATTAGCTAGGCTTGTCGCTGTGACCCAAGCTAATAGTTTCACATCAGATGTCAATAGTGAAATGGGCCTATAGGAATTTGAGGATAGGCTATCCTTAGCAGGTTTAAATAGGAGAATTATCACAGCTTTGTTCATTGAGGAGGGAAGGCGTCCCATCTCCAGGGCATCATTAAAAAACATTTTTAATTTAGACAGAAGAATGTTTGCATATCGCTTGTACACCTGCAGGCTGTCTGCCCCCAGGAAGATAACGCTTCTCCTCTCAGATGAAGGGAGCCAAGGAAGTGGGCACTTGGAAAGAAATGCCTGTATTGGGTGAAGTCTTACAGGTGAAGCCTTAGAGGCATACAGGGTGGCATAGAAATCTCGAAAGGTACACAGGATGTCTGAGTGAGATGTTAACGTGTGACCCAAGGGAATCTTAATATAGCAGGGATATAAAAGACACCTCTTTGGGCTTTGACCATCATAGCAAGCATGTGTCCTGTATTCTCTCCTTCTTCAAAATAGCTCTGCTGCAAGAAAAATTGATTATTTTCGGCCTTCGTTAAAGACACCTACTTCACTAAGGTCTGTGCCTCCAACCAGCACTGTTTGGTATGATCATTAGGATTATTAATAAAGGCAGATTCAGTTCTCGTTACTTCTTGCAGAATAGAGAACTCCCAGGACTTGGTCTTGGTCTTGATAGAGGACACTATTTTAATAAATTGACCCCGTAAAAATGCCATAATAAGCCTGATTCAGCAGTGTTCAAAACAAAATGGAAGAACTGGCCTAGAGAATTGGGTATAGTATCAGGGTCTGGAAATAGAGATAACCAGAGAGGGTAAATATTCCAATAAGAGCATTAAGTAGGACCTGATATTGTGATTCAAGCCCAAAATTAAGAATGATCAGATATGGTCCAGGGTTCATATTGGGCAGATAAAATCAAAGGGAGCATTTCCTCATTACCCAAGCTAAGACCAATCCTGGAGAGACCCCCATGTAAGGCTGAATAACAGGAGCACTGTTTAGTTAGCGGGTTTTTAAAAATCTCTGCCAGAAGCCTTGCACAGCAGGTTGAACCCCCAATGACTGATTGCTCTGAGGTGGATTTTGATGCCCAAGTACGTGAGTTCATTGGGTTCCCATTTAAAAGGGAAGTTGGCTTGACAGAGGAGGACCGTTTGTTGAGGAAGGGAGATGTTGAGTGCCTTGGATTTGTCAAAGTTGATTTGCAGGTTAGCGAGCTGTTTAAAGAGGGTAAAGTCTTTGAGAAGGTTGGGGATGGTAGTCAAGGGATTCAAAAGAAACAGGAGAATATCAACTGCGTAGGCCGCAATCTTGTAGTGATTGCGATGAATGGTAATCCCCTGTATATCGGGGTTTTCTCTAATTTTGCGGAGGAAGGGTTCCATGGTAAGTACGAAAAGGAGCGGAGAGAGGGGACAGCCCTGGCGTGTGCCGTTGTTTATGGGGAATGAGGTAGACAGCCTACTGTTGACCCTTATCCTGGCTGTGGGGGACGCATACAGTGCCATTATCATTAGTATAAGCCGTGGTGGGAACCCCATAGCCTGTAGAGAAGCGGACATATAGTCCCATGCTACTCTGTCAAAGGCCTTTTCGGCGTCAAGGGAC
Source organism: Rana muscosa (assembly GCA_029206835.1). Taxonomy (NCBI): domain Eukaryota; kingdom Metazoa; phylum Chordata; class Amphibia; order Anura; family Ranidae; genus Rana; species Rana muscosa. The sequence continues at coordinate 713,087,212 of CM055117.1, read as the reverse complement.
AGAAAAAATCCCTTAGACGCGGTGGAGGTCAGCCAGTGGTGAATGTTTAAGGCCTTGGTAGTGTTATCCCTGGCTTCCCTGCCAGGGATAAAACCTACTTGGTCGATGGAGATCAATTTGGGGAGTAAGGGGAGTATGCGGTTTGCCAAGATCTTCGCGTAGAGTTTCACGTCTACATTGAGGAGGGAGATAGGACGATAGTTGGAAACTACCGTTGCGTCCTTACCTGGTTTCGGAATGAGCGTAACGTGAGCCTCCAAAATATCCCTGTTTTGTGGGGAGGAAGAGGATGGCAGTTCATTAAAGGCCGAAACAAAATGGGGAAGTAAAATATCCGAGAGTGACTTGTAGTAACTAGATGTCAGGCCGTCCGGGCCTGGACTCTTGCCTGGTTTCAACTGTCTCAGGGCTTGTAGGGCTTCTTCAGTGGAGATTGGCACGTCCAGATCAGTTAAAACATCCGAGGGAATAGGGGATGGGCTGTATTGGGATAAAAATTTGGTTATAATCTCGGGGCGTCTGGAGAGGGGGTCACTTAAATGCGGAGTGGGAAGGTTGTAAAGTTTGGAAAAATATGCTACAAATTGGTTGGCTATGTCTTCCGTGCGATTGACAGTGGTGCCAGAGGGGGTTTTGATAGTGTGGATCGTGTGTGTAGATTTTTTCTGTTGTAAGGCTCTCGCCAATAGTTTACCCGCCTTGTTGCCAAATTCATAGAATAATTTTTGTGTTAATGTGTATTTACGCTTTAGAGTCTTCTGGAGTTCTTCCAATAGGTCAGCCCTAGCTGCCAGGAGGTCGGCAAGGCAGTCATCAGCCAAAGAGCGTTTATGGACGTTTTCAAACCGTTTCACTCAGTTTGATAGGTCCTCGATGTGAGCTTTCCTAAGTTTGTTCCGTTTAGCCGCTAGAGATATGATTTCGCCCCGGATAACACACTTGTGCGCGGCCCACGTTATCGTCGGAGATGTGTCCCCATTGGAGTTTTCTCTAAAATAATGTGAAAGACATTCCGATAATTTTAGGGTATTATCTACGTCTAGTAGAAGTGAGTCGTCCAGGCGCCATATCCTAGATCCGGTATGTCGGAGCGAAAGTGTAAGAGTCATGGTTACGGGGTGATGGTCCGACAAAACCATAGGTCCAATGGTGGCCTCTGTAAGTGTCGTCAGGTCGTTTTGGGTTACAAAAAAATGACCGAGTCTAGAGTATTTGTTATGCGGCGCGGAAAAAAAGGTGAAGTCTTTAACCGTCGGGTGAAGCGTGCGATAGGTGTCATGGAGATTCAAAGTAGTCAGGCGAGTCTTAATCGCACGAAGGGCGCTATATGTCATAGAGGAAGAGCCATTAGAAGTGTCTAGAGATGGGACGAGAGGAACGTTAAAATCTCCCCCCAAAATTAAGGTGCCAGTTTGAAATGCGGTGAGTTGGTCCAGGGTCTTACGGTAGAAAGCCACGTGTTTAGAATTTGGAGCATAAATGTTTGCAACAGTAAAGGGTTTGCCATGGATCGTGCCTTTAAGGAAGAGATACCTCCCGTCGACATCCCTGTCAATATCCGTGATCAGTAGAGGACAATGTTTCGAGAGTAAGATGGAGACCCCTTTTGACTTGGCCAAGTTGTTGGTGGCGTGGTAAACAGTCGGGAAGTGGAGGTCGTTGAGCTTGGGGATATTATTCGTACGGAAATGGGTCTCTTGGATAAGAGCGATATGCGTTTTAGCTTTGCGAAGGGTATATAACAATTGAGATCGTTTTTCAGGCGTATTAAGACCTCTCATGTTAATGGAGTATAGTTTAAGTCGCATAAGGAGATTTGGGGCTGTAGGGACAGAGCCAGCACTCAGATTCTCACCTGCCATTCCTATGGGGGGGGAGGGGTTGAGGGGGGTGAGATTAAACCGGTGTAGCAAGGGGGGTAAAACTACCTCCAAGACGTCGTGGAGGAGGGGAGGTATTGGTGAAGACCGATGAGGGGGGGGGACCTGTCCCAATCCCTCAATAATGGGAAATAATCGGTAAGCTACAGGGCGCGGCGGGTGATCGCACGCCTGCCAGGCGTGCTCGCACCCTCACACGCCGCCGTGTGGGGGTTGACCAAGACCAGAGCCAGTGAAGGATTGTAGAGTGATGGATAAAAAACGTGTATACAGGCGATATCCCACCACCCCAGGACAATCTAATACTATAATACGGAGGACCAGACACCAGAAGGGCCAAAGAGACGTAATGTCTGCTAACGAAGTTCGCAAATACCATAGGGTTCAGTGAGAGTAGAGGGGCCTAGAACCAGTGAAATGGTATTCTGTAGGGGCTAGAATTATAGGGGGTGGAATGTTATCCCAACGAAATGAGGCATAGCCTAATGTTTCATGTTCATGCCGGAACACCTAGCGTGGTTCTTCATAGGTAAACCCACACGAACATAGTGCGACCTTCCAGTGTAAACAAAATACTTCTAAGAGCTGTAACTTACAATAGGACCCAAACCTCAGAAGGAACCGTATCAGAACATAATAACCACAGAAACTTATAAACTTAACTATCATACCCATAGTAGCGAAAGGAACGGGGAATAGGGTGTGAACCATACCAGGAGACCCCATAATGTACCTTATTAAGCGTATGAGTGGAGTCTTCCCCCAAAATTCTAGGGGGGCAAATGTAAAAATTCCCCCCACCCGCCCAATAGAAGCATGTAGCAGGGGACGCTGTCTGTAGCTCAGAAGGTTAACCAGGAGGTCATAATGTCACACTAGTTAATGGAAGCTTAGGGGAAGGGAAGAGAGGGAGGAACTAGGAGAGGGGGAGGTAGAGGGGTGATGGTAGGGTGGAAAAGGGGAAAGGGAGAGGGGAAAAAGGTGGGGAAGGGAGAAGAGGGAGGAAAAGGGGGAAAGGGGGGGGGAAGGAGGAGGGGGGGGAAGGGAGGAGGGAGTGAGGGGGGAGGGGAAGAGGAAAGAAGGGATGGAAAGAAGGGGGGGGAGGAGGAACAAAGATCAGGAGAGGCGGTAGGGGGGAGGAGGGAAGGTGAGTTTGGGGGGGGAGGAAGGAAAAGGGGGAGGGAGGAAGAGGATGGAAAAGGGGGAGGGAGGAAGAGGATGGAAAAGGGGGAAGGGAAAAGGGGGAGGGGGAAGGGAAAAGGGGGAGGGGGAAGGGAAAAGGGGGAGGGGGAAAGGAGGTGGGGGGAGGAGGAAGGGAGGTGAGGGAAGGGGGGGGCAATCAAAGGGAGCATTTCCTCATTACCCAAGCTAAGACCAATCCTGGAGAGACCCCCATGTAAGGCTGAATAACAGGAGCACTGTTTAGTTAGCGGGTTTTTAAAAATCTCTGCCAGAAGCCTTGCACAGCAGGTTGAACCCCCAATGACTGATTGCTCTGAGGTGGAAACAGACAATTTATCCAGGTCTGCACAGAGTCATAGGGCTTAATTACTCAAATAGAGGTTGCTGATTTGGTAAAGTGAATGTTCACTTTGAAAAGTGTATTTTCAGTTTCCAAAGTGAATGCTAACAAGTAAGGTGAACCTATGTTCAACAACCCCCCCCCCCCCCTTTAGAAACAGCTTACACTTCTAGTAAGAAGAAATGTCCCCAAAATTCCTAACAGAAAAAAAAATCTTGCCTTGCATAAAAACCTAACTCCATGTACTTTTGAGTAGAGAACAGTTAAATTCTGTCAGGTTTTTTATTTTGGTCCATGATCCTATTAGGGAGATTCCATTACCTCATGTCCATGTGATGCCCAAATACAAAATAAGAGATCCCTGTACCAGAAAGGCATGAGCCACAATTAATACATTATTTCTTAACCTTCCTCACTCTACCAAATATTGCTTTTGGTTTTGTTAGTGTCCCCACTGATTTCCCGTCATTTTCTGTCTTAACAGGGAAGCAAATGAAATTAAAAACAGAGGTTCTAACTTTTCCCTGCTCTATTCAAAGCAAAATTTAAAGATTTGATTAGAGTTGGGCTTATGTGGTTTAGTGTAATTTGGGATGGTAATTAGTTTGCTTAACACTTAATGATGGTAAGTGTGGCAGTGAAAAGATTTAGCTTATTTTTTACAGTAGTGGTAGGATGCACCAGTTTGTGAGTGTAACAATTTCCTCTGTGATAGCACAATAAGCATAAATGGATGCTCTTCAGCAATCAGACAAGCTTCTACAAAATTAATAACTGTTACTTATTACACAAAGCCATTTGATCAATTTTCTGGGTTGTACAACCTATTTGTCCTGTCTTGGGGGAAGAAGCAGAAACTTTACATTTGATTCAATCTTACAAGTTTCTACCTGAGGGGAGAGGGTTCTCAGATAATTGTGGAACAAGTGTTTCGATATGTCATGTCCTATATTTCCTGCAGCCCTAATGGGGGTCAAAGTTTCAAACTCCTGTCTGTTGTAAGTATGGAACGGAGCTTACTTTTGCTTACCAATCGCATTATGACCTGCCTCAGTATCTCAAAATACCCTTCCACATGTTCCCAATGAAAACTGCTTGGTAAAAATGTACATCTTATATGTAATCCATACAATAATATCAAACAAGGCCTCCAATAATTATATTGATTTACTTTAAAGTAAATAGTAACTGAACAGAACTGCAACACTACACCAATTACCCACTGCCAAAGAAGTAAAAAACTAACAGAAAATATATGGGTACTTTCACTCTGGTCATAAATATATCACTCTCAAGGTAGAAGAAAGATGATGCCAGATCCCGTAGTAACAATGATTTTAGGGTTTTAGGGTTTTTGGTAGAGTCATGCTGTAAAGAAACTACAGTAACCAACTGAAAAAATTACTTTACTTCAGTAAAGAGCATGTAGATCAATAAAGACTATTTCTGATGGATTAAGGGCACGCAGAACATTGCGTACTATTTCTAATGGGTTAAGTTTCGTTCCGTTCCGTTCGTTTCATTCCGTTTTTACATTATAAAAGCAAACTGGTCAACAATATTCATCTCATGTGCACATCATTTCAAAATACCATTCCACATATTTCCCAATTAAATCTGCTTGGTAAAAAAAAGTTAGGTATGTACAATACATCCTATAGGTACCATTTACAATAATATCAAACAAGGCCTCCAATAACTATATTGATTTATTTGAAAGTGAATAGTAATTACAGCAAGAGAATTACAACACTACATTGACTACCAGCTGCCAAATAGGTAAATTAAAATTACAACAAAATAAATTATATTTCCACTCTGGTCATAAATTTGAAGAGGAAATTGAAGATGCTTCAGTAATGAAGGTCTTCAGTAATGAAGATATTAGGGTTTTAGGTAGAGTCCTGCTGTGAGGAAACCCACAGTAACCAAAATAATATCACTTTTCTTCAGTAAAGGGCATGCAGAACAATGAAGACTTATAGACGTATTAGATATTTCTGATGGGTTAAGTTCCCGCACATACTGTAGTAGATCATCAATTTTTCCTTTATAAAAGAAAAGTGGTTAAGTATAATATACATCTCATGTACACATCATCTAAAAACATTTGCAGGCAATATACAGGGGAGAAGAAGAATAAAGAAATATGTACATATTCAGATGCACATTGTACAATATAATCCTAATTTTATCATTCATCTTGTAAATATATACAGATATAGTTAAATGGTTTTAGCTGTTTGGCATGTATTTTAGGTGTACTGGCTCTTTAAGGCTGAATCTAAAAAATACAGTAGTACCTGCTGATGATAAGATACATATATATGGAGTCATATTCAGTATCTCTTTAACATATTATCTCTAAGATGGATTTTTTACAGCTTACCTAAAATAAGATTATATTATTTTGGATCATGGAACACACTAATAAAAATAAGGTCTATGATGAAATAATGACAACAGATTAGTTGCACAATGCAGAAGTGATTCCTGAATAAACTATGGCCTCCCTGCCCATATGCCATTCAGCTTCCTCTGTCTTTTTGTTTACACTGGAAATACAATAGAAACTATAGTGCTTCCAATACATCATTTATAAGTGTATTCTACCTCTGAATGTACAGACAGAACTGGCTGCGTGAATAAGCTCTGTGAATATTGCCAAGACACTGTGCTTTGTTCAGCATTATTCTTCACAATAGATATCACACTTTGGAAGTAATTTTAAAAAGGGAATCAAAATAGTGGTACTTTTAGCCTTTGTTTCTTTTATACCACACTGCATTCTCTGTCTCTTATTCAAACTGCTTCTATTATACTGACAAATTAAATAAACCACTCCATTGGTAAAGAGGCTGGGGCAGGCAGAGCTGTACTACACAGTCGCACTGGGAACTTCCTATAAACATTATGCAGTTTATTCTACCAAGTTTAGTTAATATTAATCTTCCGCAGACAAAGTCAATGATGGTCTCTTTAATATTTGGACTGATCTGCAGACAACTGGCTTTCTGAAGCATTGGAATGATGACAAATGACTGGGTGAGGCTAACGACTTTCTTTTAATGATTCTTCAGTGCTTAGAAGCTCGGGAAAGTTTGCTATGCTTGGGGCCTTCAGAACTGAGATTGGTAAGTCACCCAACTCATTGGCATTATTGTATTTAATAAACACTCCATTCTATGCAATTCCAAATAAAGACAACAGACATTTTTGTTTCTGTTCTCTAATCTGATGAAGTGATTGCAGTAGTTTGGAAGTTGCTGTACCTCCTTTAATATTAAGATATGTTAAAGGAGATTTATACTCTGTGAATGTTCTTGTTTTATGCTTTATTTTACAACAGAAAAGAAAGTTAAAGCTGTTAGGTTTAATTTTGGAATACACATGCTTTGGAAGTATTGTTTTCCTTTCAAATTAATGCTTTTATAAAAAAACAAAAGTCAACATTGCTTTTACACCAATATACTTTTTTGCTGACTACCATATACTTATAGTACCATTTAAGCTTTGTTTTTCAATGTAATTCTTATTTAAAAGTAAATATATAGCACCATGGCTCCCAATAAATGAATGGCAAAAGTTAGAAATTTAGCCAAGGCCAGCACAACAGTAAATGCAACATTCATGTTGTAAAATAAAACAGCATATCAATTATAAAATTGTAACCTTATAAAGCTAGGTTTCTGCTTTGGGATAAATGTTGATCGTTTGTAAAAATCTGAGGCAAGTTGTTTCCCTTAGAAAATGTTAGAAACAGTTAGAGTTCCTTCTGACAACAGAACTTCAGTAAATGCCAGTTGCAGAAGATGCTTTGAAGACTTACACCACCAACCACGCTGACCTCATTTAAAATGCAAGGAGCCGAATGTATCAAATGAGTAACTCCAGCAGAGATGCCCCTCTGCTTCTACGTGAGAGATCACGGCAGGGTAAGGAAAATATTGAGCCAGAGGAGTTTGGATCTAGCAATCAGGCTTCATCTTTTATTACTAAAAAGTAACAGTTTTTTTGTTCTTTTTCAACTGTCTGCTACATCAGATCGTTTTAATTTGTCTCAAGGGAACTTCAACTGTATGTTGGTTAATAAGATCTTCTATCAAACTTTTCATCCTAATATATTTTGCATGTGTATAATATTTAAAAGGAATATTGTTTTGCCTATATATGTTCGTACGTTTTTAACTACAACTGTATATAAGATGGATAGATAGATAGATAGATAGATAGATAGATAGATAGATTTTTTGTTATTCTGACCACCTCTGACTGTACTATCTGCAGCATAATGTGCCTGTGGGGTCCATAGGAAAGAATGGTGCTCTCTGAATACAGCTGAAGGTCAGGGTTACCTACTGTGACATGACTTTTAAGCTAAAGAGGGCTTTATTTCTGTTGTTGCCATGTCAAGTCTAATTTGGTGTGCATTATGCTGGATGGGAGTGCCTAGTCATGACAAGAGGGGGTTAAATGAGATTACAACCCTCAAGAGTTGTCAGCAGCCACTGAGTCTGGGTATGTTAAATTGCAATTTAATGGCAAGCTTTATCTGTGTGCTTTCGGCTTAAATGTGGTGTTTTTAGCCATTTAATTGGTGTGCACTTAGCAGAAGTTTGAAGAAGTACAGTAAGTTAGGCATGCTGGGACTGCATTTTGATGATCCACTGAAATATCAGAAACATTTGTGGAAATCTCATTTAAGTCATTTAAACACACAAATTGTTTCTAGCTTAACCAAACATTTTGTTTAATTAATTCTTGTGGTAGAAATTACTTCTGGAAAAATTACTGAGTTTATGAATGTTTTGCATAACGTTCTGAAGCTTAAGTTTTGAATCACTCAAGTAAACTTGAGGGAGTATATATTAATATATATCATATTATATAGAACAGCCATTTCATGTGCACAGTGTTGTTTGTGTAGGTTATTTATGTTGTAATCCAATAATAGTTATAAGAAAATATTCACAGTTTTTGTAAAATAATGAGGTATATGTAAAACCTAACATATATACAATTTTTAAAGCTGTTTTGAGGGAAAATAGTAGAAAATGTATACACTATAGTTACTGATTCATGGCTATATGTACCTTCATAGTCAAACTAAACCTAATAACAAAATTTTTATATAGTACAACTTACCAGAAATCTTATGTGGTGGCTGCTTTAGTCTTCATTTTTCCAGCATTTTTAACATTTATTTTTCACTGCATGATCCTGCCAGTAACACATGTCCTGTCCTAGGGTGACAGGGCTCACTCACTGTATTGTGTCTATGGAGGAGCAGCAATGACACCTAGGAGAGAATGAATGCTAGGACTCCAGAACACTGAAACCAAATCCAGTGTATCTCTAAATACATTATTTGTGCCTTTTTTTTTTTTAAATACATTATTTGTGTGCTTTTAAACATTTTTATTGTTCCTTACACATTGTTGTGGCTATAGAATAAATGGACAGTTTGGATTATTTAGCCAAAATTTATATAAAAAGGTAATTCAGGAAGTAATAAACAAACAAACGTATATTAATGATGATTTTCTAATACGCCTATAAGTAGTCAATAACAGTCTAGTCATCTTTGGCTCTGTAGATAAAAAAAATTCAGTCTGATCTGTTTCTCCTCTAATAGTCTGCTTCTCTGTGAACCAGATTGCATTCTAAAGGCTCTTACTGTCTGTGGGAAAAACTTTTTTCAGGAAACTGTCTGTATAGAAATAAGGGAGCTTCCAGTGCTGGTCAGTTCTTGAAGGGCATGCTCTTGAAATGTCATGTTTACCATACGTTCATTACCTTGTTAGGCACTTATCTATAACAAGCATATGCATATCAATTACCATATTGTACCATATACTTGTTACAACTGAGTGGCCCATGGGTAGTTAAAGTGTATGTAAACCCAAAAACAAAAATGCAATATATTGCAGCTTAACAGTCGTTATACTGTATGTGACAAATGCATCAGTTTTATATTTCTAAGCTAAGGACATTTTTAGCAAATACAGAAAATACCAGTTGATCTTGCCAGAAATATCCACTGAGTTTTTGAAATCAAACACAGACATCCTCATCTGTCATGTAAAACTACTAAAGCTTTCCAACCACTATTTAATGGAGATGAACAAAGGCAGGCATGTTTGAAATCCTTTCATGTCTGAAGTCTGAAGTCTATCATGTCTAATTAGTCTATAAGGTGGCAATTGGCAAAACAGTTCTGTCTGTCAATTCAATAAAGGGGACCCCCACATTTCCAAAACATTGGTCTTGTCTCACATGGAACTTCAGTAAATCATTTTCATGCACATTGTGTACTGGGTTTCTATTTCAATGGATATTTTACAATGCTACCATTGGCTGACAAGCAGCTCCTTTTGATGTTGATCCTGAATTTTAAGGTTCAGCCTGTGTGACAACTATGGCTCCTTCCTTTGATAAAGTGGAGAAATGAGAGTTGTGTTGAAGGAACAGGATGTGTGTTATTTACAGGATTACCAGGGGAAAATAAAAGGGACAATAAGCAGTAGTGCAGGTTAGCTGTTGCTAATAGTATAGAGCCAAGTGGTTAACAAACCAGGCAAATCTGCAAATTGCAAACTTTTATTTTTTTAATATATGCATGTAGATTTTCCAATCTGCAGGGAAGCATACAATTCATAAATGGCAGTTGCATGATTCCCCACTGACCAGTCAGACTCGCATGCCAATATTAATTTAAAACAAAATCCATAAATTGGCAATTCTGAATCTATTTTAACTTGTTATTTTAATCTATCTATCTGTCTGTCTATCTATCTATCTATTTATCTAATCTATATAATCTATCTATCTATCTGTCTATCTATCTATCTATCTGTCTATCTATCTATCTATTTTTCTATCTATCTATCTATCTATCTATCTATCTATCTAATCCCTATCCACTGTTTTTCGGTTGCTCTTGTTTGAACATTTTAAAATGGCATTTTGTTTACATGCAATCACATTAGATTATGGTAATCACACTTCCTACAAACAATGGTAGCTTTAGATTTACTCAATAAATGGATCATATATAATAAAGTTGTTGCAATATGTTATCATTTCTGCTTTTAGCAATATAAATATGTATCAGTAAAAGTAGTAAGCACTTCAGCTTTTGAGTACCTCACTTCATTTGAGTAATTTCACTTTGTTTTCTAAATGCTTTTACCTACTTTTTGATATGTTGTAAATTGATATATGCAGTGTATTTTGAAAGAATTGTAATTACATCAAATATTAAAAAAGTAAAGGAAGCTATTTACTATATAATAAATTCATTGTTTGTCCTAAACAATTATTCTTCTTTCAGAGAAATGTCTACATTTATTAAGTTCCCTTAAACTGACAGGGTGTTTGCGATTAACACAGTTTGTGAGGTCTAACTGATCCCTAATTTGTACTGTATAACACAGCTTTCTACTCTCTAATAAATGTATTAACTTTATGAATAGTGATGGGTGAATGTGCTTGGGTTTGATTCACAGGCTGTTTTGTGAAATCACTTTAAATCTACAAATTGCAAACTTTATTGTGAAAGTTATTGAAGTCAACAGGAGATAAATCTTGAAAATCAACAAATTTTCAAGTCTACTAGACAAGGGATTGCCAAACATGGGTGTGAAGAGCTGGTCACTCACAGGGGGACATGTACCTTATGCAAAAAACAAACAAAAAAACAACAAATTTTATACCAGGCCCTTATCCCAGTATGCAGCCTGACTGGGTGGAAAAGGGAGGACATTGAGAATGCACCCCCTACCCCAATTGCCTTCAATAATATGGTCTCCTACTGGTAAAGAAACATGTCCCCAATTTGATGGGAACAATGGCCCATTGTATTGTGAGGGTTTTCAGAGGGAACGTATAGAAGCCAACTTTAAATTATTGGGCACCAGATATCTGTACCCACTACATGAGCGAGTAAAGGGTACATAGTACCTCTATTTACTCTTACTATTTACTCTTTCACAAAATAAATGTAAATAATAAATAAACTCATACATTAAGACAGTCTTTTATTAACCACTTGCCGACCAGCACACAACGATATACGTCGACACAATGGCACGGCTGGGCAGATGGCCATACAGGTACGTCCCCTTTAAGATGTGGACGCGTGGCCGCCGCGAGATGCGTGAGTTCGACCGCGGGTCCCACGGATTCGGTGTCCGCGGGGATACCCGCGATCGTCCCACAGAAAGGAAGAACGGGGAAATGCTGATGTAAACAACATTATTTCCCTGTAGTAGAGAGCGGTGATCAGTGTCATGTCACACATAGCCCATCCCCCCACAGTTAGAACACATCCCTAGGACACACTTAACCCCTTCAGCGCCCCCTACTGGTTAACCTCTTCACTACCAGTGCCATTTTTACAGTAATCAGTGCATTTTTATAGCACTGATTGCTGTATCAATGACAATGGTTCCAAAATGGCGTCAAAAGTGTCCGATGTGTCCGCCATAATGTCGCAGTCATGATAAAAATCGCTTATCACTGCCATTACTAGTAAAAAAAAAAAAAACATTAATAAAAATGCCATAAAACTATCCCCTATTTTGTAGACGCTATAACTTTTGCGCAAACCAATCAATAAACGCTTATTGCGATTTTTTTTACCAAAAATATGTAGAAGAATAGTGTATGTATCGGCCTAAACTGAGGAAAAAAATGTTATATATTTTTTGGGGATATTTATTATAGCAAAAAGTAGAAAATATTGCTTTTTTTTCAAAATTGTCGGTCTATTTTTGTTCATGGCGCAAAAAAATTAAACCGCAGAGGTGATCAAATACCCCCAAAAGAAATCTCTATTTGTGGGAAAAAAAGGACGTCAACTTTGTTTGGGAGCCACGTCGCACGACCACACAATTGTCAGTTAAAGCGACGCAGTGCCGAATCGCAAAAAGAGCTTTGGCCTTTGGCCAGCCAAATGGTCCGGGACTTAATTGGTTATTGAAAATATAATCTAAAATAGGCCCACATTCTGAACCCATCATGTCATGTCAATCATGCCATCTAGATGCCATGTAGATCCAGTGTCAATCATGATGAGCAATGACCTTGATGACCTGCCATAACAAACATGATGACCCACACATGATGACCAACAAAATAACTTTAATGACCTGCCATCACAAACATGATGACCCACACAATACCATCCTCTCCCACAACTGCCAGCTTGCCAACCAGCTGCAGAATGTCAACAGACTGACCAATAATGCTGCCTGACATCATTGACCAAACATCTTATTGACAATATTTAGTTAACAACATCACCCGGGATGCTGGCTGGCTTGTGTACAATTCAAAACAATTAAGCAGGCAGCAGGATCCTTGGTTGCAAGGACAATGATGGTTGCCTGCATCCTTTGTAACCAGTCATGCTGTGCCGCCACTTGTGTCCCAGAAATTATGCTTGTTGCCCCCATGCCCAGAAGTTGCCATTTAATGGCAGTAGTAATACTGCCACTAATTGAATGCCTTCCTGCTGCAACAGCAGCAGTTTGCCTGGTCCAGGAACCCAATGCCCTGAACTCAAATATATTTTTTTACAGTAACTAACATTTGAAACTACACAAATATTTGATCTCTGTTTTATAATATATACCATAAAGCAAATATAGTTATATAGTAATAGAACTTGATAATGTTCAACTATGGCCAGAATTGTTTAGACTAGTGTTTCCGAACTGGGTCCTCAAAAGCCACTAAAGCTGGATATAGCATTTGAAAGGAAAAATCTTAGGAAAAGAATGTTCTAAGAAAGTTTGTTTATTTTTCAAATTATTTGTGGGTTATATTGATGCTCATTTTCAACCGCAGTAATGAGAATATTCAAAGCAGCCGGATGGAACATTTTTCTTCTAAGAATTAATTTTTAACATTGTACGTGGTTTTCTGAAAGCCAAGCTTGGCTTGAGAAAGGGGAGAAAGACAGAGTTCAGGCTGTGGGTTGGAATTGGGGCTTGTTTTGAGGAAGTGGAGAGAGATAGAGTCCAGACTGTGGATTGCAACTGAGGCTTGCGTCTAGAATACTCGTTGGTGGAGTGTTTGGGAGTGGAGAACTTTGTGGTTTGCACAATAATGTCTTAAGGAGTTTATGTCAACTAACTAAGTTGCTTTATATCTTTTAGTACTGGCAAGTGTGGCACAAGGTAGGATCACATTAGGAATAGAATGAGCATCTGCATTCTAATGCCGCGTACACACGGTCGGAATTTCCGACAGAAAAAGTCTGATGGGAGCTTTTCATCGCATATTCCGATCGTGTGTATGCCCCATCTGACTTTTTCCGACGGACTTAGATAGAGAGAGGTTCTCTATTTTTTCGTCGGAAAATCCGACGGAGGTTTGCCCGTTGGAAAGTCCGACCGTGTGTACGTGGCATAATAGTATTGTCGTAATTTTCTTTGCGGTGTGAAAGGCTGTGAGGGCTGCTCTGGTCAGAATTATTCTCATTGTGGTGTTTATACCAACTGTTCTTCCCTGTCTGTATAAAATTGATAATATTTATCTGAATATAGAAAGATAACTTTAGTTTTCAAGCAAATTAACTGTCATGCAGTTTTGCTACCATTGTTCTTTTATGCCCCTACAACACCGTAAACGTATTCATTTTTGCATAGTTTTGGTAACTGCTAGTGATGCTATAGCTTTGAGAAAGGTATAAAGTATAGGTCAATTTTAGTGTTTACTAAAAAAAAATATATGTTAAGGTTTTTTTTTTTATTTTGTTTTGTTTTAGATAGTGGAGCACAGTTAAAACCTGGGTCAGTTTTATTTTTTTGCCTTCTGTGTCCCATTGGGGAGATCTCCCTTCCCTGTCCCATAAACTTCACAGAAAATTAGAGAGAGTCTCTCCAATGTGAGGATAAGCACCATTTAGTTGTCACAGGGACAAGTGTTTTCATTGTAAGATTTCTAACCTATTCCTGATCAGGTGGCAGCTCAAAATATGGGATTTTCCCTCTCTTTCAGTCCTGGTGATAACCACCCCAGAAGGGACAGGGGTTCTAGTCATTCCCCACCCTATCCAGAACTTTAGTTACACTTAAATTTAGCTATTTACACAAAAGTAGACACAAATTCACTCGGTAAGGACACCAAATGTGTATTTATTTTAAAACAGACAATAAAGTTAAAGGGCATAGAGCAATGATGAACATAATATACTGTACTTTATAGTCTCTTAAAGTTTTTTAAATTAATTAACTTCTGACTGCCTGTTATACATTACTACATCTTGCATTTTGTTATTTATCCTAGTAAACATGCTTTTCTAAACACTTACATCTGAACAGGTGGCCATAGCCTTCCCAATAATGATAATACAAGAGGCATGTTTATCATGAGTGTGCAGAGTGATCTATACAAGGTAGAAAGCTGCTTGTTAATCCAGGATTACTGTTATAAAAAAATGAGGCCTTTATCCAGTAAAAAAACATGTGAATTTAATGTGTGGGTGGTATTTTGTTGGAACAGGAAGAGTCTTGAGGTGACACACAATATATTATTCCTATGAGAGACAGTGGGAGTAAAAGTTTGGAAGCACTTTGTTTAAGGTTCTGCACCTCTCTAAGCAGCTGTCACATCCGTACATTATGGTACGTTGAATCTGAATGAGGCTCTCCACATCAAAACCTTGCATCCATTATGATATCATCTCACGCTCTAAGCTGTAATGCTTATTAATTCTGCACCCATACTCTCCAAGCTTCAGCAAATGTATTCCATCAGCCTAGCATTTAATTTAATTAGTACAGCTGGGCTCTCATTCTCCTTTCTGTGTCAGAGGTATTGTCAGCACGTTCGGCTATAACACAATTACTGATTGCTTTTAGATAGGCAGAAATATGATTAGGGTATTGGGTGACTGTATCATAAGCCTTATTAGATTCATTTGAAATCTGCAGATAAATAGGAAACTTTTATTTGCAGTGTAATGAGATTATGCTTATTAGGCCAAGGCCCCACAACCCTTAGCAAAGAAGGCAGTGTAGCTAAAGGATTACACACTGGAACCTCGCTCTTTTCCTTGACATACCTTATAGGGGCTTCTGCTTTTCTACAATTAGATACATGAAAAATATTATAATGTCTAAAATCATTGGGAAAATCTAACATAAGTAATTGAACCATTCTAAAAATTGTACTGTTAGGGTAACCAAATGCTTAATATTTGATTCGTTAATATTTCCACATTTATATTTTTTCTCCATTTTATTAAAAAATGTATGAAAAGTTAGTATTTTATGAGATATAAAAACAGTTGTGTGCAATATTTACATTTTAAATTTACAAGTCTTTTTCAATATAAATGTTATTGCAATTGAAATGGTGGCTTGTTAAATGGAAGTTTTGGTATATTTTTAGTAACTACACATTGTAAGTTATTACAAGAACATTTACCAGAAAGATTTGTGGTTGCCTTTTTTTTTCCTGTTATTTCATATTCTGATTTTGCATTTCATGACAAATATCGTTCAAATATAGTTGTCCCAGGTACATATTTATATATATATATATATATATATATATATATATATATATATATATATATATATAGAGAGAGAGAGAGAGAGAGAGAGAGAGAGTTAGTGAGATGCCCTCAATCCACAGATAGAGAAAGACAACCTGGGTGCAATCTGTTTAAAATGTGTATACATACGTGTTACCATGGGCACTGATTTATATGGCACTGTCTTTAAATTATCACTGTTTAATTGAACTCTAACATTTTGACGAGTCATAGCCCAGAGATAAAGGCGGGCTATAACCCAAAAAATAGAAATTCAATAAAATAGCAATGATTTAAAGACTGTTAAATCATGCAGGTTCCTATATATACTGTATATACAGTGGGTATAAAAAAGCACCACCCCTTTTGAAATAATCACATTTTGTTGTTTTGTGGTCTGAAATGAAAACAGACACAGTTTTTGTTTTATCATCTGTATTTACTAGTGCAAGGTATAACATCCAAGTGAAAGATATGAGACCAACATGTAAGAAAAAATTAAAAATAAATCAAAAACAGAATCACTGAGGTGGAAAATGGGTCACCCCCCCTCCCCTTTATGTCAGTATTTTGTTGAATCACCTTTTGCATTAATACAGCCTTTAGTCTGTTGGGATATGTCTCTACTAATTTTGCACATCTAGATTTTGCAATATTTGCCCACTCTTCTTTGCAGAACGGCTCAAGTTCAGTTAAATTTGATGGTGACCGTTTGTGGACTGCAGTCCTCAAGTCATTCCACAGATTTTCAATGGGGTTTAAGTCTGGGCTCTGGCTAGGCCATGCAAGGACATTCACTTTTTTCTCTTTTTACTAGGGCTGTGGAAATTAACTATTAATTCCTCGATTAATTGCTTTGATCGATCAAAATTCTTTTGATCGATCAAAATTCGATCAAAATTCTTTGGGCTTGCCGTGTCCATCTGAATGGCTCCTTTGCTGTGCCTTCATATCTGCATGCTGGCAGGACCTTACTATCTGCCACACGCAAGGGCTGTTACATTTCCCTCTATCACTTCCCTCTATCAACCTGGGATTCTACAGCCATCCACTGAGAGTTGTGATAGTTCCCTTCACAGGACATCTACATGCCAATGGACTGATGTTAGCCCCTTCTCATCTGGATTCAGCAGTGGTATCGTTGTACACATTTTTATACCAGTATCATACTTAGATACATGTTTTTATGACTGCTTTTGCTACCATAGATTTTATCTCCAGTGCAATATTTATTTTGTTACCTACTTGAAGACTATAAAAGTTTTAATGCTATTCCCATCGAGCGCTGCCTTTGTGTGTTTTTTGTATCCTGCTATCGATTTTTCCAGTGGTTGGTAGCTGCACTGGGAATCCACCTTGCAAGGAGATCAGCTAAAAGTAGTTGGATATCTATGTGCGTTATAATTAATCGAAATTAGTCGATTAATCGATTTAAAAAAAAATCGATTAATCGAACACGAAAATTTTAATCAGTAACAGCCCTACTTTTTACTACTGTGTGGTCATTTTTGCTGTGTGCTATGAGTCATTATCCTGTTGGAAGGTAAACCTTCTTTCCACTGACAACTTTCTGGCAGAGTGCAGCAGATTTTCCTCAAGAATATGATGGTATTTTGCACCATCCATTTTAGTTCTATCCTTGCAAGTGCTCCAGTCCTTGCTGCAGAGAAACAACCCCTTAACAGGATATTACCACCTCAATGCTTTACTGTAGGACTGGTGTTATTTGGATGGTGAGCTGTATTGGATTTCCACAAGGCATATCGTTTGGTGATTCATCTGGCCCTAATACCTTTTTCCATGTGGCCTCAAAATCTTCAAGATGCATTTAAGGTGGTCAGATGAGACTAAAATCGAATTACCGTATATACTTGAGTATAAGCCGACTTTTTCAGCACATTTTTTATGCTAAAAAGAGCCCCCCCTCGGCTTATACTCAAGTGATGGTCTGTCATGCAGTCTTAACTGTTCGGCGGCCGTCCACTGTAACAAAGCCTTCTCCTCGTCCATGATAGACGGAACACTGAACACTGATAAAATTCTGGGAAACTGAATCAGTGCTCCATCTATCATGGATGAGGAGGAGGCGGGGCTTTGTTACAGTGAACGGCCGCTGAACAGTTAAGACTGCATGACACAGTGGGAGATCGTAATCAAAGGTACATGAGGCTGAAAATAGGCACAATGAGGCTGCATATGGGCACAGTGAGGCTGCAGATGGGCACAGTGAGGCTGCAAATGGGCACAGTGAGGCTGCAAATGGGCACAGTGAGACTGCAGATGGGAATTGTTTACCAGTAGCTGCTGCATTTCCCACCATAGGCTTATACTCAAGTCAATACGTTTTCCCATTTTTTTGTGGTAAAATTAGGTGCCTCAGCTTATATTCGGGTCAGCTTATATTCAAGTATATAGGGTATTTTGCCTCAATAATAACTTTGGCGCGCCCCAGAGCCCTTAAAAAAAAATCACATACAGGTACATTATTTTGCACTTAAGGGCCGCACTGTCACAGTAAATATATGTGGGGTGAACCTTAAGCAGTTAATCAGGGTTTCTATGTGTGAGGGGCAGCAAAAGAAGGGGTTTTATTAACACAAGCTGGTGTGTTCCCGAACAATCAGGTAACAGACAGATGGGACGGAGGTGACTTAGCATATTACATTAATGTCATCATGAAAACTGAGCTACTTAGCAGTTGAGCTTTGCTTCCTGTTTAAAGCGGAGCTCCACCCTAAAGTGGAACTTCCACTCATCAGATTCCTCCCCCCCTCTGGTGCCACAATTGGCACCTTTCAGGTGGGAGGGGGGGTGCAGATACCTGAATAATACAGGTATTTGCACCCACTTCCGGGCATAGATATGTGCAGAATATCTGCAGAATCCCCCCCCCCCGCTGTGTTCTGGGAAACACACAGTTCCCAGAACACAACGGGGACCAGTGAAGACACGTGGCGTGACTCGCACATGCGCAGTAGGGAACCGGGCAGTGAAGCCTCAACGCTTCACTTCCTGATTCCCTCACCGAGGATGGCGGTGGGGGCAGCCGAGAGATGAGCGATTGCTCGTCTTCTGCTGCCGACATCGCGCGCACCCTGGACAGGTAAGTGTTCATTTATTAAATGTCATCAGCTGCAGTATTTGTAGCTGCTGGCTTTGAATATTTTTTTAAGGTGGAGCTCCGCTTTAAATCTCAGTTTTACTCTATTTTGACTTTGCGTGTTTTGTGTGTGTGCACCTTTCTTATGCCTGCCATAGTCGGTTCGAATCTTGGCCGGTTCAACAGGAATCGTCCAAGATTCAAACTGTGTATGGGCAGGCTGAATGTGCGAAGTTGATTGATCAATCAACTTGGGTACAACCAGCCTGCCAAATTTTACTTGTGATTATTGTTATCAGCTGGTATAGACAATGGCTCGGCAGGAGGGGGGCTTCCACATCAACACTGCCTGTCTGTGAAAATGGGGAAATCAAGTACATTTCTTTCCAGCAACCCCTGGTTGCAGGAAAGAAATTAGTAGCATGTATGGCCTGCCTTAAGCCTGGTACACACTAAAACTGCTGGGTTGATTGAAAAAAAACTGACAGCGCCTGTCAGAGCCACTGTACTAATGATCCAATGTTAGCTATTGTGTTTTGACAGGGGGATGGCCCCCGCAAGAACACTCCGATCAGCTCTCTTAGCTATTGGCTGAGAGCACTGATGTAGAGCTGGTCGGCTGATGGTTTTCCAGCATGCTTGTCAGACACAAACCAACTTCTGTCAGATCGGCTGACATACACACGGGCGGAATGTTGTACCGGCCAATTTCTACAGACATTTGGCCCGTGTGTACTAGGTATTACGTTGAAACTATATATTAAACAGAATTGTTTGAAAAAAAATGCGCTATTTGTTATTAAAGCGGAGTTCCGCCTTGGGAATTTTTTTTTAAGTCAGCAGCTACAAATACTGTACCTGCTGACTTTTACTAGATGGACACTTACCTGTCCAGGGAGCCCACGATGTCGGCACCCCAGCCGATCTTCAGATCGACTGTCGGGTGCAGCCGCTGCCATTCCAGGCAGTGAAGCCTTTTGGCTTTCCGCCTGATTTCCTACTGCGCATGCGCATTTCTGAGGAAGGAGGAGGGTCAGAAACAGGTCCCCGTTCCCCCCTCCCTCCTGAAAGGTGCCAAATGTGACACCTGAGGGGGGAGGAAGCAATTAGGTGGAAGTTCCACTTTTGAGTGCTTTAATGATAATTGATTTTGCTGCTGCTCATAAAGGGTGCGCTGTCCCTTTAAAATATATAACCCAATAAAATTACAGCACTATTCTTAATGCATATGATTATACCAAAATATACCATATAAAATCAAAACCTTATAAGAATGAAATAGAACACAATATCTAGAAAAAAGATCCAAGATTGAATGTGTTTAATATAGTGTCCTCAGCGGATCTACTTCCGCTGCTTGACTCATGTTAAGAAATAAAACACATTATCTATTTAACAAATCCAAGCTTGAATGTGCCTAATATAGTGTCCTTGGTGGATCTACTACTTCCTCTTAGCTCCTATTCCATAGCTCCTGCAATATACCATGGGAGATCAAAACCATATCTTGATAAAATACAAGTCTCCCATGAGGTGCGGGAGTCACCTGCATTTCTGCTGCAGCTCCCGGACCACCGCAAGGGCCTCCTGAAATCCTGGGAAAAATTGGTCCGGCGGGAGGGACAGCTGTGAACATTGATCTCTCTGTATAGCTTTTCAGCTGACAGCCGCTTCTCCTCCCCCTCTCTCGGCTGTTGGCTAAATAGCTATACAAGGAGATCAGTGTTCACAGCTGTCCCTCCCGCCACACCGATCATTCCCAGATGTTCCCTGTGTCCTCCTCCTCTGGCCGCTCCTCTGGTCCCCTGTCCTCCTCCAGCCCCCCTCTGTTTCCTTCTTTGCCCCCCTGTCCCCCCCCCCTCATCCCCCACAGTCGGCTTCCCTCCTCTCGTCTCCCACCGGCTGCTGGGGGAGATCTGTCAGGATGGAGAGTGCAGGAATGGTCATTTACTGGTCTCTTCCTTTTCTGAATGGGGCATAGAGAGTGTTCACTACTGATTGCTCCTCTGTCCTGTGATAACTGAGCATAGTAAACTGTGTGTTACTATGCTTCAGTTTATGAATGGACAGGAGCCTCTGTCTCCTGTCAATTCATCTTCAATGCTGAGAAAGGGACTGGGGAATCTGTGTCCTCTGTCCCTTTCTCTGTCTCAAAGGGGAGATATCAGGGGTCTGTTTAGACCCTTGATATCTCACCAAAGCCCCCCAACAGGGCTGGTAAAAAAAATGCAAAAAATAAAAAATAATATTTGTAAAAAAATTCTAAAAAATGTAATTGTAAAAAAATCGACTGACACCACTCCCCTCTGCCCTACCAACACTGTCCACTGCCCCAACCCCCTCCCCCCAAAAAGCATTCTGTTTTAAAAAATATATATATTAAATTGTAAATAAATCAACGTGTAAAAATAAAAAACAACTGACACCATCTACTGCCCCCACCCCCTTCCCCAGAAGCACTGTGAAAAATGCAAAAAAAAAAAAATGAAAATAAAAATTGCCGCAGGGGGGAGGGGTTGGGGGGGTGGTTGAGCCCATAGCGCCACCTCCCTGAAATGAGTTATCCAGCTCCCTGCAATTCGTTTTTGCAGGTTGGGGTGTCTGAAAATATAAACGCAGTCTCTATGCACAAAAAAATCAAACATAATTTGTGCTTAATATAGTAACCTCAGTGGATCTACTACTTCCCTTTGACTCCTATTTCATAGCTCATGCAGTCATTAACAAATAATGCATAGTGCTCCGTGCCTTCACAGTGAATATTGAAGCTCCCTTGCTCTCTTCATACGTGCTCTGTCCCCCCCCCATAAGTGCTCCCCACTCCCCAGAAGGTTGTGACCCTATAACCATATGAGTCAAAACAAGCTATTTTTTTGTATTCCAATTCCATGCAGGTGTAAAGGATTAATCTGGTAATATTTTTTCAAGGGGTCCTCTATGTTTACTTTAGACCTCCACCCCTTCCAGAGTTTGATTTACTCCATGTGTTTCAAAAAAACAAAGGGAGCCATCATTGCGCAAGACTGTTTATTACTCACGAAAATATACATGCAAATACACTCACTTGTTTTGTAAAAAAAAGTCAGGCATAAATAAAAAGCTTTAGACATCTGTAAAACAAATCCAAGCTCGGATCTATTGCTGCTGGTGTGCATTCTAGGGGCCGGGTGTGATGTCACTGGAACTGGAAACATGTTCTAAATATATTTTGCCCCACCCAGGGTCTCTTCAGGAACAGAGTTCTCTGGTCCTAGTGATCCACTATATACACCAAACTTCTCCTACTACACCCAAATTCACCTGCATTCCATCTATTAGCAACTTCTAGCATTAATAAAATATCATGCTGCTGCACGCAACATGGAAATGGCCATAAAGGTGAAAGGATTTCTGTATTTAATTAAATTTAAAATTTTAATTAAAAGTTACAAAAAAGGTCATGAAAAACTATAGATGCTATACGCCTCAATATTTGAACCTCATAAATATAAGACAACTAAATTGTATAGAATGCAGCCTGTTAATGGTTACAAATAATATTACATAAAATATTTTTTATATAAATGGGAGTATTTTACCCCCATTGGCTATAATTATATGGAATTATATACAAAGGTAAAAATTGTTAACACATTTTTTAAAATGAAAATGTTAAAGATTGGAAAGGAAACAATTTATATCAATCTCTATGTTCAGTCCCTTTAGGGGTAAAGGTGGAGAATTCATCTATCCATTTAGTTTCATTTTGAGAGATAGCTTTAGTCTTGTTGATCCCTCTCCAATGTCTTTCTATTCCATTAATTCCACAGAATTTGCACTCTTTGGAATTCTTATTGTGATATATAATGAAATTGTTGGATAAGCTATGGTGGTGAAAACCTTTTTTAATATTATTGATATGCTCCTTTAATATTGTTTTCAACTGTCTTGTGGTCCATCCCACATACTGGAGCCCGCATGTGCATTCCAATAGGTATGTAACATGCAAGCTACTACATGTGACGTGATAAACTTTATTATGTTATATCTTTTTGCTGTACTATTGGATTACATGCTCTACAAATTAGACACCACGTTTATAGAAGCCTATTTAATCCAAAGATTTCACCATTTTCTTAAAGGGGGTCTGGCACAATTTTTACTAATTTATCTCTTATTGTGGGGGACATCTATACACAAACTTAGGTTTCTTGAGGAGCACCTTGGCCAAAACTTCATCTTTAAACATAACGGGCCAATGGTTCCTTATTATTTTTTCTATGGATCTATGCTGTCTGTTATATTCTAATCTAAACACTAGAGTCCTCTGTTTTCTTAGGATTAGTTACAAGTAACTCCTCTCTATTTAGATCCTTAACTTGGGCTTTTAACTCATCCAAATATCTTTTATAAATTTTCTCCAAAAACCTTGCTAATATATTTGTTTGTGTTTCCAAATCACATTCCTTTTCACAATTTCTGTTTGCATATTTCTCCGTATACATTTTCCACTTGGTGCTTAATCATTTCGGGTGGTGGCAACTACACTTTGGAATGTACCCGTTCCTATTTGTTTGTTTAAAGTACGAGTATATACCGGTAACCTATATTTCTTTGGGTATGCCTATCCAAATAGGCATCCCCCTCTATGCTGCAATTCCCTGTAAATTAAATGCCATATTGATTATCGTTGATTTGTTCCAGGAACTCTTTAAGTTTGGATTCTGACCCCTCCCATACAATAAGGATATTGTCAATACATCTTTTATAGACTTTAAGTTCTGGTCTCCGTTTTCCATATACCTCTTCCTCTTCCCATATGCTTATTAACCCTTTCAATACAGGGCTTTTTATACCACTTCCATACCCGGCCTATTCTGGCACTTCTCTCCTACATGTACAAATCATCATTTTTTTGCCAGAAAATTACTTAGAACCCCCAAAAATTATATATGTTTTTTTAGCAGACACCCTAAGGAATAAAATGACGGTCATTGCAACTTTTTATCTTGCACGGTATTTGCGCAATAATTTTTCAAACGCCTTTTTTTTGGAAAAAAAATTGTTTCATGAATTAAAAAATAACAAAACAGTAAAGTTAGCCCAATTCTTTTGTAAAATATGAAAGCTTATGTTACGCTGAGTAAATATATACCTAACATGTCATGCTTTAAAATTGCGCACACTCATGGAATGGTGCCAAACTTCGGTACTTAAAAATCTCCATAGGCGACGCTTTAAAAATGTTTACAGGTTACCAGGTTAGAGTTACAGGGGAGGTCTAGTGCTAGAATTGTTGCATGCGCTCTAACGCACGCGGCGATACCTCACATATGTGGTTTGAATGGCGTTTACATATGTGGGTGGGACTTACATGTGCGTTCGCTTCTGAGCGCGAGCTATTGGGGACAGGGGCGTTTTAATTTTTTTTTATTATTATTTATTTTATTTTTTACTTATTTTTTTTTCTTTTTACACTTTTTTTTACACTTTTTTTTTTGATCACTTTTATTCCTATTACAAGGAATGTAAACATCCCTTGTAATAGGAATGTGTTTGACAGGTCCTCTTTATGGAGAGATGCAGGGTCAATAAGACCCCACATCTCTGTTCCAGGCTGGAAAGCATGATATCGTGAAAAAAAATTCACCGATCTCATGCTTACTAGCCGCAATGGCGGATTTGTTTACTTTTGAGAAGCCGGACGTGACGTCATCACATCGCGCCCGGGCCTCCGACGGTCATAGAGATGACTGGTGACCAGTCATCTCTATGCTCGTCATGTGACCACCAGCACTGGACGATTCTTTCTCTGAGCCCCCGATGGCACGGGAGAGCCCGGAGAAGCACTGGATGGTGGTGGGAGGGGGATGTCCCCTCCCGCCGCCTATAAGAATGATCAAGCGGCGGAACCACCGCTATGATCATTCTTATGGTGCGCAGAATCGCCCGCTGAAGAGAAGGATATCTGAATGATGCCTTTAGCTGCAGGCATCATTCAGATATCCCCCCACAAACCCAGGACATCATATGACGTCCACCCGGAGGGAGAGAGGGTTCCTGCTGGCGTCATTTTACAATGACCCGGTATGGAAGTGGTTAAAATGTTTGCCACACTGGTGGCATATTTTTCCCCCATAGCAACTCCCTTTTTCTGTCTGAAAAACTTGTTTTTATACCAGAAATAAATTGCCACCCATCGCAAGTTCCAATAGTTAAAGCATAAATTCTATTTGTTCTGTTTTAGTATAGTTCTGCCTCTCAATGCCCAATCTACTGCCCTTAATACATCATGTTGTTGTATATTAGTGTACAAAGAATCCACACTAACCAATATGCAACTCTTATCAATGTTTACAGTTTTTAAGAGATTTATAAGGTCCTTGCTATCTGTGGAATATGATGGAAATTCCCAGGCCAATGGCTGTAAAATATTATCCAAGTATTCTCCCACCCTAGAGAACAGTGTATCCACTCTACTTATTATTGGTCTCCCAAGGTTTTTTTTTTCATCTGGATTTTTGGGACCTCGTATATGATTGGGATGCTGGAACCTTTGGGTATTAAATATTTGCTCTCTCTGTTGTTTAGCAAGAAGGCAGTTCATTCGTGTGTTCCATTTTTCCACTTGGTTTTATAATAAACATCTGAGTAGTAGCTTTTGAGAATGTTGCTTTGGCCTTGTAAAAATCAGGTTGTATACAGGCAGATTTAAAGGAAAGAAGAAATAATCATTGTCTTAGGAAAGATATATATACTTATTCTGCCCATTGCAAAGATATTGTTTATCTAGACCAAAATGTATATATTTTTTTTATAATTTAATTTGTTATTTTAACACACAGCTGCTATATATTTATATCACTCTGTTACAAATCCCATATATTATGTGATTAAACATTTTGGCATTTTAATTTTAAAAATATTATTTATCTTATTTATTCTCCACTTACATAATCACTATAAAAGTATATTGCTTTGAACATAAAAATGTTATAATAGTTGCCAACTACATTTATTTTTTCATTACATAAAATTAGTTTTATTATTTCAAAATTTTTGGGGAAGGGAGGACAGTTTTTCTTTACTTCCCAAAGCAGCATTTAACCCAAACATTTACTTTATTGCAGCTCACAAATTCTTAGATGTGATGGCTGCATTCATTTTCTTTTTTAGGCTGATGCCGCGTACACACGATCACTTTTCTCTTAGGGAAATTACATTTTTTCTCTTGGACGAGTAAAACGGCCGTGTGTAGGCTTTCCAGCATTTTTCCCGACGAGAAAAACGTCAAGAATCGCGGCATTTTTTTCCGTGGCGGTTTTCCCATAGGGAAACACTGCTAGGGAGCCTACACACGGCCGGTTTTCTCGACCAAGAGAAAACCTGTCATGAAAACCGGCCGTGTGTAGGGGACCAAGCCGGTCCTCGTTTTTTCACGTCGGGTTTCACCGCCGTGAAACTCGATCGTGTGTACATGGCATTACATTCTTTTATTTTCATCTGGTGATCTGACCTGTAAGTCTGTTTTTTTTTCAAAAGAACAAGCCCTCCAGCAGAATGTATCATTTATAAAGATGAGACAAACCATTTAACACTGACAGCGGTAGGGGTGTTTATAATGATCATCTTTCATTTATTTATGTAAAACCTTTATTCCAATAAGGGAAAAAAAACTTTGCTGTAACTGCTTATAAAGCATTAGCTGGAATTTAGCATAAATTTGTTAGATTATTTAAATTTGCTAGTTCATCTAACGCTCTCCTCCCCCAAGACTGACAATGCTGCTGTTCAGAAGTGCCCCCTGTTTCTCTTCATCCAGAGTGAAAGAACTCTAATACAGGAGGCAGGGGCGGATCCAGGGGGGCAACAGGGCAATTGCCCCCCCGAAAATATTAATGGCTCCCGTCCGAGTATCTCTCACATCAGCAGCAGCGCCAAGAGAGAGAGACACTGTTCTCTTAATGCCGCCCTGAGGACTCGGAGGTGGGTGAAGCCGCGCTGGAGCCTGGAGAAGGCGGAGGGAGGACTCGGAGGTGGGTGGAGCCGCACCGCTGGCCTCTCTAATGCCCGCTGTACTGGCTGCTAGCGCCTGTGACGTCACGTCAGGTCATTCACGTCCCAGCCGCTGCTGAAGACAGTGACACTGACACTCTGGATAAAGAAGGCGTGAAGGCTGCAGTGGCTTTGTGTCATGTGAAGAGACAGCGATTGGTCGATGCTGCCTGCAATCCCGGATCCTGCTCATCTCTATTAGTCCTTGGAAGCCTCTCCCCCCACCAGAGCACCAAAGTATAGGAAAGTGAGTGCAAAAACGAATGATTGTGTAAAATTATTTATAAAGAAAAAAAAACTGCCCTTTTAGTATTGCCATTTTTATCTTGTTTATTCTTAACCACTTCAGCCCCGGAAATATTTGCCCCCTCAATGACCAGGCCATTTTCAGCGATACGGCACTGCGTCGCTTTAACTGACAATTGCGCACGTTGTACCCAAATAAAATTGATATCCTTTTTTCCCACGAATAGATCTTTCTTTTGGTGGTATTTATTCACCTCTGCGGTTTAAATTTTTTGCGCTATAAACAAAAGAAAACCGACAATTTTGAAAAAAATATATATATTTTTTACTTTTTGCTATAATAAATATCCCAATTTTTATTAATTAATTTCTTCATCGGTTAAGGCCAATATTTAGTCTTCAACATATTTTTGTTAAAAAAAATCGCAATAAACGTATATTGATTGGTTTGCGCAAAAGTTACAGCATCTACAATTTATTTTTATTTATTTTTTACTAGTAATGGCGGATATCAGCGATTTTTAGCGGGACTGTGACATTGCAGTGGACAAATTGGACACCTAACTGACACTTTTGACACTTGTTGGGGACCAGTGACACTAATACAATTATCAGTGCTAAAAAATATGCACTGTCACTGTACTAATGACACTGGCAGGGAAGGGGTTAACATTAGGAGTGATCAAAGGGTTAACTATATCCCTAGGGGGTGCTTGCTAACTGTGTGGGGGATGGATTCACTAGATGAACAGAGTGCTCCATGTTCCTGGTTAGCAGGAACACAAGATCACTCTGTTCATCTCTGACAGAATGGCGGTCTGCCTTGTTTACATAGGCAGACCACCGTTCTATCTCTGTGGGGGGCGATCGCAGATGGCGGACATCACTTCCACCGGACCCACTGATTGGCTCCCCCTCTGTCCAATCAGGACTGTATGATATGTTTAATACAGTTATGTAAGCAACACCTTATTTTCTGGCCGTGCCCCTCCCGATACTAGACTCTGGATCTGCCCCTGACAGGAGGTGTGTTACTGGCCAGATCACCAGGTTAAAACAGAAGAAAAAAAGCCCTCAAAAAGAAATTGGATGCAGCTACCACATCTAAGGATTGGTAAGTTGAAATACATTAAATGTTGGTTTTAATACAGCTTTGATACATTATTTATTCAAATTGTCATCTCATAGATACAATATTTCTATAGTGAAATGGCTATGTCTACCCCTAAAAAACGACAGTAGAGCATCAAAAAAGTAATTTATGAAACCTCTCTTAGCCACCTGAGTTTTCCGTTTAATAAAATGATTGATGTATCACTAATTATAAAGGCAATTAGGAGTTATAACACTAGAAACACTAAAAAAGGAAACTTCTAGAACCCATTAACAGTGCTATTTTAACTGTGAGCTGCTCAATGCTAAATTACAATTACGCTGCAAAAAATGTATTTGGATAATTAGGTAAAGAATATATGTATAGGCACCCAGGGTCTCATATTGTAGAATAAAGTATATGCACCACTGTAGATGCCCTTGAGTGCTCTGTTTTTCTAAAAATCTACTTTTGAAAAGGCTCTCAGTCTGGATATTTCAATTAGTATTTAAACTACAGGATAAAGACCAGTAGCATTATACTTTAATTATTCCTTATATACTAGATGAGGGAAAGACAGGCTAACACAGGGGAGGATGGGAGGAAGTGGGAGCCTGCCAAAACATAAAAATGAACTAAATATAGTGCAAACCACCAAAAGTTAACTGATAATCATCATTAACTGTCCAAATATAACTATATATATATATATATATATATATATATATATATATATATATATATATATATGCATTGGCTGTTCTTATAAAAGAACTAAATTTTTTGGGACTTTGAATTGAAGCGTGCAGCCAGGAAAATAGCATTGCATGGTATTATAATGCTGTCTGGTGGTGGAGCCATCAATAGTGCCATATAGTAAATGCATAGACATGTAGTAACCATCATAGTAAAGTAAAAAACTTTTATTCCATGACATGATACATAGTAATAAATTAACATAATAGCATAATGACACACTGATAGCATATTGGCCTAGAGCCACAGTAATGACATAATTATGACACACCAGACTAGTTGCAACGTATTCCCACAGTGTAACGTACCTTAGGTGTGAGCCTGACGTGCGGAGAGGGACCTCCCGTACAACCCCGGCTCAGCGACCACTGGAGTGGGGACAGTGGTGGTAAGAGCACGGTGAGGTAAGGGTGCCTGTCTGATCCTCACTGCTTGGAGTGGTGGAGCCGAGTGGAGACTGGAACGGCTGGTTCCGGAAGCAGCGGATGCAGGTCAGCAGGTGCAGCTTGCAGAGCAGAGGATGCAGGTCAGCAGGTGCCGGTTTGCAGGGCAGGGATGCAGGTCAGCAGGTGCAGGTTTGCAGAGCAGGGATGCAGGTCAACAGGTGCAGGTTTGCAGAGCAGGGATGCAGGTCAGCAGGTGCAGGTTTGCAGAGTAGGGATGCAGGTCAGCAGGTGCAGGTTTGCATTGCAAAGGATGCAGGTCAGCGTGTGCAGCTTGCAGAGCAGAGGATGCAGGTAAGCTGGTGCAGGTTTGCAGAGTCAGACAAGCCGGGTCATACACATCAAGGTAAACATCACAAGTGGCAGGCAGAGAGTAGTCAAAGTCCAGGCCGAATCTTGGCAACAGGCAGACTGGCAGATAACTGAGCAGGGTCAAACGAGCCGAGGTCAGGACTGGAGACAGAAGCGTGGTCAGGAAGCCGGGTCAAACACAGGAACAGGATACAAGCACAGAATCAGGAACTCAGGGAACAGAAGCAGATCAAACCGCAAGGGGCAACATCTCTGGAATGTCTTTTATAGGAAGTACATGGGAGGAGCAAGGGGTTCAGAGTTCAACAGTAATCAGACACCAAGCAGAGTAGTCTAATGGATCAGATAGGTTATCCAGCAGATCAGGCAGGGAACTGTCCAGCATCTCAGATAGCTCCGCTGGAAGAGTCAATGCCAGACACAGAAGAGGTCCCAGGTTCAAGCCCAGCACGTCCCTGACACACAGTAAGTAATATATAGGTATATTCCAGTGAACCGTAATCATGGTATCTTGAATAAAAAGAAACAGCAGGGAAGGCATCTATTAGCTAGACGCGTTTCGTAGTTGTAGCGCTACTCTTCAGGAGCAGATGCAGAGATGTTGTCTAAGGATGTTTAATAGTAGATAAGTGATCATGTAAAGATGTAATAAAGACTATAGAAAAATAAAAATAGTAAAAATTGGTCACTCATACTTGCAAGTCAAATCAGAGTCTGGACATGGACTGAGGGAACTGGAGGTAGGCTGGAATTTCAGTCCGCCCCGGAACCTGAGGCGGCTAACCCCAAAAGCATCAAGATGGAAAAACCAACCAGGGGAAGAACATTCCGAGGGTAGTTTCCCCATGGGTTGTGAAAAGGACATAAGGGTGTATACCATCTGAAAAAATTATAATATAATAGTATTAATAGTAAATAAATGTAGGGATCAATATAGGAATTATAATATAGTAGATGGTGCATGGCATAGTGATTATGTATGGGTTAAAAAATGTAGAATTTCATCCATTAATATAATAGGTGCAGTGGTAGCTAAATAAGTAATGTTGTATAAAAGTTGAAATAATAATAACAGTGAAAACCAAAAAGTGGACCAAGAATACCCTAGGTAATACAAAGGAGGAGGGGGGGGAAGGACAACCCCCCAAAAACTAAATGGAGTGGAATAGAGTAAGAAACACAGTAGTGATGAAAGGTGAAATGTGTAACAATGTCATACCTGGATCACCTATGTGAAAGGTTAAGTCCAAATAATGGCGTAGAAGTGTACATGGGGGAGGTCCCAGGGAAGGCTTCCTAGGGTGGACTGAAGTAATACAACTTCAGTGTATGGGGATAGCCGCCAACGACACGCTGCGGCACACAAGGGAGAGACGAAGCCGACAGCCGAGTGAGGACCACCACTCGCCTGCTGACCAACCATCGCTGAGTGTATGGCGCTGATGTTATAAGCATCACGCCAACGCACTAACGCCATCAATGATGACGTAGCAAGTACGGCGTGGAGGGGGTGTGACGCCGATCGGCAGCAGGACGCCCGCCCCCACCCCGACAAACCCAGCAAACGGGAGGTGGGGAAAGGGGAGGATACCTGAAGCCGATCGCAGGTTCCGGGGCCATAAGAGAGAGCCAGCCACGCCACGCAGACCGAAGGTCCTGCCAGCATAACCAAGATGGCATGCAAGGAGGACAGGGTAAAGGAATATAATGACCAAAAAAGGGGAGTTAGAACGGGTAAGTTCTAAACAGTCTCTGTCACCTGCATGTAATAAGGGCTATCATGATAAAGTACAACATTAAAAGGAGAAAGGCACCCAATAGGTGCTGGCACTGGAAAATACCAAATGGTAAAAAATGGTAAATTGGTGCACGCTTCCATCCCCGACAGGCATATTGAATTGAAACTAAGAGGTTGGGACTTTTAGGTGAGGCCAGTTAGATGTACCTCCATCCCCGATAGGTTGATATAAAAGAACTACATTTTTGTGACTTTGAATTGAAGCGTGCAGCCAGGAAAATAGCATTGCATGGTACTAAAATGCTGTCTGGTGGTGGAGCCATCTATAGTGCCATATAGTAAATGCATAGACATGTAGTAACCATCATAGTAAAGTAAAAAACTTTTATTCCATGACATGATACATAGTAATAAATTAACAGAATAGCATAATGGCACACTGATAGCATATTGGCCTAGAGCCACAGTAATGTCATAATGATGACACACCAGACTAGTTGCAACGTATTCCCACAGTAAGTAATATATAGGTATATTCCAGTGAACCGTAATCATGGTATCTTGAATAAAAAGAAACAGCAGGGAAGACATCTATTAGCTCAACGCGTTTCGTAGCTGTAGCGCTACTCTTCAGGAGCGGATGCAGAGATATTGTCTAAGGATGTTTAAAAGTAGATAAGTGATCATGTAAAGATGTAATAAAGACTATAGAAAAATAAAAATAGTAAAAAATTGGTCACTCATACTTGCAAGTCAAATCAGAGTCTGGACATGGACTGAGGGAACTGGAGGTAGTCTGGAATGTCAGTCCACCCCGGAACCTGAGGCGGCTAACCCCAAAAGCATCAAGATGGAAAAACCAACCAGGGGAAGAACATTCCGAGGGTAGTTGCCCCATGGGTTGTGAAAAGGACATAAGGGTGTATACCATCTGAAAAAATTATAATATAATAGTATTAATAGTAAATAAATGTAGGGATCAATATAGGAATTATAATATAGTAGATGGTGCATGGCATAGTGATTATTTATGGGTTAAAAAATTTAGCATTTCATCCATTAATATAATAGGTGCAGTGGTAGCTAAATAAGTAATGTTGTATTAATGTTGAAAAACCAAAAAGTGGACCAAGAATACCCTAGGTAATACAAAGGAGGATGGGGGGGAGGACAATCCCCCAAAAACGAAATGGAGTGGAATAGAGTAAGAAAATAGGATTTTTTACTCACCGTAAAATCCTTTTCTCTGAGTCCATGGACCGACACAGCTTCTCTATTGACAAAGTGGGTATTATCCGTTAATTAGGAGTGACTAGGCAGAAAAACTTGTAAAAAGTGTTGCATCACACCTTCTACAGTACCGCCCAGGGGGCGGACCCTCTGGGTATAACCTCTCAGTCTGCATCTCGCAGATCAGTTTGTCAAAAAGCAGTACAAACTTAAAAGGAGGGGTGGGTGCTGTGTCGGTCCATGGACTCAGAGAAAAGGATTTTACGGTGAGTAAAAAATCCTATTTACTCTTTCGTCCATGGACCGACACAGCTTCTCTATTGACAAAGTGGGACGTCCCAAAGCAGTGTCAGAGAAAAAACTAGGGGTGGTAACAGCATAAAAACAAACTTCACCCCAAAACACAAAACAGCACTCCTCCAACGGAGGAGTTGCAACTCTAAACAGCCGCTTGCAAAACCTTGCGGCCGAAAGAGGCATCCGAAGATGCACCTACATCAACTTTGTAGAATCTTGTGAAAGTGTGAGCGGACGACCAAGTCGCCGCTTTACATAGTTGGGAAACAGACGCTTGATGTCGGAAAGCCCAAGAGGCACCTATTGCCCTGGTCGAATGTGCCGTGACAGGAAAGGGGGGCGCCTGACCCTTTAAGGCGTAAGCCTGGATTACTATCTGTCGGATCCACCTAGAGATGGTGGCCGATGAGACTGCTTGGCCCTTCTTGGGACCAGCCACCGAAACAAACAGTGAGTCTGACTTCCGGAACAGGGAAGTAGTAGATAGGTATACTCTCAAAGCTCGGACAACGTCCAAGGAATGCAACGCCGACTCCTTAGGATTCGACGGATGAGGACACAAGGATGGAAGTACAATGTCTTCATTGAGATGAAAAGCCGAAACGACTTTCGGAAAAAAGGAAGGCTGCGGCCGCAGCACCACCTTGTCCTTGTGGAAAATCAAATAGGGAGCCTTGCAGGACAAGGCTGCCAGCTCAGAGACTCGTCTAACTGACGTAACAGCCACCAAAAAGACCACTTTCTGAGAAAGTGTCAATAGGGAAATATCTCTAATCTTCTCAAACGGTGCCTTCTGAAGCACCGAGAGGACCAGGTTCAAGTCCCACGGAGGTAACGGGGGACGGACCGGAGGGGCCACATGTCGAACCCCCTGCACAAATGTACTCACGAGAGAGTGAGTCGCCAGGGGTCGCTGAAAAAAGACAGCCAGGGCAGATATCTGACCCTTAATCATACTTAGGGCAAGCCTTTGGTCCACTCCATGCTGTAAAAACAGCAGGATTCTGGAAACCAAATAGGTACGCGGATGCCATTTCATTTCCTCACACATGGAGATGTAGGCCCTCCAAGTGCGGTGATAAACCTTCCTAGAGGACGGTTTTCGAGCACTTCTCATAGTAGAGATTACTGAGTCTGACAGGCCCCGGTCTCTCAGTACCTGGTTCTCAACAGCCATGCCGTTAAAGCCAATGACTGTAAAGCAGGATGGAATATGGGACCTTGCGATAGCAGGTCCTTCCGTAGTGGTAGGCGCCAGGGGACGACTGCTACCAGACGTACTAGATCGGCGTACCAAGGACGCTGAGGCCAATCTGGAGCGATTAGGATCATTGGAATTCCCTCTGCCTCCACTCTGCGGAGCAGAAGAGGAAGAAGCCTTAAGGGAGGGAAGGCATAGATTAGCCGATACTGACCCCACGATGCTACCAACACGTCCGTTACGTCTGCCCATGGTTCTCTTGACCGGGCCACAAATCTCAATACCTTCCGATTGAGTCGGGAAGCCAG
Source organism: Rana muscosa (assembly GCA_029206835.1). Classification (NCBI taxonomy): domain Eukaryota; kingdom Metazoa; phylum Chordata; class Amphibia; order Anura; family Ranidae; genus Rana; species Rana muscosa. The sequence goes on along the minus strand of CM055117.1, from coordinate 713,052,505 downwards.
AAGATCTACGTCTGGTGTGCCCCATCTTTGGCAGAGGAGTTGGAACACCTCCGGGTGTAAGGACCATTCTCCCTGGTCCAGCATCTGGCGGCTCAGGTAGTCCGCCTGCCAGTTTTCCACACCCGGAATGTACACGGCCGATAGTGCCGGTACGCTCTTCTCTGCCCACTTCAGGATGCGAGCAACCTCCGATGCTGCAGCTGAGCTTCTTGTTCCTCCTTGATGATTGACATATGCCACCGCTGTGGTGTTGTCTGACTGGATCCTGACTGGACGCCCTTGCAGTCTCTGAGACCATTTGAAGAGGCACAGCTTGATCGCCCGGATCTCCAGGACATTGATCGGCAGGAGGGCTTCCTCTGGGGTCCAGCGACCTTGCGCCGACTGGACACCCCAGACCCCCCCAACCTGTAAGGCTGGCGTCCATCGTGATCACTATCCAGTAAACCGGGAGAAATGACTTCCCGGCCATTAGAGCCGGTGCTGTCAGCCACCATACCAGGGATCTCCTGACTAGGTGGCTCACTCGGATTTGATAATCCAGAGATGAAGGGCATCTGTTCCATCTGGACAGAACTTCCTTCTGTAACACTCGAGTGTGGTATTGAGCATATGGGACCGCCTCGAAGGAGGCTACCATGAGGCCCAACACTCGCATGCAAAAACGGAGTGACGACCAATTCCTGGAAGTCAGCTGCCGTACTGCAGCCCGGAGGGTCTGCAACTTCTCCACAGGGAGGAATACCTTTGCCTCTGAGGAATCCAGAATCAACCCCAGGTACACTAGGCGTTAAGTGGGCACCAATACTGACTTTTGCGTGTTTAGTATCCAACCACAGTCTCGAAGAGTCTGACAGGTAATGGACACGCTTACCTCTAATTCTGAGCTTGAAGGGGCCTTCAGCAGAAGGTCGTCCAAGTAACCTGTGATAGCGATACCCCGCTGTCTTAGAAGTGCCAGAATCGGAGCGAGCACCTTGGTGAACGTCCTGGGTGCTGAGGCAAGGCCAAACGGGAGGGCCACAAACTGGTAGTGGTTCTTCCCGATAGCAAATCGCAGAGACCTCTGGTGTCTGGAGTATATGGGGACATGCAGGTATGCGTCCTTGATGTCCAAGGAGGCCAGAAAGTCCCCCGGATGGAGAGCCGTGACTACAGATCGAACCGACTCCATCCAAAATCTTTGTACTTTCACAAAGCAATTGAGGGCTCTGAGATCCAAGATTGGACGAGCCCCCTCCTTCTTCGGCACAATGAACAGATTTGAGTAAAAACCCTGACCCCGTTCCTGTTCTGGAACTGGAATAACTACCCCGCGTTCCAGTAGACCCTGGACCGCCCCATACAGGGCCTCCCGACGGGTCGGTAGTAGCTGGAGATTGGAGGTGATGAATCTGTCCGGTGGACAAGAGAGAAATTCTATCTTGTAGCCTGAGGAGATTACTTCGCAAACCCACCTGTCGGAGACTAGAGCAGTCCACTGAGTCGCGAATTTGCGAAGACGTCCCCCCACCTGAGAGCTGGGTGGGGGCGGACCTTCATGTGGACGCAGATTTGTCCGCAGGCTTGTTGGGTCTGCGGGACCAAGGACGCTTTTGTCCTTGGGCAGGCGCTTTATCGGCCTGGGGTCTTTTCCCTGTCACCTTAAGGGGGCGAAAAAACCGCTTACGTGCAGTAAAGGAGGGCCCTTGCCCTTGGCGTAGTTCCTTATCCTTGCTAGTTTGGGGAAGCAAAGTGCTTTTACCTCCTGTGGCATCCTTGATGATGTCATCCAGAGAAGCCCCAAAAAGTCTGTCACCCTTAAAAGGCAGATCCAACAGGGCTTTCTTGGAAGTCTGGTCCGCAGACCAGCCCTTTAGCCAGATCAGGCGGCGTATTGCTACTGCATAAACCAAAGCTCTTGACAGCAGGGGAATAGTATCCATGTCTGACTCGCAGACAAACTTAAGGCCCTGGACCAACTGGTCGGCCAAAGTTATCTCATTAGGAGGAGCATCTCACTCCTTTAACCCCTGGAGTAGCAATTTTGCCCATTCAGTAAGTGTCTGAGACACTAGGGCCCCCGCCAATGCCGGGCGTACTGCCGAGCCTACCACTGAGTATAGGTAGCGAGCGAGTGCTTCAGCCTTCTTATCCACAGGGTCCTTGAAAACAGGAGCCCCTTCTACTGGAATAGTGGTGGCTCTATTAAGTCTGGACACCGAAGGGTCCACTATAGGGGGAGAGGTCCATATCTTCAGAAAACTCTCCTCAAAGGGGTACCGTACTGCAAACCTCTTTGGGGCTGTAAAGACCCTCAGTGGGTTCTCCCATTCCTTGTATAAGAGTTTGTCAAAATAAGACACACAAGGGAACACCTTAGCAGTGCGGGCAGGTTTACCAAACCCAAAGGGGACTGGAGTATCTGCTACTTCTGCAGTATTTTCCAACTTTAGCATATCCCGCACTGCAGTAATAAGGTCAGATACCAAAGCCGTCTCGCGTACTGACCTGGACTTGGAGTCCTCCTCACTGTCCGATCGGTCACGGTTTGCAGTCTCTGATGCATCAGAATCTGGGCCATGAGCCGTAGCTGGACCTGGTTCTGCATCAGAAATATCCCCAGAAGATTGCAGTGGACGGGGGCGTTTATTACCCCCTGTATTCCCGTGTGCTTCTTCCACCCTGGCAGCAAACGCCTCTAGGATTGCCGACATAGCGTCCATAGACACCTCAGGGACACCAGCTGCTAAATCTGGTGTTTCAGGGGAGAAGACATCTGGCTCAGATGCCATGCTGACCACACGCTGACACCCACAGGGCTCCAGGCAAGATATCAATAGGCCACCCTCCTGTGCTGCAGAGAGGCTGGGTCACCCAGAGGACTCACCACCCTGGATAGGTACTGCTATGCTGCCGTGTGCTGCGCCTGTGATGCTGTCCCCCTGTTGCTGTGTCAGTCTGCTTCTTTTATCAGCACTTCCTGTGTGAATTTTCGTGCCAGTGTAATGCACCCTAGAGGCCAGAGGCTCTCGCAAAATGGCTGCCAAAAACGTCTGTATGGAAGATAATGTGGGCTCCAAGAAAATGGCAGCGGAGCCGAAGATAGAGGTCAAGCAGCCGTAGCCCACAAAAATATGGCCGCCGATCACCTGATAGGGGCCAGTGGGTGTGGCCGAACCACAGGAAGATGGCCGCCGGGCAGTCACAAGAGGCCAAACTTGGCATGGACCACCTCAAAATGGCCGCCGACAGCATGGAGGAGGAAGGACACACACACACAGGTACGCAGAAATGACATTTCTTTTAAATGTTAGTTACAGCCAGCCCCGCTCCAGTGGGACCCCTTAGGTGACCCCCAGCACCCAGAAACCTTTAGCTAGAAGCCCAGGGAGGAGGGAAAGGCAGGGAGAGAGGGAAGAAAGGGGCCACAACCACTTACTTGATCTCTACAGGAATGTCCAGCTAAATCACCCAGCCGAGGCAGGGGAGTTTTACTTACCAATCCTGCATGTATTATGCTGGAAGACATTCCAAACAGATCATCGTCCGCGCACGGAAGGTGACTGTTGGCCAGGCATGCTGTGATTGGACCCAGAAGGGACGATCATATGTATGCCCTGGAGCATGACGCTCACCGGACAGGCTGCTGCGACTCGGCCGTAAGGTCAGCCGAAGCTGAGCGGTCCGATGCAATCCTTGGAGCGTAAGCTCACCGGCCAGGCTGCTGCAACTCGGCCGTAAGGTCAGCCGAAGCTGAGCGGTCCGATGCAGGCCCTGGAGCGTAGGCTCACCGGCCACCCGTGGAGCGACGGGCATGTCGTGGAAAACCCAGCGCGTAGCTAGGGTCGGCACACGCTCGATGGCCGAAACTGGGGAGACTACAAGGATCGAGGATCCAGCCTGTCACCCAGTCGGCAGTTGATCGAAGATCGCAGGAAACAACAAATTAAAAAAAAATATATATATATATATATTTTTCCCCCGGACCAATGGGCCCGAAGGGAGCCATGTCCTACTCCTTGTGTGACAGCAGGAAGGTAAAGTCACCTGGTTGCATCCAGGGGGGTAGATATATTTCGCCCAGATTCAGGCTTTACGCCAACTTATACAACTAGGTGGAGAGTTGTATAAGGCTAGTGGGCTCATGGATGACTCATACCTCTAGGGAGAGTGTGGGGCGTCGTACAGACAGGGAGTTGATGAGGCCAGCTGAAGCTTGTCAGCTCATTTAGGCCTCTATAAGAACTCCCAGATTCATTAGGTGTTAGCTCATGCCTGGAACCAGACCTGTGTGGACTGTCTAGGGAGAGTGAACCCCTGTGCGGTGAGACAAAGCCTGTGTGGCTATTTGCTTGGACATTTAAAACCAGGGACTTAGGGACTAGGACAGCACTAGGCTGATCCCAGTTGTTAGTTAGGAAACCTGTATGTTTAGTCAGAGGTCAACTTGACCAGGATTTATTTTGGTTATGTTTCTTTTGCTTTGCTGTGTTTTGTCACTGTAAATAGAAAATAAACCGCACCTTTTTTGATTTTGAAAACCACAACCTCCGTTTGCTGGGCCTGTTTTGTGTGGGGAGCCCATCCCGGGGGTCACACACACCCGCTGCCGAGCTAACCCCCTCACAGTTGGTGGAGAACCAGTGGCAGTTTTTTTTAAGCCAGCATGGAGGAGATACTGAAGCAGCTGGCTCTAGCAAATGCCAATCAACAGCAGACAAATGCAGGTTTGCAAAGGAGCCTTGCAGCCCAGCAGCAGACAAACGCAACATTGCAACAGAGTCTGGAGGCTCAGCAACGAGCCCAGCAGCAATCTGAGGCCCGCTTCATAGACCTGTTGCAGAAGCAAGAGCAGAGACTACAACAACAGATGGAAGCAGTAATGCAGCAACGTCCGCAGACCAGTGAGGAAAGCCGTCCCACTAATACCGCGTCCTTTGGGGTGAGTCGTTTATTGACAAAAATGACTGGAGAGGATGATCCAGAGGTATTTTTGACCACATTTGAAAGGACCGCTGAAAGAGAAAAGTGGCCTGAGGAGCAGTGGGCTGGACTGGTGGCTCCTCTGTTAACTGGTGAATCGCAGAAAGCTTACTATGACCTAGAGCCTAACCAAGCAAAAGACTATGTGATGCTAAAAGCTGAAATATTGGCAAGGCTGGGTGTCACCCAGGCTGTCCGGGCTCAGCGTGTGCATAACTGGACTTTCCAGCTTGGAAAACCCCCCAGGTCTCAAATGTATGATCTCATTCACCTGAGCAGAAAGTGGCTACAGCCAGAGACTTTGTCCGCACCAAAGATTGTGGAACGTGTTGTAATGGATCGGTTTTTGAGAGCTCTTCCTACTGCCATCCAAAAGTGGGTAAGCCATGGAGACCCAGAGACGGCCGATGGTCTTGTGGATCGTGTGGAGAAATACTTGGCTACAGAGAACCTGACGGCCTCTTCCAGAGACACTCGGACTTTCCACCCTAAGACCAGACCATCCCCAGGGGCGGATAAGAGGATTCCAAGGGGTGAGGGTGGAGAGAGTGAGGGGGTGGGAGCTCTACCCCAAGTTTGGCGAGAACAGCCTGGGAAATCAGCGGCTCAAGAGGCGGCAAGAAGGATCGTTTGCTACCGCTGCCGGCAAGCGGGACATATTGCAGCCAATTGCCCGGTTGTGGAGGAACCCATGCAGTGTGACTTTCTGACGGGCAGACGTCAGTCGCTGTGTGCGACAGTCGCATGCACTGCCATTCGAGGAACTGAGAAACATTTATGCAAAATGTGTGTTAATGGTAGAAATGTTGTGGTATTGCTGGATTCAGGTAGCCTTGTGACCCTGATAAAGGCTGAGTTAGTTAAAACAGAGGTCTCTGGGAATAGCAAGGTAGCTGTTATTTGTGTGCATGGGGACACCCGAGAGTATCCAGTGACTACAGTGTGTTTCGAGACCCCCAAAGGTACCCTCTCTCATCCAGTGGGCTTAGTATCTCAGTTACCGCATGACGCCATTGTGGGAAGGGATTTTCCGAAGTTCTGGGAACTGTGGGATGATCCTGAGCCCCTCACTGGTGCCCCTATGTACCAGGAATGTGATAGCCAGAACTCCCCTGAGAGTGGTGAGGACTCTCCGGAATTTCCCTTATCAGTATTGGCAGGGGAGACTCAAGAAACTGGAGAGGAGCCCACCTCCTCAGACGAAAACCTACCGTCTGTGGAGTTTTCTGATCTTGAGGTTCACAGGGAAAACTTTGCCACAGAACAGTTGAAAGACCCCGCCCTAATAAAGGCACGGGAAAACGTAGTGAAAATAGATGGCGAGTTAGTGAACCCAGATAATACCTGCACTTACCCATACTTCAGCGTAGAGAAGGACCTACTGTATCGGGTGGCAAAAAGGGCAGAAGAAACCGTTGAGCAGCTTGTGGTGCCCAAACCTTACAGGAAGTTGGTGTTGGAGTTGGCCCATGGGCACATTCTTGGAGGTCATCTGGGGACAGAGAAAACCCGAGAGAGGGTATTACAGAGATTCTATTGGCCGGGGGTGATGAAGGACGTAGAAAATTATTGTTCCTCCTGCCCTGTGTGTCAGAGGTTGGCCCCGATGCCACATTTCCGTAGCCCGCTGGTCCCTCTACCCATCATTGAGGTCCCGTTTGAGAGGATCGCCATGGATTTGGTAGGTCCTATAATCAAGTCCGCTAGGGGGCACCAGTACATATTAGTTATAATGGACTATGCCACCCGTTATCCAGAAGCGATCCCTCTTCGAAATACCTCGGCCAAAACCATAGCCAAAGAGCTATCTCTTGTTTTTAGCCGGGTGGGTATTTGTAAAGAACTGCTTACGGACCAATTTACACCCTTTATGTCCCGGGTTATGAAAGAGCTGTGTAAATTGTTCAAAGTGACGCAATTGCGTACGTCTGTGTATCACCCCCAAACCGATGGGCTGGTTGAAAGATTCAACAAAACCCTAAAACAAATGTTGAAGAAAGTGGTGGATAGAGATGGAAAGGATTGGGACTGTTTACTTCCTTATTTGATGTTTGCTATTAGGGAGGTGCCCCAATCCTCTACGGGATTCTCCCCCTTTGAGTTACTGTATGGGAGACACCCAAGAGGGCTGTTGGATATTGCCAAGGAAACTTGGGAAAGTGAGAGTTCTCCCCACAGGAGTGTGATTGAGCATGTCGCCCTGATGCAAGATCGAATTGCACAAGTAATGCCCATCGTGAAGGAACATTTGGCCCAAGCGCAGTTGGCACAGCAGAGAGTGTACAACCGTGGAGCCAAGACCCGTACCTTTTCCCCGGGGGATAGGATATTGGTACTTGTCCCTACGGTTGAAAGTAAATTCCTTGCCAAATGGCAAGGCCCCTACGAGATAATGGAAAAAGTGAGCGAAGTGAATTACAAGGTCAGACAACCAGGAAGGCGAAAGCCCGAACAGATCTATCACGTTAATCTGTTGAAAGCCTGGAGGGATAGAGAGTCCCTAGTCGCAGACACTTGGTCACCAGCTCAAACTGGTTGCGTGATTCCTGAGGTTGGAATAGCAGCCACCTTGTCACAACCCCAACAACAGGAGGTTAAGGAGTTTGTGCTTCGCAACAAGGAGGTATTCTCTGAGCTGCCGGGACAAACATCTGGGGTAGAGCATGACATCATTACCCCGCCCGGTGAAAGGGTGAAGTTAAAACCCTATCGGATCCCAGAGGCTCGACGGGAGGCAATACGGGAGGAAGTACAGAAAATGCTGAACTTAGGGGTGATAGAGGAGTCCCAAAGTGATTGGTCTAGTCCCATCGTGTTGGTGCCTAAACCGGATGGGAGCTGGCGATTTTGTAACGATTTTCGTCAGTTGAACAAAGTTACAAAATTTGACACCTACCCCATGCCACGTATAGATGAGTTGATCGACCGGCTGGGAACAGCCCGATACATGACGACTCTTGACCTCACAAAAGGGTATTGGCAAATCCCCCTGGCCAAGTCGGCCAAAGAGAAAACCGCATTTGTAACCCCAGACGGGGCATTCCAATATAAAAGAATGCCGTTCGGGTTACAGAATGCGCCGGCCACATTCCAGCGGAAAATGGACCAGATGCTGAGGCCCCATCGGAAGTATGCTGCGGCTTACCTGGATGACGTAATTGTCCATAGCACAGATTGGGCCTCACATCTGCCAAAAGTGCAAGCAGTCCTGGACTCTGTTCGGGAAGCGGGGTTTATGGCTAACCCCAAGAAGTGTACCATTGGGCAGGAGGAGGCCAAATATCTTGGGTACACCATTGGGAGGGGAGTAATAAAACCCCAACTCAACAAAGTCGAGGCCATCCAGAGTTGGCCACGTCCCAACAGCAAGAAGCAGGTACGAGCCTTTCTGGGAATCGCTGGGTATTATCGGCGATTCATTCCCCACTTTGCTTCTAAGGCTGTGCCCCTAACCAACCTGACGAAGGGAAAAGGGTAGGTCATGATTAAATGGACCCCCGAGGCTGAGGCAGCATTCCAATTCTTGAAACAAGCCTTATGTAGCCAGCCAGTGTTGTACTCACCCGACTTCTCTAAAGACTTTGTCGTACAAAGTGATGCGTCAGATGTGGGGTTAGGAGCAGTATTGTCCCAGGTCTGGAACGGGGAAGAGCACCCAGTCATTTACCTCAGCAGGAAGTTGAAGTCCCATGAGGTAAATTATGCCACCGTTGAAAAGGAGTGTTTAGCGGTGAAGTGGGCTCTAGATTCCCTTCGGTACTACCTGCTAGGTAGGCACTTTGACATGGTTACGGATCACGCTCCGTTAAAGTGGATGGCTCAAAACAAGGAAACAAATAGAAGAGTGAATAGGTGGTTCCTGGCCCTCCAGGAATTCAACTTCACAGTAAAGCATCGCCCTGGCGTTCAAATGGGGAATGTGGATGCTTTGTCTCGAGTACATGAATGCCTGATTGCTGGTGTTCCAACCCCGAGGTTAAAACAAGAGGGGGGGTATGTGACAGCAGGAAGGTAAAGTCACCTGGTTGCATCCAGGGGGGTAGATATATTTCGCCCAGATTCAGGCTTTACGCCGACTTATACAACTAGGTGGAGAGTTGTATAAGGCTAGTGGGCTCATGGATGACTCATACCTCTAGGGAGAGTGTGGGGCGTCGTACAGACAGGGAGTTGATGAGGCCAGCTGAAGCTTGTCAGCTCATTTAGGCCTCTATAAGAGCTCCCAGATTCATTAGGTGTTAGCTCATGCCTGGAACCAGACCTGTGTGGACTGTCTAGGGAGAGTGAACCCCTGTGCGGTGAGACAAAGCCTGTGTGGCTATTTGCTTGGACATTTAAAACCAGGGACTTAGGGACTAGGACAGCACTAGGCTGATCCCAGTTGTTAGTTAGGAAACCTGTATGTTTAGTCAGAGGTCAACTTGACCAGGATTTATTTTGGTTATGTTTCTTTTGCTTTGCTGTGTTTTGTCACTGTAAATAGAAAATAAACCACACCTTTTTTTGATTTTGAAAACCACAACCTCCGTTTGCTGGGCCTGTTTTGTGTGGGGAGCCCATCCCGGGGGTCACACACACCCGCTGCCGAGCTAACCCCCTCACACTTGCTAGACAGAAAAAAACTGATCTGCGAGATACAGACTGAGAGGTTATACCCAGAGGGTCCGCCCCCTGGGCGGTACTGTAGAAGGTGTGATGCAACACTTTTTACAAGTTTTTCTGCCTAGTCACTCCTAATTAACGGATAATACCCACTTTGTCAATAGAGAAGCTGTGTCGGTCCATGGACGAAAGAGTAACATTATTATCATTATGCTATTCTGTTAATTTATTACTATGTATCATGTCATGGAATAAAAGTTTTTTTACTTTACTATGATGGTTACTACATGTTTATGCATTTACTATATGGCACTATAGATGGCTCCACCACCAGACAGCATTATAGTACCATGCAATGCTATTTTCCTGGCTGCACGCTTCAATTCAAAGTCCCAAAAATGTAGTTCTTTTATATCAACCTATCGAGGATGGAGGTACATCTAGCCAGCCTCACCTAAAAGTCCCAACCTCTTAGTTTCAATTCAATATTGGCTGTTCTTAACCACCTAAGCCCCGGACCAATACGCAGCATTAAGACCAGAGCTGATTTTACAATTTGGCACTGCGCTGCTTTAACTGGAAATTGTGCGGACATGCAATGTTGTACCCAAACGAAATTTGCGTACTTTTCTTCCCACAAATAGAGCTTTCTTTTATAGGTATTTGATTGCCTCTGCGATTTTGTTTTTTTTGGGATATAAACAGAAAATACCGAAAATTTCGAAAAAAAATGATATTTTCTACTTTTTGTTATAAGAAAAATCGAATAAACTCAATTTTAGTCATACATTTAGGCCAAAATGTATTCAGCCACATGTCTTTAGTAAAAAAAATGTCAATAAGCGCATATTTATTGGTTTGCGCAAAAGTTATAGCGTCTACAAACTAGGGTACATTTTCTGGAATTTACACAGCTTTTAATTTATGACTGCCTATCTCAATTCTTGAGGTGCTAAAATGGCAGGGCAGTACAAAACCCCCTCAAATGACCCCATTTTAGAAAGTAGACACCCCAAGGAAATTGCTGAGAGGCATGTTGAGCCCATTGAATTTTTATTTTTTTATCCCAAGTGATTGAATAATGACAAAAAAAAATTACAAAAAGTTGTCACTAAATGATATATTGCTCACACATGCCATGGTTATATGTGAAATTGCACCCCAAAATACATTTTGCTGCTTCTCCTGAGTATGGGATACCACATGTGTGGGACTTTTTAGGAGCCTAGCCACGTACGGGACCCCGAAAACCAAGCACCACCTTCAGGATTTCTAAGGGCACAAATTTTTGGTTTCACTCCTCACTACCTATCACAGTTTCAAAGGCCATAAAATGCCAAAATAGCACAAAACCCCCCCAAATTATCCCATTTTGGAAAGTAGACACCCCAAGCTATTTGCTGAGACACATGGTGAGTATTTTACAGCTCTCATTTGTTTTTGAAAATGAAGAAAGAAAATCATTTTTTTTTTATTTTTTTTAAATTTTCAAAACTTTGTGGCAAAAAGCGAGATCTGGAAAATACTCACCATACCTCTCAGCAAATAGCTTGGGGTGTCTACTTTCAAAAATGGGGTCATTTGGGGGGGTTTTGTGCCATCTGGGCATTTCATGGCCTCCGAAACTGTGATTGGCAGTGAGGAGTGAAATCAAACATTTACACCCTTAGAAAGCCTGAAGGTGGTGCTTGGTTTTTGGGGTCCTGTACGCGGCTAGGCTCCCAAAAAGTCTCACACATGTGGTATCCCCGTACTCAGGAAAAGCAACAGAATGTATTTTGGGGTGTAATTCCACATATGCCCATGGCATGTTTGAGCAATATATCATTTAGTGACAACTTTGTGCAAAAAAAATAATATATATATATATTTTTCCGCAACTTGTGTCAACATATAAAATATTCCATGGACTCGACATGCCTCTCAGCAAATAGCTTGGGGTGTCTACTTTCCAAAATGGGGTAATTTGGGGGGTTTTGAACTGTCCTGGCATTTTATACACAACATTATGTTACACATCATCCACTCTTCTAACCACTTGAAGACAAAGCCCTTTCTGACACTTTTTGTTTACATGAAAACTTATTTTTTTTGCAAGAAAATTACGTTGAACCCCCAAACATTATATATATTTTTAAAGCAAAGGCCCTACAGATTAAAATGGTGGGTGTTTCATTTTTTTTTTCCACACAGTATTTGCGCAGCGATTTTTCAAACGCATTTTGGGGAAAAAATACACTTTTTTTAATTGTAATGCACTAAAACACACTATATTGCCCAAATGTTTGATGAAATAAAAAAGATGATCTTAGGCCAAGTACATGGATACCAAACACGACATGCTTTAAAATTTCGCACAAATGCGCAGTGGCGACAAACTACATAATTTTTTTAAAAGCCTTTAAAAGCCTTTACAGGTTACCACATTAGATTTACAGAGGAGGTCTACTGCTAAAATTACTGCCCTCGATCTGACCTTCGCGGTGATACCTCACATGCATGATGCAATTGCTGTTTACATATGACGCCAGACCGACGCTTGCGTTCGCCTTTGCGCAAGAGCAGGGCGGGACAGGGGTCCTTTTTTTTTTTATTATTAATTTTGCTTTTTTATTTTATTTTTAAACTGTTCCTTCCATATTATTATTTTTTATCATTTTTATTGTTATCTCAGGGAATGTAAATATCCCCAATGATAGCAATAGGTAGTGACAGGTACTTTAAAAAAAAAAACTGGGGTCTATTAGACCCTAGATCTTTCCTCTGCCCTCAAAGCATCTGACCACACCAAGATCGGTGTGATAAAATGCTTTCCCAATTTCCCATTGGTGCTTTTTATATCCGGGGGGGAGGGCATTCCCTCCCACTGTTTGTGAAAGCAGTCCAGAGGCTAATTAGCCACTAGGATTGCTTTTACATGAAATCCGGCCGCTGGCTGAAAAGAATGATACCAAGATGATACCTAAACCTTCAGGCATCATTCTGGTATAACCATTCAAAGTCCAGCAACATACCAGTACGTTGCTGGTCCTTGTTGGACATGTATTGTAATCTTTTTTTTCATGCAGCCTGTTGGCTGAACAAAAAAAAGAGATTGATCGGTGGGTATGCCCACCATTAAAATACCTCCCTTCATCCACCCACTTCTAATGATGGGCATACATGCACCATTTATATATGCCGAAGCATGGGGGCATCCTCCCGCAAAAGTTATGTCGCGTACACACGGTCTGACTTTTCCACGGGCAGGCCTCCATCGGAATTTCGACCGTATGTACGCGGCATTAGGAGCAAAATCGCTCCTCCGCCCCTGCTGCCCCCATGCTTCGGCATATATGCTCTTTTTTCTTACTGTGGTGGTGAAATCACCTCCTACAGCACTGGAGTCGCAGGGATCAGGCCTGTCTCTGCGAACGCTGCAGTTATGTGTGTTGTGTTTTGTAAGTGACAGTGATCGATTGATACTGCACTTGGGTGGCCTGGGCTGGACGGAGGGGCAAAACGCAGGTTCTAGCAGGTATCTGGGCTGATACTGCTAACACTGCATTTTTGGGAACCCTAAACTGCTGGGGACGCTAGTATAGATCTGATCAGATCAGATATTGATCTGTTCAGATACTATACCACTAAGGGAGGTGTATGCTTCACGCGTGGGTGTTAGCGCTACTGGCACTAACCTGGCCCTGTCTGTGGTGTGACGCAGACCCTCTCTGACGCTAAAACCTAATTGATATCACCCGCCAGGTGATCAGGGGTTAACCTTTATTGGGTTATATACGGCGGGTGCCCTGACACTATAAAAAGCAAACTAACTAACCAGCGTCACCCGCAACACTTATACAGTGATCACTGGTGAAAGGGTTAACTAGGGGCAATCAGGGGGTTAAAACCTTTATTAGGTAATATATGGGGGTACCTGACGCTATATAAAAACCTGACGGGGTGCCTAAATAACAAATAAAATAACTGGCTAACCAGCGTCACCAGTGACACTTATACGGTGATCACTGGTGAAAGGGTTAACTCTAGGGGCAATCAGGGGGTTAAAGCCTTTATTAGATAATATATGGTGGTACCTGACGCTATAAACACCTGGCGGCGAACCTAAAAAAATAACTGACTACCTAGCGGCACCAGCATAACTAATACAGCGATCAGAAAAACGATCGCTTAGTGACACTGGCAAAAGCGGGTGAAAGGGTTACCTGGGGGGCGTTCAAGGGGTTAAAATAAAAGCGGAGTCACAACTTCATGGTTTTGACACTGGTCCTGAGTCTATAAAATCATGTAATGCATTGGATTACTCAAAAAGTCCTGCAACCAGTATTTTAAAAAGGAAAGATCAGCAAGGATAATCTACATACTCCCATAATACTGTATTTCTTTAAAATTGAAAAGTATAGTTGCATAGTGCCAAAGGATCTTGATAAATTGAATCTTTAATGGTTAAATGTTAGATGAAACATCATATTTATGAGGTTACATACCATTTGCCTTGCTAATAGAATAACATACTATACATTAAATAGAATGGCAAACTAAGTGGGTCCACTCAAAGTCTTGGGATATACAAAACAGAAAATGAAAACACATTTATTTGCAAGGCTGCATCTTGAATATGAATTATAGTAATTGGAACTGTAAACTAAGGACATAGGAAATTTGTAGAAACTATGAAGGCAGACGGTCAAATTTATATATAATAATAAAATGAAATTAATATAATGAAAGGTTAAAAAGACTAGGCTTGTTTAGTTTAGGAAAAGTATGTTTAGAATTTATAAACTTTATTATCACCTAGAACAGTGGTTCTTAACCTTTCTAGTGCCGTGACCCCTTGATAAAATTTCCCAAGTTATGGGGACCCCTAACAGTAAAATTATTTTCGTACCATGGGTTGTCAGCATCCAAGACAAGTAATTTGCACACCTAACCCACGGACATTTAGCGCTCCCTAAGTCCCTTCCACTCGTACAGTATTGAACCCCCTTATGGTACATTTTAGGATGTACCACTCTTTGGTCTCCTTTCTTTCCCTTTTACCTCTCTATCCTACAATTTTTTTTTTTTTTCCCCATCCGTCTCTCTAGCCATCTTTCTTGTTCTTTTTCCTTCTCTCACTTTCTTTGTTCCTCCCCCTCTTTTTCTCTCCCTTCCATGTATTCTCTACTTTTACTCCTTGGTGGGGGGGGGGGCGGATCAGTGGCAGTGCTGGCAGAGAGTTGGGATCAGTGGCAGTGCTGGTGGGGAGTTGGGATCAGTGGCAGTGCTGGCGGGGAGTTGGGATCAGTGGCAGTGCTGGCGGGGAGTTGGGATCAGTGGCAGTGCTGGCGGGGACTTGGGATCAGTGGCAGTGCTGGCGGGGGAGTTGGGATCAGTGGCAGTGCTGGCAGGGAGTTCTGATCAGCCAAATTAGGTGCTCTTAAACAAGGTCATCTGCTGATCTGAGAACTGTAGTGGGGACTCTTAATGGCAACTATAATCACAGCCTTGCTGGGCAGCCGCAAAAAGACTGGGAGAGCTCTGCGGGCTTCAGGAACAGCCCAGGATTCGGTGACCCCTGGTGAACAGCCCAGGATTCGGTGACCCCATCATTCGACCCCCGAGGGGGTCCCGACCCCCAGGTTGAGAACCACTGACCTAGAAGAATGTATAAAAAAAATTCATTAAAGGACATCAAACCCTTGACAATCACCATATACAAAAAAAACTAAATGTTGTCTACAACACACCAACAGGTCCAGACTTCATGCAGGCCACTGTGAACAAGTCAAGAAACCCAGAAGCCAGAAGCCTAGCTTAAAAAAAGTACCAATAAACAGCAAACCATAATAAGTTAGGACTTTAGTGGCCTTAATATTGTTACAATGCCCCATCTATAAATCAACAGTACTTAATTTACAAACATCAATGCTCCACAGCAATTAAAGAAGTTTACTAAAGCAGTCTAGCCAGCTTTAGCCTAAGAATAAGACAGACCTTTAAAGTGTATATTATATATCAAAAGCAATGAGTCTCTCGTATCATGTCATTAGGCACAAATGTTAACTGGGTCTCAAAAATCCGACCATACATAGGTCAGTTGAAGTAAGCAGAATGGTTAATTTAACACAGACTGGCAAACTGAATCTTACATAGAATCCACCACTTGAGCTGTCAGTAGGGATGAGCTTCGAGTTCGAGTCGAACCCATGTTCGACTCGAACATTGCCTGTTCTGTTGTTCGTTGAATTGCGAACATTATGGGCCGTTGGTGCCAAATTCGAGTGGCGCGTCACGGCCCATAATTCACTGCGGCATCGCAGTGCATTGCTGGCTGATGATTGGCCAAGCATGCACTATGACCCGCATGCTTGGCCAATAACAGCGCTGTCTGAGCAGAGAGCCGTAATTGGCCAAAGCCAGGGTGGCTTTGGCCAATTATGGCTCAGGGGGTTTAGTACACGCCCCACACTATATAAGGCCGTCTCCGTGGCGGCCTTGTGTAGTGTGTTGCAGTGTTGGTTAAAGAGAAAGCTTACAGAGAGAGAGAGAGAGACAATGTCATTTATATTGAGTTAGATAGAGCAGGCAGGCGAGTCAGTTATCTGCAGTAGGGATGAGCTTGGTGCAGGGGCATGTAATTAAAATTCTTGATCTAATAATTCATAGCAGGGCCCATTCCTGTGCCCACCAAGAGTAACTGTGAGGGGTTACAGTGTTGTGACAACACCACCACCACCACCACCACCAAAGGCCCAATTTTTCAGCCCCTGTTCAACAGGGGCATGCAATTACAATTATTCATCTAATAATTCACAGCAGGGCCCATTCATGCGCCCACCAAGAGTAAATGTGAGGGCTTACAGTGTTGTGACAACACCACCACCACCAACACCACCAACACCACCACCAAAGGCCCAATTTTTCAGCCCCTGTTCAACAGGGGCATGCAATTACAATTCTTGATCTAATAATTCACAGCAGGGCCCATTCATGCACCCACCAAGAGTAACTGTGAGGGCTTACAGTGTTGTGGCACCAGCACCACCATCAAAGGCCCAATTTTTCCTACCACTGTTCAACAATGGCATGTAATTACAATTCCTGATATAATAGTTGACAGCAGGGTGTTCCAGCGCCCACCAAGAGTAACTGTGAGTGCTTACAGTGTTGTGCCAACACCAACACCTAAGGGGTCAATTTCTGCAGAGTATATACGGCAGGCCCATACTTTCAAACATCCAACTTATAAACGACTCCTACTTGCAAACGGAAGGAGACAACAGGAAGTGAGAGGAAATCTACCCCTAGGAAGGGAAATTCTCTCCTGTAAGAGTTAATATGGGAAAAAGGTGTCTCCTCTCTACTGATGCTTTATCACCAATCCTTGTTTCAATAAAAACCCCACTTTTCAAAAACAGTTGTCATTGGGACGGAAAGTGAGGTGAAATGTTCTGAACAGGGGCACAGACAGCAAAACAAATGTTACAGGGGTGATAACCCTTCCCTATGTTTTCCAAAAAGCTTAAAAATAGATTTTTTGGCTGGAGATATACTTAAACAATGTACGTGTTCAAAATTTCAAATAGATTCTATTTATGAACAAACCTACAGTCCCTGTCTTGTTTGCACCGCCTGTATACTGCTGTTCAGAGTATATAGGGCCTTTTTTTAATTTTGGGTGCGGGGTTCCCCTTAATATCCATACAAGACCCAAAGGGGCTGGTAATGGGCTGGGGTAGGGGGCGGAAGGGGGCGGGAGGGGGCTGATGGGGTAGCCATGCCATTTTTCTCAAAGATTTTCATCCATATTACCGGGACCAGACATGACATTAAAGCCGCAAGCAGTTTTAAATGGCTTTTTTTCCTTTAGAAATGTCATTTTGTGCAGGGACAGTTCTAAACACGGGAAACACATGCCACTTCACAGGCATACTTTAGACACCCCCCAGGTACGATATTTAAAGGAATATTTGACATTTTTTTTCACTTTATGCATCATTAAAACGACTGCTCCCGAAAAACGGACGTTTTTAAAACTTTTTTTTGCATTGATACATGTTCCCTGGGGCAGAACCCGGGTCCCCAAACCCTTTTTAGGACAATAACATGCACATTAGCCGTTATAATTAGCACTTTAGATTTCGAACGTTCGCGTCCATTGTATTTAATAGGGTTCTAAAGTTCGCGCAAACTTTCGGTCCGTTCGCAGGTTCTGGTGCGAACCGAACCCGGGGGTGTTCGGCTCATCCCTAATCTGCAGTTACAGTGTTTAGAGGATATATATGCATCCTAGGTGTTGTATATATATATTTATACACTGTATTCAGTTTAGCTAGATCCGTTCCTGTTATTCTCTATACTGTGACAGGCAGGCAGGTGATTGTGCTAGCTGCAGTGAGTGTTTCACTTAGTGTACTGTGTGCTTTGCATAGCGTTCACCTAAAGCTTACCTGAATACAGTTAGTGACTAATAGTGGTGTTCTCATAATAAAACCACAGGTAGAGAGTCGCAAGTATTTTCAGTTAGTGTACTGTGGCCTCTGCACAGTTTTCACCTAAAACTAAATGAAGACAATTGCTGCTTTTCCCATACTAATACCACAGCAGGCAGTTGATTCTAATAGCTGCATTATCCGTACAGATATATATATATATATATATATTGTGAGGGGGTTAGCTCGGCAGCGGGTGTGTGTGACCTCCTGGATGGGTTCACCACACAAAAACAGGCACAGCAGACAGAGTTTGCAGTTGCAAAAACAAAAGGTGTGGTTTATTTACACTATTTACAGGGGAAAAACAGCAAAACAAAAAGAAACAAACAAAAAGAAATCCTGGTCAGCTTGACCGCTTACTACACACGTTGGTGTGCCTAACTAACAACTGGGTACAGCCTTGTGCTGTCCCAGTCCCTAGCTCCCTGTTTTTGAAGTTCTTACCATAACCACACAGGCTTTAGCTCACCGCACAGAGATTACACTCCCCAGACTATCCACAAAGATCTGGTTCCAGGTTTGAGCATCTCCCTTAGCATGCTGGGAGTTCTTGTAGAGGCCTCAATGAGCTACTTGATTCAGCTGGGCTCATTAACTCTTCCCCTACAAGACTCCCAGCACTCCCCCTAGTGGTATAAATCGGCATAAAGCCTGAATCTAGGACATATATACCTTCCATCCTGGATGCAACCTGGTGACTTTACCTGCCTGCTGTCACATACCCCCCCCTCTTGTTTTAACCTTGGGGTTGGAACACAAGTAATCAGGAACGCATGTACTCGAGACAAAGCATCCACATTCCCCATTTGAACACCAGGGCGATGCTTTACTGTAAAGTTGAATTCCTGTAGGGCCAGGAACCACCTATTCACTCTTCTATTTGTCTCTTTGTTTTGAGCCATCCACTTTAAAGGAGCGTGATCAGTAATCATGTCAAAGTGCCTACCTAGCAGATAGTACCGAAGGGAATCTAGAGCCCACTTCACCGCTAAACACTCCTTCTCAATCGTGGCGTAATTTACCTCATGGGACTTCAATTTCCTGCTGAGGTAAATGACTGGGTGCTCTTCCCCGTTCCAGACCTGGGACAATACTGCTCCTAACCCAACGTCTGATGCATCACTTTGTGCGACAAAGTCCCTAGAGAAGTCTGGTGAGTAAAACACTGGCTGGCTACATAAGGCTTTTTTTAATAATTGGAATGCTGCCTCAGCCTCTGGGGTCCATTTAACCATGACCGACTCTTTCCCTTTTGTCAGGTTGGTTAGGGGCACAGCCTGAGAAGCAAAGTGGGGAATGAATCGCCGATAATAACCAGCGATTTCGAGAAAGGCTCGTACCTGCTTCTTGCTGTTGGGACGTGGCCAATTCTGTATGGCCTCGACTTTGTTGATTTGGGGTTTAATTACTCCCCTCCCAATGGTGTACCCAAGATATTTGGCCTCCTCCTGCCCAATGGTACATTTCTTGGGGTTGGCCATAAACCCAGCTTCCCGGATAGAGTCTAGGACTGTTTGCACTTTTGGCAGATGTGAGGCCCAATCTGTGCTGTAGATAATTACATCATCCAGGTAAGCCGTGGCATACTTCTGATGGGGCCTCAGTATCTGGTCCATTTTCCGCTGGAAAGTGGCCGGCGCATTCTGTAACCCAAACGGCATTCTTTTATATTGGAACGCCCCGTCTGGGGTTACAAATGCGGTTTTCTCCTTGGCCAACTTGGCCAGGGGAATTTGCCAATACCCTTTTGTGAGATCAAGAGTTGTCATGTATCGGGCTGTTCCCAGCCGGTCGATCAACTCATCTATACGTGGCATGGGGTAGGTGTCAAATTTTGTAACTTTGTTCAGTTGTCGAAAATGGTTACAAAATCACCAGCTCCCATCCGGTTTAGGCACTAACACAATAGGACTTGACCAACCACTTTGGGACTCCTCTATCACCCCTAACTTAAGCATTTTCTGTACTTCCTCACGTATTGCCTCCCGTCGGGCCTCTGGGATCCGATAGGGTTTTAGTTTCACCCTTTCACCGGGCGGGGTAATAATATCATGCTCTACGCCAGACGTTTGTCCCGGCAGCTCAGAGAAAACCTCCTTGTTGCGAAGCACAAACTCCTTAACCTCCTGTTGTTGGGGGTTTGACAAGGTGACTGCTATTCCAACCTCAGGAATCCCGCAATCAGAGTGAGCTGGTGACAAAGTTTCCGCGACTAGGGATTCCCTATCCCTCCAGGCTTTCAACAGATTAACGTGATAGATCTGTTCGGGCTTTCGCCTTCCTGGTTGTCTGACCTTGTAATTCACTTCGCTCACTTTTTCCATTATCTCATAGGGGCCTTGCCATTTGGCGAGGAATTTGCTTTCAACCGTAGGGACAACTACCAATACCCTATCCCCCGGGGAAAAGTTACGGGTCCTGGCTCCATGATTGTACACTCTCTGCTGTGCCAACTGCGCTTGGGCCAAATGTTCCTTTACGATTGGCATTACCTGTGCAATTCTATCTTGCATCAGGGCGACATGCTCAATCACACTCCTGTGGGGAGAACTCTCACTTTCCCAGGTTTCCTTGGCGATATCCAACAGCCCTCTGGGGTGTCTCCCATTAAGTAACTCAAAGGGTGAGAAACCCGTAGAGGATTGGGGTACCTCCCTAATAGCAAACATTAAATAGGGAATTAGACAGTCCCAATCCTTTCCATCTCTATCCACCACTTTCTTTAACATTTGTTTTAGGGTTTTGTTGAATCTTTCAACCAACCCATCTGTTTGGGGGTGATACACAGATGTACGCAATTGTGTCACTTTGAACAACTTACACAGCTCTTTCATAACCCGGGACATAAAGGGTGTACCTTGGTCCATAAGCAGTTCTTTACAAATACCCACACGGCTAAAAACAAGAGATAGCTCTTTGGCTATGGTTTTGGCCGAGGTATTTCGAAGAGGAATCGCTTCCGGATAACGGGTGGCATAGTCCATTATAACCAAGATGTACTGGTGCCCCCTAGCGGACTTCATTATTGGACCTACCAAATCCATTGCGATCCTCTCAAAGGGGACCTCAATGATGGGAAGAGGTACCAGCGGGTTACGGAAATGTGGCATCGGTGCCGACCTCTGACACACAGGGCAGGAGGAACAATAATTTTCTGTTTCCTTCATGACCCCAGGCCAATAGAACCTCTGCAATACTCTCTCTCTGGTTTTCTCTGTCCCCAGATGACCTCCAAGAATGTGCCCATGGGCCAACTCTAACACCAACTTCCTGTAAGGTTTGGGCACCACAAGCTGCTCAATGGTTTCTTCTGCCCTTTTAGCCACCCGATACAGTAGGTCCTTTTCCACGATGAAGTATGGGTAAGTGCAGGTCTCATCTGGGTTCACTAACTCACCATCTATTTCCACTACGTTTTCCCGTGCCTTTATTAGGGTGGGGTATTTTAACTGTTCTGTGGCAAAATTTTCCTTGTGAACCTCGAGATCAGAAAACTCCACAGACGGCATGTTTTCGTCTGAGGATGTTGGCTCCTCCACAGTTTCTCGAGTCTCCCCTGCCAATACCGACAAGGGAAATTCTGGAGAGTCCTCACCACTCTCAGAGGAATTCTGGCTATCACATTCCTGGTATATAGGGGCACCAGTGGGGGGCTCAGGACAATCCCATAGTTCCCAGAACTTTGGAAAATCCCTTCCCACAATGGCATCATGAGGCAAGTGAGACACTAGTCCCACCCGATGAGAGAGGGTACCTTTGGGGGTCTCAAAACACACTGTAGTCACCGGATACTCTCGGGTGTCCCCATGCACACAAATAACAGCTACCTTGTTATTCCCAGAGACCTCTGTAGTAACTAATTCAGCCTTTATCAGTGTCACCAGGCTACCTGAATCCAGCAACACAACAACATTTCTACCATTAATACTCATTTTGCATAAATGTTTCTCAGTTCCCCGAATGGCAGTGCATGCGACTGTCGCAAACAGCGACTGACGTCTGTCCCTTAGAAAGTCACATTGCATGGGTTCATCCACAACCGGGCAATTTGCTGCAATATGTCCCTCTTGTCGGCAGCGGTAACAAACAATCCTTCTTGCTGCCTCGAGCCCCTGACTTCCCAGGCTGTTCTCGCCAAACCTTGGGTAGAACTCCCCCCCTCTCACTCTCTCCACCCTCACCCCTTGGAATCATCTTACCCGCCACTGGGGATGGTCTGGTCTTAGGATGGAAAGTCTGTGAGTCTCTGGAAGAGGCAGTCAGGTTCTCTGTAGCCAAGTACTTCTCTACTCGATCCACAAGATGATCGGCCATTTCTGGGTCTCCATGGCTTACCCACTTTTGGATGGCAGTAGGAAGAGCTCTCAAGAAATGATCCATCACAACACGTTCCACAATCTTTGGTGCGGACAAAGTCTCTGACTGTAGCCACTTCCTGCTCAGGTGAATGAGATCATACATTTGAGACCTGGGGGGTTTTCCAAGCCAGAAAGTCCAGTTATGCACACGCTGAGCCCGGACAGACAGGGTGACACCCAGCCGTGCCAATATTTCAGTTTTTAGCATCACATAGTCTTTTGCTTGGTCAGGCTCTAGGTCATAGTAAGCTTTCTGCGATTCACCAGTTAACAGAGGAGCCACCAGTCCAGCCCACTGCTCCTTAGGCCACTTTTCTCTTTCAGCAGTTCTTTCAAATGTGGTCAAAAACACCTCTGGATCATCCTCTCCAGTCATTTTTGTCAATAAACGACTCACCCCAAAGGACGCGGTATTAGTGGAACGACTTTCCTCACTGGTCTGCGGACGTTGCATTACTGTCAGGAAAGGCATTTACATAATCTGCCCGGCAACAGCAGCATCAAAAGAATGCCTGCTTTTGGAGGAACTGTTCGGCGCACGGTGACGGCGCTTGGCGCCAGAATCGGGTATTTAAACTCCCCTGTCATGCTGCCCAGTGCTGTCTGGTCTACAGCGTTTCCTGAGACCCCTGCTGATTGATACCCCGCTGCTGAACTTCCTACCTGATCCGGCTTCCCTCTGTGTATCCTGTTTGCTGCCTGCCCTTCTGATCCCGGCTTGCCTTGACGACTCTTTTGCTTATCCCTCTAACCTGATTTCTGCCTGCCCAACGAACTGACCCGGCCTGGACTCTGACTCCCGTTTTGGATCCCGCTTTTGTACCTGAACCAGCCTGCCAGTGTTTGACCCGGTCTGCCCTCACCTGCTCTGCTGCTCTGCCACGAGTGTTCCACTACTGCACCCTGCCGTGGACTACAGCTTCTGCTCAAGGCCCCTACTCAGCTTACCAGTCAGGCACTTGTGCCCTCTGCCCTCGCGAGCTCCTGTTCCCTCTACCAGGGCCTCGTGAATCAGAGGCTACGAGAAGCCGCTCCCTGCACATTGGGCTCGTCTACCAGGTACGTGACAGTACCAGACAGCCATGTCCGAGCCCACGCAGGGAGCCTATCCAATGGAGGACTTGTGCCGCCACCTGGACGGACTTATCCCGGCCGTCAGAAGTTTGCAAGAGGGGTACACCCGTCTGGAGGAACAAGTCCGGACCTTATCCACCCCGGCCTCTGGAACTTCTCCTGCGCCATCTGTGGTAATGCTGCCACCAGAACCTAGGGTCCCCACTCCGGAAAGATTCTCGGGGGACCGCAGCAAATACAGGGCCTTCCGTAACGCCTGCGAACTGTTCTTTGCGTTACAGCCCCGGACATTCTCGCTTGAATCCACCAAGGTGGGTTTTGTCATTTCCCTACTTTCAGGAGAACCCCAGACGTGGGCCCATCGTCTCTTGGAACACAAGGACGTCTGCCTGAACCTGCTAAGTTCCTTCCTTCAAGCAATGGACCTCCTCTATGAGGACCCCCTTCAGGCGGCCACTGCAGAAGCCGCATTATGCTCCCTACAACAAGGCCGCAGGGCCGTGGAAGATTACGTGTCCGAATTCCGGCGTTGGAGCGCGGACACTAACTGGAATGACGCTGCCCTGCGTCACCAGTTCCGCCTAGGCCTCTCGGAACCTCTTAAGGATGAACTGGCCCGGGTGGGCATCCCCGCAACGCTTGACGCTCTGATTCTGCAGGCTACCCAAATCGACAGACGGCTAAGGGAACGAAGGGCAGAACGCACCACGGGCCCTTCTCGCCCTGTCTGGATGCTTCCCCGTGTGTTTAACCCAAACCTTCCTCACTCCGCTCCTCCGGCGTTCGCTCATACGCCCACCGACGTTCCAGAGCCCATGCAGCTTGGTTTGCTTCGACCCTCGCTTACTCCCGAGGAGCGTTAACGCCGGCGGAACAACAATCTCTGCCTGTACTGTGGCGAACCGGGACACTACGTGAGGTCCTGTCCCGCCAAGTCCCGTAAGTCTTCCTCTGTTTGTTCTACCTGCTCACCTGTTTCATTTGATAACGCAACTCATCTGGCTGTTTCAATTTCCCTACAGCTTCCAGGAGGGAATATCCAAGCTACCGCCCTAATTGACTCCGGAGCGTGTAGCGGCTTTATGGATGCATCTTTCGCCAGCAAGTTCCGAATCCCCCTACAACCCAGAGCTAAGGGCCTATCCATCCATCTGGCCGACGGATCAGCCATCAAATCCGGGCCTGTTACCCAGGAGACGGCCCCTCTGGACACAATCATCTCCAATAGCCACCGGGAATGGCTTTGCCTGGACATTATTGAGTCCCCCTTGTTTCCCATTATACTGGGTATGCCATGGCTGAGGGCTCACAACCCCAAGATTGACTGGACTACTGGAAAGATCAGCTTCCGCTCTCCTTATTGCCGCCAGCATTGCCTATTGAAAAACACTGATACGCCTTCTTCGCTACTGTGTCTCGATGCTGATACCGAGACCCGCCAATCCGTCCCCAAAGCATACCACACCTTTCTGGATGTATTCAGCAAGAAAGGTGCAGAGACATTACCCCCACACAGGCCCTACGACTGCCCGATTGAACTCCTCCCTGGGGCAGAGGTACCGTTCGGGAGGATCTTCCCTCTGACCGAATTGGAGCTGGGGACTCTCAAAACTTACATTGATGATAATCTGAAAAAAGGGTTCATCCGCCCTTCCACTTCACCGGCAGGAGCGGGGATATTCTTTGTCGAGAAGAAGGACCACTCACTACGCCCTTGCGTAGACTACCGTGAGCTTAACAAGATTACGATCAAGAATCGTTACCCCCTTCCTCTGGTGCCTGAACTCTTCCAGAGACTCGGAACCGCTTCTATATTCACCAAATTAGACCTACGTGGGGCCTACAACCTAGTCCGGATTCGAAGCGGGGATGAATGGAAGACCGCCTTCCGTACCCGATTCGGGCATTTTGAATACCGTGTGATGCCCTTCGGTCTATGCAACGCCCCAGCTACATTTCAACATTTTGTGAATGAGGCCTTCAGAGACTATCTTGACCTGTTCGTTATCGTCTATCTAGACGACATCCTAATTTTCTCTCCCTCTCTGTCCATCCATCGGGAACATGTTGGGAATGTACTAACCCGACTCCGTCAACACGGTCTGTATGCGAAACCTGAAAAATGTGTCTTCGAGCAGCAAAGCATCCAATTCTTGGGGCTGATTATCTCCGTGGAAGGCATCAAGATGGACCCACAAAAGGTCTCCGCCATCCTGGATTGGCCAGCCCCTACGGACAAGAAAGGGATCCAGCGGTTTGTGGGGTTTGCGAATTTCTATCGCAAATTTATCCGGGGTTTTTCCACCATCATCGCCCCCATCACCAGCCTGACAAAACAAGGCACGCGCTTCAACTGGACCCCTGAGGCCCAGGCTGCCTTCTCTACCCTCAATGGTCAGTTCATCTCAGCCGCTGTCCTAAGACACCCAGACCCAGCCCTGCCCTATACCCTAGAAGTAGACGCCTCAGAGATTGCCGTGGGAGCAGTACTCTCCCAGAGGCAGGGTCCCAAGGCCCTGTTACACCCTGTAGCTTTCTTTTCTCGTAAGTTGTCCGAAGCAGAAAGAAACTACGATGTCGGGGACAGAGAATTACTCGCAATTAAGGCAGCACTGGAGGAATGGCGCTACTTGCTGGAGGGGGCAGCACACCCCATTTTGGTCTACACAGACCACAAGAACCTGGAGTACTTGAAAACCGCCAAGAGACTGAGACCACGTCAGGCTAGGTGGGCACTTTTTTTTACCAGGTTCTCATTTCACATTACTTACAGGCCCGGGTCAAAGAACACAAAACCTGATGCACTTTCCCGGATGTTCAGTGAACCTCAAACCTCGTCACTCCCGGACACCATCCTGACGCCTGGAAACTTTCTTTTATTACAAGAAGACATACTATCTCAGATCAAACGAGCTTACACAAGTGAATTACACCTACCGGACGTTACCTTACAGCGGAGAAATGACCTGCTGTGGTTCCAGGACAGGATTTTCGTACCTCAACAAGCACGAGTCAAGGTCCTTAAGTCTTGCCACGACCATGAACTGGCTGGCCATTTCGGTATCCACAAGACATCTGAACTTCTTCAGCGCATGTTTTGGTGGCCTCGCCTATTGAAGGACTGTAGAGACTACGTGGATTCATGCGCCGTTTGCACCCGAAACAAGGGCAGCAAGGCCAAAGCATGGGGACTATTAAAACCCCTACCCATTCCAGAAAGACCCTGGAGAATGATCTCCATGGATTTTATTGTTGAGTTACCTCCATCCGAAGACTGCACTACCATTTTTGTGGTAGTAGACAGACTATCCAAAATGGCCCATTTTTTGCCTATGAGAGGCACACCTTCCGCTCCTGAAACCGCAAAACTGTTCATCAAGGAAATAGTAAGGCTGCACGGTATCCCTTCAAACATCGTATCCGATCGAGGAGTGCAGTTTACGTCCAGATTTTGGAGAGCACTTTGTGGATCCTTAAAAATTTACCTGTGCCTTTCTTCGGCTTATCACCCGCAGACCAATGGGCAGACTGAACGAACCAATCAGACGCTTGAACAATATCTATGCTGTTTCTCAGGCTTTTCTCAGGACGATTGGGTACCCTTACTACCTCTTGCCGAATTTGCGTACAACAACTCTGTCCACTCAGCTACCAAACAGTCCCCCTTTTTTGCAAACTACGGTTTCCACCCCTTGTTCCTATCCAATAATATACCGGAATGTGCAGTTCCAGCCGCCCAAGAGACTCTGAACTTCTTTAACGATAACAACAAACTACTACAAGAAACAATGGCAAGGACCCAGAAATATAACAAAGAGATATTCGACAGGAGGAGGAGGGGGAGCTTAACCTAGTGCCCGGAGACCAAGTCTGGCTGTCCACGGTGAACTTGAAATTAGCATGCCCTTCCAAGAAATTGGGCCCCAAATTTGTGGGCCCCTTCCCTGTTTTAAGACGGATTAACGATGTGGCTTATGAGTTGAAACTGCGGGAATCCTTCCGGATACACCCGGTGTTCCATGTGGCCCTACTCAAACCTGCAGTTCCAGATCCATTCTCCGATCGGGGTATAGGCCCCCCAGAACCAGTACTAATCAATGGGGAGGAGGAGTTCGAGGTCGAATCCATCCTAGACTGCAGGAGGAGGCGCAACCAAACCCAGTACTTGGTAAAATGGAAGGGCTATGGCCCAGAAGAAAATTCCTGGGAACCAGAGACTAACATCCACGCAGAGAGACTAATTCTGGCCTTCAAAAGATCCCACCCAGTTAAGATGGCCCAGTTGGGCATTCGGAGGCTGCCCGTTGGAGGGGGGCATTGTCAGGAAAGGCATTTACATAATCTGCCCGGCAACAGCAGCATCAAAAGAATGCCTGCTTTTGGAGGAACTGTTCGGCGCATGCGCGTGCGCGATAGCGCAACGGGTGCGCGCGCCCGCGCGCGCCCGCGGGAGCGCGCACGCACGCACGGTGACGGCGCTTGGCGCCAGAATCGGGTATTTAAACTCCCCTGTCATGCTGCCCAGTGCTGTCTGGTCTACAGCGTTTCCTGAGACCCCTGCTGATTGATACCCCGCTGCTGAACTTCCTACCTGATCTGGCTTCCCTCTGTGTATCCTGTTTGCTGCCTGCCCTTCTGATCCCGGCTTGCCTTGACGACTCTTTTGCTTATCCCTCTAACCTGATTTCTGCCTGCCCAACGAACTGACCCGGCCTGGACTCTGACTCCCGTTTTGGATCCCGCTTTTGTACCTGAACCAGCCTCCCAGTGTTTGACCCGGTCTGCCCTCACCTGCTCTGCTGCTCTGCCACGAGTGTTCCACTACTGCACCCTGCCGTGGACTACAGCTTCTGCTCAAGGCCCCTACTCAGCTTACCAGTCAGGCACTTGTGCCCTCTGCCCTCGCGAGCTCCTGTTCCCTCTACCAGGGCCTCGTGAATCAGAGGCTACGAGAAGCCGCTCCCTGCACATTGGGCTCGTCTACCAGGTACGTGACAATTACTGTTTCCATTTGTTGTTGTCTCTGCTCTTGCTTCTGCAACAGGTCTATGAAACGGGTCTCCGATTGCTGCAGGGCTTGTTGCTGAGCTTCCAGACTCTGTTGGTGAGCTTGCTGCTGGGCTGCAAGGCTCTGTTGATGAGCTTGCTGCTGGGCTGCAAGGCTCTGTTGATAAGCTTGCTGGTAGGCTGCAAAGCTCTGTTGTTGAGCTGCACGGCTCTTTTGCAAACCTGCATTTGTCTGCTGCTGATTGGCATTTGCTAGAGCCAGCTGTTTCAGTGTCTCCTCCATGCTGGCCTTAAAAAAAACTGCCACTGGTTCTCCACCAACTGTGAGGGGGTTAGCTCGGCAGTGGGTGTGTGTGACCCCCTGGATGGGTTCACCACACAAAAACAGGCACAGCAGACAGGGTTTGTAGTTGCAAAAACAAAAGGTGCGGTTTATTTACACTATTTACAGGGGAAAAACAGCAAAACAAAAAGAAACAAACAAAAAGAAATCCTGGTAAGCTTGACCGCTTACTACACACGTTGGTGTCCCTAACTAACAACTGGGTACAGCCTTGTGCTGTCCAGGCCCTAGCTCCCTGTTTTTGAAGTTCTTACCATAACCACACAGGCTTTGGCTCACCACACAGAGATTACACTCCCCAGACTATCCACACAGATCTGGTTCCAGGTTTGAGCATCTCCCTTAGCATGCTGGGAGTTCTTGTAGAGGCCTCAATGAGCCACTTGATTCAGCTGGGCTCATTAACTCTTCCCCTACAAGACTCCCAGCACTCCCCCTAGTGGTATAAATTGGCATAAAGCCTGAATCTAGGACATATATACCTTCCATCCTGGTTGCAACCTGGTGACTTTACCTGCCTGCTGTCACAATATATATATATATATATATATATATATATATATATATATATATACATCCCACCTTTGTGCAGCTACATCTCACTGCAGGCCATTAGTATGTCTGGAAGGCAAGGAGAGGCCGACAGTCACGAGGCAATAAAAGAGGGCAAGCAAGCTCTGTGTCTAGAGGCCACAGTGCTGGTCGTGGGCACGGTGCATCCTCATCAGCACATGGTCGTGGGACACGCTTGTCCTTCTTTTCGGCAGCTGGCCATGTTGAGCCGCAACATGCCCAAGACTTGGTAGAGTGGATGACCAAACCGTCCTCCTCCTCCTCCTCATCCTCTCTCACCCAGGCTCAGGGTACTTTGTCTGGCAAAGCAGCTGCCAAAGCGGCCTCTTCCCTCGGCTCAATGGCATCTGTCACTCCTTCCCTAGCCCCACCATGTCCTCCTGAGGAGTCCCTCAAACTGTTTGACCACAGTGTTGGGTACATGCTCCAGGAGGATGCCCAGCATTTTGAAGGCTCAGATGATGGAACCCAGCTAGAGGAAAGCAGTAACGTGAGCCCAGAGAGAGGGGGTAGTAATGTGAGGCCAGAGAGAGGGGGTGCCCAACAAGGACAGCTATCTGGCAGTCATGTTCCCCCAGCTGCAGCATACTGCCAGATTTGCTCCAGTGATGAGGAGGGAGGGGATGATGAGGTCACTGACTCCATGTAGGTGCCTGATAGGAGAAAGGAGGAGGAGGAGGAGGAGACACATCTCCAACGAGGCAGTATGCCCTCCAGGGGCCAGCTTAAGGGCAGCACACCGACTGCATCACACCGCAGAGTTTCGCATGTCCAGGGCGCTGCTGTCCAAGCCGACCTCAATGCTCTGTCTAATTGGGCGACTATGTGGCAGATGAGGTTTAATGTTGATAAATGCATAGTTATGCACTTGGGGGCTAAGAATATGAATGCATCATACATACTAGGGGATGTATGACTGGGGGAATCTGTACTGGAGAAGGATCTGGGGGTTTTGGTAGATCATAAGCTCAATAATGGCATGCAATTCCAAGCTGCGGTTTCCAAGGCGAACTTGTATTAAGAGAGGTATGGACTCCAAAGAGAGAGATATAATTTTACCCCTGTTCAAATCATTAGTAAGACCTCATCTGGAATATGCAGTTCAGTTTTGGACACCAGTTCTCAAAAAGAATATCGGGGAACTGGAGAAAGTGCAGAGAAGGGCAACCAAACTGATAAGAGGCATGGAGGAGCTCAGCTATGAGGAAAGATTGGAGGAACTGAATTTATTCACTCTTGAGAAGAGGAGAATAAGGGGGGATATGATTAACATGTACAAATATATAAGGGGTCCATATAGTAAACTTGGTGTTGAGTTATTCACTTTACGGTCAACACAAAAGACAAGGGGGCACTCTTTACGTCTAGAGGAAAAAAGATTTAATCTCCAAATACGGAAAGGTTTCTTCACAGTAAGAGCTGTTAAAATGTGGAACAGACTCACTCCAGAGGTGGTTCTGGCCAGCTCAGTAGATTGCTTTAAGAAAGGCCTGGATACTTTCCTAAATGTACATAATATAACTGAGTACTAACATTTATAGGTAAAGTTGATCCAGGGTAAATCCGATTACCTCTCGGGGGATCAGGAAGGAATTTTTTTAACAGGGGCATGTAATTACAATTCTTGATCTAATATTTCACAGCTGGGCCCATTCCTGTGCCCACCAAGAGTAACTGTAAGGACTTACAGTGTTGTGGCACCAGCACCACCACCAAAGGCCCAATTTTTCCTAATACTGTTCAACAATGGAATGTAATTACAATTCTTGATATAATAGTTCACAGCAGGGCGTACCAGCGCCCACCAAGAGTAACTGTGAGGGCTTACAGTGTTGTGGCAACACCAACACCTAAGGGACAAATTTCTGCAGAGTATATACGGCAGGCCCCTACTTTCAAACATCCAACTTACAAACGACTCCTACTTGCAAACGGAAGGAGACAACAGGAAGTGAGAGGAAATCTACCCCTAGGAAGGGAAATTCTCTCCTGTAAGAGTTAATATGGGAAAAAAGTGTCTCCTCCCTACTGATGCTTTATCACCAATCCTTGTTTCAATAAAAAAAACAAATTTTCTAAAAACATTTGTCATTGGGACGGAAAGTGATGGAAATGTTCTGAACAGGTGCACACTGCACAGACAGCAAAACAAATGTTAAAGGGGTGATAACCCTTCCCTGTGTTTTTCAAAAGCTTAAAAATAGATTTTTGGGCTGGAGCTACACTTAAAAAATGTACCTGCTCCAAATTACAAACAGATTCTACTTAAAAACAAACCTACAGTCCCTTTCTTGTTTGCACCGCCTGTATACTGCTGTTCAGAGTATATAGGGTCCTTTTTAAATTTGGGTGCGGGGTTCCCCTTAATATCCATACAACACCCAAAGGGGCTGGTAATGGGCTGGGGGGGTACCCATGCCATTTTCTCAATGATTTTCATCCATATTGCCGGGACCAGACATTACATTAAAGCCGCAAGCAGTTTTAAATGACTTTTTTTCCTTTAGAAATGTCATTTTGTGCAGTTCTAAACACGGGAAACACGTGCCACTTCACAGGCATATTTTAGACACCCCCCCAGGTACGATATTTAAAGGAATATTTCACTTTTATTTTCACTTTAAGCATCATTAAAATCACTGCTCCCGAAAACACTGCCATTTTTAAAACTTTTTTTTGCATTGATACATGTCCCCTGGGGCAGGACCCAGGTCCCCAAATATTTTTTAGGACAATAACTTGCATATTATCCTTGATAATTAGCACTTTTGATTTTGAACGTTTG
Source organism: Rana muscosa (assembly GCA_029206835.1). Taxonomy (NCBI): domain Eukaryota; kingdom Metazoa; phylum Chordata; class Amphibia; order Anura; family Ranidae; genus Rana; species Rana muscosa. The sequence continues at coordinate 713,020,318 of CM055117.1, read as the reverse complement.
CGTCCATTGTATTTAATAGGGTTCTAAAGTTCATGCAAACTTTCGGTCCGTTCGCAGGTTCTGGTGCGAACCGAACCGGGGGGGGGGGGTTCGGCTCATCCCTAGCTGTCAGCCATTAAGTTGGCTGTATTCAAGTTATACATGCAGTCCTTGTAGATCAACAGCCTATTGGCATCATCACTGTGGTGTGTATTTGTGTCAAGAGTGTATACAAAAGGGGGCAGGCAGATACAGAGAGCAGAAAACTGGCACAGCAAGCAGGAATCTAAAAAGCATGTAAGCAGCATTGGATACCTCCGTTCATGTGTGGCTAATAACAGAGAGAAGACAGCTGAAACAGCAAGCGGAAAGCTAAAATTCATATAGGCAGCAGTGGATACCTCAGTTCATGTGTGGCTAATAACAGCGTTCATCAGTAAGCCTTCAGAAGACTTTCTCACCATATCATAGCTGCCTCGCCACCATACAGGGTCTCATCACCAGATGGAGTTTCAGAAATAAGTTGCCGATCCTCTGCTATGCCATTCATTTGCTCACCAGTCTGCCCCCACTTTTAATGTTTAGCTCCCCAGCTCCATTTAAATAGACCGCTGTCCTAGATCACCTCTATACATTCCTGAGTCACATTAGGGCTGACCCTAATAACAGAGAGAAGACAGCTGAAACAGCAAGCGGAAAGCTAAAATTCATATAGGCAGCAGTGGATACCTCAGTTCATGTGTGGCTAATAACAGCGTTCATCAGAAAGCCTTCAGAAGACTTTCTCACCATATCATAGCTGCCTCGCCACCATACAGGGTCTCATCACCAGATGGAGTTTCAGAAATAAGTTGCCGATCCTCTGCTATGCCATTCATTTGCTCACCAGTCTGCCCCCACTTTTAATGTTTAGCTCCCCAGCTCCATTTAAATAGACCGCTGTCCTAGATCACCTCTATACATTCCTGAGTCACATTAGGGCTGACCAAGAGTGACGCTAGATGTGCCAAAAAAGGTTGGAACGTTGTGTAGATATCTACATAAAAACAGAATGCAATTGTTTCCAAATCTCATGAACCCATATTTTATTCACAATAGAAAATAGAAAACATATCAAATCTTTAATCTGAGAGAATGTACCATTTTAGGAAAAAATAAGATAATTTTGAAATTGATAGCAGCAACACATCTCAAAAATGTTGGGACAGGGCAACAAAAAGCTGGTACTAACAAAGAAGACATTTTTGCAACTGATTAGGTTAATTGTCAAAAGGCCAGTTACATGAGTGGGTATAAAAAGAGCATCTTAGAGAGTCAGAGCATCTCAGAAGTAAAGACGGCCGGAGGTTCACCAATCTGTGAAAAGCTGTGTCTAAAAATTGTCAAATACATTTCAGAATATTGTTCCTCAACATAAATTTGCAAAGACTTTAAAAATATCATCTATAGAACACAATATCATCAAAAGATCCTGAGAATCTAGAGAAATCTCTCTGCGCAAGGGACAAGGCCGAAGCCCAATATTTTATGCCCATGATTTTTTGGCTCTCAGATTGCACCAATATGTGACAAACGCGGGTGTCAGATCCCCGCCCTCCACGCTAACTTGCGACGAAGGACCGGCCAACCTCACACCGCGCTGTCACTTGCGTAACAATGCCCCTCTCAGCTGCGTCCAGCACAAAGATTTTCCAGCTTGCGGAACCACAATCTAAGTGCCAGCGGCCTGAGAGCGATTGCTACTGGGCTAATGACACAATTAACCCTTTAACTGCCACCACCCCGGTTTTAAAAAGGCCAAGCCAGGGGATACTCGTGATTTTAAACAATACCACTTATGATTTTAGAATAAGCGTCTGCAGCATACACTGTCACCACAGACAGGTTTGCTCAGAGCCCTATTCTACAACAAGTAGCGCTCTTCAAGAGGCAGGTTCGTTTATAGTCTGCATCAAGAGTTTCAGAGACAAGGTTAACACTTTTCAACATAAGGGTTTATTTTGAAAAGGGCAAAGTTGGTGCAATAATGTTACAGAAAAATATGCTTCAAGAGATGACAATATACAGCCACAAAGAAATAAGGTAGAATTGAAGAAGAAGAAGAATACTTGCAATTAATGTCCAAGGGTTGATCAGAGTTCGATCAATGAATCCGGTTCTCAAACTTGCAGAGGTTCCTGCTTGAATATTAAAAGGATAGCTCTGCAGATGTTTCTTCTTTGATGGTCACTAAGAAATATCACAAAGCAATTTTCAGAGCAAAAAAGGAACACTTCTCAAACACCATAAAAAAAGTCCTAAACCGACCCCGGGAACTCTTCAAACTAGTCACTCAGACTATGAACCCCACCTGCCTAGAACCTCCAGCAAGCGAAACACAAGAGTTCTGTAATGAGCTATCGGATTTTTTTATCAACAAAATCGAAAACATTCGGGAAATAATTCAACAGAAAAAAACAACCAACCCCACTCCGCCAAAGCAAATAAAGGAAATCAATACGAACCGTATACAATTGACTAAATTCTCGTTTGTCCCAATCACCATCGACACCACCAAAAACATAATCAGAAGCCTCAGAGATAGCACTTCTCCAAATGACATAATTTCTACAAAACTCTTGAAAGAATGTACCGACATTCTAGCACCTACCATAACACACCTCATAAACAAATCATTCGAAGAAGGTATTGTTCCGAGCTCTCTCAAGCAAAGCATAGTCAAACAACTCCTAAAGAAACCCAACCTCGACCCCAAAGACCCAAACCACCGGAGACCGGTAACAAGCCTCAACACCATCTCAAAGATTATGGAGAAAGCAGTAGTATAACAGCTACAACTCCACTTGGACACTTACAAACTCTTGGAACCACTACAATCAGGCTTCTGCCCTGGCCATGGCACAGAAACAGCACTTCTTAAAATATGGGATGACACCCTCGAAGCAGCAGATGATGGAGAATCATGCCTTCTGGTGCTGCTGGATCTCAGTGCAGCGTTCGACACAGTAGACCACAAAACTCTACTGATTCGCCTTAAAGAAGTAGCAGGAGTCGCAGACTCAGATCTACCCTGGTTCGCATCCTTCCTAGATAATCGTTCCCAGACAGTAAAACTAGGAGCCTTCACCTCTGAAACTCGCGCAATTTCTTGCGGAGTCCCTCAAGGATCACCCCCTGTTGCCCTTGCTCTTTAACATCTACCTCCGCCCACTCCTGAAAATCATCAGTAAACAGGACCTGTGCTACCACTCATACGTTGACGACACCCAACTCTACTTTCGTATCACTGGGAAAAAAGACCAATATCACGGATTGGAAAATTGCCTCACATTGATCGATGATTGGATGATTGAGAGTTCCCTCAAACTCAACAGATCCAAAACAGAACTCCTTCTCCTCCACGCAAACAAAAAGACTAAAACTAAAACTTCTTGGACACTCCCCACCATCCTTGGACAGACCATTATACCAAGCACCAAAGTCAAAAGCCTTGGAGTCATCTTTGACTCAGAGATGTCAATGGATGCACAAATAGGATCAGTAGTCAGCGGATCTCACCATCTCCTCCGCCTGCTGCGTAGACTCATCCCCTTCATTCCGGAAGAAGACAAAGCAGTGGTAGTGGGAACAATTATCAACTTGCGACTCGACTACGCAAACGCCCTCTACCTCAGACTACCCAAATACCAGATTTCGTGCCTACAAGTCATCCAGAACACGGCTGCCAGGCTGGTAACGGGAAAAAAATCTTGGGAATCCGTCACCCCATCACTGAGGACCCTTCATTGGCTAACAGTAAAGGATCGGATCACATTCAAGACCCTCTGCCTCACCCACAAGTGCACACAAGGAAACGCTCCTCAATATCTATGCGAGAAGATAAAACACTACACCCCCAATCGCATTCTCCGATCAACAAACCAAAACCTCCTTCACATCCCCAAGTCCCGCTACAAAACAAAGGGAGAACGAAGATTTGCAGTCCAAGGACCACGGCTATGGAACACTCTACCCATCAACATCCGCATGGAAGTAAATCATCGGGCCTTCAGGAAAAAACTTAAGACCCACCTCTTCTGATGGATCAGGACGTCACTGGATGCAAAGCACCTTGAGGCGATTTAGTTCGCAATTGTAGCGCTATACAAGTTATTCACTCACTCACTCACTCACTCAGATGGAACAGGCATGATTGTGTAATGTACATCACTGCATAAGCTTCCAAAAAACACTGTCTGTGAACACAGTGTCTTTGTGTCATCTAAAACTGCAAGGTAAAGCTCTATCATGCAAAAAAGAAGCCATATCTGAACATGATCCAGAAACGTTGCCATCTTCTCAAGGCCAAACTCATTTAAACTGGTCTTTGCCAAGCGGAAAACTGTTCTGTGGTCAGACGAATCGAAATTTGACATTCTTTTTGGCAACCTTGGGTGCTGCATTCTCTAAAACAGGGGTCTCCAAACCCCGGCCCGCAGGCCACATGCGGCCCGCGGGTGTGATTTGTCCGGCCCGCAGCTTACCCAGGCTCTGCCTCAGGGCCATCTTTGGCCCTGCGCTGCCCGCCCCGTGCTGACCGCCGGAGTTCGGCCATCTCCAGTGCTGGTCGCATGCTGGCTGCGCGCTACTGTCGCTTGGAAATACACAAGCTCAGCTTGTGTATTTCCAAGGTACAGCGCGCGCCTCTCCCCGCAGCCGCTCTGATCATTATGGTTTACACACGCTCTATGAGAGCACTCGGAGTCAGAGCAGAGGAGGAAGGGGGCGGGGAATCTGCAAACAGGAAGCAGCCTGTGGAACTGCTGCACGGAGATCAGAGGACAAAATGCTGTGAGTAGAATGAGGAAAACTTTGCACTGGAAGGGGGGGAAGCTTTGTGGGAGGAGAGTCTTGCCTTGGAGGGGAGTGGAGTGTGGAGCTCTGATTGTACTGGAATCTGGGGGCTGGGGGGAGGAGAGCCGTGCACTCTGCATCCACCTCACCCTCTGCACCCTCCCTCTGCACCCTGCGCCCACCTCACCCTCTGCACCCTGCGCCCACCTCACCCTCTGCACCCTCCTGCTGCACCCTGCGCCCACCTCACCCTCTGCACCCACCTCACCCTCTGCACCCTGTACCCACAACACCTTCTGCACCCTCCCTCTGCACCCTGAGCCCACCTCACCCTCTGCACCCTGCACCCACCCTCCCTCTGCACCCTGCGCCCACCTCACCCTCTGCACCCTGTACCTACCTCACCTTCTGCACCCTCCCTCTGCACCCTGCGCCCACCTTACCCTCTGCACCCTGCACCCACCTCACCCTCTGCACCCACCCTCTGCACCCTGCGCCCACCTCACCCTCTGCACCCCACGCCCACCTCACCCTCTGCACCCTGTGCCCACCTCACCCTCTGCACCCTCCCTCTGCACCCACCTCACCCTCCGCACCCTGTACCCACCTCACCCTCTGCACCCTCCCTCTGCACCCTGCGCCCACCTCACCCTCTGCACCCTGTACCCACCCTCTGCACCCTGTACCCACCTCACCCTCTGAACCCACCCTCTGCTGCTGCACCCTCCCTATGCACCCTGCACCCACCTCACCCTCTGCACCCACCTTACCCTCTGCACCCTGCACCCACCTTACCCTCTGCACTCTGCACCCACCTCACCCTCTGCACCCCCTCAACCCTCTGCACCCACCTCACCCTCTGCACCCTGTACCCACCTCACCCTCTGCACCCTCCTTCTGCACCCTAAACCCACCTCACCCTCTGCACCCTGCGCTCACCCTCCCTCTGCACCCTGCGCCCACCTCACCCTCTGCACCCTGTACCTATCTCACCCTCTGCACCCTCCCTCTGCACCCTGCGCCCACCTCACCCTCTGCACCCTGCGCCCACCTCACCCTCTGCACCCTCCCTCTGCGCCCACCTCACCCTCCGCACCCTGTACCCACCTCACCCTCTGCACCCTGCGCCCACCTCACCCTCTGCACCCTGTACCCACTCTCTGCACCCTCCCTCTGCACCCTGCGCCCACCTCACCATCTGCACCCTGCACCCACCCTCTGCTGCTGCACCCTCCCTCTGCGCCCACCTCACCCTCTGCACCCTGCACCCATCCTTTGCACCCTGTGCCCACCTCACCCTCTGCACCCTGTACCCACCTCACCCTCTGCACCCTCTCTCTGCACCCTGCGCCCACCTCACCCTCTACCCACCTCACCCTCTGTACCCTGCGCCAACCTCACCCTCTTCACCCTGGACCCACCTCACCCTGTACCCACCTCACCCTCCGCACCCTGCACCCTCCCTCTGCACCCTGCGCCCACCTCACCCTCTGCACCCTGTACCCACCCTCTGCACCCTGCGCCCACCTCACCCTCTGCACCCACCCTCTGCTGCTGCACCCTCCCTCTGCACCCTGCACCCACCTCACCCTCTGCACCCACCTCACCCTCTGCACCCACCTTACCCTCTGCACCCTGCACCCACCTTACCCTCTGCACCCTGCACCCACCTCACCCTCTGCACCAACCTCACCCTCTGCACCCACCTCACCCTCTGCACCCTCTGCACCCTGCACCCACCTTACCCTCTGCACCCTGCACCCACCTTACCCCCTGCACGTAGCACACCCCTTAACCCTGCACTCTGTACATAGCTCACCCCTGAACCCTGGGGACACCGATGGGGAAAAAAGTTGCTGGGGACACCGATGGGAAAAAATTCTCCTGGGGACACCGATGGGAAAAATTCTGCTGGGGACACCGATGGGGAAAAAATTCTGCTGGGGACACTGATGATGGGAAAACTCTGCTGGGGACACTGATGATGGGGAAAACTTTGCTGGGGACACTGATGATAAAAAAACTCTGCTGGGGACACTGATGATGGGAAAACTCTGCTGGGGACACTGATAATGGGGAAAACTCTGCTGGGGACACTGATAATGGGGACAACTCTGCTGGAGACACTGATGATGGGGAAACTGCTGGGGACACAGATGGGGAAAAACTCTGCCGGGGACACTGATGATGGGAAAACTCTGCCGGGGACACTGATGATGGGAAAACTCTGCTGGGGACACTGATGATGGGGAAATCTCTGCTGGGGACACTGATGATGGGGAAAACTCAGCTGGGGACACTGATAATGGGGAAAACTCTGCTGGGGACACGGATGATGGGAAAACTCTGCCGGGGACGCTGATGATGGGAAAACTCTGCTGGGGACGCTGATGATGGGGAAAACTCTGCTGGGGACACTGATAATGGGGAAAACTCTGCTGGGGACACTGATAATGGGGAAAACTCTGCTGGGGACACGGATGATGGGAATGATGATTCATTCATTTGTACATAACTGATTTTTTTTGGCCCCCGAATACTTGTAAAATCTACAATGTGGCCCTCGTGTTGAAAACTTTGGAGACCCCTGCTCTAAAATAAAGAGGAGAGAGACCTTCTGGTTTGTTAACAGTGCTCAGTTCTAAAGCCTACATCTCTGATCGCATGGTGGTGAATTTGTGTGTTTGGAATGGGCAACTTGCACATCTGGAAAGGCACCATCTATAGTGAAAGATATTTCCAGGTTTTAGAGCAACATATGCTCCCATTCAGATAATGTCTTTTTTAGAGAAGGCATTGCATATATCAGCAGGACAATGCTAAAGAACATACTACATCTATGACAGCAGCATGGCTTCGTAGTAAAAGAGTCTGGGTGCTTAACTGGCCTATATATAGACCTTTCACTAATTGACAATATTTAGCGCATCTTAAAATGAAAAATACAACTAAGAAGACCCATATCAGGCAAGAAATTGACAACATTCATCTCTCAAAAGTCCAGCAACTGGTCTGCTTGGTTCCCAGACATTTACAGAGTGTTGTCAAAAGAAGAGGGGATGTACTCAGTGATAAACATGTCCCAACTTTTTTGAGATGTGTTGCTGCCATCAATTTTAAAATTTCTTTTTTTTTTTAAATGGTACAATTTCTCAGTTTAAACATTTGATATGTTCTCTACGTTCCATTGTGAATAAAAGATGGGTTTATGCCTTATACCATCCCTTAATCAATGGCATAACTATGGCATAACTATATACATAGCAATGAAGGAGTGGAAGTAACCCCATTAGAGAGGCTGTTGAGGCAAATTAAAATGTGGAGTCTTTAGTAGGGATGAACTTCGAGTTCGAGTCGAACATAAGTTTGACTCGAACATTGCCTGTACGCCCGTTCGCCGAACAGCGAACAATTTGGGGTGTTCGCGTCAAATTCGAAAAGCCGCGGAACACCCTGTAAAAGTCTATGGGAGAAATATAAAGTGCTAATTTTAAAGGCTTATATGCAAGTTATTGGAAAAAACGACAAGGTAAAACCGTGCAGCCAATAGAGCAAAAGGTGGCTGCCTGCACAACAGATATACTGTATGTTAAACTAAGTGGGTATTGGGGAAAGTGCGGCGCTCAAATTGAAAATATAATCGTGAAATATATATACATAAAAACCTCAGTGAAAAGGCAAATATTAGCAATGCAATGCATATCACAGTGGTAACAATTACTGAATGGAAACTAGTATAATTGTATATGCAACCAATATGCTTGAAGGCCGGTACACAATGATCGGCATGTGATATCAAAAATTGAACAAAAAAATTAATTGGTTGAAAGCAAAACAACAAATAAAGTCCAAATACACCATCTGTGGAGTGGGTGGACACAATAGTGATATTGGTGCACGTTAAAGAAAGAGTCCGGTACAGTGATACATATAAATCCAAGAGTTCCAAAATGAATCGGGTAAAAATATATGTTGTCTGCAGACTATCCACAACCTTATAAGTCTAAAGCCCTGTACACACGATCAGATATCCTATGGATTTTCGTCTGATGGATTTGTCCATCAGAAATCCGATGAAACTGTTTTCCATCAGTCTTGCCTACACACCATCAGTCAAAAAACCGACCGTTCCAAACGTGGTGACGTAAAACACTCCGATGAGCTGAGAAAAATGAAATTCAATGCTACTGAGCATGTGTCGACTTGATTCTGAGCATGCTTGTGTTTTTTATCTGATGGATTTCCCCACAGACGATCGGAAATTGCCATCGGTATTTTATCCATCAGATAATTTTAAAACTTGTTCTATTTTTTAAAACCGATGGAAAAAAGACTGATGGGTCCCATACACGATTGGTTTGTCTGATGAAAACAATCCATCGGTTTTCATCAGTCAAACTGATCGTGTGTACAGGGCTTTAGGCTTACCAGATGGGATGGACCAAACGGAGCGTATGCCCAGTGGGTCAGACAAGCTTGGTGGTGTAACACACCGAAAGGGAGATGCAGCAGGTACAGCTTCCAATGGGAACCTAGAAATCAAAACAAGGAGTGAGGATCCACCATGGAGATCGTCAGCAGTACTTCACACAAAACCTCATCCCAAGATGTATATGATGTTGTAAGGAAAAGAAAGGGGCCACATAGTGTAATTCAATATAAAACGGTGAACATTTATTTAAAATAATATAAAATGGTCACTCACATTTGAAGAGACAAGTAAAAGCATGTAAGATCATAAATGACACAGTGGCTCCAGCAGAGCCCTTCCAGATGCGTTTCGTCCTAATAAGGCATCATCTGGGGTGACCACCCCAGATGATGCCTTATTAGGACGAAACGCGTCAGGAAGGGCTCTGCTGATGCCACTGCGTCATTTAAAAAAAGTAATTTAAAACTACTCGTGGCTGTAATGAATTGTCGGTCCCGGCAATACAGAGAAAAGCCATTGAAAGTCATTTAAAAAAAAAAATGCGTGGGGGTCCCCCCAAATTCAATTACCAGGCCCTTCAGGTCTGATATGGATATTAAGGGGAACCCTGCGCCAAATTTTAAAAAAAATGGCGTGGGATTTCCCCCCAAATATCCCCCCAGGTTTCCCGTTGCATCAGAGGGGGGGCGGGATAACCCGTCACATCACTGGGAAAGCCCGGGTTTCCCCTTGCGTCAGAGGGGGACGGGGTCACGTGACGGGTGGCCCCGTCCTCGGCTACATAAGACCTGTCAGGCTTCCGCGGCATCATTCCCGGGGTGTCTCCAGTGGAGACAGGATCATGTGCTGTTCCTCGCTGGACATCATCGCTGGAGCCTGGAGATCATCCATCGCTGGATACCAACATCGCTGGAGTGGAGATCGAGAGTGGATTTACACTGCTGCAATCTTTTTTTTATTTTTATTTTTTTTATTTTTAATAAAGGACTTATCCCAACTGTGTCTGTGTGTTTTTTAAAAAAAAATGTACACGTTCTTTGTGAAATGGTAGGGGTACAATGTACCCCTTACCAATTCACATAGGGGGGCCGGGATCTGGGGGGCCCCTTTGTTAAAGGGTCTTCCAGATTCCGAAAAAGCCCCCCCCGCCCGCAGACCCTCACAACCACCGGACAAGGGTTGTGGGGATGAGGCCCTTGTCCCCATCAACATGGGGACCTCCGCCCCATGTTGAGGGCATGTGGCCTGATACGGTTCAGGGGGGGCGCTCTCTTGTCCCCCCCTCTTTTCCTGTGGCCTGCCAGGTTGCGTGCTCGGATAAGGGTCTGGTATGGATTTTTGGGGGGAACTGCACGCCATTTTTTTATTTTTTTTTGGAACGGAGTTCCCCTTAAAATCCATACCAGACCTGAAGGGTCTGGCATGGATATTTGGGGGGAACCCCACACCATTTTTTTTTTATTTGGCGCAGGGTTCCCCTTAATATCCATACCAGACCTGAAGGGCCTGGTAATTGAATTTGGGGGGACCCCCCACACATTATTTTTTTTTAATTTTGGTTCCCTGCGCAAAATTTCATTTTTGAAGGAAAAAAAGTCATTTAAAACTATACTCGTGGCTATTAATGAATTGTCAGTCCCGGCAATACAGATAAAAGTCATTGAAAAAACGGCAGGGGTTTCCCTTAATATTCATACCAGACCCAAAGGGCCTGGTAATGGACTGGGGGGGAACCCCGGCCGTTTTTTTCAGTGACTTTGATCTGTATTGCCGGGACCGACAATTCATTAATAGCCGCGAGTATAGTTTTAAATGACTTTTTTTCCTTTAGAAATGACATTTTGTGCAGGGACAGTTCTAAACACAGGAAACATGCGCCACTTTACAGGCATACTATACACACCCCCCAGGTACGAAATTCAAAGGAATATTTCACCTTTATTATTTTTCTTTTTCAGCATAATTAAAATCACTGCTCCCGAAAAAACGGTTGTTTTTAAAACTTTTTTTTGCATTGATACATGTCCCCTGGGGCAGGACCCGGGTCACCAAACACTTTTTATGACAATAACTTGCATATTAACCTTTAAAATGAGCACTTTTGATTTTTTATGTTCGTGTCCCATAGACTTTAATGGTGTTCGCGTGTTCGAACGAATTTTTTGCTTGTTTGCGTGTTCCGGTGCAAACTGAACCGGGGGGTGTTCGGCTCATCCCTTGTCTTTAGTTTAGAAGAAATGAGATCAGATGCACAGGAGGAATCTTCACAGATCCGATACATTTGTTTTGTTTTGGCAGTGTAGATTTATTGTGCCTGGAACTTTTTTACTCAGCTATAGTTCTGCAAACAAATATAGAATTTTAGTATATATTTCGTATACAGTGTAATTGTGTGAAGGAGCACTGACAAGTTTTATGCCTTAATATAAAATATTGTGATGGTTATTATTATTGCTACTATCTCTTTCAACACTTGTTTGTCTGTGGTGACTAAAGGGCTTAAAATTTACACTAAGACCCTGTAATCTTAAAAAGCCCAGTGAGCTATAGAGGACAGGGAAGTTGGCTCTTAGCTGTATAAGTTTGGGTTAAAAGTGTATGCCCCCTGCTCACTCAAATTTTTTGTGTACAGCATTGGTCCCTAGTAGGGATGAGCTTCGTGTTCGAGTCGAACATACGTTCGACTCGAACATCGGCTGTTCGATCGTTCGACGAAGATCGAACGATTTGGGCCGTTCGCGCCAAATTCGAGTGACGCGAACGGCCCACAATGCACTACGCCATCGCAGTGTCATCCAGGCGCTGTGATTGGCCAAGCATGCACTGTGACCCCGCATGCTTGGCCAATCACAGCGCCGGCAGCGAGGAGAGCAATGATTGGCCACAGGCAGGATGCCTGTGGCCAATTATTGCTGAGGGGGTTTAGTACACGCCCCACACTATAAAAGGCCGCCAGCACGGCGGCCTAGTGTAGTGTGTTCCGGAGCAGGGATAGAGCAGCATAGGCAGGGACAGTGACTTTTATTTCTTTCTTGCTTAACCTGGATTCCTTTAGTTTAGGGAAAGAGAAGGATAGGTAGGGAGAGTGTCAGTGTGTTTTGTGCTTGTGCTATATTGTGCTTAAAAAAAACATTTTTTCTAGGGACAGAAAACTGTAGGTAGGGAGAGTGTGTCAGTTTCTTTCACTGTCAAAGTCCTTGTTTCCAGGGACCTGGAAGGACAGTGAGTGAATTCTCCTTGTGCTATATTGTGCTTAAAAAAAACATTTTTTCTAGGGACAGAAAACTGTAGGTAGGGAGAGTGTGTCAGTTTCTTTCACTGTCAAAGTCCTTGTTTCCAGGGACCTGGAAGGACAGTGAGGTAATTCTCCTTGTGCTAAATTGTGCTTAAAAAAAACATTTTTTCTAGGGACAGAAAACTGTAGGTAGGGAGAGTGTGTCAGTTTCTTTCACTGTCAAAGTCCTTGTTTCCAGGGACCTGGAAGGACAGTGAGGTAATTCTCCTTGTGCTAAATTGTGCTTAAAAAAAACATTTTTTCTAGGGACAGAAAACTGTAGGTAGGGAGAGTGTGTCAGTTTCTTTCACTGTCAAAGTCCTTGTTTCCAGGGACCTGGAAGGACAGTGAGGTAATTCTCCTTGTGCTAAATTGTGCTTAAAAAAAAACATTTTTTCTAGGGACAGAAAACTGTAGGTAGGGAGAGTGTGTCAGTTTCTTTCACTGTCAAAGTCCTTGTTTCCAGGGACCTGGAAGGACAGTGAGGTAATTCTCCTTGTGCTAAATTGTGCTTAAAAAAAACATTTTTTCTAGGGACAGAAAACTGTAGGTAGGGAGAGTGTGTCAGTTTCTTTCACTGTCAAAGTCCTTGTTTCCAGGGACCTGGAAGGACAGTGAGGTAATTCTCCTTGTGCTAAATTGTGCTTAAAAAAAACATTTTTTCTAGGGACAGAAAACTGTAGGTAGGGAGAGTGTGTCAGTTTCTTTCACTGTCAAAGTCCTTGTTTCCAGGGACCTGGAAGGACAGTGAGGTAATTCTCCTTGTGCTAAATTGTGCTTAAAAAAAACATTTTTTCTAGGGACAGAAAACTGTAGGTAGGGAGAGTGTGTCAGTTTCTTTCACTGTCAAAGTCCTTGTTTCCAGGGACCTGGAAGGACAGTGAGGTAATTCTCCTTGTGCTAAATTGTGCTTAAAAAAAACATTTTTTCTAGGGACAGAAAACTGTAGGTAGGGAGAGTGTGTCAGTTTCTTTCACTGTCAAAGTCCTTGTTTCCAGGGACCTGGAAGGACAGTGAGGTAATTCTCCTTGTGCTAAATTGTGCTTAAAAAAAACATTTTTTCTAGGGACAGAAAACTGTAGGTAGGGAGAGTGTGTCAGTTTCTTTCACTGTCAAAGTCCTTGTTTCCAGGGACCTGGAAGGACAGTGAGGTAATTCTCCTTGTGCTAAATTGTGCTTAAAAAAACATTTTTTCTAGGGACAGAAAACTGTAGGTAGGGAGAGTGTGTCAGTTTCTTTCACTGTCAAAGTCCTTGTTTCCAGGGACCTGGAAGGACAGTGAGTGAATTCTCCTTGTGCTAAATTGTGCTTTAAAAAAAAAAAATTTCTAGGGACAGAAAACTGTAGGTAGGGAGAGTGTGTCAGTTTCTTTCACTGTCAAAGTCCTTGTTTCAAGGGACAGAGAAGGACACCTGAAGGTAGCCCTTATTGCTTTTTTCCCATCTCCCTGCAGGCCATCTATTAGAATGTCTGGAAGGCAAACAAGGAGAGGCAGACAGTCAGGAGGCAATAAAAGAGGGCAAGCAGGCTCTGTGTCTGGGGGCAACAGTGCTGGTCGTGGACGCGGTGCATTGTCATCAGCACATGGCCATGGGACACGCTTGTCCTTCTTTTCGGCAGCTGGACATGTTGAGCCACATCATGCCGAAGACTTGGTAGAGTGGATGACCAAGCCCTCCTCCTCCTCCTCATCCTCTCTCACCCAGGCTCAGGGTACTGGAAAAGCAGCTGCCAAAGCGTCCTCTTCCCTGGTATCAATGTCAGACTCATCATCAGTCACTCCTTCCCTAGACCCACCATGTCCTCCTCCTGAGGAGTCCCCCGAACTGTTTCAGCACAGTGTTGGGTACATGCTCCAGGAGGATGCCCAGCGTTTCGAAGGGTCTGATGATGAAACCCAGCTAGAGGAAGGCAGTAGCGTGAGAGCAGACAGAGGGGATGCTCAAGAAGGACACCAATCTGGCAGTCATGTTCCAGCAGCTGCAGCGTACTGCCAGATTGCCTCCAGTGATGAGGAGGGAGGTGATGATGAGGTCACTGACTCCACGTGGGTGCCTAATAGGAGAGAGGAGGAGGAGGAGGATGAGGAGGAGGCACATCTCCAACGAGGCAGGATGCCCTTTGGTGGCCAGCGTAAGGGCAGTACACCGACGGAATCACACCGCAGAGCTCCGCCTGTGCAGGGCGCTGCCTCTGCCCGTCATTCAAAAAGTTCTTTGGTGTGGGCCTTTTTTGAGGCTAGTGCATCAGATCGCACAGCTGCTGTTTGCAACATATGTCTCAAGCGTATATCGCGTGGCCAAAACATCAGCCGCTTGGGTACCACATGCCTGACCAGACATATGTTGACCTGCCATGCAGCTCGTTGGCAAGCCTACCTCAAAGACCCACACCAAAGAACAAAGCGGACCTCTCCTTGCACCGCATCAGCTGGGATCTCCAACCCCACTATAACTTCAGTCCTCTCTGAAACATGCACTGAGAGGAATGAAGGTGTAGAATTAGGTGTGTCACAGCCAAGTACTTGCGGCCACTCTGCTAGCAGTACACCGACGTCCAATTCTAGCAGGCAAATTTCCCTGCCCCAGCTGCTGGACCGTCGAAAGAAGTTCACTCCCAGCCATCCACATGCCCAGCGGTTGAATGCTAGCTTGGCTAAATTGCTAGCGCTTCAACTGCTGCCTTTTCAGTTGGTAGACTCGGCCCCCTTCCGTGAGTTTGTGCAATGTGCGGTTCCTCAGTGGCAGGTTCCCAAACGCCACTTTTTCTCACGGAAGGCTATTCCGGCTCTCTACCGGCATGTGGAAGGCAATGTCTTGGCCTCGCTGGACAGGGTCAGCGGTAAGGTGCATATTACCGCTGACTCATGGTCCAGCAGGCATGGACAGGGACGTTACCTTTCTTTCACGGCCCATTGGGTCACTCTTTTGGCAGCTGGGAAGGATGCAGGACAAGGTGCAGTAGTGTTGGAGGTTGTCCCACCGCCACGCCTCCAAAATGCTACTACTGGTTGTGACACACCTCTCTCCTCCACCCCCTCCTCTTCTTCTTCCTCCATGGCCTCTTCCTGTGGTTTGTCCTATGAACCAGCGGTGCTCCGTAGCCGTTCACGGGGCTACGCAAGTACGCAGGCAAAAAGATGCCATGCCGTGCTTGCGCTGGTGTGTTTGGGGGACAGAAGCCACACTGGGGCAGAGGTCCTGTCTGCTCTGCAGGGCCAGGCCGAGAGGTGGTTGACGCCACGCCAGCTTAAGCCAGGAATGGTGGTTTGCGACAATGGCACCAACCTCCTCTCCGCCCTCCGACAGGGACAACTGACCCATGTGCCCTGTGTGGCTCACGTCCTTAACCTAGTGGTGCAGCGGTTCTTGGGCAGGTACCCGGGCTTACAGGATGTCCTGAGGCAGGCCAGGAAAGTCTGTGTGCATTTCCGCAGATCTTATAATGCCAGTGCTCGCCTGGCTGAGCTGCAAAAGGAGTTGAACCTGCCCAAGAACCGCCTTATATGTGACATGCCCACCAGGTGGAACTCAACGTTGGCCATGCTGCAGCGGCTGCACACGCAGCAGAGGGCCATCAATGAGTACCTGTGCGACTACGGCACCAGGACAGGGTCAGGGGAGCTTGGTTTTTTTTCTCCACGCCAGTGGGGCATGATCAGGGATGCATGCACTGTCCTGGCACCATTTGAGGAGGCCACGAGGATGGTGAGCAGTGACAGTGCATGCATCAGTGACACTGTACCTCTTGTCCACCTGTTGGAGCACACGCTGCGTGGAATAATGGACAGGGCACTTGAGGCAGAACAGAGGCAGGAAGAGGAGGACTTCCTTGCCTCTCAAGGCCCCCTTTACCCAGACAGTGTTCCTTCTGTCCCACCCATCGCACAGGAAGAGGAGGAGGAGGAGGAGGAGGAGGATTGTGTCAGCATGGAGGTGGAGGCTGGCACTCAGCATCATCAGCAGCAGTCTTTTAGGGATGATTTACAGTCCCAAGAAACCAGTGGACTTGTACGTGGCTGGGAGGAGGTGGCTGCGGATCATGTCGTCCTTAGTGACCCAGAGGACTCCGGAGCGAATGCCTCAGCAAACCTACGCTGCATGGCCTCCCTGATCCTGCAAAGTCTGCGGAAGGATCCTCGTATTCTTCGGATCAAGGAGAGGGACCATTACTGGCTGGCCACTCTCCTTGATCCACGGTACAAGGGTAAGGTTGCGGACCTTATGTTACCGTTGCAGAGGGAGCAGAGGATGAGACAACTCCGGGAGGCCTTGCAGAAAGGTCTGTGCAACGCGTTCCCAGAGACTGGGAGGTTACAAACTCCTGGTCCTGGACAACGAGTTGCTGAGGCTTCGGCCAGTCAAAGAAGGAGCGGTGGGGAAGGTGGCCGTCTGACCGATGCGTTCAGACAATTCTTTAGTCCGCAGCCCCAAAGTATGATCGGTTCCAGCAACCATCGCCAGCGTCTGATAAACATGGTGCAGGAATATCTAGGGGCAAGGTCAGACTTGGACACCTTCCCAACCGAAAATCCTCTGGCTTACTGGGTCTTGAGGATGGATCACTGGCCAGAGCTTGCACAGTATGCAATTGAGCTACTGGCCTGTCCTGCATCCAGCGTTCTTTCGGAACGCACATTCAGTGCTGCTGGAGGATTTGTCACGGATCACAGGGTGCGCCTGTCCACCGACTCGGTTGATCGACTGACTTTCATCAAGATGAACCAGTCTTGGATCACCACCAGCTACCACACACCTGATGCTGATATAACAGACTAATTGATTTTAACATGTCACATCCCTTCAAGACTGATGCTGATGCTGAGTGCCTGTGCTGTTATGTTGACTGGCTATCCTCCTCCTCCGAGTCCTCAATGATACGATTGATGATGATAGCTTGGAAGATCATTTTTGTTTATGGGTGCTGCCACCAGTGGCTAAGGCCCAATTTTTCAGCCCCTGTTTTACAGGGGCGTGTAATTACAATTTTTTTAGCAATAATTTGCCATAGGGCTCATTGCTGTGCTCCAAGTACAGTATCTGTGAGGGGTTGGAGTGTTGTGGCACCAGTGCCTAAGGCCCAATTTTTCAGCCCCTGTTTAACAGGGGCGTGTCATTACAATTTTTGAAGCAATACTTTGCAACAGGGCTCATTGCTGTGCTCCAAGTACAGTATCTGTGAGGGGTTGTAGTGTTGTGCCACCAGTGCCTAAGGCCCAATTTTTCAGCCCCTGTTCAACAGGGGCATGCAATTACAATTCTTGATCTAATAATTCACAGCAGGGTCCATTGCTGCACCCACCAAGAGTAACTCTGAGGGCTTACAGTCTTGTGGCAACGCCACCACCACCACCACCACGAAAGGCCCAATTTTTCAGCCCCTGTTCAAAAGGGGCATGTAATTACAATTCTTGATCTAATAATTCACAGCAGGGCCCATTGCTGCACCCACCAAGAGTAACTGTCAGGGCTTACAGTGTTGTGGCACCAGCACCACCATCAAAGCCCCAATTTTTACTACCACTGTTCAACAATTATATGTAATTAAAATTCCTGATATAATAGTTGACAGCAGGGCGTTCCAGCACCAACCAAGAGTAACTGAGTGCTTACAGTGTTGTGCCAACACCAACAACTAAGGGGCCTATTTCTGCAGAGTATATACGGCAGGTCCCTACTTTCAAACATCCAACTTACAAACGACTCCTACTTGCAAACGAAAGAAGACAACAGGAAGTGAGAGGAAATCTACCCCTAGAAAGGAAAATTCTCTCCTGTAAGAATAAATATGGGAGAAAGTGGTCTCATCTGTACTGATGCTTTATCAGCAATCCTTGTTTCAAGAAAAACACCACATTTCAAAAACAGTTGTCATTGGGACGGAAAGTGAGGTGAAATGTTCTGAACAGGGGCACAGACAGCAAAACAAATGTTACAGGGGTGATAACCCTTACCTATGTTTCCCAAAAAGTTTAAAAATAGATTTTTGGGCTGGAGCTACACTTCAACAATGTACCTGTTCAAAATTACAAACAGATTCTACATAAGAACAAACCTACAGTCCCTGTCTTGTATGCACCGCCTGTATACGGCTGTTCAGAGTATATAGGGCCTTTTTTATTTTATGTGCGGGGTTCCCCTTAATATCCATACAAGACCCAAAGGGGCTGGTAATGGGCTGGGGTAGGGGGGGGGGTCATGGGGTAGCTATGCCATTTTTCTTAAAGAATTTCATCCATATTACCGGGACCAGACATTACATTAAAGCCGCAAGCAGTTTTAAATGGCTTTTTTTTCCTTTAGAAGTGTCATTTTGTGCAGGGACAGTTCTAAACACGGGAAACACGTGGCACTTCACAGGCATACTTTAGACACCCCCCAGGTACGATATTTAAAGGAATATTTGACTTTTTTTTTTTCACTTTATGCATCATTAAAATGACTGCTCCCGAAAAACGACCGTTTTTAAAACTTCTTTTTGCATTGATACATGTCCCCTGGTGCACAACCCGGGTTCCCAAACCCTATTTATGACAATAACATGCATAATAGTTGTTATAATTAGCACTTTAGAATTCGAACGTTCGCATCCATTGTATTTAATAGGGTTCTAATGTTCGTTCGAACTTTCGGTCCGTTCGCGGGTTCTGGTGCGAACCGAACCCGGGGGTGTTCGGCTCATCACTAGTCCCTAGTCGTGTGCTACCTTTGGTGACATGTTCTCCAGCTACGTGTACTTGGTATAGGCAGGGGCGTACCTAGAGCATTTGGCACCCGGGGCGGATCCAATATCTGGCACCCCCCACGTTAAAATGTAAAAACACCCCTCTGTGTCCCCTGCATACCTCTGCATCCTTCAATATCTTTGTTACTACTGTGTAGCCCCTCTACACAACTGCACCTCTGGGCTCCTTTACATTACACAGCATCCTGCACCTCTGCGTCACTTTACATTACACAGCCCCCTGCACCTCTGGACCCCTTTACATTACACAGCCCCCTGCACCTCTGGACCCCTTTACATTACACAGCCCCCTGCACCTCTGGACCCCTTTACATTACACAGCCCCCTGCACCTCTGCACCCCTTTACATTACACAGCCCCCTGCACCTCTGCACCCCTTTACATTACACAGCCCCCTGCACCTCTGGACCCCATTACATAGCACCCTGCACCTCTGCACCCCTTTACATTACACAGCCCCCTGCACCTCTGCACCCCTTTAAATTACACAGCCCCCTGCACCTCTGGACCCCTTTACATTACACAGCACCCTGCACCCCTTTACATTACACAGCCCCCTGCACCTCTGCACCCCTTTACATTACACAGCACCCTGCACCTCTGGACCCCATTACATTACACAGCACTCTGCACCCCTTTACATTACACAGCACCCTGCACCCCTTTACATTACACAGCACCCTGCACCTCTGGACCCCATTACATTACACAGCACTCTACACCCCTTTACATTACACAGCACCCTGCACCTCTGCACCCCTTTACATTACACAGCACCCTGCACCTCTGCACCCCTTTACATTACACAGCCCCCTGCACCTCTGGACCCCTTTACATTACACAGCACCCTGCACCCCTTTACATTACACAGCACCCTGCACCTCTGGACCCCATTACATTACACAGCACCCTGCACCTCTGCACCCCTTTACATTACACAGCACCCTGCACCTCTGCACCCCTTTACATTACACAGCCCCCTGCACCTCTGGACCCCTTTACATTACACAGCACCCTGCACCCCTTTACATTACACAGCACCCTGCACCTCTGGACCCCATTACATTACACAGCACCCTGCACCTCTGCACCCCTTTACATTACACAGCCCCCTGCACCTCTGGACCCCTTTACATTACACAGCCCCCTGCACCTCTGGACCCCTTTACATTACACAGCCCCCTGCACCTCTGGACCCCTTTACATTACACAGCCCCCTGCACCTCTGCACCCCTTTACATTACACAGCCCCCTGCACCTCTGCACCCCTTTACATTACACAGCCCCCTGCACCTCTGGACCCCATTACATAGCACCCTGCACCTCTGCACCCCTTTACATTACACAGCCCCCTGCACCTCTGCACCCCTTTAAATTACACAGCCCCCTGCACCTCTGGACCCCTTTACATTACACAGCACCCTGCACCCCTTTACATTACACAGCCCCCTGCACCCCTTTACATCACACAGCACCCTGCACCTCTGGACCCCATTACATTACACAGCACTCTGCACCCCTTTACATTACACAGCACCCTGCACCCCTTTACATTACACAGCACCCTGCACCTCTGGACCCCATTACATTACACAGCACTCTGCACCCCTTTACATTACACAGCACCCTGCACCTCTGCACCCCTTTACATTACACAGCACCCTGCACCTCTGCACCCCTTTACATTACACAGCCCCCTGCACCTCTGGACCCCTTTACATTACACAGCACCCTGCACCCCTTTACATTACACAGCACCCTGCACCTCTGGACCCCATTACATTACACAGCACCCTGCACCTCTGCACCCCTTTACATTACACAGCACCCTGCACCTCTGCACCCCTTTACATTACACAGCCCCCTGCACCTCTGGACCCCTTTACATTACACAGCACCCTGCACCCCTTTACATTACACAACACCCTTCACCCCTTTACATTACACAGCCCCCTGCACCCCTTTACATTACACAGCACCCTGCACCTCTGGACCCCATTACATTACACAGCACCCTGCACCTCTTTACATTACACAGCACCCTGCACCTCTGCACCCCTTTACATTACACAGCACCCTGCACCTCTGGACCCCATTACATTACACAGCACTCTGCACCCCTTTACATTACACAGCACCCTGCACCCCTTTACATTACACAGCACCCTGCACCTCTGGACCCCATTACATTACACAGCACTCTGCAACCCTTTACATTACACAGCACCCTGCACCTCTGCACCCCTTTACATTACACAGCACCCTGCACCTCTGCACCCCTTTACATTACACAGCCCCCTGCACCTCTGGACCCCTTTACATTACACAGCACCCTGCACCCCTTTACATTACACAGCACCCTGCACCTCTGGACCCCATTACATTACACAGCACCCTGCACCTCTGCACCCCTTTACATTACACAGCACCCTGCACCTCTGCACCCCTTTACATTACACAGCCCCCTGCACCTCTGGACCCCTTTACATTACACAGCACCCTGCACCCCTTTACATTACACAGCACCCTTCACCCCTTTACATTACACAGCCCCCTGCACCCCTTTACATTACACAGCACCCTGCACCTCTGGACCCCATTACATTACACAGCACCCTGCACCTCTTTACATTACACAGCACCCTGCACCTCTGCACCCCTTTACATTACACAGCCCCCTGCACCTCTGGACCCCTTTACATTACACAGCACCCTGCACCCCTTTACATTACACAGCCCCCTGCACCTCTGGATGCCTTGACATTACACAGCCCCCCGCACTTCTGGACCCCTTGACAGTACACAGCACTCTGGACCCCTTTACATTACACAGCACCGCACCTCTGGACCCTTTTACATTACACAGCACCTCACAGCTCTGGACCCCCTGCATGTTACACAGACCTCCCTCAGTGCAAACCTCCCCCCCTCAGTGCAGACCCCCCTTAGTGCAGACCCCCCCTCAATGCAGACCCCCCCGTGCAAACCCCCCTCAGTGCAAACCTCCCCAGTGCAACCCCCCTCAGTGCAAACTTCCCCCCTTAATGCAGACCCCCGTGCAAACCTCCCCCCCTCAGTGCAGACCCCCCAGTGCAACCCCCCTCCCCCTCAGTGCAAACCCCCCTTAATGCAGACACCCCCCCCTCAGTGCAAACCTCCCCCCATGCAAACCTTCCCCCCCTCAATGCAGACACCCCCCCTCAGTGCAAACCTCCCCCCCTTAATGCAGACCCCCGTGCAAACCCCACCACAGTGCAAACCTCCCCCTTAATGCAGACCCCCGTGCAAACCCCCCTCAGTGCAAACCCCCCCAGTGCAACCCCCCCCTCCCCCTCAGTGCAAACCCCCCTTAATGCAGACACCCCCCCTCAGTGCAAACCTCCCCCCATGCAAACCCCCCCCTCAATGCAGACACCCCCCCTCAGTGCAAACCTCCCCCCCTTAATGCAGACCCCGTGCAAACCCCCCTCAGTGCAAACCTCCCCCCCTCAGTGCAGACCCCCCAGTGCAACCCCCCCCCCCCTCAGTGCAAACCCCCCTTAATGCAGACACCCCCCTCAGTGCAAACCTCCCCCCATGCAAACCCCCCTCAATGCAGACACCCCCCCTCAGTGCAAACCTCCCCCCCTCAGTGCAGACCCCTGTGCAAACCCCCCCCACAGTGCAAACCTCCCCCCTTAATGCAGACCCCCGTGCAAACCCCCCTCAGTGCAAACCTCCCCTGTGCAACCCCCCCTCAATGCAGACACCCCCCTCAGTGCAAACCTCCCCCCTTAATGCAGACCCCCGTGCAAACCCCCCCACAGTGCAAACCTCCCCCCTTAATGCAGACCCCCGTGCAAACCCCCCTCAGTGCAAACCTCCCCAGTGCAACCCCCCTCAATGCAGACACCCCCCCCTCAGTGCAAACCTCCCCCCCCTTAATGCAGACCCTCGTGCAAACCCCCCCTCAGTGCAAACCTCCCCCCCTCAGTGCAGACCCCCAAGTGCAACCCCCCCTCAGTGCAAACCCCTTTAATGCAGACACCCCCCCTCAGTACAAACCTCCCCCCCATGCAAACCCCCCCTCAATGCAGACCCCCGCGCAAAAACCCCCCCTCCCATTCAGTACCTTAGATCAGCGTGAGGCAGCACATGCACAGAAGGTCCCCTCCCCCTCTGTACACATAAACAGAATGGAGGGGGAGGCGACTTCACTCAGCTGTGCCTGTGTTCTGTGAGAAGTGCCGAACATCGGGATAGCTCAGCCGCGGCCGTGAGGAGGGGATGGATGGTGCAGCAATGTCAACCCCCCTCCCTTTGTATCGTGATATATCTGCCTGTGCCTGCCTGGAGTCTCACTGCAGGCAGCTCTTACTTGACGGAGCGGCGCCGGCGCTATCACCGCTTAAGTCACGGGGGGCGCCGGCCTGACACCCCCCAGTGTGTGGCACCCCGGTGCGGCCCGCCCCCCCCCGCCCCCCACTTAGTACGCCTCTGGGTATAGGTATCATTATGTTTTAATCAATAACAGTTTTTTCATACATGACGCTGCCAGGAGCCACAGAAAGAAGTTGTCAGGGGGGCCCCATCTAAATTTTGCCATCGGGCTCCAGGATCTAAAGTTACACCATTGCCCTTGGTAATTATAATTGTGAATGCTCTTAGCTGTAAGAAGATAATACAGTCCTTTTTTAAATGATCTATTATCAGTTTTTCAGTTACTGTTTTACGCAGTGGGATATTCCTTTTTTACAGATAATCTGTAACAAAGCAAATCACCTATGTCATTAAACTGAAATGGAAGCAGTTATTTCCTGCCCCAAGTATCACATATTGGTTCAGAGTAGTCAAAGCGGAGTTGGAACTTCCGCTCATCTGATTCCTCCCCCCCCTCCGGTGCCGCAATTGACAACTTTCGGGGGGGGAAGGGGGGACAGGATTACTGTTTTTGACAGGTATCCTTTCCCACTTCCGGAAGCCTCAGCCGCGGATAATGACATCACGGCTGGGGCTCCCTCCTCCTCCCTCCTCCCTCCCCTGGCCGCTGGGCCAGTAGGAGAGAGGGGCGAGCCTCACACATGCGCAGTAGGGTTCCCGGCGTGAATTGGAAAGGCTATACTGCTGGGTACCTTTACCAACAATGGCGGCAGCAGCACCCTACAACTGATGGAAACATCAGCTGCGGGTGCCAACATCGCTAGACTCCAGGACAGGTAAGTGTCCTATTATTAAAAGCCAGCAGCTGAAGTATCTGTAGCTGCTGGTTTTTAATTGAATTTTTTGGGTGGAACACTGCTTTAACCACTTAAGCCCCGGACCAATATGCAGCATAAAGACCAGGCCCCTTTTTGCGATTCGGCACTGCGTTGCTTTAACTGACAATTGCGCAGTTGTGCAACGTGGTTTCCAAACAAAATTGATGTCCTTTTTTTCCCATAAATAGAGCTTTCTTTTGGTGGTATTTGATCACCTCTACGGTTTTTATTTTTTGCGCTATAAACAAAAATAGAGCGACAATTTTGAAAAAAATGCTATATTTTTTACTTTTTGCTATAATAAATATCCCCCAAAAATATATAAAAAAATATTTTTTTTCCTCAGTTTAGGCCGATACGTATTCTTCTACATATTTTTGGAAAAAAAAATTGCAATCGGCGTTTATTGATTGGTTTGCCCAAAAGTTATAGCATTTACAAAATAGGGGGTAGATTTATGGCATTTTTATTCATTTTTTTTTACTAGTAATGGCGGCGTTCAGCAATTTTTTTTCGTGACTGCGACATTATGGCAGACACATCGGACACTTTTGACACATTTTTGGGACCATTGTAATTTTTACAGCAATCAGTGCAATAAAAATGCACTGGTTACTGTAAAAATGACACTGGCAGTGAAGGGGTTAACCACTAGGGGCTCTGAAGGGCGTGATTCTAACTGAGGGGGGCGTGGCCACGAGTGACACGTCACCGATCTCCGCTCTGATTACACAGAGCGGAGATCGGTGACAGTGTCAGTAGGCAAGCGGGGAGATGTTGTGTTTACACTAACATCTCCCCGCTCCATCCCTCCGTGAGACGATTGCGGGGACCCCCGTGGCGATCGAGTCCGCGGGACCCACGGTCCGACTCATGGAGATGACTGCAGGTTCGCGAGCGTGCCGGCGTCGGCGCGCGGGACCACACGGCAGGCAGTTAAAGGGGACGTACAGGTACGTGATTGTGCCTGTACGAGCCATTCTGCCGACGTATATATGTCGTGAGCGGTCGGTAAGCCTATTCATTTTTTGCACTGGAGATAGTATGAGGCCCATAAGTTAGGGAGTGCATGCTTCATATTAGCTAGTCAGTGTATTGATTAATATAATTGCCATTGCAAACATTCTTAAACTCTAATCATACCTATGAATTTTGATGTAATGTGGGTGCAGAGCATTCAATCACTTGCCAACCAGGGCAATTTGGACATTTCTCACATACATGTTAAAACCTTAATTTTTTTTTGTGCCAGAAAAACACCTAGTACCCCCAAACATTATATATTTTCTGAAAGCAAAGGTCATGGAGAATAAATCGGTAGTTGTTGCAATTTTTTATGTCATACAATATTTGTGCAGCCATTTATCAAACGCAAATTTTCAGGGAAAAATTTCACTTTCTGTACATCACAGAGATTCACCCCTTCAGGATTAGGGCACACCCCAGGCATGATATTTGAAAGAATTGGGCATTTTGAAAAAATTTCACTTTAAGCATTTAAAAATTACTGCTCCTGGCTGAATAGAATGTTTAAATATTTTTTATTTCAATGGTACATTTTCTCCAGGGCAGTGCCCACCCCATGCTATTTATTGATACATCCACACTGTGACAGCAGGCAGGTAAAATCACCAGGTTGCATCCAGGATGGAAGGTATATATGTCCTAGATTCAGGCTTTATGCCGATTTATACCACTAGGGGGAGTGCTGGGAGTCTTGCAGGGGAAGAGTTAAGGAGCCCAGCTGAAGTAAGTGTGCTCATTAGGGCCTCTACAAGAACTCCCAGCATGCTAAGGGAGATGCTCCAACCTGGAACCAGATCTGTGAGTGTGATCTCTGTGCGGTGAGCCAAAGCTTGTGTGGTTATTGCTAAGAACTTCTAAAAGCAGGGAGCTAGGGACTGGGACAGCACAAGGCTGTTGTTAGTTAGGGACACCAACGTGTGTAGTGAGCGGTCAAGTTGACCAGGATTTCTTTTCCTGTTTTTTTGTTTTTGCTGTATTTTTTTGTCTGTATATAGTTCAAATAAAACCACACCCTTTTGTTTTCTCCTACCACTGTCTGCTGTGCCTGTTTTTGTGTGGTGAACCCATCCAGGGGGTCACACACACCCGCTGCTGAGTTAACCCCCTCACAGTTGGTGGAGAACCAGTGGCATTTTTTTTTAAAGGCCAGCATGGAGGAGATACTGAAACAGCTGGCTCTAGCAAATGCCAATAAGCAGCAGACAAATGCAGGTTTGCAAAAGAGCCTTGTAGCTCAACAACAGAGCCTTGCAGCTCATCAACAGAGCCTTGCAGCCCAGCAGCAGACAAATGCAACTTTGCAACAGAGCCTCGCAGCCCAGCAGCAAGCTCATCAACAGAGTCTGGCGGCCCAGCAGCATACTCATCAACAGAGTCTGGAAGCTCAGCAACAAGCCCAGCAGCAATCTGAGGCCCACTTCATAGACCTGTTACAGAAGCAAGAACAGAGACTACAGCAACAAATGGAAACGTTAATGCAGCAACGTCCGCAGACCAGTGAGGCAAGTAGTTCCACTAATACTGCGTCCTTTGGGGTGAGTCGTTTATTGACAATAATGACTGGAGAGGATGATCCAGAGGTGTTTTTCACCACATTTGAAAGGACTGCTGAAAGAGAAAAGTGGCCTAAGGAGCAGTGGGCTGGACTGGTGGCTCCTCTGTTAACTGGTGAATCGCAGAAAGCTTACTATGACCTAGAGCCTGACCAAGCAAAAGACTATGTGATGCTAAAAACTGAAATATTGGCACGGCTGGGTGTCACCCTGGCTGTCCGGGCTCAGCGTGTGCATAACTGGACTTTCCAGCTTGGAAAACCCCCCAGGTCTCAAATGTATGATCTCATTCACCTGAGCAGGAAGTGGCTATAGCCAGAGACTTTGTCCGCACCAAAGATTGTGGAACGTGTTGTGATGGATCGTTTCTTGAGAGCTCTGCCTACTGCCATTCAAAAATGGGTAAGCCATGGAGACCCAGAAACGGCCGATAATCTTGTGGATCGTGTAGAGAAGTACTTGGCTACAGAGAACCTGACTGCCTCTTCCAGAGACTCACGGACTTTCCACCCTAAGACCAGACCATCCCCAGTGGCGGGTAAAATGATTCCAAGGGGTGAGGGTGGAGAGAGTGAGAGTGTGGGAGTTCTACCTAAGTTCTGGCGAGAACATCCTGGGAAGTCAGGGGCTCAAGAGGCAGCAAAAAGGATTGTTTGCTACCGCTGCCGACAAGAGGGACATATTGCAGCAAATTGCCCGGTTGTGGATGAACCCATGCAATGTGACTTTCTAAGGGACAGACGTCAGTCGCTGTTTGCGACAGTCGCATGCACTGCCATTCGGGGAACTGAGAAACATTTATGCAAAATGTGTATTAATGGTAGAAATGTTGTTGTGTTGCTGGATTCAGGTAGCCTGGTGACACTGATAAAGGCTGAATTAGTTACTACAGAGGTCTCCGGGAATAACAAAGTAGCTGTTATTTGTGTGCATGGGGACACCCGAGAGTATCCGGTGACTACAGGGTGTTTTGAGACCCCCAAAGGTACCCTCTCTCATCAGGTGGGGTTAGTGTCTCACTTGCCTCATGATGCCATTGTGGGAAGGGATTTTCCAAAGTTCTGGGAACTATGGGATTATCCTGAGCCCCCCACTGGTGCCCCTATATACCAGGAATGTGATAGCCAGAATTCCTCTGAGAGTGGTGAGGACTCTCCAGAATTCCCCTTGTCGGTATTGGCCGGGGAGACTCGAGAAACTGGGGAGGAGCCAACATCCTCAGACGAAAACATGCCGTCTGTGGAGTTTTCTGATCTCGAGGTTCACAAGGAAAATTTTGCCACAGAACAGTTAAAAGACCCCACCCTAATAAAGGCACGGGAAAACGTAGTGGAAATATATGGCGAGTTAGTGAACCCATACATCATCGTGGAAAAGGACCTACTGTATTGGGTGGCTAAAAGGGCAGAAGAAACCATTGAGCAGCTTGTGGTGCCCAAAGCTTACAGGAAGTTGGTGTTAGATTTGACCCATGGGCATATTCTTGGAGGTCATCTGGGGACAGAAAAAACCCGAGAGAGAGTATTGCAGAGATTCTATTGGCCTGGGGTCATGAAGGAAACAGAAAATTATTGTTCCTCCTGCCCTGTGTGTCAGAGGTCGGCACCGATGCCACACTTCCGTAACCCGCTGGTACCTCTTCCCATCATTGAGGTTCCCTTTGAGAGGATTGCAATGGATTTGGTAGGTCCGATAATGAAGTCCGCTAGGGGGCATCAATACATTTTTGTTATATTGGACTATGCCACCCGTTATCCGGAAGCGATTCCTCTCCGAAATACCTCGGCCAAAACCATAGCCAAAGAGCTATCTCTTGTTTTTAGCCGTGTGGGTATTTGTAAGGAACTGCTTACGGACCAAGGTACACCCTTTATGGTTATGAAAGAGCTGTGCAAGTTGTTCAAAGTGACACAATTGCGTACATCTGTGTATCACCCCCAAACAGATGGGTTGGTTGAAAGATTCAACAAAACTCTAAAACAAATGTTAAAGAAGGTGGTGGATAAAGATGAAAAGGATTGGGACTGTCTAATTCCCTATTTAATGTTTGCCATTAGGGAGGTACCCCAATCCTCTACGGGTTTCTCACCCTTTGAGTTACTCTATGGGAGACACCCAAGAGGGCTGTTGGATATCGCCAAGGAAACTTGGGAAAGTGAGAGTTCTCCCCACAGGAGTGTGATTGAGCATGTCGCCCTGATGCAAGAAAGAATTGCACAGGTAATGCCAATCGTAAAGGAACATTTGGCCCAAGCGCAGTTGGCACAGCAGAGAGTGTACAACCGTGGCGCCAAGACCCGTACCTTTTCCCCGGGGATAAGGTATTAGTACTTGTCCCTACAGTTGAAAGCAAATTTTTTGCTAAATGGCAAGGCCCCTACGAGATAATGGAAAAAGTGAGCGAAGTGAATTACATGGTCAGACAACCAGGAAGGCGAAAGCCCAAACAGATCTATCACATTAATCTGTTGAAAGCCTGGAGGGATAGGGAATCCCTAGTCGCAGAAACTTTGTCACCAGCTCAGTCTGATTGCGTGATTCCTGAGGTTGGAATAGCAGTCACCTTGTCAAACCCCCAACAACAGGAGGTTAAGGAGTTTGTGCTTCGCAACAAGGATGTTTTCTCTGAGCTGCCGGGACAAATGTCTGGGTAGAGCATGATATTATTACCCCGCCCGGTGAAAGGGTGAAGCTAAAACCCTATCGGATCCTGGAGGCCCGACGGGAGGCAATACGTGAGGAAGTACAGAAAATGCTTAAGTTAGGGGTGATAGAGGAATCCCAAAGTGATTGGTCAAGTCCCATAGTGTTAGTGCCTAAACCGGATGGGAGCTGGCGATTTTGTAACGATTTCCGACAACTGAACAAAGTTACAAAATTTGACACCTACCCCATGCCACGTATAGATGAGTTTGTCGACCGGTTGGGAACAGCCCTATACACGACAACTCTTGATCTCACCAAAGGGTATTGGCAAATTCCCCTGGCCAAGTCGGCCAAGGAGAAAACCGCATTTGTAACCCCAGACGGGGCGTTCCAATATAAAAGAATGCCGTTTGGTTTACAGAATGCGTCGGCAACATTCCAGCGGAAAATGGACCAGATACTGAGGCCCCATCAGAAGTATGCTGCGGCTTACCTAGATGATGTAATTATCTATAGCACAGAATGGGCCTCACGTCTGCCAAAAGTGCAAGCAGTCCTAGACTCTATCCGGGAAGCTGGGTTTACGGCCAACCCCAAGAAGTGTACCATTGGGCAGGAGGAGGCCAAATATCTTGGGTACACCATTGGGAGAGGAGTAATAAAACCCCAAGTCAATAAAGTCGAGGCCATACAGAATTGGCCACGTCCCAACAACAAGAAGCAGGTACGAGCCTTTCTGGGAATCGCTGGTTATTATCGGCAATTCATTTCCCACTTTGCCTCTCAGGCTGTGCCCCTAACCAACCTGACAAAAGGGAAAGAGTATGTCATGGTTAAATGGACCCCAGAGGCTGAGGCAGCATTCCAATTCTTAAAAAAAGCCTTATGTAGCCAGTCAGTGTTGTACTCACCAGACTTCTCTAGGGACTTTGTCGTACAGAGTGATGCATCAGACGTTGGGTTAGGAGCAGTATTGTCCCAGGTCTGGAACGGGGAAGAGCACCCAGTCATTTACCTCAGCAGGAAATTGAAGTCCCATGAGGTAAATTACGCCACGATTGAGAAGGAGTGTTTAGCGGTGAAGTGGGCTCTAGATTCCCTTCAGTACTATCTGCTAGGGAGGCACTTTGACCTAATTACTGATCACGCTCCTTTAAAGTGGATGGCTCAAAACAAAGAGACAAATAGGAGAGTAAATAGGTGGTTCCTGGCCCTACAAGAATTCAACTTTACGGTAAAGCATCGCCCTGGCATTCAAATGGGGAATGTGGATGCTTTGTCTCGAGTACATGCATGCCTGATTGCTTGTGTTCCAACCCCAAGGTTAAAACAAGAGGGGGGGGTATGTGACAGCAGGCAGGTAAAATTACCAGGTTGCATCCAGGATGGAAGGTATATATGTCCTAGATTCAGGCTTTATGCCAATTTATACCACTAGGGGGAGTGCTGGGAGTCTTCCAGGGGAAGAGTTAATGAGCCCAGCTGAAGTAAGTGGGCTCATTAGGGTCTCTACAAGAACTCCCAGCATGCTAAGGGAGATGCTCCAACCTGGAACCAGATCTGTGTGGATAGTCTGGGGAGTGTGATCTCTGTGCGGTGAGCCAAAGCCTGTGTGGTTATTGCTACGAACTTCTAAAAGCAGGGAGCTAGGGACTGGGACAGCACAAGGCTGTACCCAGTTGTTAGTTAGGGACACCAATGTGTGTAGTGAGCGGTCAAGTTGACCAGGATTTATTTTCCTGTTTTTTTGTTTTTGCTGTATTTTTTTGTCTGTATATAGTTCAAATAAAACCACACCCTTTTGTTTTCTCCTACCACTGTCTGCTGTGCCTGTTTTTGTGTGGTGAACCCATCCAGGGGGTCACACACACCCGCTGCTGAGTTAACCCCCTCACAACACCTATTAATTAGAAAACGGGCATTATTAAATTGACAGATTCAGCTCTTCAGTGGGATTCAGCATCAGCATTGGCATTCAAATTTTCTTTAAACTTCATTGAAACCTGCTCAAACTGAACCCAGAGCAGTTCTGCTCACCTGTCATCTCGGATGCTGGCAGGGCTGGCCTTTCCTGTGCAACATGGCGACAGCAGATCCAGTTGGGATCAGCACGGAGCGCTTTTTGTGGAGACTTACTAATAAAGAGATCAGCGGGAGACTTGATTGGACAGTGGTAAAGTACTTATGCCGTAGACTGAGACTGCTATGATTATACCCTTTGATGCCATAAAGTGAATGTACTTACTTCCACTCAGTCCCAGCCACTTTATAACTATTTCCCACTTATGCAAGAACTCACATACTGCACCCATTCATTTGGGAGGTGATATGCTGCAGACTTTGCGATCACCCTCACACAGACACACAACGTGGCTGTGAGAAGTCAGGGGGTCCTCAATCACCTAGCAATGTATATCTTCGATTACCACATCCTGCTGAGCTCCAACAGTCAACCACCACATCGTGGTTTCCTGACTGCCCAGATATATGAGCCACTAGATGGTTGATCTCAGCACTGGGGCACCACAATCCCAGGGTCCTGTCTACCATCAACTGCCCGTGTTTACTGTCACCTCTGAGTATACAGACAATATGAACTCATGACGGACATCAGTGCCACTTTTCCCTCCAAGACTGCATGAGATGATAAGATCCATTTGGCAATTAGCACATGTAGGAATACCAGCATTTACCCCAGCTGCCTGTGTGCTTACTGCAATATCTCCCCCAGCTGAAGCCTCCAGGGGCTGACACACGGGGGGCTTTTATACCCTAGATTCTATTTTTAGGTGATTATATATCTATGAATATCAATAAATATTAAACTTTTTTTGACGATTAAGCTGTCCTCACTCTTTGTCATCTATTTAAAAAGAAAAGGAATAGGGCACTTCTGTCAGAATATGTCCTCCAGTGAACTGTTCTAGATTATTGTCACATCAGCTTAAGCTTCAACATCAAGGTTAAGGGAATGAGTAAAGACTGGGACTGGAGCACTTGCAGCAGCACTTCAGGTAGAGGAAGTAACTCTGGAGGAAACTAAAGTAAAAAACAGAAGGTGCTTCTAAGTGCAGTATTAAGGAGTATTTATTTGTTAAAAACACTTATAATGTAGAGGATCAAATGAGAATCTCAGTCAGCAAAATAGGCATCCTGTTGAGTCCTTCGCCTCTAGGGGGAGGGAGAGCAGCTGTGCCAGGTGCAGGAGAAGCGAGGAAGCAAGATAGCAGGTTGACTTCCGTAACCACGCTGGAACGTATAGGCCGGAGCTGATGACAAGGGGCGGTAATGTGTTTTGGAGCATGAGCAATTCACTTCTTCATCAGACCTATGCCCCTGTGTATGAAATCGGCTTTTATGCAGCCAGAGGGAGGGGAGGAGAGGAGGGGGATGGACTAAACGGGAGGTCTACTTAGTAAGCTCCACCGGTCTATGTGTCACAGAGCCAGCAATGGATCTGAAAGCATATATTACAAAGCCAGTGGTCTGAATACATTGTTAGATCTAATTATACCAAAAGAGGAAAGAAATTGTTTGCTATTAGCTCAGGTATCAGTGGTAGTGAAAAACAGCAATTGATTAAATAATAATTATAGAAGTAACCGTATAAAAAAAACCTGAGTATGAAGTGTGTCCACTGGTATAGTTACACATGAATATCTAACACACGTTTAAACATTATACACAATTAAAGGAACAAGATAACTTCAACAATAAAATAAATCTGGATAGATAATAATGAATGTTCGATTATGCATTGGTCGCATATATGCGAATTGACATGTATGCAGGCATAGATTAATCCAAAGGATTGTAGATCCCCCATATAATAAAGGGCTAATGTAATCACACCATAAGGAAGAGTCAGTGGATTCAAGAGAGTGAATTAAACAATATAATGGGTACATAGTACACATATATGGGGATGTAAGACTGTGCATCAATCGCATATATGCGATTTAATATACATGCAGGCATAGTTATACTGAGCCTAAAGTAACGTATCTAAAGGATTATATATACTGGCTCTGTGACACATAGACCGGTGGAGCTTACTAATTAGACTTCCCATTTAGACTATGCCCCTCCTCTCCTCCCCTCCCTCTGGCTGCATAAAATAAGATTCCATACACATAGGTCTGATGAAGGAGCGAGTTGCTCATGCTCCAAAACGCTGTACCGCCCCTTGACGTAAGCTCCAGCCAATATGTTCCAGAGTGGTTCCAGAAGTTCATCCGCTATCTTGCTTCCTTGCTCCTCCCTCTATTGTCACAGCTGCGGGCCAGCTGTCCCTCCCCATAGAGGCGAAGG
The DNA here is from genome assembly GCA_029206835.1 of Rana muscosa. Lineage (NCBI taxonomy): Eukaryota > Metazoa > Chordata > Amphibia > Anura > Ranidae > Rana > Rana muscosa. The sequence goes on along the minus strand of CM055117.1, from coordinate 712,986,283 downwards.
ACTCTACAGGATGTCTATTATGCTGACTGAGATGCTCATTTAATCCACTACATTGTAAGTGTTTTTAAACCACTTTTTATGAACAATTACTCCTTCATACTGCACTTAGAAGCACCTTCTGTTTTTTACTTTGTCCCCAGTTTAGCCTACTTGTTTCTCTGCTCTAGGGGAATATTTTTTCTTGTATGCTATACAGGCTACAGCGACAAAATCACACTGGTATGAGTAAGATTGGACATACTGCTTTGACCAACATCCTTTATTCTTTTGCTTTTTGTACAATGTCTCCCAGGATTACTATTTTTGCTACCTTCAACTTTGGCACATGATCCAGGTCCAGTTTCAATAACAACTTCCTGCCCCTTAATAGGGATGAGCTGAACACTCCCCCCGTTTGGTTCGCACCAGAACCTTCGAACGGACCGAAAGTTTGCGCAAACGTTAGAACCCTATTAAATACAATGGACGTGAACGTTTGAAATCTAAAGTGCTAATTATAATGGCTAATATGCATGTTATTGTCCTAAAAAGGGTTTGGGGACCCGGGTTCTGCCCCAGGGGACATGTATCAATGTAAAAATAAGTTTTAAAAACGTCCGTTTTTTCGGGAGCAGTCATTTTAATGATGCATAAAGTGAAAAAAAAAGTGAAATATTCCTTTAAATATCGTACCTGGGGGGTGTCTAAAGTATGCTTGTGAAGTGGCACGTGTTTCCCGTGTTTAGAACTGTCCCTGCACAAAATGACATTTCTAAAGGAAAAAAAAGCCATTTAAAACTGCTTGCGGCTTTAATGTCATGTCTTGTCCTGGCAATATGGATGAAAATCTTTGAGAAAAATGGCATGGCTACCCCATCACCCCCTCCCCCACCTCAGCCCATTACCAGCCCCTTTGGGTCTTGCATGGATATTAGGGGGAACCCCGCACACAAAATAAAAAAGGCCCTATATACTCTGAACAGCAGTATACAGGTGGTGCATACAAGACAGGGACTGTAGGTTTGTTCTTAAGTAGAATCTGTTTGTAATTTTGAACAGGTACATTGCTTAAGTGTAGCTCCAGCCAAAAAATCTATTTTTAAGCTTTTTGGAAAACATAGGGAAGGGTTATCACCCCTGTAACATTTGTTTTGCTGTCTGTGCCCCTGTTCAGAACATTTCACCTCACTTTCCGTCCCAATGACAAATGTTTTTGAAAAGTGGGGTTTTTATTGAAACAAGGATTGGTGATAAAGCATCAAACTCTTACAGGAGAGAATTTCCCTTCCTAGGGGTAGATTTCCTCTCACTTACTGTTGTCTCCTTTCGTTTGCAAGTAGGAGTCGTTTGTAAGTTGGATGTTTGAAAGTAGGGGCCTGCCGTATATACTCTGCTGAAATTTGCCCCTTACATGTTGGTGTTGGCACAACACTGTGAGCCCTCACAGTTACTCTTGGTGGGCGCTGGAACGCCCTGCTGTGAACTATTATATCAGGAATTGTATTTACATGCCATTATTGAACAGTGGTAGGAAAAATTGGGCCTTTGGTGGTGGGGCTGGTGCCACAACACTGTAAGCCCTCACAGTTACTCTTGGTGGGCGCATGAATGGGCCCTGCTGTGAATTATTAGATCAAGAATTGTAATTGCATGCCCCTGTTGAACAGGGGCTGAAAAATTGGGCCTTTGGTGGTGGTGGTGTTGCCACAACACTGTAAGGCCTCACAGTTACTCTTGGTGGGCGCAGGAATTGGCCCTGCTGTGAATTATTAGATCAAGAATTGTAATTACATGCCCCTGTTAAACAGGGGCAGAAAAATTGGGCCTTAGGCACTGGTGCCACAACACTGCAACCCCTCACAGATACTGTACTTGGAGCACAGCAATGAGCACTGTTGCAAAGTATTGCATCAAAAATTGTAATTACAAGCCCCTGTTAAACAGGGGCTGAAAAATTGGGCCTTAGGCACTGGTGCTGGTGCCACGACACTGCAACCTCTCCCAGATACTGTAGTTGGAGTGCAGGAATGAGCCCTGCTGCAAAGCATTGCATCAAAAATTGTAATTACATGCCCCTGTTAAACAGGGGCTGAAAAATTGGGCCTTAGCCACTGGTGGCGGCACCCAGAAACAAAAAAGTTCTTCCAAGCTATCATCAAGAATCGGATCATTGAGGAGGAGGAGGATAGTCAGTCAACATAACAGGACAGTCACTCAGCATCAGCATCAGTCTTGAAGGGATGTGACATTTGAAAATAAATTATTCTGTTATATCAGCTTCGGGTGCTTGGTAGCTGGTGGTGATCCAAGACTGGTTCATCTTTATGAAGGTCAGTCGATCAACCGAGTCGGTGGACAGGCTTACCCTGTGATCGGTTACAAAGCCTCCAGCAGCACTGAATGTGCGTTCCGAAAGAACGCTGGATGCAGGACAGGCCAGTAGCTCAATTGCATACTGTGCAAGCTCTGGCCAGTGATCCATCCTCAACACCCAGTAAGCCAGAGGATTTTCGGTTGGAATGGTGTCCAAGTCTGACCTTGCCCCTAGGTATTCCTGCACCATGTATATCAGACGCTGGCGATGGTTGCTGGAACCGATCATACCTTGGGGCTGCGGACTAAAAAATTGTCTGAACGCATCGGTCAGATGGCCACCTTCTCCACCGCTCCTTCTGCTACTGACCAAAGCCTCAGCAACTTGTTGTCCAGGACCAGGAGTTTGTAACCTCCCAGTCTCTGGGAACGCGTTGCACAGACCTTTCTACAAAGCCTCCGGAGATGTCTCATCCTCTGCTCCCTCTGCGATGGTAAGATAAGGTCCGCAACCTTACCCTTGTACCGTGGATCAAGGAGAGTGGCCAGATAGTAATGGTCCCTCTCCTTGAACCGAAGAATACGAGGATCCTTCCGCAGACTTTGCAGGATCAGGGAGGCCATGCAGCGTAGGTTAGCTCAGGCATTCGGTCCGGAGTCCTCTGGGTCACTAAGGACAACATGATCCGCAGCCACCTCCTCCCAGCCACGTACAAGTCCACGGGTTTCTTGGGACTGTAAATCATCCCTAAAAGACTGCTGCTGTTGATGCTGAGTGCCATGCTCCAGCTCCATGCTGACACAATCCTCCTCCTCCTCCTCCTCCTCGTCCTCGTCCTATTCCTGTGTTATGGGTGGGACAGAAGCAACACTGTTTGGGTAAAGGGGGCCTTGAGAGGCAAGGAAGTCCTCCTCTTCCTGCCTCTCTTCTGCCTCAAGTGCCCTGTCCATTATTCCACGCAGCGTATGCTCCAACAGGTAGACAAGAGGTACAGTGTCACTGATGCATGCACTGTCACTGCTCACCATCCTCGTGGCCTCCTCAAATGGTGCCAGGACAGTGCATGCATCCCTGATCATGCCCCACTGGCGTGGTGAAAAAAACCAGAGCTCCCCTGACCCTGTCCTGGTGCCGTAGTCACATAGGTACTCATTGATGGCCCTCTGCTGCGTGTGCAGCCGCTGCAGCATGGCCAACGTTGAGTTCCACCTGATGGGCATGTCACATATAAGGCGGTTCTTGGGCAGGTTCAACTCCTTTTGCAGCTCAGCCAACCGAGCACTGGCATTATATGATCTGCGGAAATGCACACAGACTTTCCTGGCCTGCCTCAGGACATCCTGTAAGCCCGGGTACCTGCCCAAGAACCGCTGCACCACCAGGTTAAGGACGTGAGCCAAACAGGGCACATGGGTCAGTTTCCCTGTCGGAGGGCGGAGAGGAAGTTGGTGCCATTGTAACAAAAGAACCATTCCTGGCTTAAGCTGGCGTGGCGTCAACCACCTCTCGGCCTGCCCCATGCAGAGCAGACAGAACCTCTGCCCCAGTGTGGCTCCTGTCCCCCAAATACACCAGCGCAAGCACGGCATGGCATCTTTTTGCCTGCGTACTTGGGTAGCCCCTTGAACGCCTACGGAGCACCGCTGAATCCGAGGACAAAGCACAGGAAGAGGCCATGGAGGAAGAAGAAGAGGAGGGGGTGGAGGAGAGAGGTGTGTCACAACCAGTAGTAGCATTTTGGAGGAGTGGCGGCGGAACAACCTCCAACACTACTGCACCTTGCCTGCATCCTTCCCAGCTGCCAAAAGAGTGACCCAATGGGCCGTGAAAGAAATGTAACGTCCCTGTCCATGCCTGCTGGACCATGAGTCAGCGGTAATTTGCACCTTACCGCTGACCGCCCTGTCCAGCGAGGCATGGACATTGCCTTCCACATGCCGGTAGAGAGCCGGAATCGCCTTCCGTGAGAAAAAGTGGCGTTTGGAAACCTGCCACTGAGGAACCGCACATTGCACAAACTTACGGAAGCGGGCCGAGTATACCAACTGAAAAGGCAGCAGTTGAACTGCTAGCAATTTAGCCAAGCTAGCATTTAACTGCTGGGCATGTGGATGGCTGGGAGTGAACTTCTTTTGACGGTCCAGCAGCTGGGGCAGGGAAATTTGCCTGCTAGAATCGGACGTCTGTGTACTGCTAGCAGAGTGACCGCAAGTACTTGGCTGTGACACACCTAATTCTAAACCTTCATTCCTCTCAGTGCAGGTTTCAGAGAGGACTGAAGGTATAGTGGGGTTGAAGATCCCAGCTGATGCGGAGCAAGGAGAGGTCCGCTTTGTTCTTTGGTGTGGGTTTTTAAGGTAGGCTTGCCAACGAGCTGCATGGCAGGTCAACATATGTCTGGTCAAGCATGTGGTGCCCAAGCGGCTGATGTTTTGGCCACGCGAGATACGCTTGAGACATATGTTGCAAACAGCAGCGGTGCGATCTGATGCACTTGACTCAAAAAAGGCCCACACCAAAGAACTTTTGGAATAACGGGCAGAGGCAGCGCCCTGCACAGGCGGAGCTCTGCGGTGTGATTCAGTCGGTGTGCTGCCCTTACGCTGGCCCCCCGAGGGCATCCTGCCTCATTGGAAATGTGCCTCCTCCTCATCCTCCTCCTCCTCCTCCTCTCTCCTATTAGGCACCCACGTGGAGTCAGTGACCTCATCATCCCCTCCCTCCTCATCACTGGAGCCAATCTGGCAGTATGCTGCAGCTGCTGGAACATGACTGCCAGATTGCTGTCCTTCTTGAGCATCCCCTCTCTCTGCTCTCACGCTACTGCCTTCCTCTAGCTGGGTATCATCATCAGACCCTTCGAAACGCTGGGCATCCTCGTGGAGCATGTACCCAACACTGTGCTCAAACAGTTCAGGGGACTCCTCAGGAGGACATGGTGGGTCTAGGGAAGGAGTGACTGATGATGACATTGATACGAGGGAAGAGGACGCTTTGGCAGCTGCTTTGCCAGTACCCTGAGCCTGGGTGAGAGAGGATGAGGAGGATGAGGGGGGCTTGGTCATCCACTCTACCAAGTTTTTGGCATGATGCGGCTCAACGCGTCCAGCTGCCGAAAAGAAGGACAAGCGTGTCCCATGGCCACGTGCTGATGACGATGCACCGCATCCACGACCAGCACTGTTGTCTCTAGACACAGAGCCTGCTTGCCCTCTTTTATTGGCTCCTGACTGTCTGCCTCTCCTTGTTGGCCTTCCAGACATTTTAATGGCCTGCATTGAGATGGGAATACACAACAATAAGGGCTAGCTTCAGGTTATAGTGTGCAGGAGGCACACTACGCCCACTCTAAGTGCTGCAGATGCCTGTTAGTGTAACACAAAAGAAAAAAAACACGAGCAATAAGGGGTAGCTTCAGGTGTATACTGTGCAGGAGGCACACTACGCCTGCTGTAAGTGCTGCAGATGCCTGCCTGTGTTACACAACAGGAAAACACAGCAATAAGGGATAGCTTCAGGTGTATATTGTGCAGGAGGCACACTACGCGCACTGTAAGTGCTGCAGATGCCTGTTAGTGTAACACAAAAGAAAAAAACCACGAGCAATAAGGGGTAGCTTCAGGTGTATACTGTGCAGGAGGCACACTACGCTCGCTGTAAGTGCTGAAGATGCCTGCCTGTGTTACACAACAGGAAAACACAGCAATAAGGGCTAGCTTCAGGTGTATATTGTGCAATAGGCACACTACGCCCGCTGAAAGTGCTGCAGATGCCTGCCTGTGTTACACAACAGGAAAACACAGCAATAAGGGCTAGCTTCAGGTGTATATTGTGCAGGAGGCACACTACGCCCACTCTAAGTGTTGCAGATGCCTGTTAGTGTAACACAAAAGAAAAAAAACACGAGCAATAAGGGGTAGCTTCAGGTGTATACTGTGCAGGAGGCACACTACGCCCGCTGTAAGTGCTGCAGATGCCTGCCTGTGTTACACAACAGGAAAACACAGCAATAAGGGCTATCTTCAGGTGTATATTGTGCAGGAGGCACACTATGCCCGCTGTAAGTGCTGCAGATGCCTGCCTGTGTTACACAACAGGAAAACACAGCAATAAGGGCTAGCTTCAGGTGTATATTGTGCAGGAGGCACACTACGCCCACTGTAAGTGCTGCAGAGGCCTGTTAGTGTAACACAAAAGAAAAAAACACGAGCAATAAGGGGTAGCTTCAGGTGTATACTGTGCAGGAGGCACACTACGCCCGCTGTAAGTGCTGCAGATGCCTGCCTGTGTTACACAACAGGAAAACACAGCAATAAGGGCTAGCTTCAGGTGTATACTGTGCAGGAGGCACACTATGCCCACTCTAAGTGCTGCAGATGCCTGTTAGTGTAACACAAAAGAAAAAACCACGAGCAATAAGGGCTAGCTTCAGGTGTATATTGTGCAGGAGGCACACTACGCCCGCTGTAAGTGCTGCAGATGCCTGCCTGTGTTACACAACAGGAAAACACAGCAATAAGGGCTAGCTTCAGGTGTATATTGTGCAGGAGGCACACTATGCCCACTGTAAGTGCTGCAGATGCCTGTTAGTGTAACACAAAATAAAAAAAAACGAGCAATAAGGGGTAGCTTCAGGTGTATACTGTGCAGGAGGCACACTACGCCCGCTGTAAGTGCTGCAGATGCCTGCCTGTGTTACACAACAGGAAAACACAGCAATAAGGGCTAGCTTCAGGTGTATATTGTGCAGGAGACACACTACACCCGCTGTAAGTGCTGCAGATGCCTGCCTGTGTTACACAACAGGAAAACACAGCAATAAGGGCTAGCTTCAGGTGTATATTGTGCAGGAGGCACACTACGCCCACTGTAAGTGCTGCAGATGCCTGTTAGTGTAACACAAAATAAAAAAAACACGAGCAATAAGGGGTAGCTTCAGGTGTATACTGTGCAGGAGGCACACTATGCCCGCTGTAAGTGCTGCAGATGCCTGCCTGTGTTACACAACAGGAAAACACAGCAATAAGGCCTAGCTTCAGGTGTATATTGTGCAGGAGGCACACTACGCCCACTCTAAGTGCTGCAGAGGCCTGTTAGTGTAACACAAAAGAAAAAAAACACGAGCAATAAGGGGTAGCTTCAGGTGTATACTGTGCAGGAGGCACACTACGCCTGCTGTAAGTGCTGCAGATGCCTTCCTGTGTTACACAACAGGAAAACACAGCAATAAGGGCTAGCTTCAGGTGTATATTGTGCAGGAGGCACACTACGCCCGCTGTAACTGCTGCAGATGCCTGCCTGTGTTACACAACAGGAAAACACAGCAATAAGGGCTAGCTTCAGGTGTATACTGTGCAGGAGGCTTAGCAAAAATGACACTGACACTGTCCCCTGCCTATCCTTCTCTGTCCCTGCACACCAACACACTGTAAATGCACAAGGTTTAGCAAAGAATATCACTGACACTGTCCCTGCCTATCCTTCTCTCTCCCTGCACACAAGGTTTAGCAAAGAATATTAGACATGTGCACACTGAAATATTTCGTTTCGGAATTTCGTTTTCGTCCGAAAAATAAATTTATTTAGTTACTCCCGAAATTCGTTTTTATTTATTTCGTTTTTCGTTAGAAATTTCATTCGACCGAAAATCTGAATTAATTAAGGTTGAATCTGTCATTGAAGGCTTATGGTGTCTGTCGAATGTTCAAAGAAGATTCGACGGAGCAGTGAAACTGTACGACGCTGCAATCATACATTTCCGGTCGAATGTTCCGCCCACAAGCTATAGAAGAATTCTAATGTTGTATGACTAGTAATAATTATATTTATTCATTACTATTACTAGTCAACCAACATTAGAATTCTTCTATAGCCTATGGGCGGATGCATTTGACCGGAAATGTACGATTGCAGCGTCGTACAGTTTTGCTGCACCGTCGAATCTTCTAACTTTCGATGCTTTGTCGAATCTTCGTCATTCTAGCTATTTTACTGCTCCTCCTCTTTGGTTACAATCAGCCAATAACATTCATCATCAACTTTATTTTTATTTTACTTCCCCCACCCAATTCCAGCAGTGATCTTTTCTCTCTATGTCGAATCTTTTCTCTCTATAATAACAAATCTTTTCTTTCCTATGTCGAATCTTTTCTCTCCTATGTCGAAACTTTTCTCTCCTATGTCGAATCTTTTCTCTCTATAATGTCGAATCTTTTCTCTCCTATGTCGAATCTTTTCTCTCCTATGTCGATTCTTTTCTCTCCTATGTCAAATCTTTTCTCTCCTATGTCGAATCTTTTCTCTCCTATGTCGAATCTTTTCTCTCCTATGTCGAATCTTTCTTTCCTATGTTGAATCTTTTCTCTCTATAATGTCAAATCTTTTCTCTCCTATGTAGAATAATCTTGGACTAATAGAGTTAAGGTTAGGCACATTCGACCACAGGTTCGATAGACACAGATTGTTATTTTCAGCGTCACGTCGAATCTCCTATCTATATCGAACTGTTGTAGCAACGAAAACGAAAATAAAGCATTTGTTTATGTCGGATCTTTCGGTTTTCGGATTCTGTGCTTTCGTTTTCGTTTGTTAAAACGATAACGAAAATAGCTGAAATTCGGACGAAAATGCATTCGGACGAAAACGAATGCACATGTCTAAAGAATATCACTGACACTGTCCCTGCCTATCCTTCTCTCTCCCTGCACACAAGGTTTAGCAAAGAATATCACTGACACTGTCCCTGCCTATACTTCTCTCTCCCTGCACACAAGGTTTAGCAAATAATATCACTGACACTGTCCCTGCCAATCCTTCTCTCTCCCTGCGCACAAGGTTAATGAACAAATAGCAAAGACACAGTCTCTGCCTATCCTTCTCTCTCCCTGCACGCCGGAACACACTACACAAGGCCGCTGCGCTGGCGGCCTTTTATAGTGTGGGGCGTGTACTAAACCCCCCTGAGTGAGTGAGTGAGTGAGTGAGTAACTTGTATAGCGCTGCAATTGCGAACTAAATCGCCTCAAGGCGCTTTGCATCCAGTGTCGTTGAGATCGTTAGAAGAGATGGGTCTTTAGTATTTTCCGGAAGGCCCGATGGTTTTCTTCCATGCGGATATTCGTGGGTAGCGCATTCCATAGCCTTGGTCCTTGGACAGCAAACCTTCGTTCTCCCTTGGCTTTGTAGCGGGTCTTGGGGATGTGGAGGAGGTTTTGGTTAGTTGATCGAAGGTCACGAGTAGTGGTGTAGTGTTTTATTTTCTCGCATAAGTATTCAGGAGCGTTTCCTTGTGCGCATTTGTGGGTGAGGCAGAGGGTCTTGAATGTGATCCGATTCTTTACGGCTAGCCAATGGAGGCTTTTCAGGGATGGTGCGATTGATTCCCAGGGTTTTTTCCCTGTTACTAGTCTGGCCGCTGTGTTTTGGATGACTTGTAGACGTGCAACTTGGTATTTGGGTAGTCCTAGGTAAAGTGAGTTAGCGTAGTCAAGCCGTGAATTGATAATGGTTCCGACTACTACTGCTCTGTCTTTTTCCGGGATGAACGGGATGAGTCTTCGTAGCAGGCAGAGACGGTGGTGGGATCCACTGACTACTGATCCTATTTGTGCGTCCATAGTCATGTCTGAGTCAAAGATAACTCCCAGGCTTTTAACTTTGGTGCTTGGGGTTATGTTTTGTCCCAGGATGGTGGGTGGCGTCCATGTGGTCCTGGCGTTTTTCTTTCGGTTAGCGTGGAAAATAAGCAGTTCTGTTTTGGATCCATTAAGCTTGAGGGAGCTTTCTGTCATCCAATTGTTGATCAATGTAAGGCATTTTTCCAGTCCGTAATATTGATCTTTTTTGTTGTTGATGCGAAAGTATAGTTGAGTGTCATCTGCATAGGAGTGATAACGCATGTCCTGTTCACTGATGATTTTGAGGAGTGGCCGAAGGTAGATGTTGAAGAGTACCGGTGACAGGGGTGATCCTTGAGGTACTCCGCATGTATTTGTGCGTGGTGCCGAGGTAAAGGCTCCCAGTTTCACTGTCTGGGATCGGTTTTCTAAGAAGGATGCGAACCATGGTAGGTCCGTGTCTGCGACTCCTGCTACTTCGGTGAGACGCGTAAGTAGGATTTTGTGATCTACTGTGTCAAAGGCTGCACTGAGGTCCAGCAGCACCAGGAGACATGATTCTCCGTCATCTGCTGCTTCTAGTACGTCGTCCCATATTTTGAGAAGTGCCGTTTCCGTCCCATGGCCTGGGCGGAACCCCGATTGAAGTGGGTCCAGGAGATTGTGGGTATCCAAATGAAGTTGTAGCTGTTGTGTTACAACTTTCTCGATAATCTTGGAGATGGTGTTCAGGCTTGTTACCGGTCTTCTAAAATTTGGGTCATTCGGGTCAAGGTTAGGTTTCTTTAGGAGGGGTTTGATTATTCCTTGTTTAAGGGAAGTCGGCACAATACCTTCTTTGAAAGATTGGTTGATGAAGTGTGTTATTTGGGGTGCCAAGATGTCGGTACATTCTTTCAGCAGTTTTGCCGGAATGATGTCGTTCGGTGAAGTGCTATCTCGGAGGCTTCTGATGATGTTTTTAGTAGTGTCGATTGTAATTGGGACCAGAGTAAATTTCTTTGATTGCAGAATATTTATCTGGTTCTTTTCTTCCTTTGGCTGTGTGGGGTTGTTTGATTTTTCCTGCTGAATTATTTTCCTAATGTTATCAATTTTGTCGATAAAAAAATTGGATAGTTCATTGCAGAATTCCTGAGTTTCGTTTGCTGAAGACTCCAAACAGGTGGGATTCATGGTCTGAGCTACTAGTTTGAAGAGTTCGCGGGGGCGGTTTAGGGCTTTTGCGATGGTGTTTGCGAAATGGTCTCTTTTTGCTTTGAAGATTGCTTTATGATATTTCCTAGTGAGTGCTTTGTAGATTGTGTAGTTCTCCTTTGTTGCATTTCTTCTCCAGGCTCCTTCTGCTCTTCTGCGTTCTTGTTTCAGTAAAGTAAGAGCGTCATTGAACCAGCCTGCATTGTTTTTGCGGATGAGTGCTCTGCGTCTTGGAGCAACCATATCTGCTGTCTGTAGCAAAGCATTGTTCAGGAAGTTGAGTGTTTCTTCTGTTGAGTGGTTTTGGTTTAGCATTTCCATATTGTTCAATAGCGTGGTTTTGAAAAGCTCAGAGTATAGTTTCTTCTGTGATCTTGTCCAGTGTGTTGTTGCTGATTGTATTGATTTTTGGAGGGCCGTGTTGGTCGTTATAGTAAACTTGATGGCATGATGGTCTGTCCATGGTAGAGGCTGGTTGTCCAGTGTGTTGATGTCCATATCTTGTTTGAAGATTAGGTCAAGAGTGTGACCTGATACATGAGTAGGAGTATTTATCAATTGTTGCAAGCCTAGTTTTTCTAGTTGGTCGATGCAGGCAGTGGCGATACGGTCTTCGGGGGAGTTGGCCCAAAGGTTGAAGTCTCCAAGTAGCAGCAGATTTTTGGTTTTCATGGTGTATGTCGAGAAAAGCATCCTGCCTGTGGCCAATTATGTCTCTCCTCGCTGCCGGCGCTGTGATTGGCCAAGCATGCAGGGTCACAGTGCATGCTTGGCCAATCACAGCGCCGGGATTGCACTGCAATGACGCAGTGTATTGTGGGCCGTTCGCGTCACTCGAATTTGGCGCGAACGGCCCAAATCGTTCAATCTTCGTTGAACGATTGAACACCGAGCTCATCCCTACTCCTTAAGACTATATGACCTATAAGAGTATATAACTTAGTAAAGACCATACAGGTAGGTTATCAAAAAGGTTTAATAGGAGATGTTTACAGATGGTTGGCGAGTGTTAAGACTATACTAAATGTGTAAATATCATATGAGACTTGGTTGTAATCTTGGTGGTAATCTGTAAGATCTGTAACTAATCGTATAGATTGGGGGGGAGGACTTGCAGGAGTGTTTGAAAAGTCTTCCAAAGATCTCCTTCTGTACATCATTAGGCATACCTTACACTGCACAGCTTGGTCACATTTTCTAATACAGCTTTTTCTAGCTGCCCTAAGTTTTATTTGTCATGACTAAATGGGCTGCCTAGTCCAGTTTATCCCTATGTACTGTATGTGTATTGACTGTGTTGCATCATCTGTTATTACCCACAGCTTTACTTACTTTGGATGTCTCATAACTACCCTTCTGTCTCCCAATGGATGAAGTTGTTAAATGACATGCTGGTTTTCACACACCTAGGTTGTCCAACCTAATATGACAAGATCTGGAACTCCTGGCTGCACAAATTTACTAACATTGTGCACTATTTTTTTATTTACATGGGTGCTGTATCTGCACTAACCTCACATGTTCTCCTCCCCTCATCCATACAGATAATATAAACAACTGGCAGAAAATGTTAGTTATTGGGATGTTTCTTTTGCTGTTTATGTTTATTGAGGATATGTTTTTCTGAAGAATTCAGGTGTATGTTACAACGTGTTTGTGCTTTCTTGTAAAGGACAAGTTGTTATCCTACAGTAATTATATAACATGTTGTAATCACATATTTGCAATATTGCATATTACTTTGAAATGAACACGTCTCAATGAAATGTTATTTGGAAAAAAGCTTTCGTTGCAAACAAGATCCAAGAATCAGGGCTCTTTGATGCATCCTGAGGCTGTACAAAAGAAATTAAGTTGTGTTAAAATGAACAGATTTTAACTTGAGTAATTATCCAGCAGCCTGCCTTCTATATTTGACTGGCATACCTAAAAGTAGAGATTAATACTCTCTGGTAATTAATTTAATCAATTTATTTTAGTGCAAACAAACACAATATATTACCCAAATAAAATAAAATATATAAAAGATGATGTTGCGTCAAGAAAATAGATACCAAACATCAAGATTTTGAATTGCGCCCACCTCTGAAATGGTTACACACTATAATACCTAAAATTGACCGTAGGCGACGTTTTAAAAGTCTTTACAGGTTTCCGGTTTAGAGTTAAATGTGAGCTCTGGCACTAGAATTATTGCTCTCACTCTGAAGTTAACCTTCATTTAACCTTTACCCACCTGGTCTATGCCAAAGAGTTGAGATAAGTAGTAATCAACAAGATTACCGTATATACTCGAGTATAAGCCGACCCAAATATAAGCCGAGGCACCTAATTTTACCACAAAAACTGGCAAAACTTATTGACTCGAGTATAAGCCTAGGGTGTGCCTCACTTTGCCTCACTGTGTCCATGCTTCACTGTGTCCATGACTAGACTGACGTTTAACATGGGAGTCAATAGAAGGGGTGCCCGGCTCTGAAAAATCGGTGCTCCCCGGCCGTAGGTCCCCCGGACAAGAAACTTTGCAAACTTGTAGAGGAAGAGTGGGGCTACATGTGTGCCAAGTTTGGGGTCCAGAGGACCTACGACCGGCCGGTACCGGGTCCCCAAATTCACCAGAGAAATGATCGTTTAATATGGGAGTCTATGGAAGGGGTGCCCGGTTTTGAAAAATCGGTGCTCCTCGGCTGTAGGTCCCCTGGACAAGAAACTTTGCACACGTGTAGAGGAAAAGTGGAGCTACATATGTGCCAAGATTGGGGTCCAGGGGACCTACGGACGGCCGGTACCGGCTCCCCAAAGTCCGGGAGATCAGGCGCAAAAAGGTGACTCGAGTATAAGCCGAGGGGGCATTTTCAGCACAAAAAATTGTGCTTAAAAACTCGGCTTATACTCGAGTATATACGGATACATTTAAAGCTCTGAAAAAAAAGAACATTATTACACAATAAAAAAAATCTGTGAAAAGTGCTTCTAATATCATAGGAATGCGTGCCATGACTTTCAATTCAACTGCAAATTCTAAGCAAGCCCACAATAAACATGTGTAATTTGTTGTTCAAATAACTCAATCCAGTATTTAACTACATGACCACTTTATCCAACTGGGCCTTTTCCTTATTTTCTCAACATCATGGAGTCTGTCAGGGATTACATGAAGAGACAGAAGGATTTGAAGCAGCCTACATCCACAGAAGATCTGTGGTTAGTTCTCCAAGATGTTTGGAACAAGCTACCTGCTGAGTTCCTTCAAAAACTGTGTGCAAGTGTACCTAGAGGATTGATGCTGTTTTGAAGGCACATGGTGGTCACACCAAATATTGATTTGATTTGGATTTTTCTTTGTTCATTTACTTTTCATACTCTTTAGGGAGATATCAGAGGTCTATTAGACCCCTGATTCCTACTCCGCCCTCCAAGACAGCTGATCTAACAGATAGCTGTTTGATCAGCTGCTTCCCTGGCTGTACCAGACCGGGAACCACACAGCACTGAAATCGGAAATGATTAAATTCTTGTTGATTCCGGTTTCGTTCTTTAGAAGATCAGGAATGGATGTTCCTCCATTTCCTTTGTAAGCAGCCAACCTGACCACTAACAGCAGTCCTGTCATATAGTCCACCAATGATGTAGGTCACATATATGATATATTGTTGATCTTGATTTCTTCTCACATGTACTTTAGACTATAATAGTTTATCCTTCACACTGAAACAGCTAATAAATACTCATATTAACTGACATAATGTACATTTTATCTCAACCTTCATTAGGGTGATCCATATTATTACACAATGTAACATTAACAAAAAATGCATACTTGAATCATCACAATAATATTGTTCATTTGACTTTAGCTTCTGTCAGAAAATGATGATGATGATGACCATGGCAATGATGATAAATTGTTATTTTAAATCAAACTTTCTAAAAAATATGTAAATCATATTTTGGGGAAAAGAAGCCAGTCTGCATGTGAGGCACCAAAATACAACAGGTTACCCAATACTCAAATAAAAGAACAACATTCTCCAGAACTTTAAGACACAAGCAGGCCTAGAGAAATATGAAAGTAGTGGATTATCACCTTTGCCTAATAGGCCAATCTTTAATAGTACTAGTGATTTAAATATTTTTTAGTAATTTTCCAATTTTTATTGAAGGTTTCAAAGAGAGATTACATCATACAGGGTTTTATACAAAGATTAAAACAAGCTGTCAGGTCACAAAGTTTCTGCACAAGCTACAATAGAAAATAAATTCTAAGCAGAATTTATTGGTTTTGGTAATTTGTAGTAATACTATGGTGAAAACAAGTAGGTCAAGATGGGTCAGTAAATTCAAAAGAGGTGCCTGTTTTATTTTAACTACTTTCATAGTCGAAATAATTATTTCATGTCCTTGTTTGTTAAGGCACTATACTGTAATTTGTTTTATTTGACCAGAGCAGGATGTAATTCCTGCAAAGATAAGACAAATTAAATGTAGTTACATGTAAATGTATCCATTCTTGTCACCTGAACCTTTCCATTGGCAGTGAGGTAGTCCATCATAGTGACTGGCTAATAAGAATGTATTAAGGGGAAGGGACAGAAGGGACCTGACAAGTCTCTAGTTTTTTTTAGGAAATATACAGACATGTTTATTTTTTGATGCCTTTAAAAAAAAGTCAAACCTTTATGCAATTTAAGGATTATTTTTTCTTTGGAAAGTAAAATATGATTTTGTATTTCCTTTTTGCCCAGTCCCATTTTCTAGTGATTGTGAATGTTTATTGCTGTGATGCATCTGAGTATAAAATGCAAGCATGAACTCCACACTTCATCAGCTGATTTAAGTGAAAATATAGGCATGATTTTGGAGTCTGTATGTGAACATGTTTAAATGTTATTCCCTATTTGATTCTAACCTTTCCACAATGTAACAATAAAGGGGTCCTCCCTTTTATACCTTCTCAGATGTGGTGCTGGGCTTCTAAATTTCACTTGCAGTACCACCTGATGAAATTTAGTAGGGCTACTGCAATAAATTGTGCCATTTCTGACCATATTACACGAAACTGGTGCAAATAATTGACGTAGACACACCTTGTCTATTTAAAAGGGGTTAAATGACAACATAGTTCTTTCTTCTGAAATGTATAATTTTAAGAAGCAGGTGGGGGTTTCCACTTAGCCTGAAAATTAACCTTTACCCACCTGGTCTATGCCAAAGAGTTGAGATAAGTAGTAATCGACAAGATTACATTTAAAGCTCTGAAAAAAAAGAACATTATTACACAATAAAAAAAATCTGTGAAAAGTGCTTCTAATATCATAGGAATGCGTGCCATGACTATCAATTCAACTGCAAATTCTAAGCAAGCCCACAATAAATATGTGTAATTTATTGTTCAAATAACTCAATCCAGTATTTAACTACATGACCACTTTATCCAACTGGGCCTTTTCCTTATATTCTCAACATCATGGAGTCTGTCTGGGATTACATGAAGAGACAGAAGGATTTGAAGCAGCCTACATCCACAGAAGATCTGTGGTTAGTTCTCCAAGATGTTTGGAACAAGCTACCTGCTGAGTTCCTTCAAAAACTGTGTGCAAGTGTACCTAGAGGATTGATGCTGTTTTGAAGGCACATGGTGGTCACATCAAATATTGATTTGATTTGGATTTTTCTTTGTTCATTTACTTTTCATTTTGTTAATTGATAAAAATAAACCATTAACACTGTTTCTAAAGGCATTCTAAGGCAAGCCATACACGATTCGAACAGTTAATGGGACAAGCCTGCCGGATTCACTTCTGATTATCACAGATAAAGCCACTAGCGATAATCACTATCTTCTCTCGGATTCCCCCGCCCACCTCCATCCGGGAGAAGACAATGGCTGATTCCCCTGTCAGCACTGCCTATGTTGATGGGGGAATTGTGCAAATTTCTTTACTACAACCCGTGGTTGCAGGGAAGAAATAATTTGCACCGTGTATGCCCGGCCTTAATTTAGAGCTTTTTTCACACCTGCCTAAAACTTTTGTATCAATACAGTATATATATATTGTGAGGGGGTTAACTCGGTAGCGGGTGTGTGTGACCCCCTGGTTGGGCTCCCCACACAAAAACAGGGCCAGCAGACGGAGGTTGTGGTTTTCAAAATCAAAAGGTGCGGTTTATTTCTCTATGTACAGTGACAAAAACACAGCAAAGCCAAAAAGAAACATAAACAAAATAAATCCTGGTCAGTTTGACCTCTGACTAAACATGCAGGTTTCCTAAACTAACAACTGGGATCAGCCTGGTGCTGTCCTAGTCCCTAAGTCCCTGGTTTAGTAAAAGTCCAAACAAATAGCCACACAGGCTTTGCCTCACCGCACAGGGGTTCACTCTCCCTAGACAGTCCACACAGGTCTGGTTCCAGGCATGAGCTAACACCTAATGAATCTGGGAGTTCTTATAGAGGCCTAAATGAGCTGACAAGCTTCAGCTGGTCTCATCAACTCCCTGCCTCACGACGCCCAGCACTCTCCCTAGAGGTATGAGTCATTCATGAGCCCACTAGCCTCAGCTGGGCTTCATCAACTCCCTAGTTGTATAAGTCGGCATAAAGCCTGAATCTGGGAGAAATATATCTACCCCCCTGGATGCAACCAGGTGACTTTACCTTCCTGCTGTCACAATATATATATATATATATATATATATATATATATATATATATATATATATATATATATATATACAGTATACACACAGTATATATATATATATATATATATATATATATATATATATATATATATACTATATTACCAAAAGTATTGAGATGCCTGCCTTTACATGCACATGCATTCCAGTCTTCGTATGTAGGGTTCAATATTGAGTTGTCCCCCCCTTTGCAGCTATAACAGCTTCAACTCTTCTGCAAAGGCTGTCTACAAGCTTTAGGAGTGTGTCTACACTTTTGGGGTGAATTAGAGTGGAGACTGCGAGCCAGGTCTTCTTGTCCAACATTAGTGCCTGACCTCACAAATGCACTTCTGGAAGAATGGTCAAACATTTCCATAGACACATTTCTAAAGCCTGTGGACAGCCTTCCCAGAAGAGCTGTTATAGCTGCAAAGGGTGTGCAGGGCCGGACTGGGAATAAAATCCAGCCCTGGAAAAAAATTCATACCAGCCCCATAGCATTATTACACCAGCGCAACAGCATAACGCCATTATTTTCTTGTTCATGAAAGGGAAAACAATACATTTAAAGCACATTTGAAGAGTGTATTATATATAGATAAGACAGATATGAAATCACATAGGGCTTTATATATATATAAAAGCAAATTCCAGTTAAAAGTGTTAAAAGTGGTCAATCATCAAGCGGGACCCCAGGAACTCAGAACGTGGGGAGGGACCACCGTCCGCAGAAAGAATACACTAAGGTAAGGGGGGGGTTACTGATTTAAGGGGGAAACCATTATATCAGTGCCCCCTTACATTATTGTATTCGCTCCCCCCTTACATCAGTGACCCCCCTCTTCAGACTGGCCTAGCGGAGCTATCACTGACTTCCTCTCAGGTGCACCTTGCAGGGCTCAGTCAGTCGGCTCCAGCTTGGTGGCTCTGGTTTTATCCTATAGTCTTCTCTCCACAGTCCACACACGTCTGACTTCTCCCATGACCCCCATCCGGCGGTGCTCCCACTCTTGACTCCTCTCCAGACTCCCTCAGAGACTGCAGACATGATACAGGAGATGGTCAGAGACTGCAGACATGATACAAGAGCTCAATGAAGCCTCACCAATGCCCATCAAATGCAGCCTCATCAGTGCCAATCAAATGCAGCCTCACTGTGCCCATCAATGCAGCATCACTGTGCCCATCAAATGCAGCTTTACTTTGCCTGTGAATGCAGTCTCACTGTGCCCGTGAATGCAGTCCCACTGCAGTCTCACTGTGCCCATGAATGCAGCCTCACTGCCCTCACAAATACAGCCTCACTGTGCCCATCATTGCAGCCCCTCCTGTGCCCCATGTCCCAGTCTGCAGTCCCTGTCTGTGGGAAGGTGTGTTGTTGATGCTCGGTACAGTACCTTCCATGCCAGCAGGATATCCATGATGGCCAGCAGCAGGCAGGGTCTGTTCTCATTTTGGATGGGGACAGTGCTCCTTCCAGATGATCTGTTTGCTGTGAGATGGAGTGGTCCCTGGCCACCTGCACCTTCAGCCGTCCTCATTCTCCGGCCCCAGTCAGCCTGTCCCCTGGTCCTGGGGAAGTGAGAGCACTGGGTGGGAGCTGGAGAGAAGGGGGAGCGGAGAGCACTGGCGGGGTTGGCGAGCACATGGGTAGGGGCAAAGAGCAGGGGGGAGTGGAGATCACAAGGGTGGGGAGCGGAGAGCATTGGGGGGGGACTTGTGAGCATGGGGGAGCCAAAAAGAACAGGGGTGGAGAGCACGGGAGGCTGAGAGCACTGGGGGGGCTGGAGAGCACTGAGGGGGCAAAGAGTACTGGGGGATCTTGAGAGCACTGGGGGGGGCAGAAAAAACAGGGGTGGAGAGCACGGGGGCTAGAGAGCACTATGGGGGGTACAAAGAGCAGGGGGGAGTGGAGAGCACTGGGGGGTGGAGAGCAATGCGGGGAGCTTGAGAGCACCAGTGGGGGCCAGAAAGAACAGGGGTGGAAAGCACGGGGGCCTGGAGAGCACTATGGGGGGCGGAGAGCACTGGGGGGTTGGGGAGCAAATGGGTGGTGGCAAAATGCAGGGGGAGCGGACAGCACTGGCGGGGTTGGAGCACACAAGGGTGGGGGCAAAATGCAGGGGGAGTGGAGAGTAGAGGGGTGGGGAGCGGAGAGTGCTGGGGGGGAGCTTGAGAGCACGGGGGAGCCAAAAAAGAACAGGGATAAAGAGCATGGGGGGGCAGAGAGCACTGGGGGAGGCTGGTGAGCGATGGGTGGAGCTTGAGAGCACTGGGGGGCCAGAAAGAACAGGGGTGGGGAGCACAGGGGCTGGAGAGCACTGTGGGGGACGGAGAGCACTGGGGTGGGGGCTGGAGAGTGATGGGAAGAGCTGGAGAGCACTGAAGGGGAGAAAGAACAGGGGTGGAGAGCACTGGGGGAGTGGAGAGCACTAGGATGGTGGTTAGAGAAGGATGGGGAGAGCTGGAGAGCAGGGGGTGCAGAAAGAACAGGGGTGGAGAGAACTGTGGGGGGGGGCTGGAGAGTGTGGTGGTGGGGGAGGAGAGCACTGGGGGGGGAGCCAGGGAGCACAAGGAGAAGCACTGGGAGGGGCCAGCAAAAGAAGTATAGGATAGGAGGATCGGCAGGGGGGCCGCATATAGAGGAAATTAGCTTTCTATATTCCTCCATGCAGTCGCTGAATGCTTGATTCTCCTCCTCTCCCTCCTGCAAGCATTCAGCGGCTGCATGGAGGAATATAGAAAGCTAATTTCCTCTATATGCGGCCCCCCTGCCGATTCTCCTATACAGGCACACAGGGCAGGCTGTACAGGCAGGCATCTCCTTATGTGTCTCACGAAGCTGGCTGGGTCCGTGTTCAGCGGTGGCGCTGTAACACGGTCCCGCCCCCCTAGACCGGCTCCTGTGATAGGCGGAATACTAATTCTATCTACTATCACAGGAGCCAGTCTAGGGGGGCGAGACCATGTTACAGCGCCACCGCCGAACACAGACGCAGCCAGCTCCGTGAGACACAGGAGCAGTATAGAAGGGACTCAGGGAGCACTGCAGCCGCAACTCAAAGCGGCCCAGCGTGGGCGGCCTACCGGGAAATCTCCTGATATCCAGGTAGGCCAGTCCGGCCCTGAGGGTGGGCCAATTCAATATTGAACCCTACGATTAAGACTGGGATGCCATTAAAGTTCATATGCGTGCCAATACTTTTGGTAATATAGTATATATTGTTGTGCTTATGAGGATAATATTCCTGCACAGTATTTATGATTGAGTAATTTTTAAACGATAATATTTTTAAGATACATGATCGATCAAATATGACCACAGTCTAAAAATATGAATTTATTCACCAGACATGTAATCATACAAAATAGTTTAATATATCTTGGTTGACAAAAACAAACGTTACATGAAATTAAAATACAGATTGTGTTACATAATATTTAGAGTCTCAATTGAAACACCCGCTAATGGGAGTGTTGTACCTTTGAAATGACACAGCAATGATATACTTCACCGACATATAACCCTTAAAAATAGTTATATATAGATTGGTTGACAAAACAAATGTTATGTAAAATTAAAATAATAGTTGTGCTACATAAAAGCTTGAATATCAATTGAAACACCTGCTAAATGGGAGTGTAGTACCTTTGAAAGGACACAGCATTGATAAGCTTCCCTGTAAAATCAATAACCTTGTAAAATGACAATAAGACAGAATGTATGTCTGTATTTCACAAATGTAACCGTTACTATACTGCAGGTAAGTAAGTGGTTGACAATGTGAAATAAAATTACAGTAGGTGCCTCCGATTTTGTATATCCTGCGCGATGGGATCGCGCAGGATATCGCCGCTGGAGGCTGTGCTTCTCGCGCTCGCTGCCCCCACGAGATGCCGCGCATCCATAGGAATCCATTGGGGGCGGCGAGCAGGAGGAGCGACATAGATCTGTGCTGGCTCCCACGACGGGTATCGCTGGTGGTCAATCTCGCCGCTAGCAGAGGCGAGATTCACACAAAATCGGCGGCACCTACTGTAGACGTTTGTAATGTCAATAAAATGGAAACTATGCAAATGAGAAATACAGAAAATTGAATCTTTTAGAGAAAAATCTACAAGGCGGTTATTGATTTGAGAGAATAATTATCAATTGTATAATACTCAATAAATCAATATTTAAGAGAACACAAATGAATATAAGGTAAAAATTAACACGACATAATTACCTGTTCCAAACAGTCTGAATTGCTGGTTACCAGAGTTTTCAGAATGACTGACGTGGCTTTCAAGATGGCTACTCTTAAAGAGGAATTACTTCTTGCGACCTCCGAGTTCCAAAGCATAAGGTGTCCAGGAATCTTCATGAATGTAGAAGTGTGAATTGATGAATGGAGTGTGTGTGTGTCTGCATGTGTGATTCAGTGTCTTTGAGTGTCTGTTTGCGTGTCCCTTCTCTATGGCACCTCACAGACTATATATACCATGTGGGACAATAAGCTCATAAACATTATAATAAGCTCAGCCCAAAAGGGCTCAGCCCAAAAGGTATGGCTTCTTTTCCATTTTCCAAAAAATCTAATAATTAACCCTTGTGAATTCAGGTAATATCACCTTCAACCACTAGGCATGTCTGAGGGCAGAAAAACGTGTTCTGAACTATCTGTTAAAGAATATGTTCTATTTTCATAATGTGTATCTGTTTGTGTATTGGTGCTGCTGATGAATATATATATATATTATTCTGGAACTCTGGTAACCGGTACAATATACAATACACTCAGTATAATTTTGATTAATCAATATCAAATAAAATGATTATATGTATGGATAAATGTATAATTCTTGTATATCCTATGAATACTTTTTTATCTAGGAAAAACACATGCTATATGCATATTTTTATACAGTTATAGTCACAATTCATATGTCTTTCATAACACTGACTGGTATCTTAAAACAATTCTTACTTCTAATTTGTTCTACATCAAAATATTATATTTTTACATTACAACAGAATTATCATTGGGTCAGTAGACACTAAAATCATAATTGTATCTATGACCTGAAATCTAATACGGTATATAATTTGTTTACAATCTTTATTTATACATTTTTAATTTTACTCAAAACAATACAGATATTACAATATCTAACATAACCCATTACCCACACGTTACGGATTATAATATATGTATAAATCTGGTCTCATCTGATTACATAAATATAAATTAGAAAATTCCTCTTGTATTTCTCACTAGGGATGAACTTCGTGTTCGCGTCGAACCCATGTTCGACTCGAACATCGTCTGTTCGACCGTTCGCCGAATAGCAAACATTATGGGCCATTCGCGGCAAATTCGAGTGGCGCGTCACGCTCCCATAATTCACTACGGCATCGCAGTGCATTGCTGGCTGATGATTGGCCAAGCATGCACTATGACCCCCATGCTTTGGCCAATCACAGCGTGGTAAGAATGGAGAGCCGTAATTGGCCAAAGCCAGGGTGGCTTTGGCCAATCATGGCTCAGGGGAGTAGGTACACGCCCCACACTATATAAGGCCACCGGCTTGGCCGCCTTGTGTAGTGTGTTGGCATTGGTTAAAGAGAGAGCTTACAGAGAGAGAGAGAGACAGTGTCATTTATATTGAGTTAGATAGAGCAGGCAGGCGAGTCAGTTAGCTGCAGTTACAGTGTGTAGAGAATATATATGTATCCTAGGTGTTGTATATATATTTATACACTGTATTCAGTTTAGCTAGATCCGTTCCTGTTATTCTCTATACTGTGACAGGCAGGCAGGTGATTGTGCTAGCTGCAGTCAGTGTTTCACTTAGTGTACTGTGTGTTTGCATAGCGTTCACCTAAAGCTTACCTGAATACAGTTAGTGGTGTTCTCATAATAAAATCACAGGCAGGGAGCTGCATTCATTTCATGTAGTGTACTTCTGTCCTTTACACAGTGTTCACTTAAAGGAACCTGAATACAATTTGTGGTGTTCTCATAATAAAACCACAGGCAGAGAGCTGCAAGTATTTTCAGTTAGTGTACTGTGTCCTCTGCACAGTGTTCACCTAAAACTAAGACAATTGCTGCTTTTCTCATACTAATACCAGAGCAGGCAGTTGATTCAGATAGCTGCATTATCAGTACAGATATATATATATTGTGGGAGATTAGCTCGTGGGGATCACCTTTTTCACAGAATGAAGGTCAGCGTACAGGCAGTTTCTTTAAAACCTGGCGTATTGCCAGCTTTATTTACAAGTGGTTTGCAATAGTCATATAAAAATAAACAAAACAGCAAAACAAATCCTTGCCGTCCGGCGCTAAACTATACAGTAACCGCTCTCTATACGGTGAGGGGCTGGACCCATCACCCACAAAACACAAGGTAAAGTAAAGCAAACCTTTTCTTTCAGCCCAAAATAACCAGCGCTCCTCTTACTCAGATTCCCTTCTGAGTCTCAGGCCAGAGCATTGCTGTGCTCTCTTCCTGGATCTTTAAAGCCCAGCTGCCTATGGATTCCAGTGAACCTGAATATCCAGACCAGAACCCAGCCAACTACAGAGGCTGGAAAAACCTGGGCCGGACTCTGGTTCAGTCCCTTACAATGGACCGAATGCAAGGTGAAACATAGCGACTGTCATATATCTCACCTTGCATACCATCACATATCCTCCCCCTCTGCTCAAGCCCCTGCGGCTGAGCACTTGACCCAGCCATACAGTGCACGCGGGAGAGGGCATCAGCATTATCCTGGAGTTTGCCCGGCCTGTGCTCAACCGTGAATTTAAAGGGCTGTAAAGCCAGGAACCACCTTGTCACACGGGCATTTTTCTCCCTGTTGTCACACATCCACTTCAGGGGAGCATGGTCAGTGACCAGCCTGAACGACCTCCCGAGTAGATAATACCTCAGGGAGTCTAAGGCCCATTTAATGGCGAGACACTCCTTTTTAACAATGGCATAGTTCCTTTCGTGCTTGTTCAGCTTCCGGCTTAGGTATACAACCCGGTGTTCCTCACCATTTCTGACCTCTGACAGTACAGCCCCTAGGCCCACCTCAGAGGCGTCTGTCTGTACGACAAACTCCTTTGTGAAGTCCGGGGTCACCAGCACCGGTAGTGCACAAAGGGCCTGTCTTAATTTTTGAAACGCCTTCTCGGCCTCAGTGTTCCATTTGACCATGACCGACCCTCTGCCCTTTGTCATGTCAGTCAGAGGGACGGCAATATTGGCAAAGTCAGGTATAAACCGTCGGTAATACCCCATAATGCCTAGGAAGGCCCGAACTTGTTTCTTGTTTACAGGTTGGGGCCACTTTAAATTGCCTCAATTTTATTGGTCTGAGGCTTGACAAGTCCCCGGCCAATAACATAGCCCAGGTACTTGGCCTCCTCCAGGCCTATGGCACACTTCTTTGGGTTAGCCATGAGGCCTGCTTCTCTAAGGGAATCTACCACCGCCTGTACCCGGGGCAGGTGCGATTCCCAATCTGGGCTGTGGATGACCACATCGTCCAAATAAGCAGCCACATACGGGCAATGTGGTCTCAAAGTTTTGTCCATCATTCGTTGGAATGATGCAGGGGCCCCATGCAGACCAAAAGGCATCCGCTTGTACTGAAACTAGCCCTCAGGAGTGGAAAAGGCAGTCTTCTCCTTGGCCGATTCAGACAGCGGTATTTGCCAATAGCCTTTTGTCAGGTCTAGGGTCGTTATATAGCGAGCCTGTCCCAACCTGTCCACAAGTTCGTCGACCCGGGGCATCGGGTATGCATCGAACTTGGATACACTGTTAAATTTTCGAAAGTCATTACAAAACCTGATAGTGCCATCAGGTTTTGGGACCAGCACTATGGGGCTCGACCACTCACTGTGGGACTCTTCTATCACATCCAACTCCAACATGTTTTTAATTTCTTTCGCGACTGCCTCACACCTGGCCTCTGGGATTCTATAAGGCTTCACATTTACCCGAACCCCTGGTTCCGTCACTATGTCATGTTGGATCACGTTGGTCAGTCCGGGTAAGGGGGAGAAAAAGTCTCTATTTTTATGCACAAACACCCTAACGTTACTTTGTTGTGCCACGGACAGGGTATCCGTGATGGGAATGTCAGGTGTCACAGGTACCCGGTCGGTTGGAGGCGTGGACGTGGCCAGTAAAGTCTCTCGGTCTTTCCAGGGTTTTAAGAGATTCACATGGTAAATTTGGTGTGGTTTCCTTTTCCCTGGCTGGTAGACTTTGTAGTTTACCTCCCCCACCCTTTCGACAACCTCGAAGGGACCCTGCCACTTGGCTAAAAACGTACTTTCCACCGTGGGGACCAATACCAACACTCTGTCCCCAGGGCTGAAAGTACGGACCCTGGCACTTCGGTCATAGACCCTCCTTTGGGCCTCCTGGGCCAGCTCCATATGTTCTCGCACCAGGAGCAGGACAGCTGCGATTCGATCCTGCATCAAGGAGACATGCTCTATGATGCTTTTATATGGGGTTGCCTCACCTTCCCATGTTTCCTTGGCAACATCTATCAGTCCCCTGGGATGCCTACCATACAAGAGTTCAAAGGGGGAATAGCCTGTGGAGGCCTGCGGAACCTCACGTATTGCAAACATGAGATATGGCAGCAAAAAATCCCAGTTTCTCCCATCTTTGTCGACCACCTTTTTTAGCATACTTTTCAAAGTTTTATTAAATCTTTCGACCAGACCATCCGTTTGGTGGTGGTAGACAGAGGTACGGAGATGGGAGATTTTGTATAACTTATAAAGTTCCTTGGTAACCTTGGACATAAAGGGGGTGCCCTGGTCGGTTAAGATCTCTTTTGGGATCCCCAGTCGACTAAAGACATGGACCAATTCCTTGGCGATAGCCTTCGCAGAGGTATTGCGCAAGGGTATGGCCTCAGGATAGCGAGTTGCATAGTCCAGGATCACCAGAATATGCTGGTGACCGCGGTAAGATGTCACAACCGGCCCCACCAGGTCCATGCCAATCCTCTCAAAGGGGACCTCGATTATTGGCAGAGGAACAAGGGGCTGTGAAAATGGGGTGATGGTGCCGACATTTGGCACTCGGGGCACGATTCGCAGTACTCCTTGACATCTGCATGCAATCCGGGCCAGAAAAATCTCTGGGCGATTCTCTCCCTGGTTTTTTCAACACCGAGATGCCCCCCCATTACATGACCATGGGCCAGGTCTAGCACGACCCTGCGGAAGGGTTTGGGGACTAGTAGCTGTTCTACCTCGTCCTCTCCATGTTTTATCACTCTATACAATAAATTGTTTTTAATTGCCATGTAAGGGAAAGACACCACCCAATTAGGATCCACCGGTTCCCCATCCAACATCTTAACGTTTTCCTTGGCTCTCATGAGGGTGGCCTCTCGTAATTGCTAGGTACAGAAATCCTCTCTCCTGACCTCTAAATCGGGTACCACATCTTGGCTACTCTCAATGTCAGGGTCAGAGGGGTTTTCCTGTTCGTTACCCTCAGGCTGGGAGCTAGCTTCCAGGTCCTCCGGTTCCCCAACCATGACAGGGAAAGGAAGAGGGTCTCCGGCTTCCTTGATCCCACCAACAGCATCCCCTTCCCTTTGGCAAAAAGGGTCGGGTGAGAGTTCTCGTGCTTCCCCAGCAGGGGAGCTCTATCTACCAGCCTCCCTTTGCTCTCCCATAAATTCCAGAAATGGGGAAAATCTCTTCCCACTAAAGCTTCATGAAGCAGTGAAGGTACCAGCCCCCACTGAATGTGTTATACTGCCCCTGGGGGTCTCAACCTCAACCACCGCTGTCTGGTAGTCTCGAGTGTCCCCATGGATGCAAATTACCCCAATAGTACTGGGGTGTAGTTTTGTGGGGTTCACACAATCACTCCTGACTAGGGTCACCACACTACCAGAGTCTAGCAGGGCTGTCAGTGGCTTTCTATCCACTGAAATAACACACATTTGTTTTTCAATGCGACTCTGACATGATGCAGTACATGCGACCTGTGCAAACAAAGAAAAGCGTCTTTTCATATAAGCATAATCGCATTGCATAGGATCATCATTTAAAGGACAGTTCGCAACAATATGCCCTAATGCATGGCAACGAAAACATCTTATATGCTCAACCCCCAGTCCTCTCAACAGTTCCAAAGACCTTCCTGGCTTCTTTGGCCAGTCTCCAAGTCTAGGAAGCACAGTCTCATGAATTGGACCGAATGCGAGGTGAAACATTGCGACTGTCATATATCTCACCTCGCATACCGTCACAGTATATATATATACAGGTCCTTCTCAAAAAATTAGCATATTGTGATAAAGTTCATTATTTTCTGTAATGTACTGATAAACATTAGACTTTCATATATTTTAGATTCATTACACACAACTGAAGTAGTTCAAGCCTTTTCTTGTTTTAATATTGATGATTTTGGCATACAGCTCATGAAAACCCAAAAATCCTATCTCAAAAAATTAGCATATTTCATCCGACCAATAAAAGAAAAGTGTTTTTAATACAAAAAAAATCAACCTTCAAATAATTATGTTCAGTTATGCACTCAATACTTGGTCGGGAATCCTTTTGCAGAAATGACTGCTTCAATGCGGCGTGGCATGGAGGCAACCAGCCTGTTGCGCTGCTGAGGTGTTATGGAGGCCCAGGATGCTTCGATAGCGGCCTTAAGCTCATCCAGAGTGTTGGGTCTTGCGTCTCTCAACTTTCTCTTCCCAATATCCCACAGATTCTCTATGGGGTTCAGGTCAGGAGAGTTGGCAGGCCAATTGAGCACAGTAATACCATGGTCAGTAAACCATTTACCAGTGGTTTTGGCACTGTGAGCAGGTGCCAGGTCGTGCTGAAAAATGAAATCTTCATCTCCATAAAGCTTTTCAGCAGATGGAAGCATGAAGTGCTCCAAAATCTCCTGATAGCTAGCTGCATTGACCCTGCCCTTGATAAAACACAGTGGACCAACACCAGCAGCTGACATGGCACCCCAGACCATCACTGACTGTGGGTACTTGACACTGGACTTCAGGCATTTTGGCATTTCCCTCTCCCCAGTCTTCCTCCAGACTCTGGCACCTTGATTTCCGAATGACATGCACAATTTGCTTTCATCCGAAAAAAGTACTTTGGACCACTGAGCAACAGTCCAGTGCTGCTTCTCTGTAGCCCAGGTCAGGCGCTTCTGCCGCTGTTTCTGGTTCAAAAGTGGCTTGACCTGGGGAATGCGGCACCTTTAGCCCATTTCCTGCACACGCCTGTTCACGGTGGCTCTGGATGTTTCTACTCCAGACTCAGTCCACTGCTTCCGCAGGTCCTCCAAGGTCTGGAATCGGTCCTTCTCCACAATCTTCTTCAGGGTCCGGTCACCTCTTCTCGTTGTGCAGCGTTTTCTGCCACACTTTTTCCTTCCCACAGACTTCCCACTGAGGTGCCTTGATACAGCACTCTGGGAACAGCCTATTCGTTCAGAAATTTCTTTCTGTGTCTTACCCTCTTGCTTGAGGGTGTCAATGATGGCCTTCTGGACAGCAGTCAGGTCGGCAGTCTTACCCATGATTGCGGTTTTGAGTAATGAACCAGGCTGGGAGTTTTTAAAAGCCTCAGGAATCTTTTGCAGGTGTTTAGAGTTAATTAGTGGATTCAGATGATTAGGTTAATAGCTCGTTTAGAGAACCTTTTCATGATATGCTAATTTTTTGAGATAGGAATTTTGGGTTGTCATGAGCTGTATGCCAAAATCATCAATATTAAAACAAGAAAAGGCTTGAACTACTTCAGTTGTGTGTAATGAATCTAAAATATATGAAAGTCTAATGTTTATCAGTACATTACAGAAAATAATGAACTTTATCACAATATGCTAATTTTTTGAGAAGGACCTGTATACATCCCACCTTTGTGCAGCTACATCTCACTGCAGGCCATTAGTATGTCTGGAAGGCAAACAAGGAGAGACAGACAGTCACGAGGCAATAAAAGAGGACAAGCAGGCTCTGTGTCTGGAGGCAACAGTGCTGGTTGTGGACACGGTGCATCCTCATCAGCACGTAGCCGTGGGACACGCTTGTCCTTCTTTTCGGCAGCTGGCCATGTTGAGCCGCAACATGCCCAAGACTTGGTAGAGTGGATGACCAAGCCGTACTTTGTCTGGCAAAGCAGCTGCCAAAGCGGCCTCTTCCCTCGGCTCAATGACATCAGTCACTCCTTCCCTAGCCCCACCATGTCCTCCTGAGGAGTCCCCCGAACTGTTTGACCACAGTGTTGGGTACATGCTCCAGGAGGATGCCCAGCGTTTTGAAGGCTCCGATGATGGAACGTAGCTAGAGGAAGGCAGTAACGTGAGCCCAGAGTGAGGGGGTAGTAATGTGAGCCCAGAGAGAGGGGGTGCCCAACAAGGACAGCTATCTGGCAGTCATGTTCCCCCAGCTGCAGCATACTGCCAGATTGGCTCCAGTGATGAGGAGGGAGGGGATGATGAGGTCACTGACTCCACGTGGGTGCCTGATAGGAGAGAGGAGGAGGAGGAGGCACATCTCCAATAAGGCAGGATGCCCTCCAGGGGCCAGCTTAAGGGCAGCACACCGACTGCATCACACCGCAGAGCTCTGCATGTGCAGGGCGCTGCTGTCTCTGCGTGTTATTCCAAAAGTTCTTTGGTGTGGGCCTTTTTTCAGACATGTGCAGCAGATCGCAGCGTTGCCATTTGCAACATATGTCTATGAAAGAACGAACAAAGTTCGCTCCCAGCCATCCACGTGCCCAGCGGTTGAATGCTAGCTTGGCTAAATTTCTAGCACTTCAACTGCTGCCTTTTCAGTTGGTAGACTCTGCCCCCTTCCGTGAGTTTGTGGAATGTGCGGTTCCTCAGTGGCAGGTTCCCAAATGTCACTTTTTCTCACGGAAGGCAATTCCGGCTCTTTACCGGCATGTATACGGCAATGTCTTGGCCTTGCTGGACAGGGCAGTCAGCGGTAAGGTGCATATTATCGCTGACTCATGGTCCAGCAGGCATGGACAGGGACGTTACCTATCTTTCACGGCACATTGGGTGAATCTGTTGGCAGCTGGGAAGGATGCAGGACAAGGTGCAGTAGTGTTGGAGGTTGTTCCGCTCCACGCCTCCAAAATGTTACTACTGGTGTTTCTGACACACCTCTCTCCTCCACCCCCTCCTCTTCTTCTTCCTCCATGGCCTCAACCTGTGCTTTGTCCTTGGAACCAGCGGTGCTCCGTAGGCGTTCAAGGGGCTACGCAAGTACGCAGGCAAAAAGATGCCATGCGATGCTTGAACTGGTGTGCTTGGGGGACAGGAGCCACACTGGGGCAGAGATTCTGTCAGCTCTGCAGGGGCAGGCTCAGAGGTGGTTGACGCCACACCAGCTTAAGCCAGAAAAGGTTGTTTGCGACAATGGCACTAACCTCCTCTCCGCCCTCCAACAGGGACAACTGACCCATGTGCCCTGTTTGGCTCACGTCCTTAACTTGGTGGTGCTGCGGTTCTTGGGCAGGTACCTGGGCTTACAGGAGGTCCTGAAGCAGGCCAGGAAACTCTGTGGGCATTTCCGCCGGTCATATAATGCCAGTGCTCGGCTGGCTGAGCTGCAAAAGGATTACAACCTGCCCAAGAACCGCCTAATCTGTGAAATGCCCACCAGGTGGAACTCTACGTTGGCCATGCTGCAGCGGCTGCACACACAGCAGAGGGTCATCAATGAGTATCTGTTGCAATATGGCACCAGGACAGGGTCAATGGAGCTTGGATTTTTTTCCCCACACCAGTGGGCCATGATCAGGGATGCATGCACTGTCCTGGCACCATTTGAGGATGCCACTAGGATGGTGAGCAGTGACAGTGCATGCATCAGTGACACTGTCCCTCTTGTCCACCTGTTGGAGCACACGCTGCGTGGAATAATGGACAGGGCACTTGAGGCAGAACAGAGGCAGGAAGAGGACTTCCTTACCTCTCAAGGCCCCTTTATCCAGACAGTGTTCCTGCTGGCCTGGCTATCACACAGGAAGAGGACGAGGAGGAGGAGGACGAGGAGGATTGTGTCAGCATGGAGGTGGAGACTAGCACTCAGCATCATCAGAAGTCTTCAAGGGATCAATTACAGTCCCAAGACACCCATTAACTTGTACGTGGCTGGGAGGAGGTGGCTGTGGATCATGTCGTCCTCAGTGACCCAGAGGACTCCACACCAAATGCCTCAGCAAACCTGCGCTGCATGGCCTCCCTGATCCTGCAAAGCCTACGGAAGGATCCTCGTATTCGTGCGATCAAGGAGAGGGATCATTACTGGCTGGCAACCCTCCTTTATCCACGTTACAAGGGTAAGGTTGCGGACCTTATCTTGCCATTGTAGAGGGAGCAGAGGATGAGGCATCTTTGGGAGTCCTTGCAGAAAGGTCTGTGCCTTCCCAGGGACTGGGAGGTTACAAATTCCTGGTCCTGGACAACGTGTTGCTGAGGCTTCGGTCAGTCAAAGAAGGAGCGGTGGAGAAGGTGGCCGTCTGACCGATGCGTTCAGACAATTTTTAGTACGCAGCCCCAAGGTATGATCGGTTCCAGCAACTCTGGTTTGCATGGTGCAGGAATACCTAGGGGCAAGATCAGACTTGCACACCTTTCCCACAGAAAATTCTCTGGGTTACTGGGTCTTGAGGATGGATCACTGGCCAGAGCTTGCACAGTATGCAATTGAGATACTGGCCTGTCCTGCATCCAGCGTTCTTTCGGAACGCACATTCAGTGCTGCTGGAGGCTTTGTAACTGATCACAGGGTGCGCCTGTCCACTGACTCGGTTGATCGACTTACCTTCATAAAAATGAATCAGTCTTGGATCACCACAAGCTACCAAGCACCTGATGCTGATGTAACGGAATATTTTTTTTGAAATGTCAGATCCCTTCAAGACTGCCTATGCTGATGCTGAGTGACTATCCTGTTATGCTGAGTGACTATCCTCTTCCTCCTCAATGATCATTCTGATAGCTTGTAAGAACATTTTTGGTTCTGGGCACCGCCACCAGTGGCTAAGGCCCAATTTTTCAGCCCCTATTTAACAGGGGCGTGTATTTACAATTTTTGATGCAATGCTTTGCAGCAGGGCTCATTGCTGCGCTCCAACTACAGCATCTGTGAGGGGTTGCAGTGTTGTGGCACCAGCACCAGTGCCTTAGGCCCAATTTTTCAGCCCCCGTTTAACAGGGGTGTGTAATTAAAATTTTTGATGCAATACTTTGCAGCAGGGCTCGTTGCTGCACTCCAAGTGCAGTATCTGTGAGGGGTTGCAGTGTTGTGGCACCAGTGCCTAAGGCCCAATTGTTATGCCCCTGTTCAACAGGGGCATGCAATTATAATTATTGATCTAATAATTCACAGCAGGGCCCATTGCTGCGCCCACCAAGAGTAACTGTCAGGCCTTACAGTGTTGTGGCACCAGCACCACCATCACCACCACCACCACCACCAAAGGCCCAATTTTTCAGCCCCTGTTCAACAGGGGCATGCAATTATAATTATTGATCTAATAATTCACAGCAGGGAGCATTGCTGCGCCCACCAAGAGTAACTGTCAGGCCTTACAGTGTTGTGGCACCAGCACCACCATCACCACCAAAGGCCCAATTTTTCAGCCCCTGTTCAACAGGGGCATGCAATTATAATTATTGATCTAATAATTCACAGCAGGGAGCATTGCTGCACCCACCAAGAGTAACTGTCAGGCCTTACAGTGTTGTGGCACCAGCACCACCATCACCACCACCACCACCACCAAAGGCCCAATTTTTCAGCCCCTGTTCAACAGGGGCATGCAATTATAATTATTGATCTAATATTTCACAGCTGGGCCCATTCCTGAGCCCACCAATAGTAACTGTGAGGGCTTACAGTGTTGTGGCAACACCACCACCATCACCACCAAAGGCCCAAATTTTCTGCCCTTGTTCAACAGGGGCATGTAATTACAATTCTTGATCTAATATTTCACAGCTGGGCCCATTCCTGAGCCCACCAAGACTAACTGTGGGGACTTACAGTGTTGTGGCACCAGCACCACCACCACCACCAAAGGCCCAATTTTTCCTACCACTGTTCAACAATGGCATGTAATTACAATTCTTGATATAATAGTTCACAGCAGGGCGTTCCAGCGCCCACCAAGAGTAACTGTGAGGGCTTACAGTGTTGTGGCAACACCAACACCTAAGGGACAAATTTCTGCAGAGTATAAACGGCAGGCCCCTACTTTCAAACATCCAACTTACAAACGACTTCTACTTGCAAACGGAAGGAGACAACAGGAAGTGAGAGGAAATCTACCCCTAGGAAGGGAAATTCTCTCCTGTAAGAGTTAATATGGGAAAAGGGTGTCTCCTCTCCACTGATGCTTTATCACCAATCCTTGTTTCAATAAAAAACCCAAATTTTCAAAAAACATTTGTCATTGGGACGGAAAGTGAGGTGAAATGTTCTGAACAGGTGCACAGACAGCAAAACAAATGTTACAGGGGTGATAACCCTTCCTTATGTTTTCCAAAAAGCTTAAAAATAGATTTTTTGTCTGGAGCTACACTTAAAAAATGTACCTGTTCAAAATTACAAACAGTTTCTACTTAAGAACAAACCTACAGTCTCTGTCTTGTTTGCACCGCCTGTATACTGCTGTTCAGAGTATATAGGGTATTTTTTTAATTTGGGTGCGGGGTTCCCCTTAATGTCCATACAAGACCCAAAGGGGCTGGTAGTGGGCTGGGGGGGGGGGGGTTACCCATGCCATTTTTCTCAGTGATTTTCATCCATATTGCCGGGACCAGACATTACATTAAAGCCGCAAGCAGTTTTAAATGACTTTTTTTCCTTTAGAAATTTAATTTTGTGCAGGGACAGTTCTAAACACAGGAAACACGTGCCACTTCACAGGCATACTTTAGACACCCCCCAGGTACAATATTTAAAGGAATATTTCACTTTTTTTGTCACTTTAAGCATCATTAAAATCACTGCTCCCGAAAAAACAGCAGTTTTTAAAACTTTTTTTGCATTGATACATGTCCCCTGGGGCAGGACCCGGGTCCCCAAACTCTTTTTAGGACAATAACTTGCATATTAGCCTTTATAATTAGCACTTTTGATTTTGAACGTTCGAGTCCATTGTATTTAATAGGGTTCTAAAGTTCGCGCAAACTTCCAGTCCGTTCGGGTGCGAACCGAACCGGGGGGGTTGTTCCGCTCATCCCGTTTTATCACACCTATACCAGAACTTTCCTGCAGTGGTAATTCCATATTGCCTAATAGGGATGAGCTTCGTGTTCGAGTCGAACACTCGTTCGACTCGAACATCGGCCGTTCGATCATTCGACGAAGAACGAACGTTATGGTCCGTTCGCGCCAAATTCGAGTGGCGCGTCACGGCCCATAATTCACTGCGGCATCGCAGTGCATTGCTGGCTGATGATTGGCCAAGCATGCACTATGACCCGCGTGCTTGGCCAATCACAGCGCCGTCTGTACAGAGAGCCGTAATTGGCCAAAGCCAGGGTGGCTTTGACCAATCATGGCTCAGAGGAGTAGGTACACGCCCCACACTATATAAGGCCACCTGGAAGTCGGCCTTGTGTAGTGTGTTGGCGTTTGTGAAAGAGAGAGTTACAGAGAGAGAGACCGTGTCATTTATATTGAGTTAGATAGAGCAGGCAGGCGAGTCAGTTAGCTACTGTTACAGTGTGTAGAGGATATATATGCATCCTAGGTGTTGTATATATATTTATACACTGTATTGAGTTTAGCTAGATCCGTTACTGTTAGTCTCTATACTGTGACAGGCAGACAGGTGATTGTGCTAGCTGCAGACAGTCAGAGTTTCACTTAGTGTACTTATGTGTGCTTTGCATAGCATTCACCTAAAGCTCACCTGGATACAGTTATTCTCTATACTGTGACAGGCAGGCCGGTGATTGTGCTAGCTGCAGACAGTCAGTGTTTAGTGTACTACTGTATGCTTTGCATAGCATTCACCTAAATCTCACCTGGATACAGTTATTCTCTATACTGTGACAGGCAGGCCGGTGATTGTGCTAGCTGCAGACAGTCAGTGTTTCACTTAGTGTACTACTGTGTGCTTTGCATAGCATTCACCTAAAGCTCACCTGGATACAGTTATTCTCTATACTGTGACAGGCAGGCCGGTGATTGTGCTAGCTGCAGACAGTTAGTGTGTCCCTTAGTGTACTACTGTGTGCTTTGCATAGCATTCACCTAAAGCTCACCTGGATACAGTTATTCTCTATACTGTGACAGGCAGGTCGGTAATTGTGCTAGCTGCAGACAGTCAGTGCTTCACTTAGTGTACTACTGTGTGCTTTGCATAGCATTCACCTAAAGCTCACCTGGATACAGTTATTCTCTATACTGTGACAGGCAGGCCGGTGATTGTGCTAGCTGCAGACAGTCAGTGTTTCACTTAGTGTACTACTGTGTGCTTTGCATAGCATTCACCTAAAGCTCACCTGGATACAGTTATTCTCTATACTGTGACAGGCAGGCCAGTGATTGTGCTAGCTGCAGACAGTCAGTGTTTCACTTAGTGTACTACTGTGTGCTTTGCATAGCATTCACCTAAAGCTCACCTGGATACAGTTATTCTCTATACTGTGACAGGCAGGCCGGTGATTTGCTAGCTGCAGACAGTCAGTGTTTCACTTAGTGTATTACTGTGTGCTTTGCATAGCATTCACCTAAAGCTCACCTGGATACAGTTATTCTCTATACTGTGACAGGCAGGCCGGTGATTGTGCTAGCTGCAGACAGTCAGTGTTTCACTTAGTGTACTACTGTGTGCTTTGCATAGCATTCACATAAAGCTCACCTGGATACAGTTATTCTCTATACTGTGACAGGCAGGCCGGTGATTGTGCTAGCTGCAGACAGTCAGTGTTTCACTTAGTGTACTACTGTGTGCTTTGCATAGCATTCACCTAAAGCTCACCTGGATACAGTTATTCTCTATGCTGTGACAGGCAGGCCGGTGATTGTGCTAGCTGCAGACAGTCAGCGTTTCACTTAGTGTACTACTGTGTGCTTTGCATAGCATTCACCTAAAGCTCACCTGGATACAGTTATTCTCTATACTGTGACAGGCAGGCCGGTGATTTGCTAGCTGCAGACAGTCAGTGTTTCACTTAGTGTATTACTGTGTGCTTTGCATGGCATTCACCTAAAGCTCACCTGGATACAGTTATTTTCTATACTGTGACAGGCAGGCCGGTGATTGTGCTAGCTGCAGACAGTCAGTGTTTCACTTAGTGTACTACTGTGTGCTTTGCATAGCATTCACCTAAAGCTCACCTGAATACAGTTAGTGACTAATACTATTATAGTGGTGTTCTCATAATAAAACCACAAGCAGAGAGCTGCAAGTATTTTCAGTGTACTGTGTCCTCTGCACAGTTTTCACCTAAAATGAACTGAAAACAATTGCTGCTTTTCCCATACTAACACCACAGCAGGCCATTAGAATGTCTGGAAGGCAAACAATGTGAGGCAGACAGTCACGAGGCAATAAAAGAGGGCAAGCAGGCTCTGTGTCTAGAGAGAACAGTGATGCTGGTCGTGGACACGGTGCATTCTCATCAGCACGTGGCCGTGGGAAACACTTGTCCTTCTTTTCAGCAGCTGGCCATGTTGAGCCACAACATGCTGAAGACTTGGTAGAGTGGATGACCAAGCCGTCCTCCTCCTCCTCATCCTCTCTCACCCAGGCTCAGGGTACTTTGTCTGGCAAAGCAGCTGCCAAAGCCGCCTCTTCCCTCGGCTCAATGGCATCAGTCACTCCTTCCCTAGCCCCACCATGTCCTCCTGAGGAGTCCCCGAACTGTTTGACCACAGTGTTGGGTACATGCTCCAGGAGGATGCCCAGCGTTTTGAAGGCTCCGATGATGGAACCCAGCTGGAGGAAGGCAGTAACGTGAGCTCAGAGAGAGGGGGTAGTAACGTGAGCCCAGAGAGAGGGGGTGCCCAACAAGGTCAGCTATCTGGCAGTCATGTTCCCCCAGCTGCAGCATACTGCCAGATTGGCTCCAGTGATGAGAAGGGAGGGGATGATGAGATCACTGACTCCACGTGGGTGCCTGATTGGAGAGAGGAGGAGGAGGAGGAGGAGGCACATCTCCAACGAGGCAGGATGCCCTCCAGGGGCCAGTTTAAGGGCAGCACACCGACTGCATCACACTGCAGAGCATCGCATGTGCAGGGCGCTGCTGTCTCTGCACGTTATTCCAAAAGTTCTTTGGTGTCTGCCTTTTTTCAGACATGTGCAGCAGATCGCACCATTGCCATTTGCAACATATGTCTAAAGCGTATCTCGCGTGGCCAAAACATCAGCCACTTGGGCACCACGTGCTTGACCAGACATATGTCGACCTGCCATGCAGTCCGTTGGCAAGCACACCTAAAAGACCCACACCAAAGAACAAGGCGGACCTCTCCTTGCTCCTCATCAGCTGGGATCTCCAACCCCACTATACCTTCAGTCCTCTCTGAAACCTGCACTGAGAGGAATGAAGGTGTAGAATTAGGTGTGTCACAGCCAAGTACTTGCGGGAAATCAGCTATCGGTACACCGGCGTCCGATTGTACCAGGCAAATTTCCCTGCCCCAGCTGCTGCACCGCCGCAAGAAGTTCGCTCCCAGCCATCCACATGGCCAGCGGTTGAATGCTAGCTTGGTTAAATTGCTAGGACTTCAACTGCTGCCTTTTCAGTTGGTAGACTCTGCCCCCTTCCGTGAGTTTGTGGAATGTGCGGTTCCTCAGTGGCAGGTTCCCAAATGCCACTTTTTCTCACGGAAGGCGATTCCGGCTCTCTACCGGCATGTGGAAGGCAATGTCTTGGCCTCACTGGACAGAGCAGTCAGCGGTAAGGTGCATATTACCGCTGACTCATGGTCCAGCAGGCATGGACAGGGACGTTACCTATGTTTCAATGCGCATTGGGTGACTCTGCTGGCAGCTGGGAAGGATGCAGGACAAGGTGCAGTAGTGTTGGAGGTTGTTCCCCCACCACACCTCCAAAATGTTACTACTGGTGATTCTGACACACCTCTCTCCTCCACCCCCTCCTCTTCTTCCTCCATGGCCTTTTCCTGTGCTAATTTGTCCTCGGAACCAGCGGTGCTCTGTAGGCGTTCAAGGGGCTACGCCAGTGTGCAGGCAAAAAGATGCCATGCGGTGCTTGAGCTGGTGTGTGTGGGGGACAGGAGCCACACTGGGGCAGAGATTCTGTCAGCTCTGCAGGGGCAGGCTCAGAGGTGGTTGACGCCACGCCAGCTTCAGCCAGGAAAGGTGGTTTCCGACAATGGCACCAACCTCCTCTCCGCCCTCCGAAAGGGACAACTGACCCATGTGTCCTGTTTGGCTCATGTCCTTAACTTGGTGGTGCTGCGGTTCTTGGGCAGGTACCCAGGCTTACAGGAGTTCCTGAAGCAGGCCAGGAAACTCTGTGGGCATTTCCGCTGGTCATATAATGCCAGTGCTCGGCTGGCTGAGCTGCAAAAGGATTACAACCTGCCCAAGAACCGCCTAATCTGTGACATGCGCACCAGGTGGAACTCTACATTGGCCATGCTGCAGCGGCTGCACGCGCAGCAGAGGGCCATCAATGAGTATCTGTTGCAATATGGCACCAGTACAGGGTCAGGGGAGCTTGGATTTTTTTCCCCATGCCAGTGGGCCATAATCAGGGATGCATGCACTGTCCTGGCACCATTTGAGGAGGCCACTAGGATGGTGAGCATTGACAGTGCATGCATCATGCTGGCCTGGCTATCACACAGGAAGAGGAGGAGGAGGATTGTGTCAGCATGGAGGTGGAGACTAGCACTTAGCATCAGCAGCAGTCTTCAAGGGATCAATTATAGTCCCAAGACACCCATGGACTTGTACGTGGCTGGGAGGAGGTGGCTGCGGATCATGTCGTCCTCAGTGACCCAGAGGACTCCGCACGGAATGCCTCAGCAAACCTGCGCTGCATGGCCTTCCTGATCCTGCAAAGCCTACTGAAGGATCCTCGTATTCGTGCGATCAAGGAGAGGGATCATTACTGGCTGGCAACTCTCCTTTATCCACGTTGCAAGGGTAAGGTTGCGGACCTTATCTTGCCATCGCAGAGGGAGCAGAGGATGAAGCATCTTTGGGAGGCCTTGCAGAAAGGTCTGTGCGTTCCCAGGGACTGGGAGGTTACAAATTCCTGGTCCTGGACAACGTGGTGCTGAGGCTTCTGTCAGTCAAAGAAGGAGCGGTGGAGAAGGTGGCCGTCTGACCGATGCGTTCAGACAATTTTTAGTACACAGCCCCAAGGTATGATTGGTTCCAGTAACCATCGCCAGCGTCTGGTTTATATGGTGCAGGAATACCTAGGGGCAAGATCAGACTTGGACACCTTTCCCACCGAAAATCCTCTGGGTTACTGGGTCTTGAGGATGGATCACTGGCCAGAGCTTGCACA
Source organism: Rana muscosa (assembly GCA_029206835.1). Lineage (NCBI taxonomy): Eukaryota > Metazoa > Chordata > Amphibia > Anura > Ranidae > Rana > Rana muscosa. The sequence continues at coordinate 712,945,972 of CM055117.1, read as the reverse complement.
GTATGCAATTGAGATACTGGCCCGTCCTGCATCCAGCGTTCTTTCGGAACGCACATTCAGTGCTGCTGGAGGCTTTGTAACCAATCACAGGGTAAGCCTGTCAACTGACTCGGTCGATCGACTGACCTTCATAAAAATTAATCAGTCTTGGATCACCACCAGCTGCCAGGCACCTGATGCTGATGTAACAGAATAATTTTCTTTGAAATGTCAGATCCCTTCAAGACTGCCTATGCTGATGCAGAGTGACTATCCTGTTATGCTGAGTGACTATCCTCTTCCTCCTCAATAATCAACATTTTTGGTTCTGCGCACCGCCACCAGTGGCTAAGGCCCAATTTTTCAGCCCCTGTTTAATAGGGGCGTGTAATTACAATTTTTGATGCAATACTTTGCAACAGGGCTCATTGCTGCGCTCTAAGTACAGTATCTGTGAGGGGTTGCAGTGTTGTGGCACCAGCACCAGTGCCTAAGGCCCATTTTTCTGCCCCTGTTCAACAGGGGCATTTAATTACAATTCTTGATCTAATATTTAACAGCTGGGCCCATTCCTGCGCCCACCAAGAGTAACTGTGAGGACTTACAGTGTTGTGGCACCAGCACCACCGCCACCACCAAAGGCCCAATTTTTCAGCCCCTGTTCAACAGGGGCATGCAATTACAATTCTTGATCTAATAATTCACAGCAGGGCCCATTCCTTCGCCCACCAAGAGTAACTGTGAGGGCTTACAGTGTTGTGGCACCACCACCACCACCACCACGAAAGGCCAAATTTTTCTGCCCCTGTTCAACAGGGGCATGTAATTACAATTCTTGATCTAATATTTCACAGCTGGGCCCATTCCTGTGCCCACCAAGAGTAACTGTGAGGACTTACAGTGTTGTGGCACCAGCACCACCACCAAAGGCCCAATTTTTCCAACCACTGTTCAACAATGGCATGTAATTACAATTCCTGATATAATAGTTGACAGCAGGGCATTCCAGCGCCCACCAAGAGTAACTGTGAGGGCTTACAGTGTTGTGGCAACACCAGCACCTAAGGGGCAAATTTCTGCAGAGTATATATGGCAGGCCCCTACTTTCAAACATCCAACTTACAAACGACTCCTACTTGTAAACGGAAGGAGACAACAGGAAGTGAGAGGAAATCTACCCCTAGGAAGGGAAATTCTCTCCTGTAAGAGGTAATATGGGAAAAAGGTGTCTCCTCTCTACTGATGCTTTATCACCAATCCTTGTTTCAATAAAAACCCCGGATTTTCCAAAAACATTTGTCATTGGGATGGAAAGTGAGGTGAAATGTTCTGAACAGGTGCACAGACAGCAAAACAAATGTTACAGGGGTGATAACCCTTCCCTATGTTCTCCAAAAAGCTTAAAAATAGATTTTTTGGCTAGTGCTACACTTAAAAAATTTACCTGTTCCAAATTACAAACAGATTGTACTTAAGAACAAACCTACAGTCCCTGTCTTGTTTGCACCGCCTGTATACTGCTGTACAGAGTATATAGGGCCTTTTTTTATTTTGGGTGCGGGGTTCCCCTTAATATCCATACAAGACCCAAAGGGTCTTTCGGTCCGTTCGAAGGTTCTGGTGCGAACCGAACAGGGGGGTGTTCGGCTCATCCCTATTGCCTAACATAGCATCTACACAACAACATAACACAACCACGAAGAAAAAAGAAAAGAAATAAAAGAAAAAAAGAGAAAAAAAATAAAAAAGAGGAGAGGGGGAGGGAGAGAGGGCAAGGGTACAGGGGAAGGGGAATGGGGGATTCCCTGACATGAAACTCTACAGGTATGTTGATATTAATGTGGAGGCTCTAAACTCTACCCATTACTGCGATGTCCTTAAAATTTGTTCTTTAAGACCCACTTCTACTTCTATCGTCATCTCCAGCGTATGCATCTCGCCCATTTCGCATATCCATTCTCCAATTGAGACCATACCCGTTTTCTTCCAATTCCGGGCTATAATTGTGCTCGCTGCTTCCAACATATGTCTTAGAATGCCTGTCATGGATATGCAGTAGTGTTTGTCTGTCAGCTTACCTTCCTTCCCATGTGTTCATCTTAGAGGCCTGAGCCCTTTCACCTGGCTTCCTTTATAATCTCCTCCCAGCCAGACTCCACCCCAGGCCCTATCACAGAACACTATATTAACCTGTGCACTGCAAGCCTGCTTTGCTGATCAACGTGTTTGTTAGGCATTGTGTGTTTGGGTTCCTGCCTGCCGTGTGCTACGTCTGTCTCTCTGTTACGTTATTGGTTTGTCCCCGACTATCCCTGTCTGCTCGTGACCCTTGACCTTCGGCTCGTTCTTTCGTTATCCTTGTCTGCTTGTGGCCCCTGACCTTCAGCTTGTTATTCGGTTCTCTCTTATCTTGTGCTGCTGCTTCCCCTCTTTTCCCCTTATCCTACGGGGCGTGAGCTAGGAAACTCCAGGGGCCGCGACCTGGTCCCAGCCTGCAGCATAACATCCTCACCACTAGAGGCCCTGGAGAAGACCTGCTGGGTCTTAGACTCCGCGCCCTGGGGAATCTTGGCTCTAGCTTCCGTTAGGATCCCGGTTGTGCTCCTCTGGTCCCGCTTTCCACAACCACCCAGTTTCCTATCCGCAGCAGTCAGCCATAGGGTTCACTACCTTGCGGTGCACTCCTGTCCCCCTACGGTGTGCATCTGTCACCTGGTAACAGGTGACCTTGACAGTTTGATCAGCCATGAACCCGGCTGACATCCCGTTACCCGTGGATGATCCGTTGCAGGGCATAGTTTGCAGACTTGAAACCCAGGAATCGAATCAGACTCAGGTGATGCGATTCCTCCATAGTGATGAGCCGAACACCCCCGGGTTCGGTTCGCACCAGAACCCGCGAACGGACCGAAAGTTCGTACGAACATTAGAACCCTATTAAATACAATGGATGCGAACGTTCGAATTCTAAAGTGCTAATTATAACAACTATTATGCATGTTATTGTCCTAAAAAGGGTTTGGGAACCCGGGTTCTGCACCAGGGGACATGTATCAATGCAAAAAGAAGTTTTAAAAACAGTCGTTTTTCGGGAGCAGTCATTTTAATGATGCATAAAGTGAAAAAAAAAAAGTCAAATATTCCTTTAAATATCGTACCTGGGGGGTGTCTAAAGTATGCCTGTGAAGTGCCACGTGTTTCCCGTGTTTAGAACTGTCCCTGCACAAAATGACACTTCTAAAGGAAAAAAAAGCCATTTAAAACTGCTTGCGGCTTTAATGTAATGTCTGGTCCCGGTAATATGGATGAAAATCTTTAAGAAAAATGGCATAGCTACCCCATGACCCCCCCCCTACCCCAGCCCATTACCAGCCCCTTTGGGTCTTGTATGGATATTAAGGGGAACCCCGCACATAAAATAAAAAAGGCCCTATATACTCTGAACAGCCGTATACAGGCGGTGCATACAAGACAGGGACTGTAGGTTTGTTCTTATGTAGAATCTGTTTGTAATTTTGAACAGGTACATTGTTGAAGTGTAGCTCCAGCCCAAAAATCTATTTTTAAACTTTTTGGAAAACATAGGTAAGGGTTATCACCCCTGTAACATTTGTTTTGCTGTCTGTGCCCCTGTTCAGAACATTTCACCTCACTTTCCGTCCCAATGACAACTGTTTTTGAAATGTGGTGTTTTTCTTGAAACAAGGATTGCTGATAAAGCATCAGTACAGAGGAGACACCTTTCTTCCATATTAATTCTTACAGGAGAGAATTTTCCTTCCAAGGGGTAGATTTCCTCTCACTTCCTGTTGTCTTCTTGCGTTTGCAAGTAGGAGTCGTTTGTAAGTTGGATGTTTGAAAGTAGGGACCTGCCGTATATACTCTGCAGAAATAGGCCCCTTAGTTGTTGGTGTTGGCACAACACTGTAAGCACTCACAGTTACTCTTGGTTGGTGCTGGAACGCCCTGCTGTCAACTATTATATCAGGAATTGTAATTACATATAATTGTTGAACAGTGGTAGTAAAAATTGGGCCTTTGATGGTGGTGCTGGTGCCACAACACTGTAAGCCCTGACAGTTACTCTTGGTGGGTGCAGCAATGGGCCCTGCTGTGAATTATTAGATCAAGAATTGTAATTGCATGCCCCTGTTGAACAGGGGCTGAAAAATTGGGCCTTTCGTGGTGGTGGTGGTGGTGGCGTTGCCACAACACTGTAAGCCCTCAGAGTTACTCTTGGTGGGTGCAGGAATGGGCCCTGCTGTGAATTATTAGATCAAAAATTGTAATTACATGCCCCTTTTGAACAGGGGCTGAAAAATTGGGCCTTTCGTGGTGGTGGTGGTGGTGGCATTGCCACAACACTGTAAGCCCTCAGAGTTACTCTTGGTGGGTGCAGGAATGGGCCCTGCTGTGAATTATTAGATCAAGAATTGTAATTACATGCCCCTTTTGAACAGGGCCGTGAAAGAAAGGTAACGTCCCTGTCCATGCCTGCTGGACCATGAGTCAGCGGTAATATGCACCTTACCGCTGACAGCCCTGTCCAGCGAGGCCAAGACATTGCCTTCCACATGCCGGTAGAGAGCCGGAATAGCCTTCCGTGAGAAAAAGTGGCGTTTGGGAACCTGCCACTGAGGAACCGCACATTGCACAAACTCACGGAAGGGGGCCGAGTCTACCAACTGAAAAGGCAGCAGTTGAAGCGCTAGCAATTTAGCCAAGCTAGCATTCAACCGCTGTGCATGTGGATGGCTGGGAGTGAACTTCTTTCGACGGTCCAGCAGCTGGGGCAGGGAAATTTGCCTGCTAGAATCGGACGTCGGTGTACTGCTAGCAGAGTGGCCGCAAGTACTTGGCTGTGACACACCTAATTCTACACCTTCATTCCTCTCAGTGCATGTTTCAGAGAGGACTGAAGTTATAGTGGGGTTGGAGATCCCAGCTGATGCGGTGCAAGGAGAGGTCCGCTTTGTTCTTTGGTGTGGGTCTTTGAGGTAGGCTTGCCAACGAGCTGCATGGCAGGTCAACATATGTCTGGTCAGGCATGTGGTACCCAAGCGGCTGATGTTTTGGCCACGCGATATACGCTTGAGACATATGTTGCAAACAGCAGCTGTGCGATCTGATGCACTAGCCTCAAAAAAGGCCCACACCAAAGAACTTTTTGAATGACGGGCAGAGGCAGCGCCCTGCACAGGCGGAGCTCTGCGGTGTGATTCCGTCGGTGTACTGCCCTTACGCTGGCCACCAAAGGGCATCCTGCCTCGTTGGAGATGTGCCTCCTCCTCATCCTCCTCCTCCTCCTCTCTCCTATTAGGCACCCACGTGGAGTCAGTGACCTCATCATCCCCTCCCTCCTCATCACTGGAGCCAATCTGGCAGTATGCTGCAGCTGCTGGAACATGACTGCCAGATTGGTGTCCTTCTTGAGCATCCCCTCTGTCTGCTCTCACGCTACTGCCTTCCTGTAGCTGGGTTTCATCATCAGACCCTTCGAAACGCTGGGCATCCTCCTGGAGCATGTACCCAACACTGTGCTCAAACAGTTCGGGGGACTCCTCAGGAGGAGGACATGGTGGGTCTAGGGAAGGAGTGACTGATGATGAGTCTGACATTGATACCAGGGAAGAGGACGCTTTGGCAGCTGCTTTGCCAGTACCCTGAGCCTGGGTGAGAGAGGATGAGGAGGAGGAGGAGGGCTTGGTCATCCACTCTACCAAGTCTTCGGCATGATGTGGCTCAACATGTCCAGCTGCCGAAAAGAAGGACAAGCGTGTCCCATGGCCATGTGCTGATGACAATGCACCGCATCCACGACCAGCACTGTTGTCCCCAGACACAGAGCCTGCTTGCCCTCTTTTATTGCCTCCTGACTGTCTGCCTCTCCTTGTTTGCCTTCCAGACATTCTAATAGATGGCCTGCAGGGAGATGGGAAAAAAGCAATAAGGGCTACCTTCAGGTGTCCTTCTCTGTCCCTTTACTTATGGATTTCTAAATATGGTTGAGGATGATTGCTTTTGCACAGAATAGCACAACGACAATTTCCCTGACTGTCCAAAAAACAAGGATTTCAAAGATGGTTGATGAGGAATGCTTTAGCACACTATAGCACAAGGAGAATTTCCCTCACTGTCCTTCCCTGTCCCTAGAAACAAGGATTCGTACAGTAAAACACACTGACACTCTCCCTACCTATAGTTTTCTGTCCCTAGAAAAAAGTTTTTTTTAAAGCACACTATAGCACAAGGAGAATTTCCCTCACTGTCCTTCCCTGTCCCTAGAAACAAGGATTCGTACAGTAAAACACACTGACACTCTCCCTACCTATAGTTTTCTGTCCCTAGAAAAAAGGTTTTTTTAAAGCACACTATAGCACAAGGAGAATTTCCCTCACTGTCCTTCCCTGTCCCTAGAAACAAGGATTCGTACAGTAAAACACACTGACACTCTCCCTACCTATAGTTTTCTGTCCCTAGAAAAAAGGTTTTTTTTAAAGCACACTATAGCACAAGGAGAATTTCCCTCACTGTCCTTCCCTGTCCCTAGAAACAAGGATTCGTACAGTAAAACACACTGACACTCTCCCTACCTATAGTTTTCTGTCCCTAGAAAAAAGGTTTTTTTAAAGCACACTATAGCACAAGGAGAATTTCCCTCACTGTCCTTCCCTGTCCCTAGAAACAAGGATTCGTACAGTAAAACACACTGACACTCTCCCTACCTATAGTTTTCTGTCCCTAGAAAAAAGGTTTTTTTAAAGCACACTATAGCACAAGGAGAATTTCCCTCACTGTCCTTCCCTGTCCCTAGAAACAAGGATTCGTACAGTAAAACACACTGACACTCTCCCTACCTATAGTTTTCTGTCCCTAGAAAAAGTTTTTTTTAAAGCACACTATAGCACAAGGAGAATTTCCCTCACTGTCCTTCCCTGTCCCTAGAAACAAGGATTCGTACAGTAAAACACACTGACACTCTCCCTACCTATAGTTTTCTGTCCCTAGAAAAAAGTTTTTTTTAAAGCACACTATAGCACAAGGAGAATTTCCCTCACTGTCCTTCCCTGTCCCTAGAAACAAGGATTCGTACAGTAAAACACACTGACACTCTCCCTACCTATAGTTTTCTGTCCCTAGAAAAAAGGTTTTTTTAAAGCACACTATAGCACAAGGAGAATTTCCCTCACTGTCCTTCCCTGTCCCTAGAAACAAGGATTCGTACAGTAAAACACACTGACACTCTCCCTACCTATAGTTTTCTGTCCCTAGAAAAAAGGTTTTTTTAAAGCACACTATAGCACAAGGAGAATTTCCCTCACTGTCCTTCCCTGTCCCTAGAAACAATGATTCGTACAGTAAAACACACTGACACTCTCCCTACCTATAGTTTTCTGTCCCTAGAAAAAAGTTTTTTTTAAAGCACACTATAGCACAAGGAGAATTTCCCTCACTGTCCTTCCCTGTCCCTAGAAACAAGGATTCGTACAGTAAAACACACTGACACTCTCCCTACCTATAGTTTTCTGTCCCTAGAAAAAAGGTTTTTTTAAAGCACACTATAGCACAAGGAGAATTTCCCTCACTGTCCTTCCCTGTCCCTAGAAACAAGGATTCGTACAGTAAAACACACTGACACTCTCCCTACCTATAGTTTTCTGTCCCTAGAAAAAAGTTTTTTTTAAAGCACACTATAGCACAAGGAGAATTTCCCTCACTGTCCTTCCCTGTCCCTAGAAACAAGGATTTGTACAGTAAAACACACTGACACTCTCCCTACCTATCCTTCTCTTTCCCTAAACTAAAGGAATCCAGGTTAAGCAAGAAAAAATAAATGTCACTGTCCCTGCCTATGCTTCTCTTTCCCTGCTCCGGAACACACTACACTAGGCCGCCGTGCTGGCGGCCTTTTATAGTGTGGGGCGTGTACTAAACCCCCTCAGCAATAATTGGCCACAGGCATCCTGCCTGTGGCCAATCATTGCTCTCCTCGCTGCCGGCGCTGTGATTGGCCAAGCATGCGGGGTCACAGTGCATGCTTGGCCAATCACAGCGCCTGGATGACACTGCGATGGCGTAGTGCATTGTGGGCCGTTCGCGTCACTCGAATTAGGCGCGAACGGCCCAAATCGTTCGATCTTCGTCGAACGATCGAACAGCCGATGTTCGAGTCGAACGTATGTTCGACTCGAACACGAGCTCATCCCTATTCCTCCAGGATCTGGCTTCTCGCTTCGAGCAGCTTCAGGCCTCCTTGGGAACCCTGAATCTGCAACCTCAAATACAACCAGCGGCTGCACCTATTGCACCAGTCGCAGCCACACACTCACTATAACTGCCAGCTCCGTCCCGTTTCTCTGGGGACTCCAAGGCTTGCAGGGGGTTCCTTAACCAATGCACAATTCATTTTGAGCTCCAGCCCCAAAACTTCCTGTCTGATCGGGCTAAGGTAGCCTATATCATTTCCCTCCTCTCTGGTGAAGCTTTAGCCTGGGCAGCCCCTCTGTGGGAACTGAATGATCCAGTGGTTTCTAGCCTGTCTGGCTTCTTGAAACTTTTTCGGAATATCTTCGAAGAACCGGCTCGTGTCTCTTCAGCGGCCAGCGCCCTTTTACGTCTCCGCCAAGAGTCTGCTTCTGTGGGACAGTATGCCCTTCATTTCCGCATACTGTCGGCTGAGTTGAGCCGGAACAATGAGGCCTTAGTCACAACCTTTTTGCATGGCCTGTCTGATAGAGTGAAGGATGAATTAGCAGGAAGAACCATCCCCACTGATCTGGCCGGCGTTATCTCCTTGTGTAACCAGATCGATATTCGCTTTCAGGAGAGGACCTTAGAAAAGCAACGCCAGCACTCCTTGGTTCTTAGTCAGCCTGAGCTCCCCTCTCTTCGACCCGTAGAGCATCTCCTACCAGCTGAGGAACCCATGCAGCTGGGTCGGACCAGGCTATCCCCCGAGGAACGTGCTAGGCGCAGAACTCTTGGTCTGTGTCTTTACTGTGGGGGCAAAGGTCATTTTCGTGACACATGCTCTCTTTGTCCAGAAAAACGTTCAGGTCCACTTCATCTGGAAAGTGGAGTATTGGACCCAGAAATATCACCTTCCCCTTCTCGTCTTCTGCTTTCTGTGTTCCTTCATGTTGGTGCTTCTTCTCATTCGGTCTCAGCATATCTGGATTCCGGAGCCGCTGGTAATTATATGGACTGGGAAATCGCATCGTCCATGAGACTTACTCTTTTGCCCCTCACCACACCATTGGTGGTCTTGGCGATTGATGGTACTGTTCTCCCAGGGGGACCTATCCGCTTCCAGACCCTCCCTGTTAAGATGTCGGTAGGGACACTCCACCAGGAGTGGATATCCTTCCTTATCTTACCCAAGGCCTCAACGCCTATAATTTTGGGTCTCCCATGGTTACAGCTCCATTCTCCTCATGTGGACTGGACTACTGGACAGATCCTGGCTTGGGGTCCCTCCTGTTCCTCGTCCTGCCTACCCAAGGTTGCCCCCTGTGAATCTGAGCCGGTCATTCATTCCAGGTTGCATAACCATTTACATTTCTCTGTCCCTAACCACCCTTGGACGCACAGCCAGGCTAGCTTGTCTACAAGTCCTGCAGTCGCTACGTCTTGCGATGCGATTCAGGTAGTCGCTACACCTGACTCAGCTATTCACTCTGCCTCTGTACTAGTTATGCCAGTCCAGCCCATGCCCAGTGAGCCTCCTACTTTTTCTTGTTCGGGACATTCTGCTTGTCCTTCAGCTATTCAGTTTGACTCCGGCGACATGTCACCTTCTAACCAACCTGACTTCAGGGTTCCACTGACATCTGCCCAGTCTGATGGTCCTGTGCAAGATGACCAGTTCCCCTTTAAGGGTCTAGGGGACCCTCCTCAGATTCCTGTTGATCCTCTCATGCCCTTGCTTATTCCTAGAGAGCCTTTGGTCCTCAATAGATCTTCTTGTCATCTCCCTACCTCGTTTTCGATCTCTGAGGATAATCTTAAGTACGAGGTTAGACAAGTTCTGGATTCTCGGCTCTGCAGAGGCATTCTTCAGTACCTTGTGCATTGGAGAGGTTTTGGTCCTGAGGAGGCGTCTTGGATCGCTGCATCTGATGTTGCTGCACCTCATCTGTTGAGAAGGTTTCATCAGAGATTTCCCTTTAAGCCTGGGCCCAGGCGGGGGGGGGCCCATAAGAGGGAGGGTACTGTCATGGATATGCAGTAGTGTTTGTCTGTCAGCTTACCTTCCTTCCCATGTGTTCATCTTAGAGGCCTGAGCCCTTTCACCTGGCTTCCTTTATAATCTCCTCCCAGCCAGACTTCACCCCAGGCCCTATCACAGAACACTATATTAACCTGTGCACTGCAAGCCTGCTTTGCTGATCAACGTGTATGTTAGGCATTGTGTGTTTGGGTTCCTCCCTGCCGTGTGCTACGTCTGTCTCTCTGTTACGTTATTGGCTTGTCCCCGACTATCCCTGTCTGCTCGTGACCCTTGACCTTCGGCTCGTTCTTTCGTTATCCTTGTCTGCTTGTGGCCCCTGACCTTCAGCTTGTTATTCGGTTCTCTCTTATCTTGTGCTGCTGCTTCCCCTCTTTTCCCCTTATCCTACGGGGCGTGAGCTAGGAAACTTCAGGGGCCGCGACCTGGTCCCAGCCTGCAGCATAACATCCTCACCACTAGAGGCCCTGGAGAAGACCTGCTGGGTCTTAGACTCCGCGCCCTGGGGAATCTTGGCTCTAGCTTCCGTTAGGATCCCGGTTGTGCTCCTCTGGTCCCGCTTTCCACAACCACCCAGTTTCCTATCCGCAGCAGTCAGCCATAGGGTTCACTACCTTGCGGTGCACTCCTGTCCCCCTACGGTGTGCATCTGTCACCTGGTAACAGGTGACCTTGACAATGCCCCTCTTTATAGTTTTTATGGACCCAGGGATCATAGACAAAAGAGAAGCTAATACATCTGGTTGAATATTAATCCCTGTGATTTATGATGCATATTATAAATCTTAGTCCAGAATATCAACGCTTCCGGGCAGTAGTACCATATATGAGACATTGTACCTTTTGCATTATGACATCTCCAGCATGTCTCGTCATTTTCACTATTTGTTTTATGCATATCTACTGGGCATCTATACCATCTTATTAAAATTCTGTAATTTCTTTTCTGATATCTACTGGATATTGATAGCTTATGTGCTATTAGGAAAGCTCTTTTTCTATCTGATCTGGGAATGATCCTTCCCAGTTCTTCCTCCCATCTATTTATATATGTTAGTTCTTCTTCTAGACGTAATGAGACTAGAAGAAGCCCTCTAACCTCCGGATATTTTTTGGGAGGAGTTATTGGTATATTACAGATAATACATGTGTTGGTCTTTCCTCCTGTATTAGTAACTGCTCGAAGTCCGTAACCGCTCTATCTAATATTCCATTTTTAATTAGTGATTGAGTATATGTTCGAAGCTGTTGATATTGTATCCACATGTTCCTGCATTCCAAACCAAGGGAGTCTATCGGGGGAATTTTACCTTCAATCAGGATCTGGACCACTCTTGTATCCTCATTTATATACCATTTCAGAAGGGTCAGGGCGTTCGATGCTGATGGAAACTCATGGTTTCCGAACAGAGGTGTCATTGGGCCAATCTGTGTGGACCACTTCTCATTTTTTAACATTGCGTCACATGCCTTTAATGTGGAGGATACCAACATCGGCATTTCTCTCATGGAGGGTCATAGATTACGATTTATCCATGGTAATGATTTAAGTTTTATTTCAGTAATATCTAATATATAATTTGAATGACATAATCACAATGTATTTTAAAATATCACTGAATAGACAGAATTCAAATGTCTTCCTAAAGTGTTTGAAATGAACTTTGGACAGACTCAATTAATATTTAGATAGAGTTTAGCTGTATAAACAATTCCTAGAGTCTAAACAATGGGTTCCGTTAGATATGGGTGAGTTCTCTTGTGAGAACTATCCAGTTAAATATCTGTGTACCCATTTATGGCAGTGTTGGGTCTTTCCTTATCTACCCAACAAAGACAGGTAAATATCTTTTGGTTTCTGCTTCACAATTAGGTTATATAATTTTAGAATAGTTGATCCATTGAAAGTTGGAAAATATATGAAGTCATGGTGACCTTTAGTTCACCTGTCTTGAGGGCAGGTAAATGTGGGGACACATAACATCTCCACCAGAAGTTTATTAAATGTATTATTTCTTCATCAAAATTATAACATAACCCCCCTGGTGAATTGGTCAAATGCCATAGTTGTTTTAGACAATAACCAAGGCAGAATCTTAAAGAAATATGGCTTCATCGGGCCTTATGAGTCTAGTTTGTGAAGATGGTTCCGGACTGTGGATATATAGTGAATAAGGGGTATAGACACATGCAGATAGATGTAAATCCTTGGGAGAATGATTGGTTTGCGATCGATGTGTGCATCTCAGGGCTGTCATCCATTGGTTGGCGGAAAATGGATCACTCCGGTCACCTTTGGTCTGGGCCATCCTTGTGGGTTTGTCCGTGTAGACTGGCCATCAGTGGTATCCCTGGGTCCCCCACACGGTTCCTTCTCTGGATGTCTTACACATGTTGGACTCTCGGTTCTGTTGATCGGCTCATGGACATCTTAGTCCTGTAAAGGAAAATTAATTCCATGAGTGTTTGATATCTCAGTGTCAAGCTGGTATCCTGGGCTTCCCCAGAACCCCCCTTTAGTCCATTGTGTAATTAGTAGACATGTGCACACTGAAATATTTTGTTTCGGAATTTCGTTTTCGTCCGAAAAATAAATTTATTTAGTTACTCCTGAAATTTGTTTTTATTTATTTTGTTTAGTTAAAAAATGCATTAGTCCGAAAATCCGAATTAATTTGAGTCGAATCTGTCAACTGAAGGCTTATGGTGTCTGTCGAATGTTGTAAGAAGATTCGACGAAGCAGCTAAACTGTACGATGCCGCAATTGTATATTTCCAGTCGAATTCTCCGCCCACAAGTTATAGTAGAATTCTAATGTTGTATGACTAGTAATAATTAGACTTGTGCACAACGGAAAAATTTGTTCCGTTTCGGTTCGTTTCTTTCCGGTCCTGTTGATTCGTAATCATTCGTAATTTTGCTAGACGGGATTTTTCGTGTTCGGACTCATTCGTATTTTTGCAAGCGACATTTTTCGTTGAATTTTTTGTTGCTTTATAATTCGTACTTTCGGTAGAGTACGTTGTTTTTCGTTGATTCTGGACACAACTCCTACTTTCGTAACTTTTTTGGGTTCGTTGATTCGTAATTTTCCGTGTCTCTCTCACAACGACGCTGCCTATTATGCCTAATGTGCTTCGAATGGATTTGTACTTTTCTAAATACATAGCGGTTATTTGTAACGATTCGAAATCTCGTATTTTACTTTTGTTTTTTACATGCGGCTATAGGCTCCGCCCCTGTACACCATTTTGAGAGGGTTCAGCACGGTGAGGGAGAAGCAGAGAGCAGAGCAGAGTGAGTGTTATTGTGCTTCGAATGGATTCGAAATCTCGTATTTTACTTTCGTTTTTTCATGCGGCTATAGCCTCCGCCCCCTGTACACCATTTTGAGAGGGAGTTCAGCATGGTGAGGGAGAAGCAGAGAGCAGAGTGAGTGTTATTGTGCTTCGAATGGATTCGTACATTCGTAACTTTTTTCATAACGAATTATGCCGAAGACCTTCGGGCATTCGCTGTTTTGCGGTATAATTTATTTCGGATTCGGTTTTATTCGTAATTGCTCTGTTTGGAAATTCGAATGCTTCCGAATGTCCGAAAGTTGCTAAATTCGGACGAATTTCGATTCGTTACGAAACGAATTGCACAAGCCTAGTAATAATTATATTTATTAATTATTATTACTAGTCAACCAACATTAGAATTCTTCTATAGCCTATGGATGGAGCATTTGACCATAAATCTCCGCTCGCGGCGATCGTATGTTTTTAGCTGCTTCGTCGAATCTCTATAATGTCAAATCTTTTCTCTCTATGTCGAATAATCTTGGACTAATAGAGTTAGATTAGGCACATTCAACCGCAGATTCGATAGACACAGATCGTTATTGTCACCATCATGTCGAATCTTCTATCTATATCGAACTGTTGTCGCAACTAAATGAAAATAAAGCATTTTTTATGTCGGATCGTTCAGATTTCGGATTCTGCGCGTTTGTTATCGTTTGTTAAAACGAACACGAAAATCCCTGAAATTTGGACGAAAATGCATTTGGACGAAAATAAATGCACATGTCTAGTGATTAGTCCTTTATCTTAACACTCTGGATTGCAAGACAATGTATGAAACTTTTGCTATGCGAGATAGAGCTCCAGGGCTCATTAACATGAGGACATTTATTTATAGCTATTGATACCAGACACTAACAACTGACTTTCGCTTATAAGAATGATTTTAGAGCTTAATTGTAGCGGTTCTGGAATAATAAAATCATCAGAACATCTCTCATTTACATGTGACACACTTACTGTCAGTAATAAAATATTTGACATTATAGTCAACCTTCTACTTGGGAGGAATAAAAAAAAAAATCTCCCCCCTTTGGGGTGTCAATACAACTCATTTGAGGCAATCAAACTGCCTTATGCGGGTGACTCCTGATCTTTTACCACACTATCAGACCATTTAGGCCTCCTGACATTAGTGTCTTTAGGATTCGGTCTTCCTCTGGAATTACCATCTTCGGCGACTTCTTGGAATTGGGCTGTTTGGAGCGACCTGCTTATGTCGGAGGAATGAACTGACTGAAAAATAGCAGAATAATTAATATCTGACAACCAGGATCCCCCAGTTGGGATTTTGGGATCCTCACTTCTTTGACCTGGGGAAAAATATGGTGTTAGATCCTCTGTCTCCTATACCTTTATTCAGTACATTCCTCTGATTTATTTTAACATAGGCACTTCAAAGGCTCTGTGGCCCTTGGCTGGCCACAGGATTTGCCCCTAAAGAAATGTTATTTAGGTTCCGTGCAGCAATGAAACTGTGTAACATATCCATAATTCGATCTAATTTGGTTTCCGCGTTGCTTACAGGCTGATCAGAATTGGGTTGTGGGACCTGGTTTCTGTAATTTCTGGGGACTTCTGGCTCAGTCTGATCAGACATATCTCCACCAGAATCACTGTCTTGATTCTGGAGTGGTGGTCCGGGCCTTAGTTGCTCCCTATCTTCCCTGGGATTTTGGGGTATCCTAACATGTAGTGACTCCCTATTTTCCTGTGTAGGTCCCCGGGTTATAGTGAGGGTTTTCACCCTCAGGGTTAAATCTGGCCCTTTGGGGATACTCTCTATAGTTTCTCCTAAACCTTGGGTCTGGTTCCCTTGGAGGATACTCCTGAGGTGTTCTTTGTGCTCCCCCTCTAAAGGGTGGTCTCTGCACCCCCTTCTGATTGGTGGGGTATCTGGTCTCCTGCTGGGGAAACCATGTGGCATATCTCCTCTGACTATATCAGCGTATGTCTTTTTCTTGGTTTCAAAATGTACTGATTGAAGAGATATATGAGTTTTCCCCATAAATTTAGTTATAGGTTCAGGCCATCCTTTGTATTCACTGGTCTGTTGGATAGAGTACAAATTGTTACTCTCTTTTACCAAGTACTCCAGTGAACACCCCCCTTTCTAGTCCTTAGCTAAATTCATTTTTATGTAGGTAGGTAGGGCCTCGAAGAATATGGATTTAAACTCAGTGTGATTGTAATCTGGCTCCTTTTTCTGCTAAGTGGTAAGCACTTTTGAGCACAGCCATAAATTCAGTGGGCTTTGATGACTGGTACATCTCAGATTGTGTATAGCCGCTCTAGCTGCGGTAACATTTTTGTACGGGTGGAATTCTAGATGACAGTGATGTTTAATTTCTTGCCATTAGGTACCATACAGACCTTTTAATGATTCACAGAATCTACAGTGTTTGGTTTATGTAATGGCACCCCAAGTATGAAAGGAGTTAACGCCGTTTAGGATATTCCCTCTCTGGACACACATCCACTGCCGATCCTCCACAGTCAGGCGACCGCTTCCCATAGGATTAATCCTTCCAAACATACTTGACAAACGCTCTGTGTTGAGGTTCCAAAACAGGGAATGAATCTTTATTGCAAACACATGGTCACACGTTTCTCTTCAAAACACTTCCCTCCCATCCTTGGGGAACAGGGCGGGTTAAACTGTCCAATGACAATGGGGATACAGGTCAGGTGTGTTCAAACTTCTCCTTCAGTCAACAGTCTTAGCAGGAGGGGTTGTTGGAGTGATTCCCCCCCCCCTTTCCTCACAGCAAGACACTTAAACATCCCATAATAGGCAGCCAGACGGTCTACCAGCTCCAATCCACATCATCACAAACAACAATGATAAGGCCTTTGGAAGTTAGTCTGGATTTAATCTACATTACACAGGCATCCAGGTGGATTAATATTACAGACCCATTTTAAAGCAATCCAAGACATATTCTCAATGTCCATTATTTTCTGTCTCATACTTTCTAAGAACTTCTGGGTTCCACGGACCCACCCGTTACATCTCTCCCCTTTCGGCAGGAGACTAACACAGGAGGAGCCCCCAGACGGGTTGACTCCGAAGTTAGTCCATAGTTCCATTCCTCTAATGCCTGGACAACCCATCAGCATTGCCATTTTGCTTACCGGGTCAGTAGCTGATGGTGAAGTTGTAAGGTTGTAGGGCGAATAATGGAATTCAGTTCTGGAACAGTCACTTGCTTTGCTCTCTCAATGGCTCCCAAAACTTGTTGCTGATGCTCTTGGGACAGGAAAGGTAAAACCTGGGCACACATCCCATTTAACCTTCTGATAATTTCAGCCTGTTTGTGCATTTCAATGTTCAAGCCATGGGACATCTCATAATACATGACGTAGTGTCGTTGCATCTCCGATTTCTCACTGGCCAACTTGTCACATTCCAATTTTAGACTGTGATATTGTGCCTGATCTAAGGTACATGTCGGGGAAGATAGTCTTACCCGGGTCTCGGAAGCAAGCGGGTCGGTTCCAGCAGCCCGGGTCTGGGCACAGGTAGTCACTGGGTTGGCTTCAGCGGGGCCCATCGCGGCGTAAGCAGAAACGAGGGGGGCCAAATCATTCCCCAGTAGTAAATCTGCTGGCAAATCCTTCATCACCCCCACATTCATGTGTCCCGAACCAACCCCCCAATCCAGGTGAACACGGCAACGGGTAGCCGAAAGATGGTACCTCCCGCTACTCTTATGGCTACAGTGTCTCCGGTGTGTTGGCTCTCTGGGATGAGGTTCTTCTGTAGTAGGGTCATGGTAGCGCCACTATCACGTAGGCCATTGGCTACCGTTCCATTAACCCGGACAGTCTGCCTGTGTTATTGCCTGTTGTCCCGGTTAGCTGCTTGTATTGGGTCAGCCTCGTGCAGGACGCCCCAATGTTCTTCCACCTCAACGCAGTGGGCCGCAGGCATGGATGTGTGGGGGTTCCCCCTTGCTGGCTGTCTCCACGACTGGGACTGCCTGGCTGGATTTAATGGACAGTCTGGCTTTTTGTGCCCTAGCTGTTTACACCCGAAACACCTGATGGGTTGTGAGTAGTCCTGGGAGTTGAACCTGGGCTGCTGAGGATAAGTGGCCGCTGGAGGTGGTGCAGAAGTTGGGTTAGAGGCTGGTAAACTGGGCCGAGATAGTGGATAGCGCTCGCTTTCGCCTGACCTTCGAGAGTCCAGATATTCATCGGCCAAAGTAGCCGCTTGCTGTACAGTCCGTGGTCGCTTATCTCGCACCCAATCCCATAATACCGGAGGGGTGTGGTTAAAGAACTGTTCTAAGAGTACTAGTTGGGTGATGTCCTCTATGGTATGAGCGTGGCTTCCCTGGAACCAGCCCTTAAGGTCTCGCTGCAGAGGATGTGCCCACTCCATGTATGTTATGTGGGTTTGTTTCCGGGTTTCTCTAAACTTAATCCGGCTGGCTTTGGGTGTAATGGCAAATCGGGCTAGCAGAGCTTCTTTTACCCGGTCATAGTCTTTAGCGTCCTCATCTTCCAGGGCCCGATACGCATCCACCGCTCTGCCAGTTAAATTACTCGCCAGTAAGGCGACCCGATCTTGGGGCCGTACTTCATAGTCTCTCAAAGTCCTGCAGGATAGCTTTAATTTCCTCCTCTCCTTCCTTAAATAGTTTGAACGCCCGAAAGGGCAACTTACGGACAGGCGCTGCATCTTTAGGCGTTGTCTCCGATTGCCGTATTTCCGCCATTCTCTGCTCATGTTGCCACTCTAGTTCTCTCTCTTGTCGCTCCAGTTCTCTCTCTTGTCGCTCATCCTGCAGCTGGATGTCTCTAATGGCTTTTTGTATGGCGGTCTCTGATGGGTTAGCCCCATATAATGCCAACCGCTCTCGAACTCGTTGCTGAAACAAGTCTTCAACTGACCGGGGTCCTGCATCACCATCCCTCTGATCCATCTCGGCTAGCTCCCTGATCAAGGTGGCCTTGTTCTTTGTCCCACCGGTCCCTCCACGGCTCTCAAGTAAGTCTTTCAGCGTGGCTTTCCTGCAGGCTGCATAGCTGGTCATTCACTGTGGTGGTTTGGAGTGTCCCAGTAACTGGAGGGAAAATCCCACCGCTGCCAACCAATGTAACGGCACCCCAAGTATGAAAGGGGTTAACGCTGTTTAGGATATTCCCTCTCTGGACACACATCCACTGCCGATCCTCCACAGTCAGGCGACCGCTTCCCATAGGATTAATCCTTCCAAACATATGAGACAAACGCTCTGTGTTGAGGTTCCAAAACAGGGAATGAATCTTTATTGCAAACACATGGTCACACATTTCTCTTCAAAACACTTCCCTCCCATCCTTGGAGAACAGGGCGGGTTAAACTGTCCAATGACAATGGGGATACAGGTCAGGTGTGTTCAAACTTCTCCTTTAGTAAACAGTCTTAGCAGGAGGGGTTGCTGGAGTGATTTCCCCCCCCTTTCCTCACAGCAAGACACTTAAACATCCCATAATAGGCAGCCAGACGGTCTACCAGCTCCAATCCACATCATCACAAACAACAATGATAAGGCCTTTGGAGGCTAGTCTGGATTTAATCTACATTACACAGGCATCCAGGTGGATTAATATTACAGACCCATTTTAAAGCAATCCAAGGCATATTCTCAATTATTTTCTGTCTCATACTTTCTAAGAACTTCTGGGTTCCACGGGCCCACCTGTTTCAGTTTCAAATACCCAGGGCAAGAAATTAATCCTAGGCTGGTCATCGTCTAGGCCCAAGGTATTTTCATAGGTCTCAATGTGGTTAATATTATACATAAATGCCTTCTTCTTAAAGACTGGGACTATTTAAAATTTTTATTATTTTTGAGGCGTCCTGTTTAGGGGTGCCTGACTCTTTCTCTGAACCTAAAGAAAACTGATTAGACCGATCTTTATGTGGTGGTTCAATTTTTACCCCCCTGTGCTCTAAAGATGGCTTGGGGTAGGACATGGGTTCTTTTTCTGATTCCTCTCCGTTGTCTAATTCCTAAACTTCAGATTGAGAGTCAGATCTTGGATTATTGTCAGACTTTTCACTTTCAGGGTTAGGCATTTGAGCATTACCCTGGGGTATGAACTTCAGTTGTTCTTTCTATTCCTGTCCTGACCTAAGCTGATTTATTTCTCCTTCTAATTTTCCACTGCTGTTATTTTGCAACCGTTCATCTTGCATTGTCATTCTAAATTTGCGATAACGATCTTCCTTATCAGTGGCCTACTTTATTTTTCTAGTGAGCTCACATTCCCTTTCTGTTAAACGGGACTGGGACCCTAAGATATCCTTTTCCTGTTGGGCATTTTGAAGTTTAAACTCATTACAAAGATACAGCAGGACAGGCCATAGTTCCAAAAGTATGTGATCACGCCTTTTTATGTCCTTTGTCTTAGAGAAGCTGTCTGTGAGTTCATAGATTTGACCTTCCACGTTCCACATGTCTTTTACTAAATGACTGGCATGGCTTTTAAGGTCTTTAATGTATGCTTCTAGACCAGCTTCAATTTACAATTTTTTTCTGACATGATCCACCATTTCAATAGAAACAATTTTCAACATGTCCTGTACTTGTACCAATTTCGATTGAGTATTAATACCACCACTAGGGGCTGACTCTTAACAATCACTAGCAGCAGAAGAATCACTTTAACCAGACATTTTTGGGAAAAAAAATTTTTTTCAAAAATAATAAATAATAATTATATGCAAAATATTATTTGTCACCACAATAACTATGATTGATCCTGTACAAAATATTACCGTTATCTCAGCAGTGCCTCCAATTTTATGTTGTGAGTGTGGTATGGAATCTTAATAATAATAAATATGGGGAATTTCAATTACATAGAATTTAGTGTTTTGCGCTATTGGTAAATTATAGATAAAAGGGTAGTGTCTGACTATAAGTACAGTGGGTCGTTCAGTGCCTCCGTCAAATATTAAGGAAAATAGTTTTATTGCCGTGTTGATGTCTTTGGTATTGTGTATTAAATATTAATCACCAGAAATTCTGGTTCTGTATGAAGTTATATATGTATAATTATACTTGAAAAATTAATAAAATGTATTTACTTATTGATTTTATTGGGAGATATTTATATGTTGGTAAGAATACCCCATAGAGAAACAAACTCAGGAAATTATTGTGGTATGTTACTGATTGTCTGAACAAAGTTCACATTTTTATTTTGCCGTAAGGCTGGAGGCACTGAACGACCCACTGTACTTATAGTCAGACACTACCCTTTTATCTATAATTTACCAATAGCGCAAAACACTAAATTCTATGTAATTGAAATTCCCCATATTTATTATTATTAAGATTCCATACCACATTTACAACTATATATATATATATATATATATATATATATATATATATATATATATACTGTATGTATAGCGGGGCTTTGAAATTTAGGGGGATGTTTGAGTGGTAGTTTTTCTCAAACACATTATTTGATAGGGTTCAGCAAACCCAATTTTAGCTGCAGGCGGGATACTGGTGTGTAGTTCCCCGTGGCCTGTTGGTGGCGCTGCCATCGGAGGCCAGGGTTGAACCGCTGGTACAGTGCTGTGCCTTGGATGTCCCTTGTCGGCGGTGGTATGGTGGGCACGTTTGCCCGCTGTTCATCCCGGGAGGGGATATAAAAGGGGAAGACCCTGGCTGTCAGGTGTGAGTTCCCAGGGGTCCGACCCCGGGAGTGTGTGGTTCTGTTCGTGGCCACCCCAGGCACCTTTAGCTCTGGGGTGGAGTTCCTGGTTCGGTACACTGGCGGATCAGTCCCAGGCACCTTTAGCCTTGGGGCTGCAACTGGAGGCCTTGGGCTCAGCACCTTTGGCTGAGGCCCACAGAGGATCGAGGAATCCCAGGGTGCTGCCTTGCGAGGAGACCCGTATCCTAGATGAGGAGGCCGGGGGAGGACCGTTCCGAGGGACTGGTGAGGAACTCACAGTGAAGAAAGGGGCCCGGTAACTCTCTGGAGGGATGTCATCTCCCTGAAAGAGGCTTAACGTTGCAACTAAGTTCGCTAGGTCTGTGGCAGAGGCCCAAGTGTATCTAGTTCGAGCATCATTCCGGCTGCTATGGCCCGTTTCGTGGGAGACTATCCGGATGAGCTGAGTCTACCTAAAGATATGGGTAGTGAATAGGAATTAGTTTGTGCCTGGACCTATTCCCACACCTTTTGCTGTCCTGCTCTTCTTCCAACCTTCTCCTGTCAAGTTATTGTGCATAACAGAAGAAATAAACTCTAAGTTGGAGTTGCAATCAGTGTGGACTTTGAAGTTATTGGGGAATAGAGACCTGTCTTTGTTACAGTGAAGACGGGAGCCATTTCTCTGAAGGAACCTGATCACAGAGACCCAGGTACATTACACCGCTCAACCTCTTTCTACAGGAGGGTACGGGCATGTAGCATGGTGGGCCCTTTTTTTTTTTTGCTCAGGAGCCAAAGGCAGGAAAAAGAGGTTGTGTCGCTACATATGTATATATAGCTTTTTTAATATTATTTAAAAATTTTTACTTTATTAACTTTTTTCTTCTTGAGGGGTCGGGAATCGGTCAGTGTCAACTTGCCATGCAGCTGTACAGAAACAGATTACATCTAATATAAGGTGACTAGATTTTTAAAATGAAATCCGGGGACATATTTTTTTTTACTAGTAATGGCGGCAATCAGCGGCTCATAGCGGGACTGCTATATTGCGGCGGACAAATCGGACACTAAGTGGCACTTTTGACCACCGTTCTGCCTGTGTACATAACGATCAGCGGGTACCGGTGGACCCAAAAATGCAGGATCGTGTATATACATGATCCTTTGCAGCGCGGCCACCCTGTAGTAATTCTGCTATCAGGCGATCGGCAACTGGTTAAAATCATCAGCATTATAATAACTCACAGGCAGCAGGCACTCTATCGTGGCTCTGGATGGCTCTGTTACATAACATGGCTGCTGGGTGCCGATTTTGTTAACTTATGACCAATATGCCATAGAGACAGACAGGGTGCAATGTAGTCTATTCACAGACACCCCAAAGCACCTGTGTTGAAGCCTTCAAGGCACTGGCAGCCCCACGATTGGATCTGCTTCCCCTCTGTTCCTGCTGCTGAACATCGTCAGCTGAGCTCAGCTGCCTCTCTCTACCCGTCGCCGCCGCCGCCCGCCTCACATCCCCGGCTACTACTGGGTGTGGAGCGGAGGAAGATCACTCCACCAGGTAAGGCAAGGAGATCAGCAGGCAGGCGGCTGGCCAGGACTTGAGCCAAGGCAGAAGAACATGTGAGCAAGGCTGAATGAGCATGCACCCGAAACTGAAGAAATATTCCCTCTGCTCCGACCAGCACATGATCATCAGAAAGGGGCACAGATAATGGAAAAAATACACCCCCCTAAGCTAGTAGGAGCGGCGGAGCGGAGGTGTGTAATTCAGATTTTTTTTTTTTATTCTGCACTGACTGTCTTTGAAATTGCCCCAGCCCCTGTTCAAATCCAATCCGGGGACAAAACCGGGGACAGACTTAGTCCGGGGACAGTGTCCTCAATCCAGGGACTGTCCCCAGAAACCGGGGATGTCTGGTCACCCTAATCTAATAGTAATATATTGCTGCAATAAGCCAGTAACAGATCACTGTAGGAGTGCCTGAGCCTCCATACGTGGAGAAAGTGCAGTGACATTACTTATAACTTCATTTCACTTCAAATATAATCACAAAGTGAGAGCATTGAAATAGCATTTGCAATATATAAATTGCTCTGAGTGCCAAATGCTTTGTTTTCATGTATACATTTGGAAGGTTCTACAATGCAGAGTAAAAGCGTGTTTGAGATTTTTTTCCAGGAAGTTTGCAAACACTTGAAAGTACTTTAAGTACTTCAACATTTTCTCAAAATATACACAAATACCTGCACTGTGTTTTGTTTGCAGTATGTTTTGGTTATTGTGACCTTTTTTCTTTTAGATACTAAAATCAAGCACAGCGATTACAACAAAGATTTTTACTCTGTTAGAAAACAGAACCTGCTGAGTTAAGAAAAAATATACCTACTTCTATTTTCTATCATAAAAATGCAGTAGATTGCAGAAAAGCAGTGAGTATGCTAAGATTATGTTACAATTTTGTAATGGGAATCCATTGGCTAAATTTCAAGAGCTGCCAGTGTGATGAAAGGAAAAACAGAAAATTACCCACAAGGTCTTTAGGCCACAGGTTTAGATGGGTAAGACCACTGTCAGGCTTTTTTGCTGTCTATGTCTCATCATGGAAGTTTTCTCTTTACTATTTATCCCAGAGAAACATCAGGAAGTAGGAGAAGATCTCTCCAAAGTGAGGGGATATCTCCTCCAATACAGTTTCCTGACAGACTCTATGGCAGCATACGTGTGGGTTAACCCCGCCTCCACTCCTCCCCTATAGGACCCCTCTCCCATAAATCTTTGCTCCAAGCCAGTGGCCATGTACCTTTTTTGTCCTCCTCCTAAAGACCAGTTTGGTTATTCGTCTACCTGAAGTTTTTTCTCTCCGCGATCAAGACCGGCCAGTGGCGAGCACTGGGAAGATAGGTCCGATAAGCTATTACCCTGGCTATTAGCAGGGTATGGGGCAAGCTAAACGGAAGATACTCCGATAAGCCTTAGATGTTTGCGATGAATGGAGTGGGCAAATGAAGGAGGCGCTGGAAGAGCTAAAGCCTGGCCATTGGCAGGCAAGCGGCACAATGGCCAGATAGCCCAGCTGTTAGCAGGTGGCCCTATCTGCCCCGAGCCCGGTGTGATTATCCTACCTGGCCCGGGATGATCGTGGAAGCAGGATTGAAGTTGCCGTGTACTGTGATGTATACTTTTATATTACACATTCCATGGCAGCAGTTTGTGTGTTTCTGTTTGTCTGTACTTTTCTGGCTCTAGTGTCTTCCAGTCTATGGCAGCTGGAGCGCATTTGTGTTCCAAGCCGCTGCATTCTCTTCTGGCCGGGCGTCCCTGGGATGCTCCTGCTCAGGGGCCCAGTGCATGCACGCTGCAGGTGGTAATGGCATTATTTCAGTGGAGAAATTCAATCAGCGATCAGTACTGTTGATGTAGGCATTTCTCTGTAGGCAGCTTGCAGCAGTTTCCCAAAGTGCTGTGTGCAATTATCACAGGGTATGCTCTGCAGTAACACCCTTGTATGCTGCCTCTGTGTGATTCTGCTATGATTTGATCACCTGTGCAGGTTGTCGGTCTTTCTGTGCAGTTTCACACTGTGGATGTTTCACTGCCCCCCTTGTGGCCAGGCCTTGTGTAGCAGGTTGAGAGGGTATTTCCTTTCCTTGCAAACCTGGGTACTCTTCTGTTTTCTTTAATCATTTTCTTTCTATCCTATTTAGCTTTTTTTTTTAAATCCTTCTATCTCAGATTGACAATATACGGCATGAGATGATAAAGACCTCATTAGGTCACAACATTTCCAGATGTATTTGACATAGGTCACTGTCATGGTCCAGCCTTCATAGTAGAAGCTACGAATCCTCCTTTATGCATCCACTGCTATGTGAGCTGCTCCAAGGAGGGAGCCTGCTGGGGATGTGGGACTCTGGTCCCAGAGGTCAAGTCTCTGTGTGTGTTATGTAAAGCTTAGGCGGTTGAAAAAAGGGGGTGGTGATTTCTAGCAAATGGGATCTCTGGTGAGTTACGTGGTGCAAGAATCCCTTAAAGAGTGGAATACAAGCCACATGCAATGTGGATGACCAGGAAGAACTGGAGCTGTCCCAACCAAGCCATCCATCTATGAAGACCTCAGACAGTGAGGCAGAAGGAGATGAGTCTCTTTACCCTTGTAACGTCTTTTGGTCAAGGCAATGATGGGTGCATTTACATGAATAGAACCAGTAGAGTCTCCCTCAAAGCAAGAGGAAGTTCCGTAAGCACCTTGGGCTCCATTTTCCTCTAGTGCGACTTGTCATGCGACTTTGGACACATAGGGTCACAAGACGAGTCACAGCCTATTGATTTCAATGGCACTCACTCCAATCTTTGCAACTTAAAGTTGAAGCAACTCTGGAAAGGTTCCTGCTCTAAATCGTGTGGCCAGCCCCGGTGTAGCAGGTATGAGAGGGTGGGTTTAACCCTTTCCTTTCCTTGCACTTGGGTGCTCTTTTAGGGTTCTTAACCACTTCCTTTCTATCCTATTTTTGCTTTTGTGATTCTTTCTAGGTCAGGTTGACAATACACGGCACGAGATGATAAAGACATCATTAGGCCACAACATTTTTCTTCAGATATATTTGTCATAGGTCACCGTCAAGGTCCAGCCTTCATAGCAGAAGCTCTAAATCCTCCTCTACGCACCCACCGCTATGTCAGCTGCTCAAAGGCGGGAGCCTGCTGGGGATGTGGGACTCGGCTCCCAAACAAAATTGACATCCTTTTTTTCCCACAAACAAAGCTTTCTTTTGGTGGTATTTGATCACCTCCACGGTTTTTATTTTTTGCGCTATAAACAAAAATAGAGCGACAATTTTGAAAAAAATGCAATATTTTTTACTTTTTGCTATAATAAATATCACCAAAAAATCTATACATTTTTTTCCCTCAGTTTAGGCCGATACGTATTCTTCTACATATTTTTGGTAAAAAAAAAAAACAATTGGCGTTTATTGATTGGTTTGCGCCAAAAAAATTTTTTTTTTTACTAGTAATGGCGGCGATTAGTGATTTTTTTCATGACTGCGGCATTATGGCGGACACTTTTGACACATTTTTGGGACCATTGTCATTTTCACAGCGATCAGTGCTATAAAAATGCACTGGTTACTGTGAAAATGACACTGGCAGTGAAGGGGTTAACCACTAGGTGGCGCTGTAGGGGTTAAGTGTTCCCTGCATTGTGTTTCTAACTGAGGGGGGGTTGGGCTCTGTGTCACATGACACTGATCTTCGCTCCATGTACACGGAGCCGAGATCAGTGTCATTGTCACTAGGCAGAGCAGGAAGATGCTTGTTTACACAAGCATCTCCCTGCTCTATACCTCTGTGAGACGATCGCGGGGATCCCCGCGACGATTGAGTCCGCGGGACCCGCGGTCCGACTCACGGGGAAGGCGGCAGGGTCGCGAGTGCGCCGGCGGCGGCGCGCGCGCGACCACACGGCAGGCATTTAAAGGGCCACGTACAGGTACGTGATTATGCCTGTCTGTGCCATTCTGCCGACGTATATCTACAGTTTGTGGTCCTTAAGCTGTTAAAGAGTGGGATACAAGCCACACACGAAGTCCAACAGCCATTGCGGCGTGTTCTCACACTAGGATGACCAGGCAGAACTGGAACTGTCCCAACCAAGGTAGAGTCTCTTGCAAAGCAAGAGGAAGTTCTGTAAACACCTTTGGGCTCTTTTTCCACTAGTGCGACTTTGGACACATGGGGTCACATGGCAGGTCACAGCCCATTGAATACAACGGCACCCGTTCCAATCTATGCAACTTAGAGTTGAAGCAACTTTTAGGGGTTCCTGCACTACTTTGATTCAACTTTTGATTTAACTTTGATCTAGAGACTGTAAAGTTGGATCGGGGCTGCACTTGGAGTCAGATTGGGGTCGCACTCTGAATTGCATGACTTGTAGACATAGCCTTAGAGGTGGTGTTCTAAATTCTCATTCTTAAAAGAACTAGGGGACATCATTTTGGATAAGTGGAGCAAGGTCGCAAGACATCCCTCCCTTCTGAGCAAGATGGCCAAGTTCTATCTATTCAGAGATAAGGATGTGAAGCATCTAAATGCCTGAGGTCTTGATGAGGCGAGCAAGCATGATGCTCTTCCTTGGAAGATGCAGTGAATAGCCCGAAAGTCGGCCTGGGATCTTGTGGTCATATCGAAAAGGATGGAAATGTGGATGGAGAATGTGGACGCAGTATTCAGGAGCATTTTCAGAAACTCTGTAGTTCAGGAGCCGGAGCTGGTGTCGGTTTCCATGATAAGGCTCCAAATGACATCAGCTGTATAGTGGTATGGGTTATGCTCTCACCAGTTACACCAAAGTGAGTGCTATGGCTAGGGCCTGGGCTTTCTGTTCCCGCCTCTAATAGGCGTAGTGTACCATTTCCTTTTGACAAGCTGGATAGCACTGTAACCCGGGAAACAGTTGGCAAGTTGAGGTCCTACCTCAAGACAAGCACTGGCTAGGCCAGAAGAGGACAGTCTGTATAACAAAGTTCAGAGCGTGCGAGGTTTGCACATTTTACAGACCAGGTCGGGTTTTTAGGAAGAGCTGGTGAGGGGACCTAATATCCCCTCAGAAGTATGCTAAAAGCTTGAACTCAAAATCCAAGAAGCTACTGGATTGGGCTTCAGACTATTGGGACATCAAAGTGGTCCTTTCGGGACATGCATGGTCCATCAGAAGTCGTCCATCTTCTCTGATTAATTTCCATGGATTTTGCCTCTCGCTGTAGTAAAGAAAGCATATACCCATGCTTTACATAAGTCGCTGGCATCGCAAAGTGCTGCTGTGCCAGTCTCTGAATGCGAGAGGTTTCCGTGCAGGTACACGCCCCTCTTATGGACAAGAAGAGGAACAGCTTGCGGAGGCCAGTTTTAGACCTTGCACACCATAGACAATTTCAGCAAAGGAGAAGTTCAAGGTGGAAACATCGACATTAATTCATAGGGGGTCCAGCCAGGTGACTGGCTTGTTTCCAATAGACTAAAGATGCTTACCTTCATGTGCCCATTGTAGAAGACTTCCGCAAGTTCCTTCGGTTCACTGTAGGTCAAGACCATCTCCAGCTTCAGCCATTCAGGCTTTTAACATCACCCTGTGTGTGTTCAGGGTCTAATTGTTTGTTATAGTCTTTATCAAAACTAGTAGCATACGCCTGTTTAGTTACATGGATGTCCTTGTCCTACTGTCCCAAGACAGAGGACAGCTGCTGGAGCCCAGAGCTCAGGTCTTTTCTATGTTTATCAAATTCGGCTGGCTGCTGAATCTGGCCAGGAGACACCTGGAGCCCACTCAGGTCTCTTGTGGGCCTCGGGGCTCGGTTCAATATAATCTTGGATCATTGCCTTGGATCCCGATGTTTTGGATCTGAATACCCCTGGCCCGGTCTTCTTCCCACCTGCATGCCTTTCAGTGTCTAAAATGATTGGCACTATGGTGTCTACGGATCCTAGGGTCAAGTGGAAGCTGGAGGAGACGGCTCTTCCGGAAGGGGTTTCTCCACCAGTGGGAGCCAGGAAGCAGAATTAAGGTCATCTATACAACCTTAGCCATGAGAGCAAGTCCCCTGGTGGCTGCAATGGAGAAACTGGCCCCATTTCTTGGTTCACAATCACATCCGATGCTAGCAATACAGAATGGGGGGGGGGGGCTTGCTGCCCATCAGGGATAGCGGGGCTGTCAATTTCACAGATTGTGGTGAACATTTTAAAACTATGGGCAGCCTTCTTTCTTTTTCGTACATCACGGGACACAGAGCGACTTAGTCATTACTAATGGGTTATATAGTTTACCTTCAGGTGCTGGCACTGGCAACTTCCAAACCGGAAGTACCCTCCCCTATATAAGCCCCTCCCATCCGGGAGCACCTCAGTTTTTTGCCAGTGTCTAAGGTGTTGGCCAAAGAGTAACATGTGTTTTCCTGGGCTTGCGTACAGGTTCTTTTACGGGCCTTAGTAAGCTGTTCCGGATCCCACCAAAAAAGCTTCATAGCTAAACGGTCGGTACCCGGGCCTTGCAACAGAAGAGCAAGGTTTTGCCTGTAATGCCTCTCTTAGGAGGGCTGGACCCTGGGATCCAGAGCTCTGGTCATACCCACGACCAAGATGTTTTCTGTGCAGGGTGCTATACAGGTCCAGGGGAGTGGAATCCTTGGGAACCCGGTCCCTGAAGGTTTAATTACAATGCCTGCCATGATAGGTGAAGTTTGGGCTTCTGTGGACCGAACAGAGTCCTGCGGCGGGGAACAGGTAAGTGAGGGCCCCCAGGAACTTGGTTCTATTGGGGGACCCCCAAGCCTAATTTGTCTTTCTGTCTGTTACCTAACGGTATTCCCGCTAATATCTGTGTATGCCTGTAACTACTGAAATGTAAAATTTTAATAGTAGTCAAGAAAAAAAAAAAAAAAAAAGAGGACCGCGGTACCTGTGTTAAACCACTAGAGGCCGCTGTGGTCCATTTTTTCTTGTCATGTGGATCTTTGGTTTTCTCAAGTCAAAAGATCCAGGCAGTTGGTAAGTTCTCTGTGGGAATCCACTTCCTCTGCCCTTTTGCTGCGCTCATCCACCGCACAGGCCCTCCGGCAAAAAGGGCCCTGGCTCCTAGTCCCTGCTTGGTTTTCGAAAAGGGCGCCAATGGCGCGCGGGCGCGTGCACGTGCATCCTATGAAAAAAAAGGGGCGGGGCGGGTGGATGATGCTCGATGCACGCCGCGGCGCTTCTGCGCATGTGCAGGCATCCCAGCATGTATAAAAGACACAGTACAAGTGTCAGCTGGATGCAAACAGAGCTAGCAACAAACAGTGGCACACAGAGGCGGTTGATGCAGGCATCCCCATAGAAAGGCACTTTAGTGGACACCAGCTGGTATATAGCAGCAACTGTGTTAGACTATTACCAGCAAAATTGGTGTATGACGACGGGAATACCTCAGCTTTGTGCTTAAAGGATATGTCGTCCAGACGCTCCGGAAATAAGTCTTCCAGGAAGCCAAAGGGGTCTCCATCGGGCTCTGAGGATATTGGGCATGCTTGTACTGCACCAATCTCCCCTGAGAATTCAGAGGTCAGTAGCCGTAGGAACCCCGCAGGAGTGCCTGGTGCTGCGGCTGTCCCCAGTCCACCTGCTCCTGTATATATAACAGAGGAGGTTTTATCCTCAACTCTGGGAGGATTGGAAGAGAGATTAACAGCATTGATCGCTGCTTCCCTGTCACAGGGAAAGCGCGTCCGATCTCCGTCTCCTCCTTCAGAGTGCCTGTTAGTGGAGGAAAAGCCCCACACAGAGATCGACCTACCTGAAGGGGATCAGGATGAGGTTGATTCAGTTATGGAGGAATCAACAGTGGAAGAACCTTTCTCAGCATCTCAGGCTGAAAGATTATGGGTTCAGTCTCTGACTAACATGGTCCGATCAGCATTTAAAATGCCTCTGGCGGAACCATCAACCACTACGGTTTCCTCGCTGGGGTCGCTGAAAGCTCCCCAGGCTGTCTGTTCCTTCCCAATCCACCCTTTATTGGAAGGGCTTATTTACCAGGATTGGGAGCATCCTGATAAAATATTTACTCCCCCCAAGAGATTTCCGGTGATCTATCCCATGGAGGATAAGTTCATAAAAAAATGGAGGGTCCCTACAGTGGACGCAGCCATCTCTTCTGTGAACAAATCACTGACATGTCCAGTAGATAATGTTCCAATGTTCAAAGACCCAATAGATAAAAAATTGGAGTCTTTACTAAAATCTGCTTTCTCTACAGCAAGCATGGTGACACAACCTGCGGTAGCAGGGATTGGAGT
This sequence comes from Rana muscosa, assembly GCA_029206835.1. Classification (NCBI taxonomy): domain Eukaryota; kingdom Metazoa; phylum Chordata; class Amphibia; order Anura; family Ranidae; genus Rana; species Rana muscosa. The sequence goes on along the minus strand of CM055117.1, from coordinate 712,914,909 downwards.
CTGCCAAGTGGTGAAAGATCAGTTAAAACAAGTCTTAAGGGACTTACCAGATCAGCAGGCTCTTGCCCTAGCTGACCTACCTAGATCCTTGTGTTTTGCGGTGGATGCCATAAAGGATACAATCCAACAGGCCTCCCGCTTTACGCTGTCTGTAGTACATATGCGTAGGCTTCTATGGCTCAAAAACTGGTCTGCTGAAGCTCCCTGTAAGAAATTGCTGGTTAGCTTCCCATTTCATGGAGAACGCTTATTCGGAGAAGATCTGGACAAATATATCCAGAAAATTTCTGCCGGTAAAAGTTCACTCTTACCGGTTAAGAACAAGAGTAGAAGTCCTTCTTTTAAGAGGCCTACTTCTCCAGTCCCTGGCACATCGGCTGTGAAACAGTTCCGACGGCCTCCGCGGTCAAATTCAGGGGGCAGAAATCAGGGACAATCACAGGGTAACAAGAAACCCTGGGTCAAGAGAGGTACAAAACCTCCCCCCAAGTCATGAAGGGTTGCCCCCACTCAATCGGGTGGGGGGAAGACTTCAGTTGTTCACAGAGACCTGGCGGGACACCATCAGAGACAGATGGGTGCTCTCCGCAGTAAGTCTGGGATACAAGCTGGAGTTAAAAGACACTCCTCCTGCCCAATTTATGAGGTCAAACGTGCCAAGCGATCCCCAGAAGAGAGGATCCCTCCTTCTGGCACTAGAACAACTATTGCTCCAAGGTGTAATCATGAAGGTTCCCCTGGAAGAAAGTGGGTTCGGGTTTTACTCGAACCTTTTCACAGTCCCCAAACCAAATGGGGACGTGAGGCCCATATTAAATCTAAAAGGGCTAAACAAGTTCCTAAATATCAGGACTTTTCGGATGGAGTCGATCCGATCGGTGGCCACCACCCTACAAGGGCAGGAATGGTTAGCCTCGATCGACATAAGGGATGCTTATCTGCATATTCGCATCTTTCCGGCCCACCAGAAATTTCTACGCTTTGCAGTAGAAGGGCGCCATTTTCAGTTCAGAGCCTTACCTTTCGGTCTGGCCACAGCACCACGAGTGTTCACAAAAATTCTGGCCCCACTATTGGCCAATCTAAGAACACAAGGTGTAACGATAATGGCATATCTAGACGACCTGCTACTAATAGACCACTCAGTGGAAAAGCTGGAAGTAGCTATTCACAAGACAATCAAGTATCTGGAATATCACGGTTGGATTATCAACCGGGACAAGTCAGCTCTAAGACCAGTCAGAAGTCTGGAATACTTAGGGCTAAGGCTGGATTCAAATCAGAGAAAGATTTTCTTACCTCCAGAAAAGGTGTCGTCTTTAAAAGATTTGACCCACTTAGTGGGTACAAAAAGAAAACCATCCATACGCCTGTGCATGAGGCTGCTGGGAAAAATGGTGGCTTCATTCGAAGCAGTACCCTACGGTCAATTCCATTCAAGGAACTTGCAGAGAGCCATACTGTCAGCCTGGAACAAAAAAGTTCAGGCTTTAGACTTACCAATGTCCCTGTCCCCTTCCGTTCGCAAGAGCCTCCATTGGTGGTTGGTGCCCCAGAATTTGGAAAAAGGGAAACCCTTCAGTCCGGTTTCTTGGAAGGTGGTCACTACAGATGCCAGCCTCATAGGCTGGGGGGCAGTACTGGAGCAATGGTCTCTCCAGGGCAAGTGGTCAGAAGCAGAGAAGGCCCTGCCCATCAATCTCTTAGAGATACGAGCAGCCCGGTATGCCCTAGTAGCATGGACATCCAAACTCCAAGGGTCCCCTGTCAGAATTCAATCAGACAATGCCACAGCAGTGGCATATATCAATCACCAGGGTGGCACCAGGAGTCGTGCAGCCCAGAGGGAAACGAATTGCATCCTGGAATGGGCAGAAAGATATGTCCCAGCCATATCCGCGGTTTTCATCCCAGGAGTGGAAAATTGGAAAGCGGACTTTTTAAGTCGCCAGCAATTATGCCCGGGGGAATGGTCTCTTCACCCCGAGGTTTTCCAGGCAATATGCCAGCGGTGGGGAACACCGGATGTAGATCTGCTAGCATCCAGATTCAACGCAAAGGTGGACAGATTTGTGTCTCGCACAAGGGATCCCCTAGCTTGCGGCTCGGATGCCCTAGTGTTCCCTTGGGATCAGTTCAAGCTGATATATGCATTCCCACCGCCACAATTGTTACCGCGATTAATCCGCAGAATCAGGGTAGAAAAGAAACCAGTGATTCTGGTGGCTCCAGCGTGGCCCCGAAGGGCATGGTACGCGGAGATTGTAAAAATGTCAGTGAGGAGTCCTTGGACCCTCCCACATCGTCCGGACCTGCTGTCGCAAGGACCGATATACCACCCTTCCTTACCAGCCCTAGGTTTGACGGCCTGGCTATTGAAGCCCACATTCTGAAAAAGAGAGGGCTCTCTGAACCTGTGGTATCTACCATGATCAATGCCAGGAAGCCGGTATCCAGGCAGATCTATTATAGGATCTGGAAGGCGTACATTACATGGTGTGAGGCCAAGAAATGGCATCCACGTAAGTACATAATAGGTAGGATTTTGGACTTCCTACAGTGGGCTGTAGATAGGAAGCTGGCCTTGAGTAATATCAAGGGTCAGATTTCGGCCTTGTCAATATTTTTTCAAAGGCCCTTGGCTTCGCATTCACTAGTCAAAGCTTTCATACAAGGAGTGATGCGTATTAGCCCTCCGGTTAGTATTCCCATATGTCCATGGGACTTAAACCTGGTTCTGTCGGTTCTACAGAAACAACCGTTTGAACCATTGCAACACATTTCCTTGGTTCTTCTCACCAGGAAATTGATTTTCTTAGTAGCCATTTGTTCGGCTAAAAGAGTATCGGAATTAGCCGCCTTGTCCTGTAAGGAGCCATATCTGGTTGTCCATAAGGACAGAGTAGTATTACGTCCTCATCCAGCCTTTCTTCCTAAGGTGGTATCGAGGTTTCATTTGAACCAAGATGTGGTTCTTCCTTCTTTTTTCCCCAAACCTAGCTCGGTAGAGGAAAAGTTATTGCATTCTTTGGATGTAGTAAGAGCAGTTAAAGCTTATCTAAAAGCCACTGCTCAGATTCGCAGAACGGATACTTTGTTTATTCTGCCGGAAGGCCCCAGAAAGGGTCAGGCAGCATCAAAATCTACTTTAGCCAAGTGGATTCGACAGGTCATAATACAAGCCTATGGCTTGAGAAAGAGACCGCCTCCATTCAAAGTTAGGGCGCACTCCACAAGAGCAGTTGGAACTTCATGGGCAGTGCATCACCAGGCCTCCCTGGCTCAAGTCTGTAAGGCCGCAACATGGTCTTCAGTACACACGTTTACTAAATTCTACCAGGTAGACGTTAGAAGTCAGGAGGATGTCGCCTTTGGGCGCAGTGTGTTGCAGGCCGCAAAAGATCCTCATGCCTGATGGCGCCCAGCTTATGTATAGTGTATCCCTCCCCTCATTTGGCATTGCTTTGGGACGTCCCATTAGTAATGACTAAGTCGCTCTGTGTCCCGTGATGTACGAAAAAGAAAAAGGGATTTTTATAACAGCTTACCTGTAAAATCCTTTTCTTGGAGTACATCACGGGACACAGAGCTCCCACCCCTCTTTTTGGGACACTTATTGCTTTGCTACAAAACTGAGGTGATCCCGGATGGGAGGGGCTTATATAGGGGAGGGTACTTCCGGTTTGGAAGTTGCCAGTGCCAGCACCTGAAGGTAAACTATATAACCCATTAGTAATGACTAAGTCGCTCTGTGTCCCGTGATGTACTCCAAGAAAAGGATTTTACAGGTAAGCTGTTATAAAAATCCCTTTTTACCCTACATGCCTTTCACCATATAACGAAGTGAGCGTCAGTGCTTTTAGGTTTGTCTACAAAAATTCTAGCAGACTTTCCAATTGGACAACAACGAATGGTCTCTAAATGTGGAGGTTTTCAGGCACAGATGGCCTGATGGATCATTGGAAATGCGGTAGGACCTGTGCATTTCTTCCAGTCCTGGTCAACCTTGAGTTTCTACGAAGATTCCTAATAGAGGTTGTGGAGGTAGTGGCAGTGATGCCTTATTGGCCAATCAGGCCATAGTTCCCCTTGCTAGCACAGTTCAGCTTCCGAAACCCAGTGCACCTTCTCCTCAGGCCAGACCTTCTGTCACTGGGTGAAATTCTACATTCATGTTTAGCACGGTTGCATGTGACGGTCTGGTTCTTGAGATTGGAAGTTATTTCCGCTCTCTTGAATACTAGAAGAATGAACACAAACAAAGTTTCTAGGAGAATCTGGCCAAACTTTGTTCAAAACATGTCTGCTGCTGACAGATCATGTAGTGATCTAGAAGTTCTAAATATTATAGGCTTCCTCCAGTCAGATTTAGATCTGGCTCTAACGGTCAGCTCCCATTGAGTTTAAGTGTCAGCTTTATCAGCCTTCACAGGTATATCCAGGTCTAGGCATCTTTTCCTGCCCAGCAATAGTGATGTCGCAAACATAAAATTTTCCGTTTGCGAACGGCGAACGCGAATTTCCGCAAATGTTCGCGAACGGGCGAACCGCCATAGACTTCAATAGGCAGGCAAATTTTAAAACCCACAGGGACTCTTTCTGGCCACAATAGTGATGGAAATTTTGTTTCAAGGGGACTAACACCTGGACTGTGGCATGCCGGAGGGGGATCCATGGCAAAACTCCCATGGAAAATTACGTAGTTGACGCAGAGTCTGGTTTTAATCTATAAAGGGCATAAATCACCTAACATTCCTAAATTGTTTGGAATAACGTGCTTTAAAACATCAGGTATGATGTTGTATCGATCAGGTAGTGTAAGGGTTACGCCCGCTTCACAGTGACAGACCAAACTCTGACAGACCAAACTCCCCGTTTAACACACCGCAAACAACCGCAAACAGTCCATTTGCACAACCGCAAGGCTTTAATGATCACCTTAGATGATCACAAAGAAAATTTATGTTTTTTCTATGCAAAATTATCCAGCCGATCGCTTTTGGTCTGTTCACAATAAAGCAACGACCTTATCATCTGGGGTGTGCCAACATTGCCATTGCCAACACACTCATAGAGGTGGTCGCTTCATTGTGATACGCAAGCCCCTTCACCACAACAAGGTAACGATCACGAAGGGGAATTGACACATGTATGTGCTTTTTTTTTTTGTTTTGTTTTGTTTTTTCAGCCACAGTGCAGCACCAGAGGCCATAAAAATTAGGCATGTACACATGCCTGAAAAATTAGGTATTGTTGCAGCCGCTGCTGTAGCAGTGGCCAGAAAAATGTATGTTTTCCAGGCAGAAAGTGCCCAAAAACATTGCGGCTTGAACCCTAGTTGGTGGCGGATAAGTCACGCAAGTCATCCGGCATGCAGAGATAAAATACAGCAGTGTGTGGACCATTTTTAGCCCAAGGCAGCTCATCTCATCGCGCCTTTTTTAGTCAAATGTATCGCCCACTGTCAGTCCCTTCGGGATCCATGCCTCATTCATCTTAATAAAGGTGAGGTAATCTAGACTTTTTTAACCTAGGCGACTTCTCTTCTCAGTGACAATACCTCCTGCTGCACTGAAGGTCCTTTCTGAAAGGACACTTGAAGCGGGGCAGGCCAGAAGTTCTATTGCAAATTGGGATAGCTCAGGCCACAGGTCAAGCCTGCACACCCAATAGTCAAGGGGTTCATCGCTCCTCAGAGTGTCGATATCTGCAGTTAAGGCGAGGTAGTCTGCTACCTGTCGGTCGAGTCGTTCTCTGAGGGTGGACCCCGAAGGGCTGTGGCGATGCGTAGGACTTAAAAAGCTCCGCATGTCCTCCATCAACAACACGTCTGTAAAGCGTCCTGTCCTTGCCGGCGTGGTCGTGGTAGGAGGAGGATTACTTTCACCTCTTCCCCTGTTAGATTCCCGTTGTGCTGTGACATCACCCTTATACGCTGTGTAAAGCATACTTTTTAATTTATTTTGGAACGGCTGCATCCTTTCCGACTTCCGGTAATTCGGTAACATTTCAGGCACTTTCTGCTTATACCGGGGGTCTAGTAGCGTGGCCACCCAGTACAGGTCGTTCTCCTTCAGCCTTTTTATACGAGGGTCCCTCAACAGGCACGACAGCATGAAAGACCCCATTTGCACAAGGTTGGATGCCGAGCTACTCATGTCCCATTCCTCCTCACTGATCTCACTGAAGGTCTGTTCTTCCCCCCAGCCACGTACAACACCACGGGTACCAGATAGGTGACAACGAGCACCCTGGGATGCCTGCTGTGGTTGGTCTTCCTCCTCCTTCTCCTCAAAGCCACATTCCTCCTCTGACTCCTCTTCCTCAGACTCCTCATCCAGCGTTGCCACAGGTCCAGCAAGCGATGCTGATAAGGCTGTTTCTGGTGGTGATGGTGACCACAACTCTTCCTCTTCACGCTCATCTACAGCCTGATCCAGCACTCTTCGCATGGCACGCTCCAGGAAGAAAACAAATGGGATGATACCGCTGATGGTGCCTTCAGTGCGACTGACTAGGTTTGTCGCCTCCTCAAAAGGACGCATGAGCCTACAGGCATTGCGCATGAGCGTCCAGTAACGTGGCAAAAAAATTCCCAGCTGCGCAGAGGCTGTCCTAGCACCCCGGTCATACAAATACTCGTTGACGGCTTTTTCTTGTTGGAGCAGGCGGTCGAACATTAGGAGTGTTGAATTCCAACGTGTCGGGCTGTCGCAAATCAAGCGCCTCACTGGCATGTTGTTTCACCGCTGGATATCTGAAAAGTGCGCCATGGCCGTGTAGAAACGCCTGAAATGGCCACACACCTTCCTGGCCTGCTTGAGGACATCCTGTAAGTCTAGGTACTTATGCACAAAGCGTTGTACAATCAGATTCAACACATGTGCCATGCACGGCACATGTGTCAACTTGCCCAAATTCAATGCCGCCAACAAATTGCTTCCGTTGCCACACACCCCTTTGCCGATCTCCAGTTGGTGCAGAGTCAGCCACTGATCCACCTGTGCGTTCAGGGCGGACAGGAGTGCTGGTCCGGTGTGACTCTCTGCTTTCAGGCAAGTCAACCCCAAGACGGCGTGACACTGTCGTATCCGGGATGTGGAATAGCCCCTGGGGAACTGGGGGGGTGCAGTTGATGTGGAGCAAGATGCAGCAGCAGAAGAGGACTCAGCCGAGGAGGTTATCGAAGAGGATGGAGTAGGAGGAGTAGAGGAGGTGGCAGCAGGCCTGCCTGCAAGTCGTGGCGGTGTCACCACCAACTCCTCTGCAGAGCCACGCATTACATGCTTGGCAGCCGTCAGCAAGTTTACCCAATGCGCAGTGTAGGTGATATAGCTGCCCTGACCGTGCTTTGCAGACCAGGTATCAGTGGTCAGATGGACCCTTGCCCCAACACTGTGTGCCAGACATGCCATGACTTCCTTTTGCACAATAGAGTACAGGTTGGGGATTTCGGCCGGGTAGCTTCCACTGCGGTGTCCCAATAGCTACACATTTTTTGAAGGCCTCAGACTCCACCAGCTTGTATGGTAAAAGCTGTCAGATGCCGGGCAAGGGGGTGACTCTGTGACATTGGCTTCTTACGCTCAAACATGTCTTTGACAGACACCTGACTGTGGGCAGATGAGCAGGAACTGCTCAAGGCGAGAGACGGAGTGGCGGATGGTTGAGAGGGGGCAAGGAGGACAGCAGTGGTTGACATGGCTGAAGATGCTGGACCAGGAGGAGGATGGTGGCTTTGAGCTTGTGTGCTGCTTGTACTCGTCATCATGTGTTGATCCCATAGGCGTTTGTGATGTGCGATCATGTGCCTTCGCAAAGCAGTTGTACCTAGGTGGGTGTTGGATTTCCCACGACTCAGTTTCTTTTGGCACAGGTTGCAAATGGCATCGCTGTTATCAGAGGCAGACACACAAAAAAAATGCCACACTGCTGAGCTTTGCAATGACGGCATTCTGGTGGTGGCAACAGCATGCGTTGATTGGCGTGCTGTCTGGCTGACCCCGGGTGCCGATACATGCTGTCTGACTGTGCCACTAGCTCCTTGCGACGACCTCCCCATTTGAACTTTCCCCCTGTTCTTCTTCTCTTCGAGCGGGCTCCCACGTGACATCTACGGACACATCGTCATCATCAACCGCTTCATTTGTATCTGACAACTCAGCAAAGGAAGCAGCATCGGGTACAACATCATCATCATCACACCGTACGTCCATGTGTGTAATGCTGCCTGACTGAGACATATCCCTTTTATCTACATCCTCTGGCAATAATGGTTGCGCATCACTCATTTCTTCCAACTCATGTGTAAATAACTCCTCTGACAGATAAAGTGAAGCAGCTGTGGTGCTAGTGTTGGTGGTGGCGGCAGGCGGGCGAGTGGTAACTTGAGAGGTGCCCGAAGCTGAGCTGGAGGAGGATGGTGCGTCAAGGTTCCGAGCGGAAGCTGTAGAAGATTGGGTGTCCTGTGTTAGCGAGTCAACTATGTCCTCAGAACTTTTCGAGTTCAGGGTACGTGGCCTCTGAACACTGGGCATTATTCTAGGGCCAAAGGAAATCACAGCACCACGACCACGACGGCCCCTGCGGGGTGGCCTGCCTCTGCCTGTCATTTTTTTTAGATTAGTTTAGTTGTACTATGCGTGCAAGCTACTGTGACACCAGATATGAGTGGCACTGTGCACTGGCAGAAGTTGGCAGAGTAGACGCTGTAGGCCTGACACACACGCTGGCAGGCATCTGACTGCTATTCTATTGCAGTCAAAATTGTTGTTGTTTTTTAAATGTAATCTACTCTGCCACCAGATATATGAGTGGTGCCACTGGGCAAGTGGGCACAGTATACACTGTGAGCCTGTCACACACATGCTGGCAGGCAACTGCAATTAGATTACAGAGAAAAAAAAAAGGCAGACTGATGTATGTACTAGCCCTAAAAAGGGCTTTTTGGGGTGCTGTCAGGATGCTGTCCTTACAGCAAAGATCAGATGAGTCTTTCAGGACTGGAGTGGACACTGAATACACTGGCCTAGCTATAGATTTCCCTATTAAATCAGCAGCAGCTACACTGTCCCTCCTCTCACTAGTAATCTACTCTGCCACCAGATATATGAGTGGTGCCACTGGGCAAGTGGGCACAATATACGCTGTGAGCCTGTCACACACACGCTGGCAGGCAACTGCAATTAGATTACAGAGAAAAAAAAAAGGCAGACTGATGTATGTACTAGCCCTAAAAAGGGCTTTTTGGGGTGCTGTCAGGACACTGTCCTTACAGCAGAGATCAGATGAGTCTTTCAGGACTGGAGTGGACACTGAATACACTGGCCTAGCTATAGATTTCCCTATTAAATCAGCAGCAGCTACACTGTCCCTCCTCTCACTAGTAATCTACTGTGCCACCAGATATATTAATGGTGCCACTGGGCAAGTGGGCACAGTATACGCTGTGAGCCTGTCACACACACGCTGGCAGGCAACTGCAATTAGATTACAGAGAAAAAAAAAAGGCAGACTGATGTATGTACTAGCCCTAAAAAGGGCTTTTTTGGGGTGCTGTCAGGACGCTGTCCTTACAGCAGAGATCAGATGAGTCTTTCAGGACTGGAGTGGACACTGAATACACTGGCCTAGCTATAGATTTCCCTATTAAATCAGCAGCAGCTACACTGTCCCTCCTCTCACTAGTAATCTACTGTGCCACCAGATATATGAGTGGTGCCACTGGGCAAGTGGGCACAGTATACGCTGTGAGCCTGTCACACACACGCTGACAGGCAACTGCAATTAGATTACAGAGAAAAAAAAAAGGCAGACTGATGTATGTACTAGCCCTAAAACGGGCTTTTTGGGGTGCTGACAGGACGCTGTCCTTATAGCAGAGATCAGATGAGTCTTTCAGGACTGGAGTGGACACTGAATACACTGGCCTAGCTATAGATTTCCCTATTAAATCAGCAGCAGCTACACTGTCCCTCCTCTCACTAGTAATCTACTGTGCCACCAGATATATTAATGGTGCCACTGGGCAAGTGGGCACAGTATACGCTGTGAGCCTGTCACACACACGCTGGCAGGCAACTGCAATTAGATTACAGAGAGAAAAAAAAAGGCAGACTGATGTACGTACTAGCCCTAAAAATGGCTTTTTGGGGTGCTGACAGGACGCTGTCCTTACAGCAGAGATAAGATGAGTCTTTCAGGACTGGAGTGGACACTGAATACACTGGCCTAGCTATAGATTTCCCTATTAAATCAGCAGCAGCTACACTGTCCCTCCTCTCACTAGTAATCTACTGTGCCACCAGATATATTAATGGTGCCACTGGGCAAGTGGGCACAGTATACGCTGTGAGCCTGTCACACACACGCTGGCAGGCAACTGCAATTAGATTACAGAGAAAAAAAAAGGCAGACTGATGTATGTACTAGCCCTAAAAAGGGCTTTTTGGGGTGCTGTCAGGACGCTGTCCTTACAGCAGAGATCAGATGAGTCTTTCAGGACTGGAGTGGACACTGAATACACTGGCCTAGCTATAGATTTCCCTATTAAATCAGCAGCAGCTACACTGTCCCTCCTCTCACTAGTAATCTACTGTGCCACCAGATATATGAGTGGTGCCACTGGGCAAGTGGGCACAGTATACGCTGTGAGCCTGTCACACACACGCTGGCAGGCAACTGCAATTAGATTACAGAGAAAAAAAAGGCAGACTGATGTATGTACTAGCCCTAAAAAGGGCTTTTTGGGGTGCTGACAGGACGCTGTCCTTACAGCAGAGATCAGATGAGTCTTTCAGGACTGGAGTGGACACTGAATACACTGGCCTAGCTATAGATTTCCCTATTAAATCAGCAGCAGCTATACTGTCCCTCCTCTCACTAAGACTGCAGCTTCAGAATGAATCTAAAATGGATGCTGTCCAGGAGGTGGGAGGGTCTGGGAGGGAGGGTATGCTGCTGATTGGCTGGAATGTGTCTGCTGACTGTGAGGTACAGGGTCAAAGTTTGCTCAATAATGACGAATAGGGGGCGGACCAAACATTGCATATGTTCGCCCGCCGCGGCGAACGCGAATAAGCTATGTTCGCCGGGAACTATTCGCCGGCGAATAGTTCGGGACATCTCTACCCAACAATTCTTCAAGGGAGCAGCTAGGCTCAGACCTCGGAGTAAGTGGCGGCTTTCCAAGTAGAGTCTCCCTCTTGTTCTCAACTCCCTCTCGGGAATTGGAGCGGATTGTTCTTGGGCTGTCTCCGTTAAAGGCCTCTCTGTCAAGTTTGCCTTTTTCCTGGCTATCACGTCGGCATAAAAAGCCTTAGAGATTGATTCACTGGTAATGGAGAACTTTATTTAACATTCTTTCCAGTTCGAGCGGTGCTGCTACCTATGCTTGACTCAATTCCCAAGGGTGTTGTCACGTACCTTACCAAGGCCGAGAGCGGCTCCCCTTGCAGCTAAGCGCACTATACCCCTGGAAGTGGAACAGAGGGTATAGGGCACAAAGAGGCATGAGTCACCAGCAGGCTTAAGAAGGACTTGGGTGATGATCACTGGGAACCCACTCGAAGGAGATAAGTCCTGGGAGAGCTGTAACTCTGTGCAGTGGTTAGGCTTGACACCAGTTTGACTAAGAAGCCCGGCTGAGACTCTAACCCGGGAGATCAGGCAAGTGATAGTTGCAGAGGAGTCCGTGGAGAGAGCCGGGATCAAACACAGGTAATCAGGTAATAGAAGCAGAAGCAAGTCTGTATTACTAGCCGGGGTCATACACAGGTGGTCAGGCAGATGAGACAGTAGGAAGTCCTTATTACAAGCTGGGGTCAAACACAGGGAGCAGGCAGGGTAAGCAGAATCCTTAACCCAAGCCGAGGTCAAAGTGCTGGAGAGAGATCAGAGCAGGTCAGGGTCAAACCGGGTCACAACAGGTAATTACAAGATAGCAGGATGTTGAGGCAGGAACACAGGAAGCTGAGAGACAATCCAGCAATTTAGCATGCGGCTGAGCAGCCTTTCATAGGCCAGCAAAGGGATTTACGTTATGCACGCCTTACCGCGCATGCGCCCGCACCCTCCCGCTGTATCGCGCACCCGCATGCGCCGTTCTACCGCGCATGCGTGCGGGAAAATGCTGACAATTCAGGCTTCTGGTATTTCTCTGACAGGTGTATGAGTGGGAGACAAGAAATTGTTCTGCCAACCTTAGGGCTCTAACTTGCGTCCTTTAGACATGGGAGAGGGCATGCTGTGGCTTAGTTGGTTAAAGTGCATGTCTAGTAAACAGGGAGTCCTGAGTTGACTCCCAGCAGTGCCTTTCTTCAGTTCTAGGAATCCCTCAGATATTGTGAAGTTATATCTACAAAGCACATCTCCCTTCAGGCTTCAGAACACCTGTTCATTCTTTTGCCAGAAAGGACAGAGGAACGTGCCTCATCTTGGATGATTGTGGCACGGATTGCCTAGGCCATCCAATAGGCTCACAGAGCCAAGGGCTTGACTCCTTTGGAGGATGTGTCTGCTCACTCAACCAGGAGTGGGTCTACACCTTGGGCAGCTTTGCAGCATGTGGTTTCCAAAGTAGTCTGTAGGGCATAAACCAAAAAATGTGATCAAAATCAGTAAAAATAAAAAATAAATCAATAGAAATAGGTGGATATCAATCCATATACCATAAAAATATGAATGTAACAGTCTTGAAAAAGTGAATATATTGATAGTGTAAACCACGATAAGAGTCCATATAATATTGAATTGAAACTAAGAGGTTGGGACTTTTAGGTGAGGCCAGCTAGATGTACCTCCATCCCCGATAGGTTGATATAGAAGAACTACATTTTTGGGACTTTGAATTGAAGCGTGCAGCCAGGAAAATAGCATTGCATGATATTATAATGCTGTCTGGTGGTGGAGCCATCTATAGTGCCATATAGTAAATGCATAGACATGTAGTAACCATCATAGTAAAGTAAAAAAAAATTATTCCATGACATGATACATAGTAATAAATTAACAGAATAGCATAATGACACACTAATAGCATATTGGCCTAGAGCCACAGTAATGACATAATGATGACACACCAGACTAGTTGCAACGTATTCCCACAGTAAGTAATATATAGGTATATTCCAGTGAACCGTAATCATGGTATCTTGAATAAAAAGAACAGCAGGGAAGGCATCTATTAGCTCGACGCGTTTCGTAGCTGTAAGTGCTACTCTTCAGGAGCAGATGCAGAGATATTGTCTAAGGATGTTTAAAAGTAGATATGATGAGTGGTCATGTAAAAATGTAATAAAGACTATAGAAAAATAGAAATAGTAAAAATTGGTCACTCATACTTGCAAGTCAAATCAGAAATGGGACATGGACTGAGGGAACTGGAGGTAGGCTGGAATGTCAGTCCGCCCCGGAACCTGAGGCGGCTAACCCCAAAAGCATAAAGATGGAAAAACCAACCAGGGGAAGAACATTCCGAGGGTAGTTGCCCCATGGGTTGTGAAAGGGACATAAGGGTGTATACCATCTGAAAAAATTATAATATAATAGTATTAATAGTAAGTAGATGTAGGGATCAATATAGAAATTATAATATAGTAGATGGTGCATGGCATAGTGATTATTTATGGGTAAAAAAATGTAGCATTTCATCCATTAATATAATAGGTGCAGTGGTAGCTAAATAAGTAATGTTCTATTAATGCTAAAATAATAATAACAGTGAAAACCAAAAAGTGGACCAAGAATACCCTAGGTGAAACAAAGGGGGAGGGGGGGACAACCCCCCAAAAAACGAAATGGAGTGGAATAGAGTAAGAAAACACAATGGTGATAAAAAGTAAAATGTGTAACAATGTCATACCTGGATCACCTATGTAAAAGTTTAAGTCCAAATAATGGCGTAGAGGTGTACATGAGGTAGGTCCCAGGGAAGGCTTCCTAGGGTGGACTGAAGTAATAAAACTTCAGTGTATGGGTATATCCGCCAACATCACGATGCGGCACACAAGGGAGAGACGGAGCCGACAGCCGAGTGAGGACCACCACTTGCCTGCTGACCAACCATCACTGAGTGTATGGCGCTGATGTTATAAGCATCACGCCAACGCACTAACGCCATCAATGATGACGTAGCACGTACGGTGGGGAGGGGGCGTGACGCCGATCGGCAGCAGGACGTCCGCCCCCACCCCAACAACACCAGCAAACGGGAGGTGGGGAAAGGGGAAGATACCTGAAGCCGATCGCAGGTTCCGGGGCCATAAGAGAGAGCCAGCCATGCCACGCAGACCGAAGGTCCTGCCAGCATAACCAAGATGGCATGCAAGGAGGACAAGGTAAATTAATATAATGACCAAAAAGGGGGGGTTAGAACGGGTAAGTTCTAAACAGTCTCTGTCACCTGCAAGTAATAAGGGCTATCATGATAAAGTACAACATTAAAAAGAGAAAGGCACCCAATAGATGCTGGCACTGGAAAATACCAAATGGTAAAAAAATTGTAAATTGGTGCACGCTTCCATCCCCAAATTTTTACTATTTCTATTTTTTTATAGTCTTTATTACATTTTTACATGACCACTCATCATGTCTACTTTTAAACATCCTTAGACAATATCTCTGCATCTGCTCCTGAAGAGTAGTGCTACAGCTACGAAACTCGTCGAGCTAATAGATGCCTTCCCTGCTGTTCTTTTTATTCAAGATACCATGATTACGGTTCACTGGAATATACCTATATATTACTTACTGTGGGAATACGTTGCAACTAGTCTGGTGTGTCATCATTATCTCATTACTGTGGCTCTAGGCCAATATGCTATCAGTGTGTCATTATGCTATTCTGTTAATTTATTACTATGTATCATGTCCTGGAATAAAAGTTTTTTACTTTACTATGATGGTTACTACATGTCTATGCATTTACTATATGGCACTATAGATGGCTCCACCACCAGACAGCATTATAGTATCATGCAATGCTATTTTCCTGGCTGCACGCTTCAATTCAAAGTCCCAAAAATTTAGTTCTTCTATATCAGGAGTCCATATAAATCAACAAGTCTCCAAAATGCAAATGATCCACAATATCCAGGAAAGAGTGACGATAGAAAAGTGCTTCCACCTCTAAAACACACTGCCGCTTACCAGATATGCATGATCTCTTATTACAGGAGATCAGCTCACGCTTGTAGTATGAATCTCAGCTTAGATGTTCCACAGGAAAGCGTTACTGGTATGAGTACCTCAGGTTGATTCAGGATACGTGACATAAAATAAAAAGCTTGCATAGCGTAAAACCCTTAAACAATTTAATAAGAAACCATAAAATGCACACTTACATAGATAAGATGCAAACAAGCATATAAAATCGAGGCAGCCGGCTCCTCGATCAAGCAGCCCGTATCTTCCAGGTGTTTCGTGTGGCGCGGTGACGTCAGAACGTCGCTTACCCTTGGGTACTAATTGATGTAGAAAAAAAAAAACCTCTACAGCCTTTTTTACGTTTTTGAGGGGTTTTTTTCCTAATACCTCGATACCTGCAGTGTTCGGTTCGTGCAGGAAGGGACTATTTTTTCTTTCTATTTCGGGCGCGGAAGAATGTCTCTTCTCTCCCGCGGCCGCTCCTAATGCTGGCTCAAGTCCTGGCCAGCGTGTCCTTCCCTGGCGCCGCGGAGTGATTCCTCTCACTCCGCTTTTGGCGCTCTGCTCTGTTCTTCACTCGGCTGAGAGAAGAAGCAGTGAAACAGACGAGCGCCAGCTTTGGCAGAAGAAAAAAAAGAAGCAGCATCTCTGACTGTTTGTTTGTGAGTGTGACACAGACTGACACTCCAGTGAATCCAGACAGCAGCACTGCAGGATCAGGGAGGAAGTGACTCCTGGGGCCCGGCTAACAGGTGTGTGCTTGCTTGGGGGGGGTTGGATTCAAGATCTACTGCAGAAGCATCTATACATTATGGCATTGGCGGCATAGGTGGCACTGTCTGCAGGTAGCACATGCGTTATGGGCCATAACGCATATGCTACCTGCAGACAGTGTCACCCATGCCGCCATTTTGCTGCAGACAGTGCCACCCATGACGCTAATGCCATAACGTATGTGCTGCCTGTCTGCAGCACAATATGGCATTGGCGGCATGGGTGGCACTGTCAGCAGGTAGCACATGCGTTATGGCCCATAACGCATGTGCTGCCTGCAGAGACAGTGCCACCCTTGTTGCCAATAGCATTATGCCATTGGCGGCATGGGCGGCACTGTCTGCAGCACAATATGGCATTGGCGGCATGGGTGGCACTGTCGGCAGGCAGCACATGCATTATGGCATTAGCGTCATGGGTGGCACTGTCGGCAGCACATTACGGCATGGGTGGCACTGTCTGCAGCACAATATGGCATTGGCGGCTTGGGTGCCACTGTCTGCAGGTAGCACATGCGTCATGGCTCATAACACATGTGCTGCCTGCAGAGACAGTGCCACCCATGCCGCCATTGCCGTAATGTGCTCCAGAGACAGTTTCAAGGCGGGGTCTGGGGTGGGGCCAGGGGTGGAGATAGGGGTGGGGCTGAAGGAGGGACCAGTGGCGGGACCAGGGGTGGAGCTGAAGGGGGCCCCGTCAGGTAGGCTGTATGGGGCCCCATGATTTCTATCAGCGGCCCTGGGCGGCCTTGTGGTCTTCAACCAATATGTTTATGGCTCATTATTGTGTAGAGTCTGCTTCCTTATCCTCTGTTTATTTTGGTTTGAAAGGTCCAGTCTGTTGACGGTATTAAAGCCTTTGGGCTAGCATTGCACGCCCATTGGGTGTATGGTGAGTTAGTTCCATACATATGCTGCCATGGAGTCAGTCAGGAAAACTGAAGATTTCCTATAAAATAATTTTCCTTTCCTGATGGACTCCATGGCAGCAGGAGTGCCCCCCCCCCCAGTGTCTTGAGGAGGCCAGTTATGGAGCATGGCTTCTGGCACAGAGCAAAGATTTATGGGTGTGGGTTCCTATAGGGGAGGAGTGGAGGCGGGGTTAACCCATACATATGCTGCCATGGAGTCCATCAGGAAAGGAAAATTACGGTGAGTATTTGATAGGAAATTTTCCGTTGTCCATGTGCATGAAAACTGAGGTAAACTGATGTGAAACTGATGTAAACTGATGTCTCTACAGGTGATATCTGCACGTTTTTCCCATCAGTTCCCATCAGCTTTCATGCACGTATCGTGTAAGCGAGCCCTCAAGAAAATCAAAAAACTCCCTGCGCTATTAAAAGTGGAAAAGCTCTAAACCCCCCTTATGTTAATTGAAAGCAGCCCCCATCCAACTGTGCAATCGCTACACTGTGTAAAAATACAAAATATACTAAATATACTAAAACAGTGAAGCTCTTCCAAAATAACAATAAATACTTAAAGTGACATATCTTCAGTATAAACAAGCAGTGATTATATACAGTTGCAAAAAAAAGTATGTGAACCCTTTTGGAATGATATGGATTTCTGCACAAATTGGTCATAAAATGTGATCTGATCTTCATCTAAGTCACAACAATAGACAATCACAGTCTGCTTAAACTAATAACACACAAAGAATTAAATGTTACCATGTTTTGATTGAACACACTATATAAACATTCACAGTGCAGGTGGAAAAGTATGTGAACCCTTGGATTTAATAACTGATTGAACCTCCTTTGGCAGCAATAACTTCAGCCAAACGTTTCCTGTAGTTGCAGATCAGACGTGCACAACGGTCAGGAGTAATTCTTTAACATTCCTCTTTACAGAACTGCTTCAGTTCAGCAATATTCTTGGGATTTCTGGTGTGAATCGCTTTCTTAAGGTCATGCCACAGCATTTCAATCGGGTTGAGGTCAGGACTCTGTCTGGGCCACTCCAGAAGGTGTATTTTCCTATGTTTAAGCCATTCTGTTGTTGATTTACTTCTATGCTTTGGGTCGTTGTCCTGTTGCAACACTCATCCACTGTTGAGCTTCATCTGGTGGACAGATGGCCTTAAGTTCTCCTGCAAAATGTCTTGATAAACTTGGGAATTAATTTTTCCTTCGATGATAGCAATCCGTCCAGGCTCTGACGCAGCAAATCAGCCCCAAACCATGATGCCCCCACC
Organism: Rana muscosa; assembly: GCA_029206835.1. Lineage (NCBI taxonomy): Eukaryota > Metazoa > Chordata > Amphibia > Anura > Ranidae > Rana > Rana muscosa. The sequence goes on along the minus strand of CM055117.1, from coordinate 712,896,789 downwards.
ACCATACTTCACAGTTGGGATGAGGTTTTGATGTTGGTGTGCTGTGCCTCTTTTTCTCCACACATAGTGTTGTGTGTTTCTTCCAAACAACTCAACTTTGGTTTCATCTGTCCACAGAATATTTTGCCAGTACTGCTATGGAACATCCAGGTGCTCTTGTGCAAACTGTAAATGTGCAGCAATATTTTTTTTTGGACAGCAGTGGCTTCCTCTGTGGTATCCTCCCATGAAATCCAATCTTGTTTAGTGTTTTACGTATCGTAGATTCGCCAATAGGGATGTTAGCATATGCCAGAAACTTTTGTAAGTTTTTAGCTGACACTCTAGGATTCTTCTTCACCTCATTGAGCAGTCTGCGCTGTGCTCTCGCAGTCATCTTTACAGGACGCCCACTCCTAGGGAGAGTAGCAGCAGTGCTGAACTTTCTCCATTTATAGACAATTTGTCTTACTGTGGACTGATGAACAGCAAGGCTTTTGGAGATACTTTTATAACCCTTTCCAGCTTTATGCAAGTCAACAATTCTTAATCGTAGGTCTTCTGAGAGCTCTTTTGTGCAAGGCATCATTCACATCAGGCAATGCTTCTTGTGAAAAGCAAACCCAGAACTGGTGTGTGTTTTTTATAGGGCAGGGCAGCTGTAACCCACACCTCCAATCTCATCTCATTGATTGGACTCCAGTTGGCTGACACCTCACTCCCATTAGCTCTTGGAGATCTCATTAGTCTAGGGGTTCACATACTTTTTCCACCTGCACTGTGAATGTTTACATGGTGTATTCAATAAAAACATGGTAACATTTAATTCTTTGTGTGTTATTAGTTTAAGCAGACTGTGATTGTCTATTGTTGTGTCTTAGGTGAAGATCAGATCACATATTATGACCAATTTGTGCAGAAATCCATATCATTCCAAAAGGCTTCACATACTGTTCATAACGTTTAAAATGAAGTAGTTAATATATATTTACATATTTATTAATATTATTATTATGTAGGATTTATATAGCGCCAACAGTTTGCGCAGCGCTTTTCAATATAAGGGAGACAATACAACAACAATACAGTTCAATACAAGACGGTTAGGAGGGCCCTGCTCCTGTGAGCTTACAATCTAATAAGGAGAGGCTGGTGTAACAAAAGGTAGTAACTGTGATAAATGGACTAATGAGGGAAGTAGAAGATTCAGTTGTTAGTTGAAGGCAGAATAGGCTTCCCTGAAGAGATGAGTTTTCAGTGATCCCCTAAAAGTGGACAGAGTAGGAAATAACCAGGCAGATTGGGGTAGTGAGTTCCAGAGGATGGGAGAGGCTCTGGAGAAATCCTCCACAAGACAAGCATGGGAGGAGGAGACATGGGAGCTAGAGAGCAGGAGGTCTTGGGAGGAGCAGAGAGGACGATTTGGATGATTTTTGCAGACAAGGTTTGTGATGTAGCTAGGGCAGAGTTGTAAATAGCTTTGTATGTTATTGTTAGTGTTTTTAATTTTATTTGTTGGGCAATGGAAAGCCAGTAGAGGGATTGGCAGAGAGGGGTGGCGGACACTGAAGGGTTTTTGTTATATTTATTTCATCCATGAGGCATCTATTTTATTGTAACATTGGTCTAATATGTTGGGTTTTTCATTTAGGTGTATATGAATGGGAGGTATTTTTTGAGCAAGTCTATGGTATCTAATCTCAGGTAAAATGGCAGCTTTGTGTATGTAGCTTCTATGGTGACCAATATCGAGTGCACTTATAGCGTGATGCTGACTACTGGCTTCAGCCTTTAAGAAAGCCAAACATGGCGCAACGCGTCAGTCGGGCAGTGACGTTATCATGCTGGGCGAGCTAGGACGCCATGTTCAGATGCTGAGTTTGTGCTATGTTTTATGCCTACTGATTTTTTACCTCATGTGAGTGCATTTTAACATTTTAAATAATAAATAAGGATTAGAAGTCTGCACTATTGGTCTGTTTTATGCTTCCTTTATGCCACCTTTTCCCCTGGGAGATTGGTGACCATTATTTTAGGAGGATTGGGGGAGAAGCGGTGTGCCCATGTTATTAAAGGGCATTTGACCTCTTTTTTCATAGTAGGGTCTGTAGACCAGGTGAGGAGATACCTATTGGGTGTGGTGAAGGGCACTCTGATGGCAGTTCATAATGAAGAATAGTGATGAGCCGAACACCCCCGGGTTCGGTTCGCACCAGAACCCGCGAACGGACCGAAAGTTCGTACGAACATTAGAACCCTATTAAATACAATGGATGCGAACGTTCGAATTCTAAAGTGCTAATTATAACAACTATTATGCATGTTATTGTCCTAAAAAGGGTTTGGGAACCCGGGTTCTGCACCAGGGGACATGTATCAATGCAAAAAGAAGTTTTAAAAACGGTTGTTTTTCGGGAGCAGTCATTTTAATGATGCATAAAGTGAAAAAAAAAAGTCAAATATTCCTTTAAATATCGTACCTGGGGGGTGTCTAAAGTATGCCTGTGAAGTGCCACGTGTTTCCCGTGTTTAGAACTGTCCCTGCACAAAATGACACTTCTAAAGGAAAAAAAAGCCATTTAAAACTTCTTGCGGCTTTAATGTAATGTCTGGTCCCGGTAATATGGATGAAAATCTTTAAGAAAAATGGCATAGCTACCCCATGACCCCCCCCCCCCTACCCCAGCCCATTACCAGCCCCTTTGGGTCTTGTATGGATATTAAGGGGAACCCCGCACATAAAATAAAAAAGGCCCTATATACTCTGAACAGCCGTATACAGGCGGTGCATACAAGACAGGGACTGTAGGTTTGTTCTTATGTAGAATGTGTTTGTAATTTTGAACAGGTACATTGTTGAACTGTAGCTCCAGCCCAAAAATCTATTTTTAAACTTTTTGGGAAACATAGGTAAGGGTTATCACCCCTGTAACATTTGTTTTGCTGTCTGTGCCCCTGTTCAGAACATTTCACCTCACTTTCCGTCCCAATGACAACTGTTTTTGAAATGTGGTGTTTTTCTTGAAACAAGGATTGCTGATAAAGCATCAGTACAGAGGAGACACCTTTCTCCCATATTTATTCTTACAGGAGAGAATTTTCCTTCCTAGGGGTAGATTTCCTCTCACTTCCTGTTGTCTTCTTTCGTTTGCAAGTAGGAGTCGTTTGTAAGTTGGATGTTTGAAAGTAGGGACCTGCCGTATATACTCTGCAGAAATAGGCCCCTTAGTTGTTGGTGTTGGCACAACACTGTAAGCACTCACAGTTACTCTTGGTTGGTGCTGGAACGCCCTGCTGTCAACTATTATATCAGGAATTTTAATTACATATAATTGTTGAACAGTGGTAGTAAAAATTGGGGCTTTGATGGTGGTGCTGGTGCCACAACACTGTAAGCCCTGACAGTTACTCTTGGTGGGTGCAGCAATGGGCCCTGCTGTGAATTATTAGATCAAGAATTGTAATTGCATGCCCCTGTTGAACAGGGGCTGAAAAATTGGGCTTTTCGTGGTGGTGGTGGTGGTGGTGGTGTTGCCACAACACTGTAAGCCCTCAGAGTTACTCTTGGTGGGTGCAGGAATGGGCCCTGCTGTGAATTATTAGATCAAGAATTGTAATTACATGCCCCTTTTGAACAGTGGCTGAAAAATTGGGCCTTTCGTGGTGGTGGTGGTGGTGGCGTTGCCACAACACTGTAAGCCCTCAGACTTACTCTTGGTGGGTGCAGGAATGGGCCCTGCTGTGAATTATTACATCAAGAATTGTAATTGCATGCCCCTGTTGAACAGGGGCTGAAAAATTGGGCCTTAGGCACTGGTGGCACAACACTACAACCCCTCACAGATACTGTACTTGGAGCACAGCAATGAGCCCTGTTGCAAAGTATTGCTTCAAAAATTGTAATGACACGCCCCTGTTAAACAGGGGCTGAAAAATTGGGCCTTAGGCACTGGTGGCACAACACTACAACCCCTCACAGATACTGTACTTGGAGCACAGCAATGAGCCCTATGGCAAATTATTGCAAAAAAAATTGTAAGTACACGCCCCTGTAAAGCAGGGGCTGAAAAATTGGGCCTTAGCCACTGGTGGCGGCACCCATAAACAAAAATGATCTTCCAAGCTATCATCATCAATCGTATCATTGAGGACTCGGAGGAGGAGGATAGCCAGTCAACATAACAGCACAGGCACTCAGCATCAGCATCAGTCTTGAAGGGACGTGACATGTTAAAATCAATTAGTCTGTTATATCAGCATCAGGTGTGTGGTAGCTGGTGGTGATCCAAGACTGGTTCATCTTGATGAAAGTCAGTCGATCAACCGAGTCGGTGGACAGGCGCACCCTGTGATCCGTGACAAATCCTCCAGCAGCACTGAATGTGCGTTCCGAAAGAACGCTGGATGCAGGACAGGCCAGTAGCTCAATTGCATACTGTGCAAGCTCTGGCCAGTGATCCATCCTCAAGACCCAGTAAGCCAGAGGATTTTCGGTGGGGAAGGTGTCCAAGTCTGACCTTGCCCCTAGATATTCCTGCACCATGTTTATCAGACGCTGGCGATGGTTGCTGGAACCAATCATACTTTGGGGCTGCGGACTAAAGAATTGTCTGAACGCATCGGTCAGACGGCCACCTTCCCCACCGCTCCTTCTTTGACTGGCCGAAGCCTCAGCAACTCGTTGTCCTGGACCAGGAGTTTGTAACCTCCCAGTCTCTGGGAACGCGTTGCACAGACCTTTCTGCAAGGCCTCCCGGAGTTGTCTCATCCTCTGCTCCCTCTGCGACGGTAACATAAGGTCCGCAACCTTACCCTTGTACCGTGGATCAAGGAGAGTGGCCAGCCAGTAATGGTCCCTCTCCTTGATCCGAAGAATACGAGGATCCTTCCGCAGACTTTGCAGGATCAGGGAGGCCATGCAGCGTAGGTTTGCTGAGGCATTCGCTCCGGAGTCCTCTGGGTCACTAAGGACGACATGATCCGCAGTCACCTCCTCCCAGCCACGTACAAGTCCACTGGTTTCTTGGGACTGTAAATCATCCCTAAAAGACTGCTGCTGATGATGCTGAGTGCCAGCCTCCACCTCCATGCTGACACAATCCTCCTCCTCCTCCTCCTCCTCCTCCTCTTCCTCTTCCTGTGCGATGGGTGGGACAGAAGGAACACTGTCTGGGTAAAGGGGGCCTTGAGAGGCAAGGAAGTCCTCCTCTTCCTGCCTCTGTTCTGCCTCAAGTGCCCTGTCCATTATTCCACGCAGCGTGTGCTCCAACAGGTGGACAAGAGGTACAGTGTCACTGATGCATGCACTGTCACTGCTCACCATCCTCGTGGCCTCCTCAAATGGTGCCAGGACAGTGCATGCATCCCTGATCATGCCCCACTGGCGTGGAGAAAAAAAACCAAGCTCCCCTGACCCTGTCCTGGTGCCGTAGTCGCACAGGTACTCATTGATGGCCCTCTGCTGCGTGTGCAGCCGCTGCAGCATGGCCAACGTTGAGTTCCACCTGGTGGGCATGTCACATATAAGGCGGTTCTTGGGCAGGTTCAACTCCTTTTGCAGCTCAGCCAGGCGAGCACTGGCATTATAAGATCTGCGGAAATGCACACAGACTTTCCTGGCCTGCCTCAGGACATCCTGTAAGCCCGGGTACCTTCCCAAGAACCGCTGCACCACCAGGTTAAGGACGTGAGCCACACAGGGCACATGGGTCAGTTGTCCCTGTCGGAGGGCGGAGAGGAGGTTGGTGCCATTGTCGCAAACCACCATTCCTGGCTTAAGCTGGCGTGGCGTCAACCACCTCTCGGCCTGGCCCTGCAGAGCAGACAGGACCTCTGCCCCAGTGTGGCTTCTGTCCCCCAAACACACCAGCGCAAGCACGGCATGGCATCTTTTTGCCTGCGTACTTGCGTAGCCCCGTGAACGGCTACGGAGCACCGCTGGTTCATAGGACAAACCACAGGAAGAGGAGGGGGTGGAGGAGAGAGGTGTGTCACAACCAGTAGTAGCATTTTGGAGGCGTGGAGGTGGGACAACCTCCAACACTACTGCACCTTGTCCTGCATCCTTTCCAGCTGCCAAAAGAGTGACCCAATGGGCCGTGAAAGAAAGGTAACGTCCCTGTCCATGCCTGCTGGACCATGAGTCAGCGGTAATATGCACCTTACCGCTGACCGCCCTGTCCAGCGAGGCCAAGACATTGCCTTCCACATGCCGGTAGAGAGCCGGAATAGCCTTCCGTGAGAAAAAGTGGCGTTTGGGAACCTGCCACTGAGGAACCGCACATTGCACAAACTCACGGAAGGGGGCCGAGTCTACCAACTGAAAAGGCAGCAGTTGAAGCGCTAGCAATTTAGCCAAGCTAGCATTCAACCGCTGGGCATGTGGATGGCTGGGAGTGAACTTCTTTCGACGGTCCAGCAGCTGGGGCAGGGAAATTTGCCTGCTAGAATCGGACGTCGGTGTACTGCTAGCAGAGTGGCCGCAAGTACTTGGCTGTGACACACCTAATTCTACACCTTCATTCCTCTCAGTGCATGTTTCAGAGAGGACTGAAGTTATAGTGGGGTTGGAGATCCCAGCTGATGCGGTGCAAGGAGAGGTCCGCTTTGTTCTTTGGTGTGGGTCTTTGAGGTAGGCTTGCCAACGAGCTGCATGGCAGGTCAACATATGTCTGGTCAGGCATGTGGTACCCAAGCGGCTGATGTTTTGGCCACGCGATATACGCTTGAGACATATGTTGCAAACAGCAGTTGTGCGATCTGATGCACTAGCCTCAAAAAAGGCCCACACCAAGGAACTTTTTGAATGACGGGCAGAGGCAGCGCCCTGCACAGGCGGAGCTCTGCGGTGTGATTCCGTCGGTGTACTGCCCTTACGCTGGCCACCAAAGGGCATCCTGTCTCGTTGGAGATGTGCCTCCTCCTCATCCTCCTCCTCCTCTCTCCTATTAGGCACCCACGTGGAGTCAGTGACCTCATCATCCCCTCCCTCCTCATCACTGGAGCCAATCTGGCAGTATGCTGCAGCTGCTGGAACATGACTGCCAGATTGGTGTCCTTCTTGAGCATCCCCTCTGTCTGCTCTCACCCTACTGCCTTCCTGTAGCTGGGTTTCATCATCAGACCCTTCGAAACGCTGGGCATCCTCCTGGAGCATGTACCCAACACTGTGCTCAAACAGTTCGGGGGACTCCTCAGGAGGAGGACATGGTGGGTCTAGGGAAGGAGTGACTGATGATGAGTCTGACATTGATACCAGGGAAGAGGACGCTTTGGCAGCTGCTTTGCCAGTACCCTGAGCCTGGGTGAGAGAGGATGAGGAGGAGGAGGAGGGCTTGGTCATCCACTCTACCAAGTCTTCGGCATGATGTGGCTCAACATGTCCAGCTGCGGAAAAGAAGGACAAGCGTGTCCCATGGCCATGTGCTGATGACAATGCACCGCGTCCACGACCAGCACTGTTGCCCCCAGACACAGAGCCTGCTTGCCCTCTTTTATTGCCTCCTGACTGTCTGCCTCTCCTTGTTTGCCTTCCAGACATTCTAATAGATGGCCTGCAGGGAGATGGGAAAAAAGCAATAAGGGCTACCTTCAGGTGTCCTTCTCTGTCCCTTGAAACAAGGACTTGCACAGTGAAAGAAACTGACACTCTCCCTACCTACAGTTTTCTGTCCCTAGAAAAAATGTTTTTTTTAAGCACAATATAGCACAAGGAGAATTCACTCACTGTCCTTCCAGGTCCCTAGAAACAAGGACTTGCACAGTGAAAGAAACTGACACTCTCCCTACCTACAGTTTTCTGTCCCTAGAAAAAATGTTTTTTTTAAGCACACTATAGCACAAGGAGAATTCACTCACTGTCCTTCCCAGTCCCTAGAAACAAGGACTTGCACAGTGAAAGAAACTGACACTCTCCCTACCTACAGTTTTCTGTCCCTAGAAAAAATGTTTTTTTTAAGCACAATATAGCACAAGGAGAATTCACTCACTGTCCTTCCCAGTCCCTAGAAACAAGGACTTGCACAGTGAAAGAAACTGACACTCTCCCTACCTACAGTTTTCTGTCCCTAGAAAAAATGTTTTTTTTAAGCACAATATAGCACAAGGAGAATTCACTCACTGTCCTTCCAGGTCCCTGGAAACAAGGACTTGCACAGTGAAAGAAACTGACACTCTCCCTACCTACAGTTTTCTGTCCCTAGAAAAAATGTTTTTTTTAAGCACAATATAGCACAAGGAGAATTCACTCACTGTCCTTCCAGGTCCCTGGAAAAAAGGACTTGCACAGTGAAAGAAACTGACACTCTCCCTACCTACAGTTTTCTGTCCCTAGAAAAAATGTTTTTTTTAAGCACAATATAGCACAAGGAGAATTCACTCACTGTCCTTCCAGGTCCCTGGAAACAAGGACTTGCACAGTGAAAGAAACTGACACTCTCCCTACCTACAGTTTTCTGTCCCTAGAAAAAATGTTTTTTTTAAGCACAATATAGCACAAGGAGAATTCACTCACTGTCCTTCCAGGTCCCTGGAAACAAGGACTTGCACAGTGAAAGAAACTGACACTCTCCCTACCTACAGTTTTCTGTCCCTAGAAAAAATGTTTTTTTTAAGCACAATATAGCACAAGGAGAATTCACTCACTGTCCTTCCAGGTCCCTGGAAACAAGGACTTGCACAGTGAAAGAAACTGACACTCTCCCTACCTACAGTTTTCTGTCCCTAGAAAAAATGTTTTTTTTAAGCACAATATAGCACAAGGAGAATTCACTCACTGTCCTTCCAGGTCCCTGGAAACAAGGACTTGCACAGTGAAAGAAACTGACACTCTCCCTACCTACAGTTTTCTGTCCCTAGAAAAAATGTTTTTTTTAAGCACAATATAGCACAAGGAGAATTCACTCACTGTCCTTCCAGGTCCCTAGAAACAAGGACTTGCACAGTGAAAGAAACTGACACTCTCCCTACCTACAGTTTTCTGTCCCTAGAAAAAATGTTTTTTTTAAGCACACTATAGCACAAGGAGAATTCACTCACTGTCCTTCCCAGTCTCTAGAAACAAGGACTTGCACAGTGAAAGAAACTGACACTCTCCCTACCTACAGTTTTCTGTCCCTAGAAAAAATGTTTTTTTTAAGCACAATATAGCACAAGGAGAATTCACTCACTGTCCTTCCAGGTCCCTGGAAACAAGGACTTGCACAGTGAAAGAAACTGACACTCTCCCTACCTACAGTTTTCTGTCCCTAGAAAAAATGTTTTTTTTAAGCACAATATAGCACAAGGAGAATTCACTCACTGTCCTTCCAGGTCCCTAGAAACAAGGACTTGCACAGTGAAAGAAACTGACACTCTCCCTACCTACAGTTTTCTGTCCCTAGAAAAAATGTTTTTTTTAAGCACACTATAGCACAAGGAGAATTCACTCACTGTCCTTCCCAGTCCCTAGAAACAAGGACTTGCACAGTGAAAGAAACTGACACTCTCCCTACCTACAGTTTTCTGTCCCTAGAAAAAATGTTTTTTTTAAGCACACTATAGCACAAGGAGAATTCACTCACTGTCCTTCCCAGTCCCTAGAAACAAGGACTTGCACAGTGAAAGAAACTGACACTCTCCCTACCTACAGTTTTCTGTCCCTAGAAAAAATGTTTTTTTTTAAGCACACTATAGCACAAGGAGAATTCACTCACTGTCCTTCCCAGTCCCTAGAAACAAGGACTTGCACAGTGAAAGAAACTGACACTCTCCCTACCTACAGTTTTCTGTCCCTAGAAAAAATGTTTTTTTTAAGCACAATATAGCACAAGGAGAATTCACTCACTGTCCTTCCAGGTCCCTGGAAACAAGGACTTGCACAGTGAAAGAAACTGACACTCTCCCTACCTACAGTTTTCTGTCCCTAGAAAAAATGTTTTTTTTAAGCACACTATAGCACAAGGAGAATTCACTCACTGTCCTTCCAGGTCCCTGGAAACAAGGACTTGCACAGTGAAAGAAACTGACACTCTCCCTACCTAGAGTTTTCTGTCCCTAGAAAAAATGTTTTTTTTAAGCACACTATAGCACAAGGAGCATTCACTCACTGTCCTTCCAGGTCCCTGGAAACAAGGACTTGCACAGTGAAAGAAACTGACACTCTCCCTACCTACAGTTTTCTGTCCCTAGAAAAAATGGTTTTTTTTAAGCACACTATAGCACAAGGAGAATTCACTCACTGTCCTTCCAGGTCCCTGGAAACAAGGACTTGCACAGTGAAAGAAACTGACACTCTCCCTACCTAGAGTTTTCTGTCCCTAGAAAAAATGTTTTTTTAAGCACACTATAGCACAAGGAGCATTCACTCACTGTCCTTCCAGGTCCCTGGAAACAAGGACTTGCACAGTGAAAGAAACTGACACTCTCCCTACCTACAGTTTTCTGTCCCTAGAAAAAATGTTTTTTTTAAGCACAATATAGCACAAGGAGAATTCACTCACTGTCCTTCCAGGTCCCTGGAAACAAGGACTTGCACAGTGAAAGAAACTGACACTCTCCCTACCTACAGTTTTCTGTCCCTAGAAAAAATGTTTTTTTTAAGCACAATATAGCACAAGGAGAATTCACTCACTGTCCTTCCAGGTCCCTGGAAACAAGGACTTGCACAGTGAAAGAAACTGACACTCTCCCTACCTACAGTTTTCTGTCCCTAGAAAAAATGTTTTTTTTAAGCACAATATAGCACAAGGAGAATTCACTCACTGTCCTTCCAGGTCCCGAGAAACAAGGACTTGCACAGTGAAAGAAACTGACACTCTCCCTACCTACAGTTTTCTGTCCCTAGAAAAAATGTTTTTTTTAAGCACAATATAGCACAAGGAGAATTCACTCACTGTCCTTCCAGGTCCCTAGAAACAAGGACTTGCACAGTGAAAGAAACTGACACTCTCCCTACCTACAGTTTTCTGTCCCTAGAAAAAATGTTTTTTTTAAGCACAATATAGCACAAGGAGAATTCACTCACTGTCCTTCCAGGTCCCTAGAAACAAGGACTTGCACAGTGAAAGAAACTGACACTCTCCCTACCTACAGTTTTCTGTCCCTAGAAAAAATGTTTTTTTTAAGCACACTATAGCACAAGCACAAAACACACTGACACTCTCCCTACCTATCCTTCTCTTTCCCTAAACTAAAGGAATCCAGGTTAAGCAAGAAAGAAATAAAAGTCACTGTCCCTGCCTATGCTGCTCTATCCCTGCTCCGGAACACACTACACTAGGCCGCCGTGCTGGCGGCCTTTTATAGTGTGGGGCGTGTACTAAACACCCTCAGCAATAATTGGCCACAGGCATCCTGCCTGTGGCCAATCATTGCTCTCCTCGCTGCCGGCGCTGTGATTGGCCAAGCATGCGGGGTCACAGTGCATGCTTGGCCAATCACAGCGCCTGGATGACACTGCGATGGCGTAGTGCATTGTGGGCCGTTCGCGTCACTCGAATTTGGCGTGAACGGCCCAAATCGTTCGATCTTCGTCGAACGATCGAACAGCCGATGTTCGAGTCGAACGTATGTTCGACTCGAACACGAAGCTCATCCCTAATGAAGAATATATTATTTTTTGTTGGAAACTTTGATAGTTGATTGCACAAAGATTGGATGGTGTAAGGGACTTTTATCAAACACATTTATATATATATATATATATATATATATATATATATATATATATATATATATATATACTGTATATATATTTATTTATTTATTTATTTTTGATTGCACATTTTTTTTACGGGATATTACCGTATATACTCGAGTATAAGCCGAGGTACCTAATGTTACCACAAAAAACTGGGAAAACTTACTGACTTGAGTATAAGCCGAGGGTCAACAATGCCTCACTGTTCCCATCCTTACTGTTCCCATCCTTACTGTTCCTATCCTCACTGTTCCTATCCTCACTGTTCCTATCCTCACTGTTCCCTAGCTCACTGTTCCCTAGCTCACTGTTTAAATTTAACATTGTAAATAGTACCTGAAAAAAAGTTGAGAGGCTGTGGCGTCCATCGTTTAAATCCCGCGGTCTCTTCCTGGTCCCTTCCGTGATAGGCGATTCTCAGCAGACACTCTCCGCCTATCACGAATGTTCTCTCATCCTCAGTTTCCCAGCAGACACTGTGTTCAGTGTTCCGCCAATCACAGACGTCTGCTGGGAAACTGAGGATGAGAGAACGTTCGTGATAGGCGGAGAGTGTCTGCTGAGAATCGCCTATCACGGAAGGGACCAGGAAGAGACCGCGGGATTTAAACGATGGACGCCGCAGCCTCTCAACTTTTTTTCAGGTACTATTTACAATGTAAAATTTCGCTGACTCGAGTATAAGCCGAGGGGGGGACTTTCAGCCCAAAAAAAAGGGCTGAAAATCTCAGCTTATACTCGAGTATATATGGTACTTTTTGAAGATAGTTGTTGCATTATGATATGTAATGTTTATTCATGTTTATTCATAATTGTTTATACTGAAGATATGTCACTTTAAGTATTTATTGTTATTTATGCTACTTCACTGTTTTAGAAACTTTAAAAAGATTGACTACATATCAATTAGGAAATAATCCTATACTGATTTGCATAAATTAGTTTAAAATTAGTATTTAAAACTTTCAGTAGCCAGATATTTTAGGTGTCATAAGCACACAATTGTTTTCATGTGCAACAACTCTGCATAAATATCAGGTTGGCTTCTTTTGCCCAATAGAACAAATAACATACACCAATCAATTGCACAGACAAGTTGCTAAATATAAAATACCTACATTTTTGATTTGGTTAGGTACCTGTACAGTACACAGATAGTAAAAAATATTTTACCAGCTTTTCCACAAATTTCATAAACCTAGAAAATGTTTTGTTTTGCAAGGTTTTAAACTGATTAATAAACCTTTTTAGTTTTCTATATAAAAAGTTTACTTCACAAAATTTAATTCAGGCTCATACAGTATACAGTATGACACTTGTTTATAACAGAATTTCATCTCTTTCATGTTGTGACACTGGGAGCAGGAAGAGAGGGAAGTATGTCACGTTTTATTCTACAGTATGTGTATATTGAACTTTAGCTATTCTTCTCTGTAAAAACCCCTTTTCAGCAAATCAGTAAAGGTTAGCTTGGTAAAGAAGTAAATGGGGACCCACAGTTGCACTTGCTGGCTGGTTATTGTAAATGTGAAATTTACCTGACTAAAAGAAAACCTTTCAAATCAACAGTATGTTTTAACTCTGCATAAAAAAAAAAAAAAAAATACAATGCATTCCCAAAAGTTTCCAAAGCAAAGTGTGGTAGAACAGCAAAAAAAAGCTGCAAAAATATATTTTACTTTTTACGTTTCGGCAAACATTGATGTGTTATTAGCAGAAAAAAAAATCATGCCTTTGCACAAGGTCAATAAATTAAGTATTGCTTCACATACTGTATGTTGTACACATATCTGCAATACCCTGTAGAGCTTGACTGACAGACAGGGATCTGTCAGCTTTTTTATTTTCTCGCAGAGCGGTGTAAGTTTGTACATTGGAAGTAATGAAGAGGTTTACAACTCTCCTTGAACAGCCCATGATCGCACAGCAAAAAAAAAAGGTATTTAGAAAAATCTTTTACCATATTTGCATATACTTCAAGAAACTGCTTGTTTGTTTAGTGTAGGCTTCATAACTATTTTAACCACTTGCTTACTGGGCACATATACCCCCTTCCTGCCCAGGCGAAATTTCAGCTTTCGGCACTGCATCGCTTTAACTGACAATTGCGTGGTCGTGCGACGTGGCTCCCAAACAAAATTGACGTCCTTTTTTTACCACAAATAGAGCTTTCTTTTGGTGGTATTTGATCACCTCTGCGGTTTTTATTTTTTGCGCTATAAACAAAAAAAGAGCGACAATTTTGAAAAAACACGATATTTTTTACTTTTTGCTATAATAAATATCCCAATTTAAAAAAAAAATAATAATTTTTCTCAGTTTAGGCCGATACGTATTCTTCTACATATTTTTGGTAAAAAAAAAATCGCAATAAGCGTATAGTGATTGGTTTGCGCAAAAGTTATTGCGTCTACAAAATAGGGGATAGAATTTTTTTTTTTTTATTATTATTTTCTTTTTACTAGTAATGTCAGTGATCTGCGATTTTTATTAGGACTGCGACATTATGGCAGACACATCAGACACATCGAACACTTTTGACACATTTTTGGGACCATTCACATTTATACAGCGATTAGTGCTATAAATATGCACTGATTACTGTGTAAATGTGACTGGCAGGGAAGGGGTTAACACTAGGGGCGAGGAAGGGGTTAAATGTGTTCCCTAGGAGAGATCGTACTGTGGGGGGAGGAGACTGACTGGGGGAGGTGACCGATCTGTGTCCCTATGTACAAGGCAGGGGCGGATCCAGAGTCTTTTCTCGGGAGGGGCACTGCCAAAAATGTTTTTTTTGTGGGACATTTTTCGGGGAAATGGCTGGTGTCGGCACTTCAATCATCCCGGCACCATGGTTGTTATGGTGTCAGGATGATTGAAGCGCATTATTACATTGTAATATAAAATTAAATAGTTCAATGCAGAATCAGTGGGACCCCCGAGTGTGTCACTTGCCACCGTCGCCTGCAATTAGTGGGAGCTCTGAGCGTGTCACTTGCCACACATTGCGGATTGTCACTTGCCACGTCACTTGCCACATCTTGTGGATTGTCACTTTCCACACCTTGTGGATTATCACTTGCCACATCACCTGCCACACCTTGCGGATTGTCACTTGCCACGTCACCTGCCACACCTTGCTGATTGTCACTTGCCTGCCACCAGATGCAGATTGTCATTTGCCACGTCACCTGACACAATTTGCGGATTGTCACTTGCCACGTCGCCTGCCACACCTTGCGGATTGTCACTTGCCACATCACCTGCCACACCTTGCTGATTGTCACTTGCCTGCCACAAGATGCAGATTGTCATTTGCCATGTCACCTGCCACACCTTGCGGATTGTCACTAACTTGCCTGCTAAGGTGTAGTTTTGGTTGTCTCTTGCTGTGTCCCAGACTCCCAGAGTCAGGCAGCAGAGCGATAATGTAATCTCTCTGCTGCCTGCACAGTGAGGGCGGAAGTCACTGCAGGAATGCAGTGAGAGATGATCTCATCTCTCTGCTCCCCCGCTCCCGGCTAGCTGATTGGCCAGCTGCCACACTGAGCCTGCTCTCTCACTCTCACCTGCACTGCCAACACACTGAGCAGCACAGTCTGCCCACGAACCGCGCCGCAAACGGAGCCACCCGCTTTCTTACCCATCTGTGGAGCCGCGCGCTATCGCACCTGCCCGCAGAGCGGCCCGACGTGACTCACTGACGTCACTCATTGCTAGACGCCAAGCGGCCCAGGCGTTAGCAACGAGTGCAGGGAAGAGGCTCCACCCACCTCCTCCTCCGCTCCTGGTATTGTGTCAGTGCGCCGCGTAACTACATTAGACGAGTCTCTCTCATGGCGCCGCTGATCGGCTGATGTGAGAAACTGAGAGAGAAACTCAGAGAGGCAGCGGCAGCGGCAGAACAAGTACTGTATATACTCGAGTATAAGCCGACCCGAATATAAGCCAAGGTACCTAATTTTACCCCAAAAAACTGGGAAAACGTATTGACTCGAGTATAAGCCTAGGGTGTCCATCTGCATGCCTCACTGTGCCTCACTTTGCCCATGCCTCACTGTGCCCATGCCTCACTGTGCCCATGCTTCACTGTGCCCATGACTAGACTGATGTTTAACATGGGAGTCTATGGAAGGAGTGCCCGGCTTTGAAAAATCGGTTCTCCCCGGCCGTAGGTCTCCCAGACACCAAACTTTGCACACTTGTAGAGGCTACATGTGTGCCAAGATTGGGGTCCAGGGGGTCTATGACCGGCCGGTAGCGGGTCCGCAAAGTCACTGGAGAAATGACCATTTAACATTGGAGTCTATGGAAGGGGTGCCCGGCTTTAAAAAATCTGTGCTCCCCGGCCGTAGGTCCCCCAGACACCAAACTTTGCAAAGTTGTAGAGAACACATGGAGCTACATGTGTGCCAAGTTTGGGGTCTGCCGGTAACGGGTCCCCAAAGTCCGGGAGATCAGGCGCAAAAAAAAAACCAGAGCAAGCAAGTGAGTGTGACAGATGGTCTCGGGGGGGGGGGCAATTGCCCTGTTGCCCCCCCTGGATCTGCCCCTGGTACAAGGGACACAGCATCGGTCTGCTCTCCCTGACAGGACGTGGATCTCTGTGTTTACACACAGAGATTCACGTCCTTGTCTGTGTACCGGCCGATCGCGGGTACCTGGCGAACATCAGAAAAAAAGGGAGCCGCTCAGGTGTGGGAATCCTCCAATCACCTCCTCCCAGCAGCCAAGGGTGCAGACAATGCTACTAACAGCAAACAGGAACAAAAAAGTCTTCTGGACTGCAGCACTCCAAAGATAAAAGCCTTTATTAAAATAGGAAATCCAAAATGCACACTGTACAACGGTACACAGGTCAAAAAAATCTGGCTAACATGTTTCGCACTGTGCTAGTGCTTATTCATAGCTACCTGGCGAACATCGCGGCCGCCAGGCACGGGCATCGGCATCTCAGTGACGCACCGGGCATGCGCGCGTGCCCCCGGGGGTGCTCACGCACCCCCCAGTGGCCGGAGGAGCCGAGGCCCTCTATTGACGGCCTCCCGGATTTCTAGAACCACCTTGTGGCCGTCATTTGTACATGGCCCGGGCTCCAACAAGTTAACTAAACAAATATGAAGACTGTGATAAAGGGCATTTATAATGGTTTTTGGTAAATTTTATTTGACATTTTTTAAGTATGCAGGTTAGTATTTGATGTGTTATATTTTTGTATTCATGTATTATATTAGCGGTAAACACTTATTACAGGATGTATACCTGAACTTTTGTTTGAAAAACATGACTTTTATTTTTTAATAAGGAATCCCACCAACACCACTACTGTATACTTTCAGGCAGACTTTGTTGATCCTCTAGGTTAAATATTGTAGGCTCCCTATCAGGTCCTTTCTTTAAGCCATTCAGGTATCTGCTTAGCAGAGCTGCTATTTTTAGACTTCCTTGCTTACGTGCTTCACCTGCTGGCTGAAAGTGGTAAATATGAAATTTTACTATGCAATAATTCCTATTTATCTAATTTAAAAAAAGGGGGGGCGTGGTTTGTGATCTGTATGGCTGCCTGAGGTGAGAGCTCTCTGTGCCAAAGGGGGAATCGGAGCAACTAAAGGGAGTTTTCAAGTAGACATGTGCGCCGTCAATAAATTTGTTTTGTTTCGTTCCGTTTCGTATTAGCCGTTAATTCGTATTTTGTAATTCGTGTCCGAAATTTAATTTTTGTTTCGTACGAAGTTCAAATTTTCGTTAGGTTCATTAACTTTTCATAACAATTACGAACGTTCGTTATGATGAATTTAAAAAGCAAAAAATACCTTTCTCAATATGGCAATCGTCGACTCATTATGCTTATTATAAGGGGCTCCCACCATCCCTGTGCTGTGCTGACTTCCTGGGTTTGTACCCCTGCTGTGCTCATTTCGAGGGGCTCCCACCATCCCTGTGGTGTGCTGACTTCCTCCTGGGGCTGTACCCCTGCTGTGCCCATTATGAGGGTCTCCCACCATCCCTGTGCTGTGCTGATTTCCTGGGTTTGTACCCCTGCTGTGCTCATTATGAGGGGCTCCCACCATCCCTGTGCTGTGCTGACTTCCTGGGTTTGTAGTAGCCCATTAGTTCGTATTTCGTTATTCGTGTCCGAAATTCAATTTTGATTCGTACGAAATACGAATGTTCGTTAGGTTTGTTAACTTTTCGTAACAATTACGAACATTCGTTATGATGAATTTAAAAAGCAAAAAATACCTTTCTCAATATGGCAGTCGTCGACTCATTATGCTCATTATGAGGGGCTCCCACTATCCCTGTGTTGTGCTGACTTCCTCCTGGGGCTGTACCACTGCTGTGCTCATTATGAGGGGCTCCCACCATCCCTGTGCTGTGCTGACTTCCTCCTGGGGCTGTACCCCTGCTGTGCTCATTATGAGGTGCTCCCACCATCCCTGTGCTGTGCTGACTTCCTCCTAGGGCTGTACCCCTGCTGTGCTCATTATGAGGTGCTCCCACTATCCCTGTGCTGTGCTGACTTCCTGGGTTTTTAACTTCATCATAACGAATAATCGTAATTATTATGACAATAATAAAACGATATTAACAAACATTCTTATTTTGTCCGATTCTGAATCTCCCATCGACTACCAGTACCTGTCTCCCACTCCCATATTAAAAAAGGTAATTTTCCCAACCCTCACTCAGCAGCAGAAGAAAACCTCTGATTGGTCAGCAAAACACCAGTCACGTTTCCGTTGTAAAGGAATTTGGATCCGAAATTCGTCAACAAAATGTTGTATTTCGTATACAATTCGGAAGCATAGGAATTCGTATTTCGGATGCTTCCGAATGTACGAATTTTTGGAAATTCGCACAAATTTTCGATTCCTACGAAACGAACTGCACATGTCTATTTTCAAGCAACCGGCAGACAACCAGGTGCCTTCTAACACCCCAGGGGTACCCTTCAAATATGTCTTGGAAAAGAAAAAAGGAGCACTGCCCACAGAAACTCACAGCTTCCTTTCTGCAGCCGGTGGGGAGAGGAAGCCAATATGGCACTGAGGTGAGCCAGGGGATTAACCCTGTCCAAACCAATGCGGCTTTGCAAACCTTCTTAGCATCCTTCCACACCTCTGATTAGCCAGTCTTAGACACTACTATGAAGGAAATGCTTCTTTTGCAACAATCCTCACTGCATTAAGAATTTGCTTCTCTTTACCACTAAAATACAATCAATGGGAGAGAGGGTACACTACAGTATATTGAGAACAAAATGGAGGAGTATACTATAACTGTCAGTGATCTGGTGGATGCATATGAGGACAGCAGAGACGACCGCCTATAGATCAAAGCAAGGTTAGCAGACCTTGAAGATCCAACCGCAGTAATGTCAAGCTGCATAGTGTATAGGAAACTGTACAATTGAATGATCTCCATAGGTATGCCCGTGAAATGCTTTCTGTTTTGCTGCCGGACCTATCTGCTGTGGACTTAACAATTGATTGTATACTCTGCATCCCTAGACCCTCACACTTGGCAGACACTACGACCAGAGATGTCCTGATGCAGATACATTTTTTTCTCGAAAAAGTGCAGCTACTCACTAAAGTATGGTCCTTAGGCTCTCTCCCAGCTCCATATGCTGGTATACAAGTTTTTGCTGATTTGTCGCAATATACATTCCAAACGAGAAGCCAACTTAATTTGATTACAAAGGCATTTTGCAACCACAAAATATCTTACAAGTGGCAATATCCTGCTACCTTATTGATAACATGCAATAGCACTATGCCCATTGTTACCACCCAAGATGGAGGAACCCCTGCCAATTAGACTCTACATCTACTACTAAAAGATACTAATCACCCTTGAAAGGATTTCTGCACGCACAGAATCTTTGCGACGTGTGGAGGTGCTATCACACTAACGAACTCGACTATACCTATTTTCTCCTCGTCATAATTCATACTCTTGTATTGACCTCTTTCTAACACACAAATGGTTACTTCAGGAGGTTCAGACATCTACTATCCATACTATACTGTGGTCGGAACATGCGCCCCTTAGTATTACTCTTTCAGATTCTCCTGCTCATTTGCCCACTTATCTATGGCGAGCTAATAATCTCATATTAAAATCCCCTCTATATGCTGACATAATGGCAGAACATTTAGATGAATTTGTGTGCACTAATACGGGATCTGTGTATGACCCCTATATAGTATGAAATGTACATAAGGCATTTATCAAGGGGGTATACAGCTTGGTTCTAGAAGGAGGAAAAAGAGGTGCAGCGTTAAGGGCTAGTTTACACTTGCTTCAAAACATAGCTTCGGACATGCTTTGTTAAAGCTCTCTGAATCCCAGTCAAAGCTCCTGTCAGTAAATAAAATAGTTAGCTTACAGTCCTGTTTAAACCTTGCTTTTGCTTGGTGCTTCGATGAGGCTTCGATGAGGCTTTGGTGGGGCTTCGATGAGGCTTTGGTGGAGCTTTGATGGGGCTTTGATATACATTTGGTGGGGCTTTGGTAGGGCTTCGATGAGGCTTTGGTGGAGCTTTGATGGGGCTTTGATATACATTTGGTGGGGCTTTGGTGGGGCTTCGATGAGGCTTTGGTGGGGCTTTGTGGGGCTTCAAGCGAGCTTTGCCATAGACTTCTATGGAGGCTTTGAAGACGCTTGAAAGCACAACTAAAGTGGCATGGGATATAATTTTTGAAGCAAAGCAAAAGCAAGGTGTAAACAGGACAGTAAGCTAACCATTTTATTTAGTGACAGGAGCTTTGTCTTGCGTTCAGAGAGCTTTAACAAAGTGTGTCCGAAGCCTTGTTTTGAAGCAAGTGTAAACTAGTTGTTAATGTGTGTTGAAGCCGAAGCAAGTGTAAATGAGCCCATAGACTCTCTCATGGCCTCCATTTGGGATACTGAACAACAAAACAAACTTCACCTAACTCCTTCCCTTAAAACAAAACTGCTAGCTTTAGGTCAAGAGCTCCGGTCATTACTTTTAAAATCTTTCAAGAAAATGCAACACAAATTGCAAGTAAGCTTTTATAGGACAAAAAACAAAGCGGGAAAGTCATGACTTTCCACAATAAAGGGTACTGCACCAATATTAAAATAGCTCATTTGAATCACCTGCACTCTAATGAGAAGGTGTACAACTCTCAGGCTATTGCCAATGCTTTTAGTTACTACTACAGGTCCTTATATAATATTAAGGAAGACTGCACACCGTTGTAACCTTTTTTACAATTGAATTAATCCTTCCTAAACCACATTAAAATGCCCTCCTTTTCTCCAGAACAATTTGCAACTCTGAATACACCCTTTGCTTTGCAGAAAACGTGTACCACCAATAATGCTTTACCAAATTGTAAATCTCTGGGCCTTGTCGGACTAACGGGTGAATACTATGAGCATTTCAATCTATATTAGCCTCCCATCTGTGGTGTCTCTAAAATAACACTGCATTCTCTATTTCCCTTCCCCTGAAATGTTGAATGCACTCATTATCACCTTGCCAAAGCCAGGGAAAGAACCACCGGTTCTGCAAAATTTCTGACCAATTTCCCTACTTAATCTTAAACTGAAATTATACATTAAACTAATAGCCAATAGATTGATTGATATACTACCGACACTAATACACCAAGAACAATCTGGTTTTACAAAAGGCCGGCAAATATCCGATGCCACTGGCTCATTAACATTATCCACCACCTGGAGACTACCAGAATGTCTTCTCTGCTTCTTGATGCAGAGAAGGCGTTTGATAGAATCCATTGGTCATATCTCATAAGTATGCTCCACAGATTTGGATTATAGGGCAGAATCCTTACTGCTATTTTAGCACTCTAAAGGTAAAGTCCAGCCTGAGTTTTTTAGTCTGGGCTTCTCCTCTGGGTCACAGGAGTGCAATTCGTTTTGCACTTCTGTGACCCATTTTTAGCGGAGAGCAGACTGAAGTCCACTCTCCACTGACGTCACTGCCATCATCCCGACTTCTCAAATCTGGATCCGCCAGCTGCCTTGATTGATGGCGATCTCGGCATCTCAGACTTTTTCTTGATGATGTAATTTTCATGGTAACTAATCTGGCTACATCCCTGGCTGAGTTACAAAAGATTCATACTACAAAGTCAATGAAACTAAGTAATTTCTATTAGATTTTTGGCATTGATGGCACCACTAGAAGCCTATCGCAACATCAGTTTCCGTTTGTGTGGGCAGATTCTAGCATTTCTTTTCTAGGAATCCAATTAATTAAATTGGGATAAAAATGTATTTCTAAGTGACTATCTCCCTCTCTGCCAAAAATGACAACAAGATATAATCCATTTAGCCAAACATGAGTTCTCCTGATCTGGTCTGGGAGACTTGCAGCCTTTAAAATGTTACTCCTTCTGTGTATCCCTTCAACGCACTCCCTATCCACATTCTGCAAAGTTACTTTAAGTCCCTCCAGTCTTTACTAGGTCCCTATATCTGGAAGGGGAAACAGCCTCGCTGTGCACACACCAGACTTATAAAACATAGATCAGTGGGGGGATATGCCTATGTTGATTTTCAAAATTATTACTATGCCACACTTTTAATGCAATTGATTGGCTTCTCCCTTTACCTACAACTTTATGGGGAACCATTGAATCCACACTTATTCTGGGCTCAAATTTATATATGTTGCTGTTTAGTGTATCCCTAGGCAAACCTACTGTATTTCTTCGCTCCTCTCTCCTCCTATGATTGTCTCAGTGCATGCTTGGAGGAAACCTTCTGCTATTGATTTAATTCAACTGCATAACATCTCAATCAGTAAACCTATCCCAGTGCTGAAACATCTAACCCCAGACTGTTCTATTTTCCAGTAGTCAGCAAGCAGAATATGAAATATTAAGGATCTAAATAAAAAGGGTACTATTAAGTATTTTTCACACCTCCAAACTGAATTTTACCTGCCCTTTCAGAATTATATAGATACCTCAGAATAGTACATTGTCTTACGCATAATCCTAACATACCATGCACTCTGCCTCAATCCGAATGGTTTTACTGTTCTTACTGTTTACTGTGTACTGTGTACTGTTTACTGTTCTATCACTGATATCAGTAAATGTGTGATAACTACCACAGTGGTAATGTTACAATATAATAAGTGTCAAATATAAATGTAGCACTATCCCCGTAGGAGCTGCTGGTTTAAAGTTTTGGGCCTACCATTACCTTTTCTGTTCACCGCTTTCGTGTCAGGGATCCTTCTTGAAGAGCCTGTATAAAAGTTCACACCAACACCTGGATACGTTTTCTTCAAGAGGCTTTATTTTACCAGTTCCAACAGAGGGATAGAGGGATAGGGGAGTTCCAGGCACTTTACTTTGCGGATCACGGGCACAAACTCAGATTCAGAGGACAAACAGTTTCATGCTGGATTCAGCAATCACTGGATAGGCCAACTCTCACTGGCATAGCAACCGGTGCAAAGCTCGCTCAAAAGTCTCTGCCACAGACTTGATGAGTGCCGTACACTTCTGCCACAAGGTCGTGTAACCACACTGAAACTTTGCAAAAAGTTCCTTCAAGAGTACATAGCTCATGGTGCCAGAATCTTTCAGCCGTCCGGCAGCACCGCGAGGCAAACTGGCCAGGATGCATCCTTCAATTGAGTCCCCAATTGTTTCGCTTCTTCCCGCAGGCAAGATCGCGTAGGACCATCTTTGGAATAGTATGCCCCAGCAACTCCTGGGCCCACTTCTCAGTTGCAGAGCCTCAGGCCAGCAGACCCCGAGGTCGAAAATGTCTCGTACATCCCTGAGGCCAGGAGGGCCCTCAGGTCAGGATCCGGCAACGACCCCCGGCAACGAATCCCGAAAAAGCGGTCTCTGCCTCTTAAGTACCCCCTCCCAGAATGCACAGCGGGTTGACCATGCCCCCTGAGCCACTTCTGGGAAAGGAATGCCCAATACACCCAGCCTGTTGCATTTCCAACCCTGACCCGTGATGACAGCGACACCTACTGTCAGGTGGAAATTGCGCATCCCAGCTAGATTGAAATAGAGCCATAAATTTACATAATTCCTTCTGAGCTAACCTACAGCTCAAATAACTAAATTTAACATAAAAGGGTCTACCCAACAGGAGTAGGGCGCTACACAAAAGAAAAAGTGAATAAAATGTCACAAAGGAAAAAAACAATGTGATCAGTTGAGTTTTAAGTCCCACATGCTGTGACAAGAACTGAATCTTCTTAAGATAGCCAAGGAGACACCATCCACTCTACTGCATGGCTTGCCAGAATTCTTGTGATCCCCTGATAAGAGAGGTCAATAAGAACTTATTTACAATAGCAAAACTCTCATCGTGGAAAACATAATCTTCACAGAAAAGCCCAAAGAGTACATCCAAGGGATAGGACCCAGCCTCCTCTTTAATTTGCAATAGCTCCATTACAATCCAGCTCAACCAGATAGGATCAGGTTGTATAGTCTGAACCATGTAATAAAGAAATTGCTTTGGATAGAGCAAGGTAGGAATATAGCCCATGTCAGATTTATTTTTTTCGCCATCTGAGTCCCATTGAGGAGACTTCCCTTCACTTCCTGTCCCATAGCCAAAAAAAAAGAAGTGAGATGAAATCCCTGCAAATTAAGGGAATTTCTTGGGGACTACCAGGTCACCAGAACTAGTGTCCGCATTGGAAGATTTCCCCTCTATTACTTTTCTGAGGACAACCCAAAATTTGTGATTTTCTTTACTTTCACTTTCAATGATAATGGAAAACAGGAAAAACAGAGAGGATAAATCTCCCTGATGGGGGTACAGACAGAAATAAAAACTGACAGGTGTTCTAATCCATCTCCCCTCTATCCAAAACTAAAGAAAAGGTTTTGCCTTTAGTTATACTTTAAATTATAGGTGGCACTATGATATTTCCCCAAGGAACAGGTCACACCCTCTTTCATTTAAATTGTAGTTAACCAGTTCTAGGGACAGCCATCATATCCATATCCTGGTTAGGGATGAGCTTCGAGTTCGAGTCGAACTCATGTTCGACTCGAACATTGCCTGTTCGCCCGTTCGCCGAACAGCGAACAAATTGGGGTGTTCGCGGCAAATTCGAAAAATCTATGGGAGAAATCTAAAGTGCTAATTATAAAGGCTTATATGCAAGTTATTGTCCTAAAAAGTGTTTGGGGACCGGGGTCCTGCCCTGCAAAAAGAAGTTTTAAAAACGGCCGTTTTTTCGGGAGCAGTGATTTTAATAATGCTTAAAATGAAAAAATAAAAGTGAAATATTCCTTTAAATTTCGTACCTGGGGGGTGTGTATGATATGCATGTGAAGTGGCGCATGTTTCCCGTGCTTAGAACTGTCCCTGCAAAAAATGTCATTTTTGAAAGAAAAAAAGTCTTTTAAAACTGACTCGCGGCTATTAATAAATTGTCGGCTCCCGGCAATACATACAAAAGTCATTGATAAAAAAAAAAAAAAAGCGTGGGGGTTCCCCAGAATTCAATTACCAGGCCCTTCAGGTCTGGAATGGATATTAAGGGGAACCCCGCCGCAAATTAAAAAAAAATTTGACGTGGGGTTCCCCCAAATATCCATTCCAGGCCCTTCAGATCTGGCATGGATTTTAAGGGGAACTCCACCCCAAATTTTAAAAAAATGGCGTGGAGTACCCCTAAAAATCCATACCAGACCCATTATCCGAGCACGCAACCTGGCCGGCCGCAGGGGAAAAGGGGGGGACGAGAGAGCGGCCCCCCCTCCCTCCTGAACCGTACCAGGCCACATGCCCTCAACATGGGGAGGATGTCCCCATGTTGATGGGGACAAGGGCCTCATCCCCACAACCCTTGCCCGGTGGTTGTGGGGGTCTGCGGGCGGGGGGCTTATCGGAATCTGGAAGACCCCTTTAACAAAGGGGACCCCCAGATCCCGGCTCCCCCCATGTGAATTGGTAAGGGGTACATTGTACCCCTACCATTTCAGGAAGAAAGCGTAAAAAAATGTTTAAAAAAAACACACAAACACCTTGAAAAAGTCCTTTATTTAAAATAATAATAAAAAAAAAAACATTCCAGCGCTGAAATCCAGTGTCCCGCGGCGATCCCAATGTCCAGCACTGTCCTTCATTGGTTGTGCCTGAGCGGACCTGTTGGGGAACTCCCTCTCAGTATTTTAAATGTATAGACCCGCCCCTTCTAAAGTTCCCCATCAGGTCCGCTCCCTCGGTATGTCGGACCCGCCTACGTCATTGGCTTGAGCGAGGAACTTCCTTCACTGTGTAATTTAAATTTACATAGTGAAGGAAGTTCCCCGCTCAAGCCAATGACGTAGGCGGGTCCGACATACCGAGGGGGCGGACCTGATGGGGAACTGCTCTCACTTTGGCAATACATGTATAGACCCGCCCCTTCTCATGTTCCGCATCTGGTCCGCTGAGCGGACCTGATGGGGAACTTTAGAAGGGGCGGGTCTATACATTTAAAATACTGAGAGGGAGTTCCCCATCAGGTCCGCTCAGGCACAACCAATAAAGGACAGCACTGGACATCGGGATCGCCGCGGGACACTGGATTTCACCGCTGGAATGTTTTTGTTTTGTTTTTTTTAAATAAAGGACTTTTTCAAGGTGTTTGTGTGTTTTTTTTAAACATTTTTTTACGCTTTCTTCGTGAAATGGTAGGGGTACAATGTACCCCTTACCAATTCACATAGGGGGGGCCGGGATCTGGGGGTCCCCTTTGTTAAAGGGGTCTTCCAGATTCCGATAAGCCCCCCGCCCGCAGACCCCCACAACCACCGGGCAAGGGTTGTGGGGATGAGGCCCTTGTCCCCATCAACATGGGGACATCCTCCCCATGTTCAGGGCATGTGGCCTGGTACGGTTCAGGAGGGAGGGGGGGCCGCTCTCTCATCCCCCCCTTTTCCCCTGCGGCCTCCCAGGTTGCGTGCTCGGATAAGGGGTCTGGTATGGATTTTTAGGGGGACTCCACGCCATTTTTTTTTTAAATTTGGGATGGAGTTCCCCTTAAAATCCATGCCAGATCTGAAGGGCCTGGAATGGATATGTGGGGGAACCCCACGTCAATTTTTTTTTTTAATTTGCGGCAGGGTTCCCCTTAATATCCATTCCAGACCTGAAGGGCCTGGTAATTGAATTCTGGGGAACCCCCACGTTTTTTTTTTTTTTTTTATCAATGACTTTTGAATGTATTGCCGGGAGCCGACAATTCATTAATAGCCGCAAGTCAGTTTTAAATGACTTTTTTTCTTTCAAAAATTACATTTTTTGCAGGGACAGTTCTAAGCATGGGAAACATGCGCCACTTCACATGCATATCATACACACCCCCCAGGTACGAAATTTAAAGGAATATTTCACTTTTATTTTTTCATTTTAAGCATTATTAAAATCACTGCTCCCGAAAAAACGGCCGTTTTTAAAACTTTTTTTTGCATTGATACATGTCCCCTGGGGCAGGACCCGGGTCCCCAAACACTTTTTAGGACAATAACTTGCATATCAGCCTTTATAATTAACACTTTAGATTTTGAACGTTCGAGTCCATTGTATTTAATAGGGTTCTAAAGTTTACACGAACATTTTGTCTGTTCGCAGGTTCTGGTGCGAACCGAACAGGGGGGTGTTCGGCTCATCCCTGATCCTGGTAATGACGAGAACACATAACTTTCATAAAAAATAGGACTTTCAAGGATATGAGATTGTTACTGAGGTGAGGACACAATCAATGTGGTTAAAGACTTTTATTTATTATACAAACATGGTTAAATTTACATATAGAAAATTAAAAACATATCACAATGTGTAAACAATAGCACAAAGCTAGGGGTGATAAAAATACTTGTTTCCAGCAAGAGTATAAATTGGGTTAATTGATACAAAGTAATCCAACGTGTTTCGCAGAGTGGTACCTCTGCTTTTTCAGGGAAACTCAGCATATATCTAGTCATTGTTATATTGAAAGAAAAACATCATTACAATCACAACAATCTATATATGTATAAATTTTAATCAAATTGATCAATGATACACACAAAGAATAAACCATTAGAAAGTGCTCACCAACTTCATCAAAATATAGCTGTGTATGTTTCTATGGATGCAAGGGACCAAGACTACAAGCTGGCCAAGTAGTCCATGGTGTCAGTACCCAGGACCAGGTCTGGCAGACACTGGATTGCACACAGGTGGATTTAGGTGGAAGCAGTTTATATGCCCAGAATACTATTGTATAAACACAACATATCATATAGCCAAACCAGCACAAGATAATCATGTGCTGCATGAATGTGCCCAATCAAAAAAGCAACATCCATACCCAATCATATCATCAGGAGAACAACATCACACAAACCAAACCACACATACCACCACATATTCACATACAGAGCCACCTCCAACCATCATCTGTCCCCCACCCCACGCAAAACAACCATCCACTCCAAAACACCTGCTTCCCCACTGGATTAGGGGAGGGGTCCCAGCACAGGCAGCACACCAACAATTAAGCAGTCCCCTAGTTCCAAAATACTACCTATTCCAAACCATCCCACCCTCCCAATCCCATGGAGACCTGGTCCTGGGTACTGACACCATGGACTACTTGGCCAGCTTGCAGTCTTGGTCCCTTGCATCCATAGAAGCACAGTTATATTTTGATGAAGCTGGTGAGCACTTTCTAATGGTTTATTCTTTGTGTGTACCATTGATCTTTTTGATTAAGTTGAATACATATATAGATTGTTGTGATTGTAATTATGTTTTTCTTCAATCTAACATTGACTAGATATATACTGAGTTTCCCTGAAGAAGCGGAGGTACCCCTCTGCGAAACGCATTGGCTTACTTTGTATCAATTAACCCAGTTTATACTCTTGCTGGAAACAAGTATTATTATCACCTCTAGTTTTGTGCTATTGTTTACAAATTGTGATACATTTTTATTTTTCTATATGTCATTTTAACCATGTTTGTATAATAAATAAAAGTATTTAACCACATTGATTGTATGCTCACCTCAGTGACAACCTCATATCCTTGAAAGTCCTATTTTTTACAGGAGTTAATCTCTTTTCCATGTAGTCAGGTCACAACCTCTTGTCATCAGGAGCAGTCCCTTTAAGGATGGTGACTCTCTGGTAATGACATCAGTGAAACTGTGGCTTCCCAGTGGCCAGCAGAAATGTAGTGGGCTAAATGGAAGAAGTGTTCACCACAGGAACTTACTGGAGGTACTCACATAGCGTAGTATTTTTTTATTAAAACTGGTCTCAGCAAACCTATATAAAAGCCAAGTAATACAAAACTTACCAAGATGGCCGCCACATGCAAAACCATGCAGCGGCATGACATCAGAACACTATTGGACCAGAAACTATCTGGATGTTTATGTTTCAATGGACACACAGACACTTGTTTTACTTTATTGTTATCACTTTTATTCTCTTGAGCACATGGACTTGTGTTAAATACAGAATTTTTGAACATCGCAAAAGTTTGGAACCTGATAACTAAAACCCAATTGAAGTCTTTGGGACCCGAACTAGAAAAATCAAAAGTGGCTATTTTGAAGGCTTATATGCAAGAAATTGGGCATACAATGGCTATGGGGGTCAGTGTACTGCCCAGGGGGACATGTATAGATGAAAAAAAAGTTTGAAAAAAAACATTATTTTGAAATGAGTAGAGATTTACTGATGCTTAAAGTGATGCCATAAAAATGAGAAATAACAATAAAAATGAAAAATTCCTTTAAATATAGTGCCTGGGGGTCCCCTTAGTCTGCCTGTAATTTGGCACATCTGTACCATGTATAGAGTCTGCTGCAGCAATAATGACATTTATAAAGCCAAAAAAAATAAATTTTCCATTCAAGCTTTCTTTACTTTGTAAACAACGGCTTGGGGAGCCAGTCTGTATGATGAGATTACAATTTAGTGCACTCGGAACAAGATTAGAGATTTTTGGATAAATTCTGATGTCTCTTTCGCAGACATTGGATAGAAGTAACAGGTGCGATAAAATGGGCTTTGGGTGTTGGTGGTGCCTTTTACACCATAACACTATAGAGGTACTCTTGATGAAAGCAGGAATTGGCCTTACTGTCAAAAATGTAAATGATATGCACTTGTCAAACAGGTGCTGATAAATTGGTCTTTGGGTGTCAATGGTTCCTTCACACCATAACCCTATCGAGGTACTCTTGAGGAAAGCAAGAATTGGCCTTGCTGTCAAACATTTAAATGATTGGTCCTTGGGAGTTAATTGTGCCCATGAAACCTACACCAAACAGGTGTGAATTTTTTTTGGGTGTCAGTGGTGCCTTCACACCATAACCCTATAGAGGTACTCTTGATGAAAGCAAGAATTAGCCTTGCTGTCAAAAATTAAAATTTGATGCATTTGATGCAGACTTTGGATAGAGCGAACAGTTGAGGAAAAATTGGTCTTTAGGTGTCGATGGTGCCTTCATATCGTAACTCTATAAAAGTACTCTTGGTGAAAACAAGAATTGGCCTTGCTGTCAAATTTGTGGGGACCCCTAACAATAAAATTATTTTTGTAGAGTGGGTTGTCAGCACCCAAGGCAAGACAAGTAATTTGCGCCCCTAACCCACGGACATTTAGCGCTCCCTGAGTCCCTTCCACTCGTACAGTATTAAAACTCCTTATGGTACATTTTGGGATGTACCACTCTTTCTCTTTATTCTCCCTTCCTTCCCTTTTATATCTCTCTATCATAATTTCTTGTTTTTTTCCCCCATCCCTCTCTCTAGCCCTCTTTCTTGTTATTTCCCTTATTCTTTCTCACAATTTTTCTTTGTTCCTCCCCCCTCTTTTCCTCCCATCCCATTTCCCTTCCATGTATTCTCTATTTTTATTCCTTCTCTTACTCCTTGGTGGTAATGCTGGGGGGAGTTCTGATCAGCCAACTTAGGTGCTCTTGATCAAGGTCATCTGCTGATCTGAGAATTGTAGTGGGGACTTTAAATTGCAACTATAATCACAGGTAGTGTTACTCACTGTTTCTCCGACTTTGTGGTGTCTCGTAGCAGTGACACCTATGCTGAAATCAGGAGAAAGGGTCTCCTTCAGCCCCTCCCAGTTTACATTCCTCACCAGTCAGCTGACCTCTAGTCTCTGCCCCCCAATCATGGCGTGAACTGAATGGGCAGCTGGGAAGAGGCTGAGTGGGTGGCCACAAGCTCCAAGCTCCTGCTGAGCGGCCACAAAAAGGCTGGTAGAGCAGTGCGGACTTCAGTAACAGCCCAGGATTCGTGACCCCTGGCAAATCATCTTTTGACCCCGGAGGGGGTCCCGACCCCCAGGTTGAGAACCACTGCTATAGAGGGACTCTTGCTGAAAGCAAGAATTGGCCTTGCTGTCAAAAATTTCAATGAAGCTAGGCAGCTAGGCTAGGCAGCTAGACAGTCTTTCAGAGATTTGAAATCCAGAAAGCACTTAATCAGCATCATCGGAATCAAGGGCTTGATAGCTGCTGCTAATCCAGGACTGATTCATTCACTTATCTGTCACAAAACCTCCGGCAGCACTGAATGCCCATTCGTAAAGCACGCTGGATGCAGGGTAGCTCAGCAACTCTATTGCATATTGGGTAAGTTCTGGTCATTAGTCTATTCTCATGACCTAGTAACCCAGTGGATGGTCAACTGGAAAGCTCTCCATATTTGTTTTCACCCCTAGATAATATCTCACCTAATGATGAAGATGCTGCAGATGGGATGTGGAAGCTGAGAGCCCTGGGCACCGAGGACTAAAAAAAGTGTTCAAAGGCATCACTGAGGCAACCCCTTTCTCCACCGCTCCTCTGTTGTTTTTCACCAGACTGTAACCTACCATAGTTGAGAAAGGCATTACATAAACTCCTCTTTAAGGTGTACTCAAGAGATTTCATCTTCTGCTCCCTCTGTAGGGACGGGATGAGTTCCGAGACTTTCCCCTTGTAACAGTGGTCAAGGCGGGTTGCCAACCAATAGTGATCCTTCTCTTTGATGCTTCTGGTCCTTTCGCAGGCTTTGAAGAATGAGGGAGCCCATGCACTGCAAGCTTGCAGAGGCATGAAAAGCAGACTCCTCTGTGTTACTGAGGATTACAATATCTGGAACTGCCTCCTCCCAGCCACATACTACTCCCAAGGGTTCTGGGGATGGAAAAACCATCTGTTAAGGGTAGACGTATGTCTTGCTCTGCTTCAATGCCTCCAAAGGTGTCAGAATCCTCCTCTTCCTCCCTCTCCTCTTGTGTGTTCTATGGTGTAGGAAGAATGGTGTCTGCATAAAGCTGGCCGTGAGAGGAAGGGAAGTCTTCCTCTTCCTCCCGCTGGTCTGCCTTGAAGTGCCCTGTCCATAATGCCACACAGAGTCTGCTCCAGCAGGAACATAACAGAGATTGTGTCACTGATGCATGCATTGTCATGGCTCAACATCCTTGTGGCCTCCTCAAATGGTGACAGTACAGTGCATGCATGCTTTATCAGCAGCAATTGGTGGGAGGGAAATGCAGAGCCAGCCTGAGCCTGTCCTTGTGCCACACTCACACAGGTACTCATTGACGGCCCTCTGCTGCATGTGCAGCTACTGCAGCATTGCCAAAGTCAACTTCTTCCTCGTGGGTATGTCACAAATCAGGCGGTTTACGGGCAGGTGGAATTGCCGCTGAATTTCAGCCAACCGAGCACTGGTTGTGTATGACTGCCTGAAATGGCTACAGACTCTTTTGGCCTACTTCAGCAGATCTTCCAACCCTGGCTACCTATTTAATAAATGCTGCACCACCAGTTGGTGTGGCGTGAACCATCTCTGGGCCTGTCCCTGCAGACCTGCCAGAATCTCTGCTCCGGTGTGGCTCATGTGCCCTAGGCAGACCAGCTGAAGCACTGCATGGCACCTTTCAGTCTGACTCGTTGAATAGCCCATTGAATGCTTAGGGGTTACTTTTTGTTCATGGAACAATTCAGCAGAGGAGGGCATGGAGGAGGAGGAGGGGGTGGATCTGACAAATCCTGCATCATCACCACTAGCTGTATGGAGATGTGATGGCGCAACAAGCTGCAGCACTGAGCCCTGTCCTGCATCCTTCTGAGTTGCAAGCAGAGTTATCCAGTGTGCTGTGACCTAAATATATTGTCCCTGACCGTGATGCAGATGCTGCCTATGGAATGTGGAAGCTGACAGTCCTGGGCGGCGAAGACTAAAGAAATTGTGAAATGCATCACTTAGGTGGCCACTTTCTCCCCCGCTCCTCTCTTGAC
This sequence comes from Rana muscosa, assembly GCA_029206835.1. Taxonomy (NCBI): domain Eukaryota; kingdom Metazoa; phylum Chordata; class Amphibia; order Anura; family Ranidae; genus Rana; species Rana muscosa. The sequence continues at coordinate 712,863,844 of CM055117.1, read as the reverse complement.
CAACAGAAGCCTCAAAACCATGCTTTCCACGACACTGTAACCATAAGCGTTAGATAAACTCTGATTTAAGGCGTCCTCAAGAGATTTTATCTTCTGCACTCTCTGTAAAGACGGAATGAGTTCTGAGACTTTCCCCTTGTAACGGTGGTCAAGGGGGGTTGCCAGCCAATAGTGATTCTTCTCCTTTACACCACGTATTCTTGGGTCCTTTCACAGGCTTTGAAGTATGAGGAAGCCCATGTACCGCAAATTTGCGAAGGCATGAGAAGCAGACTCCTCTGGGTCACTGAGGATTACAGTATCTGGAACTGCCTCCTCCCAGCCACGTACAACTCCTAAGGGTTCTTCGGATGGAAAACCATCTCTTGCTGACAGGAGATTTGTGCCATTATCACAGACCACCATTCCTGGCTCCAGTTGGTGTGGTGTGAACCACCTCTGGGCCTGCCCCTGCAGAGCTGCAAGAATCTTTTGCTCCGGTGTGGTTCCTATCCCCTAGACACACCAGCTGAAGCACTGCATGGCACCTTTTAGCCTGACTCATTGAATAGCCCCTTGAATGCTTAGGGGATACTTGTGGTTCATAGGACAATTCAGCAGAGGAGGGCATGGAGAAGCAGGAGGAGAATGAGGTAGAGCTGACAAATCTCACATCATCACCACTAGCAGTATGGAGATGTGGGGGCACAACAAGCTGCAGCACTGTGCCATGTCCTGCATCCTTCCGAGTTGCAAGCAGAGTTACCCAGTGTGCTGTGAACTAAATATATCGTGCAGCTGACTGCCTTGCCCAATGATGCCACAACATTGCCTTTCATGGGAAGGTAGAGAGCTGGAATAGCCTTACGTGAAAAGAAATAGTGACCGTAACCTGCTATTGTGGTACAGCACATTTTGCTAATTCAGGGAAGGGGGCCTGCTGTAGTCTACAGCTGGTGGTGTGCTACTGGCAGATGTGCTGCAAGGACCTGGGACAGCCTGCGCTATACCATCATCCCTGTCAGTGGAGGCTGCTAAAAGGTCATGAGGTATAGTGGGGGTAGACCGGAAAGATGAAGAGGAGCAGAAATGCATCCCTTTTGTGTGGCTTTCAGGTGCTCTTGCCAATGGGCTGAGTGGTGGGAGGTTAAATGCCTTGTCAAGCATGTGGTACCCAAATGGCTGGTGTTTTTTTCCACGCTTGATGTGCTACAGGCAAAGTTTGCAAATTGCAACAGTGTGATCTGCTGCACATGTGATAACAAAGGCCCAAACAGCTGAGTTGTGGGAAGTGGGCCAGGAGATAACAGCTCCACAATCTGGAGGAATAGGGTGGCTGCTCTCTACTCTTCCATGATGGCTGCCTCGTTAGGGTCGTGCCTCACCCTTACTTTCCTCCTCTGCTCTATCTGGCACCCAACTTGTGTCTGTGACCTCATCATCATCATCCCCTCCATCCTCATTATCACTGGAGACAACTTGGCAATACTCTGCAGCTGGTGGGCATAATTGCTAATTTGTTGTTTACCAGTGTTCTCCCCTCTCTGTAGACTCATGTTCCACACTTTCCTCGACCTCAGAATCAAGATCTGAATCAAGTAATGGCTGTGCATCGTCAAAGAGCAAGTGGCTGACGCTGTGTTCAAATAACTCAGCTGACTCCTCCATGCCTCATGCTGGGGCTATGGCAGAATAAGCCACTCTGGCAGTTGCAGTGGACTGTGTACTAGTCTCTGCTTGGGTGACGGAGGATGAGGAGGATGATGATGGTTTAGTAAGCTAATCCACCACCTCCTCTGCATGCTGTGGCTGGATGGCACAGGCAACATCACTAAACAGAGGAAATTATGCCTTGCCTGAGGACGGACCGCGTCCACCCTTGCCTGTGGACACATATGCTGCTAACCCCCCCCACAGTGCCATGGGTATGTCTGCCTCTCCTTGTTGGCCTCCCAGACATGATGGGGGGGCACTTATTAACAACATGTAATAAAGATGTGGAAATGTGTACGTGAATGCACTTTAATCAGTGGAAAGTGGTGTTTGGTGCACTTTAACTTGAGTACTCACTTCACATACACACTCCACTGACACACTACAGTATACTGCAGTAAAACTGCACTGATGTACTGAAATATACTGTGGTAAACATGCACTAACACACTGAAATATACTGCGTTAAACGGGCAGTAACGCACTAAAATATACTGCGTTAAACATGCAGTAACGCACTGATAGACTGTATACTGTGTTAAACGTGCAGTAACGCACAGATATGTACTGCGTTAAACATACAGTAATGCACGTATATATACTGTGTTAAACGTGGAGTAACGCACTGATATATATTTTGTTAAACACGCAGTAACGCACTAATATATACTGCGTTAAATGTGCAGTAACGCACGGCTATGTACTGCTTTAAACGTGCAGTAACTCACTGATATATACTGTTTTAAATGTACAGTAACACACTTATATATGCTGCATTAATAGCGCAGTAACGCACGGATATATATACTGAGTTAAACGTGCAGTAACTTACTGATATTTATTGCGTTAAAAGTACAGTAACGCACTGATATATACTGCATTAAACTTGCAGTAAAACATGGATATATACTGCGTTAAACGTGCAGTAACACACTGATATATATATATATATATATATATATATATATATATATATATATATTGTGAGGGGGTTAACTCAGCAGCGGGTGTGTGTGACCCCTGGATGGGTTCACCACACAAAAACAGGCACAGCAGACAGTGGTAGGAGAAAAACAAAAGGGTGTGGTTTTATTTGAACTATATACAAACAAAAAATACAGCAAAAACAAAAGAAACAGGAAAAGAAATCCTGGTCAACTTGACCGCTCACTACACACGTTGGTGTCCCTAACTAACAACTGGGTACAGCCTTGTGCTGTCCCAGTCCCTAGTTCCCTGCTTTTAGCAGTTCTTAGCAATAACCACACAGGCTTTGGCTCACCGCACAGAGATCCCACTCCCCAGACTATCCACACAGATCTGGTTCCAGGTTGGAGCATCTCCCTTAGCATGCTTCTTGTAGAGGCCCTAATGAGCCCACTTACTTCAGCTGGGCTCATTAACTCTTCCCCTGCAAGACTCCCAGCACTCCCCCTAGTGGAAAAAATCGGCATAAAGCCTGAATCTAGGACATATATACCTTCCATCCTGGATGCAACCTAGTGATTTTACCTGCCTGCTGTCACATACCCCCCCCCTCTTGTTTTAACCTTGGGGTTGGCACACAAGCAATCAGGCATGCATGTACTCGAGACAAAGCATCCACATTCCCCATTTGAACGCCAGGGCGATGCTTTACCGTAAAGTTGAATTCTTGTAGGGCCAGGAACCACCTATTTACTGTCCTATTTGTCTCTTTGTTTTGAGCCATCCACTTTAAAGGAGCGTGATCAGTAATTAGGTCAAAGTGCCTCCCTAGCAGATAGTACCGAAGGGAATCTAGAGCCCACTTCACCGCTAAACACTCCTTTATCAATCGTGGCGTAATTTACCTCATGGGACTTCAATTTCCTGCTGAGGTAAATGACTGGGTGCTCTTCCCCGTTCCAGACCTGGGACAATACTGCTCCTAACACAATGTCTGATGCATCACTTTGTACGACAAAGTCCCTAGAGAAGTCTGGTGAGTACAACACTGGCTGGCTACATAAGGCTTTTTTTAAGAATTGGAATGCTGCCTCAGCCTCTGGGGTCCATTTAACCATGACAGACTCTTTCCCTTTTGTCAGGTTGGTTAGGGGCACAGCCTGAGAGGCAAAGTGGGGAATGAATATCCAATAATAACCAGCGATTCCCAGAAAGGCTCGTACCTGCTTCTTGTTGTTGGGACGTGGCCAATTCTGTATGGCCTTGACTTTATTGACTTGGGGTTTTATTACTCCTCTCCCAATGGTGTACCCAAGATATTTGGCCTCCTCCTGTCCAATGGTACACTTCTTGGGGTTGGCCGTAAACCCAGCTTCCCGTATAGAGTCTAGGACTGCTTGCACTTTTGGCAGATGTGAGGCCCAATCTGTGCTATAGATAATTACATCATCTAGGTAAGCCGCAGCATACTTCTGATGGGGCCTCAGTATCTGGTCCATTTTCCACTGGAATGTTGCCGGTGCATTCTGTAAACCAAACGGCACTCTTTTATATTGGAACGCCCCGTCTGGGGTTACAAATGCGGTTTTCTCCCTGGCCGACTTGGCCAGGGGAATTTGCCAATACCCTTTGGTGAGATCAAGAGTTGTCATGTATCGGGCTGTTCCCAACCGGTCGACCAACTCATCTATACGTGGCATGGGGTAGGTGTCAAATTTTGTAACTTTGTTCAGTTGTCGGAATTCGTTACAAAATCGCCAGCTCCCATACGGTTTAGACACTAACACTATGGGACTTGACCAATCACTTTGGGATTCCTCTATCACCCCTAACTTAAGCATTTTCTGTACTTCCTCATGTATTGCCTCCGGTCGGGCCTCCAGGATCCGATAGGGTTTTAGCTTCACCCTTTCACCGGGCGGGGTAATAATATCATGCTCTACCCCAGACGTTTGTCCTGGCAGCTCAGAGAAAACCTCCTTGTTGCGAAGCACAAACTCCTTAACCTCCTGTTGTTGGGGGTTTGACAAGGTGACTGCTATTCCAACCTCAGGAATCACGCAATCAGACTGAGCTGGTGACAAAGTTTCTGCGACTAGGGATTCCCTATCCCTCCAGGCTTTCAACAGATTAATGTGATAGATCTGTTCGGGCTTTCACCTTCCTGGTTGTCTGACCTTGTAATTCACTTCGCTCACTTTTTCCATTATCTCGTAGGGGCCTTGCCATTTAGCAAGGAATTTGCTTTCAACCGTAGGGACAATTACCAATACCTTATCCCCGGGAAAAAGGTACGGGTCTTGGCGCCACGGTTGTACACTCTCTGCTGTGCCAACTGCGCTTGGGCCAAATGTTCCTTTACGATTGGCATTACCTGTGCAATTCTATCTTGCATCAGGGCGACATGCTCAATCACACTCCTGTGGGGAGAACTCTCACTTTCCCAAGTTTCCTTGGCGATATCCAACAGCCCTCTTGGGTGTCTCCCATAGAGTAACTCAAAGGGTGAGAAACCCGTAGAGGATTGGGGTACCTCCCTAATGGCAAACATTAAATAGGGAATTAGACAGTCCCAATCCTTTCCATCTTTATCCACCACCTTCTTTAACATTTGTTTTAGAGTTTTGTTGAATCTTTCAACCAACCCATCTGTTTGGGGGTGATACACAGTAGACTTGTGCACAACGGAAAAATTCGTTCCGTTTCAGTTCGTTTCTTTCCGGTCCTGTTGATTCGTAATCATTCGTAATTTTGCTAGACGGGATTTTTCGTGTTCGGACTCATTCGTATTTTTGCAAGCGACATTTTTCGTTGAATTTTTTGTTGCTTTATAATTCGTACTTTCGGTAGAGTACGTTGTTTTTCGTTGATTCTGGACACAACTCCTACTTTCGTAACTTTTTTTGGGTTCGTTGATTCGTAATTTTCCGTGTCTCTCTCACAACGACGCTGCCTATTATGCCTAATGTGCTTCGAATGGATTTGTACTTTTCTAAATACATAGCGGTTATTTGTAACGATTCGAAATCTCGTATTTTACTTTCGTTTTTACATGCGGCTATAGGCTCCGCCCCTGTACACCATTTTGAGAGGGTTCAGCACGGTGAGGGAGAAGCAGAGAGCAGAGCAGAGTGTTATTGTGCTTCGAATGGATTCGAAATCTCGTATTTTACTTTCGTTTTTTACATGCGGCTATAACCTCCGCCCCTGTACACCATTTTGAGAGGGAGTTCAGCACGGTGTGGGAGAAGCAGAGAGCAGAGCAGAGTGAGTGTTATTGTGCTTCGTATGGATTCGTACATTCGTAACTTTTTCATAACGAATTATGCCGAAGACATTCGGGCATTCGCTATTTGCGGTATAATTTATTTCGGATTTGGTCTTATTCGTAATTGCTTTGTTCGGAAATTCGAATGCTTCCGAATGTCCGAAAGTTGCTAAATTCGGACGAATTTCAATTCGTTACGAAACGAATTGCACAAGCCTAATACACAGATGTACACAATTGTGTCACTTTGAACAACTTGCACAGCTCTTTCATAACCCGGGACATAAAGGGTGTACCTTAGTCCGTAAGCAGTTCCTTACAAATACCCACACGGCTAAAAACAAGAGATAGCTCTTTGGCTATGGTTTTGGCCAAGGTATTTCGGAGAGGAATCGCTTTCGGATAACGGGTGGCATAGTCCAATATAACCAAAATGTACTGATGCCCCCTAGCGGACTTCATTATCGGACCTACCAAATCCATTGCGATCCTCTCAAAGGGAACCTCAATGATGGGAAGAGGTACCAGCGGGTTACGGAAGTGTGGCATCGGTGCCGGCCTCTGACACACAGGGCAGGAGGAACAATAATTTTCGGTTTCCTTCATGACCCCAGGCCAATAGAATCTCTGCAATACTCTCTCTCGGGTTTTCTCTGTCCCCAGATGACCTCCAAGAATGTGCCCATGGGCCAAATCTAACACCAACTTCCTGTAAGGTTTAGGCACCACAAGCTGCAAAACGGTTTCTTCTGCCCTTTTAGCCACCCGATACAGTAGGTCCTTTTTCACGATGAAGTATGGGTAAGTGTAGGTCTCATCTGGGTTCACTAACTCGCCATCTATTTCCACTACGTTTTCCCGTGCCTTTATTAGGGTGGGGTCTTTTAACTGTTCTGTGGCAAAATTTTCCTTGTGAACCTCGAGACCAGAAAACTTCACAGACGGCATGTTTTCGTCTGAGGATGTTGGCTCCTCCCCAGTTTCTCGAGTCTCCCCGGCCAATACCGACAAGGGGAATTCTGGAGAGTCCTCACCACTCTCAGAGGAATTCTGGCTATCACATTCCTGGTATCTAGGGGCACCAGTGGGGGGCTCAGGATAATCTCATAGTTCCCAGAACTTTGGAAAATCCCTTGCCACAATGGCATCATGAGGCAAATGAGACACTAACCCCACCTGATGAGGTACCTTTGGGGGTCTCAAAACACACAGTAGTCACCGGATACTCTCGGGTGTCCCCATCCACACAAATAACAGCTACCTTGTTATTCCCAGAAACCTCTGTAGTAACTAATTCAGCCTTTATCCGTGTCACCAGGCTACCTGAATCCAGCAACACAACAACATTTCTACCATTAATACACATTTTGCATAAATGTTTCTCAGTTCCCCGAATGGCAGTGCATGCGACTGTCGCAAACAGCCACTGACGTCTGTCCCTTAGAAAGTCATATTGCATGGGTTCATCCACAACCGGGCAATTTGCTGCAATATGTCCCTCTTGTCGGCAGCGGTAGCAAACAATCCTTTTTGCTGCCTCTTGAGCCCCTGACTTCCCAGGATGTTCTAGCCAGACCTTAGGTAGAACTCCCACCCTCTCACTCTCTCCACCCTCACCCCTTGGAATCATCTTACCCGCCACTGGGGATGGTCTGGTCTTAGGGTGGAAAGTCTGTGAGTCTCTGGAAGAGGCAGTCAGGTTCTCTGTAGCCAAGTACTTCTCTACACGATCCACAAGATTATCGGCCGTTTCTGGGTCTCCATGGCTTACCCATTTTTGGATGGCAGTAGGAAGAGCTCTCAAGAAACAATCCATCACAACACGTTCCACAATCTTTGGTGCGGACAAAGTCTCTGGCTGTAGCCACTTCCTGCTCAGGTGAATGAGATCATACATTTGAGACCTGGGGGGTTTTCCAAGCCGGAAAGTCCAGTTATGCACACGCTGAGCCCGGACAGCCAGGGTGACACCCAGCCGTGCCAATATTTCAGTTTTTAGCATCACATAGCCTTTTGCTTGGTCAGGCTCTAGGTCATAGTAAGCTTTCTGCGATTCACCAGTTAACAGAGGAGCCTCCAGTCCAGCCCACTGCTCCTTAGGCCACTTTTCTCTTTCAGCAGTCCTTTCAAATGTGGTCAAAAACACCTCTGGATCATCCTCTCCAGTCATTTTTGTCAATAAACAACTCACCCCAAAGGACGCAGTATTAGTGGAACTACTTGCCTCACTGGTCTGCGGACGTTGCTGCATTAACGTTTCCATTTGTTGCTGTAGTCTCTGTTCTTGCTTCTGTAACAGGTCTATGAAGCGGGCCTCATATTGCTGCTGGGCTTGTTGCTGAGCTTCCAGACTCTGTTGATGAGCTTGCTGCTGGGCCGCCAGACTCTGTTGATGAGCTTGCTGTTGGGCTGCGAGGCTCTGTTGCAAAGTTGCATTTGTCTGCTGCTGGGCTGCAAGACTCTGTTGATGAGCTGCAAGGCTCTGTTGTTGAGCTACAAGGCTCTTTTGCAAACCTGCATTTGTCTGCTGCTGATTGGCATTTGCTAGAGCCGGCTGTTTCAGTATCTCCTCCATGCTGGCCTTTAAAAAAAACTGCCACTGGTTCTCCACCAACTGTGAGGGGGTTAACTCAGCAGCGGGTATGTGTGACCCCCTGGATGGGTTCACCACACAAAAACAGGCACAGCAGACAGTGGTAGGAGAAAAACAAAAGGGTGTGGTTTTTTGTGAACTATATACAAACAAAAAATACAGCAAAAACAAAAGAAACAGGAAAAGAAATCCTGGTCAACTTGACCGCTCACTACACACGTTGGTGTCCCTAACTAACAACTGGGTACAGCCTTGTGCTGTCCCAGTCCCTAGCTCCCTGCTTTTAGAAGTTCTTAGCAATAATCACACAGGCTTTGGCTCACCGCACAGAGATCACACTCCCCAGACTATCCACACAGATCTGGTTCCAAGTTGGAGCATCTCCCTTAGCATGCTGGGAGTTCTTGTAGAGGCCCTAATGAGCCCACATACTTCAGATGGGCTCATTAACTCTTCCCCTGCAAGACTCCCAGCACTCCCCCTAGTGGTATAAATTGGCATAAAGCCTGAATCTAGGACATATATACCTTCCATCCTGGATGCAACCTGGTGATTTTACCTGCTTGCTGTCACAATATATATATATATAGAAATAAGGGGGAGAAACTGTGCTAAGAATATCATACAAACAAAAACACACAATGATAGATTGGGTGAAGGGGGAAGCAGCAAAAATTCTGTGAACAAAAACAGTAAATAACAATAAAAAAGGATATAGGTTGCGCTAACCAAAAATAAAAAAACAATATAACAACTGAATATATATTAGTGCAATAAAAACATTGTGAACACCAACATATATATGTAGTATTAAACAATATTATTAATCCTTATGTGAGTAAAAAACTCAAACACCATAGGAAGTGGTAGTGAGGGCAAACCAAAATGATTGATTTAACATAAGAGCCAATCCAAAACTGATTTGAAATACACCATAAATGTAAAATGGCATAAAAAGAAAAAATTGTGAAACAATAATACAGTCATGTAGATGACCCGGCCATAAATGAATGGCAATAATGCAAAAAATAATAAATGTGCACCCATGCACCATAAAGTCTGTAGTGAAGAGAAAAAAAATTGGTGAAAAATCTTCTCCTTTGTAGAAAGAACAGTCCACCACCAAGTGAGATAAGAATGCCTGCTTACCAGAAATCACTGATCCCCCATTACAGAGGATCACAGCGTTCCTTGTTGGTATAGGAAAGATCACATCCAAATAGCATCCGAAGGGATCCAGCCCAAAAGCAGCATATAATACAGCACACTCGATGGCAATCCAATGTATATCAGATTCATATAGTGGACATGTAAAAAGAATGGAAGGCTCCCATAGCATAAAATAGTTTCATTTATTGTTAAAGAGTATAAAATCACACTTACAGTGTTACAGAAGTCAAACAGCCTTAAGTCTGCGGTCCCGGCCGGACACACGCAGACAGACCCATCCTGACTGGATAGAAGAGGGTGGTGACGTTAACACGCTGCTCCGTTCCGCCCTACGACGTTTCGCAATAAAATTGCGTCTTCCAGGGGCAAACAAAGGAGAAGATTTTTCACAATTTTTTTTTCTCTTCACTACAGACTTTATGGTGCATTATTACTGCATTATTTATTTGCATTATTGCCATTCATTTATGGCCGTGTCATCTACATAGACTGTATTATTGTTTCAATTTTTTTTTCTTTTTATGCCATTTTACATTTATGGTGTATTTCAAATCAATTTTGGATTGGCTCTTATGTTAAATCAATCATTTTGGTTTGCCCTCACTACCACTTCCTATGGTGTTTGAGTTTTTTACTCACATAAGGATTAATAATATTGTTTAATACTACATATATATGTTGGTGTTCACAATGTTTTTATTGCACTAATATATATTCAGTTGTTATATTGTTTTTTTTATTTTGGGTTAGCGCAACCTATATCTTTATATATATATATATACTGCTAAATATACACTCACAAAACTGACACTAAAGTAAAAATGAATGGTCACACTACACTCACAAAACTGACACTAAAGTAAAAATTAATGGTCACACTAAACTCAGAAAACTGACACTAAAGTAAAAATTTATGGTCACACTACACTCACAAAACTTACACTAATTAAAAATTAATGCTCACACTACACTCAGAAAACTGACAATAAAGTAAAAAGGAATGGTCACACTACACCAACACTGAACTATCACTAGATTCACACAAAACTGATATTCTACACTGACAATAGAAGCACAAGCACACTAAATCGGTGGCAGCACTGAACAGAGCCCTGTTCTTTCTCTCTTCACACCAATATCACACTGCAAACGGCTGCCATGGGGAGAATATTTTTATAGTGTGGGGCGGGACTAAGAGCAATGAGACATGATTGGATAGAGTCCTCATTACTTTCTCCAATCATGGCTCTGATAGTGCTCTGTGATCTGATTGGGCAAAGCATTTATTGCTTCAATCAATTAGGGCTTCAAATGCACTGTGCGACGGCGCAGTGCATTGTGGTCATTCAGCGAGCCGAACAAACAGTCGAACGCCTCGATAGTTCAGGTGTTTGTCGAACGGGCGAACAGCCAACTCTAGTGTACATATTGCTGTTGCATCAAAAGGGACATTAGCCATTTACACACTATTATTTTTTGAGCACATAGATTGGTTGTGTGACATATAGATATACTGAATTGCATGTATGATGTTTACATATTACTGCTCCATTTAAAGGAACATTACTCATTTACACACTTTTTCTTTTTATTGATTTACACCTTTTTCGTGTTTGAGTACTGAACTGTTTTTACTTCTCTTACCAACATATTTAGGTCCTTGTCCTGGTATAAGCGGCTCCTTGATCGATTAATTTCCCAAAAGGTTACTCTGATCTTTGTTCGGTATTTGTATTCGACTGACGCATACAACACTTGATTTTGTATTTCCTAATAATACCTCTTTCTCACCCTGTAAATGTCGTACACTTTGAATACGAATGGAATGGAGATGAATGTTTATTGCTACTGTTACTATGTTATTGTACCTTGATTATATACCAGAAACTTCAATAAAAATGTATTGAAGCGAAAAAAATAAAAAGAGGTATTTTTAAAAAGTGTAATTCTTAGTACTGCACATAGTAACGAAAGAAAGAAAATATATGTTTTTTAAAAGTCAGTAGAATTCCATTAAATTAAAGGTAATGGAATAAAACAGAATCTCAGGTGTCCTTCAACTAGAAAATATGACATATAATAAACTGATTGTAAAGGATCATTTTTTTAAAATAACAAACATGTTATACTTACCTGCCCTGTACAATGGTTTTTCGTAGAGCATCCCTGATCTTCCTCTTCTGGGGTCCCCCACTGGCTTTCCTGGCTCCTCCTGCCTTCGAGTAGCCCCCAAGTAAGCCCCTTGGTAGAGGGGTACTCATGCAGGCTAGATCCTGAGCTGCACTGTGTTCAACTATACAGTGTGGCTCGACCCTGCCCCCCACTCCCTCATCACGGGATTTGATTGACAGCGGCATGTATGTAGGTGCCTACAAGAGGGTTAATGTGTTTTTCTTTCTGTGTTCCTGTTTTTCCTAATTGTGCTTGTGCCTTCAAGATAATTGGGTCAGTCAGGTGTAAAATGTTACACTGTCTGGATTTTGCACTGTGACCTGTGAGCTGGAGGAAACTAAGCTGGAAAGGTTAACGTTTTTCCCACCGTTTTTTAGCAAGGTTACCGCCCCCTACAGGTCAGACCATATAAAAAGGGCTCACTTATTGCCCTAGAGGTCAGTTCCTGGGAAAATACTGCCAAATGTAGCCGTTACTCTGTTGGAGTTCATCACCCCCTGGAGGGGGGGGGGGTTGATGGGAGCCCAGTTGGGGTTCCCAGTGGGGTCTTGAACCTGGAGACCCTCATGAACCTAAAAGTGCCAGTAATGGACTTATTGACTTTATGTATTATTGACAAATCATGGACTCTTATGCCCTGTACACACGACCGGGTTTTCCGATGGGAAAACTGCGAGGAGAGCTTTTGGCCGTGTGTATGCTCCCTCACAGTTTTTCCGATGGGAAAACTACCAAACCCGCCGGCCAAAAAAAAGAGAACCAGCTCTCTTTTATCTCGCCGGGATTCCTGATGGACTTTTCCCGTCTGAAAACCCGGCCGTGTGTAGCAGAAAACTGACATTTTTGGCAGTTTTCCTGTGGGGAAAAACTCAGATGGAGCATAAAACAGTCAGGATTCCCGAGGAAAAGCTCTCATCAGAGTTTTCCCGACGGGAAAACCGATCGTCTGTATGGGGGAAAAGTAGAGAGCAGGTTTTCGGTTTTCCCCTTGGGATTTCCGATGGACCTTTTGCCGTCGGGAATCCCGGTCGTGTGTACAGGGCATAAGGGACTTGATTGCCTCTTGTGGATTTATTGCATAAACTGACTTTTGCCTTACAAGGATTGCTTCATGAACTTTGCCTTCTGACTAAGGTACACACACTTTGAGGGACACTTAGAGAACTCTGTACAGGCATGTATGGAAAATGTCTTGAGAACTTTTTCTGTGTCATACTAAACTACCTCATTAAAGGATTTTTCATTGTTCACCTGCTTTACCTGGTCTGAAGTTTCTTAAAGGGATGCATGCACAACGTCTCAAAAGAATAGGGCTTACAACAAAGGGGACTTAGTTAGAGATATACATTACATAGAGCCCAGCATGTAGAATACTGTCTAGTGGAGTCTATATTTCCATTGCTAGAGACAACTGTGTTTGTGTCATTTTCTTAATGCGGCCAACCAGCCAGGAAACAGGTGACATGGCTAAGGTGATGGTTACTCTGGTAGTAAGGGGGGGTATGTGCTTGGCACCTTCACTAGTAGGTGGTTTACCACTTTCTTGGACCAAATCTGTGGCACTAAGTACTCAGGGACCCAGCCTGGAGTCACAGGAGAGCGTAAGATGTATGAGGTACCTTAGGAGAAAGAGAGCAAGCATGGAAAGCAGAGAGAGAGTGCTTCCTGTATCCAGTGGCAACAGTGGGACATGTTACTGGGAGTGAAGTGACAGGGATTGCTGTGTTGTTGGAGACTGGTACAAGCTCTGTGGTACCGGTTCCTAGGTGCTGCACACCTAGGAAGTGGTGTTCTCTAACAAGTAGCTGTGTCCAGAGTGTAGAATTAACATAAATACGTTTGGCCATAAGTTACAGAAGAGCTAAGTTTGTAAGTTTCTGCCCACTTCTAAGTCTGGAGTTGTAACTTAATGCTGATTTAATATGTCCGCAATCTCCTGCCTAATGTTTAGGCATGAGCGAGTGCAGTTCCTTAGTGTCCCCCACTAGGTTTCCTTAAGCCCCATCCACAAACAGGAGCCAATGGCTTCCTCTGCTTTCACTTAGCCAGTGAGGAGAGAGAGAGAGGGAGAGAGCAGCACCACTGCTCTTGGGAACATCACTGGACCAAGATTAGGCTCAGATAAGTATTTGGGGGGGGGTGGGCATGGGGAGCTGCACCTAAATGTTTTTTTACCATAATGCAGAGAATGCGATAAATAATTACGATAAAAAAAACTTTAGCCTTTGAAACCACTTTATTAATGTTAGAGATTACTTGTCAGGCAAAAATCATTCAAAGGTCAATGTGGAAGCCACTTAATACAGAATCAACATGAGAACACTGTTATTGGTAAGTATTTATTTAAACAATGCTGATTACAGTTCATATCCCACCTGCTTAATAAAGTTGAACTGATTTTGAAAATTTCAAATCAAAGGCCAATCTGCAAGTTCATCAATAATACCATGCCCCCTGTGGTCTGCCTGAGCTGCCATAGGGAATTTCTAGAAGATTAGATTAGTCATTGAGTTTAATGTAGCTACAGTATTCAAAGGAAGTGTGTACCTTCTCATGAAAGCCCTAGGAGTAAAAGCTACCCACTAGGTCTAACAGGAGTAAATGAATAGGATTATCCTTTCTCTTATGTGAGATAAGCAGCAGCACAAGTTCTATATTGATTTACCATGTAATACTAATTACTTCAGGTAAAGACCATCGATGTATGAGTGGGATGAACTACTAGGTTATCAAGTGATATTTTGAACAAGTAGGATAATAGGATTTTTACAAATGAAACAAAACTATTCAAATACTTTATTTCTTTTTCACACGTGAATATTGTGTATACACATTCCTTTCTAGGTTAATTACCTCACTTTAGTCATTTACAGCAATGGTTCTATATAGTGAATTTCTTCTTTCTCTTTTTCTGTATGTTTTTCTTTGCAGCCTGTTTGCATAAAATGTCTTCCTTCGATATGCAATGAATAAAATAGCTTGTGCCATATAACTTAATAAACATAATATGACTATGTGGTCTATGATCGTGCCATATAAAGTCAATGTGATCGGGAGTTATTGATCGGGAGTCCTTGAAAACTCAAGTGCCCCTGTCGAACATCCATTTTTGGACGTATATTCAAATCCGCCATTTCCTGAATGGCTTGGAAAATAGGTAGGTGTTTGATAGGGACTGGAACACTTTTGAGGTGATCTGCACCAGGTCTTTGTCCCAACGACACCTGGTCTCTGACATATACTCTCTGTTCTATTTTACACTTGCCACCAATTCAAGGAAACCATGCGTGGAGTGAGAAAGTGACCTGGACCTTTATTTAGAGGAGGACGAACGGGAACAAATTATTTTTGCTTACCCATGAAGGCTCACTGAATGTACACACTCAGGAGAATTATTTTAAGATTAGGTCAAGATGTTACAGAGTTCCCTATTTGACCTTAAGATCTACACAGTTTTTGATTGATGCTGGCATTGCTTGATGGGAGAGGGCACATTTCTCCATGTTTGGTGGGATTGTCCCCTTATAGCCACTTTTTGGACCAAGGTACATGACCTTACATCTCGAGGGGCGGCGGGGAGGGATTTGGACTTTTCCCCAGTCCAGTATTTGTTACACCACACAAAACAACCACTATGACAATACAGGAAGTAACTGCAGCTACACTTGATCAATGCAGCATGCTTATGTATCCCCATACACTGGAGAGACACCTATCCACCTAGTGTTCGGGAATGGTTCACTCGCTTTAACAGGCTGCAAGAGATGGAGGAGTTGATTTTCGTGGCGCAGGATAGAATTTCTTCCCTAATGAAAACGTGGGCAAGCTGGTTGCACTTTAAATCTCTGGATGATTATAAGAATCTTATTTCCTAGTTCCTAAGACTACGGTTAAGTATGACATTTGGGTGTCCAGTCTTGTGAGGTCTGCTACACTGCCACAGTAGAAGCAAATGTTGAGACCCCTGAGCTTGGTAGGTGGCTGTAATAGTCTGTATACCTCTCTGTCTCCTGAGGGGAGTGGCCCATTTTCTGACAGACTGCTTTGTCTGATTTGGGTGATTCCCCCTCCCCCCTATTTTTTTTTATTATTATTTTACCCTCCTTTACTCATCTCTCCTTACCTCTTCTCCCCCACCCCCTTTTTTTTTCCAGAGAAATCCGACATGGCATTTTTTGTAGGGGATTATTGAAGGTCTGTTAGCCTAATTTTGTTGGGGTGGGCATGGTGTTGAGGATTAAATACCCAGATTGCTCTATAGTAGGTGTGAGGCCAATTTTCCTAAACCCGATCTATTAGTATTACCATATTATGTGGGTGTACTGGGGGCGTTCATTATGGTTTTTCCTTTGTATATTTTTTATCATTTACCTTATTGTTCTTTTTCTCTCTTAAG
This sequence comes from Rana muscosa, assembly GCA_029206835.1. Taxonomy (NCBI): domain Eukaryota; kingdom Metazoa; phylum Chordata; class Amphibia; order Anura; family Ranidae; genus Rana; species Rana muscosa. The sequence goes on along the minus strand of CM055117.1, from coordinate 712,847,626 downwards.
AATGTTGTTGTTATTTCCTTTGGGGTCTTGACTCCACATACGTTTCTGTGATTGCTTGATATTAGAAACCTTGGTATTCTTATCTATTAGGGATGAGCCAAACATCCCCCGGTTCGCATCCAGAACATGCGAACGGACCGAAAGTTTGCGCGAACTTTCGAACACCGTTAAAGTCTATGGGACTCGAACGTGAGAAATCAAAAGTGCGAATTTTAAAGGCTAATATGCAAGTTATTGTCCTAAAAAGGGTTTAGGGACCCAGGTCCTGCCCCAGGGTACATGTATCAATGCAAAAAAAGTTTTAAAAACTGCTGTTTTTTCAGGAGCGGTGATTTAAATGATGCTTAAAGTGAAAAAATAAAAGTGGAATATTCCTTTAAATATCGTGCCTGGGGGGTGTCTATAGTATGCCTGTAAAGTGGCGCATGTTTCCCATGTTTAGAACTGTTCCTGATTGATTGATTGATTGATTGATTGATATGTAAATTTATATCGCGCCAAATACTGTCTTGGAGGACTGCAACTAAGCGCTCTGTACCATGAATTCACCAATCAGCCTTGGGAAAAGAAAAAAACCTACTTGAGAAAAAGGGAGGAGAGAAAAAGGAAGGAAAGGCTCACGAGAGGAGTAGAAAAACAAAGTTGACGTTAATTATTACTGATTTTAATGTCTCTACATCCGTAGTTAGGAAAAAGCGTTTTTAAAAAGGTGAGTTTTTAATTGCCTTTTATAAAGAGCTTGGGGCATTGGGAGCCGGAGATGGTCGGGGAGTTGGTTCCAAAGGGCCGTGCCCATAGTCTGCATTCGTCGACCTCCCAAGGATTGGAGTCGGGCGGATGCTTGGATGATCCTATTTTGAAGCCCTGACCGCAATGCTCTAATTGGTGTGTAATGGGGGGCCATTTCCGTGAGATAGAATGGGCCCAAGCCCCAATATGCTATAAACATCAGAACCAAGATTTTGAATTGTACTCTATGCACTATAGGTAACCAATGTAGCTGTGCCAGCACGGGGGTGATGTGATGACTATATGGTGTACTCGTAATAGTGAGTGCTGCTTGATTCTGTATAATTTAGATTTTTTAACTCACTTAAGGGGAAGGCCAAGGGTAAAACCATTGGCAAAGTTTAGTCTGTATTGTACTAGAGCCAAAGTAAGTGTGATTTGGTGTCGATATGAAAGTAGATGTCTGATCTTTCGAATAATTTGCAAATAGAATGAGGCATTTTTCATACAGTTCATGATTTGCGGAATTCAGGTAAGCTTTGCATCAAAAATGATTCCAAGGTTCTTGACTTGTCTTTTAGGTTCTGGGCAGGTACCTAGGTCAGATGGCCATCGGGATAGAATGGGAGAGGCTAGAGGTTCGCCCACTTGGAGTATTTCTGTTTTGGAGCCATTAAGGCTCAGCCAGTTTCTATTCATCCAGGAATGGATGTGAGTCATGCATTCAGCTAGGGTCTGGGCGTGTCTGTCATTTTTGGAAGTGTTGACTAGGATTTGGATGTCATCGGCATATAGTTGGCCTTGAAGGCCATGTAACTGCAATGTATCGGGTAGGGGGCGCATATAACAATTGAAAAGGTATGGAGAGAGGGCAGAGCCCTGTGGTACTCCCCAGGGCACTGGGCTTATGGCTGACCTGAAAGGTCCCAGCCTAACCTGTTGGGTACGATCTTGTAGAAAAGACTGGATCCATAACAGGACAGCACCTCGAATTCCAAACTGGTCATGAAAGCGCGAGATCAGTATGTTGTGATCAATGGTGTCAAAAGCCGCGGAGAGGACCAATAGCACTAATGCCGCCGATTCCCCAGCGTCCCTGACCCTCAGCAACTCTTCCCTAATGGCCATCATGGAGAGCTCTATTCCCCTGCCCGGTCGGAAACCCAGACTGGACATCGTGGAATAGGCACTCCCCTTCAGAGTATTCCTGAAGTTGCTCAAGAACGATGGTTTCCATAATCTTTGCCATGAAATGAATGCTAGAAATGGGTCTTAGATTATTCGGGTCTTGAAGCTCTGTTTTTTTTTTTTTTGGAATTGGCGTAACGTATGAGTGTTTAAGTTTCCCTGGTATAACTCCCAGCCTCAAACTGAAGTTGATGATTGTACATAAGTCTGGAAGGAATGCCTTTGACTGGAGTTTAAAAAAACAGGCAGGGCAAAATTAATCCGCAAAGTGTGTGGGCTTCAGTTTAAGAATTACTTTGTGTAGTAACTCCGGCGTGGTAGGTGTAAAGTTGTTTAAGCTGGACAGAGTAGGTTGAATAGCCTCTTGTAGTGGACCAGATTGGTCAATCAGGTGAATGTTCTTGGCAATGCCCAACCGGATTTTATGAATTTGATCTTGGAATGCGATCCCTAATTTATTGGTGAATTCTTATGATGGTATTATCGTCTTTGTTGACCTACGTGGATTAAGCATTTCGTTTACGATTTCGAAAAGTTTCTTATCCTGATTTCCGGCGTTATCGATCTGTTCACCATAATATGCCTTTTTCCTGTGGCGAATGGCTTTGAAATATCCCCGAGAAATTATTCGGTATGCGAGCTTGTCTTGATGTGTGCTAGTTTTAAACCATTTTCTTTCAAGCTGTCTGCGTTTAGTTTTAATTAGGGCTAGGGTGCTAGTATACCAAGGTTTAGCCTTGGTAATCTTTTTACAAAAGTGTGATGTTTTGAGAGGGGCAAGCTTATCAAGTGTATGATGGATTTTTTGTTCAAATGCGTCCAGGGCTTTGGTGACTCTGTCAATATGGATTTCAAAGTCAATATAAAGATCATCTTCACTGTCTAGGGTGATAGATTCAAGAGCTAAAACTAAGTATGTTGCCATGAAGGTGAGTGGACATAGGTTTTTAAGTGAACGATACGGCTTGGATTGCTGCATGGGAGTACCCAAGTCTGGGGCTGGGGGCCTAAAGTCTCTTAGTTGGTATGAAATTAAATGTTCTGGATGTCAGAGATGGTGATATTAGAGGAGAAGACCGCATCTAGTGTGTGCCCTTTCTCATGGGTATAGGAGTTGACATTTTGAACAAAGCCAAGGGTGTCAAGATCTTGTAAAAAGTCCTGTATTTTAGGATCCAGTAAGTCCTCAAGCCATAGGTTGCAGTCGCCTTGCAGGATAATGTTTGACGTGTAAGTGTTCAATTCTAAACAAAATTGAATAATCTCAGTGTTGAATTCCGTGTGGTATCCTGGCGGACGATATATAGTTGCAATGATGATAGAGGTGGTGGCATCAATTTGGCAACGTGCAGAAAGATGTTCAAAGGAAATATATTCAGAGAGAACTAGTTCCCTACAGGTAACATTGCTCTTGTGAATCAGTGCAATGCCCCCACCCCGTTTACTCTGTCTATTTTTTGTAAGTATGTCATATCCTGGTGGAACGAGGTCATCTAAGTGAATGCTATAATCCTCGCCAAACCAGGTGCAAACAAGACAGGGACTGTAGGTTTGTTCTTAAGTAGAATCTGTTTGTAATTTTGAACTGGTACATTTTTAAAGTGTAGCTTCAACCAAAAAAATCTATTTTTAAGCTTTTTGGAAAACATAGGGAAACCCCTGTAACATTTGTTTTGCTGGCTGTGCACCTGTTCAGAAGATTTCACCTCACTTTCTGTCCCAATGACAATTGGATTTTGAAAATTTGTTTTTTTTAGGGAAACAAGGATTGGTGATAAAGCATCAGTGGAGAGGAGACACCTTTTTCCCATATTAACTCTTACAGGAGAGAATTTCCCTTCCTAGCGGTAGATTTCCTCTCACTTCCTGTTGTCTCCCTCCGTTTGTAAGTAGGAGTCGTTTGAAAGTCGGATGTTTGAAAGTGAATGCCTGCCCTATGTCCTCTGCAGAAATTTGGGCCCTAGGTGTTGGTGTTGCCACAACACTGTAAGCCCTCACAGTTACTCTTGGTGGGCGCAGGAACGGGCCCTGCTGTGAAATATTATATCAAGAATTGTAATTACATGCCCCTGTTGAACAGGGTCAGAAAAATTGGGCCTTTGGTGGTGGACGGTGTGGTGGTGTTGCCACAACACTATAAGCCCTCACAGTTACTCTTGGTGGGGGCAGGAATGGGCCCTGCTGTGAAATATTAGATCAAGAATTGTAATTACATGCCCCTGTTGAACAGGGTCAGAAAAATTGGGCCTTTGGTGGTGGATGGTGTGGTGGTGTTGCCACAACACTGTAAGCCCTCACAGTTACTCTTGGTGGGAGCAGGAACGGGCCCTGCTGTAAAATATTAGATCAAGAATTGTAATTACATGCCCCTGTTGAACAGGGTCAGAAAAATTGGGCCTTTGGTGGTGGACGGTGTGGTGGTGTTGCCACAACACTATAAGCCATCACAGTTACTCTTGGTGGGGGCAGGAATGGGCCCTGATGTGAAATATTAGATCAAGAATTGTAATTACATGCCCCTGTTGAACAGGGTCAGAAAAATTGGGCCTTTGGTGGTGGACGGTGTGATGGTGTTGCCACAACACTGTAAGCCCTCACAGTTACTCTTGGTGGGCGCAGGAACGGGCCCTGCTGTGAAATATTAGATCAAGAATTGTAATTACATGCCCCTGTTGAACAGGGCCAGAAAAATTGGGCCTTAAGCACTGGTGTTGGGGCCACAACACTGCAACCCCTCACAGATACTATAGTTGGAGCGCAGGAATGAGCCCTGCTGCAAAGTATTACAGCAAAAATTGTAATTACACGCCCCTGTTAAACAGGGACAGAAAAATTGGGCCTTAGGCACTGGTGCTGGTGCCACAACACTGCAATCCCTCACAGGTGCCCAGAACCAAAAATGTTCTTACAAGCTATCAACATGAAGATTGAGGAGGAAGAGGATAGTCACTCAGCATAACAGGATAGTCACTCAGCATCAGCATAGGCAGTCTTGAAGGGATCTCACATTAAAAAAATAATTATCGGTTACATCAGCATCAGGTGCTTGGTAGCTGGTGATCCAAGACTGATTCATTTTTATGAAGGTCAGCCGATCGACCGAGTCGGTGGACAGGCACACCCTGTGATCGGTTACAAAGCCTCCAGCAGCACTGAATGTGCGTTCGGAAGAACGCCGGATGCAGGACAGGCCAGTAACTCAATTGCATACTGTGCAAGCTCTGGCCAGTGATCCATCCCCAAGACCCAGTAACCCAGAGGATTTTCAGTGGGAAAGGTGTCCAAGTCTGATCTTGCCCCTAGGTATTCCTGCACCATGTAAATCAGACGCTGGCGATGGTTGCTGGAGCCGATCATACCTTGGGGCCGCGGACTAAAAAAAATTGTCTGAACGCATCGGTCAAATGGCCACCTTCTCCACTGCTCCTTCTGTGACTGACCGAAGCCTCAGCAACACGTTGTCCAGGACCAGGAATTTGTAACCTCCCAGGCTCTGGAAACGCGTTGCACAGACCTTTCTGCAAGGCCTCCCGAAGATGTTTCATCCTCTGCTCCCTCCGCAACCTTACCCTTGTAACGTGGATCAAGGAGGGTTGCCAGCCAGTAATGATCCCTGTCCTTGATACCACGAATATGAGGATCCTTTCGCAGGCTTTGCAGGATCATGGAGGCCACACAGCATAGGTTTGCTGAGGCATTTGGCCCGGGGTCCTCTGGGTCACTAAGGAGGACATGATCTGCAGCCACCTCCTCCCAGCCACGTACAAGTGCATGGCTTTCTGGGGACTGTAAATGATCCCTTGAAGACTGCTGCTGATGCTGAGTGCTAGGCTCCACCTCCATGCTGACACAATCCTCCTCCTCCTCCTCTTCCTGTGTGATCGGCGGGCCCACAGGAACACTGTCTGGATAAAGGGGGCCTTGAGAGGTAAGCAAGTCCTCCTCTTCCTCTCTCTGTTCTGCGTCAAGTGCCCTGTCCATTATTCCACGCAGCGTGTGCTCCAATAGGTGGACAAGAGGGACAGTATCACTGATGCATGTACTGTCACTGCTCACCATCCTCATGGCCTCCTCAAATGGTGACAGGACAGTGCATGCATCCCTGATCATGACCACTGGGGGGGGGGAACAAGCTCCCCTGACCCTGTCCTGGTGCCATAGTCACACAGGTACTCATTGATGGCCCTCTGCTGCGTGTGCAGCTGCTGCAGCATGGCCAACGTTGAGTTCCACTTGGTGGGCATGTCACAGATTAGGTGGTTCTTGGGCAGGTTAAATTCCTTTTGGAAGTCAGCCAGCCGAGCACTGACATTATATAACTGGCGGAAATGCACACAGACTTTCCTGGTCTGCCTCAGGACATCCTGTAAGCCCGGGTACCTGCCCAAGAACCACTGCACCACCAAGTTAAGGATGTGAGCCAAACAGGGCACATGGGTCAGGTGTCCCTGTCGGAGGGCGGAGAGGAGGTTGGTGCCATTGTCGCAAACCACCATTCCTGGCTTAAGCTGGTGTGGCGTCAACCACCTCTGAGCCTGCCCCTGCAGAGCTGACAGAATCTCTGCCCCAGTGTGGCTCCTGTCCCCCAAGCACACCAGCTCAAGCCCCTGCATGGCATATTTTTGCCTGCATACTAGTGTAGCCCCTTGAACGCCTATGGAGCACCGCTGGTTCCAAGAACAAATCAGCAGAGGAAGAGGCCATGGAGGAAGAAGAAGAGGAGGGGGTGGAGGAGGGAGGTGTGTCAGAATCACCACTAGTAGCATTTTGGAGGTGTGGTGGCGGAACAACCTCCAACACTAATGCACCCTGTCCTGCATCCTTCCCAGCTGCCAGCAGAGTTACCCAGTGCGCCGTGAAAGTTAGGTAACGTCCCTTTTCATGCCTGCTGGACCATGAGTCAGCGGTAATATGCACCTTACCGCTGACCGCCCTGTCCAGCGAGGCCAAGACATTGCCTTCCACATGCCGGTAGAGATCCGGAATCGCCTTCCGTGAAAAAAAGTGGCATTTGGGAACCTGCCACTGAGGTACCGCACATTCCACAAACTCACGGAAGGGGGCAGAGCCTACCAACTGAAAAGGCAGCAGTTGAAGTGCTAGCAATTTAGCCATCCGCTGGGTATGTGGATGGCTGGGAGAGAATTTCTTTCTCCGGTGTAGCAGCTGGGGCAGGGAAATTTTCCTGGTACAATCGGACGTTGGTGTACCGATAGCAGATTGCCCGCAAGTAGTTGGCAGTGGCACACCTAATTCTACACATTCATGGCTCTCAGTGCAGGTTTCTGAGAGGACTGGAGGTATAGTGGGGTTGGAGATCCCAGCTGATGAGGAGCAAGCAGAGGTTCGCTTTGTTCTTTTGTGTGGGTCTTTTATGTACGCTTGCCAACAGACTGCATGGCAGGTCGACATATGTCTGGTCAAGCATGTGGTGCCCAAGCGGCTGCTGTTTTGGCCACGCTTGATACGCTTCAGACATATGTTGCAAATAGTAGTGGTGCGATCTGCTGAACACGTGTCAAAAAAGGCGCGCACCAAAGAACTTTTGGAAAAACACGCAGCAGCGCCCTGCACATGCGGAGCTCTGCGGTGTGATGCAGTCGGTTGGTTGCCCTTAAGCTGGCCCCTGGAGGGTATCCTGCCTCGTTGGAGACGTGCCTTCTCCTCCTACTCCTTCTCCTCCTCCTCCTCTCTCCTATCAGGCACCCACATAGTCAGTGACCTCATCATCACCTCCCCCCATTCACTGGTGCAAAACTGGCAGTATGCTGCAGCTGGGGGAACATGACTGCCAGTTTGTTGTCCTTCTTGGGCACCCCCTCTGTCTGGGCTCACGTTACTGCCTTCCTCAAGCTGGGTACCATCATCAGAGCCTTCAAAACACTGCGTATCCTCTTGCAGCATGTACCCAACACTGTGGTCGTTCAGTTCGGGGGACTCCTCTGTGCATGATGGTGGGGCTAGGGAAGGAGTAACTGATGACCTCGAGCTGATGGAATTGGCCGCTTTGGCACCTGCATTGGCAGCCAAGGTAGCCTGGGTGATAGAGGATGAGGAGGATGAGGACGGCTTGGTCATCCACTCTACCAACTCATCTGCATGTTGCGGCTCAACATGGCCAGCTGCCGAAAAAAGGACAAGCGTGCCCCACGGCCACGTGCTGATGAGGATGCACCGTGTCCACTACCAGCACTGTTGCCTCTAGACACAGAGCCTGCTTGCCCTCTTTTATTGGCCTGTGAGTGTCTGCCTCTCCTTGTTGGCCTTCCAGACATACTGTATTTGATGTATTGGAATAGGTACACAAGGAATGGCCTGCAGTGAGATGTAGCTGTACAAAGCTGGGATGTATATATATACTGATTATACTGCAGCTAACTGAATCAACTGCCTTCCTGTAGTATATTAGCAAGAGAACAACAGGAATGGTCTGAAGTGAGATCTAGCTGAACACTGTGCACAGGATATAGTACTTTTTATACTGCAGCTAACTGAATCAACTGCCTGCCTGTAGTATATTAGCAGGAGAACAACAGGAATGGTCTGCAGTGAGCTTTAGCTGCACACTGTGCCCAGTATACAGTACACTGACTTAATATACTGCAGCTTAGCTCAATCAACTGCCTGCCTGTATTATTAGGAAGAGAACAGGAATTGTCTGCAGTGAGCTTTACCTGCACACTGTGCCCAGTATACAGTACACTGACTTAATATACTGCAGCTTAGCTCAATCAACTGCCTGCCTGTATTATTAGGAAGAGAACAGGAATTGTCTGCAGTTAACTTTACCTTCACACTGTGCCCAGTATACAGTACACTGACTTAATATACTGCCGCTTAGCTCAATCAACTGCCTGCCTGTATTATTAGGAAGAGAACAGGAATTGTCTGCAGAGAGCTTTACCTGCACACTGTGCCCAGTATTCAGTATACTGACTTAATATACTGCAGCTTAGCTCAATCAACTGTCTGCCTGTATTATTAGGAAGAGAACAGGAATTGTCTGCAGTCTGCTTTACCTGCACACTGTGCCCAGTATACAGTACACTGACTTAATATACTACAGCTTAGCTCAATCAACTGCCTGCCTGTATTATTAGGAAGAGAACAGGAATTGCCTGCAGTCAGCTTTACCTGCACACTGTGCCCAGTATACAGTACACTGACTTAATATACTGCAGCTTAGCTCAATCAACTGCCTGCCTGTATTATTAGGAAGAGAACAGGAATTGTCTGCAGTCAGCTTTACTTGCACACTGTGCCCAGTATACAGTACACTGACTTAATATACTGCAGCTTATCTCAATCAACTGCCTGCCTGTAGTAATATTAGGAAGAGAATAACAGGAACGCTCTGCAGTGAGATCTAGCTAAACTGTATACAGTATATGTGGAAATAGGGGTGTACAAAAAGGCCTACAGAACACCCACTCAGCGCCAAATCAAACCTACATCTGCCTTAGCAGCACGGACAAGTAAAAAATTAATATAATTTACTAAATATTCAAAACACTTCAAAGCCATTTAAAAATATGGATAAAAATAAAAATCATGGTATGACAATAAAACAGTCCAGTCTCTGAAATATTAAAATACACAAAGCAGTGCTAAAAATTCAATAATAGTAGACCTGTGGTTAGAACCACTGATGGAAAAAGTCTTAGATGTAGTACAGGTGATGTAAACAGTGCAAAGTATTGAATGGTGTCTATGAGTAGTAATCCTAGCGTGCACCTTCCACCAGAAAGACCAATAATCGCAATCCACCGCGTGATGCACACTCCCCCAATGGGTTAAACTCACCAGAAGCCTATAATAAATGGGCCTTAAGTAGGATGTCTCATCAGCCATTTTGTAAAGGATCATCACCATCCAGCAGGATCAACAGGTACAGGAACTCCAAACCAGGTCATAAAAACAAGAATAGCAGCAAATAGTGTAATCCTGTTTATTAAACCAAAGTTGCCCATACACTAGAAGTCCCCTTAAACCTATCTACGTTCATCAATAACAGTTTAAAACAGCATGTAAAGTGACCCAAGAGGGCGCTATCACCGTAATCCATCAACCAAAGGAAAGCGAGCGTATCCCTGCAGACACTGGATGAGGAGCGGAGAATAGTGGAGCGCACACGTCACTTCCGGGTTGCGTGCTGTCGTGGGTCACGCACTGACGCGTTTAGTCACCTCACTTCATCAGAGAGCGTGATCCAATGACGTCCCTGCAGGCCTTAAATCACCCCACCTTCTATGCAATGGCCAATCAGCGTGCATGGCAACAAGTGACAGGCGCTAGTCACGGCCGCCTGATTGACGCTGATGAAGTATCAACAGAAGGAAGAGCAGGGGTTATGTATCAAAACAAATAGATTTGAAAAACCTTACAATTAGCAAACAGAAAAAAGACAGAATTGAATAGCGAACCAATATAATAATAAGCACGTGGGATATGTGCACTCAGAACTAAAGACGAGGGATAAGAAACACAGCTAAGGCTCTGTCAAATACAGCTGTGACCTAACACAAATGACAGGGTCATTCCACACAGCCTGAGTGAAAGTATATAGCAGAGAAGCTGCATGGAGAAAATTGTTAATGCACCATGGATAGGTGGGGTGTACTTATACCCTCAGAGTACACCATCATGGTATGGTAAAAATAAATAATAACCAGTATTATGACAATGGACACACAGATACTGAATAAATTAGTCTTTCTAAGAATAGGAGATAAATAGATATATGCATAAAAATATAAAAATATAAAAATGCATAATATATAAAAGGATATAAATCTATATGAAGAAACGTAAGTAAAACATATACTTAAAATATATATATATAGAGAGGCTCATAAAAGCCGGAGGAACCAATGAGTAGGAGGAGATTTGACATAAAAATGAAACTATGCAAGAAAGTGGATTAATAATCACTGATAAAGCAGTTAATATCTAGATCAACATTTAACCCTTTGGGTGAAAGAGTGTCAACTAAAAATATCCACTGGGTTTCACATTTGGAGAGTTCCCTTACTAAGTTTGATCCTCTCCAAAAAGGTTTTAAATGATCAATACCCCAGAATGTTAATCCTGAAGGGTCCTGGTTGTGATGGACCTTGAATTGTAACGATACATTATGGTCCTTGAAACCTATTTTGATATTGGCAAAGTGTTCGGCAATGCGTATCCTCAGCAGTCTCTTAGTGCGGCCAATGTAGATCAAACCGCATGGGCATTTAAGAGTGTATACCACATATGCCGTGTTACATGTGATAAATTCTTTAATCCTGAATTCTTTGTTGTAAGAAGTGGATATGAATTTATCAAGTGCTCTTATCGGCTTTCTCACTTCTCTGCATGCCCGACATTTCTTGCAGGCGTAAAACCCGTCTTTATCCCAGAAGGAGGGGGGTCTGCATGGGGGTCAATCACTTTCTTGACAATTTTTTCTGCATAGCTGGGTGCTCTTCTATAAATAAACCCAGGTCTAGTGGGTAATGTGAGTTTAAGTACTCTATCCATCAGTAAGACATGTCAGTGGGTGGAAAAGATCTTCTCACCATAGTGGAGTTTGGAGTGTGACTATTTGAGGTTGTGGACAGGTGTCTTTTATACTGATAACAAGTTCAAACAGGTGCCATTAATACAGGTAATGAGTGGAGGACAGGGAGCCTCTTAAAGAAGAAGATACAGGTCTGTGAGAGCCAGAAATCTTGCTTGTTTGTAGGTGACCAAATACTTATTTTCCACCATAATTTGCAAAAAAAAATCTTTCCAAATCAGACAATTTGATTGTTTGGATTTGTTTCCACATTTTGTCTCTCATAGTTGGGGTATACCTATGATGACAATTACAGGCCTCTCTCATCTTTTTAAGTGGGAGAACTTGCACAATTGGTGGCTGACTAAATACTTTTTTGCCCCACTGTATATACAAAGCGTGCAATGCATATATATACTAAATATACTGGAATACTGGATCTAACTAGCACAATCAACTGCCTGCTCAATCTAGCTATTGCTAACTGAAATAAAACAACAATCTCTCTCGCTCTCTGTCTCTAAGTACGCCGCCGGAACACACTACACAAGGCCCACATGCAGGCGGCCTTATATAGTGTGGGGCGTGTACCTAATCCCCTGAGCCATGATTGGCCAAAAGCACCCTGACTTTGGCCAATTATGTCTCTCTGTGCTGACGGCGCTGTGATTGGCCAAAGCATGCGGGTCATAGTGCATGCTTGGCCAATCATCAGCCAGCAATGCACTGCGATGACGCAGTGCATTATGGGACGTGACGCGCAACTCAAATTTTCTTCGAACGACCCATAAATTTCGATCTTCGTCGAACGAGCGAACAGCCGTTGTTCGAGTCGAACTCATGTTCGACTCGAACTCGAAACTCATCCCTATTATCTATTATACCACTCAAGTCTGGAGGTCGGGTTGTTTCTATATTTCTGTGGAAAAATGTGTATGCTTTTCTATTTTTTCAATAAAAATGTATTATTAAATAAAAAGTAAAAAAAAAAATTAAGTCAATGTGCCTATAGGTCATAAAGGTCTCTGAAGCCCAAAGGTTGCCATTATATCATTTATATTTAAAACAGTATTAAAAAATAAAATAAAAATGTATTAAATTGTAGCTCACCATTTTTTGGGCATGGTGGCTGCATTATGCAAAAGGATAGGTGTGTGAGCAAGAGAATCACACAAAAAAGCGGTTACTTTTAGGGAACTGATGCAATATGCCCAAATTAAGAATATAAAATATGCTTTATTCCAAAATTAGAGAAGGCTTTACAAAATGTATAAAAATCTTTACATGCATCCATCACCATAACACAGACAACATTGTCTTCCCCATTACTGGAAGGTAAGAGAATCAGATTGTGTGGAATCACACTAATCTGACCTTCACCTGTAATCAAAACCTCATGGGGAAGCAAACTTGCCGAATGCGGTTGATCGCTTCTATGGAGCAACATGTGGCAACATGCGTGTGTTGCAATACAGGCGGAGAGGGATGCTGGAATTGTGTGAAAAAGACAACAACTTGCACAGTTTTCTTGTATTTTGTACCTGATGACCCAGCCAGTAGGTCTGTTATTTTTCAACTTACTTACTTTTAAAAAGATCAAGCTGTCCAGACAAAGTAGCAGTTACAGAATTGAGACAAACCATTTAGGGGGTCTCAAACTGGCGGCCCTCCAGCTGTTGCAGAACTACAAATCCCATGAGGCATTGCAAGGCTGACAGTTACAAGCATGACTCCCTCAGATAGAGGCATGATGGGACTTGTAGCAGCTAGACGGCCATTAGTTTGAGACCCCTGATTTAGAGTGTTGGAGTTCAGCTTCAGCTTCAGTTTCTTAGTCAAGTCTATCTAAATCTGTTAGTTTAACATTACCCTCTCCCCAGACTAACAATGCTGATGTCCAAAAGCTTTACTACTTCATTCAAAATGCAGACACCTTAAGACATGACATGTGTTACTGCTTGGACCACCAGGTGAAATAAAGAAAAGAAATGTGAAAACAAATGCAGCCACCACATTTAGGGATTGGTAAGCCGCAATATATTATTATTTTTTATTTTACTTAGTTGAATCCATCAACCAGATACATTTTTAGTGGAGCTTAGTGTGATTAATAGATTATTGTCTACAAATTGTCCTAAGGACCTTTGTCGAGCTCCTTCTGACCTACATTTGACCTTCCTCTAAGCTGCACAAATCTGCTTCTAGACATGTAAGCATTCCCATTGACATAAACAAAAACCTGTCATTATCTGCCCTTATGCAGTGACAAGTAATGCCCTGTACACACGACCGGTTTTCCCGTCAGATAAAAAAAACAATGGTTTTCCCGACGGAATTCCTGTCAAGCCTGCCTTGCATACACACAGTCACACAAAAGTCCAGTGAACTTTTGACTGCCAAAACGCGGTGACGTAAAAGACTACGATGAGCCGAGAAAATGAAGTTGTATGCTTCTGAGCATGCGTCGATTTGTTTCCAAGCATGCACGGTTTTTAACCCATTGGAAAAGCATACAGACGAACGGTTTTCCTGCTAGGATTTTTTCCTGATGGGAAAAAAGTGATCCTGCTCTTTCGGCAGTTTTCCCACACGGTCGGAATTTCTGGCCAAAAGCTCTCATCGCAGTTTTTCCAACAGGAAAACCGGTCGTGTGTACAGGGCATAAGACTCACTGTGAATTTTCTTTCCTCAATTAATGTAATAGAAGACCAAACTTGGGCCATTTGAGGTTTTTCTTCTGGAAAGGGTAATATGAATATACAAAAGATAAGTAACACTAATGGAGGATAATAGAATGGATGAAATTAAATAAGGGAGTTAGGGTAAAATAATATCTTTGGTTCTGTATTCATAGACATGCTCATTTTGAAGCTTGAGTCTATAAACCTGCTTGATTTGATTATAAAGTAAAAATACTGCTAGGGATTGCTGTGTAGCTCTTCATAGCAGGTTATATTTGTATGTATAGAGAGCTTTTTCTCCAAGTACTGGTGCATCAAGTTCTCACCCTACCTATCTAGTCACATTATCTCTGTCATAAAGGAAAAACCGGAGTTCAGGCAGAGCCACTGAAAATCAAGGTCATCCAGGACAGCAGTGTTGTGTCCTTCTAGTAGAGATTATGTGATAAATACTGCACTACAGCTTTTAATTGAGCAGGATAGTGGGATTTGGGTAGTTGTTTTTTTAGCATAGCTATATTTTAAATGAAAGAAAAATCAATATTCTCTATTTCTAGTATTTTGTAAAATATAATGTACCTATATCTAGGATGATAATGAATCAGTGTGTATACATGTATTTTGGTTGGTGTATATCCATTTTTAGAGCTATGTTTCATACCATTCATAATAAAGTCCATTCTGAATTTTTGTCCACCTCTAGACCCTCCAATGGTAGATGAAATAAATGCAGAGGAGGCAAGTGGACTGGACTAAGCAGTTTGGTATAGTCCTATATTCTTTACTTTTCAAATGCCATATTATCTTGGTAAACCTCAAGCACCTGTCCCTAATATGTGTAGTTTGTATTATACGTTGTCAATTGGTGTGGATTCGAAAGACAGTTTATACAGAATTACACCTAAACATTATACTAATCCACAGTACCATGCTGCTCCTTTTCAGTCACAGTGTGTGCTCCAGAAAGGGATTTATTTGGTTTCTTTCAGACGTCAGGTCTAGTTTTAGCGCTACTGATATTTCGCAGCTTGTACTGCTTCCTTCTAAAAATAGCTGCACAATGACTAGCTGTGCCAATGCCAACTCAAGGAACCTTTACACTGAAGAACAGAAAGTTCCTCTAGTTTGACTGGCATTTTTAATTAGTGGTCACAACCATTCAGTGAAATTGCTTTCTGATGTTAATAGAGAGGAGCGAACTTATCATTTGTTTTCTTCTGCTGTAGTCATGTCTTAATTATGATCAATTAAGACTTCACTTCTAAAGGAAATCTTTTCCTTCCATGAATACACAGTTACAACCGATCTATTAATGCGCCTATCTGATCCAAGCGTCTACAGGTGAACCAAGAAATTGTTTCTTGTTAAACTGAATAAATTACATGTAAACATAAACTATTACCAACTGCAATTAGAACCGTACTGATTAAATGAATTAAAACCAGCTACTGCCAGTAAACATCAGATAACAGTGCTAAAGAGCTGTGAACCAACAATTATTTTATGTGATACATGATATATATTAGTCTGCTCCTTTTTCTCACTAAAGAAGGGTGATTGTATGTAAAAAAAATAATTTTCCAAAAAAAAGAAACATCAGTACCATTTTACTTTTATTACCATGAATGCAGTTATTACTAATTATTATTATTAGATCAACATACTTAGAATTATGAGGTTTTCCCAAGAAATTTGCAAATCACCAATTTGATCGAGGTTCCTTCATGCAGCAATATGATATAGACCCACTCCCCAGCATCTTATGCTGATGTGACACCAGTGATTCAGTTGCTGGAGATACCTCCTAGCTTTTCCTATGAAGTTGCTTTTTCTCTGGCTGGGCTAGCAAGATGTTATGCCGCATACACACGGTCGGAATTTCCGAGGAAAAAAGTCAGACGGAATTTTTTCATCGGATATTCCAACCGTGTGTATGCCCTATCGGACTTTTTCCGTCGGAAATCCCGACAGAGTTAGAAAGAGAACAGAAAGAAAATTCAGTTTGTCTGTATGGAACTCCAACGGAGAAAAAAACACACATTGAACTTAATTTTTCTCGGCTCGTTGTAGTGTTGTACGTCACCGCGTCGGAATTTGGTGTGACAGTGTGTATGCAAGACAGCTTGAACGGAATTCCATCGGAAAAATCCGTCTGAGTTTATCCCAACGGAAAAAACGGTTGTGTGTACGCGGCATCACTCTCTCCTTGCTCCTCTACCATGGAGTAAGAGGCTGCAGTGGTATGGGCCAGCAAGGAAGAAAATCTAGTGGGTTGAAGTGCTGTCCCAATTCAATTAACCCATCTGAAATAACTCTTATGCCACGTACACAAGGTCGGAATTTCCGATGGAAAAAGTCAGATGGGAGGTTTTCATCGGATATTCCAACCGTGTGCCTCATCTGACTTTTCCTGTCGGAAATTCCAACAAACTTAGATAGAGAGCAGGTTTTAAATTTTTCCGTCGGAAATTCCGACTGAGTTTTGCCCGTGGCAAAGTCCGACCGCGTGTACACGGCATTAGTAAACCCCACTATGGAACCATCACCGTTGCTGTTACTTAAGAAGCTTTCATCCTACAGTTGCTTATGTTACTTCATGGACTGGAGCTCAAGTATTGAAATCACTCCCCTACACAAGGTAAGATTTGTATCCTGAAAAGACCTAAGAACTGCAAGAAGGAGGACCATTTTGTGCTACTACCCCAGTAGGCTTTAATAGGGTTCACAACAAAGCTTTTTGCAAACTGAACCCAGGAAGATTCGCTCATTCCTTGTGCTAGAATGCAACTGATAACTTGGGTATATCATCATTGCAGTCTATAATTTAAAACCTAACTGAACAATTACTAAATTGACTCCTTGTAAGGCCCTGTGGACTCCATTATTTCAACTTAGGGGCTTGTTCACATGGTAAAACGTGTGGTAGCGCACATCAAGTGTGATGTTAATATCACGGCACTGCACAGCAAAGAATACTGTAGATGTGCACTGCAAAGCAAAATGAACTGTGTAGCGCTTAACCCAGCAGGAGCCACTTGGTAGGATGGGTTGTCTGGTCTGTTAACTACTCTGTCTCCTCTGAAACACCTGGATATATACTGTATAATTTGAAGCTGCATGAACCTGTATGATTCAAGTGTTAGTATACCACCACACTATATTAGCATCCAGGAAATAGGCCACAGGCAACTTGATGGTAGATAAAGTAAGCGCATTATAGCAAGGTAGGATAAACATAATACACAAACCAATAAACAGGTGAGAGAGTACATTAGGATGCATTAGACCAGTGTTTCTCAACCTTTTTACTTTCAAGGAATCCCTGGCACAAAGTTTAAGATCTCGGGGAACCTGTGAAATAATTTTCATATCTACAGCTCAAAGAACATTGGTGTGATCAGTGAGATGTAGATATAACAACAATTATTCTTAGATATAGCATTAAACAATAGAATAAATATTAAAACTTACCTCCTTAATGTGAAACATGTGCTTGTTTTTTTTACACAGATGCTCAATTCCTGGTCAAACCTGAGATAAGCAGTGTACAGGGGTCAGCAGGGCAGATCACAAAGGGTCCAGGGGGGAATAGTAAAGGGAAGGGGGTGGAAGAGAGAGAGCAGCACATTACAAGGGGAAAGAAGAGCACAGCACAGTACAGGGGGCCAGGAGGGAACAGTACAGGGGAGGCAGGTGGGAACTGTATAGTACAGATAGTCCAGGAGGTAACTGTATAGTACAGAGAGGCCAGGAGTAAAGAGTACAGAGGGGACAGGAGGGAACAATACAGGGGGGCTAGGAGGGAACAGTACAGGGAGTTTAGGAGGGAGCAGTACATGGAGGCCAGGAGGGAATAGTACAGGGGGGCCAAGAGGGAACTGCAAAGTACGGGGGCAGGATGTAACTGTATAGTACAGGGAGGCCATGAGGGAACAGTACAGTGGGGGCAGTAGAGAACAGTACAGGAGGGCCAGGAGAGAATAGTACAGAGGGGCCATGAGAGAACGGTACAGGGAGGCCAGGAGAGAAGAGCACAGTACAGGGGGGCCAGAAGAGCACATCACAGGACAGGGGCAGCCAGGAGAGCACAGCACAGTACAAAGGGGCCACAAGAATGCAGCACAGTACAAAGGGGCCAGGACGGAACAGTAGAGGGGGCAGGAGGGAACAGTACAGGAGGCCAGGAGGGAACAGTATGGGGAGCCAGGAGAGAACAGGTTGGGGAGGGCAGGAGGGAACAGTATAGGGAGGCCAAGATAGAACAGTATAGGGGGGTCAGGAGAAAACAATACAGGGGGCCAGGAGAGCACAGCACAGTAGAGCGTGTGCAGGACAGAACACTATAGGTGGCCAGGAGGGAACAGTATAGGGGGTCAAGAGGGAACTATATAGGGTGCCAGGAGAGCACAGCAAAGTACATGGGGGCCAGGAGAGAACAGTATGGGGGGCCAGGAGGGAACAGTATCGGAGAGCCAGGAGAGAACAGCACAGTACAGGGGGTCAAGGGGAGAACAGTATAGGAGGGTCAGGAGCGAACAGTATAGGGGGCCAGGGGGGAACCGCACCAGTACAGGGAGGCCAGGAGAGCACAACACATTACAGGGGGGCCTGCAGAGAACAGTGTGACGGGAGGGCCCGTGGAACCCAGAATCCCTTGGAAAGTATGGGATACTCTTGTTTCAGCTCCCCATGGACCTCTTATGTCTAAATCACCCTGTTTCCATTAGGGGCATAGGGCAACTGAGAAAATATGTCTTGGATTACTTAAAATGGGACAGTGATATTTATCCACAATATCTCCCAGGATATGTAAAGACTATTCTTGGTTTGTTTGATTCTGAACTCAACATGTTAATTGAAAGAGCTGATCACATTGGCCTCTGTACAATGTAGGAGACGAGCCAACTCCTACTGGAGCTCCTGCTATTGTGTGAAGATTTCCTGTGTTTAAACTTATGATAATGTGTATTGTATAGCCGGTGAGCTAGGAGACGTGAAGTCTAGCCTAAAGGTCATGTCTCTGAGTCATCTTAGCTGCTTAAAGGGATTAGTTAATTAGCTCATTTTAATTAGGTCTGGTCACAGGTGTATTTTCAGAGTAATATGAGTAGGATATGTATGCATCTCCTCTTTTACTGTATATAAGACTGTATTCTTTTTCTAATAAACCAGTTTTTGTTCAGCAATCAGCAAGTATCATCTTGTTTGATGTTGATAGCGGTTGGAATATCTGATATCTATATCTAGCCTGATAGGAAGCGGTATATGACGAAAGCACTCAAGCAGAGTGTGGGACGTTTCGTTACATTGGTGGCAAGCAGTGGGATGCTTCCTGCAGTCTGGGACATCCAAATCTCCACCTGGATTAAAGATCAGGATAAGCAGACTTTGGTCACCCCAGCGGAGATATGGACCTGGCATCAGAGTTCCCGGGGCTGCTGCATATCATCCTTTCAGCATACACCAGGACTGTGTCTGCGGATGAATACCTGGAGCTCAGGCAGCTGATTCGGGTGGAGCTCTGGATTGGAGCCCTCCAGCTCGCTGGTATAAAGCAGGGCAAGTGCTTTCCAACCCCAGAACAACGAGCCAGTGACCAACGGGCATTGTGGATGGCATTCCTGAAAGAGCGGCCCCAGGAGCAATGGGTGACTGAGTTGAACAGATTGGTCCAGCAGGAGATAGAGCTGGACAATCGTTATTGGGCTCTGCAATGGCACACTGAGCAGGGATATTTAGGAGAGACAACAGAATGCTCTCCAGGGGGAAATGACTTTGGCGGCCCTGGATTGCTGTGG
The DNA here is from genome assembly GCA_029206835.1 of Rana muscosa. Taxonomy (NCBI): domain Eukaryota; kingdom Metazoa; phylum Chordata; class Amphibia; order Anura; family Ranidae; genus Rana; species Rana muscosa. The sequence continues at coordinate 712,827,692 of CM055117.1, read as the reverse complement.
GAGAGCCTTACAGATTGTTTTGTGTTTGGCGATGAAGGGGAACCTTCTCTTGAGGACCTGCGAGAACACAGAGAGGCTATGCTCGGTCTTGCAGGGGTCTCAGAGCTTAAACCTGATCTAGACTATTTGTTAAGGAAGGAACAGCATCTGGAAAGGGCATACAGGAAACTGCTAGAATGCGTTCAGCAGCATGCCAGGGAATTGGCAGTGGAAACTCCGGAGATTGCCGTCTCCAAACCTGAAGTGCTGTCAACAGGGCAGAGCTCTGCTAACCTCTGCCCAGAACCAACAGTGCCTTTCTCCCACAACACTGACAGGGACATGGGATTTTCTGCCAGCAGCATCTATGGAGTTACAACAAACTTCTCCAGCTGAAGTCCTGGCAACCGAACAGAGGGTCCAAGACCTCTGTTCCACACTTTTAGCAATTCCAGGGTAGGGATGAGCTTCGAGTTCGAGTCAAACCCATGTTCGACTTGAACATCATCTGTTCAGCCGTTCACCGAATTTTGAACATTATGGGCCGTTCGCACCAAATTCGAGTGGCGCGTCACGGGCCATAATTCACTGCTGCATCGCAGTGCATTGCTGGCTGATGATTGGCCAAGCATGCACTATGACCTGCATGCTTTGGCCAATCACAGCGCAGAAAAAACGGAGAGCCATAATTGGCCAAAGCCAGGGTGGCTTTGGCCAATTATGTCTCAGGGGGTTTAGTACACGCCCCACACTATATAAGGCTGCCTGCGTGGCGGCCTTGTGTAGTGTGTTGCGGCGGTGGTTAAAGACAGACAGAGAGAGATTTTAGTTAGATAGAGCAGGCAGGTGAGTCAGTTAGCTGCAGTTACAGTGTGTAGAGGATATATATGTAAGCTAGGTGTTGTATATATATTTATACACTGTATTCAGTTTAGCTAGATCCGTTCCTATTATTCTCTTCCTAATATACTGACAGGCAGGCAGGTGATTGTGCTAGCTGCAGTATTTTCACTTAGTGTACTGTGTCCTTTGCACAGTTTGCACCTAAAGCTTACCTGAATACAATTGCTGGTGTTCTCATACTAATACAGGCAGGGAGCTGCAGTATTTTGATTTAGTGTCCTTTTCACAGTGTGCACCTAAAGCTTACCTGAATACAATTGCTGGTGTTCTTATACTAATACAGGCAGGGAGCTGCAGTATTTTGATTTAGTGTCCTTTGCACAGTGTGCACCTAAAGCTTACCTGAATACAATTGCTGATGTTCTCATACTAATACAGGCAGGGAGCTGCAGTATTTTGATTTTGTGTCCTTTGCACAGTGTGCACCTAAAGCTTACCTGAATACAATTGCTGATGTTCTCATACTAATACAGGCAGGGAGCTGCAGTATTTTGATTTAGTGTCCTTTGCACAGTGTGCACCTAAAGCTTACCTGAATTCAATTGCTGGTGTTCTCATACTAATACAGGCAGGGAGCTGCAGTATTTTGATTTAGTGTCCTTTGCACAGTGTGCACCTAAAGCTTACCTGAATACAATTGCTGGTGTTCTCATACTAATACAGGCAGGGAGCTGCCGTATTTTGATTTTGTGTCCTTTGCACAGTGTGCACCTAAAGCTTACCTGAATACAATTTCTGGTGTTCTCCTACTAATACAGGCAGGGAGCTGCAATATTTTGATTTAGTGTCCTTTGCACAGTGTGCACCTAAAGCTTACCTGAATACAATTGCTGATGTTCTCATACTAATACAGGCAGGGAGCTGCAGTATTTTGATTTTGTGTCCTTTGCACAGTGTGCACCTAAAGCTTACCTGAATACAATTGCTGGTGTTATCATACTAATACAGGCAGGGAGCTGCAGTATTTTGATTTAGTGTCCTTTGCACAGTGTGCATCGAAAGCTTACCTGAATACAATTGCTGGTGTTCTCATACTAATACAGGCAGGGAGCTGCAGTATTTTGATTTAGTGTCCTTTGCACAGTGTGCACCTAAAGCTTACCTGAATACAATTGCTGGTGTTCTCATACTAATACCACAGGCAGGGAGCTGCAGTATTTTCAGTTAGTGTACTGTGTCCTTTGCACAGTGTGCACCTAAAGCTACCTGAAGACAATTGCTGGTGTTCTCATACTAATAATACTACAGGCAGGCAGTTGATTCTGCTAGCTGCAGTATAATCAGTATATATACATTCCAGCTTTGTGCAGCTACATCTCACTGCAGGCCATTAGTATGTCTGGAAGGCCAACAAGAAGAGGCAGACAGTCACAAGCCAATAAAAGAGGGCAAGCAGGCTCTGTGTCTAAAGGCAACAGTGCTGGTCGTGGACACTGGGCATCCTCACAGCACGTGGCCGTGGGACACACTTGTCCTTTTTTTCGGCAGCTGGCCGCAACATGCCGAAGACTTGGTAGAGTGGATGACCAAGCCATCCTTATCCTCCTCATCCTCTCTCACCCAGGCTCAGGGTACTTTGTCTGGCAAAGCAGCTGTCAAAGCGGCCTCTTCCCTCGGCTCAATGGTATCAGTCACTCCTTCCCTAGCCCCACCATGTCCTCCTGAGGAGTCCCCCGAACTGTTTGACCACAGTGTTGGGTACATGCTCCAGGAGGATGCCCAGCGTTTTGAAGGCTCCGATGATGGTACCCAGCTAGAGGAAGGCAGTAACATGAGCCCAGAGCGAGGGGGTGCCCAAGAAGCAATCTGGCAGTCATGTTCCCTCAGCTGCAGCATACTGCCAGGTTTGCTCCAGTGATGAGGAGGGAGGGGATGATGAGGTCACTGACTCCACGTGGGTGCCTTATAGGAGAGAGGAGGAGGAGGAGGAGGCACATCTCCAACGAGGCATGATGCCTTCAAGGGCCAGCTTCAGGGCAGCACACCGACTGCATCACACCGCAGAGCTCTGCATGTGCAGGGCACTGCTGCCTCTGTGCGTTATTCCAAAAGTTCTTTGGCGTGGGCCCTTTTTGACACGAGTGCATCAGATCGCACCGCTGCTATTTGCAACATATGTCTCAAGCGTATCTCGCGTGGCCAAAACATCACCCGCTTGGGCACCACATGCTTGACCAGACATATGTCGACCTGCCATGCAGTTTGTTGGCAAGCATGCCTGAAAGACCCACACCAAAGAACAAAGCGGACCTCTCCTTGCCCCTCATCAGCCGGGATCTCCAATCCCACTATACCTTTAGTCCTCTCTGAAACCTGCACTGAGAGAAATTAAGGTGTAGAATTAGGTGTGTCACAGCCAAGTACTTGCGGGCAATTTGCTATCGGTACACCAACGTCAAATTGTACCAGGCAAATTTCCCTGCCCCAGCTGCTGCACGGCCAAAAGAAATTCACTCCCAGCGGTTGAATGCTAGCTTGGCTAAATTGCTAGCACTTCAACTGCTGCCTTTTCATTTGGTAGACTCTGCCCCCTTCCCAAACGCCACTAGTTCTCACGGAAGGCGATTCCGGCTCTCTACCGGCATGTGGAAGGCAATGTCTTGGCTTCGCTGGACAGGGCGGTCAGCGGTAAGGTGCATATTACCGCTGACTAATGGTCCACCAGGCATGGACAGGGATGTTACCTATCTTTCATGGAGCATTGGGTGACTCTGCTAGCAGCTGGGAAGGATGCAGGACAAGGTGCAGTAGTGTTGGAGGTTGTTCCATCACCACGCCTCCAAAATTCTACTACTGGTGATTCTGACACACCTCTCTCCTCCACCCCCTCCTCTTCTTCTTCCTCCATTACCTCTTCCTGTGCTTTGTCCTCTGAACCAGCGGTGCTCTGTAGGCGTTCAAGGGGCTACGCAAGTACGCAGGCAAAAAGATGCCATGCGGTGCTTGAGCTGGTGTGCTTCGGGGACAGGAGCCACACTGGGGAATAGATTCTGTCAGCTCTGCAGGGGCAGGCTCAGAGGTGGTTGACGCCATGCCAGCTTAAGCCAGGAATGGTGGTTTGCGACAATGGCACCAACTTCCTCTCCGCCCTCCGACAGGGACAACTGACCCATGTGCCCTGTTTGGCTCACGTCCTTAACTTGGTGGTGCAGCAGTTCTTGGGCAGGTACCCGGGCTTACAGGAGGTCCTGAGGCAGGCCAGGAAACTCTGTGTGCATTTCTGCTGGTCATATAATGCCAGTGCTCGGCTGGCTGACCTCTAAAAGGAATACAACCTGCCCAAGAACTGCCTAATCTGTGACATGCCCACCAGGTGGAACTCAACATTGGCCATGCTGCAGCCGCTGCACACGCAGCAGAGGGCCATCAATGAGTATCTGTGCCAATATGGCACAAGGACAGGGTCAGGGGAGCTTTTTTTTTTTGCCACGCCAGTGGGTCATGATCAGGGATGCATGCATTGTCCTGTCACCATTTGAGGAGGCCACGAGGATGGTGAGCAGTGACAGTGCATGCATCAGTAACACTTGTCCACCTGTTGGAGCACACGCTGTGTGGAATAATGGACAGGGCACTTGAGGCAGAACAGAGGGAGGAAGAGGAGGACTTCCTTACCTCTCAAGGCCCCCTTTATCCAGACAGTGTTCCTGCTGGCCCACCTATCACACAGGAAGAGGAGGAGGAGGATTGTGTCAGCATGGAGGTGGAGCCTAGCACTCAGCATCAGCAGCAGTCTTCAAGGGATCAATTACAGTCCCAAGAAACCCATGGACTTGTACATGGCTGGAAGGAGGTGGCTGCGGATCATGACGTCCTGAGTGACCCAGAGGACTCCAGACCGAATGCCTCAGCAAACCTACGCTGCATGGCCTCCATGATCCTGCAAAGCCTGCGGAAGGATCCTCGTATTCGTGTGATCAAGGAGAGGGATCATTACTGGCTGGCAACTCTCCTTGATCCACGTTACAAGGGTAAGGTTGCGAACCTTATCTTGCTGTCGCAGAGGATGAAATATCTTCGGGAGGCCTTGCAGAAAGGTCTGTGCAATGCGTTCCCAGAGACTGGGAGGTTACAAAATCCTGGTACTGGACAACGTGTTGCTGAGGCTTCGGTCAGTCAAAGAAGGAGCGGTGGAGAAGGTGGCCGTCTGACCGATGCATTCAGACAATTTTTTAGTACGCAGCCCCAAGGTATGATCGGTTCCAGCAACCATCGCCAGCGTCTGGTTTACATGGTACAGGAATACCTAGGGGCAAGATCAGACTTGGACACCTTTCCCACCGAAAATCCTCTGGGTTACTGGGTCTTGAGGATGGATCACTGGCCAGAGCTTGCACAGTATGCAATTGAGCTACTGGCCTGTCCTGTATCCAGCGTTCTTTCTTAACGCACATTCAGTGCTGCTGGAGGCTTTGTAACCGATCACAGGGTGCGCCTGTCCACCGACTCGGTCGATCGGCTGACCTTCATAAAAATGAATCAGTCTTGGATCACCAGCTACCAAGCACCTGATTCTGATGTATCCAAATATTTTTTTTTTGAATGTGAGATCCCTTCAAGACTGCCTATGCTGATGCTGAGTGACTATCCGTTTATGCTGAGTGACTATTCTCTTCCTCCTCAATGTTCATGCTGATAGCTTGTAAAAACATTTTTGGTTCTGGGCACTGCCACCAGTGGCTAAGGCCCAATTTTTCAGCCCATGTTTAACAGGGGCGTGTAATTAAAATTTTTGCTGCAATACTTTGCAGCAGGGCTCATTCCTGCACTCCAACAAGAGTATCTGTGAGGGGTTGCAGTGTTGTGGCACCAGCACCAGTGCCTAAGGCCCAATTTTTCTGCCCCTGTATAACAGGGGCGTGTAATTACAATTTTTGATGCAATATTTCACAGCAGGGCCCATTTCTGCGCCCACCAAGAGTAACTGTGAGGGCTTACAGTGTTGTGGCAACACCACCACCACCAACACCACCAAAGGCCCGATTTTTCTGCCCCTGTTAAACAGGTGGATGTAATTACAATTCTTGATATAATACTTCACAGCAGGGCCCGTTCCAGCGCCCACCAAGAGTAACTGTGAGGACTTACAGTGTTGTGGCAACACCACCACCACCACCACCACCAAAGGCCCAATTTAAATCTACCCCTAGGAAGAGAAATTCTCTCCAAGAGTTAATATGGGAAAACCGTGTCTCCTCTCCACTAAGTTTCTCAGTGGTGTACCCCAAGGTTCAGTTGGGACCCTTACTTTTTAATATCTTTATAAATGATATTGGGTCTGGGATCAAAAGTAACATTTCTGTCTTTGCAGATGACACCAAGCTATGCAGTGGAATAACGTCCTTACAGGATGTCGCCAATTTACAAACTGACCTCGATAGTCTGTCTAATTCGGCGACTATGTGGCAGATGAGGTTTAATGTTGATAAATGTAAAGTTATGCGCTTGGGGGCTAAGAATATGAATGCATCATACATTATAGGGGGAGTACGACTGGGGGGATCCATAGTGGAGAAGGATCTGGGGGTTTTGGTAGATCATAAGCTCAATAATGGCATGCAATGCCAAGCTGCGGTTTCCAAAGCGAGCAAAGTCCTTTCTTGTATTAAGAGAGGTATGGACTCCAGAGAGAGAGATATCATTTTGCCCCTGTTCAAATCATTAGTAAGACCTCATCTGGAATATGCAGTTCAGTTTTGGACACCAGTTCTCAAAAAGGATATCGGGGAACTGGAGAAAGTGCAGAGAAGAGCAACCAAACTGATAAGAGGCATGGAGGAGCTCAGCTATGAGGAAAGATTAGAGGAACTGAATTTATTCACTCTTGAGAAGAGGAGAATAAGGGGGGATATGGTTAACATGTAAAAATATATAAGGGGTCCATATAGTGAACTTGGTGTTGAGTTATTCACTTTACGGTCAACACAAAATACAAGGGGGCACTCTTTACCTCTAGAGGAAAAAAGATTTAATCTCCAAATACGGAAAGGTTTCTTCACAGTAAGAGCTGTGAAAATGTGGAACAGACTCCCTCCAGAGGTGGTTCTGGCCAGCTCAGTAGATTGCCTTAAGAAAGGCCTGGATACTTTCCTAAATGTACATAATATAACTGAGTACTAACATTTACAGGTAAAGTTGATCCAGGGTAAATCAGATTGCCTCTCGGGGGATCAGGAAGGAATTTTTTCCCCTGCTGTAGCAAATTAGATCATGCTCTGCTGGGGTTTTTTTCAATGATTTTCATCCATATTGCCGGGACCAGACATTACATTAAAGCCGCAAGCAGTTTTAAATTACTTTTTTTCCTTTAGAAATGTAATTTTGTGCAGGGACAGTTCTAAACACGGGAAACACGTGCCACTTCACAGGCATACGTTAGACACCCCCCCCCAGGTATGATATTTAAATGAATATTTCACTTTTTTTTTCACTTTAAGCATCATTAAAATCACTGCTCCCGAAAAAACTGCTGATTTTAAAACTTTTTTTTGCATTGATACATGTCCCCTGGGGCAGGACCCGGGTCCCCAAACCCTTTTTAGGACAATAACTTGCATATTAGCCTTTAAAATTTGCACTTTTGATTCCAAACGTTCGAGTCCCATAGACTTTAACGGGGTTCTAAAGTTCGTGCGAACTTTCGGTACATTCGCAGGTTCTGGTGCGAACCAAACCGGGGGGTGTTCGGCTCATCCCTATTCCAGAGACTGGCGATTTAATAGACATTTCTGTAGAGGAGGAACCACCTAGCAAACCCCCAACAGAAGTGCTGGCAGCAGGACAGAGTAGACACCCGTGGCAGTTTTGGAGGCCCGGGGTAAGGAGGTGGTGTTTCTTTTTCCCCAGTGGATTGCAGAGAGGCAGGGAGGGGAAGCTGCCCTTCCCCCTCCCCAACAAGGATTTGTGAACCTGGGAGACAATAACAGAGAATGGGAGTTTCAGCAGCAGAAGGCGCCCCAGAATGATGACACCAACCCAGCTGAAGCACTGGTCACCGGACAGAGGGTCCAAGACCTCTGCCCCACACCTGTGGCAGTTTCAGAGGCTCAGGGTGAGAAGGTGCCAATCACTTCCCAGCAGCCAGATGAGGGAACGGAAAAGGAAGCAGCCAGCTCACCTCCCCAATGGCACCTGCACAGTTTGGGAGGGGAGGAATCCAGCCTCCTGCCTCAACAATTAGCTGAAGCGGATGATGTGGAGTCCCCAGCAGAAGTGCTGTCAACAGGGCAGAGTGCTACCAAACTCTGCCCAGCACCGGCAACAACTGTGGAGTTCAAGGGAGCTGGGGCAGTCCGCTCATCTCTCCAGCCACAGATTACAGAATGTATGGACTTAATGGACTGTTCAGAGGATGTTATAGATTATGCATCACCTGCTCAAGTACTGGCAGCAGGACAGAGTACTGCAGACCCTGCTCTACACCCGTGGCAGTTTCGGAGGCCCGAGTTGAGAAGGGGAGGGTTCCTCTTTCCCAGTGGATTTCTGAGATGCAGAGAGGAGAAGCAGCCATCCCCCCCCCAAAAAAAAGGGTTCATGCACCTGGAAGACAATACCAGTGAAAGGGAATTCCAACAGCAGACGGCGCCCCAGAATGATGACACCAACCCAGCTGAAGCGCTGGCAACCGGGCACCGGCAACAACTACAGAGTTCCAGGGAGCCGGGGCAGTCGGCCTCCCTCCCCAACAGTTACCTGGAGCAGATGGGCTGGCAACAGGGCAGAGTGCTACTGGCCTCTACCCTCAACTAACAGAAGAAGGAGTTCCTGTGGTAGTGGATGGGACTTCGGTGTTCACTGACACAACCCCAGAAAATGGTGCGACACTGAGAAAGGAGAATGTCAGCCTTGCTTTGCAAGCACTGGGGGATTTTTATCTACCACAAGTGGATGGGACTTTAGTCTCCACGTGTATACCCCAGGGATGCTGGGCAGTCAGCCCAGATCCCCAACAGCATGATGAAGTGAGCCCAGTCACCCTGTCTTCTCTCCAGCGACTGAAAGGACTCCAGGGAGAAGGGCCAGTCCAGGCCTCTCCCCAGCGGCGGATATGTTCTCTGAGAGAGGCAGAGGTTGGCTGGGTGAGTAATGCTCTGTTTGGGACAATTTATTTGGGGTACTGTGTGGATACCGGCATTGGGGGGTTGGAACTACTTACTAACTTCGGAGTCCACCTACCTGGGGTCTCCTCCTGTGTTAGTCTCCTGCCGAAAGGGGAGAGATGTAATGGCAGGGCCCGTGTAACCCAGAATTCCTTGGAAAGAATGGGATTCTCTTGTTTCAGCTCCCCATGCACCTCTTATGTCTAAATCACCCTTGGAGGCATAGGGTGACTGAGAAAATATGTCTTGGATTACTTTAAATGGGACAGTGATATTTATCCACAATATCTCCCAGGATATGTAAACTATTCTTGGTTTGTTTGGTTCTGAACTCAACATGTTAATTGAAAGAGCTGATCACATTGGCCTCTGTACAATGTAGGAGACGAGCCAACTCCTACTGGAGCTCCTGCTATTGTGTGAAGATGTCCTGTGTTTAAACTTATGATAATGTGTATTGTATAGCCGGTGAGCTAGGAGACGTGAAGTCCAGCCTAAAGGTCATGTCTATGAGTCATCTTGACTGCTTAAATGGATTAGTTAATTAGCTCATGTTAATTAGGTCTGGTCACAGGTGTATTTTCAGAGTAATATGAGCAGATATGTATGCACCTCCTCTTTTACTGTATATAAGACTGTATTATTTTTCTAATAAACCAGTTCTTGTTCAGCAATCAGCAAGTATCGTCTTGTTTGATGTTGATAGCGGTTGGAATATCTGATATCTATATCCAGACTGATAGGAAGTGGTATATGATGAAAGCATTTAAGCGGATTGTGGGACGTTTCGTTACAAACAGTATAGGTAGGCCAGGAGGGAATAGTATAGGGGACCAGGAGAGAACAGTATAGGGGGGCCAGGAGAGAACAGGGTGGGTGAACACATCCTGAGAGGGGTACCCCTGGGGATGGCTGTAAAGTACCTGGCACCTGATTAACAAATTTAAGCCCACTAACTTGGGGGCCCATATGTACAGTGGTGCACATGTCTCTTTAAACTGTATGCAGTGGATTATTGTTGTGATTCTAAGTAAGGCAATCTCTACAGTCTCTCATGGAGCCTGAGACACCCTATAGGCTCTCTCCAGCAAGTTACCAACATCTTTTTAGCTCAGAGAATGGGTATCACATCCATTCTAAACTGTATCTAAAGCTCTGTATTTTGGTAAAGAACATTAGTTACATTTCAAAACAAAACAGAAGTACCGTATATACTTGAGTATTGTCATGGATATGCATTAATGTCTGTCTGCCATCTTACCTTCCTCCTCATGTGTTCATCTAGAGACCAGACCTCCTTCACCTGGCTTCCTTTATAATCTCCTCCCAGCCTGACTCCACCCCAGGTCCTATCACTGAACACTATATTAACCTGTGCACTGCAAGCCTGCTTTGCTGATCAACGTGTTTGTTAGGCATTGTGTGTTTGGGTTCCTGCCTGCCGTGTGCTACGTCTGTCTCTCTGTTACGTTATTGGCTTGTCCCCGACTATCCCTGTCTGCTCGTGACCCTTGACCTTCGGCTTGTTCTTCGTTATCCTTGTCTGCTTGTGGCCCCTGACCTTCAGCTTGTTATTCGGTTCTCTCTATCGTGTGCTGCTGCTTCCCCTCTTTTCCCCTTATCCTACGGGGCGTGAGCTAGGAAACTCCAGGGGCCGCGACCTGGTCCCAGCCTGCAGCGTAACATCCTCACCACTAGAGGCCCTGGAGAAGACCAGCTGGGTCTTAGACTCCGCGCCCTGGGGAATCTTGGCTCTCGCTTCCGTTGGGATCCCGGTTGTGCTCCTCTGGTCCCGCTTTCCACAACCACCCAGTTTCCTATCCGCAGAAGCCAGCCATAGGGTTCACTACCTCGCGGTGCACTCCTGTCCCCCTACGGTGTGCATCTGTCACCTGGCCACAGGTGACCCTGACAGTTTGATCAGCCATGAACCCGGCTGACATCCCGCTTCCCACGGATGATCCATTGCAGGGCATAGTTCGCAGACTTGAGACCCAGGAATCAAATCAGACCCAGGTGATGTGATTCCTCCAGGATCTGGCTTCTCGATTCGAGCAGCTTCAGGTCTCCTTGGGAACCCCGAATCCGCAACCCCAAGTACAACCAGCGGCTGTACCTATCGCACCAGTCGCAGCCTCACACTCACTAAGATTGCCAGCTCCGTTCCGTTTCTCTGGGGACTCCAAGGCCTGCAGGGGGTTTCTCAGCCAATGCACTATTCATTTTGAGCTTCAGCCTCAAAGCTTCCTGTCTGACCGGGCTAAGGTAGCCTATATCATTTCCCTCCTCTCCGGTGAAGCTTTGGCCTGGGCTGCCCCCCTGTGGGAGAGGAACGATCCGGTGGTTTCCAGTCTGTCCGAATTCTTGAAGCTCTTTCGTAATATCTTCGAAGAGCCGGCTCGGGCTTCTTCAGCGGCTAGTGCTGTCTTACGTCTTCGACAAGAATCTAGTTCAGTGGGGCAATATGCTCTTCAGTTCCGTATCCACACAGCTGAATTGAGCTGGAATAATGAGGCCCTGGTCGCTACCTTTTTACATGGCCTCTCTGACCGAGTGAAAGACGAATTAGCGGGAAGAGCCATTCCCGTCGGTCTGGACGATGTAATTTCATTATGCAACCAGATCGACATTTGTTTTCAAGAGAGGTCCTTAGAAAAAAAACGCCAGCACTCTCTGGGTCCTAGCCAGTCTGAGCTCCCCTCCCTTCATTCCGTGGAGCATCCTCTACCTGCTGAAGAACCTATGCAGCTGGGCCGGACCAGACTAACCCCCGAAGAACGTGCTAGGCGCAGAACTCTGGGCTTGTGCCTCTATTGTGGGGGCAAGGGTCATTTTCGTGACTCCTGCTCGCTTTGTCCGGGAAACGCTCGGGTCTAATACATTTGGAAGGTGGAGTATTGGACCCAGAAACATCACCTTCTCGCCTGCTCTTGCCGGTGTTCCTTCATGTAGGCACTTCTCCTCAGTCAACCCTTGCATACCTGGATTCCGGGGCTGCCGGCAATTTCATGGATTGGAGAACTGCTTCTTCTATGAAGCTTACCCTTTCACCTCTCACTACCCCATTGGTAGTCTCGGCAATTGATGGCACTGTTCTCCCAGGGGGCCCTATTCGCTTCCAGACGCTACCCATTAGGATGTCGGTAGGGATTCTCCACCAGGAGTGGATATCCTTTCTTATTCTACCCAAGGCCTCTACCCCAGTTGTATTGGGCCTCCCTTGGCTACAGCTCCACTCTCCACATGTGGACTGGGTCTCTGGGCAGATCCTGGCCTGGGGTTCCTCATGTTTCTCGTCGTGTCTTCTCAAGGTGACCCCCAAGGAAAGTCTTCCGGTTGCTGCCACTTCTGTTTCTTCTGATCTTCCCGCCGCATACAGCGATTACCGGGATGTGTTCTGTAAAAAATCAGCTGAGGTGCTTCCTCCCCACAGGTCTTTTGACTGTGCTATTGATCTTGTCCCCGGAGCAACTCTACCCGGTGGTCGTACCTACCCTCTGTCCATCCCAGAGACCCAGGCCATGTCGGAGTATGTAGCAGAGAACCTGGAGAGAGGTTTCATCCGGAAATCCTCATCGCCTGCAGGGGCAGGGTTCTTTTTTGTTGCCAAAAAGGATGGTACCTTAAGACCCTGCATCGATTATCGGGGTTTAAATGCGGTTACTATTAAAAATCAATACCCCTTACCCTTAATATCTGAGCTATTCGATAGGTTGAAGGGTGCCTCCATTTTCACCAAGTTGGATCTCAGAGGCGCGTACAATCTCATTCGAATACGGGAGGGTGACGAATGGAAGACTGCATTCAACACTAGAGACGGGCATTACGAATATCTGGTGATGCCTTTTGGTCTGTGTAATGCTCCAGCCGTGTTTCAAAACTTTGTCAATGAAATCTTCAGAGATCTGCTGTACCAGTTTGTTGTCATCTATCTGGATGACATTCTGATCTTTTCTGAAAATCTGCTCGTCCACAGAAACCATGTCCGCACTGTACTTCAACGTCTTAGAGAGAACAATCTCTATGCCAAGCTGGAGAAATGTTCCTTTGAATGTTCTGAGGTCCTGTTTTTGGGGTGCTTCGTCTCATGTTCGGGGCTTCGTATGGACCCTGGGAAGGTCTTGGCTATCACCAACTGGCCTCTTCCTGCTAGCCTCAAGGCCACACAGCGCTTTCTTGGCTTCACTAATTATTATAGGCAGTTCATAAGGAATTACTCTTCCATTGCCGCGCCTATTATCGCTTTGACCAAGAAGGGTGTGAATGCCAGAGACTGGCCTCCCGAAGCTGTCTCTGCATTTCACAACCTGAAACAGGCCTTTGTTTCTGGCCCCCTCTTGAGGAGACCAAATCCTGGGAATGCATTTTTTATTGAAGTGGACGCTTCCTCAATGGAGGTGGGAGCTGTGCTTCTTCAAATCTTTGAGAAGAGACGCCAACCATGTGCGTTCTTCTCCAAAAAAAATTCTCACGCAGAGAGGAATTATGCCATCGGTGATCGGGAACTTCTCGCAATTAAATTGGCGTTAGAGGAGTGGCGTCATCTCTTGGAGGGTTCCCCTCACTCCATAACGATCTTTACCGATCACAAGAATTTACAGTATCTACAGAATGCTAAACGTCTGAATCCTAGACAGGCCAGGTGGAGTCTCTTCTTTGCCCGTTTTAATTTCACGATTACCTACAAACCTGGTTCCTGCAACGGTCGGGCTGATGCGCTCTCTAGGTCATTTGACACTTTGGACGAGGAGTCCGCCCCTGAACCTGAGCCGATCATTCCCACCTCATGCATTGTTGCCCACTCTACCACCCTGAAGTCTAAAATTCCGCCTGGTAAGACCTTTGTCCCCACTGAGCTAAGAGCTAAGATCCTTCGTTGGGGACATGATTCCAAGGTGGCAGGGCATTCTGGATTCCTCCGATCCTTCCTACTCATCAGTCGTCACTACTGGTGGCCTAATCTCCGCTCAGATGTCAAAGACTACGTTAAAGCTTGTCATGTCTGTGCTCAGTCCAAATCCTCCACACAAGCTCCTGCTGGTCTCCTCATGCCCTTGCCCATTCCTAAGGAACCCTGGGTCCATATTGCCATGGATTTTATCACCGATCTCCCACTGTCTGAGAATAATACAGTCATTTGGGTGGTAATCGATCGATTCTCCAAGATGGCTCATTTTGTTCCTCTTCCTGGTCTTCCTTCTGCCCCTGCCTTGGTTCCCATTTTCATTCGGGAAATTCTCCGCCTACATGGGGTCCCTTCTCATATTGTTTCCGACAGGGGAGTCCAATTCACGTCTCGTTTTTGGAGAGCCTTTTGCAAATCCCTCAATATTGTCTTGGATTTTTCTTCTTCTTACCATCCCCAATCCAATGGACAGACTGAGAGGGTTAATCAGGAGTTAGAGGTCTTTCTTCGCACCTTTGTGTCTTCTCACCATGACGATTGGTCCTCTCTACTCCCGTGGGCAGAATTCTCCCATAACAATCATGTGAATACCAGTTCGCAGAAGACACCCTTTTTCACAGTTTATGGAAAACACCCTCAACTTCCTCTTCCCATGATCTGTTCTCCAGACATTCCAGCTTTGGCTTCGGTTCAGGAGTCTCTCAATTCCGTTTGGGGTCACGTTCATGATTCCCTCCGGGCAGCTGCTGAAAAATTCAAAGGCTTTGCCGACCGCCGCAGGCGTAAACCGCCTTCTCTTCAGCCAGGGGACAAAGTCTGGCTCTCTACCAGGAACATCAAGCTCCGAGTTCCTTCTCTGAAGTTTGCTCCACGATTCATCGGTCCATACACGGTAACTGCTAAACTGAATCCGGTTTGTTTCAAACTCCAGATTCCTAAGAGCCTTAAAATCACTAACTCCTTTCATGTTGCTCTTCTAAAGCCTTTAGTCCTCAATAAATTCTCTCGTCCTCTCCCTACCGTGGCGCCTGTCTCTGAGGATAATCAGGAGTACGAGATCAGTCAAATTCTGGACTCCCGACTCTGTAAAGGCGTTCTTCAGTACCTCGTTCATTGGAAAGGGTTTGGTCCTGAGGAGAGGTCTTGGATCACTGCATCTGAGGTCTTTGCACCTCGTCTGTTAAAGGAGTTTCATCTGAAGTTTCCCTCTAAACCTGGGCCCAGGCGGGGAAGGGGGAGGCCTCGTAAGAGGGAGGGTACTGTCATGGATATGCATTAATGTCTGTCTGCCATCTTACCTTCCTCCTCATGTGTTCATCTAGAGACCAGACCTCCTTCACCTGGCTTCCTTTATAATCTCCTCCCAGCCTGACTCCACCCCAGGCCCTATCACTGAACACTATATTAACCTGTGCACTGCAAGCCTGCTTTGCTGATCAACGTGTTTGTTAGGCATTGTGTGTTTGGGTTCCTGCCTGCCGTGTGCTACGTCTGTCTCTCTGTTACGTTATTGGCTTGTCCCCGACTATCCCTGTCTGCTCGTGACCCTTGACCTTCGGCTCGTTCTTCGTTATCCTTGTCTGCTTGTGGCCCCTGACCTTCAGCTTGTTATTCGGTTCTCTCTATCATGTGCTGCTGCTTCCCCTCTTTTCCCCTTATCCTACGGGGCGTGAGCTAGGAAACTCCAGGGGCCGCGACCTGGTCCCAGCCTGCAGCGTAACATCCTCACCACTAGAGGCCCTGGAGAAGACCAGCTGGGTCTTAGACTCCGCGCCCTGGGGAATCTTGGCTCTCGCTTCCGTTGGGATCCCGGTTGTGCTCCTCTGGTCCCGCTTTCCACAACCACCCAGTTTCCTATCCGCAGAAGCCAGCCATAGGGTTCACTACCTCGCGGTGCACTCCTGTCCCCCTACGGTGTGCATCTGTCACCTGGCCACAGGTGACCCTGACAAGTATAAGCCGAGTTTTTCAGCACATTTTTTTGTGCTGAAAATGCCCCCCTTGGCTTATACTCGAGTCTTCCTCTATACGTGTGCAAAGTTGTCCGGGGGACCTACGGCCGGGGAGCACAGATTTTTCAAATCCGGTCACCCCTTCCATAGACTCCTATGTTAAACGGTAATTTCTCTGGTGAATTTGGGGACCCGGTACCGGCCGGCCCTAGGTCCCCTGGACCCCAAACCTGGCACACATATAGCCCCACTCTTCATCTACAAGTGTGCAAAGTTTTTTGTCCAGGGGAGCTACGGCCGGGGAGCAACGATTTTTCAAAGCCGGGCACCCCTTCCATAGACTCCCATGTTAGAGATCAGGTAGGGAGATTGGGCACAGTGAGGCATGGACACAGTGAGGCATGGGCACAGTGACAGTGAGCCATGGGCACAGTGAGGCATGGGCACAGTGAGGCATGGGCTGAAAATGCCCCCCTCGGCTTATACTTGAGTCTGTGTCCATCTTCACATTTGTGCTCCTAATCCTGGCCAGCCGTAAGTCCCCTGGACCCCAAACTTGCCACATATGTAGCCCCACTCTTCCTCTATAAGTGTACAAAGTTGTTCGGGGGACCTACGGCCGGGGAACACCGATTTTTCAAAGCCGGGCACCACTTCCATAGAGTCCCATGTTAAATGGTAATTTCTCCGGTGATTTTGGGGGCCCGGTACTGGCCGGCCCTAGGTCTTCTTGACTCCAAACTTGGCACACATGTAGCCCCACTCTTCATATATAAGTGTGCAAAGTTTGTTGTCCAGGGGACCTACGGATGGGGAGCACCGATTTTTCATAACTGGGCACCCCTTCCATAGACTCCCATGTTAAACGTCAGTCTAGTCACACAGCGCCGGAGATCGGGTAGGGAGATTGGGCACAGTGAGGCATGGACACAGTGCGGCATGGGCACAGTGACAGTGAGGCATGGGCACAGTGAGGCATGGGCACAGTGAGGCATTAACACAGTGAGGCATGGGCAAAGTTAAGCCCCATACACACGGTCGGACTTCCATCTGACTTTTCCCTGGATTTTTGTCCGAACGGAGTTGGCCGGGCACACCCATAGCATACACACCACAGGACTTTTCTGCAAACTTTCCCAAAACTTTTTGCAACATCACATGTTTTTTCTGCTCTTTACCGCCACCCTTTGGTCAACTTCTGCTATTGTTGGTTGATTTTAACATTAGTTGTTTTGTCCATCGGACAAAAGTCCTATGGTTTTCTGTACACACGGTAGGACTTTGCTCCATCGGACTTTTGTTGGGCAAAAGTTTGTCCGTTTGCAGACCCAACTTTTGTCTGATGAAAACAAAACCAAACGAAAAAAAGTTTGTCCGATGGAGCGTACACACGGTCGGATTGTTGGTCCAACTTGCTTAAAACAAAGTTTGTTGGGCAAAAGTCCGGGCACAGTGAGGCATGGACACAGTGAGGCATGGACAAAGTGAGGCATGGCCACAGTAAGGCACAGTGAGGCATGGACACAGTGAGGCACAGTGAGGCATGCACATGGACATAGTGAGGCAAAGTGAGGCACAGTGAGGCATGCAGATGGACACCCTAGGCTTATACTTTTTCCCATTTTTTTGTGGTAAAATTAGGTGCTTCGGCTTATATTCGGGTCGGCTTATACTCGAGTATATACGGTATTAAGAAATGCAGATAAGAAATTATGTCCATACCACAAATTTTATATTGTAGTCAAAGAACTCATAAATCAGGGTGTTATGCTACACAGTCCTGGATTCTCTTATCCAGAGCCTCCCTGCAGTAACATAGAAAGGTATTTATCAATGCAAATCTTAAAGAAGAACTCCATGTAAATGTAAACAAATTAAATTAAATTAATATTTTGATCTATTTTACCCAGTGAAGGATTTGGGCATACCTCATATGCCAATGGTCTTGTATAGAATTTGAGGGAGACCTCCCATGCAATTTTTATTATTCATAGGGCCCCCTTTAAAATCCATACTAGACCTAAATGGTCTAGTATGAATTCAGGGGGGCATGCCATTTTTCTTTCTTTTTTTTAAAACTATCCTTGCTGTTTGTTTACATTCATTTGGCACCTGTCTTCAGCAAGCCCTCAGGAAACAGTGAGCAGCACAGTAGTGACATCACTAAATCTCGCTCTAAGGCCCCTTTCACACTGAGGCGTATTTCAGGTGTTTTAGCGCTAAAAATAGCGCATAAATAACGCCTGAAATAATCCTGCCCCAGTATTCTCTTTGTGAAAGCCCGAGGGCTTTCACACTGAGGCGATGCACTGGCGGGAGGAAAAAAAATCTCCTGCAAGCAGCATCTTTGGAGCGGTGAAGGATACCACTCCTTTACCACTCCTTCTCATTGAAATCAATGGGACACCACGGCTATACCGCCCACAAACCGCTGCTGTAGGTGGTTTTAACCCTTTCTTGGCCGCTAGCGGGGGTTAAAAACGCACCGCTACCGGCAGAATATCGCGGCAAATCCGACGGTATAGCGGCGCTAAACATAGCGCCGCTATACCGCCAGCGCACCTCCCCGCCCCAATGTGAAAGGGGCCTAAATCTCATGAGAATAGCAGTCACAGTGCCTTAGATCAGTGGTCTCCAAACTGTGACCCAGGGGCCAGATGCGACCCTTGGGGCATTATTCCCCCCACTGTGCTGCTTATTTCCTGTCACTTACACTGACAATGGGGCACTAGTCCTCTCACTCTCACCAACTATGGCACACTATTCCTCCTATTGATACCAAGGATGGGGCACTATTCCTCTCACTGATACCTATGATGGGGCACTATTCCTCTCACTGATACCTACAATGGGGCACTATTATTTTCACTGATGCCTACAATAGGGCACTATTCCTCTCACTGATACCTATGATTGGGCATGATTCCTCCCACTGACAACAGCAATGGGGCATGATTCCTCCCACTGACACCAATGATGGGACACTATTCCTCCCTTCCACTGACACCAACAATAGGCCACTGTTCCGCCCATCAATACCACCGATGAGGCAGTATTACTACACCTAATACCAATCATGGGGCACTTTTCCTTCCACTAACACCAAACAATGGCACCCTATTCCTCCCGTTGATATCAATGATTGGGCATTATTATTCCCCCTAATACCAATCATGGGGAATTGTTTAATCCCACTGAAGCCATGACGTTTTCTTCTTCCACTGGCCACAGTTCGGCCTCCGAAGACAGTTAACTGGCCCTTTGGTTAGAAAGTTTGGAGACCCCTGCCTCAGATGATCCCACATGGGAAATATTCATAAATGTCAGGAGTGCCTAGACACAGGAAGTGCACTTTTGTTTTAATTCAAGACAAAAGCTAAATATTTCAGTGTACTAATAAGGCATAAATAACATTTCTAAATATTTCATATATAAAATAGCAAATCTTCACTTTTTGATTTCAGGTTCACTTCAATCAGATGCCCAGCAAATGAGATGAAGTTGTTCATGATTTGTTTTATATGTTTCTAGTTACAAACCACTTCCTAAAGTGCTAAGCCCAAAGACTCAGCTGTAAAATTGGTAAAATGATATCTACAGTATGTTCTGCACTGCATGTCTTTTTATTATTGTTTTGGGTTTCTAATTTCTAGCACGTTTTAAAACTCTCTTTATTGGAATGCTTATAAATGCAAGCTTATGCACCTGCCTTGAACTGATCCGTGCACTGCAGAACATGGCAAATGTTTTCAACACTACACTATACACTAATAAATCATAAAAATACTCCATTAATTTCAACAACTTTTATAATCTGTGATATATTTATCAACCTTTTCCAGTCTCCTCTCAGTGTGGCTTTACTTTAGGTCTAATGCACAAGCCATCCATGACTCTCAGCCCACAATCCTAGGAATGTCTTCTATTGCTCTGGAGCCCGTTTGTATAGTCTTACTATTTCATCTGGTATAAAAGGCAAGCACACACATGTGCTTATTATCCAAAAGGGAAAGAAATTCATCTAATGCCACGCATACACGATCGGATTTTCCATCGGAAAAACCTTGGATGGTTTTTCCAACGGAATTCCGCTCAAGCTTGACTTGCATACACACGGTCACACAAAAGTTCTCTGATCTTTCGACCGTCAAGAACGCAGTGATGTACAACACTACGACGAGCCGAGAAAAATAAGTTTAATGCTTCCGAGCATGCCTCGAATTGTATATGTGTATATTCGGAATTGCTACAGACGATTGGAATTTCCAATTGGAATTTTTTTCCGTCTGAAAATTTGAGAACCAGCTCTCAAATTTTTGCTGGCAGAAATTCTGACAGGAAAAGTCCGATGGAGCCTGCACACGGTCGGAATTTCCGACAAAAAGCTCACATCAAACTTTTCTTGTCGGAATTTCCGATCGTGTGTACGCGGCATAAGAGGTCCAAGCATTCCCAAGGATCGATGAGCATAAAAGCAAACATCTCATTCCATCTTCAAGCAAATAGAAAAAAATCAGATCACTGGTTTTAATAGTTACAATTTTATTTTCCATTAATTGATGGATATAGCTCCCTCAATTCATTAACAACTGTATTGTACCACTAATTACAGGAGTAGAATACTACAACGTGTAGGTACAAAACAAAAGCACAGCCTATGGGCAGCTCTTTCTGGTGGTGAAACCCTATCTCAGATGGCAGAGCTCAGTTTATGGCCCAATGTAAAAGGAGTTAGGACCTAATGTTCCCTGCTTTGGATTTAGTTCCCTGCTTTTTCTATTTTTTGCCTTAAAATACATTTTATGTTTTTTTAAATTTCTACCTCTGAAGATGATATCCTATCAAGCTGTTGGCTGGGTGACATTCTGGATAGTATAGGTTCCTGGTAGTTTCCAAAATTCCAGCCATCAAGCATAAAGAGTTCCTTGTAGTTAGCTCTGGCAAGTGAAGTCTGTGGAGCTTTGACTCCTGGCAACATAATGTCTGGTCGACCTCTGGCTGTCCTGTTACAGTGGCTCCCTCAGTGAGCAAAGTCCTGATGGTGTCCTACTTCTCCTCCCTGGTGGGACATGAAACTCCTGCCTGAGCAGTGGTGTGGTAAGTGAAAGGTTCCCTCCATCTTCCCCTCTTTCTCCCTCATTCAATATACTGTTTATGGCTGTGTGCTGCCTCTCCCTTCTGGGGGGTACAGAGCTGCTGTTTCTTCTTTGTAGGGAAGTGTTACTACTTTTTTTCCTCTGGGGACCTTTTTACTGCTGCTAATCTCTACTAAGCAACCTGGAGGAAATCCATTTGCTGCCTCTATGATGACCATGTGGTGTTGTTTGCAGCACTGAAGGTACCATCTTGACAGTCCTACTGGGGGCCTTCCATGCATTTAGCACATTTTTCGGGAGACTTTGTAAGACCTATGTGGTGTGACCTAGGCAATGGCTACTTTGTGTGCTGCTTGACTAAAGGCATAATGCCTTATCACCTCTACCCTGCCTTTTCCAGCCTCAGGGTGGACTGCCCACACAGGACATGGGCAGTTTCCTACCCCAGCTCTCAAGGCCACGCTTTGTGCATGGAAATCCCCTGCTAGATAGGTAGATAGGTGGTGAGGATTGTGGCTGCAGTTTTTGTAGCTCCCAATGCCCTGTTTTGCAGAACAATTGATGCTGATTCAAAACACTGTTTGCCTTTGGCACTGTATGTTTGTTGGGTATCACCTTACTCCCTTCCCTACCATTGAGTTTTAATGCTAGTTACATGTCTCATGTTTGTGGTCACAGGGCTATTATAGCACAAGAGTGGGATATTATTTGGCCTGTAAGCCTATACCAGATTTTCAGCCTTCTTTCATCCTCTGGATTTTCTGTTGCTAAAGAGTCTATTCCTTTTCATTCCTATTGTGCTGACTGGAACCCAACTGTCATTAAATGGGGCACATAAGAGGGCCAGGAGAGTGGTTGGATACACCAGGTAAAAAGGGTTTCAGCTCCTCTTAAGTTAGGTCTTGAGTTTCTAATGCACATAAAAAAAAAATATGGAGGTCTATATGGGTCTATGACAAGCCTTGATCTACTTTTATCTAGTGACTGCATTTTTATTGTCTTTTATGCTTTTTTAATAAATCGCTACACCTAGATGGAGGCGCCCTCTTGTGTTTGTTTCTTCTAGATTTGTTTACCTCTTTCATGAAGGGTTTCCTTGCAGCTTGGATCAATATTCAACTCCATTTAAGTCCAAGCCTCCTAATAGGCACCCCCCTCCCCCCTCTTCTGTAGCCTCTATGGACACTGCTCTATGGTCATTCATGACAGATTCACCACTAACCGCAGATGATTTCACCACTAAAGGCAGAGGCTATGGTGTTACACAGACCTTAACAGGTAGGCCAAACTCTTATATTAGAGATTGTCACATCAACAGGTAACTTCTGTTTTTAATGGTAGAATGACTAATCTAGAGTTTCACATACAGTATATACCCTGTATATTGAGGCACTGGATGCCAGGTCTCTAACGTGTAGACTCTCAGTCTCTACTGTAGTTGTTTTGCCTCAAAATTAAAAGGTCCTTTCTTCTCTGTTTAAACAGCTTTTAACAAGGGACCTCCAGCAAGGAAGCCATGGATTCCGGGTCCTCCGCACATGCAGACCCTTTTAACCCTGTATTCTATTGTTTATCTTTTAAAACCCATGGGTAAATACTTCTAAAGGAGGCTTGCCCTTGCTTGTGCTTCTTAAGTGGGTGGGGGACACATTTTCCTTCCCTCACAGACTCTTGATTGACCCAAATCTGAGGAAAAAGTATTAGCGAGCAAACGCTCTAGGTATACTAGATAGAGTTCCTGTGCCAACTACTAGTGTGTTTTTCTTCCCCAATCTTAATCTTCCTTTTCATTGGCTGTCAGATTTGCATTGGTGCAAGGGAGGATTGCCCCAGTTTCTCCTTAGTAATATTTAAGGCTTTATTTCAGATCTGTTCACTGTCCCAAAGAAGGCTGGGGTTTGTCCAACAGACTCACTGCCTTTCTGAGTAGGAACAAAATCTAGATGAATGTTGGTCAATTAATGTTGATTTTCTATAATGAGGACCTGTTAGCCTTGATCATCTTAAAGAATGTCTCCCCCTCTACTTTTCTTGCCTTGGCCTTAATCACCCAAGTATTTGCCATGCTATTGGCCACTTTTTCAAGCCTTATTGAGACTGTGAGGGATCATGAGTTTTGGGTGCCTGGATAATCTGGTGCTTTGAGTGAAGTCTGTTTAGACCCTGAAATCCAATCTCTCATTCTTTATACAGGCCCTGAAAGAATTCCTTTGGTCTCATAACCTCAAGAAATTAGTCTTGTCCAGTCTTTCTACCTGGAGTACCTGGGTCTGGTCCTAAACATAGGGCAGAACAAGATGCTTCTCTCATCCTAGAAGCTTTAGTCCGATGTATCTGCATTCATGCCAGTCGGCATCAATTGTTCTTGCATGCAAGTTATTGGTCTTATGGCCTCATTGTTTTAGACAATTTTCTATACATAACACCACACTCTAGTCCTTAAAAAAGGATTCTCTCAAAGTGGGAGAAATCTCCATACTTCTCAAACAGGAAAGCAAAATTAAGCCATCTATCAACGTCATCTCTTCTCTGGTAGCTTTGTTCACCCCTGCTGAGTGCTGGGAATTCCATCCTTCTGGGTTACTGAATTATTTTGAAGCTGGATGCAAGTCTTCTGGACTGGGGAGGTGTACTGGATCTTCTGTCAGATCAGGGTTTTTTGACCCAGGAGGAGGTTTGCCCCTAATTTAGCATACTGGAGCCTCAGGTAGTCAGACTATCAGTCCTAAACAAGTTTCCTAGAAGAGCATAAAGTAAGGGTGCAGTCACATGTCATGATGGGGGTGTATGTCACCCACCAAAAAGGAACAACGAGTGTGGTTTCAGCACTACTTGCATTTTGCACTGGGCAGAATATCATGTTTGGAATAATGGCAGGCCGACTCTCTAAATTGCCAGAGTCTGGATCAAGTAGAGTGGTCTCTCAACCAGTAAATATTTTATAAGTTGTGGGCATGGACTGATAGCATCTCTCTTCCACTGCAAGGTGGAAAAATTTGCGGCCAGGTCCAAGATTTTTTTGGCGAGCACAATGGATGCACTGGTGTCTCCATGGGACTGGTTCTCTCTGATATATGATTTTACTCCAATAAAACTTCTACCATGGTTGTTTCACAGAATTGAAGCTAAAGAGATTTTGGTTGTTTTTGTGGTACTAGTTTGGTCAAATCTGTTCTTGTTCCTTGACCTAGTTTGTCTGGTTGCAGACACACTTGCTTTCCTCTTCTTTTAGACCTGCTGTCTCATGGGCCCATCTATCATCCTGCGTTATCTTTATTTTTATCTATGGCCTGACTATTAAAAGTTAGGTCATGAAGGACAGGAATCTGTCTCATACTGTTATCTCTTGGTTGACTAGAATGCTACCTTTTCTGGTGGATATATCTTTGGCTAAGGGAGTTTCCAAATTGGTGGCCCTGTTTTGCTAGGCTTCATTTCTAACATAAGAACAAATTATGCATCACTTGAGGCTCCTTTATAAGGTGGTCTCTTTCACCAAAATTAGAATATTGAACTTTCATCACGCTATCCTAAGCCAGTCCCTCATAGGAGATAGTTTTCCATTGCCTGAACCTGGGTTGGAATGTTTGTGTTCAATTGAATGTTATAGCCCTTTTCCATCAGACTGTTTCCTTCTTTGTGTCCTGTCTCAGGTCACAGAAAAGCCAGGCCACCATTTCTCAGGGATTCACTAGACTTTAGTTTAGGCTTATGCCCTTTACACTTGCATCCTCTGTTTTCAGTCAATGCCCTTACTACCAAAGTAACGAGTGCCATGTGATCTTTTTGCTACCAAGTGTCATTTTCGCGGGTCTGCTACCAATTACCTGGTCATTTGTTCATACCTTTACTGAGTCTTACAAGGTTGTTGTTGTTAAATCAGTGCATGTAAGTTTTGGATGCAAGGTCCTCCAGGTAGCAGTATATATCCTTGCCTTGGGGAAGGGTTTCTTGTTGCGGTTATTTGCAGTTTTTTGTTATTGCCCTTCCACCATTTGCACTGTTTTGGGGCATTCCAATCATGATGAATAAAGAGAGCTATGTCCATCAATGAATGGAAGAGAAAATATAAATTTTTGCACCCATTACAAAATACTTAGCTATTGTCTTCCTGATTCACCTCCTGGCCAAACAGGAACTGGTTTCTGAGACCTGATTGGCCAGGAGATAAGCCATTAGGGCCCAGGCGCATAGATTAGGGGGGCGGCACCCCTGCGCCTCTTATGGATGGGCCACTGGTAAACTCCTTGATAAAACTTTTTTTAATAAATATTCATTGCAATCACAAACACACTTGGTATTTACGCATGTCACAACTCTTTGATGAAATACAGAATATCTTCAATCAATAGGCACAGTTGCCTGACTGTGGCTTGCAACATGAACACTGCCTCAATAAGGCATCCTGGCTTATACATTTAAAAGGCACACCATCTTCATCAGTGCACTATGGGTATCTTACTGCAGAAGGATAAGCAGGACTTAATTTTATCTGATGTGGAGGAAGAGAGCACCAAGAGCATAGATTGCACTTTATGTTCTTTCACCTGCAGATTTAAGTAAGCTTGGATAATGAGGAGGGTAGGGATGAGCACATGGCTGACCATACCAGGGTGCCAGAGATTGTAGAGGAGTAAACTGAGGGAGAGGTACAATACGTCCGAGCATTCCTGGGCGTAGTTTATCTCCAACTTTGTCACTATTGCTGAACCACCTGAAGTAGAATGACAAAGCTAAAGAGGCTTTTCTGGAGCTTAAAGGAGCCTTATGCCAGTATCCAATGCTGGTTACTCCAGATTTTTCTAAAGAGTTTGTTGTTCAAACCTCCAGCAAAGGTTTAGGAGCCGTTCTCTCCCAAAAGGTTAAAGAACAAACTAAACTGAAAGTAAAGATGGAAATCAGCTTTAAGGTTAATTGAAGTAATAATGTTCCTCTTTAATACTTGCCTATAACACCTAACCTTAATCAAACTCTTTACCCCAAACTTAAACCCAACCCATACCTATACACTATAGCCTGGTACACACTATTGCCGCGTACACACGGTCAGAATTTCTGACAACAAATGTTTGATGTGAGCTTGTTGTCGGAAAATCCGACCGTGTGTATGCTCCATCGGACATTTGCTGTCGGAATTTCCGACAACAAATGTTTAAGAGCTGGTTCTCAAATTTTCCGACAACAAAACTTGTTGTCGGAGAATCCAAGCGTGTGTACACAATTCCGACGCACAAAATTCTACGCATGCTCGGATTCAAGCAGAAGAGCCGCACTGGCTATTGAACTTCATTTTTCTCGGCTCGTCGTACGTGTTGTACGTCACCGCATTCTTGACATTCGCCATTTCTGACAACATTTGTGTGACCGTGTGTATGCAAGACAAGTTTGAGCCAACATCCATCGGAAAAAAATTCACGTTTTTGTTGTCGGAATGTCCGATCGTCTGTACGCGGCATATGAGGTTTTTTTTATTCAATCCAGCGGGTTGAATGAAAAAAACTGTCAGCTCCAGTTGGAGCCGCTGTATTAACTATGCAAAGTTAGCATAGCAATTTCCCCTGCTGAGATGTTGTGTTCTGACAGGGGGACGGCCTTCCCGACAGAACACTCTGATCAACGCCATTTGTTGAGAGCACTGACTGGGAGTCAGTCGGCTGCTTGTATTCCAGCATACCAAATGGACAACTTTTATCAGACAGGATAGAATACACACTGGCAGAATGTCAGACTTTTTTTTTTTTATCCGGCCAATGTCTCCCGACATTTGGCCCGTTTGTACAGGGCTTAAACCAGAAGTCCTTACCCTAAACTAAAATTAGATTTTTTTCTTATCTGCACTTATCCTGAATAATGCCTTCTGTACCTTTGCACTGGATAAAATTGCCCTGGAAAGATGCATCTCTAAAGAAAACAATTTACTAAGTTCTAATACCTAATTTTGCACCAAATGCATACAAATGATGTCATCCATTGATATTGCAGGCATGTACCTGTGTATTCCTTGTATGCCTATGTCAAAGCTTCAACTCAATAAAATATTTTTTGTATTTGACTGGTTGTAATATTCTAAGTTAGAACAACAAACAAGCATTGTAAATAATGTTTCTCTGTTGCATTAAAATTATGAGTAAAATAATGTGTGGTGCCTAGTGGATACATACAATTTTGCTTGTTGCTATGAGGGGGTTGTAGATACATGTATGCAGTTGTATATAAATTATGTTTACAGGGTGTGAATATGAGAACATTTCCTATTAAGAAGGAATACAAATGGTAACCTGACCTGCCTTTTAATATCATATGTGTAAGATAGGTGAAGAAAAGTCACGCTTTAAACCTCAGGTTACATCTAAAGGGTACTTAAAAATATAGTTCAGCTGAAAAAAATATGTGAGTGAATAGCGGTGCTTAGCACCAACTGAAATCATCTTCATTTTCCTGCCAACAGTTCTGCCAGCTTTGAAAGCAGATATTTTTGCACCATTGCACCACAAAGCCACATTTTTCCTTAATGTCCATCACAGTAATTTCCTAAGTGTTTGTAACCTTTATAATTGTTAAATACTGTTGTTTTTTTTCCCTCTATGTAATTAAAAAAATACAATTTAGAGATAGCAAACAAGCAGCATGAAAAAACAATGAAAATAAATAACAAAGCTCATAAAAGGCATTGTGTCAAGGGCAGTCACTGGCTTTTTTCTTACAGTTATTTCAAAATAAATAATTTTCCATGAGCAATGGTATTTTTAAAATACCAACAAAACACTGTGCACTAGAAAATAGCTGTTTGGCCTGGATATTTCACCTGCATGTAGTTTCTAAGATGTAATTTTTGCTGCAATAACATGAGGCAAGTTTAGTGAATGTTATATTGATCTTCTCCCTGTTTTAATAGCATTTTCTAAGGATGTTGTGAGTCCCTGTACCATGTGAATATTAGATGTTAGTTCCTATGCTCAAAGGCTAATGCGGTGTACACACGATCGTTTTTCACGCCATTTTTTAAACCAACGTTTTTCTTGTCGTTTTTTTCATGTTTCCTCTCAAGCCTGTCTTGCGTACACACGATCACAAAAAAAAACGTTCAAGCTAAGCGCAGTGACGTACAACACGTACGACGGCACTATAAAGGGGAAGTTCCGTTCGGATGGCGCCACCCTTCATGTTAGTAAAGTTTGTTGAGCGACGATTCGCGCTTTTCAGCCTCGTGCTTTTCAGTCCTTTACAGCGTGACGAATGTGCTATCTCCATTACAAACGCTAGTTTTACCAGAACGAGCGCTCCCGTCTCATACATGATTCTGAGCATGCACATTTTTTTTCACCTCGTAAAAGCATACACACTATCGTTTTTCACGTCGTTAAAAAAAACGACATGAAAAACGACGTGAAAAAATAGAGCATGTTCGAAATTTTTAATGGCCGTTTTTCACACCGTTCAAAATGCTCTGGAGCATACACACGATCGGTTTTAATGCCCATTTTTAAAAATGGCATTTTTAACGGCATGAAAAACGATCGTGTGTATGGGGCATAAGGCTTCATGGGCGATTTTAATGTCTTTCTACCGAAAGATTTAACTGGTTGTTGACAATCACCTTATTAGCAACACACTGATTTCAGCAAAGCGACTGCCAACGAGTTTTTAAATCTCCCAATAACAAAAGATTAAAATGACCTCGCCAAACAATGGGCTTCACATGCTGCTCACCTATAATTTGATTGTATTATTTTTTGCCTATTTCCTATGAACTTTATATATTGCCAAGAGTGAAAGACCATCAGAATTTACTTTTAATTTGTATCAATTACATTTTCAGAAGCTAGAGTGAGTACCACACAGACCAAAAAACTCAGTCTTGAAGTGATGTAGTTATATTTGTTTTCTCTTTCCAGGCTAAGTACTTTTTCAGCAAGTACAGAAAATTGAGAAAAAACCTTCCCCCTGGGTGATCTATGTACATAGCAAAGGATTTTAACAAACTTTGTTTCAGATTCCTACCTTTTGTTATTCTGAATAAATCTCTGTGTGTTTGTCTGTGTCCATGTTGGAAAGTGAATCTAACGGGAATGATTTAATAATTACCAGTTCAGCTGCAGCACCTGCAGGGTGCTAATGAGGAAAGCTGCTGGACCTGCATCCCTTTAGATGTGATTTCCTATTGGGAATATCTCACCAGAAATTACATTTTTGTTGAAGAGGATGCCTGATATCTAATTTTCAGACTTCTGGGAAAATCAGTGAGCCAATCACACAAGCAGGAAATTATGTTTCTGGGGGGTGTTCTGTTCATATTCTGTGTACAGAACACCTCCAGGTAGCCATATTGCATTGCATTTTACAAAAAATGACAGAGCTGCAGATTGAAAAGGCAAAGGTAATTTTTAATAACATTTAATTACAATAGGACTTGTGTCGCAATTGTATGCGCTATATTATTTTTTCTTTATTTGCTATTTTTTTTCCCCCATGAAACTGGCGTTAGCCTTTACGTGCTACCTCCATGTAATTTCCTGTGAACTTAACAGAAAGCACAAATAACCATATGCCATCACCCCCTGTGTAATTAAGAGGAACAAAGGAAACCAAGTTTGAAGTTTACCTGGGTGGCAACCATGACTCCCTCCATAGAAGCAATAGGGGAGTGAGCATAGTCACCCAGGAACAGGAAGTGTTGTATTCACAAGGATTGCCAGGTGAAAGTAGCAGGTAAAAATTGAAAAAGAAAATCAATGCAGTCACCCTTTCTAAAGCTGGACATACATTATATAATGTTCTTGTTCAATTTCCTTTAGATTTACCTTCAACTATGCAGTGCAAGGGCCTGTCTGATTGCATACAAATTGAAAGTGTTTAGGTTTGATATCATATTATATGGTTTTGGTAATCTAAAGGAAATTTGCACAAGAAAATTGTATAATGCATGGTCAGCCCAAAGGCCCACACACACAATCAGAAAATCGAATCGTTAGTACACAGCTTTCGTTCAAATTTTTCCATAGGCACAAGCACAAAAAAAAATGTTGTACGATACCAGTTTGTACGATTTTCATTTAATCAATAAAGTTTTCGTCCAGAAATATAATACAAATACATTATATCACTTCCGAATTTTTATTCTGTCATATACGAGAATTTCCATACTTTAGTAACCTATTTGTTTTGGATATGGAGACCAGCATGCAAGAAAATAAAACGGCCGATCATTCGTCTGATAATCTCAATGTGTGTACTAGGCTTTAGGGTGTTTGTTTCTCTGTGTCCATGTAGGAAATTAATTTAATTAGCGGTTTTATAAATGTCAATCTGCTACTGCACTTGCAGAGTTCTAATGAGGAAAAAGTGGCAGGGTCTGATTCCCTTTAGATGTGATTTCCTTTCTGGAGTATCTCACCAAAAATAAAAAACTTTGTTGCAGGTGATCTCCAAAATCTGACACAAACACAAAATTACATTTCGGGGGGGGGGGTTGTTCTGTATACCATCTGTGTACATAAAGTCTCAGAGTTGCCATATTGTATTGGATTTTACAGAAAATTACGGGGCTGCAGATTGAAATTGCATTTTTTAATAACATTTAATTACAATATGATTTATATAGCAATTGTATATGCTATATATTTTTTTTTTTACCACAAAAGTGATGTTTTAAGCTTAAAGAGTTGTTTTATTTCAGTCTTTTCACTACCTATGACAAAGAGATTCCAGAGCACCATGGATTATCTAAAGAGGCAACACAGTTTATTTTGCAGATCTCATTGTCAAATTAAAGCCTCCAAATTAAAGTTCTGTAAATAAGAGACTTGTTAATTAAGTGAAAAGTAGACGAGAATTGTATCTGCTCGTTGGAAAGAAGATTTCACAATACAAATATGCAATATTTATTGGAGTTAAACAGGAAATATTTTTAAACATTTTTATTTTTTTACCTTACCTACACAAAGACAGAAAAACTATACAAAATTATCATACATTCCATTTAGGAAATCAATAGTGTTTAGGAAATCAATAGTGGCTTATTTGGCATATACTGACTGGATATTTATATTTTAGTTTTGGATGGATAGACTGTTTATAAAGTCAGCATTACTAGAATCGCACTTTTATATTTTTGCAGCTGCAGATAAGTGAATCTTGTTTAATTTAAATGTGATGGGTGAATTTTGTTTGTTATTGGAATCTTTACCAACTAGATTTAAACAATGGATATACTCCTATGGACATATTCAGAAGGGTTTCTGATGGGCGTTGCAGACAGATAGGTCAAATCCTATTAAAGAGCCCTTGGAACTTCCTAAAAACAAGGATCAGGATATACAAACAGTTATATTTGTTACATAATAAGGTTCCCATTGGAATGTATTTAGATTAAAGATATTTTATTGAAACCTTGGATCCAGAAATAGCAAGGTCCTCAACCTAGTATGACAGCTATTAGGGCCAGAACCTTGGGAGACCTAATAGTTAGTAGGTGAGTTTCAGAAATTTATGGAAAGTAATGGTGACTGTATTGTCCATAAATGGACAGGTATGCACAAATGTGGAGGTTATGACATATGCAAATTTGTAGTTCAGTACAATAAATTCTGATCATTTGACAGCAATAAGGATTTTTATATAAATTGTTTTATTAATTGCTCTACTAAGTCTTATATCAAATTGAATGCCTTTGTGGCTTATTTTACAAAACCAAAATGACAATGTTCAGTTTGTGTTAATGAATATGTACAACATATTTTGAGTAATGTACAGGTCAGCAGAGATGGGTCCTGGTTGGGAGATACACATCCCTGTTATTTGGGTTATGGTCCCTTTAAGAGGAATAACTTAAACGCATTTTTTGCAGTGTGAGGGGTTTCAGGGTGGTCCGAGAGGAGAGAACTGATTTACAGTTCTCTCAGGGTTGAGAGTCCTAATTTGGGACCCAGAATTAGGAGGCTCTGAAAGAAAGGGGAAAAAACTCCAAACCCTGATAACAGGAACCTTGATCCTCAAAGGATTAACCCATCTGCAGGAGATTCCACAGAAGGAACAGGAAACAGGTGTCTGTGAAGTGGTGTGTAAAGAACACAATTTGGAGCAAGAGTGGTGGACTGCTTGTGACTGGGACAGACTAAGCTGCTGGTGACTTGGCTTTTGGAATCCCTGAGGCAGTCAGGGACATAACCTTGTTATGGGACAAGTTTTTTGGGCAGTGAACTAAAACATTTGCACCATAAGTATGGACTGTTTTGTTTATGCTTATTCTCCAAGCAAACTGTTTTGTTTTATTTTGGAGCAAAAAAATAAAAAAAATTACTTTGCTTTAACCAATGTGCTTGGCTAATGATCTCGGGCTCCCCAAGATTAGAGTACAGTATATTATATTTAAATATTGCGGAACTTAATAGTAATAGATGATTAATTATAGGTACAGTATAATGTGTGCAGTAATTCCTGGTGTAATCAATACACTGACAATTTGATTATCAAGTTCTGTGATAGGTATAGAAGGGTTAACTCTTTGAGTATGTTACATGTTACACCCGTGTTTTAAGTGTAACATGTAACATGCTCCAGCACCTCCCCACGAACTCCCTGATCCCTCCTTCCCTGTAACAATGGGCAGGAGTTCCCTGACTTTGACTATATTGTTGACTACTGTGGATAGACTTCAACAAGTTACTGTCTGCTCTGTTCAGAGGTCTCAAATTACCCCATACTACCCACATGGCAATGGAGAATGTGAGAGTTTCAGTTGCACCCTGATACAACTGCTGAGAGGTATAGCTCATAAGATATGAAGGAGATGGACCCATTACTTAGCCAAAGTGGTCTGGAAATACAACCATACAGTACATTCCTCAAAAGGCCACTCATCCTGGCATATTATAGTTGGCCCTACTCTCAAGAAGTGTACACATCTATGGACCACAGTACCCACAAAAATACTTGAATACACTTCAAACTTTATCTGATTTTGGAGTGAAAATGTATCTACTTTGAAGTCCAACAGTTTGCTAAAGACTGGTTAAAGGTAGAACAAGAAAGTTGAAAGCATTAGACATTGACCTTGAACCTATGGACAGAGTGTTAGAGTAATGTAAAGGTGCACACCGGCTAGGAAAATTGTAAACCCTATTAGAAAAATGAGTTGTCCTATTCCAGGTATAAGGCCCCTTTCACACGGGCGAACCGTTCAGGTCCGCCTGTCAGTTTTTTAGGCGGACCTGAACGGACGCTCCGTGCACCTCTATGGAGCCACGGATGTCGAATCCGCCAAAGTGTAACAGAGGAAAACCCTATTTTTCATCCGTCTGGCGGATCGGATCGGATGACAATGGGCTCTAAGGTTCATCCTCATCCGATCCCCCATAGGGGAGAGCAGCGCTCTGACAGGTCGGTCCCTGCACAGTGTGCAGAGACAGACCTGTCATCTGCCTGCTCAGCGGGGATCGACGGAGCAATCCCCGCTGAGCAAGCAGATGTCCAAAAACAAATCTTCCCGTGATCCGCACGTGTGAAAGGGGCCTTACAGTTTACCCCAGAAAATCTGAGATACACTTTAGGCTGGGTTCACACTTGTGCGGTGCGAATTCCAGCTCTGTTATCTCTGCAAGGAGATAAGAGAGCTGTTCAGCGTTTTGTGTGCGGTGGAACATGCAAACTTGTTGACCTGGGAGAGGGGAGGGGGGAAGTGTAGTGAGCATTGAAAAAAGTCCTGTTCAGAACGGAAGACATCTGCGAATCAGGTGCGTGCCCATAGAAGATAATGGACCTGAATTCGCACCCGAGCCGCACCGCAATGTCTAGAAGACGCACGCAGTTTTTTGGTAATGCGCAGTGCGAATGCATCGCACGTATGTGAACCAGCCTCATTGAAAAGAATGTATTTTTGAATGTTATGCGAATTGGATGCGGTGTTAGCCGCAACCAATTCGCATAGGTGTGAACCCGGCCTTAAACTCCTCAAACCCATCAAGACCCACAGAAAAGCCAATCCAATTGTGGGCACCATGTTAATGCAAAGCATAAAAAATGCAGTCTTTCCCAAAGTTTTACCCTAGTGAAATCTTCGAAAATACAGGTCTTAGGAAACCATTGTCTACATTTATTAATATCTACAACTCACAGTACATTTTCATGGTCAGTAAGTTGTAGAAAGGTTTAAATAAATTAATAAATATTGTGACATACCTAGAGTATTTTACACCCAGAACAAATCATTTGTAATACCCAAGTGCTATATGGGACATTGATTTTGCTGATAATCTTGAAATAATAACAGAAAAGAAATGCAGATAATGATAATTAGGATGTCCCCTAACATTAGTGGTCTGTATAGGAGTGACCCCTTAAACTGGTATTCAAGAGAAAATTGCACCCTTGCATTGGTGGTCAGTGTAGGTGGGAAATCAATATGCCACTGCTCACTGATTAAGAATAGAGGGCTCATGCAACCCTGGATGAGAAATGCTGAGTTAGTGTTTCCATGCCTTTAGCTGAGGCAAACATACTGCCTGTGCAGCTTGTACCGCTACAGTACATAGTAGACCCACAGCTATGGATAAGTCGAACTGCCCTGGGTTCAGCTCGAGCAGGACTCAGCAAACTTCAAATGAATTTGAAAGCTAAACCTGAACCCCACTGAAATCTATGAGAGCCGAATCTGTCAACATGTAATACAAACATTTAAAAAAATATATATTTTGGCCAGGAGCAGTGATTCTTTAAAGCACTGACATACACAAAAATAAAACGATACCCCATAGGTTTCCCACAATTCATGGCAGACCCTTAGCCTTAAGCCCCATACACACGATCGTTTTTCTCGACGTTTTTTTTCATGTTTCCTCTCAAGCCTGTCTTGCGTACACACGATCATTTTAAAAAACGATCAAGCAAAGCGCAGTGACGTATACCACGTACGACGGCACTATAAAGGGGAAGTTCCGCTCGAATGGCGCCACCCTTCATGTTAGTAAAGTTTGTTGAGCAACGATTCGCGCTTTTCAGCCTCGTGCTTTTCAGTCTGTTACTGCGTGACGAATGTGCTATCTCCATTACGAACGCTAGTTTTACCAGAACGAGCGCTCCCGTCTCATAGATGGCCCAGATACATTGATTTTTAGGGATTTATGGACACTTTGGAGTGAGGGAGGTATGAATGGTGTCATGTTCCCTGCGGTCCCTAGGTGGCGCTGTCACCTGGGACCGGGGTTGAACTGCCATTCTAGCGCCGTGCCCTTTGTGTCCTCTCGTGGCAGTAGTAAGGCGGGGCGGGGAACCCGCTGTGCCTGCTGGGAGAGGATATAAAGGGGGCGGACATCTTGCGCACGAGGTCCATTCTCCAGGCACCTTCAGCCTGGGGGCTGCTGCGGTTCGTCTGTGCCCAGGCGCCCTTGGCCTGGGCGCGTGGAGTCGAGTTCCATCCCAGGCACCTTCAGCCTGGGGTGAGGTACTTTACAAGGAGGCCTGGGGCCCAGTACCTTCGACTGGGTCCCGCGAGGGCGAAGCATTCCTAAGGTGCCCCCGGTATTAGGTGCCTGAATCCAGGGCGTAAGGGACCGGAGAGGTGACCCTCCCGTAGAGCCGATGCAGCATTTTGCCGGTGCCGGTGTGGACCTCTGGTGACCGTTCGGATGGATGTCTTCCTCTGACAGGGGTAATTTGTCCTAACGGAGGTATTTCATGTTTTCATGGTCTGTGGCAGAGACCCATCTTCATCAATTCAGTGGCAGGCCTCATCTAAGGCCTGTGGCAGAGGCCTCAACGTTCACCCAGGTCTGTGGCAGGGACCAAATTCCCAGTCGGTGGCAGCGACTGTGCGCCAAGTCTGTTTGCACTAAACGGAACAGGAGAGACTTTATTCATTAAGTTGTGCCTGGATCTACTCTTTCCCACACCCTGTCTGTTCTTTTAAAGTTCAACCAGCCTACCTATTGATCAAAGCAAATAAAACAGTGTTGGACTTTTTATTGGTGTGGAACTCGTGTTACTGGAAGCTAAGTGTCCCTGTCTGTGACAGTGGCAATCATCCTCCATAGGAGAAGCTGAGGCTCCGGCCTAAAACGCAGACCCGAAGGTAAACGGTTAGCTCATATCTCTGCATACTACATCAGAGAGCCAAGCTGGTGGTGTGCATCTTTCCCCCTTCTCCCAGATACCCCTAGACGAGTCATACAGCCATAAAGAGAGGGGAGAAGGCGGGTGAGACCGCTACACTAACATTTATTATTTTGCAGCTTATCGATTCTTAGATGTGATCGCTGCATTAGCTTTCCTTTTTTAGGCTTTCTTTCTTCTATTTTCACCTGGTGATCTCCTGCAAATGTAGCAATTACAGTGTTGAGACAAACTATTTACCACTGACAGGGTTGCTTACAATGATTAGCTTTTATTTATTCATATTAAACCTTTATCTCAAAAGAAATAAAAAAAAACTATTGCGGTACCTGTTTGTGTAAATGCAGCTGGAATTTGGCTTTGAATTATTAGTGTATCTAAATATGTTAGTGCATCTAAAGGCCCGTACACACGGTCGGACTTTTTGCCAACAAACTTCAAGATGAGCAAGTTTTTCAAAAAATCCGACTGTGTGTACGCTCCATCAGACAAAGTTTTTCGGTTTTCATCGGACAAAAGTTCGCTCTGCAAACGGACAAACTTTTCGGCAACAAAAGTCTGATGGTGCAAAGTCCTATCGTGTGTACAGAAATCCATCAGACTTTTGTCCGAGGTACAAATACGCATGCCCAGAACCAATGTTAAAATCAACCAACAATAGCAGAAGTTGACCAAAGGGTGGCTGTAAAGAGCAGAAAAATCACGTGATGTTGGGAAAGTTTTGGGAAAATTTGCAGAAAAGTCAGAGCGTGTGTATGCTATGGGTGTGCCCGGCCAACTCCCTTCGGACAAAAATCCATGGAAAAGTTTATTCTAGAGCGATCGCGGACAGGCCAGCCCCACGCCGCACATGACCCCCATACGCCCAATCACAGGGTGCCGGACACTAAACATGGTGGCCGGACACCGGAGATCGGGGACACAGGAAATTAAAATTAGGAGGAGGCACGGAATGACGCCTCCCTAAATGTTGCGCCCGGGGGCCACGGCACCCCCTGCCCCCCCCCACGCTACGCCACTGGCGTGGGGTCTAGAGATCTGGTAAGCTCACATCCTGTTTATCATTGTGGAGGTGCACCAGGTGAATATTCATCTAAACAATCACATTTCTTTGGACATTACTTCAATTAACTTTTTCTTTCTTTTTTTTTTTTCATCTGTCACTATGCCCTTTAGTGTTCAAGCACTATATGGACTATTTTTTAATGATTTACTTTAAACTTAATTTATTTAGCGCTGCAATTTTTAATATGTATATTTTTGCACAATTGGGTCTGTTGTGACATTGCAAGCAGCTTTATTTCACTTAGGTTACTATCACCTGAGCAGTAATATTTTTTATTTTGTATTCTGAGTGCAGAGCTACAGTATATCAACCTAAAAACTTTTGGTTGCATTGTAAAAAATAAACTTCAAATTGCAAATATATAGCACAACAAAGACAATGTAGAGTGCAATATTATGATCTCACGCAATTAACAATCAAAACAAAGTGCAGATATATTGGTAAGGCAAAATGGGCACCTTTGGATAGCAGCATTGTCAGTCTGGGGCAGGGGAGTGTAAAGCCTCGTACACACGGTCGGACTTTAATAAGGGGGCCCCCAGATCCCGGCCCCCCACCTTATGTGAATGAGTATGGGGTACATCGTACCCCTACCCATTCACCTGGTGGAAAAAAATGTCAATAAAAACACACACAGGTTTTTAAAGTAATTTATTGCACAGCTCCGGGGGTCTTCTTCCGACTCCGGGGGTCTCTTCCGACTTCGGGGGTCTCCGGTGTCGTCTCCGCACTCTCCGGTTCTTTCTTCCTTCTGCCGGGCCTCCGCTATCTTCTTCCAGCTCTTTTGCTAGTGGGGCCCGGTCTTCTCCGTCGTCTTCTTCTTCTCCCGCTCTCTGGTTCTTCTCTCGCTCTCCGGTTCTTTCTTTCTTCCTTCTGCCAGGCCTCCGCTATCTTCTTCCAGCTCTTTTGCTAGCGGGGCCCGGTCTTCTCCGTCGCCTTCTTTCCTCTTCTCCTCTTCGATGTTGACACGTCGTTTTCTCCCGCTGTAATGCTGGGTATGCGGTGCGCTCGGTTTATATAGGCCTCTCATGACGTCACAGTCACAAGCTCTGGGTGGCCCCGGAGCATGTGACTGTGACGTCATGCGAGCATGTGACTGTGACATCATGAGAAGCCTATATAAATCGTTGCGGAGCGAACAGCCAGCATTACAGCGGGAGGAAACGAAGAGTCAACATCGAGGAGGAGAAGAGGAAAGAAGACGCCAACGGCGATGGGAAGACCGGCCCCTCCACTAGCAAAAGAGCTGGAAGAAGATAGTGGAGGGGCCGGCAGAAGGACAACGGAGAGCCGGACGAGACGACGGGAAGACCGGGCCTCTCCACTAGCAAAAGAGCTGGAAGAAGATAGCGGAGGCCCGGCAGAAGGAAGAAAGAACCGGAGAGCGAGATCTGGGGGCCCCCTTATTAAAGGGGGGCTCCCAGATTCCGATAATCCCCCCGCCCGCAGACCCCGACAACCAACGGCCAGGGTTGTCATGCCGCGTACACACGATCGTGATTCACGGCGGTGAAAACACCGCTGTGAATCACGGCATGAAAAAAAATTAAAAACGAGGGAACGGCATGTTCCCCCACACACGACCGTTTTTCCCGTCATTTTTTTCTTTGACGAGAAAAACGACCGTCTGTGGGCTCCGCGGCAGTGTCTCCCTATGGGAAAACTGCCGCGGAAAAAAATGATGGAAAAAACGATGAGAAAATTTAGAACATGTTCTAATTTTTCTCGTCGTTTTTCCTGCCGTTTTTCTCAACGAGAAAAACGGCATAAAGCCCACAGACGATCGTTTTTCTCGGCGAAAATTTTTTTTTTAATTTTTCCCGACGGGAAAAATGATCGTGTGTACGCGGCATCAGGAAGAGGCCCTGTCCTCATCAACATGGGGACAGGGTACTTTGGGGTGGGGGGGCTGCATGTTGAGGGCATGCGGCCTGGTACGGTTCAGGAGGGAGGGGGGCCGCTCTCTCGTCCCCCCCTCTTCCCCTGCGGCCAGCCAGGTTGCGTGCTCGGATAAGGGTCTGGTTTGGATTTTGGGGGGACCCCCACGCCGTTTTTTCGGCGTAGGGGTTCCCCTTAAAATCCATACCAGACCCAAGGGCCTGGTATGCCCCTGAAGGGGGAACCCATGCCGGTTTTTTATTTTAAATTTGGCATGGAGTTCCCGCTCAGGTTTCATACCAAACACCGTGCCTGGTATTGGCGGGGATCCAAGTCGGATCCCCGTTCATTGAAAGTCGGACATATGTCGGCTTCATGTCGCAGGGCAAAGTCGGATCTAAAGTAGGAAGGCTGTCGTGTCGCACTAGTGTGAACCCGGCCTCAATGCTGGATCATTATTTAAACACCTGGCTAGACTCCTATAACCTGGTAAGCTCACATCCAGTTTATTATCATGGTGGAGGTGCACCAGGTGGATATTCATCTAAACAATCACATTTATTTGGACATTACTTCAATAAAAAAATATATATATTTTTTTTATCTGTCACTATGCGCTTTATTGTTTAAGCACTATATGGACTATTTTTTAATGATTTACTTTGAACTTAATTTATTTAGTGCTGCAATTTTTATCATGTATATTAGAATACATTTAAGGTTTTACACCTACTTTAAAGCGGAGTTCCACCTCAAAAGTGGAACTTTCGCTTTAGGGCCTCCTCCCCGACTTCTGTTTGTGAAACTGAGCTTTTGGCAAAGAGGGGGAGCAGGTAGCCAGTTTTGACAGGTGTCTGCTCCCACGCCTGTTCCGGTCGCCCTTAGGTGATCGGAAGCAGAATTTCTCCTTCCCCCTCCCTCCCGAAGTCTTCTGGGACACATGACAGGTCCTAGAAGACTTCAGGACCAGTCACAGAGCACAGCGCAGCTCACACATGCTCTGCTCACTCATGCGCAGTGGGCTCCCGGCTGTGAAGCCACAAGCTGTCACAGCCAGGTGCCCATAATAGTGATGCGGGTGTAGCCGAGGGAGGACATAGGGAGAACATGGGCTTAGGTGATTGCACCACTGGATTGTGGGACAGGTGAGTGTGTGTTTATTAAAAGTCAGCAGCTACAGTTTTTGTAGCTGCTGCCTTTTAATAAACAAAGAGAAGACTAGAACTCTGCTTTAAGACCTGCCAGTTTGTCAGCAACACTCCCTATGCTTACCCTATCACAGATTGTCAATATGGCTACTGTGACCTTACACTTTTATAGTGATGGGGTATCTTATCCAAAATCCCATTTATTGACTCTTCTATGCCAGTTGGCCTAAGTTCAAATCCCAGGCAGTACATTACAATTACAAAGGATTTGGTCATGTGTATTCACGCCTTATTTTGCTTCGAACTTGCAGGGTTCATCTTGAACCCATGGTAGTTACAAAACTCATTGCGATTTTATATTAAGCACTGTGATCCTTTTTTATATTATAAATTTTAAAGCGGAGGTTCACCCAAAATGGAACCTCCGCTTTTCGGAACCCTCCCCCCCCCTCCGGTGTCAAATTTGGCACCTTTCA
Organism: Rana muscosa; assembly: GCA_029206835.1. Lineage (NCBI taxonomy): Eukaryota > Metazoa > Chordata > Amphibia > Anura > Ranidae > Rana > Rana muscosa. Next base: position 712,787,084 of record CM055117.1, on the reverse strand, counting down.
GGGGGGAGGAGGTGCAGATACCTGTATAAAACAGGTATTTGCACCACTTCCGGGTATAGACTCCCACGGGAGTTCCGCCCCTTCGCGTCACCCTCCCATTGTGTTCTGGGAAACACACGACTCCCGGGACACAGCGGGGACCAGTGAGGACGGCGCAGCTTAACTAGCGCAAGCGCAGTAGGGAATCGGGCAGTGAAGCCGCAGCGCTTCACTTCCCGATTCCCTCACCGAGGATGGCGGCGGGGGAAGCCGAGAGCCGAGCGGTTGACCTGGGACAGGTAAGTGTCCATTTTTTAAAAGTCAGCAGCTGCAGTATTTGTAGCTGCTGGCTTTTAAAAAAAAAATTCCAGTGAACCTCCGCTTTAAATAAACTTTCCGAGCAAAGAAAAATATGTAATAAAAGCTTTGGTGCCTTCTAATGCATCACATTATTAGTGCCAAATAAGTTCAAATGATTTATTCATAGACAGCTCATTTGCCTATTGCTATGCGAATTACTAGTTATAGTCAATTGTATTCACTTATTACAGTGAACTGTAAGTGCACAAAAAAACTGCTGCTTGTCACACACACGGTCAAGGAACAAAACTTTAACATTTAGAGTTAGAGAGGGAAACTGAAAGTTATAAGGACATATTTAGGAGATGTGGAGCCAATTTTCTGCTTCTCCTCTATGTGGCTCAATAGCCCTGTGCAGTATAGTGTAGTATAGTATAGTATAAACAGTATAGTATGCCCCTTATTGCACAGGCTAGTTATAAATTGGGGTGGTTGCCATATTTTTGTATAGCTTGTGCGCTGTGGGGACACATTGGATGCCTTCAGCTGCCATTGTGCTTTTACTGGGCGTCCAATGTGTTCATGTGCCTTTAAAAAGGAGTGGGCTCCCTCCAGGCAAACCTGCCCTTAGTTTATTCACTTCTATATATGCTCTAACTTGGAGACTCTCAAAAATATAGAGTTAGGACCGCAGTATACAGAAGAACCTTGATGTGGGTACTGCGGCTTCAACATATATTTGCATCCATGTGCAATGAAACCCTCTGTTTTTAACATAAATTGTTAGACAGGGACAATTTGGTTAATTGGCAGGCTAGCTGACAAGTGTGCTGGGAATTTTTGGTTTGTTTGAGATGTGTGTCGCCCTTCCATATGCACTTTACTGCAAAGGCTAGTTAGAAATTGGGGTGGTTGCAATTTTTTTTGGTATAGCTTGTTCATTGATTTGGTGTGGGGACACGTTTATTTCAGCTGCCATTGTGCTCTTGTTGGGCGTCCAATGTGTCCGTACCATCTTTTTGTATAGCTTATATTTTCTCATTCCACAGACTATATATAGTTGTATGGAAGTTACAATTTGAAATCAATTGGACAGTTGCTGATCAAATTTAATGTCAGAATGGAAAACTACCATATTTTAGAATAAAGAACTTCTTGAGTGCATAAGTGGTTTACCATCTGAATCTGTAAGTAATTAGGCACTGTTGTATAACTACAATCAACTATTTAAAAAAAGAATCTGCCTTTGTGACAACCACAAAATATTTTATTTTTTTAAGTATAATTGAGTGAGACTCTAAAGCCCTGTACACACAATCGGATTTCCTATGGTTTTTAAACCAATGGATTTTTCCATCGGAAAACCGATGAAGCTGACTTCCATCAGTCTTGCCTACACACCATCAGTCAAAAAACCGACCCTTCCAAACGCGGTGACGTAAAACACTCCGATGAGCTGAGAAAAATTAAGTTCAATGCTTCTGATCATGCGTCGACTTGATTCTGAGCATGCGTGGGTTTTTTATCCGATGGAGTTCCCCACAGACGATAGTAATTTGCTATCGGTTTTTTAACCATCGGATAAATTTAAAACATGTTCTATTTTTAAACACTGATGGAAAAAAGACCGATGGGGCCCATACACAATCGGTTTGTCTGATGAAAAAAGTCCATCAGAACATGTGAGTTTGTGACATTTTTTTAACTTTAATACATTTTATACAATATACTACACTATGATGGCCGTTTGTGTGTTCCATGAGAGTTCATAGAGCAAGGCACTCAAACAGAGCAGTGGGGAGGATTGCTGACGGATCTGCAACACGGAGTGGTTATCCTTATCTAAATGAACCAAAGGCGCTTATCCTAGCCATATCTGGTGAGTGACCATTTCACTAGGTTGTGGTGGATGCACATACAGTGGGGCAAAAAAGTATTTAGTCAGCCACCAATTGTGCAAGTTCTCCCACGTAAAAAGATGAGAGAGGCCTGTAATTGTCATCATAGGTATACCTCAACTATGAGAGACAAAATGTGTAAACAAATCCAGACAATCACATTGTCTGATTTGGAAAGAATTTTTTTTTGCAAATTATGGTGAAAAATAAGTATTTGGTCACCTACAAACAAGCAAGACTTCTGGCTATCACAGACCTGTATCTTCTTCTTTAAGAGGCTCCTCTGTCCTCCACTCATTATCTGTATTAATGGCACCTGTTTGAACTTGTTATCAGTATAAAAGACACCTGTCCACAACCTCAAACAGTCACACTCCAAACTCCACTATGGTGAAGAACAAAGAGCTGTCGAAATACACCAGAAACAAAATTGTAGACCTGCAGAAGGCTGGGAAGACTGAATCAGCAATAGGCAAGCAGCTTGGTGAGAAGAAATCAACTGTGGAAGCAATAATTAGAAAATGGAAGACATACAAGACCACTGATAATCTCCCTCGATTTGGGGCTCCACGCAAGATCTCACCCCGTGGGGTCAAAATGATCACAAGAACGGTGAGCAAAAATCCCAGAACCACACGGGGGGACCTAGTGAATGACCTGCAGAGCTGGGCCCAACGTAACAAAGGCTACGTGATTTTTCACGAAACGCGTAGGGCAGGATACGAGCTTTGTGCTGACGTCACCCTCCATTGCTCGACTTCTACGGACGTGTGTGTGCCAGCGCCAATTGACCGGTCGGCGCTGTGATACTTTTAAGCTGTCTTTTTAACTGCTCTTGTGAGTATGTTTTCATTATTTTAATAAATGTTCACCAAAGATTTTACACTATCTAGTGTCCCCCCCTTTTTTTTTCATGGTCCACGTTGAATACCTGTATGATGCTATATGAGCTGTCGGGCTATTAAAACAACTGAGGTTTATCACTGGCTACACTCTGGAGGCTTAACTGAGTATTACTTAAGGCTGTTTGAGGTCCTCCGTCATAGGGGACCATCGCTGTTCGGTAAGCAGTAACTTCTATTGGTGGTGGTGAAAGTCACGAATTTAAGTCTAAGAAGATCGGAATCCTTTCCTTCTTCATTTCTTTATTAATTTTGGATATCGCCTCACGGGTGTTTTTTTCATCATGGTTTTTTGCATTATGGATTTTTGATTATGAACTTTGAGGGGTTTTTCCGCTCTACAGTATTTTTGGACACTAACCCAAAATTCTTTTTTTTATTCACAGTTCATTTTCTGTTTATCATCTGTTCACATAGAATATATATTGCTTTTCACTTAGCTTTTTATATGTTATCACTGTTGATATTTGGATTTTTTCAGTTACCCAGTGATGGGCTTATGTTCAAACTCATAAGTTAGCGCGACTACATATTTTTTTCTTACCATAAGTAACACACTACGCCGCCAGGGACTCAGATCCTGCAGTGCCAGACGTGTCCCCCTGCTTAAGCCAGTACATGTCCGGGCCCGTCTGAGGTTTGCTAGAGAGCATTTGAGTGATCCAGAAGAGGATTGGGAGAATGTCATATGGTCAGATGAAACCAAAGTAGAACTGTTTGGTAGAAACACAACTTGTCGTGTTTGGAGGAGAGAGAATGCTGAGTTGCAACCAAAGAACACCATACCTACTGTGAAGCATGGGGGTGGCAACATCATGCTTTGGGGCAGTTTCTCTGCAAAGGGAACAGGATGACTGATCCGTGTACATGAAAGAATGAGTGGGGCCATGTATCGTGAGATTTTGAGTGCAAACCTCCTCCCATCAGCAAGGGAATTGAAGATGAAACGTGGCTGGGTCTTTCAGCATGACAATGATCCCAAACACACCGCCCGGGCAACGAAGGAGTGGCTTCGTAAGAAGCATGTCAAGGTCCAGGAGTGGCCTAGCCAATCTCCAGATCTCAACCCCATAGAAAACCTTTGCAGGGAGTTGAAAGTCCGTGTTGCCCAGCGACAGCCTCAAAACATCACCGCTCTAGAGGAGATCAGCATGGAGGAATGGGCCAACATACCAGCAACAGTGTGTGACAACCTTGTGAAGACTTACAGAAAACGTTTGACCTCTGTCATTGCCAACAAAGGATATATAACAAAGTATTGAGATTAACTTTTGATATTGACCAAATACTTATTTTCCACCATAATTTGCAAAAAAAATCTTTCCAAATCAGACAATGTGATTGTCTGGATTTGTTTCCACATTTTGCCTCTCATAGTAAAGGTATGCCTATGATGACAATTACAGGCCTCTCTCATCTTTTTAAGTCGGAGAACTTGCACAATTGGTGGCTGACTAAATACTTTGTTGCCCTACTGTATATGGTGAAGTTAGCAGCATAGGAAGTCACCAATTGAAAAGGAGCGATTATTCACTGAGGACATCTATTACATTTTTTTCACTTGATATTTTTTTCACTTATTACCATTTGCTGTTTTGTTTTTTTTGAGGATGGACTTAATGAATTGCATAACACAGTTTTTTGTTTGAGCACTTTGTATTCCTTGAAGTGGCAGGTTTTTCACATTTTTATATATTTTTTATATTTTTATATATTTTCTTAATTTAATCAATTTTGTTTTGGGCACAAGCACTTTGATCATTGGAATTGTTGTTCATGGCACGCATAATTTGAACTGGCATTTATATAACAGGTTTTATATAACAGGTTTGGATATACTATATCTATATAGCACAGAGCTCACATAACTTATTAGACATGTGCATTCATTTTCGTCCGAATGTATTTTCGTCCGAATTTCAGGTATTTTCGTTATCGTTTTAACAAACAAAAACGAACGTGCAGAATCCGAAATCCAAAAGATCCGAAATAAAAAAATGCTTTATTTTCGTTTTCGTTGCTACAACAGTTCGATATAGATAGGAGATTCGATATGACGCTGAGAATAGCGATCTGTGTCTATCGAACCTGTGGTCGAATGTGCCTAACCTTAACTTTATTAGTCAAAGATTATTCTACATAGAGAGGAAAGATTCAACATGAGAGAAAAGATTCGACATTATAGAGACAGTGCTGGGGTAGACCATTCGACATGAACGACAAAGATTTGACGAAGCAGCGAAAAACATACAAACGTTGAATCTGCCATTGAAGGCTTATGGTGTCTGTCGAAAGTTCTAAGAAGATTCGACAAGCAGCTAAACTGTACGACACCGCAATCGTACATTTCCGGTCAAATGCTCGGTCCATAGGCTATAGAAGAATTTGAATGTTGAATGTTAAATATAATTATTAGTAGTGTCATACAACATTAGAATTCTTCCATAGCTTGTAGGCGGAACATTTGAAATGTACGATTGCGGCGTCGTACAGTTTAGCTGCTCCGTTGAATCTTCTTAGAACATTCGACAGACACCATAAGCCTTCAATGACAGATTCGACCTTAATTAATTCGGATTTTCGGACAAATTAATTTTTTAACTAAACAAAATAAATAAAAACGAATTTAGGGAGCAACTAAATAAATGTATTTCTCGGACGAAAACGAAATTCCGAAACAAAATATTTCAGTGTGCACATGTCTATAACTTATACACCAATTTGTATTTGTTTTTTGTTATCATAAGGAGTAGTAATACATATAAAAAAGTTAGCGCGATCCACCTATCATATATATATTTCCTCTGCCCACCTTCCCGACAGTCACTCTGTTGTCAGCTGGCACCAGAAGCTGCACCCACTGTTCTTGTGACACAGTCAGTCCACTTACAGAAGCAGCAGATACACACATACAGCAAAAAGGTAAGCAGAACAGCAGCAAGTGACCAATCACAATGCAAGTCAGTGCCCCAGCACTGAACCAATGACTTCTGGATGGGGGCGTGCCTGCTGGAGTGATGACGTAGGGTCGCTTGACAGTGGTCCCCACGCTGGTCTTACGGGTGCAGAGATCAGGGGGCAGATTGCTGGAGAAGCTCAGAGGATCGCTCGACAGCTACAGATTATGTGCTTTTGTTGTTTGCAGCTTTTACATACCGACAGATACATGGCTCACATCTGCCTTTGTTGAGCCAGAAAGGGAGTAGGGAAACCAACGACCGTGGCTGCCTAGTTAGCATAGCGGGGTAGCGCCAGCCCTGAGTATATCAGTGCACTTCCTGGTATGTAAGAGTCCCTACAGAGTAGCTGTATATCTGGAGTGTGATATCTAAAGCACTGCTGCTTTTGACTGTTAATCTCAGGAGAAATGGAATGAGATTCGGTGCTGTCTAGTACTGTCTTCTTACTGTCAGATATTACACCTTGGTCATATTTTGTATTTTGTAGAAGACTTAAAGCAGAATTAAATCAGGTCTATCAATTACTATATTCTTAATAGGTAAAAAATAAGCCCTTACTCTCCTGGGTAGTTATGACTACTGTCAGTTAATACATCTGTGAAATTTTCAAGAGGAGCAGTGAGGCTATAGAGGCCTGAATTTGAACACAGAACCTCTACTGTGTCAGGCAATGTCTCTTCTTGCTGAGCCACCTGGAATGGTCATCATTATTTTTTCAATTGCCTAGTGCATTGCCAGCACCCTCGGTTCCTGGAAAGGTGAATTTTTTTTTGGGTAACCCTGTTTGGTGCGGCAATCCTTGTTTGTATATATTTTGGACTTCCTGATTTAAGCCATGTCTCTGCACTTCCTGTTTGCCAGATTATTGTGTTCTCTCCAGCCAGTATTTATTTATGTCTTTCCTGCTGTCGTCTATATCTTTGCTACCACTCGTTACTGACCCATGGCTTGTTCCTTGACTACGGTTCAGCTTGATCCCAACATGCAGCTACTTGTTACCGACCTTTGGCTTGTTTACTGACAACGCTTGTGTTTGATCCTTACCTGCTATATCCCCTACTCCACTACAATCCTGAGGACTGTGACCTGGTACTAGCACGCAGCTAAACCCATCTCCACCATTAGGAGCTCTGGTGATTATTGGTTAGTACGTAGAATCCGCACCCTTATTTGCCAGGGTGACCTGCTTATGTACCAATCCTGCTGGTAGGTGGGAGTCCTCCTACTACTATAGCTAATGGTCTCAAAGCCTGACCCCAGACCATGACAGAGGTTGTCCAATTCAGGTCTCAGCACTTTTCTCTCTCCCATCTTCCTGCACACCTGATTTGTATGTACAATAGAGATTAGAAGGCTGGCATGCTGCCAACTCTCTTTGACTGTACATAGACTGGCCACAGTTTTAATTTAAGAGAGGACATGGACTGTTTCAGTTTTATCAGCTAAATATATTTCACATGCATCAAAACAAATGGAGTACAAAGTCTAATAGTTTGTTTTTGTCTATGTAGTTACAATCATTGTAGAGCAATTCATCTTCAAGGTTTATAATAGAAGTAGTGAAGTTGTTTAAGTCAGGTCTGAGCAGTCTGCTCATTCCCATACTGTACACCTGTTCTATATTTACTTTAGAAATTATAAGTCTGGCAGGCTACCAAGTTGAATAGTAGGTGAGCTATGGAGATATTGTAAATGTAAACTTAAAAAATTGTTGCTGCAAATTTTCAGTATTAATTATAAAAGAGTGGTTGCAGCTAAAGAGGTTAATGTGAGCTTGTTTTAAAATTGTAATTTACTGCTTGTAAATACGTATTCAAAAAGCAGGCAGTGCGATGGATGGGAAAAACTTAAGAAACAGAGAGGGAGTCTATCATAGTGTGTAAAAGTTTAAAATAGTTTTTATTAAAACAATTTAATGAATGCCGCCTATGTCTTTGCATGCGTTCCACTCTTGAGGCCGGAAGTGATGCAGGGGAACAGTCGACTAATGCATTTCATTATCTAACTGCGACGTCTTCAGATCTCTCAATTTCTTATGTTTTTCCCATCCATCACACTGCCTGTTTGTTGAATCCACTGCAGTGAGATCGGGAGTAAGGATTGACAACCAAAGACCACCAGGACCATCGGGATAGGCCTCCCTAAAGACCTACATGCCTTCTAGATTTCCCTTACTGTACAGCAAGAGAGTCATCGCCATTTGGTGAGTGTGTGGTGATACCAGTGTTTTCACGAGGTGGAATAGTCACTATAGGGGGTTTTCCGGGACACAAGCACCCCAAATAATCTTGGGATGTCATTACTTATCTGGACTGTGTTTTTGCACAATTTTATTAACATTTCCCCAAAATGGAGCCATTATAGGGGACTTACATGCAGTGGTTTACAATAATGCTCTTTTACTCCTGAGTCTTAATACTATATTATCAAACCATATTACTGATCTACCACTACCACTGACTACTTGCCCTAGATATGCCCACCTACCACTGCAATGTCCAAACATATACATTAAGGTAAAAAGAAAATAACAAAAAATATATATCAGCTACTTACAACTCATATGCCTATTAATGCTTTACCTCAAAACAAAAACTGAATAAATTATATTTTCCCTCATTTTCAATCAGCCTGGTTTCATAGTAGTATAGTATGCTGCTGCCATGTGCTACATAATCAAATTATAAAAAGAAAGAATATTTAATTGTTGTATAACTTGTACAACAAAGGATGTACATCAGTGCTACTGTAAATCAGGGAAAAAGTAATAGCATGTATTATTTTTTTTATGAAATTTTTTTTTATTGTGGTTTTTGTTGCCTGATCCAAGATAGTTGCACAGCCAGGCACATGGACCATGTTGCTGCTGAAACTGTTAGGGTTCTGCTAGAGTCGAGAAACCTAAAAAATCATATTTTCATCATCTGCTCCTTCATTATTGGCTGCCCTGACTGGTTTATGATAATGATGATACTGCTGTATTCTGTACAAAGATGGCTATGTTATAAAAAAAATTCTTCTTCATGCTCAGCATTCATAACCTAAAAAAAAAAAGCTTTTTTATTGCCAGTTATAATGCACTTTGCCCTTGGTTTCAGAAATAAGACAATGCCCAAATATAAAGCACAAGTGTGGTAGTTCAGTAGTGCATTTTTTTTCTTTTAACACCACTCATTCCTATTCAAATTTTTTTTTTTTTTAAATAATAACACCCTATAAAAGCAAGGGGGGGGGATGGGGACATTTGAATTGAAGATGGAAAATCAGGACAAAAATCTGTGAATTATAAACATATGTATAAGGAAATATTTATTATTACATTCATCTATTTTTCCTGTAATTCCAATAAGAACTTACTTCTAAACATATTTATATTTATTAATGATCCATAAATAACCCTAAAAAGCATATCTATATTTTATTTAAGTTTTATACATTTTTCAAAGCTATTTAATGTTATAATAAAGAGAAAGATTTCCAAAAAACTAGCAACTTGATAGTCATTATAGATTCTATTTTTAATTATTAACTGATTCCTGTAAGAAAAAACATTGATCAGAAATGTCAATAGATGGTTGTTTCCCTTAAACATTTCTTATTGTGTTGGTAAGATAGCTGAGTGACATCATTATCAGTTACTGCAATGGTAGCAAGTACCTTATTATGTAGTCATTACCTTAAAGGTCACCAAAAGGCTATGCAAGTGAATTATGTCATCTCTGACATCAGATAAGATTGAGCGGTATGCTATAGGTAAGGTAGAGAAGAATTTGCAGAATATAGTCTTGCCACTGAATAAAATGAAAGAACACAAATGTTACTGCACATAGATGATACACATGAAACTAAATGAACAAACAAAAACAAAGACAGTCATATACAGTATATGCAGATAAATTTACCAAGAATATCTCATTTATTTCATACAAACAATTTTTTAGTAGAATTCCTTAGTTTTTGTGGACCTCACAATGATGTCAATAAACTTTGACAAAAATGTTCATTAAAGTAAAACTGTAACAAACCTGGGCATTTACTGTATATTCAGAAAATATGATTAAAAAAATGCATAAGCAGAGGAATCCTTCAGTGAGAAGTACATAATTAGTATATCCAGAAGTATCAGCAGTTGAAGTTTGCTACACAACTTCAAATTTCCTGTAAATGTTAAACTTGGTTATGCCTTGCCACCTTCTGATCCTCCCTATTCTTCCATTAGTGTGAAGTGTGACCAGTCCTGAGGCTCACAATGTGGGAGGAGTTGTAGTCAAACCTAAAAATAAATAAATAAATTATAATAAGCTGCGCTCTTAAAGTGACATATTGACCAAATATACAAAAATAAAAATATGTGAATAAATGAAAAAATCACATTAAAAATAAGTCCCAAGTCGTGAATCATGAAACTTGTGTAAAGTCCTCCAGTGAATATTGAAACCTGGAAGTTCCTCCAATGGAAAATGAACAAACAGCAACAATATAGTGACTTTATGAGACGAGTCAAGTGAATCCACCACCACCACACAAAGTGCATGCTTACCAGCTGCACAAGTTTAGACACTTGTGGCTAATACCCAGCCAGGGTCTTTCCCTCCAAAGACTTTAGGTGTCTGGTCAAGCCATATGGTGTAGTAAGCAGTCAATCCGGAAGTTGTTAAGAGGCACAGTTTGCAGGCCCACACACGATAAAGGAGACCATATCAGCTTATCCCCGGGGTGTCAGCGCCTTCCGAGGAACTATTCTGTATCCCTTGATCATTTTTTGTTCTTCCTTGAAAAACCCCAATTATCATATGCTCACTTCAAAATGTTTAGGTTTATGACAGGGCGTCAGATCAAGAAATGCCTCATACCTTTGCCTGCTACACTAGTATCACCAGTGTGATAATGCAGCTTGTTTAATCACAAAGGAAAATGTGTTAGGTGAGGATAACTGAAGATTTACCTCTATAGGGTCAATTCATTAAGAGTTAAATAATGCTGAAAAAAATGCGGTAAAATAAAGCATGCGGAAACAATTGTGCAAATGTTCAAATCACTAAAAATTGTGCGGTAAATAACTACTGTGGTAAAGTTTCGATAATGCAGCGTTGAGTTGGTTGCTAAGCAGCAGGCCAGAAAGCTAGCCACTGCATCCTGGCATGCTCCTGGCCGATGACATCACAAATGGGTGGGGGTACTCTGTGGCATCACCAGGGGATTCCTCCTCTTAGCTATTTAAAAACTGTCAGACGGTAGAGCAGGCAGTCGGCAGGAGCCTTGGTTGGGGCTGGAGGTTTTTCTTTTTTTTTGGGTCCGGCGGTTCAGTGGGCATCGTGATTGGTGTTGGATCTACTTCGGGGGACATTTTTTTAATTATTTTTTTAAATAAGGAATTGTCAAAAACTGTGTGTGTGTGTTTTTATTTCTCTTTTCATACTTTTTTTGGTGAATGAGTAGGGTTACAAAGTATCCCTACATATTCACACAGGAGGGGGGCTGGGATCTGGGGGCACCCTTTTTAAGGGGGGCTTCCAGACTCTGATAAGCCCCATGCCTGCAGACCGCCACAACCACCACCCAGGGTTGTGGAGAAGAGGCCCTTGTCGTTATCAAAATGGGACAAAGAGTTTTGGTAGGGCATGTGGGCTGGTATAGTTCAGGAAGGGGATGCTCGCTCGTCCCCACCCTTTTCTGGCTTGCCAAGCTTCATGCACGGATAAGGTTTTGGTATGCATTGGGGGGACCCTACGCTGTTTGTTTTTTTCATAATTTTAAATTACCAGTATGGTTTCATCCATTGTTAAGGCTTCCTGGCCCATTCCTTAGCTATTAGGTGGAGGGGGGGCATGCTGTTTCTGACAAATACTGCATGTGATACCTCCAGCAAAACCCTGGCATGTTTTTTTACTCTATTGGACTTAAGAGCTTACCACATGTTTTTTGCCGATATTTACCGGCACTTTCTCATTTTGCGGCAAATACCGCATAATCGTTTTTTTCCGTGAATTGGACTTTATGCAAATGAGTCAAGTAACCCTGTTATTGCTTGTGATAAACATTAGTGAATTTACCCCTATGTAGTTAAAGTTTGAAATGTTTATACTGTGCATTTAAAAGCTTCTTTAAAGGGTAACCCCATTTTCGTGGGGAAAAAATAGTAAATAAAGAAAAAATATATAGCATATATAATTGTGACACAAATCACATTGTTATTGAATGTTATTAAAAATTTCCTTTCCTTTTCAAACTGCAGCTCTGTAATTTTCTGAAAATGCAATATGGCTACCTGGAGGTTATCAGTACACAGAATCAGAATGTGTACAGAACGCCCTCCAGAAACATAATTTCCTGCTTGTGTGATTGGCTCACCAATTTTCCCAGAAGTCTGCACTAAGATATAAGTCAGATTAAAGGCAAGCCCTGCCACAAAAAATTGTTTTTGGTGAGATACTTCCAATAGGAAATCACGTCTAGGGATGCAGGCCCAGCAGCTTTTCTCATTAGTGCCCTGCAGGTGCTGCAGCTGATTGATAATTATGAAACCACTCCCATTAGATTCACTTTCCTACATGGACACATACAAAAACACAGGGATTTATTCAGAATAATAAAAGATAGGAATCTGCCACAAAGTTTGTTAAAATCCTTGTAATGTACATAGATCACCCAGAGGGGAATGTTTTTTTCTAAATAAAAATGGAGTTAAGCCTCGTACAAACGAACGAGTTTCTCGGCAAGAAACAACAAGAAAACTGCCGAGATAGCTTTCTTGCCGAGAAATTTGTTCGTGTGTATGGTTTCTCGTCGAGAAAACCGACAAGAATCTCGACGAGAAATATAGAGAACCTGCTCTCTATTTTCTCGTCGAGATTCTCGTCAGCCTGTTTCTCGATGAGAAAATTGTGTGTGTGTACACTTAACTGTCCGCCGGGAAGCCCGCGCATGCTCGAAATGACTTTGACGCATGCGCGGTAGCTTCCTAGGCATAGATAGGGTGTAGCAAGATGGTGGCGATGGCATCGAATGTGTCGATGACGTCACCGCGTTCGCTCCATTCAAAGAACCGCGGGTTCTTTGAATCGAGTGTGTGTACACTCGGCCGGGACAATTTTTTTGTCCAAGAATCTCTTGATGAGATTTTCGGCCGTGTGTACGAGGCTTTACACTTTAACCACTTGAAGACCAGCTGCTGCAGTTGTACTGCGGCAAGTTGGTTCTCGTGGGTGAACCGCTGTCTTTGTACGTCGGACGCTTTTAATAGCTCTAGGGGGCACGTGTGCGACACCAGAGTTGATGCTCGTGGCCAGCTGTCGCGATGTCCGCCGGCACCCACGATCGCTCCTGAGAGAGACAGAACAGGGATCTGTCAATGTAAACAGACAGATACCCATTCTTTCAGGGGAGGAGAGACAGATCTGCTGTTCCTAGTGATCAGGAACAGCAATCTCTCTCCTCTTCCAGTCACTATACTCTCCCCAATGTTAGAAACACCTCCCTAGGTAATTCTTAACACCTTGATCGCCCCCTAGTGTTAAACCCCTTCCCTGCCAGTGACATTCATACAGTAATCAGGGGCTATTCTTAGCTCTGATCGTTGAATAAATTTCACTGGTCCCAAAAAAGTGTCAAAAGTGTCTGATCTGTCCGCCGCAATGTGGCACTCCCGCTAAAAATCGCTGATCACCGCCATTACTAGTAAACAAAAAAAAATAATAATAAAAATGCCATAAATATATCCCCTATTTTGTAGACGCTATAACTTTTGTGCAAACCAATCAATATACGCTTATTGCGATTTTTTTTAACCAAAAATATATAGAAGAATACATATTGGCCTAAACTGAAACTAAAATTGTCAGTCTTTTTTTGTTTATAGCGTAAAAAAAAAAAAAAAAACGCAGAGGTGATCAGATACCATAAAAATAAGCTCTATTTGTGGGAAAAAAAGAACATAGATTTTGTTTGGGTACAATGTCGCACGACCATACAATTGTCAGTTAAAGCGACGCAGTGCCATATCGCAAAAAATGGCAAATCCTTCCGGTCCAACGTATATGGTAAATGGACACTGACCTGATGCACTAAAGCCTAATCCTTTTAAATGTTGTGTTTTTACATTGTTATGTGATCTTTCAATTAGAGTAGTGAATAACGTGAACCAGTGTTAACTTTAATAATCCAATTATGTACAGGCAAAAATCTTATTTTTTTACCTTTAACAGGATTGAGCATTCAAAATTAACACAGATTTACTTTTTTTACTAAACTTGGTGAACTTACACTTTGCAAAGTAAAAATAAAAATTCACCTTGCTAACTAAACAGGCTCAACTAGTGAACAAATTCTGATTCCTGATATTTAGTATTCCCAAACACTTGTAAAGCACCACTGGAAAACCTATGCCTCTCTCTCGTGTTGCAGTTGCCCAGATGCCAGATCTAGAAGTTTGTCCATGTTTGCCATCCATTAACTGTAATGAAGAGAACCAAACTTCGTTGTCCGATTATCAAAGATCTTTACTCTTATGTCAAATAGTACAACATGGTCCTCACTCAAGACCGCTCCTCCATAAAGAATATGTAAACCCAACATTTATTATTCCTGATATGTACCATGTAATTGTATGATAAAGTATCCTGTTCTCTTTGTATTGCTTCCTTTATGTAAAAATCCCTGGCGTTCCTGCCAGTCCGTCTGCTTTCCAAATAAAAACTGACCACGGGAGAACACACAATGGTCAGTTCTCTAGCTGTGCCAGGAACTCAGTGTGCTCTCCTCCAATGATCATACTTGTCTTGACATGCCCCCCCCCTGCACAGCCTTTCACTGGGAAGCGCAGTGCACTGCTGTTTCTCCTCCTCCCAGATTTTATGCAGCTAAGAACCAATGTATGTGATCACTTAGAAAAAAGGGAAAAAATGTATTTATAATGTTTTTTTATATTACTAGGAAATTATCTGGTAATCTAATCAAAGTAATTGGGAGCAGAGGAACTACTGTAACTAGCGTATAACATAAACTTATATAGCGATACCCCCAACTTAAGAGGGCCGCTGGTATTGTTTTGGGCCCTGTCCAGTGAAGTGACCTGTCAAGCTGTCCTGTCCACAGGTCACTTCAGTGGGGGTGACCTTTCTAACTGTGCCAGAAAGTGAGCTGGGGTTGCCCTCCACCAAATGCACAGTGGAGGGACCAGGGTTTTCTACAGTCCTTCTGGCTGTCACCACTGTGTCCTCTGAACTCTCCCCCATCTGGGTATAAGTTAGCCTCCAGGGAGGACGGATGGTTCTCGTTGATCTCTGTTCCACTGGCTCAGACATGGTAGGCTCACTAGCCTCTTTGAGTACTTCTGCCTCCTGCAGATTGGTTTCTTCCACTACTGCTATGGATCCTTCTTCTGGCAGTGAGGGTAAGGGATCACATCTGGGGACAGCAGGGTCTAAAAGCCGCTTCACCAGATCTGTATTGGTCCCAACAAAGAGAGAGTTTCTTGAGGGCCCTGGCAGCCAGAGACAGACAATGGCCAGTGTCTCAAAGTTCTGGGGCTCCCCAGCCCTCAATGGATCACACGACAACTTGATCCGCAGACATCCATCACAAGAGTACTCTTCTGCTTGGATACCCTGAATATTGGTGTCTCCCAACTCTTCCAGGGGCAGGTATGACAGGTACTTCTTGTAAAAGTCTCTGGTCATTAGGGTAACCTGAGCACCTGTATCAAGGATGGCTCTGGTGTAGATCCCTTCGATCAGAACAGGCACTACAGGCAGAGGACCTACCAATTGGGTAGCAGTCCTTTTGGAAACACCTGTAACAGCAGACTGGCATACTTGGACTTGTGCTCTCTTCAGCTTCCAGCCCTGGGAATGCCGTTTCTGGCGTTGTTTGGAAGGCTGATAAGCGTTGTTCACTGAGACGGCATAAACTGCAGGTGTCCTCCACCGTTCCCTCGCAGATTCAGGGAAAGTTATTTTTGAAGGCCCGGATCTTCTCTCCATTCTTGGGTCACTTCTCTGAGGCCTCCGCCAGTTTTCTGTCTCCATTCGTGGACTTGGGCATACTTGCTGGTAGTGACCTACACCTCCACAGTTTTGACAGATGTCTTGCTTCGTGGGCTTTTGGGCGGACAATCCAGTACTTTCTGCCATCAATTTGTTCATCATCTCCGCCAGCTGGGACACTTGCATCTTCAGTGTGTCTATCTCAGACCTGACATCCAGTGACCCGGTCACCATCTCCATTATTTTTGACATCTGAGTCTTCAGAACCCCAAACTCTGGATCTCTGTCGGTTGTGCTTGCCACTCTGACTCCCACAACAGATTCAGACTTTTGACTCTTCTTCTTGGCCTCCAGCATGGCCTCCTCTTCCTGCATAATCCTGATCAGATCTGGATACTTCAGGATGCCACCATCCGACCTATTTCTCAGCAGGATGGTGATGGGGTCCAAAGGCTGGGCACCCCGCAAAACTTGTTGTGCACGGACCTCATCTACTTTCCAGGGATCCAAACCCCTCTTCAACAGGATTTGATGTAGTATCTTATCCAAACGCCTCACATAGTCGGATAACTTTTCCCCTGCGTTCTGGTAAGTATGCTCAAATTGGTACATGAGGTCAGAAGCTTTTTCAGTGCATCCAAACACATCCTGCAAAATGTCCAGGTAGTCTTGAGCAACGCAATCTTTTTTACTGAGCTTGAGGTTGCGGATAGCTTCTGATGCGGGTCCCCTTAGACTCTCTGTTTCTTGTGAGTCTCTGGGATGTCCCATTCATCCAGGGCTTGCATGGCCTGATCCAGCCACTCCTCAAAGTTGTCCTCCCCTGTGGGCACTGGATATCTTCCAGAAAAACCCAGAAGTTTCTGGTATTCATTTCTATGACACAGTGGGGTATCCCTCTGACATTTTGACATGAAATCCCCCATAGCAGTGAAAAATTCTGGCCCAATCATGGCTGAGGGTGTCATGGACGGGTTTCCTCCCTTCATGGCTTTAACTCGACTGGTACTTGCTCGACACCTCTCCGGGGTGTGTGACTGGATTAAACGAAACTCAGTTTGGTCAGCCGACTGCACGCTGGATCCGCGGAAATGGTCAGGAATCTCCTGCTTCCATTCCAGTAGCACATGTGTGCATGAGGCCTCACGATCAGATCTAACATCGATCACCCATGTTTTTTTTCCAAAGGATAATGTCTGCACTACCTCACCGACCTGCTCCTCAGTCCAGGCCGTCCCAGGGAGTTCAATCACTACGCTTGATTCTGGGTTTGCGCCTTCGTCTTCACACCACTGAATCACAGTGTCAGGGTCCATTTTGGTGCAGGTAGAGGTTCCCTCTGGGGGGTTGATTGCAGTGTGCAGCACACAGGAATCCCGGACTCGAGCCCCCACGTAAAGCGATACCCCAACTTAAGAGGGCCGCTGGTATTGTTTCGGGCCCTGTACACTGCACTGTCAACCCCCGGCAATCCACTCTAGCCTCTCATGGCACAGTTAGTCTAGGGGATGATGAAATCACAATCCCTCTGTAATTCTCTATGACACACTACCACAATAAGGCACACAGTGATAAAGCAGCACAGTAATTGACACAGAGAACCAATATACTTAACTATAAGGCTTTTACTGTAAATAAAGGTATGATAAAAGCACAGCATACAATAACACATGCAGAGCCCTGCAATGATGTAACACTTAGCAATACTGTAAGGTGTTCAAGACAGTTAAACAAGAGTATATAGCTATTTGCAGCTCCCTGCAATAAACAGTATTCAAACAAGCAGAATAGACATGTATTGCTATGCAACTCTAACGCTGCCCTTTTTCAGCTACTTCCCCTCGTGGGCAGGCTGACACCCAGCAATGTCTACCTATGCAGTCAGGCCTGACTGAACTAAATGGAAGTTCTGTAAAGGAATCTTCGCTAGCAAAACTCGGTGGTGCACTTGATGAACAAACTTTGTAATCCAACAGGGTAGTAGAGATACAGTATTTGTCTGCGAGCAAGTGCTCTCTCTCACCAACCGGACCAGACCCAGTCCGTCTCCTCCCCTGATGCGTCTAGGCACATGGATTCATTGACATCCGGGTCTTCGGTCCTCCTGGTACAGTGCAGCAAGGATGAAAAGATGTCTCTCAGGTTCCGCTAGGCTGGCGGAGGGCCCTTTGGAAGAAAGTGCCCAGGCTTCAGGCCTCACACCAGCAGCAGGCTCACACAGGGATCCTCTTGCAAGCAGGGCGGTGTTCCACAGAGAGAGAATAAACTCCGCCTCCCCTTTATAAAGTCTGCCCCAGCAGTCTTTGCTCCGGGGCAATGCACCCTGGGTGCTGTAAGTTGTCTTGGGAAATGTAGTCTCTGGATATTAAAGGGGAATACCCCGCTACACATAAATAGAGTCCTGGTGGAATGGAGCACATATACCCAGGTATATATAGGTATTAACCACTTCAGCTCAAGAAGATTTATCCCCCTTAATGACCAGGCCATTTTTTGCAATACGGCACTGCAATATTTGAACTGAAAATTGTGAAAGTCGTGCAATGCTGTACCCAAATAAAACTTATGTCCTTTTTTTCCCTGAAATCAAGCTTTCTTTTGGTGCCATTTGATCACCTCTGCGAATTAAATTTTTTGTGCTATAAACAAAAAAAGAACAACAATTTAAAAAATATATATATTTTTTACATTCTGACATTCTGACATTCAAACATATCCAATAAAAAAATTTAAAAAATACAATTTCTTCATAACTTTAGGCCAATATGTATTCTGCTACATATTTTTAGTAAAAAATATATAAATAAGCATACATTGATTGCTTTGCACAAAAGTTATACCATCTACAAACTATGGGTATTTTTATTAATTTTGTTTTCTCTACCAGTAATGGCGATGATAAGCGACTTATAGCGGGACTGCGATATTGTAGCGGACAAATTGGACACTAACTGACACTTTTGACACTTTTTTGGGGACCAGTGACAATATTACAGTGATCAGTCCTAAAAATATGCACTGTCACTGTATTAATGACACTGGCTGGAAAGGGGTTAACGTCAGGACAATCAAAGGGTTAACTGTGTACCTAGTTGGTGTTTTACTGTAGCGTGGGAGGTGCTTTTACTAGAGGAAGGCATAGATCCATGTCCCAGCTTTGCAGGAACACAGGATCAATGCATTCCTTATGGACAGAATGACAATCTGCCTTGCTTACCTGTGTACTGAACAATCAGCGGGTGCCAGCGGACATCAGGTGGCAAAGCCGATGGCACCGTGCACTCTAGCCCGATCTCCAGAAGTGGAAAACTGCTATAGGGCCGTCGGCAAGTGGTTAATAAAGATAACTCCAGATGAATGTTTCAGCAAAGTTTAGTTGCGAGGCCCCTGAGGATGATCATGATGCAGCATCCGTCTTTGTGTCAGAGACCTGAAGACAAGCTTTGTGTTGATGGAGAGATCCTCCAACTATTGTCCAAGCAGCCTGGAATGCATATTCTGACCAGCAGAAACTGTGGTGTGGCACTGGAACTCAGACTCAGTCTATCTACTCTGCATCTTAGCTCCTGGTCGAATCTGTCATTCAACTGGACCTCTAATTACCAGAAGTGTTCTTAAGATGCCTAACTTGGCTCTAGCCTATGCTGATTATTGAGCCCTGAGCTAAAACTAGCTAAAGAATCCCAAACCAGAAGGAACAGGGTTAACAAGACTAACAGAAGATGCATATAAATTATATTACAATTAACAGGTTAATCTACTTAACCACTACACAAGCACACTGGGTCACAGACTGAACTATCTGATATAGTACATGTGAGATGACAACAAATATACTTCGGTCACCAGTCTTTAAATATATGCATACAAACACCCAGAAGCTATAGGCAACAATAGTAATCTATTAACATAGAAACATTTGCCTAATAACCCCTGTTTAAATCTTAAATAGCAACCGCTCTTCCATGGGGACATATGGTTTCTGCTCCTTTGCCTCTTTCTCTCCACTTCCTTCTTCTGGGGTTTCTAACCCAGCTACGCAGAGACAGGAAGTGATGTACCTAAACAACTTTGTCATAATAGGAACAAATACAGAAAGTAGAGAGTAGCAGAATCTTACAATTGAACAAGTCCCTTTCTATTTTATTTGTAGAGTGGACTTTTAGGCTTGAATACCTCCTGTTTGTTCTCACTTTTTGTGATTCATTTAAGGATACTCCATATAGACAGTAGTCGAGAATGTGTGTCATCTACCTTCCATTCTTGAGACCCGCCCCCCAAAAAAAACACAAAAAACTAGACACTTGTTTTGTCTAAGGGAAGTTTCAGGTGGCGAAATACTTACCATATTCCTAGCAGTCCCAGAAGCCAGCAGTAAATTCTGCTCTCCTTTACTTCCTGTATGTGTGTGAGCCCTCAATATCCTCAAGTACAATGCAGAAGAGCCATGACCAGCGTAGATGCACGGTTTTGTGGGACTGTTCAGATGTTTGAGAGAAAGTCAGTCATTTTAAGTAGTAAGGTAAGTATTTCACTGCTTTAAACCCCCCCTAAACTAAATGAGCATTGCAGGGGGAGAGGGCAGGCACAAACTGGTAAAATTTTATGGCTGACTGGAGCTTAGCTTTAATTGAGTATCATTGAAAGCAGGGGCGTGCCTAGAGCATTTGGCACCCGGGGCGGATCCAATATCTGGCACCCCCCCACGTTAAAATGTAAAAACACCCCACTGTGCCCCCTGCATACCTCTGCATCCTTCAATATCTCTTTGTTACTACTGTGTACCCCCTCTCCACAACTGCACCTCTGGATCCCTTTACATTACACAGCATCCTGCACCTCTGCGTCCCTTTACATTACACAGCACCCTGCACCTCTGGACCCCTTTACATTACACAGCATCCTGCACTTCTGCATCACTTTACATTACACAGCCCCCTGCACCTCTGGACCCCTTTACATTACACAGGCCCCTGCACCTCTGGACCTCTTTACATTACACAGCCCCCTGCACCTCTGCACCCCTTTAAATTACACACCCCCCTGCACCTCTGGACCCCATTACATTACACAGCACCCTGCACCCCTTTACATTACACAGCACCCTGCACCTCTGCACCCCTTTACATTACACAGCCCCCTGCACCTCTGCACCCCTTTAAATTACACAGCCCCCTGCACCTCTGGACCCCTTTACATTACACAGCACCCTGCACCCCTTTACATTACACAGCCCCCTGCACCTCTGGACCCCATTACATTACACAGCACCCTGCACCTATGCACCCCTTTACATTACACAGCCCCCTGCACCTCTGCACCCCTTTAAATTACACAGCACCCTGCACCCCTTTACATTACACAGCCCCCTGCACCTCTGGACCCCATTACATTACACAGCACCCTGCACCTCTGCACCCCTTTACATTACACAGCCCCCTGCACCTCTGGACCCCTTTACATTACACAGCACCCTGCACCCCTTTACATTAAACAGCCCCCTGCACCCCTTTAAATTACACAGCCCCCTGCACCTCTGGACCACTTTACATCACACAGCCCCCTGCACCTCTGGACCACTTTACATTACACAGCACCCTGCACCTCTGGACCCCTTTACATTACACAGCACCCTGCATCACTGGACCCCTTTACATTACACAGCCCCCTGCACCTCTGGACCCCTTTACATCACACAGCCCCCTGCACCCCTTTACATTACACAGCACCCTGCACCTCTGGACCCTTTTACATTACACAGCACCCTGCATCACTGGACCCCTTTACATTACACAGCCCCCTGCACCTCTGGACCCCTTTACATCACACAGCCCCCTGCACCCCTTTACATTACACAGCACCCTGCATCTCTGGACCCCTTTACATTACACAGCACCCTGCATCACTGGACCCCTTTACATTACACAGCACCCTACACCTCTGGACCCCTTTACATTACACAGCCCCCTGCACCTCTGAACGCCTTGACATTATACAGCCCCCCGCACTTCTGGACTCCTTGACATTACACAGCCCCTCGCACCTCTGGACCACTTGACAGTACACAGCACTCTGGACCCCTTTACATTACACAGCACCGCACCTCTGGACCCTTTTACATTACACAGCACCTCACAGCTCTGGACCCCCTGCATGTTACACAGACCTTCCTCGGTGCAAACCTCCCCCCCTCAGTGCAGACCCCCCTCAGTGCAAACCCCCCCTCAATGCAGACACCCCCCCTCGGTGCAAACCTCCCCCCCTTAATGCAGACCCCTGTGCAAACCCCCCCTCAGTGCAAACCTCCCCCTCAGTGCAGACCCCCCCAGTGCAACCCCCCTCAGTGCAAACCCCCCTTAATGCAGACACCCCCCCTCAGTGCAAACCCCCCTCAATGCAGACCCCGTGCAAACCCCCCCCCCTCAGTGCAAACCCCCCCTCCCATTCAGTACCTCAGATCAGCGCGCGGCAGCACATGCACAAAAGGTCCCCTCCCCCTCTGTACACATAAACAGAAAGGAGGGGGAGGCGGCTTCACTCGGCTGTGCCTGTGTTCTGTGAGAAGTGCCGAATACTGCTCATCGGGACAGCTCAGCCACGGCCGTGAGGAGGGGATGGATGGTGCAGCAATGTCACCCCCCTTCGTATCGTGATATCTGCCTGTGCCTGCCTGGAGTCTCACTGCAGGCAGCTCTTACTTGACGGAGCGGCGCCGGCGCTGTCACCGCTTAAGTCACGGGGGGGCGCTGGCCTGACACCCCCCCAGTGTGTGGCACCCCGGTGCGGCCCACCCCCCCCCCCGCCCCTCACTTAGTACGCCTCTGATTGAAAGAATTATTATATGACAGTTCCAATGCTACTATTTGGACCACATTGGTCCAACATGCCTCTTTGAAAGAGCAGTGGTAGAAAGTACAGCCCCATGTTGAACTATCACAGGTACATGGAACATAAAATTTTGGCACTGTACTCCTCTGCTGTGATTTTACACAGTGCCTGAAATCTATGGTGGATGGATTGCCTACAAATGTGAGCAGGAAATTCTACATTATTCACAGCTATATCATAGCTGCCTTGCAGTAGCTAGCAAAACAGACATTGCATTTTAATAAACAAGTTTTATGCAAGGCAGCTTACTTGAGCCCCTTTACGTTACCATTACTGGCAAATTATATGTTATAAATAAGATGCTTAGTCTCACATGTGCTGCATATATTAAAATCAATTCTTTTCTAGAATTAGCTGAAAGCAGTATATTTTATATGCTGCTAATGCACTGCATCCTGTTTGTATTTAAGGAAGAATGATTATCATTCTATGACATACTATTTGTACATCTTGATTACATTATATTTAGCTATGAACAACATTATTATCATAATTATAGTGTTCTTCAAAGCTTATGAGCTGACATTATTTTATTCAAAAAAGTGTCATATTAACTTATAAAACTGGTCTCAAGCGGCATTTCAATTTCTGTAATATGCCACAGATTTTATTTTAGGCTGATGTCTATTTTTTTAGAATTCCCAAATACACTTAGCTAATTTGTTTTTGATAACAGGTGGAAATATGTAAAACAATTCTGAACCGTTTTTAACATCTTCTTAACAAGTAGCTGTTACTTTTTTTTGTTAACAAAGGAGAGATTTTTACTAAAGGCCAGCTCCATCCAACACTGCCATTACGTTTTGGGTGGGCTTGGTTGGTTGAATTACCCATCAGGTCATAATATCTCCCTGATACACCTGTGAAATTTACCCTTACCAGTTTTTAATGTTTATTAAAGACTGGTTCCATACAAAACAGTTTCAGTAGGTGAGTAGATCTACCCATCAGCATAGGTGGTGCAAGTTATCTTCTTCTATCTTTCTGAGGCACCAATGGACATCTCCCTATAATGGTTTATGTGTCTTCCCTATTCACAAACACATGATGAATTGCCAGCCTTTTACAGCTGAACCTCCCTATTATTTGCTCCTTTTGCTTCACTTGTGGAAAATCCATAACGGAGTATGACATCATCATTTAGGTTCTCACTAGCTGTTCGATTTAATGTAGGTTGAATAAGGAATGCTAATGGATATCTCTCAAAGCCTGTCAAATAATTTGGGGGTTGTAACTGTTGAGTTGATTTTAACATTTTAAATCCTGTTCTGTCATTTTTATCTTCCTTGACATAATACCCAGTCATTGACCCAGAACAAATGTTTGCATATCATGAATAAAATACCTAATATGTACAATATGTGGCTTCTCTTAGCTAGTGACTCAATAAGTCGTTAAAGAACAACTTGGGACTCAACTGAAAGAATCCTTCACTGGCCTCTGCAGTTACAAACACTGTGAAGAATGTCATCTGCACAATTTACTAGAGAAGTACTTGTTCAAGTCAGATTTCAGTACTTTCTCTCTTATCTTTCTGTGAACCTGCTCTATATGTACTTCGGAGATTAAAAGCCTGGCAGGCTGCCAACTACTGTATTTATTGGCGTATAACACTCACTTTTTTACCCTGAAAATAGAGGGTAAACTTTGCCTGCGTGTTATACGCAGGGGGCTGTGGAAAGTTTTTTTCCTGAAACTTCTTAAAGTTAGGGTGCGTGTTATACACCTGATAAATACGGTAACTGCTGAAAGTGGTAGCTCAGCAATAGTGTGAAAGTAAATCTTAAAAACTTCAAATGTGAGGTTGAATTACTCCACAGTGGAGCGTAAGGTGGCCATAGATGGGCCAAAATTTGGCTGGTTCAGCAGGGACCAGCTGAATCTCGATCCATGTGTGGCCACTGCAGTTGAAAAGAAATTCAACCATCTTGTAGAATAAAAGTCGCTCAATCAGTGCCTGCAGCCAATAGCCAATGGATGCAGTGCTGGTCTGTGTATTCTGACAGCAGGGACCAGCTGAATCTCGATCCATGTGTGGCCACTGCAGTTGAAAAGAAATTCAACCATCTTGTAGAATAAAAGTTGCTGAATCAGTGCCTGCAGCCAATAGCCAATGGATGCAGTGCTGGTCTGTGTATTCTGACAGCAGGGACCAGCTGAATCTCGATCCATGTGTGGCCACTGCAGTTGAAAAGAAATTCAACCATCTTGTAGAATAAAAGTCGCTCAATCAGTGCCTGCAGCCAATAGCCAATGGATGCAGTGCTGGTCTGTGTATTCTGACAGCAGGGACCAGCTGAATCTCGATCCATGTGTGGCCACTGCAGTTGAAAAGAAATTCAACCATCTTGTAGAATAAAAGTCGCTCAATCAGTGCCTGCAGCCAATAGCCAATGGATGCAGTGCTGGTCTGTGTATTCTGACAGCAGGGACCAGCTGAATCTCGATCCATGTGTGGCCACTGCAGTTGAAAATAAATTCAACCATCTTGTAGAATAAAAGTCGCTCAATCAGTGCCTGCAGCCAATAGCCAATGGATGCAGTGCTGGTCTGTGTATTCTGACAGCAGGGACCAGCTGAATCTCGATCCATGTGTGGCCACTGCAGTTGAAAATAAATTCAACCATCTTGTAGAATAAAAGTCGCTCAATCAGTGCCTGCAGCCAATAGCCAATGGATGCAGTGCTGGTCTGTGTATTCTGACAGCAGGGACCAGCTGAATCTCGATCCATGTGTGGCCACTGCAGTTGAAAAGAAATTCAACCATCTTGTAGAATAAAAGTCGCTCAATCAGTGCCTGCAGCCAATAGCCAATGGATGCAGTGCTGGTCTGTGTATTCTGACAGCAGGGACCAGCTGAATCTCGATCCATGTGTGGCCACTGCAGTTGAAAAGAAATTCAACCATCTTGTAGAATAAAAGTCACTGAATCAGTGCCTGCAGCCAATAGCCAATGGATGCAGTGCTGGTCTGTGTATTCTGACAGCAGGGACCAGCGGAATCTCGATCCATGTGTGGCCACTGCAGTTGAAAAGAAATTCAACCATCTTGTAGAATAAAAGTCGCTCAATCAGTGCCTGCAGCCAATAGCCAATGGATGCAGTGCTGGTCTGTGTATTCTGACAGCAGGGACCAGCTGAATCTCGATCCATGTGTGGCCACTGCAGTTGAAAAGAAATTCAACCATCTTGTAGAATAAAAGTCGCTCAATCAGTGCCTGCAGCCAATAGCCAATGGATGCAGTGCTGGTCTGTGTATTCTGACAGCAGGGACCAGCTGAATCTCGATCCATGTGTGGCCACTGCAGTTGAAAAGAAATTCAACCATCTTGTAGAATAAAAGTCGCTCAATCAGTGCCTGCAGCCAATAGCCAATGGATGCAGTGCTGGTCTGTGTATTCTGACAGCAGGGACCAGCTGAATCTCGATCCATGTGTGGCCACTGCAGTTGAAAAGAAATTCAACCATCTTGTAGAATAAAAGTCGCTCAATCAGTGCCTGCAGCCAATAGCCAATGGATGCAGTGCTGGTCTATGTATTCTGACAGCAGGGGGAGTCTCCCTGTTGTCATAATACAATAGCACAGCAGGGAGGATTCCCCCATCCACCCCCAATGTGTGAATGGGGGAATCGGTTGAGTTTTTTTCATTCAGCCTGCCGGTTAAAATAAATAAAATGAACTATGTATGGCCAGCTTTAGTGAAAATGAGACCTTAGTTTAAAGTTAATTTGTTGCTTGTTAAGCGGACCGCATTCTTGTGTGAATTTGGTGTGAAGCAGTCCTTAATCAGCAAAATAAATCACAGATGAATAAAAACAAGATGTGCTATCATGCAGTCTTTTTAGATTAAGAAAGCCACAGTCTGATTAGAAAAAAAAAAACTGTCCCCTGCCAGCATGCTATAGAGAAGGACCCTTACTCTCTGTGAAAGCACATGTTCCCCACTGGTGGAAGAACTCTAGCTCAGCAATGAGCATGTCAGAATTCTGCAGAGAGACCACTGTTTCCACACAGAGAAAGGCTTTGCCTCTGCAGCATGATGACAGCGGACAGGTTTTTGTGTTCTGACCGTGGCTGTTTTCAAAAGAGGAAAAAAAAAACCCAGAAGACTTTGATGTACCTAGAATGTATTTAGCCAATTTGAACTGAAAGTACAATTAGGCTTTAAAGTTTATTTCTGCTTTTGGGAACATAAAAAATATTTGAACGTCCTTATACTGGCCATAGTTCTAACTTATGTGTCCATTTTACATGCCTTGTGAGAGTGCCTAACAATTAGAATGTAATGCTGCTTTATGTACATCCTTAGATGCATTCCCAAAATTCAGTGCAACTTGAATACACCCAACTGCTGTCAAGGCAGACATCAGTAAAATCTCACCCAGTATTACAGCCATATAATCAAGAAACAGCAATTTTTCTGAAGAATATAAAGCTCCTGGCAGTGTCATCTGCTGTGGTCTCACTTTTGGCCAGCTCTGGATTACAAATTTCAATATCCACAACACTCTGGACCAGATGAGTGGCACATTTAAAAATAAATAAATCTAGCCACACAAGCAACTAATTTGAATAATACTTTTGTATATCTTGATAACATAAAAGATACATGTTTACAACAGTGCAAACCTATTAAAATATGGGCTACAGACAGATTTAATCATGTGTGTCTTGGAGGATAAACAGTTAATCTGAAGGTCATAACATACTGAATGTTATTCCACAGTGGGGCAATTCTTTTTCATTTTTAGCCTTTGCCTTATAATGTCTGCCTATAAACGTCAACTACAAAGGCATAATCCTGTATGGTGGGGAGGAAGAAAAAAGAATGTGCATTATATGTAGCAATGGGAATCCATTTGGTTCATTGCCTATAGGCCTATTGTAAATGAATAATATGGAATACAATTTAATCAGAAAGCATATCTTCACAGGGAGATGCAGGCTGCAAGATAGCACGGAACTTACAATGCTAATTATGGGCATATATTAGCTGCATGTCTAAGATCTGCTTCATATACATTCAACATACGTTTTCATGGCTAACAACCCCCAATGAAAATGGTTTAATACTGCTTTCCTGTGGCAGAAAATGTTTGCTTCGATTTTCTTCCATGCTAAATGAATGAGATGTCCTGCTCCTACAGTTGGATGAATTTGTAATAAGCTAACCAGACAATTTAGAGTTGCACAGCAAGAGATTCATTTTGCAGCAGCTTGCTCAATGTCACTCTTTCCAATGCTGCTTTTACAAAGTATCCATGTTATATTCTGCTACTTTCTATTGTTAAAGTAAATCAGACAAGACACAGGTGTCTAGATCACCCTTTCTCAAACTTTTTTTCCCCAGAGGAAATAATTTTCAGGTCTCAGGGAGCCCAAGATAAAATTAATTAGTTGGGGTCAGTTAGAAGAATGTCCCTTACATTGATAGTCAGTGAGGAGAATGTCACTTGCATTGATGATAATTGAGAAGAATTTCCCTTACCTTGATGGTCAGTGGGACAAATTTCCCCATAACATTGGTAGTCAGAATGCCCCCATTACAGACAGCTAAAAATATCATTGGTGTCATGCTACTGGCTCTGTCAAGTGACATTGGACCTGGAACTATGCAGGTACCATTGGATGGGAGGTCAGTCAGCCACAGCTCAAGGAACCCCTACCAACCTCACGTGGAACCCTAGAGTTCCACAAAACTCTGGTTGAGAAAGGCTGGTCTAGATTCTAGAGTCATTTTCAAATTAAAGGTTACCTAAAAAATTATAAATCCCAGCCCCTCTTTACACACACTAGCACCACCACCCTTCCCCTTTATATGGACATTTGATGAAGACCAATAGATCTTTCAGCTGCCTGAAAGATCTCCCAATGTTGAGAAGAATTTCCATCTTACATCTTACTTGAGCTCAACCATATAAAACAATGACCAACCCATACCAACTATTTTGCACACGCAAAACATTGTTGTATGGTTGAGTCAGTTATATATACATCTGACCAGAATACAGGCTGCAGCCCGATGGAGCATCGCTTGATGAGTGAGCAGGATAGGCCACTTAAAGAACTTTTTGTCTGCATATTACTTCTAAAAATTAATTCACAATTTTCATTAAAAGACCAAGCATGGATTTTACTTGTATTGTCAGTTACACTTTCAAGGTATTTGACATGACAACAGTTATGTTCTCAGAAACCATACATCAATATATTACATTATAAAGACATGAGCTGACCTTTATGAAAACCATAACATTTCAGATTTAGGGTCAAATATCTACAAACCTGTCTATTACTCTTCCTTAAGAGGAGGGAAAATGATTAAGTAATGATCACTTAATAAGGTAAAGCTCAATCATGTGCATGTGAACTGAATACAGCTTCGTAGTTAAATGAGCATTGGGGTTAATTTACTTAAGGGGTAAAAGTTATTCATTTTGGAAAGTGTATGTTCACTTTGTAAAGTATAAATAAGGTGAACCTATGTTCATATTGAATATCCAAACAAGTGCTAGCAAAAATCTATTGGGTATCAAAAGCAGCTAAAGTTTCACACTTCACATTCACATTGTAAAGTGAGTGTAGCGGGTACTTACTTTCCCGGGTGCATTTTTTGAATTTAGCTGTGACCTCAGTGCTATGTTCCTTGCGGTTCACTAGGTGATGCTGTCACCGTGGCCGGGGGGGATGAATATCACTGTGTGCCGAGGTCCTTTTTGTCCTCTCTCGGCGGCGGCATGGTGGGGCGGGGAACCCGCCGGGCTTCCTGGGAGAGGAGATAAAGGGGCCGGCCATCTTGGTCACGGGGTCTTCGTCCCAAGCACCTTCAGCTTGCGGACGTGGGTTCGTGCCCGTCCTCTAGGAGGCCTCGGCCTAGAGGACCACCGGAGATCGTGTTCCACCCCAGGCACCTTCAGCCCTGGGATGAGGTACTTGCAAGAAGGTCCGGAGCTCAGTGCCCAACACTGAGTTCCGCGAGGGAAGGGTCCTAAGGCACTTCGGGATGGAGGCCTGAATCTGAGTAAGATGCAATGGACCGGGGAGAGCTCCTCACTCGAAGACCCGGTGCAGCAGACTGCCGGTGACGGGTGAGTCTCTTGTCGGAGACCGTCCAGAAGGATCCCCTTTACCTTGTGCGGAGACCATATCCCACTCTCCAGGAGGAGGGTGGAGGAGCGAATTTGTGTTTGGGCCTATTCACACTCACACCTCCTTTTCTGTTCTATCTATCAAGGGAGTCCCTGTACGGTGTGTTCTAATAAAGGAGTGTTGGACTTTAATGGTGTAAGGCCTCGTACACATAACCGATTTTCTCGGCAAGAACCAGCAAGAAACTTGCTGGCAGAGAGGTCTTGCCGAGTAAATTGGTCGTGTGTACGCGGCTATCGGGTTTCTCGTCGAGAAAACCGACAAGAAACCTCAACGAGAAAATAGAGATTCTGCCCTCTATTTTCTCTTCGAGATTCTCCTCGGCATGTTTCTCGACGAGAAAAGTGAGTGTGTGTACACTTACCTGTCCTCCCGGAAGCCCGCGCATGTTCGAAATGAATTTGACGCATGCGCGGTAGCTTCCTAGGCATACGTAGGGTATACCAAGATGGCGGCGACGGCATTGAATGTGACGAGCGCATGCTCATCGTAGTCGATGACGTCACCGCGTACGCTCCATTCAAAGAACCGCGGGTTCTTTGAAACGAGCGTGTGTACACTCGGCCGGGACAAGTTTCTTGTCCAAGAATCTCGTCGAAAAAAACGACATGTTTTTTTCAACGAGAATCTCGGCCGTGTGTACGAGGCCTGAGGCTCAATTCCTGGCGGACGAAGTTCATGGTGACTCTTGGAGGGAGGATCCGGGTGCACAACACGGACCCGAAGGTAAATGAGACATTGCTGATACCACCGGTATTCTACACGTGGTGGAGGCTAGGCGTAGCCCACCCGCTCTCTCTCTCTCCACCCTACCAGATACCCCTAGACAAGAGACAGTGCGAGCCGCACGGAGAGAGAAGAGGGGCAGGCGCTACATGAACATACACTTTTAAAAGCAGAACTTCACTCTCTCAATTAACTTTGACTATTTTTAATCCTTATGCGGCTAGTATTAGTACATAGGAGACTACAGTATATAATTTTAACTTGTTTTATACTTTTTTTTTTTAACATATCTTCAGTTACTTCCTGGTTTCCATGCCTAGGCAAATTATGTCATATATCCAAGGAGTCTTTAGGAGGGGGAGGAGGGGTTTTCCCAGCTTAGCATACCCTCCTGCCTACAGAAGCCAAGGGCAGATGGATTCCAAGGAGTAAATGCTACATAAATCATCTGCCCTTACTCAAGATGGCCAATGCTAGGGGATGTTTTCTCAGAAAAATAAAACATAGAGACATGGATGGATAGGTGAGTTTGATTTAAATTTTAAAAATGAATTAAATAGTGTTTTTGGTTTATGGTGCTCAGATACAGTGTAGTTCTGCTTTAAGAAAATCAACCCCTAACATCTGAGGTTGGTAATGCAGCAATTGAGAGACTTCAGCTGGCCCCTGATAATCAAGCTGAAGTTAAAGCTTAACCTTTGGCATAAACACTTTCATTTAAATATATTCTTCAATAGTCACAAATAATATAAATCTACTTTCTCTGCACCAAATGCCTTTTGAAACCCCAAATATTACCTAATGCATGTAGCAGTGATATTATCACTGTGCTGCACATAGCCTGTACAGACAGCAGAGTTGTGGGAGGGACCCAGCATCTCCACCCACTATATGCTGCCTGAATAAAACTACAGGAGGGAGCAGAGACAAGACCAGTGATCCTGTACAAAGAGAAAGAGCAGCAATGACAGGTCTTTATCACAGGAAGCTCCTGCAAAAAGGCAAAGTTTTACACTGCACTACTAAACAGCTGTAAAAAATCATAGAACATAGCAACATTTAAAATTGTAGTAAACTATGTACTACCACTTGTACCTACAGGCAAGCCTATAATAAGGCTTACCTGTAGGTACTGTGAATATCTCCTAAACGGATGCGTTCTGAAGGTCCGGCTTACAGTGCCGAGCCTTCAGAGCCTGATGACATCATGAATCCACTCTGAAGGTCCGGCCTACAGTGCCAAAGCCTTCAGAGCCTGATGACATCATGGATGCACTCTGAGGGTCCAACTTTCAGTGCCGAGCCTTCAGAGCCCATGCCAGAATTGGCGACACCCTTGCACATGTGCGGAAGTGATGTCATCGCGCTCCCTGGCCACTCATGTATCTGGAGGCCGCGAAACCGAAAGGAAGACCGGGGAAGATGTCAGCCATCTCAGCAGTGACGTTGCAGCGCTGGAGCCCTTCGTTCTAAGGTAAGTCTACCATAATGTGCTTGTGTGCGATGCACATTATGACATTTTTATTTTTATAATTTTTTTAAATCACCAGCGGTTTACAACCGCTTTGAGTAGGAATATTCAAATTTTTAGACAATATGTTTGGTTATCCTGGAGTTCACCTTGAATCAATCTTATATTCCCAAACCATTAGAGCAGGACAATAAAATATATCTCCTGCAATGTGCTTTGAAGCAAAAACATGTTCTCTTCAATTCACTCTCTTCATTTGACTTAAAGTTTGTAAATCGACCCCAGCTTGTGATGGACCTTGTAGAAATATCACTTAACTGCAAGGTGTCCAGCAGAACATAAAAAGGTTATCTGCTAAGAAAACCATGTAATGAATTGTAATGTCAATCAGAAGAAGCAATGCGAAAATAATGTTGAAGATTCCCAAACCTGAAATCAGGTTGCTAGTGCTACATTTTTTTTAATACTTCTATTACAGTCATAAACCTTTTGGATACAACACAGCACAAACAAAATACTTGACCTCAGAGTAATAGCATCAGACCAGCTTTATTTTGTTTTACTGCGCAGCCTTTTGTGCAGAATTTTTTAGTATTGATAGTGTGGTACATTTTAAATAGATAAAAAAGCTTTTATCACCTTTGTTTACATGATTTTCTTTACTAGTATCTCCATGATTATACTTATTTCCATAAAACTATAGTGATTATAATTGTAATAGTATATATTTTGCCTGAGGTTAGTGGTCATCTGACTGAATTTTTTTAAAACAAATTTCTTCATCAGTTTAGGCCGATATGTATTCTTCTACATATTTTTGGTAAAAAAAAAAAAAAAAACGCAATAACTGTATATTGATTGGTTTGCGCAAACGTTATAGCGTCTACTAAATTGGGGATATATTTATGGCATTTTTAATATTATTTTTTTTTTCTAGTAATGGTGGCGACCAGCGATTTTTTTTGGGGACTGCGACATTGCGGTAGACAAATCGGACACTTTTGACACTTTTTTGGGACCAGTGACGTTTATACAGCGATCGGAGCTAAAAATAGCCTCTGATTACTGTATAAATGTCACTGGCAGGGAAGGAGTTAACACTAGGGGGCGATCAAGGGATTAAATGTGTTCCCTCTGTGTGTTCTAACTGTGGGGGGATAGGACTGACTGGGGGAGGAGACATATCACTGTTCCTACTTAGTAGGAACACACGATCTGTCTCTACTCCCCTGACAGAACCTGGGATGTGTGTGTTTACACACACAGATCCCCATTCTGGCTCTGTCAGGAGCAATCGCGCATCGGCTCCAGTGACACACTGCGGGTGCGCACGCGCCTGCCATATCGATTTAAAGAGCTAACGTACAATGACGACGATTCGTGCAGCCGTGCCAACCTCCCACAGTACAACTGTGGCGGCTGGTTGGCAAGTAGTTAATTTGTTACTCTATCTAAATATGCGACTGCATCTAACACTCCCCTCCCCCTGGACTGACAGTGCTGCTGTCCAAATGTGCACCTTTATCCAGAGTGTAGTTACTCTAATACAGGAGGTGTGTTGCTAGCCAGATCACCAGGTGAAAACAGAGTAAAAAAGCTTAAACAAGAAAACCAATGCAGCCACCACATTAATGATTGGCAAGCAGAAATATATTACATTTTTGGTTTTGGGTTTAATATCGCTTTAATTGTTCAGTTTTGGTAATGCATAACACACACAAAAAATCTGCTATTAGGGCTTCATCTTGATATGTTGGAAAGTTTACATATATAATATCCTATTCATCATATAAACTGGTATCACAAGCTATGCTCTGTTGCTTAGCATTACTGCCTATTGGATGTGCATGGAGAGTGAAAATGCAATCTTCCAAAGATCTGCTCATTTCTAATAAAATAACCAGAATTAACTTTGTCTTTGCATTGTTACTGCTGGTTTATGGACAATTTTCCATCTTTAGTAATTGATACAGGTTACATCTTCTCTGCTCTTCTCTCATCCCTACTGTGTGTAAAGCCAAAAACAAAAATGTAAAATATTTCAGCTTGCCAGTCCTTTAACTTTACCAAAATTGGAGGACACTCCTAAACAGGCTATTTTATCTGATTGTCTAAGTCTAATTTGTATTAAATAAGGCAGCCCTTACACTGCATACAGTACATTGATG